>JAUMIR010000003.1:285854264-287104264 GCA_030847615.1 Gambelia wislizenii
ACAAGCTACTTATGAAAGCCTATGTAGATCCTAAAATGATGTGCCATACATCACAAAATCAAACAGAAGATCAAAAGAAGAAAATAATAGTGTACTTCTTGGGTTTTAGGCCCTTCCACACTACACAGTTATAGCATTATGATTTCACTTAATATGCCATGGTAGCACTTCAGGTTTGTGGTCTGGGACTGGTGAGGCATTAGAGCTCTCTGGCTGAGAATTCTAAAAACTGCTAGGATTCCATAGAGTGTTGCCACAGCAGTTAAAGTGGAGTCTAGAATCATAGTGCTGTAATTGTGTGGTGTGAAAGGGCCTCTAGATGTTGCAGCTTCTAAGTGGCTAACTTCCATGCATTGTATTAGATGGAGAGAGCATCTTCAGTGTTTTCTGATTCTTTAATTTACTATTATGTTAACATACCAGAATCAAAGTGGCTTTAAAAAGTGTGCCCTTAACTCCACTTGATTAAAACTTGTCCTTGCCAATTAAAACAGGAATTAATGGTTCAGTTTAGCTGATTAAAATACTGATTAAAGGCTGTAGCCCTGTGAAAAGGCTTTTGTCTGGTGTGTTCACAAACGAGCTGTCATGTTTGCCGCCATTAGTTCAGAAATGGCTTTGTCTAGACTAATCACATAAAGAGTCTCCAGGCCAATGTTGTGCATATTTGGGAACCACTCCTGTCACAACGTGATTGGTTGAATTCATGTTGTAAGCAGCTTGCAAACATTGTGGTTTCGGCTTGGAGTACCTTTGGCTCTTAAATCATTTCTCAAGGTATTCCGAAGCATTTTCCTAATGCACTGAAATTAAATATTGGCAGCACAATGAATGAGTAAGCAAATGTGGCAGACAGCCTGCTCTGAACAACATCTCACATGCAAAAGGCTCTGGGCACTGAAATCTGTTTGACACAGAAAGGGAACATTTGCCAGAATATGGATGGGGTTTCCTTTGACTCTGTTCATTTCATTTAATGTACCTCAGGATGCTGGCCAAAGAAAGGCAACAGGGAATATGATTTCGAGAGTATGAACTGAAATCTAGGTGGTACTTCAAATAAATGCACCCTCCAAGGGTACTACAATTTACAGCTGTCACTGAATACTAATTCAAGTTCTGATGCGGACTTTGAGCAGTTGACTTAGAGGTTTGGATGTTAAAAATCTCTAAGAGAGCCTTGCTGATGAATTTCTAAGAGGTGAATTTTAAGCAATTTGCAGATATTTTTTCCTTTCAACATAGCCCATTTTTAAAGCCATTTGGTGACTCACAATGTGTTTTCCCATAGGATTTAAGGTGGCAATCTTATACTCACTTCTCAGGAAGTAAACCTTGTTGAACCCAGTGGAATTTTTAAGGAGCATACTTACCGGCTGTCAATTAAGTAAATTCCTGTTTTTAGTTCAAGTCTTCACAGATCTGTAGACCAATCTATACCACCCACAGACAAGAGAGAGGTGTCAGCAGACTCAGAATAACTTCAGACCTCACTTGTTGTTAACATGAGTCAACTTTGACTCATGGTGAACCCATAAACGAGACACCTCTAAGACCCCCTGTCCTCAGATTCTTTGTTCAGTTCCTGCAGGCTCAGAGCCATGGCCTGCTTGATTGAGTCTATCCATTTGATATATGGCCTTCTTCTCTTTCTACTACCCTCCACCTTTACTAGCATTGCCTTTTCTAGTGTTATGCCTTCCCATGATATGGCAGAAGTACAACAGTCACAGTTTAGTCATCTTGGCTTCTAGGGAGAGATCAGACTTGATTTGTTCTAGGACCCATTTATTAGGAGATTTTTCACATGGGGGCTAAAAGCCCCGATTCTGTCCCGCCACCTCCTCTCCCTTTCCTGCAACGGAATGGAGGTAAATGTTCACACACTTACCTCCATTCCAGAATAGGAATGGTCCTCCTTGCCTGGCCAGCCATAAATGCAGCTATCGTAAAGCTGCTTTTACGACTGGCCGGGGGAACTCCCGCTCGTTCTTGCGAGAGAACGAACGGGAGGGAAATTAAAATTTTAAAAAAACCAGCTGTCAAAAGAAAGAATAAAAATCAATTAAAAAAATACAAGTAACCCGGGAAGGGGGTGGGAAGGGTGGTACTTACCTGGCTGTCCAGATTGTGGCAGGAAGTGCCTGCCATGGAGCTCCTCCCCTGTCCCTGCCATTCCAGAACAGGAATGGGATCCGATTCGCACACCCGTGATTCCGTAACAGTAACAGAACCGGGTGCCTATTAATGACTTCTCCCCGTGACTACTATAGCATGGGGAGGAAACAGAACAGTCATAACGTAGGAACGGAACAGGGTGGACGTCGTCCAAAAGGGAAAACCTTTCCCAACCCTGTTCCATTCCAGACACGGGATATATAGCCCGTGTGAAAATCTCCTTAGTCTTTTTGGCAGTCCACGGTATCCATAGCACTCTTCTCCAGCACCACATCTCAAATGAGTTGATTTTGTCCCTATCATCTTTCTTCACTGTCCAGCTCCCACTTCCATACATGGTGATAGGAAAGACAGTGGCTGGGATGATCCTAACTTTAGTGTTCAGTTTTATATCTTTGCAATGTAGGATTTTGTCTAGTTCTTTCATAGCTGCCCTTCCCATTCCTAGTCTTCTTCTTATTTCTTGACTGCAATGTCCATTCTGATCAATTATTTATCCAAGGTATGGGAAGTCTTTAACTATTTCAATTTCCTCGTCATCTAGATTGAGTTTATGTAGATCCTCTGAAGTCATTATTTTTGTTTTTTAATGTTCAACAGCAAGCCTGCCTTAGCACTTTCTTCCTTGACTATTTTTAGTAATTGTTCAAAGTCTTTGCTGTTCTCTGCTAGTAGTATGGTGTCATCTGCATATCTTAGATTGTTGATATTCCTTCCTGCAATCTTCAGTCCTCTTTTGTCCGAATCTAAACCTGCTCTGTGTATGATATTTTCTGCATACAAGTTGAACAAGTAGGGTGATAGAATCTAGCCTGTCTGATTCCCTTTCTTACAAATGCCTCTTATGCTTTAGAGGAATCCTAAAATGGCTCCATAGAATCTAAATGACACACACCAGCTGACAGAGTGTGGGGGAACTGCAAAGGAGTTGGGAGGGGGGAATGAAATGGAGTGTCTGAAAAGGGACACATAGATGTGAAAAGAGTAGAATGAACTACTGGTTCATTCATTGGTTATGTCATTTCCTGGTTCATACTGAGAAGCTATTTTTAAGTCTTCTCTGGATGGAAGTGCAATCTGTCTTTAGAAATCAATGAAAAAAGTAAATGTGTTAATGTGGCTGGGACTGAGAACAAGTGTTCCCTCACACCATCACAACACCACAAAATAAAACTGAATTAAACAGGATAAATATATACAGACAACTGTATGAAGACTGAACATGCTCTGTGGGCACAGAAAACTGATTGGAAGGGGGAGGACAATGTAGAGGGAGGAAATGGAATAGAGTAAATGGAACCCTGTAGAAAATCACCACCCACTACAACATATTCATAGCTTGGGAAAAAAATCATTTTGGGGGGTCATACTGGCTGGCAGAATTCAGGGATTATACTTTAAATAAGTAAAAGTTTCCAAGCTCTTAACATCTTGGTGTATTCCTTGTGTTTAAAATTGTGCATAATGCAAAACTACCAAAAAACTAAGTTAATATACACGGGGAAGGATTTAACCTCTGTCACAAGTATTATGAAACATAAGGGAGCTGAAATATGTTCAGAAATGAGTGGATGATTGCAATATACACTTAACCTTTCAATTGCAAAACTTTGATAATCTTCTGAGAAATCTGAAAAAGCACAAATATTGAAACATTTGATTAGGAAAAAACAAATTACTGATTCAGTTGCAGTTAGTAAGCCTGATACAACAAAACATAGTCATAGATTTTACTTGGTTTTTTTTTCTGGGCTGTGAGGCCATGTTCTGGAATAGTTTCTTTCTGATGTTTCACCTACATCTGTGGCTGGCATTTTCAAAGAATGGTTGGGTAGGAGTGTGTCTGGGTTTTATATGCTGTGAACCCCTGTAGGGGAGTATATGTAAATTTGTGTGCCGTATATTCAGGTGTATAAGACGACTGGGCGTATAAGACCCCCCCCCCCAATTTCCAGCCAAAAATCTAGGCTTAGGCATATATTCGCCAGATAAGACCACCACCACCCCAATTTGGCTTGCTGGCTGACTGGCTGGGGGAGCCTTGCCAGCTGATCCTCTTTGTTTCCCAACTCACGAGGATCTCCTCCTGAGTTGGGAGGGTGAACAGGATCAGCTGCCAGGGCAAAATTCACCCCTCTCTTCAACCTTCCAGTCAAACTGGACTCAAAGGTGGAGGAAAGGGGTAAAAATGCCCAGTTTGCCTCAGCAGCCCCCTTCCCTCTGTCTTGGCTCTTCTGAAGGGGACCAAGGCGAGGGAAGCAGGGGCAGCCGCGGCAAACCCCTAGATTTGTTCCCTCTCCCCACCTTCAAGGAAGGAGGGGGAAAGGGGCGAAGATGCCCCGTTTGGCTCCACAGCCCCGATCCCCCCTTCTGAGCTCCCTTCTGAAGGGAGCCCAGAAGGAGGACGCGGAGGCTGTGGAGCCAAAGCCCGGGATTTGCCCCCTCTCCCCACCTTCAAGGAAGAAGGAGCGAATCTGGGGGTTTAACTCCACAGCCCCAACGCCTCCTTCTGGGCTCCCTTTGCAAGGGAGCCCAAAAGAAGGCATCGGGGCTGCAGAGTTAAACGGGGCATCTTCGCTCGCTCTCCCCACCTTCAAGGAAGGTGGGGAGAAGGGGCAACGATGCCCCGTTTGGCTGCACAGCCCCGATCCCTCCTTCTGGGCTCCCTCCTAACTCTATTCCTCAACCCACGAGGAGGCTGGACAGCCTCCTCATGAGTAGGGGAATCGTGGGATGGCCAGCTGTCTGGGGAGGGGTTCTCCCTCCTCCCTCTATTCCCCAACCCACAGGAGGCTGCCCAGCCTCCTCGTGGCTTGGGGAATGCGGGATAGCCAGCTGGCTGGGGGGGGGGGTTTCTCCCTCCTCCCGTGATTCCCCAACCCACGAGGAGGCTGCCCAGCCTCCTGGTGGGTTGGGGAATGCGGGATGACCAGCTGGCTGGGGGGGCTGGAGGGAGGGGCTTTGGGAAGGGTGGAAGGGTGGCTGGAGGAAGGGGGCTTCGCAGCCACCCACCCCCTCCTTGAAGCCACAATCTCGAGTGGGATCACGGCTTTGGGGAGGGGGTGGCTGGAGGGAGGACGCTGGAGGGAGGGGGCTTCGGGGAGGGTGGAAGGGTGGCTGGAAGGGGTGGCTTCCCAGCCACCCACCCCCTCCCCGAAGTCACGATCGGAAGCCAGATCGCGTCTTCAGAGATGGTGGAAGGGTGGCTGGAGGGGGGTGGCTTTCCAACAACATTTGCCCCCCTCCTCTGTCCTCAGTTGCTCCCCAGAGGGGGAGAAGGCAGAGGAGGGGGGCGAATGAACTGTAAGCACTTTGCCTCACACACCCCCCCCCCGCCCAATCTCCTGCCTCTTCGCTCCATTTGCGAAGGGAGCAAAAAGGCAGGAGTTCAGACGGTGGGGGTGAAGCAAAGTGTATCCAGCATATAAGATGAGCCCTGATTTTGGAGCCTATTTTTCAGGGCTCAGACCTCGTCTTATACGCTGGAATATACGGTAATTGAATGGTTTGTTTCTGGGTATAGAAATGCAAAGCTCGTTAGTATCTGTTTGGCTAATGGTTGGTTGCAGATGACTAGGACAGTGTTCCTTCCTTCTCTTTTTCCATTGTGAATTGGATATTTGGGTGGATGCTGTTCAGGTCGTTCAGGAATGAGACCAAATCTTCTTCTCCATGGTTCCAAATGGTGAAAGTGTCATCCACATATCGGAACCATGTTGTGGGCTTTTTTGGTGCTGTTTCCAGGGCTTGCTTTTCAAAATGTTCCATGTAAAAGTTTGCTATCACTGGGCTCAGGGGGCTGCCCATGGCTACCCCATCTATCTGTTCACAGAATTCATTATCCCACTGGAAGCAGCTTGTGGTGAGGCAGTATTTGAACAAGGCTGCGATGTCCTCAGGAAATATTTGTTGTATGAGTGCCATGGTGTCGATTATGGGGACACTTTATGAACTATGAACAAACGTTAGTGCAACTAAATTTATTTTTTACCCCACCCCTCTGTTAAAAACAATTGGGGCAGCTTACAACAATTGAAATACAACAATGCTGACTAAAATCCCTAAGCACCACCCACCCAACCCTCCCCCATAAAAAATATATTAAACTAGTATAAAATTAAAACCACCTAAACTAAAATCACATAAAAAACCAAATACAAAAATCAACAGCCAGCAAAACTAAAAGAGGCCAGGAGACGCAGCTCCTGAGACCAGGATCTAATCAGGAAAGGCCTGCCGAAAGAGATTCGTCTATAGTGCTTTTTTAAAGCTACTTAAGCTCGTCATCTGACAGACTTCGTTCAGTCATAAACTAGTCATAAACGTCCTAGTCATCCGCAAACCAAACCAATGGTTAGGCCACAGGGTATTAGAAAACTCTCACACACAGACAGACACCTACACAAGAACTCCAATCATCACCCAGGACAAAAAAGAAGCACAATAAAAACATTGGTAGACTGGGCAAAAAGGATCTGCGAACCTCTCTACTTGGAGGACGAACTGAGACACCTAAACTGGGCCCTACAGGCTAATGGTTACTCCAGATCAGACATCACAAGAGCAACCAGACCCAGAAAAAAACCACAGGAATGAAGCAGAAAAACAGACAGCCAAAGGGAAGGTATTTTTACCATACGTCAAAGGAGTCACAGACAGAATAGGGAAAGTGATGAGGAAACATAATCTCCAAACAATCTATAGACCAACCAGAAAAATCCAATGCTACGCTCAGTGAAGGACAAAAGAGACCCTCTTACAGCTGCAGGAGTTTACCTCATACCATGCAGCTGTGGACAAGTTTACACAGAGACCACTGAACACAGTGTGCAAACACAAATAAAGGAACATGAGAGATAATGCAGACTGGGCCAACCAGAAGAATCAGCAGTGGCAGAACATGTTATAAACCAACCTGGACACAAAATATTATTTGAAAACATAGAAATTCTGGACCAGGCCAACAACTACCATGTCAGAATGCACAGATAAGCTATTGAAATCCACAAACACCTGGACAACTTCAACAGGAAAGAAGAAACCTTAAAAGTAAACAAAATCTGGCTCCCAGTTTTGAAATACAATAGAATTAAAACTCAACACTTGCAAATGAATTCCACCCAGGGACAGGGGGATTCCCAACAGATAATGGCCCATCAACCAACCATTAGCCAAACAGACACTAATGAGCCTTGCATTTCTAAACCCAGAAACTAACCATTCAATTACACAAATTTACATATACTCCCCTACAGGGGTTCACAGCATATAAAACCCAGACACACTCCTACCCAACCATTCTCTGAAGATGGCAGCCACAGATGTAGGCAAAACGTCAGAAAGAAACTATTCCAGAACACGGCCTCACAGCCCGGAAAAAACCCCAAGAAAAATCTATGGATGCCATCCGTGAAAGCCTTCAACTTCACATTAAACATAGTCATATCTCATATACCTCTACAAGCTATTAATATGGGTTTATTCACAACTGGTGTGAGGTCCCATTAAGTTCAATGGAATTAAGAGCTGGTTTGGATACTATATATACCCTGGAGACCACGGTCATTGGGTCCATTATGTTTCCCAACCCTGACTGGATTAATATGAACTGAATCTCAAAAATAGTATTTCCCTTTCTGCTCCCATTACAAAATATCTGCTGCTTTAAAGGGGACAAATATTCTACATGATCACCACTGTTTATATACTGAGTTGCACTAAACCATATGGTGATGGTAATACCATCAAGTTGAATGCAATGCATTGGCCAGCCTTCAGTCATGATTAACGTTTGCTGAAACATGATGACTGTTATGCCTGCTCAGCAAAACATGGTCTGCCAAACAATGTGTGCAGTTCTGGCTTTATGCTCAGATCTTAAGAATAACAGAAAGTGTAGACAAAATAGAAACAGCACTAGCAGATACTGAACAAAGTATCTCTCTGGCTTTTCTTCGCAAACGAAGATTCAGGAAGGACTCATCCCATGCTTTCTACAAGTGTGCTGATGACTAAAAAGGCCAATCCGCGATAAACAAGTCCGGTTGCAGAAAGAACAGCAGAAGGTCTCCTTGGGTGATGTTTCCAGGTTGTGATTATTTCTGTGTTGTCATTTCTCTTCAAAACTTGTTCGACGTGAGCTCCCAAATCTCTCTCTCCTCTCTCTCTCTCTCTCTCTGGCTTTTCTTCACAAATGAAGATTCAGGAAGGACTCATCCCACACTTTTTGCAAGCACGCTGATGACTAAAAAGGCCAATCCGAGATAAACAAGTCCGGTTGCAGAAAGCACAGCAGAAGGTCTCCTTGGGTGATGTTTCTGGGTTGTGAGTCTTTCTGCGTTGTCGTTTCTCTTCAAGACTTGTTCAGTGTGAGTCCTGAAATAAGGCTGCAGCATTGTGGATAGTGCGTCTCCATGCCTCCCAATGTGAGGCCAGGGCGGACCATTGTTGGTGATCAATTTGGCTGAGCCTGAGATGTTGTTTCAGGGAGTCCTTGTATTGCTTTTTTGGAGCTCCTCTCTTACACTGACCCGTGGCGAGTTCACCGTAGAGTACTATTTTTGGGAGGCGATGGTCCTCCATCCTAGAAACGTGCCCTGCCCAGCGCAGCTGTGTTCTCAATATCATGGCCTCAGTGCTGGTGATCCCTGCTTGCTCAAGGACAGCAACATTCATCACATAGTCAGTCCAGTGTATATTTAGGATTGTGCACTGAACAAAGTTTAGCACAATCATAAATATGTTTGCTTGGAATTCGGTCCCATGGAACTTACTTCTCATTGAACACTGCAAGGAACAGCAGCTGCAAAGTCTCGGGGGAGGCGTGTTGTGGTGGTGAGGGAATCCTTGCTGTGAGGTACAGAAGCAGTGGTTTATGGGCCTGACAAGATGTCTCAGGAGGTGTGTTGTCTCTCTGGGGCAAAGATCCGTGATGTGGCGGAGAGGCTGACAAGACTGGTCAAGCCTATGGATCATTACTCCTTCCTTTTGCTCCATGTGGGAACCAATAATACTGCAAGGCACAGCTTTCTGAAGATCAGAAGATATTATGAGGCTCTGGGGAGGAAGCTGAAAGAAATGGATGCACAGGTTGTCATCTTGTCTCTTCTGCCAGTTGAAGGGTATGGTCCAGGAACGGAGAGGAAAATAGCTGATGTAAACAACTGGCTCCGTAATGGTGTCACCGAGAATGATTTGGATTCTTGGATCATAGGCTGTGCTTCCATGAGGGGGGACTTCTGGCAAGGGATGGGTGCATCTCATGACATTTGGCAGAAACATTTTTGCCTACAGTCTCAAGAATTTGATCAGGAGGGCTTTAAACTGAGTCATAATGGGGGAGGGAGACAGTATTCTGGAAGGCAAAAGGGCTGGAGGAAATAGTCAAACTGTCACAGAGGGAACAAGGCAAACAGCGCAAGGACTCAACAGTGGGAGGCAAAAAAACTTGCACAGGCAGCAAGTAAAGGGAACACATGGTCTTTGATGTCTCTACACTAATGCACAGAGCATGGGAAATAAGCAAGATGAACTTGAACTCCTAGCAATACAAAGAAAGTATGATATAATAGGCATTACTGAAACCTGGTGGGAATGTAGGAATAGAGGGGTATAACCATTATAAGAGAAATAGGCCAAACAACAAAGGAGGAGGAATAGCATTATATATCAGGGATATTTATACCAGTGAAGAGATCCATGACATCAGTACTTGAAGCCAGGTGGAGAGCATCTGAATAACAATTAAAGGGGAGGGAAACAACAGGGATGTTATTGTGGGACTCTACTACAGACCCCCAAGTCAGATGGAGGAATTGGATGATGCCTTTCTAGAACAGATGACCACAAATGCAGAAAGGAGAGATGTAGTAGTGATGGGTGACTTCAACTATCCTGATATTTGCTGGAAATCTAACTCAACCAAAACTTCAAGGTCTAGCAAATTCCTTACTTGCCTGGCCGACAATTTCATGATCCAAGAGGTTGAAGAGGTAACAAGGGGGTCAGCTATTTTAGATCTGATCCTAACCAAAAGGGATGACCTTTTTAATGGGGTGCAAGTGGTGGGATCCTTAGGTGAGAGTGATCATGTTCTCCTGGAGTATGTTATACAATGGAAAGGAGAAGCCAGGCATAGTCAGACATGCATTCTTCACTTTAGGAGAGCTGATTTCAATAAACTCAGGGAAATACTGGGGGTGATCCCATGGTCAGGAATAGTAAAAGAGAAGAGACTTCAAGATGGATGGGACTTTCTCAAAAGGGAGATACTGAAGTTGCAATTTGAAACAGTACCACTGAGGAAGAAAAATGGGAGGTGTCTCAAGAAACCAGGATGGATGACTAAAGAACTTTCAATGGAGCTAAGTTTTAAACGGAACATGTATAGGAAATGGAAAAGGGGGGAAATCACCAAAGAAGAATTCAAACAGATAGTGAACATGAAGAAAAGCTAAAGCACAGAATGAGCTCAGGCTTGCTAGAGAGGTTAAGAACAATAACAAGGTTTTTTGGGGGTATGTCCGCAGCAAAAGAAGGAAGAAGTAAATGGTAGGGCCACTAAGCGGAGAAGATGGCAAAGTGCTAACGGGACAGAGAAAAGGCCGAATTACAAAACACCTTCTTTGCCTCAGTGTTTTCAGAAACGGAAAAGAATGACCAACGTGAGGATAATGGAACAGAGGACACAATAGGGGAAATCCAGCACAGAATAAGCAAAGAGGTGGTAGAGGGATACTTTCTTAATCTAAATGAATTTAAATCTCCAGGACCAGATGAACTACATCCAAGAGTATTAAAAGAGCTGGCAAATGTAATCTCAGAGCCTTTAGCAATAATCTTTGAGAACTCCTGGAGAACAGGAAAAGTCCAAGCAGACTGGAGGAGGGCAAACATTGTCCCCATCTTCAAAAAGGGGAAAAAAAGAGGATCCCAACAATTATAGTCCAGTTAATCTGACATCAATACCAGGGAAGATTCTAGAGCAGATCATTAAACAGAGAATCTGTGAACATTTATAAGGCAATGCCATAATCACAAAAAGTCAACATGGGTTTCAGAGAAACAAGTCATGTCAGACTAATCTGATCTCTTTTTTTGATAAAATTAGCAGCTTGGTAGATGAAGAGAACGCTGTGGATATCACATACATTGATTTCAGTAAGGCCTTTGACAAGGTTCCCCATGACATTCTTGAAACAAGCTTGTAAAATGTGGGCTAGACAAGTTAACTGTTCAATGGATTTGTAATTGGTTGACTAGCCAAACCCAAAGGGTGCTCAGCAGTGGCTCCTCTTCCTCTTGGAAAGATGTGACCAGTGGGGTGCCACAGGGTCCTGTCCTGGGCCCAGTGCTACTCAACATCTTTATCAATGACTTGGATGAGGGAATTAGGGGCATACTTATCAAATTTGCAGATGACACCAAATTAGGAGGAGTAGCTAATACCCTGGAGGACAGGATCAAAATTCAAAATGACCTGGATAGACTGGAGAGCTGGGACAAAGCTAACAAAATGAAATTCAATATGGAGAAATGTAAGGTACTGCACTTAGGGCGGAAAAATGAAATGCATAGATATAGGATGGGGGAGACCTGGCTGAACGAGACTACGTGTGAAAGGAATCTAGGAGTCCTAGTAGACCACAAGTTGAACATGAGTCAACAGTGTGATGCGGCAGCTAAAAAGGCCAGTGCGATTTTGGGCTGCATCAATAGAAGTATAGTGTCCAGATCAAGGGAAGTAATAGTGCCGCTCTATTGTGCCTTGGTCAGGCCTCACCTGGAATACTGTGTCCCGTTCTGGGCACCACAATTCAAAAAGGATATTGACAAATTGGAGCGTGTCCAAAGAAGGGTGACTAAAATGGTGAAAGGTCTGGAAACCATGCCTTATGAGAAGAGACTTAGGGTGCAGGGTATGTTTAGCCTGAAAAAATGACGGTTAAGGGGTGATATGATAGCCCTGTTTAAGTATTTGAAGGGGTGTCACATTGAGGATGGAGCAGGCTAGTTCCGGAGACTGGAACACGGAACAATGGATACAAGCTCCAGGAACAGAGATCTCACTTCAACATTAGGAGGAACTTTTTGACAGTAAGAGCTGTTCGGTAGTGGAACGCACTCCCTCGGAGCGTGGTGGGGTCTCCTTCCTTGGAGGTCTTTAAACAGAGGCTGGATGGCCATCTGTCAGGGATGCTTTGATTGTGTAGTCCTGCATGGCAGGGGGTTGGACTGGATGGCCCTTGTGGTCTCTTCCAACTCTACAGTTCTATGATTCTATGACATTGGCTGAGATTCCTACACAGTGGTAACATTCTGGGAGCTTGTCTACACAGGCAATTTACCCCATCTTGCCCCATCTTTGATCCCTATAGTCCTGATAATGCAGGGCATTTGCCCTGTTTTGCCCCTGCCTCATGACCCTTGGGGCAAAGATGGGGCTACAATCGGGGAAAAACATGGTAGGGCCCAAAAAACATTTTAAAACAATACCTCTTTAAATCCATTCCAGCTGACAAAAAAAATGGATCAGGCCCTATATGACTGCAGGAGCCCATTCCGGCACACCACCATGTAACTTTACACATTAAAAAAAGAGAAGAGAAAATTGCCCCTCAAACCATAGGATCATCTCAGCAAACCATGCCCCCCCCTTTTTAAAAAGTTTCAGAAGAGCCCTAGTCCATTACATCCAAGAAACCACTACAAACAGCTCTCCCAAATAATAGAATGGGTTGGTGTGGACAGTAAAGACAACTTGCCAAACCGAGCAAAACTGAAGGAGCTAGATTCTGAGAATTCAGCACTTTGTAATACCAATTTGGATGAAACCAGAGTCACACTTCTTTCCTTTGCAACTTGTCCCTCTGAGGCAGAGCTTAGAAACAATACCTTTTTGGGGGAGGGAACTCCCCAGACTCATCTAGTATGGGACATGCTATCTGGTAGATACTGGGAAATGTAATCCAAGAAAGTAATTTTTCCAAGCTCTGTTTTGAGGTGAGCATGAACTGAAGAATGAAGAAAAGGAAGGTAATTGGAAAGGAAACTGTGGGTTCTTAGCAATAACATCTTGTCACACTCTTGATGAATTCCCCTTTCCAAATTTGAACTCACCTGCTCTACAGAACAAATGTCTGCACAGATCTTTTGATCAATGCCTCAGCTGGCTCTGATAAAGCATTTAACATACCTGTACTCTTCTTTCACCTTAAAGTACAATTCAGCATAAATGAAGGCAGCACTTAAAACTATGCAAGACTTACCATGCTTAAAGTTGGCTTAAGTTTTGAAACATTTTCACACTATATTTAACAGCATAATTAGACTATCCTAATAATACATCTTATTTCCCCATTGTAAACCTCTTTGTAGCAGTTGAATATCTGTAGTATTTAACACACATTATATAATACATGCATTATACAGTAGCTCACACTTAGTAATAAATTCCCAGTGTATTGTTATACGTATTCATTTCCGTGTAGTTTGCTTACCATGTGCAAGCATTTACATGATTTTTAGGAGCAAAACAAGTTACTAGTACAGTATAGCAAATGCATTTTCCATTTCAATTTGTAATTTTCTGCTTGAGAAACATTGCCTTATGTCAATGAAGTGGATGGTATGGTGACTGACTTTTAAATTGATACTTGTCCATGAATCCGCATTATGAATCAAATCAGGAAAGCAGTGGAAATAAAAATGGTTAATCATAATTCAGCCATATTTTTGTCACAAGAGAATACAAGAGTTTGGCTGCCTCATATGAACACTTCTTCCATTGATTCATAATTTCATGGAATTCACAAGTAAATTTCTCCTGAAGTCCCTGTAAAATTGTTTTTTAAATGGGACACTGCTGGCAGGGCCAGTTCCAGACATTTTGCTGCCTGAGGAAGAACAGCAAATGGTGCTTCCAACTCTGCTGTTCCAAGCCAAGGTACATAATGCTCCATGCCAGCCAAATTATTTAGGCATCTGAGGCAGAAGAAAATCCCACAAGTGTTTCTCTTTAAGAGTAAAAATACTAGGACAATACATTAAATAACTAGAGATTTGCTGCCCTTTCTTGACCCCCCAGAATTAGCAGCCATAGGTGCTTGCCTCACTCTGATAGCAGGGCCAGTGTTGACTGCAGAAAATGGCTATTGCCTGGCTAGACTCACTAGTACTTAAGCCTTGTTTGAGTCCCAGGAGATTTTCAGACGGGGACATACATAGCACCCCTATCTTGCTATCTCCTCTTCCGTGCCCCTCCCGTCCCCGCACACTAACGAAAACTTTCAGACTTACCTTGTTCTTGTGTGCTTCCCTCCCCTCCTCAGCCCAGGAGTAAATGCAGCTCTCATAGAGCTGCATTCACTTCTCGGTTTGAAATCCTGGGCCGTTCTCGCGAGAGGACGAGCGTGTGGGAAATTCAAAAAGAAAAAAGAAAATAGACCCCAAAAAGTGACACCAAGCACAAAAACACACTTTAAAAAAATACAAGTAACCCATGGAGGGTACAAAAAAGTGTGTCACCTCAATCTCCTGATCACACCTGGAAGTGTTCTGGAATGGACCTCCCATTGATGCTGGTATTGTGCCAGCATAATGGGGCACCTTTTCACTTGCCCGTCATTCCATGACAGGAATGGAACAGGCGATCTATTCATGGCTTAGCCCGTGAATTAAAAGGAGCACCAGGGGAATGGAAGCAGCACGGGAGCATGACAACCTGTGAATGACGTCATGTTAAAGGGAAGCCTTTTCGTGATCTCCTGGTGTCGTTGTCACACCATATTTAGGACATCTGATAATCTCCCCAGTAACAATGATATCTATTTGTGGCTTTCATTCATGTTCAAAATGGGGAGTCACAGGGGGAAGAGGCCTTTCCAATATAATAAACCAACTTTAACCCTCTGTTCTCCCCTACAGTGAGCGCACATGATACACTGAGGTCCATCATAACATTTGTAGAAGCTGCAACTAGTGGGGAAGCACCAGAAAGGGGACTTTCTGAGGAAGGAGGGACTTGTAATTGGGATGCATATAGACTTCTCAGCCTACCCAAGTTAACTGCCTTGTTTCATGTCCCTACATCTTCTTCACAGAGACCTACTGGCAAGCCGCAATATCTTGCAGAAAGCTGGCCTGCCCAGAGGGAGGAGACAAAATGAAGGCATTCCCCCACATTGACATTTTGCCCCCCAATGAAGTTTTCCTTCCCAAATTTCTAGCACTGCAGTAACGTAAATCTTCAGCTGACTATTTAGAGGTACACTTAGGCATCTAAAGAAACAGAGCAGGCAAAATTTTCCAAGGGAATAGCAAATGTAATTCTAGATGTGAATGATTTTCTACATCTCACTCTCTGTAATGCCAGAAATCTAGGGACCAAAGGAAAATTTCACTGCAGGAACAGAGGTTTTATTTGGTAATAACTTCATTCCTCTGCCCCCATAGCTACACTTGGTGTAAATGAGGACTCTACAGTTGTTCCTCCCTTTCAAGGCTGCACTGGTGGGGCTCTGGTGAGCAATTTGGCAGGGCTGGGCCAGCTGTAATCAGAGTTGCTGAGGCAAGAGGACTCCTTGTTTTATGGGGTGGATGTTGTTATGTGCCTTCAAGTTGTTTCTGACTTATGGTGACTCTAAGGCAAACCTATCACAGGGTTTTCTTGGCAAGATTTGTTCTGGGGTGGGTTGTCTTTGCCTTCCTTTGAGGCTGAGAGAGTGTGACTTGCCCAAGGTGGGTTTTCATGGCACAGTGGGGATTCAAACCCTGTTCTCCCGACTTGTAGTCCAATGCTCAAACCACTACACTACCAGCTTGGATAAACTGAAGCAATTTCTTCTCTCTGCCCAGGACAACCCTGTCTCAGACACAGAGCTTGGAAAAGTTTGGCACTACAATCCTCTGAGTCCCACAGTGAGTTGAGGTAGTGGAAGCATTTGGGAGTTCTAGTCCAAAAAATTAACTCTCTCCAGTTCTGCTCAAGCTGAAGGCCAAAACAATGAAGGAGGCCCTTTTGACCGTCACCTTCATGGACAGCACTCTTGTGCAA
The DNA here is from genome assembly GCA_030847615.1 of Gambelia wislizenii. Lineage (NCBI taxonomy): Eukaryota > Metazoa > Chordata > Lepidosauria > Squamata > Crotaphytidae > Gambelia > Gambelia wislizenii. The sequence goes on from JAUMIR010000003.1 coordinate 285,870,496, forward strand.
TTTTCCAGACCAGGGATAGGGACCATGTGATGCTTGAGATGTTAATAAAATATATTTCCCAACAGTCTTACCATCTCCTGGCTATGGTTGATGGGACATACAGTCCAACAACACCTAAAGGGTCACACCCTGTCCCTGCTCCATATCGCCAGCCACAGAGAGAAAAGAAGCCTGCTTGCTGGACCCAAGTGATGGTCCCATTGATACAATGGAGCAAAAGCTACCTACATGGCTCATCACATCCCAATGTCATGGTGGTGATCTAATATGTCAGTCAACAGTCAACAGATATTTGCATTTTTGGTGGCCATACTGGTTAGGGTGTTTTGGAAGATGCAGTCCAACAAAAGTAACTTTTCCACACTTTGCTATTTTATCGGGATGCTTTGTGTGTGTGTGTGTGTGTGTGTGTGTGTATGAGAGCTTGCCTAGGACTCTGTTTCTAAAATAAGATGGCCTGACCTGGAAGCCAGGCTTATACTTACACTTGTATGCAGGAGGCACTCTGCACATGCTCAGGAGCCACACTGTTGCCACCCAAGCTGAGTGGAGCCTTTTAGCAAGACACAGACACCCCACTCCCTTTGGCAGGTTTTATTTTGTTTATCCTTGATTGTCTTTGTACAGTGCTGTGTACACCTACAGCGCTCTAGAAATAAACTTTAATAATAATAATAATAACAACAACAACAACTCCCAGGGTCCCTCAGCTCACACAAATGGCAGCATCAATCCAAGAACAGGCCCCCACCTTTGCCATCTTGAGTCTTAACTGCCGAGAAGTCTGGTGGTCCATCACCAAGAGGGGAAGAGAAGTGGAAAGCCGGCGAGGGCGCGCGCGGGCCTGTGTGTGGGTTCCGTGTGTGTGGAAAGGGAAAAAAACACGCAAGGCGGTTGACGTCAGCGAGGGGTTCCCCCCCCCCGGTCCACTTTGGTCCAACAACGGACCCGCTCCGAGTTGACAGGGTCCCCCTCCTTTGAGAGCGAGCAGCCAATCAGGAGACGGGGTTTATTTGCCGGGCTCACCAGGACGCGGGCGAAGGATTCAGTCCGTCCTGGCGGCGGAAAGTAGTTGAGTCGGTCGGTGCGCCTGGGCGGGAAAGGGCGAGGGAGGCTCTCGGGCAGAAGCGCTCGCCGGCAGCCCCTGGGCTCTTTCCCCCTTCGGTGGGTCTCTTTCTCTCTCTCGCCTCCTTTGGCGCTGGGCGACAGGCGGGGAGGCTGAGGGGAGGCTGAAAGACCCCACCGTCCACGGCGAAGGGCGCCAACTTCCCCGCCTCATGAGTCTCCTCAGGAATTTCGAGGAAACCCGGAGCCAGGCAGGCGTGATGGGCTAAAGGGAAAGAGGGGAGAGGGGGAGAAAAGGCGGCGGCGGCGGCGGCGGCGGCGAGGAGGGCGCCCAAGAAAACCCAAGCGGCGAGGTCCTGAGAGGACGAGCCCGCTCGGCAGCAACTGCGGGTGGACCGAACCGCCCTCCAGCGCTCCCCGACGCCCGCTTCCCTCCCTTCTCTCTCTCGGTCTCCGGGCCATGAGCAAGCGAGCCAAGGAAGCATGAGGGGCAGTCGCCGGAGGAGAGGTCCAGCCCGAGCCCGAGCAGCCGATGCATGAGTGCGAGGAGCTGGAAGAGGCGGCGGAGGAAGAAGGCGGCGGCGGCGGGAGGCTGGAGTATGAAGCCGGGCCAGGACTGAGCAAGATGGAGCGCCCCCCTCGCTGCCAGCCCAGCCCGAGGGATCCCGCCATGGGGGTCGGCAGCGGCCCCGGCCCCGGCTCCTGCCGGCGGGGACTCTTCTTCCTCCTGCTCTACCTTTGCCTGGCCACCCCTCCGACTTCCCCGCAAGTGCTGCGGATCGGTGAGTGCGGGGCTGGCGGGGAGGGGAGGCTTCGGGTGCGTGTGTTTCCTTCTTTCCCTGCTGGCTCTTTGTGGAAGAAAACCACTCCAGGGACAAGGCTCCCTTGTGTCACCTGGCGTTCGGTTTAATTAAACAAGAAGCGAGTGGGGGTGGAGGCGGAGGCAAGGCACCTTTCCTTCCCGCGGCTCCCAAACTGGGGATCTGGTGGCTCTGGTCCGAAAGAGACGGGGAGGGAAGAGAGCCGGCACGCCTCCCGCCCGGAGGGCTGGCTGGTGGTCGCCTTTTGGACCGCGGCTCCTTGGCGGGACCCGCAGCGGGAGGGAGGGAGGGGCCGCCCCAAATGGGAGCCTTTTTGCCCGGGAGGGGTGGCCGGGGTCGCCCCTCTGCCGCTTGGAGGGGAGGGGGCAGTACTTCTGGGGAGGTCCCCCCTCTCTCGGCTCTCTCTTCTCTGGCTTCTTGGACCAGCGGGGGAACCCCCCCCTTTTTTTTTTACTCATCAGATTCCCACTCTCTGAGAAATATTTGGCCAGCACAATGAGCAAAGGAAATGGTGGCTTTCGGTCTGGCACTCTTCTTTCTCGGTGTGTGGGTTTGGATGGGGTTTTGAAAGGTGAGTCCGCGCTCCCCTCCCTCCATAGCTGGTGTCTGGAGAAGCCTCCCCCCGTGGACCTTTCTCATCCCCTTCGGATTTACTGCAGGATCGGTCAGCTGTATGAACACAGCACACGAAAAAGGTGGTTTTTTTTCTCAGGCTCTTTTTATGTCAAAGCTGTGTTTGTTTAGCGCTGACCTAGCACTCCTTTTAGTTTTGGCTTTGGCTCTGTTATGTCCAGGGAAAATTGCTGGATTTGTACGTGTGTGTTTGCGTGTGTGTGTGAGAGAGAGGGAGGGAGGGAGAAAGTTGAAGCTAGTTTTTCTATATTTATTGCAAGTAAACTAATGTATGACTGTAATTTGCTTACTTGTATATCAGTGTTCCCATCCATTTGGAAAGTCAAGTACTGTTGAATTAACGGAAAGTTCTAACCCCAAAGTGATGGTTTTGAATTATCTGTTCATCTCTATGGAATGGGGAGAGCAGTCAAGAAGGTTTGATATTTAAAACAGCAATAATACTTGCTGATGGGGGGGTTCCATGGTAGCATGAAAGTTCTTTATAAAATCATGACACAAAAAGAAAAATATAGAGGTGTTTCCATAATCTGAAAGTGCAAGCTAGAAAGCGACGACATCTCTTCATTCAGATTCAGAGAGCTGGCACTAAAACACACAGATTGTAAATTGTGTAGCACTCTTGTCAGCATTGCCTGGGGAAGATGGTGTGTCCCCAGTTCCTTACCTCTCATTGACCCTGTTATAAACCTTCCTTGGCAGAAATACACCACAGACAACTGCACATGTGTGTGGGTTCTGAGAAAGAGAATTAAAAGGAAAACTTTGCTCCATGGAAACCAGATGAAGTTCACAGGAAGCATTTCTTCTTACAGTGGGCTGCTTGTGTCAGTCAAGTGAGACAGTGAATACCAAGTAATATATATATATATATATAGAATTAGAGACAACGCTCAAGTGACCACAGGGAAAACAAAAATAATACTGGATATTTCCTCTCTAGTTATCCTTTGTGAGTGCTGTTTTTCTTTTTTTAAGAGGTCAGGGAAATACTGTACATATATTTTCTCTTGATAGTGTTTAATAGTATTTTAACTGATAGGTGAGCCTCTGAATCCTTTCTAAATGGTATTTTAGTTGTCCAGCAGCAATAACAAAAAAACAAAAACAAACAAACAAACAAACAAAAACAATTGACCCTGTTTGGGGATTTTGCTCATGTTCTACATGGCATTACAGTATATCTTGAAGAAAGGGATAGATAAAGAGATAATAAGTTATCTGTAATAAGTTATGGAGGCAGCCCATAAGATATCAATGGGGAAATTATCTTGAGCCTTTCTCCTGCAAAATCTTCCCCTTTATCATAGCTAACCTGATGTTGAGAACGCTTGAACAGTTACCTCTTAGTAAATCTAATAAGAATCCCTTTATGATTAAACTGAAGCTTTATACATAAGGGTAATATGTTCAAGGATGTATAAGCTGCTTTAGAATGAGTATCAAGAAGGGCTTAGGATGCAATCCCTGAACTAGTTACACTTAATTATTGGACTAAAATTGTAGTGGAGACATCTTCAGATTATGTGAGATGAAAATGACAGATCAGTCAACCAATAATCTAGTTCAGTTTAAAATTTGATTTCTCACTTCAGGATCTGATATGGTTATGGATCAGGTCAGATGTAAGTCCTGTTTTTATTCTGGCCTAGCTAGCAATAATACTTTTCTTTTTAAACTTTATTTTCTTAGACTAAAAAAAATGTGTTCTCCTGTCTGTATTTACCAAAATCTACCCTTTATTTGAGGCTATGTTCCTCCAAAATCTATTTAACAGGATTTATTTAAATTGCAACTACACCTGCTGCGTGGTTAAACTCCTGCAAAGGTATTTATTTTCATTTTGGAGCTGTGTGGTTAGAAGTGGAATTGCATGCAGCAGAGTTTTGTGCATGTTAGCTCAGAAGTTTGTGTTCTGTGTTCAGTGGAATTTACTCCTTGGATGAAATCACAGCCAGAGCAATAAAAGCCCAAACCTGTGTTAATCACAACCAGTTGGTGATATTTAAGTCATGTTGGTATGAACTGATGAAGTACTCCATGAAGTGTTTGCTTGTATTTATTTATTTGTAGTGTTAGTACTGCAAGTGACCACGTTGCAAGTTTGATTCCAGCGGGCTCCAAGGTTCACTCAGCCTTCCATCCTTTCGTAGGTCGGTAAACTGAGTACCCAGCTTGTGGGGGCAATTAGTTAACACACATTGGAAACTGCTTAATGCAGTGTAGATGTGTAAATGGCTATTGCTTAAAACAATTTGTAAGCCACTCTGATAGCCTTGTGGCTGAAGAGCAGGGTATAAATGAATAAATAAATAAGTGGGCTAACTAATTCTTGTTCTGCTTAGTTTACCAGTGCTACCTAGGTCTGCAGGGCTAAGGTGAGTGAATACCAGAAGCAGTATGCCACAGTATCCCATTTGCTTTAAAACACAAACAGAAGGGTGCTGTTGCCCTGACCTCATGCTTGTGTTCTGTGTAAAAGCATCTGGTTGGCTACTGTGTGATCAGAATATTGGAGTAGCTGAGCCTTTGGTCTGATCAAGCCCTCCTTGTATTATTATGATTATTATTAGTATTATGCTCCAATGAAAGGAGCTCCAGTTTCATATTTGCAAAATATCTAAGTGCCATATCTCCAGCAGTAGAAGTTAAAATTCTGAACATTCTGAGGACTTGCCATTGCCACAGGTATTGCAGACACCGGCTGGCTAGCATTTCTGACATTATAGAGAATGCTCATGACACATATTCTCCCCTCCCTGCATTTTAAGAATCAAAAAAGAGATAAGCTAGATCAGATTGAACCTCTTTCTAGTCCAGCATTCTCTTCCCACATCTGCCAACAACTTGCCTATGGGAAGGCCACAAACCAGACATCAGTGCAATAGTACTGTTCTGCTTATGTTTCCTAGCAACCAGTATTTAGAGACTTGCCTCTCATAGTGGGGTATTTGATGACCAACCTGGAGATAATGAGCCAGACACAGAGATGGGTTTAAACAGGGCCACTTTATTTGACTTACAACTTATTAAAGAATTGTACCTGGCTAAGGCCAGGTGTAAACCTGTGATCACTTCCTCAGCCCCCCCCCCAATGGGCATCACACCTGACCCCGAGGGCAATCCAACATTATTGAGTTGCTCACCCTGGCCGGTCTTAACTGGAAGGTAACCTGAGACACTCCCTCCTGAGCCCCAGGACTCTATAAGAGAGAGTGAACTCCCAAGGGCAGGCTCCCTCACAACCCCCCAGGTCCCAGGACGCAAAGAGACAATTTCAGAGCCCAGCCCCTCACCACAAGGGAGTGCCAAGATGTACGCTGACAGATATTTAACCCCCCCACCAGGACCGGTTTAAGGAATTTTGGGGCCCCCTGCAATGCTTTACTTTGGGGGACCCATATGTTTATCTCAGATCAATGTAACCTAACCTATTCACCGTACAGGATGTTCAGATTATAGTAGGACCCCCGTATCCCTGGATTCATTATCCATGGGACACAAAACAGCACACCTACCATAGAGTCTTCCTAGAAAATGTGTCTTCCCTAGCCCTTTTCTAGGCCTTCCAAGGCAACTCTATGGTATTTTAAACCAGAAATCCCATTATTTTCATATTAAGGAGGCCAACACGGGGCCCTCTCTTGACCTCGGGGCCCCCTCTTGACCTCGGGGCCCCCTGCCAATGCTGATTTGGCAGACAGGTTAAACCGGCCCTGCCCCCCACCACTCAATACCTGCCAGTGGCAGTCTAGTCAAAGACACCACCCTAAGCCAATTACCCCAGTCCCTGCAGATCCAGTATGGGGTAGGCAAAAAACAAAAACAAAACAAAACTAAAAAAATTAACAGGGAAAAAAAATCCTACCTGGTCCCCAAGCAAACAGTAAAACTCACACTGCACTGAGGGTGGGAGGGTGTTTCACATGAAGATCCAAAGGAGAATTGACAGGGGGAGGGCATTGCCTTAAATAGCCCCACTCACCCCTTATCAGCTCAGTCTTGTACTGCATGCCATACCTTCATTAACCTTCTGGCCTCAATTCCTTGAGGTCATCAAAATGTCCCCCTTCCAGCAATGTCCTTCAGATGTGCTTCCACAAGAGCCCAACATATGTAGCCATCATGAGAAATAGCCATTGATATCCCTATTCTAATCTCCCTTTAAAGCTGTCCAAATTGGTAGTCATCACTTTTAGTTCTTCATCCTTTTTAGGTGTTTCATTATCTGAATATATCTCTGAACACAGGTAAACAGAGGTGGGAAACTCCATCCTCAACCTTGATTGCATCCAATCAAGTATCCTGCAAAAGCCACTGTTAACTTCTTTTTCACTGGGGGACCTGGCACATGGTGATATGGCAATGACAACAATGTACCCAGAGATATGCAGGGATTCCCTCCCCAAATCCCTTAACACTCTCCTGATCAACAAGAGTGGATCCATAAGTGGGAAAACTGCTCTCAACTTCAGTGCAGGTAAGAGTGTAGTTCTGCTGATTTATAAAGCAGACTAATGATGTGTAATTAGCAGAGTTGATTAACTTGAGAAGGAAGTTGACAAAAGCATGAATATAATAATAATAATAATAATAATAATAATAATAATATTTATTTATACCCCGCCCCTCTGTTAAAACAATCGGGGCGGCTTACAAAAATTAAAATACAATACAGATAAAATCCCCCAACACCCCCCACCCCCACCCTTCCCCATAAAATTTTTTTTGCAGGAGTGGTGATATCTGATGAGGTTATCGGTGATTGTTAATTATTACCCTGTGTTTGGTGTGTGTGTGTGAATGTGAGTAAATGCACTGCCTAGTTCTCCATCATAGTGCATGTACAAGTACATCAAAGTTAACAAAACCTTCATGGGAATGAAAGTTTACACAGTGTAAAGCAGTCTCAAAGACACAATTTTACTGAGAAGTTGTCCAGTACAAGCACTACTGAAATGAATTTCTATAACTCCCATTCATTTCAAGAATGCAGGAGACCTTCCCCAGGGATGGGTTCTCTATATTTTTTGAAACCCTACTCAAATTTCCACTGGAACAGAGTTTCAGAGGCTTATTCACCCTGTATACAAACAATAAACTAGCTTTTTCACTGTATAGCATTTTGATTTCAGCAGGTTATTTATTATTTCTAGGTACATTTTACAAAAAAGCTTTTCATTTGATGTATGAGCATACAGTGCATTCACCCATAATAACAGAAATATTATCTCTATATGCACACATGTACACATTGAGAGATACAGACATGTATATCACTAACAATTATTCAGAGTTCATGAACTCAATACGCTTGATTTAATACTGAAGAATTTTTATTTCTGCTCATAGCAAGAATAACATGCAGACTTGATCATCCTGCGTTCTGTGATATTCAGTGGGATTAGCTAGGAGGCACAACCCAGTCTGTTCCTTTAATGAGGAAGTATACATGCTTATACTTGGGCAGAAAAAAATGAAATGCCCAGATATAGGATGGTTGACACCTGGCTTGACAACAGTACACATGAAAGGGATCTAGGAGTCTTAGTAGATCACAAGCTGAACATGAGTCAACAGTGTGATGCAGCAGCTAAAAATCCAATGTGATTCTAGGCTGCATCAATAGGAGTATAATGTCTAGCTTGAGGGAAGTAATAGTATTACTTTTATATTGCATTGGTCAGACCACAGTTGGAATACTCTTTCTAGTTCTGGACACCACAATTCAAGAAGGATATTGACAAGCTGGAATGTGTCCAGAGGAGAGTGACCAAAATGATGAAAGGTCTGGAAACCATGCCCTATGAGCCGTGTCTTAGGGAGCTGGGTATGTTTGGCCTGGGGAAGAGAAGGTTAAGAGGGGGCATGGTTTCAATATCTGAAAGGGTGTCATATTGAAGATGGAGCAAGCTTGTTTTCTTCTGCTCCAGACACTAGGACATGGAGCAATGGATTCAGACTACAGGAAAAGAGACTCCACCTAAACATTTGGAAGAACTTCGTAATGGTAAGAATTGTTCAACAGTGGAATACACTGCCTCAGAGTGTGGTTGGGTCTCCTTTGAAGATTTTTAAAGAGAGGCTGGATGGCCTTCTGTTGGGAGTGCTTTGATTGCGTATTCTAGCATGGCAGGGGATTGGGCTGGATGGTCCTTGTGGTCTCTTCCAACCCTATGATTTTATGAGTCTCTTCACAGCTCTAAGCATTACTACTACTACTACTAATATTTATATAGTACCATTGATGTATGTGGCATTTTACAAGTAAAACAACCAAAAACAGTGGCTCTTGCCAAAGGCATGCAATCTAAAATATATACACACAGAGAGGAAAAGGAATAATAAAACTATAAAACTATACAATACAATTATAAGACATATTGTCCAGATAAAAAACAAACAATATAATATAAAGTAAACTGGCAAATACATATAATTAAGATATACAAGATTATAAAGCAATATTAAATTAAATGTATAAAAGCTTTGGAAAACTAGAAAGTTTTAAATTGAAATTTAAAAACAATGATGGAAGGAGCAGTCTGCAAATGTTCAGGGAGGCAATTCCAAGAGCATGGAGCAGCAAGTGAAAAAGGATGAAGCCAAGCCAAGGAAGAAGAAACCCTTGGTTGGGTGAAAAGCCTAGAATTCCTAGAACACAGAACTCGAGCAGACTGGTGGAAAGAAGTAAGGCTAAAAGATAGGAGGGGGGGAGTGAGGATGGGACAGAGGGTTGGATTGCCCTATTCATTGTCCAGTGATAATCTGAAGACCACTGTGAGCTCCAGGTTTGGGGAATTGGATGATGGGATAGTAGAGCCAGGGCTCACAGGATCGAAGGACAGTGACTTTTTCAACAACAGGGCAGCTAATATCATCTGCCGCCTCCCTCAGGCTTCCATGTTCCCTCTAGGTTTAGCTGCAATCCTGACAGTAGCTAGGCAGGGAATGGATGAGCTCAGTAACAATGTATTATTATAAGCTAATGGGCAGGGGTGTGTAGGGAATCCACACTTGGTTTAACCACTGCTACATCTGCAGCTTCTCTAAGCTGAATGGGAGCTCTGCTGGTGCCAAACCTCTTAAGGGAGAGAACCCAGGAGAAGGAGTGGCAAAATCATGAGTGGGTTTGCAATCCTCATGGTAGTAGAACCACTGGCAACTTCTGGAGCTACGCCTGTTGTAACCCAAAACCACTTGAGGGAGCCATTAAAACAATCAGCTTTACAAAAGACCTGTTTCTCCTCTGGGGATGACAATTGCTAGAACAGGTGAGCTGCAATGAATCAACACAGCTGTCAACATGGAGCTCCTTGATGGCAGGGACTGTCAGGACGAGTGCCTGTATTTCAAAATGCATGATGATATTGTTGGTATTTCTACATACCTTCCATATATGATTTTGAAAGCTGGACAGTGAAAAAGTTGTCAGGAGGAAAATCAAATAATTTGACATGTGATGCTGGAGAAGAGTTCTTTGAATGCCATGGACTGCCAAAAAGAAATGAATGGGTCTGAGAGCAAACATAGGAAATTATCAGACGCAGCGAAACACGGCAAAAAACCCCACATCCCAAACTGTGTCAGAAGAACACAACAAGAACTGAACGGCAGTATTATCAGACGCCCACATCCTCAGCCATTCCCAGGGTGTAGTGCTGCCACGGATGAAGCTTCACCTTTTTATTGATGGGGCTAAGCCACCAATAAAAAGAGACACCTTATTCATGCCCATGCTATGCCCCCGGAATGCTGAAGGACATTGTCTTCTGATAACGTTGCTTGTTCCTGTTCTCATTGTGATTTTCTGATGTGATTTTTGTCACATCTGATAATCTCCTAAATGAGAACTCTCACTAGAAGGCAAGATAACTAAACCAAAGCTGTCGTACTTTGGACACATTGTGAGACAGCAATATTGCACAGTGTTTTATAAGCTTTGTATGAATGTGAATGAATCAGTCTCCACTGATAACTATAGTTTCAAAACTCATGGTTACAATAATATATCTACACCAATTAAGTGAAGGACAACACTATCTTGAAAGTATAGTAATTGAAAATGTTTATTAGTTTTGTCAATTGCTGTGGATTGGTAGTTTTGCTTGTATCACAGCGCAAATGTCAGTTCACCCAATGAGATATGTTAATGCAGTGACTTCTGCTGTGATGAAAAAATGTCTGCTGCATCATATCTGATTATTCTAAATATAATTTTTTGAACTGACTAGTAATAAAAAGAACCTTAGTCTTTTGAAATAAGTGTAAGTCAAAGAATTAGCTTTTTCTTATGTAGACAGAATGAGCAATCTTGCGTTTCACATTCCTGATGCTCATCACCTGCAATTACATTTAATTAGGTTGTAATTCAATTTTAATTTGTTTTCAATGGATTTACAACACTTCCACTTAATAACAAACTATTTAACTACAGTTTAGTTCTAAAATGTGATTGCATTTAAGAGCCAAAGTCAAATATTTGGGTTCCATTGAAACTGAATATAACTTTCATGACTTTGTCATCTGGAAAACCCTGAAAACCCATGATTTCGTTGGGGCAGGTAGCCCATCCACTGTTGCAGATCACAACTGTTCCCCACTGTTGTCAAGTTTACAATTGTTGTGGCCAGTCAATTATCTGAAGCCCTTTCACATTACATAATCATAACCTTTGATTCCACATTAACTACTATAGTTCCATTTGGGAAAGTCATAGCATCTGTAGTTCGGGGCAGCACTCTTCCACAGGATGAAATTGGTGCTTAAAGTTGAATCAAAGCACTATAACTGTGAAGTGTGAAAGGGCCCCAGGTGTTCAATCTGCTGGTGGTGAGCCTCTCTGTATTAAACTAGCCTGATTCTCAGATGGCAGACATTTGGGTCATACTTGATGCCTTCTCAGCTTTTGTTAGTGAGCAGGAAAAATCATAATGGCATTTACTGTTTATTTTCCAGGACACAGAAGTGGCTTCTTGAATGAGAGAAGTAGAGCTGTATAGTTCTGGTCGTCTCCCTACCAACAGCTCTAATACTTTCCTTGCCAAGAGCACTTCTACACAGCATCCTATGCATCATCTTGTGAATAACCTGAGGAAGTGCAACATCCTCTTATTTAAGTTATCATTGCCTAGAATTCAACAGTGTCATTTTACTAATGTAGACAATCTTGTAGTAGACTATCATGGAAGCGTAATTCTTGACTACGCACAAGGGGGAGGAGGGATCCAATAGAGTTTCTTGTTACACAAATTAGGGGCCGTATAAACAAATCCAGGGCTGCTTGTGTAACTAGAATGGGTGAGCAAATGTCAGAGGTGAGGGGGGTATATTAGTTCCTGGGGGATGATGGAGGGCTGCACTTTCTGCCATACTCCCAGCAAATAAATAAATAAACATCTATTTTCATTTTGGGGAGTATTTTCTAAAGGATGTGGGAAGCACTGTCATCACAGAATCATAGAACTGTCAAGTTGAAAGAGACCACAACCCCCTGCCACGCATGTTCCTCCCCTAGGCCATTTGAGGCCCAGACGTGGACTTCTGTACAACAGGTTGTGGCCCCAAAGTACTTCCTGTTCATTTTTTTTAATCCATGGGGGCCACAATAAATAGCCCTGGGGGACCACACATGTCTATACTATGCCCACGCCTGTGCTAGAACAACTAACAAACTCACTAATACACTGTTTACTTGCATCAACCTTACACTGGAATTACACTATTGTTTTTGAGCGGTGGTATCTCATTCTCCTATGCAGATTTGGCTAGCTTATGCAGAATTGCCGCAGAAATGGTTTCCTCACCCTCTGCAAGCACATAGCCTTCAACTGTCCTGAATGACTCTGTGATTCTATGAACAGACAGAGATAGCCCCAATTAATCCTGTTGTCCCATTTTTTTCAGCTGCTTTAAAATGTCCCAGTTTCTCTCTCCTTTCCCCACTTTCCCTCTTTATCCTCAGCTTACTTCAGTTGCTGCAAATTGAGTTCAAAGTACAAGAATAGTTTGCATTCAGTTAACACGGCAGGAGAAGAGGTGAAAGAAACTTACCCTTACCAGTAGGCTCAGGCAAAAGCAAACTGCTGCAGCCTCTCCTAGATTGTATGTTCTACCTCATTAATAACTTTTGCCATCTTGACAACACTCCAGTGTTGTTTAGCCACACGTGTCCCTGTTTTCATCTGTGAAATGTTGGAGTGCATGCAAGCATATGGCTTAACAATGTTCTATTTTAGATAGTTGTGATGGACTAGAGAGCCAGTAAGGTAAGGCATAGGAAAGACTTATGTTCCCTATGACCTAAAAGACCATATCTCTCCATATGAACCTGCCAGAATCTTAAGATCTACAGGGGTGGTCTCTCTCTTGCTCCAACTACCGTCAGCAGCATGCTTGGTAAGGACATGAGAGAGAGCCTTCTCATTGGCTGTTCCCACCCTCTGGAACTCCCTTCTGTGGCAGACTAGGCTGCCCCCCTCTCTGCTGTCTTTTCATTGGCAGGCAAAGACCTCTTTGTTTCAGCAGGCTTTCAGTATGTAACCACTCCCAGGGAGACTTATTCAGGTGTGTGCTTTAGTTTTGTTTGTTTTTTTAACTTTTGCATGCATTTAAAATAATTTTATACTGTTTTATTTTGTGATGGTTTTAATTGTTTTTAAATTTCTTATTGTTGGATTTTAATTGATTCCTTTTGTGAGCTGCCTTGGGTCCTATTCTGGGAGAAAGGCACCATACAAATTAAATAAACAAATGAATAAATAAATGGGAGGCTCCCTAGGAATTTGCCACACAGGAAAAAAGAAAGAAAAGCAACCTGCCTGGAAGGTCAGTCCTGAGTGTAGCTCAGTCCAATCCAAGCCCAAACAAGAAGACTTTGTAGTCTTCCTACATGTCAGGGGAAACCAGTTGGCTGCTTAGGCATGAAGACAAATAGATCAAAGTGTCGGCTTCAGAGGCACTAATACTAAATGGAAAGCATTTGTTACATGCCTTTCATACTAGTAGCTGAAAGCTGTGCTTTAGATTGCCTTGCATGTTGAAGTATATCATGTGGTCACATAAGGAAAGGTCTTCTCAGCAGTAAGTCACCCACTCCATGAATGAATGACCTTTACTTACTGTAAAGCTGTTTTAATGCTCTGTGGATGATTGTCTTGCTATGGGGCATCCAAAGGTGGGTTAAATCAGTTTTTTAAAACCTTTCTGCATTGCCTTGTTCTATGTTGTTTTTCATTTTTTTATTGTTCTGCTGCTTAATTTTTTTTTAAATAAATATATTTGTTAATGCATAAACAACAACAACAAAAACAAAGGGGTTTTATAGTATAAAATAACACATAAAGATCAAGCACAAAAATCATACAATACTTCTAAAAAAGTTTTATGGATGTAAAATTAGTTTGTGATGGCATTAAAAAAAAATCCTAAGATCAACTGTTTGTATGCTTCACCAACTTAATAAACAAAACAAAACTCATATTGGTTACTGTGATGGGATAAAAAATATGGGCAATTTAGCTCCGTCTGTTGCCCTTCTGCTTCCTCTTTAGCTCCCTCTGCTGAACACGATCCACCTTTGACACTGGTAATGAATTGCATAAGGGCAGCACTCCAGGACCAATGGCTACTGCTACTTCAGTAGCTGGACTGGGGAAAGAGAGGAACCCCACCTGTTAGCATGAAAGTTCACAGTGGAATCGTATATACTACTCCCGATATGCATATAGGGTTGCCATAATTATCTGCCACAAAACCAGGACAAAAGCACCCACATTTTGACCAAGGAGGGGAAGGCTGGCTCTCTCCTCCTTACCTGCCATGGAAGCCTTCATGCTGCCACCGCCAATTTTTTCCAGGGGGCATGGATGGGCCAGAAGATACCCATCCAGCTGCCTTTGTCCAGCAAGATTGTGAGCATTGATAAGAAGATAAAGCACTGCAGATCAAGGAGGGGGCTAGGTGGGGTTGGGGGCAAAGAGGCAAGCAGCTGCCGATTGGGTGAGCCAGCCCAGCATGGAAGAGGACCCGCCACCCTACCGGGGGGAGGGGTTGGAGACTGAGTATGCAGCAGATTCTTGTGATTTAAATAAGCAAATCTGGGCTTCTAGCTGTCGCTGCTGACCAGGTGACCGGGAAAGAGGACCTGCCACCCCACCGGGCCATCCCGCTTCCTAGCAATTACAGTGCACTGCCCCCCACAGAGCTTCTACCCAGGAAGTGACCTTGGAGCCCAGATTTACCACACACACACACACACACACACGTAAACTGCTGGCCTTCTTTCCTCTCTCTTGATTTCCCTTCACTCTCTGCTACTGCCTGCTCTGCACACTCCTTTTGCACACTGCACTCTCCCGACTTGGCACTCACTCCCCACGTAACCCAGAGCAGAGAGCCTGCAGACAGAAAGCCTGGAGTCAGAATCCGGGATCTGCTGCTTGAAGTAGCCCAGCCAGCAAGGACAACTTTCTGTCCCTCTAATCCAGGATTATTCCGGTTTTCTGATATGTATGGAAACCCTATAAGCATAGGATTAAGTTCTGTTGGGGATGGGCACACACAAGTGACTGTTCAGATCAGATGGCTGCAATTTCTTTTAAAATAATTTGAGTTTTAGTTTAGCATTCAGTTCACTACTAGCTACCCATTTCTTCAGAGGAACAGAATAATATTCTGCTGTATTATGTGTGTGTGCGTGAGTCTCTGGAAGCCAGTTAAACTGGAAAGCTTTTTGTATGTAACTGATGTTGTCTTGTAATCTTAAATAGGGTGCTTGATTCTTTTTGTTGTGTGCTATCTCTGTAAGAGACAGCCCAAGGAGGCCTCAGTCCATTTGTCAGTGATTTGGGAAAAACAAAAAGCCAGAAAAAGCGGTTGCAGCTGCAATTGGGGGCCAGAGTAGTCCTGGCTTTACATAAACCACTAATCCATGGGCAATTCTCAAGCAAACTGCACTTTTATTTTATCCAATCCAAACTTTTCCTTTTGTCCTGGCTTTCCCCAATGGTTCTTAATAGTAAATAATCAAGCTTTTGGAAGAATTCTCTTTGTTCTGCTGCTCTTATGTATACAATATGCGTGCACTGCTGTTCTCACCTTACTTCACGTTACTAACTACATACTGTATATCTGAATGCTACAAGGGGTTGGTCTATGGTACAAAACACATTCTTGGACCCACATCATTGTTATCTCAGCACTGCTCAGGAGTTCAGTTAAAACCAAATGGAAAATAATAATCATATTCAAGTTTTTTTATTTTTTAAAAAGAAACAATCTAGCCAAGTGCTAAAATTAGAAAATAATGCTAGTAAATATATTTCTCTAAATTGTATTAAAAATTCAATAGAAGCCATTTAAAAATATAGAAAGGAACAAGGTTGCACATTCATTTAAAAATGAAAGGAAAACTAAATGCATACCTGAACAATTCTTATACATCAGTGGCAGATTGAACAGTAAGCTGTAAGGCCAAGATCCAGCGTTGGAGAACCAAAAAGCTTTTGCCTATATAGACACTTGGGCTTAGAGAGAAACAGGCCTAAACAGGGAAGTGGGAGATTTCAACCTGGCTGTGATGTGGCGAGCACTTCCCATATCCAGTATACTCTCAGTACCAGTTGGGAGTTCTAGTACCCTATGTGGGCCAATTAGTAGCTGCCTTGGTCCAAGGTGGGTGCGGGGAATAGAGCTGTGCTTTAGTGTTTGACATGTAAGCTAGTACACTGCATTGCCTAGCTTCCATTGTCACATGGGCAAATCAAGAAACTGCTCTTCTGGGTGCTTCCTTACTCTTGTACAAGGTAGTATCAGCTGCTTTGGTGCCCAAACTTGAAAAATGCAGAACATCTCACACAACTGGGATTTGTGCAGGTGAACTGGTGCCAGTGAATCTAGGAATAAGGCTTTGCTGCAACATGAAGATACCAAAGTGTATTTTGCAGGGATGGAATTCTTTACTAATTTCTTCTTGAAGGAAGAATGAGTAATTTTAGCAATTTTCTTCTCGCTAATCTTTGAAAAACACAGTTTTCAAAGCCTATTCACAATTTGGGACTTTTCTGTGCAAAATTCACATGTGATTGCACTGCATAGAAAATAACACTGTTTATGCAGAAAATAGCATTCTCTGTGGGAAAAAATCCTTTATAGAAAATGCTGTTTTCTGAAGAAAACGACATGCAGATTTTACACAGAATAAGTCCTGAAGTATGAAGATTCTTGTCACTATGGGATTCTTCTTACCAGGATATCTCAACACACAAAAAACATATTTTGACTATTTTTTAAATATTCTTTTCATTCCTACTACTTTGTAAGTCCCATAATCCATTATATGCAGACAAATTTATCATATTGCAAATGATTGCTATAAACTTGTAGTTGAAAAGTATCCATTTAGTTGTCCTCTTATCCCAGGTCTTGACTATACAGTGGTCCCTTCATATTTGCTGGGGTTAGGTTCCAGGACCCCCTGTGGATACCAAAATCTGTGAATATTCAAGTCCCATTACAGTTGTCCCTCCATATCCATGGATTTTGTATCCACGGAT
The DNA here is from genome assembly GCA_030847615.1 of Gambelia wislizenii. Taxonomy (NCBI): domain Eukaryota; kingdom Metazoa; phylum Chordata; class Lepidosauria; order Squamata; family Crotaphytidae; genus Gambelia; species Gambelia wislizenii. The sequence goes on from JAUMIR010000003.1 coordinate 285,887,570, forward strand.
TTAAGTATTCACGGCTTGAAAATATTCTTCAAAAATAATAATTCAAAAAGCAAACCTTGATTTTATCATCTTATATAAGGGACACCATTTTGCTATGCCATTGCATATAATGGGACTTGAGTATTCATGGATTTTGGTATCCACGGGAGGTCCTGGAATCAAACCACAGTGAATATGAAGAGACAACTGTTTATGTAATGGCATAGCAAAGCGGTGTCCCTTATATAAAATGGCAAAATCAAGGTTTGCTTTTTGGATTATTATTTTTTAAAGAATATTTTCAAGCCATGAATACATAAATTCGTGGATACCAAATTCGTGGAGACAGAAGGACAACTGTACATGTCTACTAAATTGTGTACTGCTTAACCAGTAAACATTTGTATTGCAAATATGCCCTGTGAAGAAATTGGACTTGCACCCTCCATTTTTCCAAACTGCTGCCATCTGCACACATTTGAGCAGGAACAGCTTGGAAAAGTTACACTTTTGGATTGCAGATCCCAGAATCATCCCAGTGTCTATGCTCAATGGGTGGGGGGAATCTTGGGAACTGTGGTGCAAAAAAGTAATTTTCCCTATCTCTCATAGCAAGTGCATATCCATTCCTTTTCCCATGAAGGCAGTCTATGAATATGAGAGTTGGGAAAAACAAGGAACACAACCAGTGCCTGAATTTCACATGTGGGTCTAGATACTGTGTGCCTTTGCATTTCTTCATCTACATCTTGGGTCAATATGTTTTTGCATTCTGCTGTCTAAGAAAATCATTCATTGCATATAGTGCCATACACTTCAGGAAAATAGCATTTCTGATCTGTGGATGGTTAAATGTAAACATTGGACCGCAGATCATTTCTTCAAAGATCTGCAAGCATAATGGTGTTCGTATGTTAATATGTACCTGTGGATGTAAATTTTGAAGTGATTCTTGTAGCTGAGAGAAAAGCTTGGAAAGAGCTGCATCTTGACAAGATTATCATCTCATATGCTGAGCCATAAATGAGTAATAAATATATGCGTCACCATTACAGCTTTTCCCGTTATGCCTAGAGCTCACTTCTGTCTCTGTAATGCAGTTAGTATCACTATCACCCCACCACCAATGCTACTACATCTCCTAATTTTACATATTCAATAGGGCAATTGTTTTGTCTTTCATCCTGTGATAAACTCTTAAATCACTCCATATGCCCCTATCTTTCCCCAGCAAGTTCTGTTTGTTCTGCTGGAGGACAACCACTTCAGTGTTCCCTCACCCTTTTCATTATGGACTATTTTGTACATACTGTTCAGTAATAAAGCTTAAACCTCCCCCCTCCCAAGTATTTTAAGCAACTGTCTTTAATCTTCTTTTCTCAGAAAGGCTTGATTTGACTGGCCTAGAGATTGTTCAGCAGTTTAAAAAATAATTTAAAAAATCCTTTTGAAAGAACTGATTAGTTTTACTGCACAGCTTTGGATCTGTGACCTCGAAGCCCAGTTTGTCCTAGTTTATGGTGAATTTACAATAATGAGAAAGATTTAAAGAGGAAACGTACCTATTATCTCACGTTCCCCTTTCTGTGCTGATGCTAATAAAACTTTACAGGACAAGTGGTTCTTTGAAACCAATTTTTTTTTAAAACTCTCTCTCACAAAACATACAAACACATTTAAAAAACCAGAAATGCAGCAGATAGTTGCTGCAGTGCTCTTGTAAAGCTCTGTTTCGATTTCAGTGAAACAGTTCCCAGTCGACTACATTCACTGTAGTAGATACCGGTAGTTGTGCTTTTTTAAAAATATTGTGTTTGTGCATATGTGTGTAGATTATTATTAAAGCCACCTATATTTTATAATCACCACATTACTTTGGGGGCATGATAATATCTTTTTTTAATTATTATTTTAATGATTTGATTATTCAAGCCATTTGGGTTGTCTCTCCCCCCCCCCCCCCATTTTATCTTCTTAACAACTGTGTTGTTAAGCTTTATGGTTCAGTGCTTTATGATTCAGAGAAGCTTTATGGTTCAGTGTGGACTTGAATTGGGGTTTCCTAATATTTTAACCACTATGCTATGGACTTTATCAGACTAGCATCTTAAAATGCTGTAATTATGCAAGTAAGGAAAATGGAAACATTGTGGCATTGCAACACAAATTATCAAACAACCACCACTTGGGAAGTCGAAGGCTTTCACGGCTGGCATCCATAGATTTTCCTTGTTTTTTTTCCAGGCTGTGAGGCCATGTTCTGGAATAGTTTATTTGTTCCATAGAATCATAGAATCATAGAACCACAGAGTTGGAAGAGACCACAAGGGCCATCCAATCCAACCCCCTGCCATGCAGGAACACACAATCAAATCATTCCCAACAGATGGCCATCCAGCCTGTTTTGGAAGAATTTATTTGTAGGCAAAACATCAGAAATAAACTCTTCCAGAACACGGCCTCACAGCCTGGAAAAAACCCAAGGAAAACCACCACTTGCGTTTTAAGAATGGGATTAAGGGTCCCACTACAGTAGCACTTGTCTTCACATTGCCTTTAATTAACAGTATATCAATGCCTTGCATTGGCCTGCGTATGTTCCTTTAAGGGAAATGTCCACTTACTTCTGCATTAGCCAGTGTGCGTGATCTTGGAGGTTCTCACAAGAAGATGCAAGTTCGTGTAAAAACACCAAAAACACTTAAAATAACAAACAAAATAAACACATAAGCACTGAAACAAACAAACTTGATAGCAACATGGGATAGTTCATAAAAAGAGTGTCCTGTTAATCGTGTTCCCATTCTCACCCAGAATTTTTTCTTGCTGGAAACTGGGAGGGGGGAAAGACGACTGCCCGTTTCTGCTATAATCTTGCGAAGCAGGATGTGGTTTCACATGCTCTTAATATCACAAAAACAGCAATATTGAAAATCTATTGACTGCATAACCCATCAGTTAAAAGCAACACCTGGCTTTTTAAAATTATGTATATATTTGTTTTTAATGTGTTTTTAGTTAGAAGGTTTTAATATTATAGTGTTTAATGTCTTTTTATGGGGGCGGGTGGGGATGGGTGGTGTTTTTAGTCATTATTACAATGTTTTAATTGTTGGAAGCCGCCCCGATTGTTTTTAGCAGAGGGGCGGGGTATAAATAAATAAATAAATAATAATAATAATAATTATATTATTATTAACACCTTATTCGTTGCTGGAGCACAGACTGGCCACGGATGCGGGACAATGTCATGTGATAGTGGGAACCCATCTTTGCTAATGTCACGGTGTAATTGTGCGATTACAGCCCCGTCTGATAAAGTCCTGTGTTAGCTCATAAATCATCCAGAGTTGAGCACATCTGAAAGCAAGAACTAAGCATGCACTCCACTCAGACTCACAGAAGTCTCTGAGTCTTAAATATGCTGTACTCTGAATCCCTTAACATGGCTTACTATGGCTGTATCTGCATTGCAGAAACAATCCAGTTTGACACCACTTTAACTGCCATGTGTCAATACTATGGAATTCTGGGATTTGTAGTAAGTATATTGTGATCAGACCTCTCTGAGAGAGAAAGCTAAATATCTCACAAAACAACAAATCCCAGAATTCAGTAGCATTGAACCATGGCAATTAATGCAGTGTCAAACTGGATTATTTCTGCAGTGCAGATGCAGCCTGCGGGCTTGTCCAGCCAGGCAATATATCCCATCTTACCCCCCATCTCAGAACCCTGAAATCTATAAGACACAGGGTATTTGCCCTGTTTTGCCCCTAGGTAGTCCTCAACCCCCAGGGCAGACACAGGGGAAAGGCAAATACCTGTTTAAATCCGTTTCTGTCAGGAGGAAATGGATTTGTCCACAGGATCCTTCCCCGGCAGGCTGGCCCTCACTGAAGTTACCAATCTGCCTCTCTCTCCTGAAAGACAGGAAGGAGTTTTGCAGCACTGATCACATGCAGGAGACCTTGGTCACATGTTGCGGGCCAGCTTCCTGCCCTCTGAAACAGCGAGGGAAATGGCATTCAGCAGTGGCTTCAGCGATGGGCCAGTGTGCCCATCTGGACTTCCTCCTGTTTCATGGAGCAAATGGGGGAATCTTAGTTCAAGTCATCATGTTCCCTTCTTTCTTCCCATTACATTTTGTTAAGTATACATCTAAAAATGTGAAATGTGAATATGACAAATACTGTATGTGTAACTTGTTCTGTATTCTGTGTGACCAACTGTAATTGAACATTGGAAACACAATCACAATTTAAGTCCAACAAAGCAACAAATTAATATTAAATTAGACACATGCACTGTCCCAAAAGTTTCATGCATCCAATGAGGCGCCAGTGCAAGATTTGACTGCAGGACTCATCTGACTGTGTTGTTCAACATTACCATAACATTTGGATATACTGTAATCTTAAAGCCCTAAATAAAAAATAAAAAAATACAAATAGATGCTAATACAATGTAGAAATTACACTACAAAGAATTTACCACTTTGTTCCCTACTAAATACGTAACTGAAAATACTGTACCACTTCCTTAATCAAGGTGAATAGGCCCTGAAGCTCCTCTCCAGCTCTCCCTCTCTTTCTGACATCAGCTAGCAAGCACAGTCACTTCCTTAAGGTTTCTCCACCCATTAGGCCAAAACAATAATTCATAGGGGTTACATATGCACTAGAAAATATGTTTCAAACAGCTGCATTCATCCCAGGGCTGTGATTGGCTGAAGACCCTTGTTGATAGCATATATTGTCAAGCATGGATTTCCCTCTTAGTCATGTATGAAACAGCCTCAGGTCCATTAACGTCATCATGGAATAATTTGGATCCAACTTTATACAAGCCAGGTACTTCTTTCTTTTTTTCTCTGGCTTTTCTTTGCAAACGAAGATTCAGGAAGGACTCATCCCGCACTTTCTGCAAGCACACTGATGACTAAAAAGGCCAATCTGAGATAAACAAGAGCACAGCAGGTCTCCTTGGGTGATGTTTCTGGGTTGTGATTCTTTCTGTGTTGTCGTTTCTCTTTAAGACTTGTTCGGCGTGAGTTCTCAAATACGGCTGCAGCATTGTGGATAGTGCATCTCCATGCCTCCCGATGTGAGGTCAAAGGAGAGAAGGTTAGCACTTCATAAGGAAACTTTATAATGATTTTGCTGTCATGGAATCTTGTTTCAAGCTGCCACCACACTGCAGAAATAATGCAGTTTGACACCGCTTTAATGGTCATGGCTCAAAGCTGTGAAATTCTGGGGTTTGTAGTTTTGTGAGATATTTAGCCTTCTCTCTCAGAGAGCTCTGGTATCACAACAAACTACAAATCCCAGAATTCCATAGGATGTGGCCATGATAGTTAAAGCAGCGTCAAACTGTATTATTTCTGCAGTGTGGCAGCAGCCCTTGTTGTTCCATGGAATGTTAATCTGGGACCCTTCACTGCTTCACAGAAATAGGGATGCCATTTTCATTACCATGGCAACATCCTATGTAATCCTAGGATTTGGAGGCTAGGGAGGGGTATTTACAATTTTCTGCCAGGATGCTTTAGTGCCTCACTTAAGTACAAACTCCAGAATTCCACAGAAGGTTGTAGTGTCAGTTATAGTGGAATCATACAATTATAGCTGTATAGTGTGAAAGGGCCCCAGCTATAGCATACAATATGCTGTCCGTGGGAAACAGCAGCACCTAGGTATATTCATACTTATTTTGATTTATGCATGCAATTTTCTGGGTCTATCCTTGCATCTACATTAGCCTGCAAGCAGTTATTTAGAAATCATTTAGTTTTTGAAGTAATATCTGAGGCCTGATTCAACTCCCATTAATGTTGTTAAGAGAAGAGCCTCCCAATTTTACTCTTAATTGGAACTGAAGTGGGACTTTAATTATTATTTTTTGGCACCTTTTGATGCACAGCAAGCTAACTGCCTTCCAAAAAGAGGATTTTATTCACACTAGCAAGAAAATTCACTGGTATCACAAAACAAGCAAGTAAAATGAGTAGGAGTGAATGGAAAGATGGTGGTGGTGGGGGAACACATAGGTTGAATGAGTAAATCTTTGCTAATGATAATTTAAAATTAAAATTAGTTGCACTTGATACACTACTAGGGCTGCAAGCTGAGTAATCAGTTTAATCAATAGATTAATCAACTAAAGTTTTACAGAGTTAATCACTGGAGAGTGGTTTTAACCAACAAGGGAAAATGTATAATTAATAAGGGCTGAGTTGTGGCACACTGGCATGTTACTAGTGTAGAGAATTAACAAACACAGACTGTGGGGTGTGTGCGTGTCAATTCTGCATTTCCTTCACTACCTCAAAAAGGTATTATATGGGTAGGATAATACATATAATACATTAATGCAAGGAGGCTTTCTCTCACACAGCTTCTGAAAACAAGTGGCTTGTCTAGATGGGCAATTTACCTCCCCCCCCCCCCATTTTGGAGCTCTGCAGTCCAAACAATGCAGGGCTATTATCCTGATTTGCTGCCAGACAGTCCCGACAATGTCCAAGGCAAAGCCAGGGGGAAGCCAGGGTAAACCCATGTAAAATGTTTTTTTAAAAACACCCAGGAAAACTTGTGCCATGTGGGAAAACCCAGATGGGTCTGGTGTGGGAACGCAGGGTCCATACCTGCATACTGGGCAGCATCACTGCCTGCCGCTGCTGCTGCTGCTGGTGGTGTTGTTTTGAAGCTGGGAAAGAGGCTCCCAGCACATGATCAAGACCCCCTGCATGCAACCACATGCTGAGGGCCTTCTTCCTGGCTTCAGAGAATGTGGCACACAACAGCATCAGATGTGCTCCTGATACCAGCTGGCGTGTGCATAGAGATTTCTACACATTTATTCATGGTAATAGGGAGGACCTGGGCCAGCCCTAGGGCCAGAATATACCAGCTAGAAGGCAGTGTATTCTGGCCAGTGTAGACAAGCCCAAGTTTAATTCCCTTCTAAATGAAAGTGTGTTGCTGTTGTTGTATGCCTTCAAGTTGTTTCTGACTTATGGTGACCCTAAGACAAACCTTAGCATCAGTGAACATGTGAACTTTATTTATCACTGATGGATGTTCAGCCTTTTCTACAGCAATATTTTATTCAGTCATTTAAAAAAGAGAGATCATTACATTCCCTTACTTCACAGAGTCAGATCAGCCAAGCATATCCTGTTATTATGCAACATCTTCAATGACAAATAATAATAAAAAATTACATTTCCAGCTTGAACTATGCTATTCAAGGATAATCATGACTGTTCAATATATGCAGGACCTTCCTTCCTTCCTTCCTTTTTTTTTAAAAAAACAACAACAACAAAACATTTTTCTAGGTCTCAACACTGTTGTAGAGAACCTGCTTTGTAAATACATTAATCCAATTTCTATGCATATGCTGCACCACCTATACCTGTGGGTACATTTGCTGTATAAATAGCCCATTAATTAATTCTTCTAGAGAGGCAGTGCTGCTGAGCCAGCAACACACTGGAAGTGAAGTAAAATTAATTAGGGCAGAATGGTCCACTAGCCAACATCTATATTACCAGCACTCTACTTAATCCTGGAGGAGAAGGTATGTACACAGCTCAGTGAGAGAGCACCTGCTAAAGGTTCCAGATTGAATTCATGACATTACCAATTTGTGTGTGTTTTGTTTTGGTTTTGTTTTACTTTTGTTTTAAAGGATATTGGGTGGTAGAACTAGTTAAGAGTAAATGGTACAGGTTTAGAAAGAACAAAGCTCTGGTTTACTGTAAAGCTGCTTCATGTGTTTAGTCACAGAAACTCAAAGAGTTCAAAGAAATCATAGACTATGTATTGCAAATTCCTTGTGCATAGGAACCATCAAGCCCAGAAATCACATTCTGTGATTGGTGGGGTGACCAGCTCAAAACAACACAAACAGTTAAAAGAGCATCAAAACAAAGCATCAGAAAACATGAATCCAGGTCAGTCCTCGTATCCATGGGGGATACATTCAAAGACACCCCTCCCATGAATACCCTAAACCATGGATAATAGGGAACCCTATTATTTTCATTGAGGAGAATATCAAAAATTGACCAAAGAAGTACATTGGAGGACCTAGAAATGCCTAGATAGAACATAACGGTATATTTTCAGATGTGGATAAGTGAAACCGTGGATACTGAATCTGTGGATATGGAGGTCATGCTGTAGTTCAAAGAATATATGAAGCACTAAAATAGAGGAAAATAATTGGGCTCAAGCTATCTCAGGGACCACCTTCTCCCTTATAATCCTCCCCGCACTCTCCGGTCCTCTGGGAGGAACTTGTTGCAGCCACAAAGACCTAGGCTGGCGACCACCTCCCAGAGGGCTTTCTTGGCTGTCACCCCCAAATTGTGGAACGGCCGCTAGATGAGCTCCGCCTATTGACATCATTAGACAGCTTTAAAAAGGCTGTCAAGATGGTTCTCTTCAGGCAGGCTTTTCCGGAATAGCTAACCCCGGCCTCAGGAACCCCCTCTGGAGGTTGCTTCTGGAGCTCCAAACTGATGCTGCTCGCTCAGAAGGGTTTTTAATAAATTGTATTATATGCTGACTTTAATTTGTATTAATTTAATAATGTTTTAAGGGGGGGAAGGGATTTTGAGTTGTTTTATACTGTGTACTATTATATTGTTGTAAGCCACCCCGATTGTTCGCAGAGGGGCAGGATATAAATAATAATAATAATAATTATTATTATTATTAAAAGAGGTCTTCCCCTGCTGCTGGAAATACCATACTGTAGGCACCAGGTCAGTCTCTCTGAAGGGATTGTTGTACAACTGGTACACCATCACTGAAAGGGCTACTGGCCTCACCTCATTTGGTTAAGTACATATGGAGAGTCCCCTGAAGATGATCTTAAGGTCCAGGAAATTCAGCCATTCAGGTAATATGACACAAAATCTTTTAGAGTTTCAAATATTAATTCCATCACATTGAAGTCAACAGAGAAACTGAGTGGGAATGAGGACCAGGCAACCATAAGAAATAATGGGCTTGTCTATACAGTACAGGCAGTTTACCCTGGCTTTCCCCATGTTGGAGCCCTGCAGTCCAAACGCTGCAGGGCTCTTGCCTTGATTTACCTCCAGACAGTCCTTACAATGTCTAAGACAAAGCTGGGGGGAAGTCGAAGTAAATCCATTTTAAAAAAAATTATAAACACCCAGGAAAACATACGTCATACCTGCACACTGTGTTGTATCACCGGACACCTCTGCCACCACCACTGGTGTCTCTCTGAAGCCATGAAGGAGACCCCCAGCATATGATCAAGGCTCCCTGTATGTGACCAACCTTGATCACATGCTGAAGGCCTCCTTCCTGGCTTCAGAGAGTACGGTGCACAACATCATTGGAGGTGCCCGCCAATACTGGCTGGTGTGCATGCAGACTTCAGCCCATTTCATCACTGTAATGGGGGGATCTGGGCCAGTAATGGGGGGATCTCTGGGTTTAGAATACATCAGCTGAAAGGCAGAATATTCTGGCTGATGTAGACAAGCCCAATATTGGCCTTTAGAGAGCTAATGTTTAACCCATTTTAAATTATCCAGAGTAACTGGTTTTATTTCACTCACCTCAGGTGCAGAAATCTCTTCAGGTGCCAGAACCAGGCAATTAATATATAAAAAACAGTTCTTTTTATTTGCTCTTGTGGGCATGTCAGTAGTGGTAGTTTTGTTAAAAACCAACAAATAACCCTTTTGCTGTCAATATATGGTATTTATTAAACGTATCAGCATTTTCACCAAAAATGGGACTCAAAAGTGGCTAACAAATTAATAAAATGAATTGTAGAAACAGAATCTTGATTAAGGAAACATAAAAACAAATCAGTTAACACATCTTCTGATCCTGATTACCAAAAATCAGGCTAAAAATTGAGTGAAGGAATGAATTGCTCATAGTCCTTACACACTTTAATCAAACTCAATGAATCCCCCTCCACGGTTTCATTCATAAGAGACTGATACCTGTTTTCAAAAGCTGTGTAGAAGACAGCTTCTTCCTACTGCTGTCTTGTATGCATACCTGACAGACATGCTCAGTAACAATATGAAATCATTAGGTGAAAAATACTTTATTGCAGGGTCTGACCACAGCTGAAAGGTTTGGATTGTGTAGCAGAACACTTGACCATTGGCTGTAGAATAAAGTGGTCAATGGGAACACCAAGATTGCCTCTAGTTAAAGTACTAGAGGATTGGACAGGATTATCTAATGAACACTAAATAATAACCCATATCCTACCAAACTTCATGATGTTAGAATATCTTATTCTTTTTTTTAACCCTCCTTCCTGCCTTCTTACTTTCATCTTGTTTACTCTAGCTATAGAATTATTCAATTCCCCCTTGCTCTGCTTAGCACCAACTCATTCCCTTGAAGCTCCGTTGGAAATAATTATTTTCCTTTCCTTCCCATCAGCTGTCTCTGAACTAGCAATTTGTACACTAATGTGTGTGTGTGTGTGTGTGTGTATGTGTGTGTATGCACCTTTAAGTCACCTGTAAACTTGGATTTCATAGGGTTTTCTTAGGCAAGGAATACTCAGAGGTGGGTTTGCTTCATCTGAAATATAGCCTACAGCACCTGGTATTTGTTGATAGTCTCCCATCCAAGTACTAACCAGGGATGACCCTGCTTAGCTTCCAAGATCAGATTAGATCTGGTAACTTTAGGGTATTTAGGCATGCATATACTCTGTGTGTGTCTGTCCGTCCATTTGTGGTTGCTTGCTTTTCTATAGACAAAACCACTGGCTACACAAGTTGTATAGCCAGTGGTGAATAGATGCTTTTCCAGTGGTTGCTATCTTTGGAAATTTTTCATTTCACATCTAAATTGTTTACTTATCAGCTAGAAACATGTGTGAAAAGAAGTTACAGCTATGTTGCCCAAGGTGCATTTTAAAATAGGAGGAAGAGCTGCTATAGAAGTATTTCATGCTACCTCTTCTAGCCTTATCTGCCATTGTAAATTATAAGCCTGCTCCACTGAGCAGAATAAAGATAAATCTGAACCATGCTTATTAAGAGATGCAGATTTTTTTGCTTTGAAATGAAGAGTCTTTCCCACTCTTCAGTAGCTGATTATATCCTTCCCTACTCAAAAAGTGGCAAAGGAAAGCAAAGCAAAGTATAATTGTTCTTTAAAGGATTTAGGCAACTGTATCACTAGGTGAAGCTCTATATGTGAAGTGTTTATGTATGTATTTTATTCACATATTTATATCCTGCCCTCTATCCAAAGATCTCAGCATGGCGTGCAGGCAATGAAACAACCCTCTACAGTTTAAAACAGTTTACAGGAAGCCCTACTTATCTGACAGGTTAGGGACTGCAGCAGTACCAGAAACAGGAATTGTTTGGCAAGCAGAGCCCATGTAGGGAACATGAGGGGATTACAGTAGCTCACTTGGGATTGCCTGTGCATGCCTGCAGGCACCTGCATGCACTCACCCATGCACTGCTTGCAAAATCTCTCTGTTGGCTTGGTGACTTGCCCCCACTCCAGCTCGCTTTGCAAGCAGCACATGCATGCATGGTCATTCCCAAGCAAGCCTCTGTAGGCAAGAACTGTTAAAAGAGTGGATTCCTCATCAAATGAATGAACTTGTCCTTAATTTGAATCATAGAAAGAGCAAGTTGTCAGATAACAACCTGTCAAAAGGTGGGGCCTTTCTCTACAACAGTATACAGTAAAGCAGAATTCTATAGCACAGTCAAGGAAGGATCACTGGGCCCCAATATTTGGAGGTGATAAAACTTCCAAGGGGAGGGCATTCCACAGCATTTATCAGACAAAAACCCTCTGTGTGAAATGATACATAGGACATTTTCAGACTCCCCTTACCACGCAAGCAGCCTCCGGAGCAGTAACGAGGCTGCTGTACAGCAGGGGGTTGATTTCGGATGACGCCGTCCCTCTCTCGGCATCGTCTATGACTGTTCCGGTTAGCATTGAAGGCAGCCACATTACTTTTCACTCACAGAAGTTGTCTGGAGTAAAAAATAGCGCGGCCGCCTTCAATGCTAGCCAGAACAGTCACGGATGATGCCGAGGGAGGGACGGCGTCATCCAAAATTGACCCCCTGCCACGCAGCAGCCTCATTACTGCTCCGGAGGCTGCTTGCGCAGTAAGCGGCATTTGAAAACGTCCATAGTTTGCATCCACATATTACTTTAAACCAGTAATCCTGGTTTAATAAACTAGAACACATACCGTAACAGCAGATTTTTTTCCACTTTGCGTGCAGTCCACTTGTTTTCACTTTGCTCCTTTCTACAAGTGTGTAAACAGATCAGGAAAGAGAAAGCTGCCAACTGGGAGTGGGCCAAGGCCAGATTCCCCCAAGATGGACATGACTTTTTCTGCCAAGGTCTCTTACGCTGACAGGCACACAATCCCTGTATCCTTCCACCTCATGGATGCGAATGACACCAGAGCACTAGGGAACTAGCCTAGCACCCAACTGGAGTGAATGTTGCAACCAAGCTTTTACAGTTCTGCTCACCTGCTAACAGCCTTGTTTCCCATTGGCTAGTGTCCCTGCTCCTTCCTAAAGCCTGCACAAATTGCACAGGTTTCTGGGAAGGAGAAACCTGACAGCCATGTCATCCAAAGTGATGTCTGCTGTTCTGCTTCACTACAACCCAGAAATTTGCCCTACAGTAAGGACTTTATCAGACTAGCATCTAAAAATGCTGTAATTCTATGACTGAGGAAAGCAGAAACATAGTGGCATGATTACAGTAATTATTTCAGGTTGCCGTAATCATGTGATACTACCACCATGGAATTATTGCACAACTACTACTAGCAGTTTAAAAACAGGATTTCAGCTTGTGCTATAGTAATACCGTACTTCTCTTCGTATTGCCTTCTAATGACAGACTATTAATGGTGCATGCTGGCCCACAGGGTGCCTTTAAGAAAAATTTTCTCTTTCCATGATTTTGCATAGGCGAGATTTCAGCTATTCTCATGAGAAGATGCAACTTCAGTTAAAAACACCAATATATATATATATATATATATATATATATAATGAAAGAACTTCACAAATAAACACTTAAACAAACATAAAAACCTACCAAGCAAAGACTACATTTCATTAAAACAGAGTCCTCTTGGTCCTTTTCACTTCCCTCCTGGAAGTTTAATTATGTGTTCTTTTGGGAAAGGGGAGCGGGGGAGGACTGCCCATTCATGCAATTACAATTACAATTGCAATTGAATTACGCAATTGAATTACAGTGGGACATGATTTCCCAAGTTCGTCAATACCATGAAAAGAGCAATATTGATGGGTTTTGCCCACGAATGAAAACTTACACATAATTAACGGGTGGAGCACACATGGACCACAGGAGAATGACAATGTTCTGCCATAACAGGAACCTATTTGTGTTACTATCCCATTGTAATTGTGCAATTTCAACTTTGTGTGATAAAGTCCTACGTCATCAAGCATCAATTTACAGTGAACCTTATGTGGGTTAATGATCTTCTATTATTAGAAATAGGTTTTAAAAATGTGAAGAAACATGTTTTGGTCTAGATCTTGTCAATGCATGAATTGTATGAAGTTGTGCACAGCTCTGTAAAACTAATGAATGCTGCCATTATTTAAGAAATTATTGCTACATATCCTTTTATTATTGTTACATATTTTCTTCTGTTCCCCTCTCTGCACAATTCCCCACTTTCATAACTTCAGAGCATATTATTCTTCCATTAACCCTTGCTATCTTTTAAACCATAGAAGGGATCTCTAAAGATCTGACCATTAGTTTCACAACTAGGCCCTCAGGTGTTTTGCTTCACTGCTGTTGGTGGAGCATTTCATGTGTTTAATTTATATGCATCCCATTTATCTTGAAGTAAAAAAAAAAAATCATTTTTCCTCAGTCCAATGATAAATCATTTAGTTGAAGTGAGTAGAAAGCGTAACTGTAAAACTCATTTTAAACAAACAAAATCAATGCTTATTTACAGAACCATCTTGAGGAATGCAGTTTTGCCCGACCAATGTAAGAACAGGGACTATAATCACATGTGTTGGATATTAGAGTGTTCCAGGCTCTTAGTCTTTTCAGAAAACTCCATGGAAGCTGAAACTATTAGAAATTACTGGTAGCTTTCTTTTTAGCAGAGTAGCAGATAAAGCATGCCCCAGTCTGATGATGTTTCCTTGAGAAATGAAACTGACTCAAAAATAAATAAGGCAGACAGTTTTGGGTTACAAATTTAGAAGAGTTTAATAATGGCTTTACATCTTAACTAGTAGTGAGAAGATTTGGTAAAAGATAGTTGCTTCATCTAACCATCTTAATGAGAAGTGAAGCATGGCTGGAGAGCAGGAGAGGCGAAGAATCCAAGTGGAACTGTTTTCAGTGAAGGAATAGATCTTATATGACCAATGACCAAGGAAGACTCACATGGTCTAGTTGCTTGGTTACAAAGTATTTATGACCATGCATTTAAAACATAGAGCAAGAGAGGTTTAGATGAGAGAAACAGAAGGATTTGACATGCAGGAAATTCTGTCCTATCTAAAAATCCACTTGCTGTAATAGCGGGGGGGGGGAGGGGAGCTGAATTTTGCAACAACCTGGACACTTACTAATTTTAAAATAGTGAAAACATGAATTTGTTCCTTGCTGAACACTCTGTTTCAATGGGTCTTGCCTCTGACATGAATGATTGTTTGCATGATCTATTTTACTGAACCAGACTTGCAAACAAATGCTTCAAATTTCATGGAAGCTCTCTTTGAAGAAGGCAGAAAGAGAAAAAGAAGTTTCATTTTAAAACTTTGAAATGACAGCCACCACTTTGATATGCCTCATTCAGCAGTAAAAGTTAATAGGCAAGTACCATGGGACTTTCCTCTCCACCAATTTACTTGAGAATTTGCCAGAATGACTGGAGAAATCCACCTTTCAGGAGCTTTTTTCCAGGCATCAATATTTTGTATATTTGCTTTAACATTATTAGAATTCTTGGCGTGGCCTGGCATTAGAAAACACATGGATTTTCTACTAGAGGTAATGTGTTCCCTGTTTCAACGACTCCCCTCAGCTTTGGGGGATAGGTTTGTAAAATTAAGACAGCGTCCCTTTAAATCTGAGCCTCTCAAATTAAAGCTTTTCCACTGGTGACTTAACGGTGACTGCTCTGGTTTATGACACTGGTGACTTAACAGTGACTACTCCGGTGACTGCTCTGGTTTATGGGGAAGTTACCTTTTCACAGTGTGTGGAAGCTTTCATACATTCCCACATGATCTGTATTTTATAGCAGTTTGAAAAGCTTAGGGTTGTTTACAACATCTCAGAACATGGTTAAATAGAAATCTAGTTACACAGGGCCATGTTCAGAAAGAATCTTTCCAGGTGAGAGGGAAAAAAAACAATGCCATGGCCTCTGACAACCATCTTCATCACATCACCTGATGACAGAAGACCAATTTGTAATTGTGTCCAGGAGAACATCTGGGAAAGGTTAGGATAATAATATTAAACAGTGCTGATTGTGTCCCTGCTTGATGATACACTTGCTGTATCATTGCTGGGTGATACACAAAAAGAAATCCTATTAAGATGGGATTCACATTCGAATGGAATCTGAGTAATCTCAAATCTAAGTAACTAGTTTTACACTGGCATCAAATGAGACTTGAACAGATCACTCCCCACACACTGGTGGCGCAGTGGTTAAATGCCAGTACTGCAAGCCACCATGTTGCAAGTTCAATTCCAGCGGGTTCCAAGGTTCACTCAGCCTTCCATCCTTTCGTAGGTCGGTAAACTGAGTACCCAGCTTGTGGGGGCAATTAGCTAACACACATTGGGAACTCTTTAATGCAGTGTAGATGTGTAAATAGCTATTGCTTTAAACAATTTGTAAGCCGCTCTGAAAGCCTTGTGGCTAAAGAGCGGGGTATAAATAACTAAATAAATAAAATGAAAAACAAAAATTTAAATGTTCCTTTAGCAGCAACTCTATGGCCACAAGGAATAATTGTTATTTATGCTTATAATAATTGTTTAATTGTTGGAAGCTGCCCCGATTGTTTTTAGCAGAGGGGCGGGGTATACATAAATATTATTATTATTATTATTAGCATAAATAAGTAATATGTAAACAATAATACATAAGGTACTGAACCAAGCCTAGTGCACCAAGAACATTTAAGCAAAACACTTGTATCTCATTAATGATAAGTGCTCCCCCTCAGTCTTGAATTCCATAAGAAATGCACAAGCTGAACTGCAATGCAAAAATGGAGAGACAAAGTACGTTTAAAGCAGAGTTCTATCCTGTCTGGTTTCTTACTGAATGCCCACAGATTTGTGGCAAATCTTCACATAAGCAGATTATAGCACAGTGGTATCTGTATTAGTGAGCCAGTATCATTCTTGATGTGAATGTTTCCTTAAGGGTGGGGGGAGTAGGGAGTGCCATGGCATAGCACTTACTTATTTGATACACTGTGATTAAATTTCCCCACTGGTCTGTGAAAAGTTTGTCAGTTGTTCCAAAATGTTGCTACAAATTCCAACCTGCAAAACTGTGACTTTAGGATTCACAGGGGTTGGTTTATAATCGTTGAGTTCTTTGACATTTTTATAACAATTTCTCTAGAAATAACAAAGGTGCTATTGCTTGAAATATGGATGGTTTAGATTTTGGGAAAAATACATGATTCTGACTTGACCACTTTGCCTGCTCCTTTTCTTTTCTAATACAAGACCATGAAAATTCTGGATTATAGAACCTTGAGGAACTAAAGGATAAACCCTGCCTTCAACCCCCTCCCCCTAAACTTGTGATTTTGTAAAGCTATAGTCAGTTTGGCAAATTGTCTGCAAGTTTAATATGTAAAATGTCTTCCAAAGGTTCACTGGTTTGCTAGAAGAGAAGCTGACATGCAAATTATCCCTGTTTCCAATATACTTGCAGAACATACATACAAGGTGGAAGAGTGCATGAGGTCCTCCTTTTCTTCTTCCATTTCTTGAGCATTTAGATGACCTTTAATCCACTAAAATGAATGTATTTAAAAGGTTAGATATAATACATTTTAATGTAATTCTGAATTAATATCAAAAGTAGTTACAATACATTTCAACTGATTTTAGCCTCTTTCCCTCCCACATTAACATTTCCAGGTGGCTAACAATGCTCTCTGCTGTAGCAAAAATGACAATCTTGTGGCAGCTTTAAAGACTGACATTTCTTTGGCATATGTTTTCATGGATCGCCATGCCAATTGCATCCACTAAATGGTATACCGAACATAAGTTATTTGATGCCACAAGGCTCTTTTGTTCTCCCCACTGGAATTAATGAGGAATTTTATGTACTTGCTGTTTTACAATGTTTGTTATATTTTAAAGTATAAATAAAGGAAGAAAAAGAAGAAGGAAAAAGAAGGAACATAGGAAGAGGGATACATGGTATGCACATGGACTGGATTTACAATTTAAGCTAATCAAACTGTATGTCCACAGACATCTTATTAATGTCTATAAAAATAAATGTTTGTGTGTAGCTAAAGCAATTAAGATCTTCTGACCAGTGAAAGATGGATGGTAGATGTTTATTTCTCCAACCTTGAAATACAAAACTTTTAGCAACAATAAAAGTATGCTGAATCTCACAACACTGACCATTAGTTAAATTCCAAGTATCAGGGACAGCATCTACAAATGGCAAAGATTAATACAATATAATAGGATTCCCAGCGTGGTCACAACTGTAGGAACCCTTTTTGATGGAGTGCAGGATGGAGGCCTGTAATGTTGTCTTGGCACCTGCGCCATCACCAGGCGAGCAGAGGGTGGGGCTAGAGGGGATTTAAGCCCAGCCGCCCTCTTGCCTCCTCGTTTTCATCATTTGATCGGCCCACCCTCCCGCTGCTGAATCAGTGTGATTTAATTGGTCGCTTCAGGGCTGGGTAGGAATTTTTGCTCCCTTTTTGTGGGGTGTTTTCACCTATCCCATACTGTGGTTGTGGACTGGATAATTGGCTTAGGGTAGTGTCTTAAACAGGCAGTCACTTGGCAGGTAAGGGGAGGGGGATTTGGTAGTTCAGTGAGCACCTTTGGGACCTCCCCCTTGGGAGGTAAAGGGGGAATCTGGAACTGCCCCTTTAGTTCCTGCAAACTGAGAGGTGAGGAAAGTGACCTCCTTTGTGACAAGCCTGAGAGATAAATACCCTCTTTATGTCCTGTGACTTGGGGGGAGGGACTTTTGGGTCAGCCTTCCAGACGTGAGCTAACTGGGGTGCGACCCAACTTATGGGTTCTTCCCTGAGGTTCAGGTGTTTTTGCCCAAGGGAAGTTGGGGATGGGAATTTGGAATTTTTTATTGGAATAAGACCATTCTACTGAAAATATACCCAACTGCAAAAGGCCGTAACAATAATGCAAAAATAATAATTGTTTTCCTCTTTTCTTACTTATACAAAAATAAAACTATCCTAACACTAAGGTTTGGAGTTGACCTCCTGCCCCAACAGATCCCTTACTAGGTTGCTCCCTATCGCAGATATCTCAGAAAGGAGTTAAATAGGTTATAGGTAAATAAAAATGATCCTTTATATCCCAGCTATATGTATAGTCTCCTTATTCCTGCATCTACCATCAAAACCACTGAACATACCCACATTGTATGTTACATGGAAACATTATGTATATTACATTGCCAGAATTCAGCTGAAGTAGACAACTTCTTTCTAAAAAGATGTAACAATGCCCAGTATATACAAAGCATCAGGTTTTGCTGAACCAACCGTACTTTTAGGACTCAAGAAGTTATAGATAGTGAAGATATTTCCAATGGTTAATTTGAATAGGATTATCTTTCTGTTTATTTCATTCAGTGCTACCTTTATAAACATGTGTTTATTAATTAATTTAATATATTTAACCCCAGATTTCTCCCAACGTGGGACCCAAGGCAATTTACAGCATCGGTTGTTTTGTTTTGTTTTTAAGAAAAAGATCATCACATATAGAACTTTCCAACACACATTTATAAATTACATTTGTTGGTTTCAGTTTCTGTGAAAGTATAAGTATAATGCTTCTAACTCAGTAGGAATGTCTGTGGTACCAAAAGCAGATTGTCCATACATAGGTATTGCAGCTGCAAGAACTGCCATAGAATTGCTGCTTTTCTTTGGAGTGTAGTAAGCCCCTCCACTGTAGAAATAATGCAATTTGACACCACTTTAAGTTCTGTAGCTCCATCCTATGAAATCCTGGGATCTGTAGTTTTACAAGGACTTTAGCTTTCTCTGTCAGCGTGTTGGTGCCTCACCAAATTACAAATCCCAGGATTCTTTGGTATGGAGCCATGACAGTGAAAGTGGTGTCAAACTGCATTATTTCTACAGTGTACGATGCGTAGATGCACCCTTTCAGACTCAAAATTTTCCCTACGGGAGACCATTTTAGCTAGTAGTCTCTTTTGCCCTTGTCTAATAACACCATGCCTTGTCCTACCAAAGCACATTTGCTTGGGCATTAAGTCCCCATATTTTCACTATGACCTCCTTAATGTAGTGCCCATCTAACTGAATTCAATGACAAAACTCCCATTGAAAGAGGATTTTTGTTTCTGCCCTATTGTTAATTTTAGTAATTTCTAAAAATGATCCCTCCTTGCTGCTGTCTTCAGCGATATGTGACCAATAAATCACAGTAAATTTGCTTTATGGAGAAGGTCTCATAATTACTTCCCGTGTCCATTTTCATTTCACTTGCTTCTCTCTCACAGTTAACAGCCCCCTGTGTCACAGTGAATTTGGCTTCAGTGGTTGGATAATCTCCCTGAAGCAAACCGTCATGCACTGTAAATACTAATCTTTGTGAGATGATGTAATGGCTGGGGGTCCTGCTAGGTAAGCCCAATTTTGGTGTCCCTGTTGTTTTGTCCCAAAGCGCAGGCACATAAAGAGGATTAAGAGAAAAACTGGATAGAAGACTAAAAATCCAGCTCTTCATTTCTCTCCCCCACCCCATGCTCTCCTGATAACAATAGAAGGTTAGCATTAATCTGACATACACAAAACAGAACTGTGCTTCATTCCTGCTCTCCGTTCACTCACTTCTGTCTGAAGTCTTTTTCACTTTGTAGAACTGCAGGGGCCTCATGGCAGGTGTGCTATGAAACACGAACACATTCCTCACAGAAGGGCACACAATGCCAAAATATCCTCCTGAGCCATATAAAGCTTCAGGGAGAGCTTTGTTGTGAACTCTGCAAAGTTACAGGTCAGGGGATAGCTAGAACATTTTCTCCAGCTTCAGTGGTCACATTTCATCTGAGTGCAAGAATTAGATGCAAGTGATAGTGGACTGATTCATCAATCTATTGTGCTGGCATTTGCATCACCAACAGTTTCTCCCTGGGAATTTTTTTTTTAAGTGGGTATCCAGTTTGGCAATGCAACAAAATACAACAGATCCAAAATACACAGTTTAATATACTGTGATACCTTCATTATGCCACCTCAGAGGTTCACACTGTATTGTACTAGCTTTCAAAGGCATGGGCTGGTTCATCAGGCTCGGATGGTAAAAATCATTTAGGGGAAGAAGAAGAGCGTGTCAGCATGTTGCTTCAGATGTTTCCTTAGGTGTTTAAGATGATCTCATGGGAGAAGTCAATGCAGAGAGAAGCCGTACCACCCATCCTTAAAGGTGCTTGAAAAAAGACAGCAAAAAGAACATTTCCTTCTGAGGTGGTGGAAGGCAGGTAAAAGCATCAGCTGTCCCCGCTTACTAGCATAGACATGCAAAAATAAAATGACAAACAGTAGAGCAGAAGGCAGCTGCTGCAACAAAGTGATGCCATTCTTAGTCTGTTATTTTTAAAGGCCTTTCTAGAGTTTTACCCTTCAGCAAACAGGCAAAACCAAAGACCCAGCCACAAACAAACCACATTGCTAGAACAGATGACAGGATCTTTACAACAGGCAATCATGGTGGTATTAACATTTATCCTCTGCAGTGTGTGTATAAATCACTGGCAAATGGGCTCTCCCTTGGAGTCAGGATCTGCTGTTTTATTCCTTCCCAAGAGCAAGTGTTTATCCACCAAATCATCAATGTGTCAGCCATAGTTTATGCTTATAGTCCATAGAAGTTGCTACTGCGTACCTCCCTAGCAACACTACTGGAACATTCTGAAGCTACAGCATATCTCACAGTGTCAGAGGTATTCTCCAATAGACAAATTTAAAAGAAGACCCAAGTGTAGACATAACTGAAATAGAACTAATAACAAAGTTTTATTCCATGGGAGCTTGAACAAAGATAATAATTTCCTCACCTACTCCATAGAGGTGACAGTTTTCTTAGCAATGCTAGACTGACTTATGACCAATTACTGCTATTAACAATTTTAAACAGTCACTTTATTTATCTTAAGCTTTACAGTGAAAGTAAATAGACTGTCTCCTTTTTGTTGCCATTTGACCCCAATGTTTCCTCCCCCACCTTCATATTTGTATTTACTTGCCCTTGCCCATTAGTGGTGAAGTTCATGCTTCTGATCTAGTCCACAAAAGTTTACACCATAAAAATGTCAGCATGGTGGACCTTCTGTGTAGGGGAAGATTGAGTGAAATGTTCACAGGCAGCATTCACAGATGTTCCTGCATGTGGAAAGGGTTGATCCACAGCCAAACACCTGGTTCACTTTCTCTCTTCCTTTTTCACATGGAACATCCAAATCTCAGTTAGCTTTTGCCTTCTTGTCACTCTTATGGCCAATTTAATTGTGAAGGGTGTGGCATAAATCCTCCTCTCTATTTGCATTGTTTAAATCTAGAGTAAGTTAATTGTCTGAATTCTTTCTGAAAATGTGTGAATCCTGAATGCAACTGTTAGCAACTTGTACATAGGAACAAAGAGAACTATTATAAATATTGCAAAGAAATAGAAGGCAACAAAAAATGTAGAACAAGAGACATATTTCACAAACTCCAAGGAATAAAATGGAAATTCAGACCAAGAGTCTGGATACTGGATGACCAACAGGGGAACACATTATATGATCAGAATGAAATAAAAACTTGATAAAAGCAATACACTGAGGATCTATACAAAAGAAATGAAATGGCTGCAGATTCCTTCATAGAAGAACCTTCTGAAAGTGAACCAACCATCTTAGAAAGTGAAGTAGAAAAGGCTCTCAAAGCACTAGCAAGAAATGAAGGAATAAATCACCAGGAAGAGATGGCATACTAACAGAGTTGTCTCAAGCTATAGAGTCAGAATCCATTCAAATGCTATCAAAGATCTACCAACAAATGTGGAGAACAAAACAATGATAGACACTGCAAATGATCAATATATATTCCAATCTGCAAGAAACAGGGATACCAGGGATTGTAGTAACCATCAGACCATTGTACTGATCTCTCAAGCAAGCAAAGTGATGCTCAAGATTCTACAAGAAAGTCTTTAAGGAGTGAGAAATATCAGATGTAAAAGCTGAATTCAGAAAAGGAAGAGGAATTAGGGATCACATTACAAACATACATTGAAAAAGGGAAGGCACCAAAGCATTTCAGAAGGAAACCAGCCTGGCTTTATAGATTATAGGAAACCCTTTGATTGTGCAGATTATGAAAAACTATGGATTGTTCTAAAAGAAATGGGTGTGCCACAACATCTGATTATCCTGATGTGTAACCTGTACTTTAGACATGAGGTCACTATCAGGCAATGATATAGAGAAGCAGAATGGTTTCCCATTGGCAAGGGACTCAGATAAGGCTGCATTTTGTCACTGTATCTCTTTAATTTATATGCAAAACATATCATACAGAAAGTGGGATTAGACTAAGAGGAATTAGGAATGAAAACTGGAGGAAGTAACATCAATAGTTTAAGATATTACTACAGTATTAATTACTATTCTTGAAAGTTAAGGAAGAAAATGAAAAGGCAGGGTTACAACTGAATATTAAGAAGACAAGAATAATGAGAAGAGATTATTTACATAACTTGAATGTGGGTAATGAAGACATTGAAATATTTAAAAATTTCCACTATCTTAGCTCAGTCATTAATAAAAATGGAGACTGTAGTCAAGATATCAGAAGGAGACATAGGAGATTATCAGAGAGGAACGAAAAAAGTGTTCCTGTCCCACAATCTCCACTCCTGCCTCTGTCCCATCCCTGTCATGCCACAATCACCCTCCCCACTGCACTTACTTCTTCTCCTGTCGTTCCGGCAGCCCAGGAGTGAACGGAGCTCTAATGGAGCTCCCTTCACTTCCTGGATCAAAATCCCATGGATTCTCGCGAGAACACACGAGCATGGGAAATTAAAAAATAAAGAGAACACAGAAAATTACAGCAAGCACAAAAACACAGTTTAAAAGGTAGAAGTAACCCGGGGAGGGTCATAAAAAGTGTGCCACTTTCCTGGATGTCCCAATCTCACCTGGAAGTGTTCTGGCAGGGATTGCTCATTTGATGTTGGGATCTTGCCAGCATAACAGGGCACCTTGTCGCATGCAGGACCATCCATGACAGGAATCGAATAGGGGATCTATTGACGGCTTCTCCCATCAATAAAAAGCAGCACTGGTGGAATGGCAGCAAAACGGGTGCATAATGAGGGGGGAATGACATCATCTGAAAAGGGAGCCCTTTTGCTATCTCCTGGCATTCCTGTATTGCCACTTTTAACACATCTGATAATCTCCTGAGACTTGAGACGGGGAAGCTATGAAGGCACTACAGCCGCCCCTCCATATTCACAAGTTTCACTTTCATGGATTTGACTGTTCACGAGTTTCTAGCTGCTGCTTGACTACGTTGACTGCCTTGCTGCACTCAGTCTGTACCCCCTACTTTGTACAGTCTCTTTTCCTGCCAGTCACATGAGCCCCTTACTCAGCCCATCTTCCCACCATGAAGCCTCAGCCAGATTGTCAAGCCCTTCTATGCAGAGCCACCTCTTCCCCACTCCTTCTCTTTCCCCTGCTTCACACTATCTCCTCTCCTGCCCACCACACCAGCCCCTCACTTCAAAGTGAAGAGAAACCCCTTTCCTTTCCCCTCCTTCCATTCAAAGGCAGAAACTGGTGGCTGATGGACTCACCAGCTTTTGGAAAGGGCAAAGAGAAATGAAAGGGGGTTTATCTCCACCCCTTCCAAAAGTGGGTGAGCCCACCAGCCACCAGTTTCTGCCTTTATAAGGAGGTAGGTGAAAGGAAAGGGGATTATCTTCACCCTTTCCAAGGGCTGGTTAGCCCTCCAGCTGTCGGTTTCTGCCTTTGTAAGGAGGGAGGAGAAAGGAAATGCCTTGGAGTGAGGGGCTGGCATGGTTAGCAGGAGAGAAGACTGCAAGAAACAGGGGGAGAAGAAGGCACAGGGGAAGAGGTGGATCAGTGTGGAAGGTCTTGATAATCTGGCTGTGGCATCATGTAGGCAAGCTGGGAAAGAGAGTGACCAGCCGGGGCTGTTGGCGGCAAAGAAGACTGTAGTGTTTGGGGGGGGGGTATGATATTCATGGTTTTTCCACTCTTGCGGGGATCCTGTGCCCCTAACCCCTGTAAATGTGGAGGGCCAACTGTAGATAAGATCTTCAAAGGCAAAGCTATCCCATTAAATACCAAAGTCAAAATCATGCAGGCCATAGTACAGGTCCCCCCGCCCCCCATGTTTATGCGAGATCAGCACTCATGGTTTCACTTACCCACAGTTATGCGGGGAGGTCTCTCTAGGCATCTGGAGGACCACTGGAGGTGGTCCTTCTAGGCATTAGGATGTCATGCAGCACAACTCTATGGTCACGTTCTGCCAGAAGTTGACCATAGAGATGCGCCAGATGCCTTGAGAGGTCCTAGGTTCTCCAGTGCAATTCTATGGTATTCTATGGCGGTTCGCTATTATATGCAGTTTTGCATATCTGCAGTAAGACTGGGAATGTATCCCTACAGATACCAGAGGACAGACACACCTGCATTTCCAGTTTCTATGTATGGTTGTGAAAGCTGGACAGTGAAGAAAGCTAACAAGAAAAAACCCCATTCGTTTTAAATGTGGTGCTGAAGAAGAATGTTATGGATATCATGAAATGCTAAAATGTTTTAGAACAAATCAAGACTGAACTCTCACTAGAAGTGAAGATGACTAAACTGCGCCTGTGCTACTTGGACATATGTAACAATATGACTCACTGGAAAATACAATAATGCTTGGTAAAGTGGAAGGCAGTAGGAAAAGAGGGAAACTGCACTACCGCTGGATTGATTCAATCAGGGAAGGCATTGCTCTGAGTCTGCATGACCTTAGCAGGTCTGTGGGTGACTGGATCTCTTGGAGGTTTCCATTCATAGAGTTGCCATAAGTCAGGAGTTGACTTGATGACAAATAACAACAGCAAAGTTAATTTTCTATGAAACTGTATGACTAGGAGCCCAGGTGGCACAGTGGTTAAATGCTGGTACTGCAAACCACAACATTGTGAGTTGGATCCTACAGGGCTCTAGGTTGATTCAGCTTCCATCCTTCCAAGATTGGTAAGATGAGTACCCAGCTTGTTGGGAGCAATTAGCTAACACACATTGGAAACAGCTTAGAGTGCTTTGTGCTATAAAGCAGTATAGAAATGTAAGTGCTGTTGCTATTGCTATACAGGAAACAATTCAACTGAGTTAGACAAAGTTAACAGGTTTGGATTTGTAAACCTGAAATGAAGCACAGAGCTGAAAAATACCTTACTGGATCCATTAATATCTTTTATATTAGTCTTAAGTGTGTTTTAAGTCAATGCAGAGCAATAAAATGATACAAAATTTGGAGTTTTCCTAGCCACAGATATGCTAGCCTCATGGGCAACAACTTCCCTGTCCACTTTGTGCATCTCGTGGAGTAGCCTCTTGTTTAAAGAAATTCATATTGCAATTAATTTTTTCGTTTGTGGGACCTCTTCTTAGCAAGTGTACCACACCAGGGAACCCCCATGGCACAGTGGTTAAATGTCAGTACTGCAAGCCACCACGTTGCCAATTCAATCCCAGAGGGCTCCAAGGTTCACTCAGCCTTCCATCTTTCATAGGCCAGTAAAATGAGTACCCAGCTTGTGGGGGCAATTAGCTAACATTGGAAACCACTTAATGCAGTGTAGATGTATAAATTGCTATTGCTTAAACAATTTGTAAGCCACTCTGGGAGCCTTTGTGGCTGAAGAGCAGGGTATAAATACCTAAATAAATATAAAGAAATAAATACCTATATAAAGTCAAATCCAAATTTATTTACAGTAGTCATGGAGTCTTGATCCCCAGGTTCTTTATGTGGTTTTGAGTTTTGTCTTTTTATGTTGGAAAGCATGAAGAACTATGCTGTACATGTAGCCCCAGCTGCTCCTGTCCAGGACTGCCACAACCTCATGCAGTTGCAGTTATCAAGGAAATACTGAGTTTTGGCTTCTGATTAATTACATAATCGGTTAACTAGTAACCAATACTTCTTTATTTATGTAGAAAATATTGGGTGGGGCTCTGGAGTTTACAAAACTGGGTGCTGAGGGCCACAGTCTGTGTTGCTCACTCTTGATTTACAGTATAATCCTAACTCAAAGATGCCCTGGCTGCAGGGGTAGATATAGGAAGAAGCTAAACTACCCTTGTGTCTAAATAGTCTGAAGACACCTGATTTTCTGCCTGATCTCAAAAGCTAAGCAGGGTAATGCCTGGTTAGTACCTGATGGGTGACCACCAAAAGAATACCAGGTGCTGTAGGCTATATTTCAGAAGAAGAAAATGGAAAACTACCTCTGAGCAATTCCTTGCTTAAGAAAGCCTTTTGAAATTCATGGGGTTTCTATAAGTTGACAGGAAACTTGCAGGCACACACTTTACTTTTACTTTTTAACACCTCTTATGCTTGGCTGAACTGCCGTTTTTTGATATCCCCCCCCCCTTTGGCAGAAGAACCCCAAAAGGACAGACCAGGGGTATAATGAGGAAGTAGGCAAGTTATGGCAGATCCAAACCTGCAGTCCTTCCCTTTTAATGAAAATCTGTTTTGGTCTGAGTACATTTGATCACTTTTATTTTTGTTCAGTAGACAGGTTTATGGCAATCAGCTGTAAAAGTCCTAATCCACAAAAATATGTTGAACAATTTAAACTGGGGCTTGATTAATGATCTGAGAACATTACCATAGGAGATTTAAGAGTAGCCAAGGATAAAATGAAAGCCTAGGATAAGGTTGTGGTTTTTCTTTTAAATAATGAGTTGGGATATTCTGCAGAAGAAAGTGTTACATTAAGAGCTAGTTCAGTAGCCACGTATGGTGTAGTACTCAACTTGAAATTAATGGGATTGCACCAGTGTAAGTGGCTGGTAAATCAATCCCATGTTTGATTTTAAAATTGCCTTGCACACTACTGTAAAGGTCAGCTTATATTTTACTATGAAATGTATACGACTAGGAATAATGTGGTTTACAACATCCCCATATTGATGTAGCTACAAGTTGCTCTGATACCATATCATAACTGTCCCTTGCTGTAGAAATGTTGTCACAATAGATCCTGCATGGCAATTTTAGGAAACGGCCCATGATATGTAGAGGTCAGTAGAAACAGCTCCAATCATAGGGGCTACTGTATGCTGTAGGGATGGGCAAATCTGTCAGTTTTACTTTGTTTCACAGTATCCCTTTTACTGAATTCTAAAATCCAAAATACTTCAAAATCCAAAATTGTCCCCATGAGTGGTTGAGATAGTGACACCTTTGCTTTCTGATGATTGTGTACACAAACTTTTGTTTCATGCACAAAATCATTAAAACTATTGTGTATAAAATAACCTTCAGGCTATGAGTATAATGCGTATATGAAACATAAATGAATTCCATGTTTAGACTTGGGTCCCATCTCCAAGATATCTCATTATGCATATGCAAGTATTTCAAAAATCTGAAATACAGAATACTTATGGTCCCAGACATTTTGGATACAGGATATGCAACCTGTAATATTAGCCCCTTCACTCTCTCTGGGAAATTCTGAAGTAAAAATGAACTGAAACAAATTCACATCCATCCTTGGGGCAGGGCATGTCTGACAATTGAACTTTGCCCCACAGTTGGATTTTACAAATTTGGTAAAGTCAGATCAAAACCAAGCCAAATTATAACTCATCCTTAGTGTTGTTGTTGCATGCTTTCAAGTCGTTTCCAACATATGGCAACCCTAAGGCAACCCTATTGTTGGATTTTCTTGGCAAGATTTGTTCAGGGGGGTGGGTTGCTATTACCTTCCTCTGATGCTGAGAGAGTGTGATTTACTGAAGGTGGTTTACTCATTATGTTTCCATGGCTAAGCAGGGATTTGAACTCTGGTCTCCCAGAATCCTAGTCCAACACTCAAACCACTATACCATCCTGGCTGTCTTACCCATCCTGACAGAATAGGGAAATCGTTCAGTTCCATATTCTCATTCAAATTTTGAAAGTCTTAATAAATTCTGATAGGAATGAGTTAAAATGAAATTTCCACATATCCCTATTGTTCTATATGAACAATATGAATATGTTGCATGGATTGACTAATGTTGCTGGTGGTAGAGTTGACTGGAGACCATGCTTAAAGGGATGGTCCATGTGGTCATCATAATTTATGTAAGAGGCTCATTGTCCTGTTTTAGGGTGTCATGTACTGAGGTGAGTGCATCTGTAATCCAAGAAAACAAACAGTGGAGAAAACAAGCCAGTCTTAGATCATATAGAAGGATGCCACCAAAGAGAATAACCCAAGGAGCAAGCTGAAGTTTAAGAAACAAGAGAGCAAGTGACATCAGATGATGATCTGTGTGGCCAGGCTCCTCTAGCTCTGACTCTTCCCCTCAGTTAAGAAGGGATCCTCTAGGTACTACATGAGATCCATTATGTAGAATAGTAATGTGGCACAGAAAATCTCCATGCAGTTATCGCTAGCCCTCAGGCAGGTATCTCTCATGTATTTGGATTCCAGGCATAATGGGCAGCTGTTGAGATCAGCATCCACATATCTACCAGCAGTTGAGATCAGCATCAGTGTGATATGAACCACATTTTTCCTAGTTAAGCTGTAACTCAAGGATTCAGAATGTCTTACTATGTAAATATTGTTGGACTTCAACTCTTAGCAGCTCTAGCCAGCCTGTGAAATACCCAGAGGGCCACATGTTCCCCCCATCCTGCTGAAATTGCTCATCTTCCTTTAATTTCAACTGGAGAAAGTACAGTGTGGCCATTTGTGTCCTTGAGGACACAATATGGACAATAATCCATATCACAACATGAGCACTAATCTATTTAGTAATATAACCAGAATTGGGACTGGAACTGAAAGCAGTAGCAGACACACGTTCACACATTCTCTTTTGAAGAGGGAGAACTTAAGTATTTTTGCATGAGAAGATGTGTGCATTGTCTCCATGTGGGTCCAGTCACACATCCCTCCAAGTACCTGTGCAAGTCTGGCACTTGCACTTTTACTTGAAGTATTAAAAGAGGGTAGGCAGCAAAGTATGAATGTTTCTGTCATCTCCCTTTATAGATTTCACAACACATTCAATGGAAAAAAGCATATTTTCTTCATAGGCTCTTGGGTGATCATTGGTTACTAGTATTCTTTTCCGTATCATCATATTGAAGTTGCAAATTACTAATAATGTTTAATCCATTAATAAACAGAATTACTGAACAACAAATATAGATAATATATTTGCATAAAAATACATTGGGCTTCAGTCTTAATGTGCATCAATTTTATATTTAAGCTGCCCTTAGATCTCACGATAAGGGGCAAGTTATAGATATTTTAATCTTTTTTTTAAAAAAAATATTTGAGCTATCATTATATCCTTTGAAGCTTTAACAGCATTTCTGTAACTGTGTGCAGACTCTATTGTATACTTCTTTTGCTTTGGCTATGATTTTACACTCCAGACGCAAAGAAAATCACTGGTGACTACTGGTACCTCAAGCAAGCTGCCAATTGTGCAGGAATTCAGTATTATCTTTCACAATAACCTGGAATGACCTGCACTCTTATTGTCAAATAGCTTCTATCTAGAATAGCTTAGATTTCTTCAGATCCTGATGGAAGTCTGAAGGGCATACTACAGGATGGTATGTGTGCTCATTTGGGCCTGAATGCCTTTGAGACTAGATTTGTGACTCCTCTTTCTTTTCCATGCCAAACGTTCTCCTTTGGCATCTATTCTGCTCAGAAAGGCCAACAAATCTCTGTTATATTAAAACAGAAAAAAAACCCTGCATAAATATTACAACATATACAGTAATAGCTTTCTTGTCATTGTGTTGTTTATGTATTATAAAAACCCTATGGAGATTGAGAAAGGCAAATTGTATTGCTCATAATATATAAATCAGAATGTAACAATGTACCCCCATATTTATGTAGCTTATATGTAGGTATGCATATATAGTGACTCTGCATCCATCTGTCTCCATTCAAGAAGCGTATCTGATTGTAAGAGTAGCTTGCATTAGCTGGCTAAATTATATGTGTGTCCTTATGTCTTTCAGTGGGATAAGTAGTGCATCACCCATCTCTGTCTTGCAACACCAGAGTTTTGAGGTTAGCTTTAGAAATCCAGACTGCTTTCTGGTTTCCAGCAATTTCCATCTTTACAGTGAACAGCACTGCCATTGTCCAAGGATGGACTTATCCCTTTGGCCTTCACAACCAACCATGTCATGCTCCTTGAGATAGTCTCCTGGTCTCCTGTGTGTGAAGGAAGTTGTCTTTTGGTGATTCCACAATTTTTAATTGTTTCTCATGCAGTCAACTGTTCTGTTTATATTTGTATGCCCCCCCCCAACAGTAGGCTATCAAACCCTGCATCTCAAGAACA
Source organism: Gambelia wislizenii (assembly GCA_030847615.1). Classification (NCBI taxonomy): domain Eukaryota; kingdom Metazoa; phylum Chordata; class Lepidosauria; order Squamata; family Crotaphytidae; genus Gambelia; species Gambelia wislizenii. The sequence continues at coordinate 285,918,500 of JAUMIR010000003.1, forward strand.
GTCTATTTTTAGTGGGTCTGGTAGCACAGTCTCACAACAGTGTTTCTACATGAGCATGCATGTGCACAGGTGTGGGCATTTTATGCACATGCACACACACACACACACACACAGAGAGAGAGAGAGAGAGAGAGAGAGAGAGAGAGAGAGAGAGAGATTACCTGTTCTATATTTCCATCTAGAATGTACTGTCTTCATATGGACAAAGAGGCCTTGGATGAAGAGTACTCAGCTGTGAATACTCTTGAGACAAGGGGAATACCAGTCGAAAGACAACTGTGGTGGAAGTGTCTTCAAAAACGGGCCTGTAACTTTAAGGAAAAAAACCCTTATCTTCACAGCCTACCATTTTGTGAAGGCACACAAATATAAACAGAACTGTTACAGACAATGAAATGATACCCCCAGTTTCAGGGAAGTAAAAGTCAGTTTAATTTCCCCTCTCCACTGATACATGGTTTATATTTTGTTGTTTTGAAATCTAGAAAAAATATATATCTACACTCCCCTCAAATATATGATAAAATTTATTTTATCAGTCAAATGTGCATTAAGCATTACGTACTGTAGAAAATTGAATAATAGAGAGATGTTATTGATTTTGTTCCTTTAGCATGCTGTAAATGAATAATTGTGAGCTAAAGTATAAACAAAATGATGAAGTAGCACAGACATTGGAAGAATTAATACAGTACAGTATTTGCTCCAACTGAGACTGAGGAGGCAAGATGCTGGAATGGGAATAGAGAAAGGGAGAGTGGTGGAAAGAAATCTCAACAATTGCATATACTGCCAGAGATAATGTCAGATAAGGGCAAATGGAGAAAAACATGCAGGTGGTGGGGTTGAGGCAATGAAGAATAACAAAGCAACAAGAACACAAAGTGCAAAACAGATGAGCTCAAGGCCCAAGAAGAAGATTCCCAGGAGACCTATGGCTAATTTAGTAGATAAGATTTAGACTTTGTTCAGCTTTGCTTGTTATAAAAAGAAACTGGCAACAAAAAAACCACAATTTCTCAAAGGTGTTTGTCTCCTGAGAAGCAAAAGTTGAGCAAAGAGGAGGAAGCAGTTGTCAATTAGAATGCTACTGAGGAGAGTATGAACAAAGCTTACATGTCTTGAAATCAAAACTCAGAGGCACTTCTGAGCTACTGTGAATAAAATAAGTCTAGTATCAAATTTCACCTGTAAGGCTGCATTAATTAGCATACTTCCTGGAGATGAAGGATGCAGTCATAAGGACATTATCAGACTAGCGTATTAAAACACTGTAATAATGCGAGTAAGGAAGGCAGAATCATCGTGGCATTATAACTGAAATTATCAAACAACCACCACTCCCATTTTAAGAACAGGATTAAAGTAGCACTACAACGCAGAAAGAATCACAACCCAGAAACATCACCCAAGGGGACCTTCTGCTGTGCATTCTGCAACCGGACTTGTTTATCTCAGATTGGCCTTTTTAGTCATCAGCACACTTGCAGAAAGTGCGGGATGAGTCCTTCCTGAATCTTCGTTTGTGAAGAAAAGCCAGAGAGGGAGAGAGTGTCTTCGTATTGCCTTCTAATTACGCTGTAATGTCCACTTAGGACTTTTTTGGACAAAGAAAAAATAACGCAAGTAGCCTCTCCAGCTTGCAAGGCTGCTGAGCTGCAAAGTGTCAGTTTCGGATGACGCTGCCCTCTAGCGGTACTGTTGCGGTACCGCAGGGAGAGCTGAGCGTCATATTTCGTTGATTTTTTACTCACGAAAGTTGATCATGAGTAAAAATCAACAAAATATGACGCTCAGCTCTCCCTGCGGTACCGCAACAGTACCGGCAGGGGCGAGCGTCATACGAAAGGTGCGCTTTGCAGCACAGCAGCCTCGCAAGCTGGAGAGGCTGCTTGCGTTATTTTTCTTCGTCCGAAAAAGTCCTTACTTCCATGTTAGCTGGGCCACAAGCTGGTTCATGTAAAAGCACCAAAAACACTTAAAATAACAAATTAAATACACAGATAAGCCCTGAAACATACATTAAAATTTCCAGCAATATGGGACAGTTCATAAAAAGAGCATCCTATCGATCATTTTCACATTGTCACACAGAGGTTTTCTTGGTGGCAAAGGGACAGGTGAAAGAGGTCTGCCCATTCACACTGTATTCTCATGATTACAGTGGGACTTACTCCTCAATACCATGAAAATGATGATATTGAGTAGCTATTCACAGCTTAGCCCATGAATAAAAAGTGATGGCTTATTCGCGGCTGGTGTACACACTGGCCACGGGAGGAGGGTGACGTTTTCTGATAATTTCAGCCTGTTATGTTATTATCACATTGCAATGATGCAATTTTCCCCTTGTCTGATAAAGTCCATACTCACTAGGGAAAGACAAGGAAGAGTCTTATGGTACCTTTAAAAACTAAAACAATTATTATGATATATTTCTAGATACACATAGTTTTAGGGGCAGACAGTGTGGTTGGAGGGAAATGAGATGCCAGAATTCTAGGCTGTGAATATTATATTAAAGTTCAAATGCACATAATATAATTACACAGACCATTCACAAAAGAATTGGGGAAGAGGCTAGTAATGCTTGATACTGTGATCCTAATTTAGTTCTATAGTGGGATTTTTAAAAACCCACAATCTTGATTCAAGTTCAGAGTAATGAAGAGCTGAACTTCTTGGTAAATTGTGATTTAGCAGTGTCAGGCTGGAGTCTTCCTTTGAAGCTTATTCATTCAAGATGGTGGTTGCTTTAAGGCTAGTAATAGTGTGTCCTGGAAAATTGTACCCACATTGTTGTTGTTGTGTACATGTGTATGGGAGTCTCCTTTTTGGTGTCAGATTTGTATCCACATTTATTATTTTGTGTAGAGAGAAGAAACTGATTTTATTGTCCTATGTAGGATGCAGAAGGTTGTTTATGGCTCATGAAACACAGATTGCATTGGCAGATGAGCATAATATTAAGAGTTTGTTCATCTGCTTTTTTTAATCACTGCGATATTTTAATATTTCTGATCCTCTTCCCATTTTCAACAATGGTCAAGTTATTAACACTGTATGCATTGCAAAAAGTACCTTCTTGCTCCACTTCCCAGTCCAAAGACAGTATAGCAGTTGGTGATGATCATTCCTCAGACCATGTCCTTGGGGAAAATGTTCCAAACTACTGTATTGCCAAGGACCAAGCCCAAGCCTGCACAACTGCATGTACCCAGTTATATCAAATCTAAACTAGGAGTGAGGGAGCAGTGTCTTGATAGTAACTGATACAATGGGCAGTGCTTGGGAGTATTCAGTTCAAGGAGATTTTCAGACACGGAAAAATCGTCCCTTGCCGCGCGAGCAGCCTCCCGAAACTGCTGCGCGGCAAGGGTCTTTTTCGGACCGTGCTGTGCCTGTTGCGAAGCCGTCCGTGTCACTTCCGTGAAGCTTGGGACGGCTCCGCGTCATATTTCAAGCACGGAGGCTGCCCGTGATTGAAATATGACGCGGAGCCGTCCCAAGCTTCACGGAAGTGACACGGACGGCTTCGCAACAGGCACAGCGCGGTCCGAAAAAGACCCTTGCCGCGCAGCAGTTTCGGGAGGCTGCTCGCGCGGCAAGGGACGATTTTTCCGTGTCTGAAAATCTCCCAAGGTTCCCTGTTACCCCTGCAGAATAGGTACCAAGGAGGAAGAACAGGAGATGTATTTTTGGACAGTGGTTTTAATAAATGGAAGACTGGTCTAGTAAACAAGAAAGGATTCTTAGGCACTGTAGAAGAAGGGGTATGAAATGGATACTGTAAATTTGTATGTGTGTGCATTCACTAATTGCAGCTCTTCCCACTCAGTGAATAACATGGAGAATCAGCCTAGTATTCTCTTTATACCAGTCTACAATTACTGACAAAATACTTTCTAGGCACAGCATAAAAAGGAGAATGAGTCTGGAATTATTTCATATGAGTCTGATTCTTATCCAAGTTCTTTACAGCAAGGAGAATGTGCTGGGGAACTGTTTTATACAAGTATACATTTGCTGAAAGTTGTATCTAGGATTTGTATATGTGACACACTGCATATTCACTGCTAAAGACTTTAGGGGTCTTCTTCACACTGAACTCCACCCAAGACACTGCCTAAATTAGGTGTACAGGAATATGCATGTGTGTATACACATTTTGTCAACATGTGTGCACACATGTTTGGTCTCCTCCAAATTAAATTATCTGGATACACCCCTGAAATATTTTGAGCATTCCAAGCCACATGGCTTATTGCTTTGGAGGCAGAGTCTAGAGAGAACATTGGGTCTGTTGGGGAAACAAAGATCTTATATTCTTTGAAAAAGAAACAGCACTTCGAAAGGTCAGTAGCATTAAGAAGAGCAACACAGAAAATTAAACACAAACAGGAATGGGAATCATGCAGCCCCGAAATGTTGCTGAACTGCAGCCCCCGTCATTTCTCACTATTGAGTAAGGCTCATGGTAGTTGCAATACAACAATATCTGGAGGGCCATATGATTTCCATTCCTGCTGTATGTACCTGGCTCTTGTGGAAAGCCTATACACATACCGTAGGTATTCTTTTTTAAATTATTGTTCTACACATGAAAAGAGCAGAGAAAATGGATTACATCCCATTGATTACATTGATTACATCCCGTCCCATTGATTACATCCTGTTTGGACTACTGTAACACACTCTATATGGGGCTGTCTTTGGAAAGTATTCAGAAACTTCAGTGGGTCCAGAATGCTGTGGCCAGAATGCTGATCGGGGCTAGTTATAGGGAACATATAACTCCCTTGTTAAAACAGATTCACTGGCTACCAGTTCATTTCCAGGCACAATTCAAAGTGCTGGTCATGACCTATAAAGCCCTATACGGCTTGGGGCCAAACTATTTGAAAGACTGTACCAAATCGACCCTGCCAGAATTTTAATATCATCAGGGGAAAGCTTTCTCTTGGTCGTGCCATCATCACAGGCCTGCTTGGTGAGGACGCAAGAGAGAGCCTTCTCAGTGGCTGCTCCCACCCTTTGGAATGCCCTTCCTCTGGAGGCTAGTCTGGTCCCTCCCTGCTTTCCTTTTGCTGGCAGGCAAAGGTGTTTTATTCCAGCAGGCCTTTAATTCGTAGCTGTGCATACCAAGATTTTTTTATTGGGGTTTGTTTTTAACTGTATTAATTTTTTTAACTTGTATATGTTTTATATATAATTTTAACTAGTCACAATTTTAATTGTTTTGAACTTTTAATTGTTGTATTTTTAATTGTATTTTATGTGTTCTGAGCCACCTTGGGTCCCATTCTAGGAGAAAGGTGGCATATAGATCAAATAAATAAATAACAGCAATGGATTAGGACTAGCCTACATCTTCTCCTCACATATTTATTGCCATCCCATTTTTGATGCCTGATTAAGGCTACAATGAACACACCATTGTCATGAATCTGTGAAAAGTAGATCCTGGACTACATTGTTTAGCTGAATATGGTACGCTTGTGCTGGTACTTGACTGCTCAGTATATGGAATTATAGAAGCTAGATGCTGAAGACATTGACTTTTGTTTGTTTGTTTATGTGCTGCAGCCAAAGCAGAGCTGCCAATGGCTAAAGCATTTTGCATAGACAAAAGAAGAGATGCCTTACTCAGCATCTTTTTTTTGGTAAAAAAGAAAAGAAACAAATCTTATTAAAACCTCTACTTAGAGATTCTGAATGGTGAAATACTGCATCAGAGCTAGTGGTGAAAAGTAAGCTCCAATTGGCCTTTGTGTGCTTGGCAGAGTATTGACTAGGACTGTAGCACTCTTTGCTTGTTATAGCTTGAAAAAAAATCCCTTTATTGGTGCTCTAGTGTTATATAAAAACATTCTCCATCTCCAGTCAACACATCTATAAATGAAGCCATTGTCTGGAAGCATATAAAAGGCCTAAGGTATTCCCAAGGCCTGTGAAGACCAATTCTATGGCTTATGGAGAGAGGGGGGGGGGAGAGAGAGAGAGAGAGAGAGAGAGAGAGAGAGAGAGAGAGAGATGTAAGGAATGTTCACAGCTTTTCTCACTGGGAAAGAATGTTTCAAAACATTGCAACCCACCCCAACATTTTGCACAGTAAATAAGCACAATACACCAAATGTTTTTGCAAAAAAATAAAATAAAATTGGCTGGCATTCTTTATTGCAGTTACAGATTCATAAACTAGAGTTAGGGATCTATAGCTGCTCTGTATTCACTAACACTATGTAGTCTCACTGTATACTTTGTAAATGCCACCACAGCCACCTTAAGAGCTAGCAGTCAGATTGAAGGAGGTCCATTCAGCTTCCAATTGGGAAGCGAGGAGGATGACATTTCCAACCCCTTCCCACCAGTGAGCAACAATCAGAAACAGGACCCCTGTCTCAAGTCCTTGTTGCAGCCACACCTGCTGGCAGGAGGGGTATTGAAATAGCTTGTGTCCCAGTCAGAAGCTGAATGGACCTCCTTCTCCTGATCTGGCTGTTGGCAGTTAAGGTGGGTTGGAGGGGAGCTGGGCCAAGAGAGACATAACTAAGTAGCTGATGTAGAATATCAATGGTTGTTTATTTTGTGCAAATATATTGGATAGGAGCAAGGGTTCTGAACCGAATGGAAAAAGCTTTGGAGGTAAGATTTGTCTCTTTGAGTGCAGATACCATTGGAATTTGGAATTTGGAATGACCTCTCAGGGACTGTAGGATTTCTGCTAAAATCTCCACTGTGGTTAACTGACCACTTTTATGGGAACTGACCAACCTCCTTCTTTTCCTGCTGGTGGGATGCTGTTTTTAGGTTATGGATTGTGACATTGCCTCTTTCTTCAGTTATTAATATAAAACAAGCTGTCAACATTAGACCTATAGTGATTTGTCAATAAAAGCCAGCTTCTGTGATTTTCTAAAAATGCATCTGCTCTATGAATGTTTTCCTCTTTTATGTCTTAAGCATAAATTGTATGTTTTTCATAAACATTTATTGTTTTGTATCATATTTATTCAGACTAGAGTAGCAAATGGGGCTGTACTTTACAATGGTTGTTACTTCTTGGGGTATTCCTAATGTCACTCATTTGTTTCTTGCAGGTGGGAAGAATGTCCAGATTTTATCATTTTTTCTTTAAAGAGAGCCTGAATTAACTTTAGAAGTTGAACTAAATAAAAAAAAAGTCAATGGAAACCAAATTTGGAAAGGTTTCATTCATCATGATCAGTGGAGTGGACCTTTATGAAAAAGTAGTCAATTACTTAGAAAATCCCTTCTGTGGGGATTTGTAGTCATTAATTTGTCCCAGCTCTTCGAAGAATAACAAAAAGCATCCAAAGCCTTGTTCCAGATTAAGGACTGCTATAAGCAGTAATCAGTATTTAATTACTCAAGGACAGGCTTGTGTGTGAGAAAGTTTTTGTTTAGATTAGTAAGGTGAGAATGGTGCATCCTAAAGTTACAGAATGCATTTGTAAAATAAATAAATAAAAAACCTTTAAACAAATACAGAACTCATTTGGTTTGAACAAAATTGGAAAGCTACCAGAACTGCAGAGTGTATCAGTTAGTTCAGCCAAGGAGAAAAATATAGAGACTTCTGCTTGACAAGCCATTTGTTTTAGTTGACTTGACTTATTTATTTCTTTATATCTCACCTTCTCCCCAGACCAGGACCCAAGATGGCTTACAAAAATTAAAACAGATACACACAAAAATTCATATTACTGAAAACATGCAGAAATAAAAATATTATTAATCCATCAACAGAATTAAAAGCAATTTAAAAGCATGCCCATTAAAAAGAGATGCAGACAATATAGTGCTTTATTAAAAGCCCTTTCCCCAGAAGCATTCATTCCTCTTGTGTTTGGAAAAGTCTTGGAAAAACAGTAGAGGGTTGTCTAAATGGGGAAAATACTCCTCACAGAATGAGAGGAGAATACAACCTGTCTCAATGGGATTCCACATCACTCTGACATATTCAGAAGGAGGGGGGCCAAAAATGCTAAAATGTATGCTGGAAAAGCCTTTGTGTCTTTTCCTGAAGTGTTTTAAAAATAGCAGGGGGAATGAGCATTCCTGCTCATTGGGAGAATAAACCAAATTGATTTGCTTTCCCCATATGAGCAGAAGTTGAAAGCTGATTGGTTGGATGTGTGGGGGGTGGAGCTTGCTAACAAGGCAAGTGCCCAGAGCCACCATGTTGGATTTTCACCTTAGCAAGCGAGTGCTAATGCGATAAAACAGCTCTTTTTGTTTGCTTTTTTGTTAAAAAACCCAAACCTTGGATATGTGTGTTTTTTTTTTAAATACTGTCTGGCAGCGGCAAATTGAGGTAAGTAAAAACATGAGTAATTCACTCACAGCCACCATCTTTATTTGCAGGCATGCTTGTTTGCACAGCAAATGTGGATAGGTTTGCATGCCTGCGATCTGCCATAAAAAAACCCTTAAGACAAATAGCAGGTGCTATGAATTGCCATTACTGCAGAGTAATCCACATTTTTTTTTGCCTCATATAGACATGCCCTAGGTACACAGGCCTAGGTACACAGTAACCAGTTGTACAAACAGGAAGTGCATTGGATTTAATCTTTGCACATAGTTCAGAACTAGGATACTACAAATGTGTCATTTATACACTTCTACAAAAAGTTGAGACTTATTTTAGCATATACAATGTTTGTAGGGCTTCAGTAAAGTACATGAGTACTGACGTTCTAGTTATAGTATAGTATTCTACAGGATTTATTTGAATTAATTGCAGGCAATTACTATGGGACTTTGGAGATTATCAGACAACCCATTTTAAAATGTTCTTTTGCTGGCATAAAATAAACCATTTCTATGCTGGCAAAAGAATGCTCCCACCCCCTGCACTTACCTTCATATCCTGGCAAAGGTTCCCCATCAATAAAAGAGAAAGTGAACCCCCATTCACTTCCTCACTCAAAATCCCATGAGACTTAGTTGCACGGGAAATTTAAAAACAAAAATAAAATAAAGACATTTAAAGTTGCACAAAGCACCTAAACACATTTTAAAGGTTCCAGGTAACCCGGGGAGGTTAGCTTATCTGGATGTCCCAATCTCACCCAGAAATGTTCTGGCAGGGCCACCCATTGATGCTGGAATCTCACCAGCAAAACGGGGCACTTTGTCACAGACAGGCAAATCAGGAACAGAAACGGAATGGGAGATCAATTGCTGGCTTCTCCCCATCAATAAAAAAAGAATGGCCTCGGAATGGCAGCAGAATGCTTGGGAGATGATGGGGGATGTCATTGTCTGATAATTAAGCCCTTTTGAGATCTGATGTCATTGTTATAATGACATTTTTGACATTTCTGATAATCTCCTTTGTGTTTCCTTCAAGAATACAAGAAGCCAGCTTAGATGCTGATCTGAAACAAATAAGATGGATGATTTGAGTGATCGGTATTTTTGCTTCCACCCATAATATCTGAAGGTAGGACTCCAGACTCTAGAATGGGGAGAGGAAGAAGACTGAGCCAAGCAGACCTTGGAAAACTTGCTTTTGGACTGCAACTCCATGGGTCTTGACCATGCTGACTTGGGAATTCTGGAGCTGTAGTCTCAAAACCAAATATTTCAAAGTTCTGGGAGACACATTGGCCATATCCTGTGATAACATACCTCCAGTTACATTGGCATATGTGATTTGAATAATGCCGCACAAAGAACAAATTCTCCTGGCCTGACTGAAGCCCTCAAGTACCTGATGAAGAACAAACAGCAGCTTTTAGCCCAGTTTGGTGGATGCTGCTCTGCCAGGTGTACAAGACCAGTTGATATGTGCCTGGGCTAACCCCACACTAGAGATGGAAAAAGTATTTGTAATTATTTGTTCTCAGGTTGAAAAACAGATTTATTGATCACCAGTGAACCCCATTGGGGAAAACATTAGGGGGGGGCGATATTTTCAAGTCGTAGATGTAGATGGTGAAATCTCCATCCAGAGTGCCAGTAAACACATGGTTTGGTGAGCAAGCAGCAGGTTTAGTAACAGTTACAGTAACATAAGATTTCTTAAGTCCATCCACTAAGATTAAAAACTATACATTTATATGCTTTCTTTTACTCTATTCCTAGAATAATGAGGCAGTTCTAGATGTATATATGTACAGTTGCTCCTTCACATTCGCTGGGGTTTGGTTCCAGGGCCCCCCATAGATACCCAAATCCATGAATACTCAAGTCCCATTATATGCAATGGCACAGCAAAATGGTGTCCCTTATATAAGATGCCCAAATCAAGGGGTGGTGTTTTTTTTTTTTTTTTTTTTGGATTACGGTATTATTTTTTAAAGAATATTTTCAAGCTGCGAATACTTAAATCTGTGGATACCAAATCTGTGGATACGGAGGGACAACTTCGATTCCAGAGGGCTCAAAGGTTCACTCAGCCTTCCATCCTTTCGTAGGTTGGTAAAATGAGTACCCGGCTTGTGGGGGACAATTAGCTAACACACATTGGAAACTGCTTTGCAGTGTAGATGTGTAAATTGCTATTGCTTAAAAACAATTTGTAAGCCGCTCTGATAGCCTTGTGGCTGAAGAGCAGGGTATAAATAAATAAATAAATAAATATAATAATAAAAAATAGACTAGTGAGAATTCTGCACAGTTTTCTCCTTGTATTTGAAAGTACTGAAGTGTTTCAGATGAATTATTCTGTGGAGGAAAAAAAATATATTTTTGGTGCCAAAATCCTGAGGAAATTGTGCAGAAAATATTTCTTTTCTTTTCTTTTCCTTTTTTTTGCACACACAAAAATTGTTTCATGCAGATGAAACCTTCACAAAAAACAGCTTTTTTTGCACAAAAAGTCCAAATCTTTTCTCCCTAGCATAATAATTTGAGAGCCAGCATGATGTAGACATTTGAGTGCTGGACTATGACTCTGGGATACCAGGGTTTGAACTTCTGCTCAACCATGAAAACCCACTAAGTGATCCTGGACAAGTCACACTCTTGCGGCCCCAGAGAAAGACAATTACAAACTTCCTGTGAATAAATCCTGTGATAGGACTGCCACCAAACTGCACCAGGTGACGCCGTCAGGGGAAGGGGTGACACCAGCGTTAGTGACGCCACAGGCCACTAGTCAGCATTGATTTGAAGGCACAAAACAACAACACTTCTGGTTGTTCACTACTGGGAGAATACTGTGGAGGAATATTCATTTTTCTCCCATAATGAGAAGATAGCTTCTCTAATGATTTGTCCTTGCATATGAAGACAAAATAGTCAAGTATTTACATCCCTATGTCTCATCCTAGTCAATGCCCACGAGAACTGAGTCATATCTGAAAGCCTCCTGGTTTCTCTTTTGCCCTGTGGAAGAAGTGGGGACAAGGCAGCTGCTTCTGTCCCCTCTGACAGTGGTGCACTGGTGGAAACTTACACTCCATCAATGTGTTGGCTAGGCCAGTAATTGCAATTTTTAAAAAACAAAAACAAAACACCCACACTTCTTAATGTTAAGTACACTGTTAAACAACATTGAGAGACTAAAATGCCTTAGAGATCATGAAGGAAAGTGTAGCATTCAAAACAGAAAAAAACATGCATATGTCCCCAATCATCTAGTTCATCCCCCAAAGAAGGCAATATTTTCTCACATTAATGTGCAATAATTTCTGAACATTTGGTGTCTTCTGGAACCTCAACAGTCTTGACGCCAGTGGATTCTAGGATTTCAATGACATATTTATAGAAATTTGAAGATTTATAGTTTTTATTAATTTTTTTTTTGTATTTGTTATGCACCTGTGGATAACATTATAGACAAATGTTTAAGCATTTCTGTTCAGTTCCTTACTTATAGAACCGAACCTGTTTAGTTGCATTCATTCTTGTCAAAGATGGATATTTTAGCTATTGGTTGGAAGGCCAAAAGGAGATCATTTTTAATAGGTACTTACAAGGAACCCACTGGTAAGATCAGAAAGCAGGAAGGAAGGGTGAGGCAATAACAAGATGTGCAAGATCAAAGTGAAGCAAATGGGTTCTTTTCAAGCAGAAAATAGGCACATTATAAAAAGCACATGTTCTTTTCTTAAAAATCTGCATCGTATTACTGACACTTAATAGTATTGCTATCTGCAACATTTCTGTTACGATTAATCCCCTGCATGGCTGGAATGATCCACTCTTGTAGGATGCCTACCTTTGAATGTTGACATGGCTGTTCTAAAATGTTATTCAAGAAAGGAAAATGTTCAAAATGTGCATTTATTTATTTTTTACTTTACAAGTGGAAGTTGAACACTGGGTGTCAAAAACATACTTTAGAATCCCTCCAAATGAGGGAATATTTTGCTAAAAGTTAGAAAGCTTTTTGTAAGATGTCAAAGTGTGATTAGAATCCACAGGACTGACCAGTAATGTGGTTATAGCAAACATATTTATTCACATCTGTTTTACCCCCTTTTTGCTCTTTGCAGACTGACAAAGAAAATGTTTCTAGCTTTCCCTCATAATAAATATTACAAAGCTTGATGCGTGAATCAATCTTGTCCATGCAGATGCTGCAGAATGAAAGGTATAATGATGTGGGAGTGAAAAGTCAATGCATAATTCATATCTGACAGTGCACTGCACTGAGTTCTATCAGGTAACACTTCATAGCAGAGAGGTCCTCAAAAGCATCTTAAATTCATCCACCATCAGCTCATTGTGTTTCTGCTTGGGTGGCAGAATCGATCATTTAGAATGAGCAAAGTGCCATTCTGTACTATCCATAAAGTAGAGAATAGGAGAGAGATTCAGATCTCCTGTTCTCGCGAAGATGCCTTTAGCCAAGCAAATCCTGGACAGTGTTTCTCAATCAGACCAATAAATGACTATCCCAGTATCTTGTATCAGGATCTTGCTCTAAAAGAAACAGAGAGAAATAAAATAAAGCTGACAAATCATGGTACTGTAGAAAACTATCAGTTATTTAGATAAAATTAAAATTAAAACCAGCCTTTGCTTTATAGATTACAGCAAAGCCTTTGATTGTGTAGATCATGAAAAACTATGTATTGCTCTTAAAGAAATGGGTGTGCCACAACATTGGATCGTCCTGATGTGTAACCTATACTCAGGATGAGGGGCTATTAGGACAGAATAAGGAGAAACAATGGTTTCCAATTGGCAAGGATGGGTCAGGCAAGGCTGCATTTTATCACCCTACCTGTTTAACTTGTATGTTGAGCATATCATATGTAAAGCAGAATTAGACTTGGAGAAAGGAGGCATGAATACTGGAGGAAAGAACATCAACAATTTAATATATGTAGATGATACTATACTACTAGCAGAAAAGTCAAGGAAGAAAGTGCAATGTCAGGTTTACAGTTGGACATTAACAAAACAAAAAATAATGACCACAGTTGATTTATATAACTTTAAGGTAGACAATGAAGGCTTTGAAATAATTCAACATTTTCCATACCTTGGCTCACTTATTAATCAGAATGGAGACTGCAGTCAAGAAATCAGAAGAAAATTAGGACTTGGAAGCACAGCTATGAAGGAACTAGGTAAGATCCTGAAGTGTCAAGATATATAATTGAATAGTAAAGTTAGGATTGTTCATGGCATAGTATTTCCAATTTTTAATTATGATTGTGAAAGCTAGACAGTGAATAAAGCTGATAAGAAAATCAACTCATTTGAAATGTGGTGCTGAAGATTTCTAAATTTATCATGGACTACTAAAAACAAATCAAACTCAGTGTCTCCCTAGAAGCCAAGATGACTAAACTGAGACTGTCGTACTTTGGTCATATCATGAGAAGACATGACTCATTAGAAAAGACAATAATGCTTGGTAAGGTGGAAGCAATAGGAAAAGAGGAAGACTACATTCCAGATGGATAGACTCAATCAAGGAAACCACTGCCCTGAGTCTATGGGATCAGAGCAGGACTGTTCAGGACTTGAAGGTCTCTCATTCATAGGATTACCATAAGTTGAAGTCGACTGGATAGCAGTTAACAACAACAAAGGTATACCCACAGAACGAACTGGTTGCATTCCATTTCAATAGGTCTTCTCTGAGTAGGACAAACATTGGATTAACCCATTGTAATATATGTCAATTTGTAATTGTACCAAAGACTACAATATACTTATAAGATGTATCAAAGACCACTATAATGAAATATGAAGTACAATTGTCTCTCCGTATCCACAGATTTGGTATCCACGGATTTAAGTATTACCAGCTTGAAAATATTCTTTAAAAAACAATAATCCAAAAACCAAACCTTGACTTTGCCATCTTATATAAGGGACACCATTTTGCTATGCCATCGTATATAATGGGACTTGAGTATTCACAGATTTTGGTATCTACAGGGGGTCCTGGAACCAAACCCCAGCAAATATGAAGGGACAACTGTATTCTATCAAGATGGATAAAATAGCTATTAGCATGGCAAATTGTACCACCACCAAGACAAGAAAAAGCTACTCAATAGATTTTATCCTTCACAACACTGGTTATATGCATGTGGGGAAAAAATGGATTGAAATCTCTCTCTCTCTCTGGCTTTTCTTTGTAAACGAAGATTCAGGAAGGACTCATCCCACGCTTTCTGCAAGCGTGCTGATGACTAAAAAGGCCAGTATGAGATAAACAAATCCAGTTGCAGAAAGCACAGCAGATGGTCTTGTTGGGTGATGTTTCCAGGTTGTGATTATTTCTGCGTTGTTGTTTCTCTTCAAGACTTGTTCTGCGTGAGTTCTCAAATAAGGCTACAGCATTGTGGATAGTGCATCTCCATGCCTTCCGATGTGAGGCCAGGGCGGACCATTGTTGGTGATCAATTTGGCCGAGCCTGATATGTTGTTTCAGGGAGTCCTTATATCTCTGAAATAAACCAGTTAGTCTCAAAGATGCTGCTGGATTCCTTTATCTACCTGCCTCTCTGCTTCTGTTTTATGCTGAAACAGACTAACTCAACTAGCTCTTTGAAAATTTCACAACAAGATATCTCTAGAGGCTATTTATGTCTTTCCTTTTCAGACTGAGATTGAAGGCCTCCATATAGCTCCACTTGTGTGTCCTGTTTTATTCAGATTACAAACCTGAGGGAGAACTGGAAGGGAGAACAGTAGTACGTTGGTACACTGCCCAAAACCTTCTATGCATTTGAGAAACAGCAAACAATACAAAATCATACTTTACAGTACTACATTTTTTTTGGGATTAGGATTATGTTGCCAACAGTAAATATAGATTATTTCTGCAGATTCAGTTGTGCTCACATGATAGTTGTGCTGTTTTTAAATAATTATGGGGGAAAATAAATTCCAGAACACTCCTTCAGGTATGCCCTGTATCTTCAGCTCATGTAACTTTTCTTTACATGTACTTGTGTTGTTGACACTAAGGACTTTATCAGATGTCAAAAACCGCATCAGAAGAACACTATGAGAACAAAAATGGATGACATTACCAGATGACATTGTCCTTCATCCATTCTGGGGGCGTAGTGCAGCCATGAATAATGTGTCCCTTTTATTGATGGCTTAGGCTGTCAATAAAAAAAGGATGCTTTATCCACACCTGTGCTATGCCCCCAGAATGGCTGAGGATGTGGGCATCTGATAATATTGACCTTTCTGTTCTTGTAGTGTTCTTCTGGTGTGCTTTGAGACACAGTTTTGTGCTGTGTTCCCCCATGTCTGATAAAGTCCTAAATGACTGAAATTCTGTGATAATAGTGGCAGTAACAATTCCTTTTAAAAATATCATACAGTGAAAGATCATGCCTATGGTTTGTTATTATCGTGCCCCAAGTCCATAATGATTATTTTTGTTGTTGTCAAAACACAGCCCTTTTCTGTTTTGAAAAACATTGGTTTTCTTTAACAAATATTGAGCTTGCATGGAAGGTGCAATTTATTCACAAAAGCAAGGCAGCATAAAAATACACGCAATCACTGTATGTAATGTATTTGGAGGAAGAGACCTATGACCCTTAGGTCATATTCTACACCCTCCCACACACACAAATTATCAAAGTCTCCAGGACAAGAGTTTTCTTCTAGAAAAAACACACCCCAGTTTTTTTTTTTAAAAAACAGTGATTGATTTTTACAATAAATAATTATTGAAAGTCAGGTGCAGCATGATCCTATAATATCTTCTTAAAAATAAGGTCCAGAACCTTAAACATAGAAATTTGATTACCTTCCTCCTAATAGCAGACCACCTTGAAATGGCTAAGTCATGGAAAATAGGGATGTTACATTAGAAGGGTGATGGAAGAGAGTATGGGACCAATGGTTAATGGAAAAACTGTCTGCGAAAATGAATATATTAATGATTAATCAGTCTGAAGTCTCATTTTGTGAAAATTGGTATCCCTTTATTGTATATGTCAATGCAAACAACTCAGTTGTTTATCTGCCATCCTGTCACTTGAGCTTATGGAGTGACATCCTACCAACGTCCTGATACCCCTGGGAGAGTAGAGATGTGTTTTCTGGTATTGATGCTATATAGTCTTATATAATCTAATATAGTCAAGTTATATTGTACTTTTTCTTGTTTCTTTTCTTTCTTCCCTTTTTCTTACACTTGTTTAGCTGTAAAATATTAAATAAACATTTAATAAAAAAAATAAGGTCCTGAGCTTGGGAAAGCTACTTTTATGGACTACAGTTCCCAGAATTCCCTAACTCGTATGGCCAATGGTGAAGCTGGCTTGGGAATTCTCAGAGTTGTAGTCTAAAAAGTGACATTTCCCAGCTCTGGTTAAACACACAATTCATTAGTGTCTGTATTAGGATGCATAGTAATAATAATAATAAATAATAAAATTTATTTATACCCCGGCCTTCTGTTAAAACAATCGGGGCAGCTTACAAAAATTAAAATACAATACAGATAAAAATCCCTAAACACCCCCCACCCCCACCCTCCCCCATAAAAAAATATTAAACAAATATAAATTAAAAGCAACGGTCTAAAATCACCTTTAAAAACAATAAATACAATAAATAGCCAGCGGAATAAAAGAAGCCAGGATCCCCTGAGGCCGGGATCTAATTTGGAAAGGCCTGCCGAAAGAGATCCGTCTTTAGTGCTTTTTAAAAGCTACTCAGGCTTGTCATCTGACGGATCTCATTTGGCAGGTCATTCCACAATTTGGGGGCGATTACCGAAAAGGCCTCTGGAAGGTTGCAGACAGCCTAGATTTTTGTGGCTGAAGCAAATTCCTCCCAGAGGACCGGAGTGCGCGGGGAGGATTGTATGGGAGGAGGCGGTTCCGGAGATAAGTTGGACCCAAGCCATTTAGGGCTTTAAAGGTAATAACCAACACCTTATACTGGGCCCAGAAACTAATAGGCAGCCAGTGGAGAGATCTTAATACTGGAGTTATATGGTCTCTCCGATATGTTCCCAAGACCACACTGGCTGCCATATTTTGTACCAACTGAAGTTTCTGGACCAAGCATGAGGGCAGCCCCCATGTAGAGCGCATTGCAGAAATCTAGACGAGAGGTTACCAGCACGTGCACCACAGTCTCGAGGTCCTTTACTTCCAGGAAATGGCACAGCTGGTGTATCAGCCGAAGCTGATAACAGGCACTCCTGACTGTCGCATTCACCTGACTAGTCATCTGAAGCGATGAATCAAGGAGCACTCCCAGACTGCGAACACAGTCCTTAATGGAGAGTGTGACCCCATCCAGGACTGGAGGTTGCAACCCAACTCCTGGTTTTGGGGCCACTACCGTGAGCACCTCCGTTTTGTCTGGATATAATCTCAATCTATTTTTCCTCATCCAGCCCATTACTGCTTTAAGACAATAATTAAGAGGAGAGACGCCATCAGAATTCGAGGCCGACGATCGGGACAAGGAGAAATAGATCTGGGTGTCATCAGCATACTGATAACACCCAGCCCCATAACTCCAAATAATTTCACCCAGCGGCTTCATATAGATGTTAAACAGCATCGGGGACTGGATGGCGCCCTGCGGAACACCACAAGTTAGCTCCTTTCTGCTGGAGCAACTGTCCCCAAGCAACACCCTCTGGGACCTGCCCAAGAGGAAGGACCGGAACCACTGTAGCACAGTGCCTCCGATTCCTAACCCTCTCAGGCGATCCAAGAGGATGCTATGATCTATCATATCGAAAGCCGCTGAGATGTCTAAAAGCACCAACAGGGTCACACTACCCCTGTCGATGCTTAGACGCAGGATTGTTGCCTTAACAAGTGAAACACTTCTAGTCTATAGAGCTCAGATATTTTTTTTTAAACCACGTAGAGCAGATTCTGTGAGCAAATTGTGCACCTAAAGGATGACTAAATTTTAATCCATTTTGAATCCTAGATTTCATATGTCTGGCAGTATTAGTCACTTTTCTTCATGTTCCTTTTTTGTAAAATGAAGTAATGAAGTATTTTTGAATTATGAAGGGAACATAGACTTTTGGTGAGAAAGTCTATGATAAAGAGATCCAGAAACTCAACAAAACTTTATTCCCCCCGCCCCGAGATCTTTCGTATTTGAGACCAGATAAGCAATAGCATGTGTAGGGCATTCTTATCTTGCAATTTCTAATGTTAGTTTTATGATGCCATTGTTATTTTTCTCTTATCTTTTGCTTCTGAAATAAAACTTATCATCAGGAGCACATGTAGGCTGTGCTGTAGGTGCTTCATGCCTGATATAATGAAAAATCAAGGCAATGCTATGCCAGTGGTAATTCTTAAGACCATGCTGCATAATTGCTTTTCATAAGAAGAAAAGAGACTATAAAGGATATTATGGCCCTTAGTTTAGATTGAGCAGTGCCCACAGAATTCCTTCTTTTGTCCAAAACCCACTACAAGCAACCTTGGCACTCTTCATGAACTGCCAGAGAAACTGCTTGCCCACTCATATTCATTCTGTATGATTTCTTTTAGCAATGTGATTGTTTTACGCTTTCATTTGAAAGAAGCAGGATGCATTTTGTGGTGTATCCATGCCAAATTACTCAGAAGCTGAATTAATCTGCATTTCAAAGGTGCTAGTAAAGCAAAACATTTCAAATTACTTACCACAGACGGCAGGAAATGAGGGCTATATTACAGGCAGTGTTCTTATTAATATGAAAGGCTCATGCCTTTTTGTTCTAATGGTGGTAATTTCTAGAGCAAGCAATGGCTTGCTTTAGAAGATAAGTTAATGTAAGGAAGTTCATGGAAAGAAATTTTCCATTGCTCTGCCCTGCAGCCAGTGACGTTCTTGAAAAATCTATTGGATGTGTGTATGGGGCTACTAGTGAAATCTGGTCTAATTTAGGGTTCAGGGGTTATACTAGAGACGATGCTATGGATAGAATCTAATTATGAGTTTCTTCTTTCCTTGGCTGCTGCCACACTGCAGAAATAATGTAACTGCCATGGCTCAATGCTATGGAATTCTGGGATTTGTAGTTTTGTGAGATATTTAGCCTTCTCTCTCAGAGACCACAAAAAAACTACAAATCCCAGGGTTCCAGGGGATGAAGTATGATATTCAAAGTGGTGGCAAACTGCATTATTTCTGCAGGGTGACAGGGTGACAATCCATGTGATCCTGGATTGTGTCCACCATGTACAAGTACAGGAGGGTTACACTGTTCCCCAGCCAGTTTTTTAAAATTCAGTTAAACCCATATGCACGGGGGATAAACAAAAAATGAGGATGGCATTGGCATTGATTAAGGAGTTTATCTGATGAGCCTCTAAAAACGTTATTGTCCCCCTATATTTTAAAGCATGAGTGTCCCACGACAATAACCCTTTTTATCACACGTCACTGTAATAACGAGAAAGAGCAGCCCCAGCATTATCGGAGCATGAATGCTAGCACAGTTTACTTCCGTGTTTGCTGGGGCATGTGATCTTGACAGTTCTTGGGAGAAGACGTGAGTGTGGTTAAAAGACAAAAACACCAAAAATAACAAAGAAGATGAACACACAAGCACTGAAACACACTTTAACATTGTCAAACAACATGGGGAGCTTCATAAAAAGATTCCCCAGTGCCTAGTTTTTGCGTTCTTACCCAGAAGTGTTCTGGCAGGGACTGCCCATTTACGCTGTATTCATGAGAGCAGACTGGGACATGGTTTCAGACACTGGCAATACTACGAAAAAAACACCATTGGTGATTTATTGATGGCTTGGCCCATTAATAAAATAGAACGGCTTATTCATGGCAGTGGAACTCTCACAGAACGACATTGTGTAATAGGGAATCCCTTTTGTGGCATTCTGTCATCATTATCACGCCATATTTGCTACATCTGATAATCTAAATCTCCCGTTTTGATCTCTCATCTAGACTGAACCCACTGCAATGTTGTTTTCAGTACTTAGAGGTCTAGTTAAAAGTTTTCCCCCCCATTAGTACTTTGTTTGGGCTGTTCTTTGAAACATCATTTTGAAAATAAATGCTCATGATCACCATGATCCATCCATGAGATGCTTCAGAATACTTGGCAAGTTTGGTCCACTGTGAAGAGTCTTATGGTACCAGTTTGAGAAGGGTACATTTCATGCTAAGATCTGAAGAAATGATGGTGAGTTCATGCCTTTCCTCATATCCAGCATGCTTTTCCTAGTGGGAAAAAGTTATGTCTGCAATGGAGAGTCAGATTTGTAAACACAGATCCAGATGTGCCAAAATCTTACCCATTTTCAGAAACATTTTAAAGTGTTTTTTATGCTTGTACAAGTATACGTGTGTAGGACATGCTTGGGAGAACCAACAAACTTGCATAGTTTGTGAGGCAGAATCTGCTGTCATATGCCCTTTCACGCTCCACACTTACTGTCTCCTGAAATGTGCTAGGGTAGGTGTTCCTTCATGAGCCATAGCTCTCTGGTATCTTTCCCACTGTATATCCCCATATATCTATGGTCAACACATATTTTTTTCTTCTCCTAATGGTATGCTTACCTGGGAATGCATAGCAGTTCTCTGCTGTGTAAAACACTTATTGACACCAGGTCTCATTAATAGCTATTTGTGGTTTACTAATGGAGTGAAGCAAGGTTGTGTTCTTGCACCAACTTTATTTACAGACTTCTTCAGTATGATGCTCCAAAGGGCTATGGCAGAGCTTGAAAAAGATGATGGCATCTATATACGTTACCATACTGATGGTAGCTTGTTTAACTTAAACTGTCTGAGGGCTCACACTAAGACTCTAAACTATCTAGTCCGTGAGCTGCTCTTCACTGATGATGCTGCCCTTGTTGCCCACACAGAAGCAGCTCTGCAGCGCCTAACATCCTGCTTTGCAACAGCTGCAGAGCTGTTTGGGCTGGAAGTCAACCTGAAGAAAACAGAAGTTCTTTACCAGCCTGCACCACAAGACGAACACCATCATCCCCACATTGCCGTCGGCAAATCAGTGCTCAAGTCCGTTCAGCAGTTCACCTACCTGGGAAGCATCATCTCCTCAGATGCCAAGATTGACAAAGAGATCGATCACAGATTAGCAAAGGCATATTGTGCATTTGGAAGACTTCACAAAAGAGTCTGGAGCAATAAACACCTGAGGCAAAGCACAAAAATCAGTGTGTATAGAGCCATTGTACTGTCTATCCTCCTTTATGGTTCTGAAACATGGGTCACCTGTCGCACCACCTATGACTCCTCGAATGCTTTCATCAGCGCTGTCTGCGCACAATCCTAAATATACACTGGACTGACTATGTGACGAATGTTGCTGTCCTTGAGCAAGCAGGGATCACCAGCATTGAGGCCATGATATTGAGAACACAGCTGCGCTGGGCAGGGCACGTTTCTAGGATGGAGGACCATCGCCTCCCAAAAATACTACTCTACGGTGAACTCGCCACGGGTCATCATAAGAGGGGCGCTCCAAAAAAGCGATACAAGGACTCCCTGAAACAACATCTCAGGCTCGGCCAAATTGATCACCAACACTTGTCCGCCCTGGCCTCATATCGGGAGGCATGGAGATGCACTATCCACAATGCTGCAGCCTTATTTGAGAACTCACGCCGAACAAGTCTTGAAGAGAAACGACACCGCAGAAAGAATCACAACCCAAAAACATCACCCAAGGAGACCTTCTGCTGTGCTTTCTGCAACCGGACTTGTTTATCTTGGATTGGCCTTTTTAGTCATCAGCGCGCTTGCAGAAAGCACGGGATGATTCCTTCCTGAATCTTCGTTTGCGAAGAAAAGCCAGAGAGAGAGAGGATTTACATGTTGTGCGGCCTTTTCTGTGATATAATCAGTGAAAGAAAGAAACAAGGCATGGTAAATTAAGGTGTGAATATTAGTACTAAGGAAGGGAACATAGTTCTGGAAACCAGGGTGGAAGTCCCTGCTTAGCCATGGAAACCCATGGGGTGACCTTGGGCAAGTCACACTCTCTCAGCCTCTATCAGGATCAGCCCCTGATGTTGCTGTTCCTGCCATTTTCATTGTTCTCTTGTAACCTTGCTGTTAATTGTATTTTCATTTCTTTGTGCTTGTTAACAAATGTTCTGTGGTAACTGGAGGGGAGTACAACATTTGCTAAGGAATGGGAAGATAAGCCTGCAGCTGCAAAATCAGCTTGGGAAAAATGGGGTGGCTGTTTTATGGGAAGAGAAGTAAAAGGGATGATGGTTAACCAATACTATTGAAGACCACCAGATTTCATAGATTGTAATATGCTTTTAGGATACAGTATGCCTTCTAAGTTTCAGTTCTGAGCAACAACTTTATACGATATGCTTTCTGGATTTTCTGTGCAAATAAAGTTTTCTGATTAACTCTGAAACTGCTGGTCACTGCATTCTGGGAATGCAAGTACATGACAGTCTCAGAGGGAGGCAAAGGCAAACCTCTCTGAGCCAATCTTGCCAAGACAACTTTGTGATAGGTTTACCTTAGGGTGTCTATAAGCTGGAAATGACTTAAAGGCACAGGAGAAGGAGGAGCCTACCCCTATTCTTTCGATGCTATTCATGCCTCTGGTACCAAATTTTCTATTAAAGAAGTAATGCCCAGGAACACATCTACTTCATTGAGGTACAGTAGGACCCCTGTATCCACTGATACATTATCCACTGATTCAGTTATCCAGAGAGCACAAACAGCACACCTACCATTGAGTATTCCTAGAAAATGCCTATTCCTAGAAAAGGCATCCTGTCTAGACATTTCCTAGGTCCTCCAAGGCAACTCTATGGTATTTTAAACCAGAACTCCCATTATTTCCAATGGTTTCCGCTGTTATCTGTGGTTTTCAGGATCCATGGGCCCCCCTGGAACCAATCCCCCGCAGATACAGAGGTCCTACTGTATACTTTTAGTATGAGAGTTCCTAGAGGCACTAGAGCTCTCTGGCTAAGAATTTTAAGTACTCTTCCCTAAACAGCAAATCCTAGGATTCTATAGGATCTTGCCAGGGCAGTTAAAGAGGGATGAAGTGCTATAACTAAGTGGTGTGAAAGGGCCCTAGAGGCTAACTTTGTAAGCAAATGTGTTAAATGGAAATATTCCCAATCCACGTGTGATTTGTTGCTAAATGGAACTAGTTTCCACTAATAGAGATGACTATCACAAAAAAGCTGCTAGTCCATAAAGGGGTGTATGTGTGTATGTGTTCATGCATGTGGGTATTAAAGTGTAACCTTGAGAAATTAAAAAAAAAAAACAACCCACCACCATTCTCAAACTTTGTAAGAAAATATTGGGGTTGTCTATATGGCAAAAATACTCCTCATAGAATTTGAGGAGAATACAATTTATGTTAATGAGATCCCACATTAATCTGCCATATTTGGGGGGGGGGCAAAAACTACACAGGAAAAGCCTTTGCAGCTTTTCCCGTATTTTTAAAAAAGCTTTGTGGGGAATGTGCATTCCCGTTCATTGGGGCAACCAATTCACTTTGGTGCACATTCACAATAAGAACAGAAGTGGAAAACTGATTTGTCAGATGTGCGCAGGGGGTGGAGCTTGCTAACAAGGCAAGTGCATGAAAACACCATCTTGGATTTTCGTGATAGCGATCATGCTCTCAGGTGATGAAACAGCCTTTTTTGTCAGATATTGATTGATCTAGGATCTATAATCAATGTGAATTTTATATTGTAAAGACCTGCTGCCAGCAAGGGCTAGTGGTGAGGGCCTGCAAGGCACAGCTGTTATTGACATTTGTTCAGTGTGAAAAGAACAGAATGTGCGGGAGAAGAGATAGTGTCTATTCTCCTGGGAAAAGGTTGTACAAACCATGTTTGTGGGAACGAGCAGCTACAAGGCCCATGAGTGTAACATGCGTATGCATTAGCATAACCCTTCGTCCCACCCTGTCTTCTCTCAGTCTGTACTATTTCTCCTTCCTTTGCAATACTGTTCTGCTCAGAGTGCTGTACTATGTAGTCTCTGTACTTAAGAGTCTCTGACTCACTGTAATTACATCTGTATTATGTTTGAGTAAAGTTCAGTAGTTTTAGACACAACCAATGTGTCTGAGTGCTCATTTCGTCAGCCTGATGTCTGTTGTGACTGCCAATGGCATTATGCACTGCTTCGTCTTCTTCACATGCTCAGAGGGACTAGCCCGTACACTGACATTTTTTCCTATTTATTTAAGCCGAATATTGCACTTCCACACCTTGGATAGGCTTAAAAAAAAAAAAAAACTATTCGGCAGCGGCAACTGGTGACAATAAAAACATGAGTAATTCCCTTGTGCCGCCCATCTTGATTTGCAGACATGCCTGTTTGAACAACCAAGGTGGATAGATTTGCATGCCTGTGATCTTGTCAAAGAAACCATTGATACAAATGAAACCTGCTGCGAATTGACATTAATGTGCATCAATCCACATTTCATAGCCTTGTATAGACAAGCCCAAAGTCTTATGAAAGCAGGGTAGCCAGTCAATATTTTAATAAAAGAAGAGAGGGAGGGAGGGAGGGAGAGAGGGAGGGCAGTTTTCAGTCTGCTAATCATATCTCATTCATCTGGTTTACCTGGGCTGGAAGACACTTGTCTTACTGTAAATAATTAAAGTTCTCATGATTTTTCTCCATTCCATTTGAAATCATCATTTAGTTAACAAATGCATCGATGGAAATGTTCTTATAATGCTAAAAGATACATTTGACAAATTGCTATAATGAGGCAGTATCTCCAAACAAGAAACAAAAATTCTTGAACAGTCCATGGTTTGGGTTTTAAATTGCCTTTGCTCTCCCAAGTGCACCCTGAGAAACTGAAGAGGTTTTGACTGTGTGTCTACATTGAATTTGTTCAGTTAATTTTAATGGGCAATCATGCATGTTGAAGCAATGAGAAAATCTCTCTTATAAGGTGCACCATTTGCCAGAAAGGGATAAGGAATAATTTAAAAATTTACATTAGAATAGTATGTAATGAGAATACCGGACCAAAAGAAGAACAGTGCAAAAGAAAGTATATTTCATAAATGTAGTAGAGATCTATTATATATTGTACTGTGTCAAAACCAGGAATTCATGTATTCTATTCTGCCTTAGAGAAATTTCCCCAAAGTTATGAGTTATTTTTTACAGCACAGTATTACTTGCAAGGAGAGCTCAGTTTTAGATTCAGTGTATGATATTCTTTCAAGAACAGGTGGTTGAAAAATGAAGATGATTCCTGTCTTTTGCCCTCCCTTCTTTAAGCAATTCACTTCTGTGCAAGATCCTGCTACCTATTTACAACACTGCTTTCACTGAATTCCCAGTCTCAAGGTAGCAAGTCCAGCTAATAGGTTTGACTCAGAAGGCAGGTAGCAGATTCACTGTTGTTCTTATTTGCCATCAAGTCAACTTCAACATATAGTGACTCTCATGGGGTTTTCTTGGCAGGATTTATTCAGTGGAGTCTTGCTATTGATTTTCCTTGGTTTTTTTCCGGGCTGTGAGGCTGTGTTCTAAAATAGTCTTGCTATTGCCTTCCTCTCAGGTTGAGAGAGTGTGACTTGCCCAAGAGCACCCAATGGTCTTCCATGTCTGAGCAGGAAAAATTCAGAGGCCTGGGTGTCTCTATATAGTGAAAATACTCCTCATAGAATTCAAGAATACGTTTTGTCCCAATGGAATCCAGCATCATTTCACCATATTCGGAAGGAGGGGGGGGGCAAAAATTTCAAATAATCTGCAGGAAAAGCTTTTGTAGCTTTTCCTGACTTTTAAAGAAAACGCCAAAGGAAATGCATATTCCCGCTCATTGGGACAGTTGATTCACATTGCTGTACTTTCATATAAAAGCAGAAATGGAAAGCTGATTGGTTGGACATATGCAGGGGGCAGAACTTGCAGGCAAGGCAGCACCCAGAACTGCCATGTTGGATTTTTGCCACAGTGATCATGCCCTGAGGCAAAAAAACAGCCTTTTCTCTCTTTTTTTCCTGTTAATTTCAGTGGAAGATCACACTTCTGTACCCTGGATTTGCTTTTTTTAAAAAAATCTGTTCAGCAGCAGTGACTGGTGACGATAAAAATGTGAGTAATTCACTTGTGCCTGCCATCTTGATTCATAGGCATGCCCATTTGAACAGCAAATGCGTATGGCTTTGCATGCATGCGATCTTGAAAAAAACCCATGGAAACAAATGAAAGCTGCTGTGAATTGGCATTACTGCACATCAATCCACATTTTATTGCCTTGTACGGTGAACTCGCCACGGGTCAGCGTAAGAGGGGCGCTCCAAAAAAGCGATACAAAGACTCCCTGAAACAACATCTCAGGCTTGGCCAAATTGATCACCAACAGTGGTCCGCCCTGGCCTCACATCGGGAGGCATGGAGACACACTATCCACAATGCTGCAGCCTTATTTGAGAACTCACGACGAACAAGTCTTGAAGAGAAACGACAACGCAGAAAGAATCACAACCCAAAAACATCACCCAAGGAGACCTTCTGCTGTGCTTTTTGCAACCGGACTTGTTTATCTCGGATTGGCCTTTTTAGTCATCAGCGCGCTTGCAGAAAGCGCGGGATGAGTCCTTCCTGAATCTTCGTTTGCGAAGAAAAGCCAGAGAGAGAGAGAGATAGAGGAGCTCAAAGTCTAACACTCAGACCACTATACTATGTTCCTTTACCACAGATACATACTCTCTAGCAGATTTGTCCACCTCACACATTTAGCTCTGTATGTACCTGTGGTAAACCAAAACCAAGTCAGGTGACAAGATTAAATTCCTTAAAAGCTAGTAACGATTCTGGTATTCTTTATTCTAGTCCCTATTCTGTGGACCCCCTGCCCCTCCAGATTAGGCAAAATCCCCTGCCCCTTCCTATGTGCTTTTCTGTGGTTTGAGAAGGTCCTGACATAAGACTTGTAAAGACTTTTTCATCATTTGTAGCAAGTGAAACTAAACAAAGGGATCTTTTCAAAGCTTTGACAGTCAAACTATAGGTTCAAAGAGCCACATTGTCTATTCAATTAAAGGCCAATTGGCAAGATATTGGGTCAGCTTTGGCAGTGAAGCGAGGATTCACTGTCTTGAAAACAGTTTAAAAAATAAAACCTAAAGTGCCCTTGCCTTTAGCTTATTTGTCAGACTGTATAGGAAAAGCTCATAGATGCGTGCTTACTAGTAAGGCAGAAACTTCTCTTTAAGGAGAAAAGTGCTTGCCGGAAGATTGGAGAATTATCTGCAGACTCATGCCTTGAATCACAATAGAATTGAAATTGAGTATGAAAATATGCCAGCATGAAGAGCTCTTGTAAATTCAGTGCTCCATGAAAGTAAATGTTTAGTCTCCAAATTAGTCCTTTTAATAGCATGTATATTTACAAAGGTATGTTTTGTAGTAGGTAGGCAGACTATTTTGATCAGTACAGTGGAAAATAAATGAAATGAAATGGCTGCAATGGTGCTAAATCCTATCATGATTCAATTCCAGAAAACCATATCAGTGGATGGGACTTGTCTTTACACCTTTAGTTTCCCATAAAGCAAAGCAAACCTTATAAAACACTACTCACAATTTCTCATTACATATTTTTCACAGATACAGTTTATTCAGAACTCCCCCCCCTTTCCTGGTTAGTATTTTTTAAAAAAATCATTTTTGTCCATTGTTGCATTGCAAAAGCCCACATGATAGCTTTTCGTAAAAGGTGCTATAACTGCAAGTAGAGTTGTATAAGCACTGACTTTAGCCAGTTTGTCTTCCAAAGTGTTATTACAAATAGTTGTTAGTATTCTCTTCTGAGGCCCATTCACACCACACAATTATAGCACTATTATTCCACTTTAACTGCCATAGTTCCGTTCCATAAAATCTTGGGGTTTGTAGTTTGGTCAGAAGCACTGGAGCTCTCCATACCCTCCAACATTTCACAGATTAAACTTGGACATGTGTGCCTGAGCTACATCGGAGCATGGCCAAAAGTGTGTTGCAGAAACAGGATGGCAAATATTATTCATAAGGAAGAACATACAAGACTACTTGGAATATCAGCAGAAGGTGAACTGTGTGTGAGGGGTCACCCTTCATTTTTCCACTGTCTTTTTAAAGGCTTGCTGGGGGCTTGAGTTTGTTTTTGGCCATTTGCTCTCCCTGAGCACATGGTCTGAAAGGTGGGGCTTCTGTTGAGCCACCGACCTGCCTGGGAGAGGAGTTAGCAGTTACTAGCGCTATGTAACTGCTGCTACAGCCTTTCCAGGTTAATTTTGGAAAATCAGCAGCAAGCGCCTTGCAGAGCACACAGACCTAACATAACAGGGGCATAGGAGTTCTTCTGAGAAACAAGGCCAACAGGCATTGGGGGAGGGGGAAATACCAGTGGGGTTTTGACAGGGAAGCCCAAAGTTCTCTTTCAGTGACTACTTAAGAAGACTGAATATGCAGAGTGAGGGAGCTGCTGCAGTCACCTCCAGTACCTGTGGAATGTTTGTTCTTGCCAGAGGACGTGGGGAACTATATCTGCAGCAAGTGCAGGTTGGTTGCCCTGCTGGAAGAGGTCAAGCATCTTGAGGACAGGGTATCTACTCTTCTGAATATTAGGGAGCAAAAGGGTTTCTTGGAAAGAGCAGAGAAGACCATCCTGGATGCAGAACACACTGGGAAGGTGTCTGTGGAGGAGGCCATTACCCATACACAGGAAATAAACACTTAGAGGAATGTGACACAGAGAAGTAGAAGGGCCAGGGCTCCTTTGGCCAGTTTGAAGCTACATAATCAATTTGAAGCTCTCTGTCTTTCCAAAGAAGAAGAGGAAGAGCAGCAGTGCCAGGCCTCAGGGAACATACAGGCAACCTTGGTAGATCCAGCACATGAAGTGTTCTCTGCCAAGACTTGAAGGAGGAGGAGGGTGGTGTTGGTGGTAGGGGATTCCCTGCTGCGATGAACGGAAGCAGTAGTCTGCAGGCCTGACAAAATGTCTCAGGAGGTATGCTGTCTCCAAGGGGCAAAAATTCAAGATGTAACAGAGAGGCTGACAAGACTCATCAAGCCTTCTGACCATTATCTCTTCCTTTTGGTCCATGTGGGAACCAATGATACTGCAAGGCATAGCCTCCAGAAGATCACAAGGAATTATGAGACTTTGGGTAGGAAGCTGAAGAACCTGGATGCACAGATTGTCATTTTGTCTGTTCTTCCAGTGGAAGGTCTTGGCCATGAAGGGAGAGAGAAGGAGGTGAACAACTGGCTCTGCAGATGGTGCCACCGGGAACAATTTGGCTTCCTGGAGTATGGGTGCAGTTTCAGGGAGGTGGACTTTTGGCAAGGGATGGGTAGCACCTCACTTTGCTAAGAGTCTAAAGATCTTATTAGGAGGGCTTTAAACTGAGTTGTATGAGGGAGGGAGACAGGCCTCTTGAAGGCAGGAGTTCATTGAGTGCTAGAGATAATAGCCCAAATGTTATACAGAGAACAAGGCAAATAACACAGCAACCCAACAATGGGAAGAATAAATAATTTCAAAGGCAGATAGGGGAAATGGCCCATGGTCTTAGATGTCGCTATACTAATGTGCAGAGCATGGGAAATAAACAGGATGAACTTGAACTCATAGCACAGCAAAACACATATGATATAATAGCCATCACTGAAACCTGGTGGGATGAGTCTTATGATTTGAATGTACTAATAGAAGGGTATAACCTATTTCAGAAAAAAAGACCAAACAGGAAGGGAGGTGGAGTAGCATTATATGTTAAGGATATGTACACCTGTGAACAGATCCATGACTTAGGGCTTTTTCAAATGAGGGGGAAAAACCCAGCAGGTTGGGAGAAGAACAGGGCTGTCGTGCTTACAATGCCCCATTTCAGACGCTGCCATCCTCCTCCCAACCTTACCCCATGCTTTCTCCATGCTGCAGGTGCCGGTTTTTATTGACAGGCATTTTCTGTCAATAAAAGTGGTACGTTTCTCTGCAGCATGGTGGAAGCATGGGGGAATGTCGGGAGGAGGACAGCAGCATCTGAAACGTGGCACTGTAAGTGCGACAGCCCCGTTCTTCTCCTGACCTCCTCGGGTTTTTTCCCCCCATTTGAAAAAGTCCATAAATCCTGGGACCCAGGTTGAGAACATCTGGGTAAAAATTAAGGGGGAGAGAAACAGCAGGGATGTTGTTGTGGGGGTCTACTACAGACCTCCAAGCCAAACCAAGGACTTGGATGATGCCTTCCTGGAACAGATAAATGCACATTCAGAGAGATGTAGTAGTAATGGGGGATTTCAACTATCCTGATAGTTGTTGGAAGTCCAACTCTGCTAAGAATTTAAGGTCCAACAAATTCCTCACTTGCCTTGAAGACAATATCATTGTCCAGAAGGTGGAAGAGGCAACAAGGGGATCAGCTATTTTAGATCTGATCCTAACCAACAGAGATGATCTGGTTAATAGGGTAGAAGTGGTGAAATCCTTACGGAGGGGGAAGTAACCCTGTTCTTCTAGAGTATGTGTTGGAGGGTATGAGTGTAAAATTAAAAATTTATTAAAGATTCAAGGGATCTAGCCCTTTTAAAAATAAAAAATATCTTCTTTAAAGGTAAAAAACACTTTCTTTCAAAGTAAGCAGAGTAAAGGCATCGGAATGCAGACACAGTTCAATTAACATTTAAAATGTGTGGTCTGATCGCCCAGTCAATTAGACTTATTAAACAACAAAGACATCTGTTTAAAAATACGCATCAAAAGTTTACTGAAGGTATATCAATTTTAATCTACATATTAAAACAAATGTAAAGATCCTTAACTAACTAAGAGGATTAGGGTAGGAAAAACTCACCCAGCCTTAAGCGATGAGGGCTGCATGGTGAAGGGTGAAAAATAAAAGCAAGACTAAAGATGGCTACAGCCACATGGAGACAAACTTAAAAGGAAACATAAACAAAGCAGGTCTCTTCCAACTCTATGATTCTGTGATTCTGTGATTCATAATAAAGTATTTAAATTAGGAGGTCATGTGATGAATGTCCCATTGCTCCAGTTGACTGAAATTGCCTAGGGAAAGAAGAAGGGGGAGTGGAAAAACTCATGCATGCAGGGAAATTTCTAAACTGAACTTAACATGTGATACACAAGATTGTATTGCATTATAATTTCCCCACAGTTTGTTATACAGCGGAAAGGGGAAGCCAAGCATAATTAGACATGCATTCTAGACTTTAATAAAGCTGATTTCAGAAAACTTAGGGAATTTGGTGGTGATCCCACGGTCAAGAATACTAAAAGAGAAGAGAGTTCATGAAGGATGGGAGTTTCTTAAAAGTGAGATATTGAAGGCGCAACTTCAAACCATTCCAATGAGGAGGAAAAATGGATGTTGTCTAAAGAAACCAGGATGAATGTCTAAAGAACTTTCAACTGACCTAAGACTTAAAAGGAACATGTACAAGAAATGGAAAAAGGGAGAAATCACCAAAGAATTCAAACAAATAGCCAGCTTGTGTAGGGGGAAAATCAGAAAAGCAAAAGCACAGATGGAGATCAGGCTTGCTAAAAAAGTTAAAAACAATAAAAAGGGCCTTTGGGGGTATGTCCATAGCAAAAGGAAGAACAAGGGAATGGTAGGGTCACTGCGTGGAGAAGATGGTGAAAGGCTAACAGGGGACAGAGAAAAGGCAGAACTACTTAACACCTTCTTTGTTCTCCCAAAGGGGGAACAGTGTTCAACCTGGGGAAAATGGAGCAGATGATGCAGTAGGGGAAATACAGAACAGAATTGACAAAGAGGTAGTTCAGGAATACCTGGCCAGTATAAATGAGTTCAAGTCTCCAGGGCCAGATGAACTTCATCTAAGGGTAATAAAAGAACTGGCAGAAGTAATCTCAGAACCACTGTCAATAATCTTTGAGAAATCCTGGAAAACAGGAGAGGTCCCAGCAGATTGGAAGAGGGCAAATGTCCCCATCTTTTAAAAAAAGGTGGGGACAAGACCCAAATAATTACTGCCCAGTCAGCCTGACATCAATACTATGAAAGATTCTAGAGCAGATCATTAAACAGTTTGTGAGCACATAGAAAAAATGCCGTGGTCACTAAAAGTCAACATGGGTTTTTGAAAAACAAGTCATGCCAGACTAATCTTATCTCTTTTTCTGATAGAGTTACAAACTTGATAGATGAAGGGAATGCTGTGGATGTAGTATATCTTTATCTTGATTTCAGTAAAGCTTTTGACAAGGTCCCCCATGATATTCTTGCAAAAAAGTTAGAAACCTGTGGAGTAGACAATGCAACTGTTAGGTGGATTTGTAATTGGTTGACTGCCTGAACCAATGGCTCCTCTTCATCCTGGAGAGAAGTGACTAGTGGGGTGCCACAGGGTTCTGACCTAAGCCCAGTGAGCTATTCAACATCTTTATCAATGACATGGATGAGGGAATAGAGGGTATGCTTATCTGGTTTCCAGATGACACCATATTAGGAGGGGTAGATAATATCTCAGAAGACAGGATCAGAATTCAAAATGACTTTAACAGATTAGAAAGCTGGGCAAAAACTAACAAAATGAATTTCAGCAGGGAGAAATGTAGGGTACTACCCTTGGGCAGTAAAAATGAAATGCACAGATATAGGATGGGTGACACCTGGCTTGATGGCAGTACATGAGAAAGGGATCTAGGAGTCTTAGTTGACCACAAACTGAACATGAGTCAGCAGTGTGATGCAGCAGTAAAAAATGCCAATGCGATTCTAGGCTGAATTAACAGGAGTATAGTGTCTAGATCAAGGGAAATAATAGTGCCACTCTATTCTGCTTTGGTCAGACCTCACCTGGAATACTGTGTCCAGTTCTGGGTACCACAATCCTCACCTAGAATACTGTGTCCAGTTCTGGGCACCATAATTCAAGAAGGATATTGACAAGCTGGAACGTGTCCCGAGGAGGGTGACCAAAATGGTGGGAGGTCTGGAAGGCATGCCCTACGAGGAGTGGCTTAGGGACCTGGGTATGTTTAGTCTGGAGAAGAGAAGGTTGAGAGGTGACATGATAGCCATGTTTAAATATTTGAAGGGATGTCATACTGAGGATAGAACAAGCTTGTTTTCTGCTGCTCCAGAAACTAGGACACAGAGCAATGGGTGCAAACTGCAGTAAAAGAGATTCCACCTAAACTTTAGGAAGAACTTCCTGACAGTAAGAGCTGTTTGCAAGTGGAATACACTGCCTCATAGTGTGGCGGAGTCTCCTTCTTTGGAGGTTTTTAAATGGAGGCTGGATGGCCATCTGTTGGGAATGATTTGATTGCATATTCCTGTATGACGGGGTGGGGGGTTGGACTGGATGGCCCTTGTGGTCTCTTCCTACTCTATGATTCTATATTAGTTGAAGAGAGAAACCCTGTAATACTGGGTCTAGGCAGGGTAAGACTTCGCCCTCTCCTCTCCCGTCTGCTGAGTTAATTGAATGCAAACTACTTTTGTGTTTTGCAGCAACTGAAATAAGCTGAAGACAAAGAGGGAAGGTGGGACGAGGAGAGAGAAACTGGGACATTTTAATAGAACTGAGAATGTGGGACAGAGGATGAACTGGGGCTGTCCCTACAAAATCAGGACAGCTGTGGGGGGGGGGCGTAATGGCATTTCTTACGGAGGATTCTAAATGCCCTCCCTAAACTGTCAATCCCAGGGTTCCATAGGACAGAACCATGGCAGTTAAAGTAAAATAATGACACTATAATTCTATCATGTGAATGAACCCCTGGTCTAGATGGCAGAGGGAAGATACTGAAAGGAAGACTGCCCATTACACTGATACAGTGGGGAGTTAATGAGTTCCAGGGAGAATCAGAGGACTTTATCACACGAGCATGTAAAAACGCTGTAATTACACAATTGAGGATAGCGAAAGCATGATGGCATTATTACATTAATTATCGCACTTTGTCACAATCACGCAATACTACCATTAACAGAACATCGCACAACCATCTAGTAGTGCTTACAATCAGGACTGAAGCTTGCACTATTGTAACACTTGTTTGGCTTGCACATTTGCCTTTAATTTCCACCCCTCTCCTTTTGCAATTTTGTAAGGACGCTGTTTCGGATGTTCTCGCAAGAAGATGCCACCTCAATTAAACAAACATAAAACAAATAACAAAAGAAATTAAGAAATTAATAATTAAACAAACAAACAGTGTACTGAGAAAAGGGGATGGTTCATTAAAAGGGCATCATGGATGTCCTCTTCATGCTCTCCATTGGAAGTTGAATTATGTGTTCTTGTTGGGAATGGGGAGGTGAAAAGAGGGAGGAACTCCCACTCACACCTTAATATCAGAACTACAGTGGGAATGGAATTATCACATGCTTGTCAATACCAAGAAAATAGTGATATTGACAGCTGTTCATGGGTTTTGCCTGTGAATGCAAAGGTGCACCACTGTAACATCGGGAGTGCTCACCAACCATGGTATAAAGACGACGTATTGTGATAACAGGAAGCCATTACTGTTACTGTCCCAGCATAATTCTGCAATTTTGGCTTTGTGTTATACAATTCTATGATTTTGCTGACTGCAGCAAGGATGAGATGCCCCCCACCCATTCCGTGTAAAGGAGGCACTTGGGCTGATAGTTGAACTTTGCTTTAAGAATGTACATGGGAATAAGGTCCTCCACCACTTCTGGGAGCAATAGGCTAGTTAAGAGGCTGCAAGATGGTGGAGATTTTCAGACACCACTGTTATAGTGTTACTATTCCACTTTATTTGCTATGGCTGCCTCCTCTTGAATCCTGGGATTTGCAATTTAGGGAGGGGCATTTACAACTCAGCCAGAGAGCTCTTAGGCCTCACTAAACTACAAACCCCAGAGTTCCACAGGAGGAAGCCAGAGCAGTTAAAGTGGAATAGTAACACTATAACAGTGTAGTCTGAAAATCTCCGATGTCTCACTCACTTACTCACTCACTCTTAGGACATTTTCAGACAGGCAAAAATCTCTCTTTGCCGCGCGAGCAGCCTCCCGAAACTGCTGCGCGGCAAGGGTCTTCTTCGGACGACGCTGTGCCTCTGGCGAAACCGTCTGTGTCACTTCCGTGAAGCTTGGGACGGCTCCGCGTCATATTTCAATCACGGCCCGTGATTGAAATATGACGCGGAGCCGTCCCAAGCTTCACGGAAGTGACACGGACGGTTTCGCCAGAGGCACAGCGTCGTCCGAAGAAGACCCTTGCCGCGCAGCAGTTTCGGGAGGCTGCTCGCGCGGCAAAGAGAGATTTTTGCCTGTCTGAAAATGTCCTTACACACACACACACACACACACACACACACAGAGAGAGAGAGAGAGAGAGAGAGATATTATCTTCCAACAGACTAGCCAAAAGGAACTACACAAAAAGAGCTGCTTTTGGAGCCCCAGTATCTGTAGCCTGAGGTGGTTGCCACTCTGCCTAATGATGATAGGGTCAGTCCATCTTGAAATATCAAGGAGCTTGGTGAAAAAAGTCCTTTTTCAGGTGTAATAAATGATACAAATCTTCATTCCTAGTTTATCAGAAGTTCGTGATGTGTGGCCTATTATCCGTTGTTCTGGTCAGGCCAACATGGTGGCCAAAATCCAACTACAGTAGAACTACTGAATACCTGGGCCCAGTTGCCATGCCAGGTAGCATATTGTGTATATGTGTGATGAGGTGTCTTTTCTGCATTTTCCATTGAACTTGCCAAGAGCAGTAGTTTGAACAGTGGCAGCAGTAATAGCTAGACCTTAGGGTCTAGGGTCTGGAAAATGGACATTTTCCACTGTCACCCCTCTGTGAGTGAACCATTATTTCTGGACGGTGGGACAGAATTCCAAATAATTCCTTAGCCATATGTACCACACTTTTTTACTATGTTAGAAAACATTTTCCAGAAGTGATTCTGTGGTTTTGAGCAATAAGGCTGCAGTTGAATCTACTATCTTTGTTTCTCCCTGAATGCTGGGGCACCCAGCATATTTTTATATGTGTTTGGGGAATTTGCTGGATGGTTAGAGTTAGCAGTTTTTTCATTACTTGTTAATTGGAAGTCTTAGTCTCTAGGAATTTAGGCACAGAATATATTTATAGCAACTTCCTTTTTGATGGTTCCTCCCCACATACTAACTCTCTTCTGTATTCATATAATCTGCAGCCATTTCCCCCATCTCCCTTTTTCTTCCATAAGAACTTGTGTTTGACTATGCATAAGCATTATCTAACTTAAGCTACTTTTATTTGTTTAACAAAGAAGACTAAGCTTGTTTTTTTTCTCTGCTAGACCCTATGTGGTCATGTGGGTGCAGAACTGTTTGTTGTTCAGCTTCTGCCTTTGCTAATTTGGTTACTCCCCTTGAGACATCCACTGATATCTATCATTTTCCCTAAGAGGGATACGATGGAAACTTTCCTCAGCAGTGTGCCCAACCTCACCCCTGTAAAACGTTAAGATTTATCATCTGCTATAGTGATAAGGAGGGAATGGAGACAAGGAGGGATGAGAAACTGTAAAAAGTTTGGGGAAAAACTTGAAAAAGTTCTTGAAAAGGTTACATAATGCACAATAAAATTAATAATTCTGATTTGCTTGTTTCTCTGTTATTTCTTCAATTCTTTCTTCTTTTGCATTGAATCTATTCGACTGTCCGTCTGTGAGCAGAGACTATGCTGTTTTTAATTTTTTGAACAGTACCTAGATACTTCAGATACTTTATTGGTGGTACTTGTTGTTATCATGTCTGAATTGAATGTTGTGTTGACACTCATGTCATGATGATTTTTATTGTTTCCTCAACTTGTCTGGCAAGATGAACATTGGAGAGAATCAGTTAAACCAACAGGAAATTATCTCTTCCCTTTTCTATAGGAGCAGCTTTTCATGCTTGTGATGATGACAAACACTTTGGTGATTAAAATTTCCCTGCGATTTATAACTCCACAGTTTCCCACCTAAATTATCTGAGCTTGTTTATAACTTCCAGAATTACTCTGTATTATCGTAGGAGATTCAAAATGATGAGGCCAAATTAAAAATGACTTAATATGCCAGAAAATATCACAGGATTGTAACATGATGTTCTATGTCTTGAGGAATGCACCTGCACTGTTGGAGGGAATTAATGAGTAAGATCTTGGCAGCATTAATTTAAAAAGCGAAGCTGCCCAAATGTGTCTTAACATGCTTTCTTTAAACAGACAGTAATGGATAGAGATGGATTTGGGATAAACATGGTGGACAGAGAGTAGCCTCCTCCACCCTCTTCCTTTGATTATCATGTGAGGAAGAACATAACATGAACAAACATACAAGTACAGCCATATCTCTTCTTCACATGTAAAACAGGGATAGATGGGTGGAGAAAAGGGGCTACTTTTATAACAAAAAAGTGAATGCAGGTTGAGCTGTAGTGGCCCTATTCCTTCCTATCTTCTTTATGATGGTTTATGATGATTTTCATTGCAAAATTGGTATGGCTGAACTGCTTTGAGCTTACCAATGGCCAGAGCTTTGAAAAATTATTTTTTGGGCTATCATGCCCAGAATGGCTGTACTTGCTCAGGAATTCTAAAAGTTGTACTCAAAAATAAATAAATAAATAAATAAATAAGTAAATTCTCAAACCTCTGCCAATGATGTGTGGGCTTTTTTACTTGGTAACACATGACTATTTTTGATTCTTACTTTCTCATCCTTCCTCAAAATGTAAGTGAGGACAACAGGTGCCTAGGAAAAAAATATCTTCTTTAGAGGACTACAAGCTGTGCTCAGCCAAATATCTGAAAAGCAGGAGAAAAGTAAATTTTATTTTTCTTCCATTTGATGTGACACACAGTGATTTACTCTTTCAGGTGCACATAAATAATGACACGTTTAATGTCACATCTAGTTTGGCCTTTAATCTTAAATAAGGAAAAAACCACACATTTATTTCCTTTCCAGCTCAGAAAGAAGAAATTTCTTCTCTCATTAAAAGCAGCAAGAAATGATGCAAAGGGTAAATTCAGTTTCTTTGTACAGCTGCACAAAGTTACAGTAAAGCAACCAAAATTCATAGTTTTACTGGATTGCTGTTATTTCATATCAACAACGGAGACACAGTGATACTCATTTGAAATACATTTGCACAGTATAAATAAATGATGAGGGGGAAGACAAATCCTTGTTTCTTTTCAGTGATAGATTCATGAAACAATATTTCTTTTCATATTTTTCTTCTTTCTTTTCTTATTTTTTGCAAAAAAACTATCACATTATTAATGTCATAGTGACACAATATAACCATTTCTTAGAGAACAAACAAGAAACTCACTATGTCTTGTATAATATTGTTCCCCAAATAAGTTTTTTTTGTGTGAAATGGTTCAGAGCATGAGTAAATGAATTACCATTCAGCGTAAGCATCTCTTCATAAATGAGCATTACAGTTGCCCCTCCACATTCATGAACTTAGCATTCGCGGTTTTGAATATTCGCGGGTTTTGGGAGGGCCCCCGCCCTCCCAAAAGCAGTGACACGGGGCCTCTGGAGGCCCCGTTAAGGCCTTGGGCAGGAGGGGGGAGGGCCAGGGAGGCAATCATGGGGCCTCTGGAGATGCTCCGGAGGCCCCATGAAGACCTGGGGAAGGGATGGGGAGGGCCGGGGAGGCCTTCAAGGGACCTCCGGAGATGCTCCAGAGGCCCCATGAAGGCCTGGGGAGGGAGGGGGGAGGCAGGGGAAAGCGACTATAAGGCCTCCGGAGGCCCCGTGGTCACTTTGGCGTGGGAGGGGGAGGGCAGTTGTTATTCGTGGATTTTTTGCATTCGCGGGGGTCTGGGAAACCTAACCCCCGCAAATGTGAAGGGATGGCTGTATTTTTATTTCTAAATAAAACACAAACCTTAACCAACTAATGTCATTTGGGGTGCACCTGTCTTGCAATCCACATAAACTCATTTCAGAAGAAAGCATTCATTTCCAACTGTTTTTATGTCTCATTCCAAAGCAAACCATGCTGGCTCTCTCAGCGTACAGCCTGTATGGCTAGAGTCCTCATCAGTCAGTTTGCCCTGACAATGTATAATCATTGACTCCTGCATGGGCACTTCCACAAGGCCATAATGGAGGAGGGGTGGGGCCACATTAGGAAATATGAAATATTGAGGCCTTAACCTATGTTTAAGGGGTCCTACAGCGTGTGTTTTTAAAAATATATTCCATACCTTCCAACATTTCATTGGGGAAAACAGATGTGTCCAAGCAACATCAGAGTGTAGTCAAGAAGTTATTATGCGGAAGGATACATAAAGCTAGGAGAGGCTGTAGCAGTTTGCTTTTGCTCCAGCCTACTGAGAATAAGAAGATTCCACACCTCCTCTTCCCCCCTTGAGTTAACTGAGTGCAAATCACTTTTGCACTTTGAACTCAGTTTGCAGGAACTGAAGTAAGCTGAGGACAAAGGGAAAAGTGGGAGGAGAAGGAGAGAGAAATGTTAAAAACAGCTGAAAAAGTAGGGAAACAGTATTAATTAAGACTGTGGCTGTCAAATCTAGTGGCTTGTTTATGAAGGCATATGTAAAGCAATAAACAGGGTTTCTTTTACGTAAGGACAGTACTAAATTTCTGAAATGATACAAAAGACATTTGATAATGAAAGTAATCAGCTACTGGAGACTTTTTATTCTATGTACATCTCTGAAGAGTAGGTTTAATGAGGAAAACACAAAAAGCATATTTGTCTGTCACAAACAGGAGAGATCACCTCTGGTAAAGTCTGAGTTCCTGGCAGCTTGTACTTTGATCCCCCCTATTTGTCAGATTGGGACCCATTATTAATTATTTGATGGATGACTAACTTTTTGAAAGAGTGGCTGAGAAGTGACTCAGCGTTCAGGGAACAATCTGCCAGGAGCTGAAGACATTTATTGAAAACATGACATTTGCAAAGGGTCTCTGATTTGTGTGCATGCATAATGTGAACATTTCTCAAGAGAGCTCAGAGCCACAACTCAACTCCTTAAGAAAAATATGGCTGATTAACTGTTTGTAAGGAGTTCATTGTCATTTACAAAAGTATTACCTGCCTTGGTGCACTATGTAATTTCAAGATGGCCTAGGGCAGGTGAAAGGAGGTGGAAGAAAAGAGGCAGCAGCAGTTATCAAGGAGAAAGGCTTTTACATAGTCCAAGAGGAGAATCTTACTGGTATTTTTCCATTTTCATAACCTCTGCCATTTCACAGATGAAAGCCAGGACTCCTGTGGCTGAGCAACATCAGAGTGTGGTCAAAAGGATGAGGGCAGGCAACAAGAAGACAAAGGTTATTATAGGGAAGAACATGCAAAACTACTAGTGTAAGCAGAGAAAACATGGAATTTATGTGCTGAGTTTGAAAAAATGACCCTACCCATGTCATGGGATCCATGCTACCAGTATATAGTGGTGGGAGTTATATCTGTTATTCAGAAGTAAGCTTCATTGGGTTCAATAAGGCTTCCTTTCAAGTAAGTTTGTAAGTAAGTAAATAAGGTTGTAGTACTGAAACTGCAATAACTGAATGAAAGCAAGAGAAGCAAATGAAATAAATATTTTGAGGAGGGGGCTGCCACTGCTAGCAATTCTTTGGATGCATCACTGCACATGAGTTTTTATTTTCTATAAGCAATCAAAAAGTCTCTGAGCTACATTTTAACTTTTTCTATTTTAATCCATGTTGTAAACTGAATTCATGTTGTAAGCTTGGGTCCTGTACTAGGAAAAATAGGAATTAATTAATTCTTTCATTTCAAATAAATAAAGCCATGAGCAGGTAGCAAAAATGGATTTTCATACCATATGACTAAGGTGGCCAGATGTCAGGGCCTGGCTGTCAATCTCCAGTTTTCATGGGTCATCTCTAGGCAGGAGACCAGGGTGCAAATTCTCCAGTTTTTGTTTTGTTTTGGTTTTTTTTTTTTTTGGTGGGGAGGGATCAGCTGTAGGCAAGAGGAAAGGACTGTGTGCAAATTTGCAGTTCAGTTAGCAGAGCAGCAGCTTGCAACAGGTTGCAAGGCTTAATAGATTGGTTGCTGCAACTTGCAGAGGATCTCTAGGGGATCTATAGATTTATGTAGTTAGGTTTCTCCTTTCATCCCAGCTGTTGTGGTGCCAGGGCTCATCTTCCATTCTACTCTGTATTGTCTTCTGGCTAGAAGCAAGTAGGCTAGATGAAGTGGTTCTTATCCCATCTCCCTAAAGTGAGAAGGAATAATCCCTTCATTTCACCCTAAGATTTCTGTCTTCATTTCCAAACAAGAGCATACATTATGTGAGTCTGTTTCTATGTGTGTGTTTGAAGGACAAGCTGTAAGCAGCTGTGGTTGGTACTTAATACACACTGTTTAATGACATCACCAGGGGCTGTCCCAAAGCCTCAGGTTTTGGGCCAGAAACCTCAGGGCCCAGGACAATCCTGAACTGGCAACCCTACATACCACTATTTTTTTTAGCAAATATGTAGTACCATACTGTTACTTTGGGAAACCCCCCCCCCTGTCCCCCATGGGCTGGCATATCTAATGTTTTTCCCTTTTTGTTTTGTATTCAGAAGATCAGACATGTTAAAAGTTCTAGCTCAGCAATATGCCACCCTCCAAAAGGCATGCTCTCTGTCTCTCTCTCTCTTTTTAAAAAACCAACCATGATCTTTTCTTCCATTAATATTTTCAAAATTACACAGTTTCAGCCTCAACACAGTTTCAGTCTTGAAAATCATCTCCTTGACTGCAACTTAAAAGTCTGTTTGAAAATCTGTCTACTCTAGGCTATACTTCCAGGACTCAACTGGACTTGCATAAATTGTCTGGCTAACTTATAATAAAGGCTACATAAATTAAAAAATCTAACTTATAAAAAAGTGATTGATTTTTTTTAAAAAAGTTATTGACTCTGGCAGCTTGCTGTCAGATGTTGTCATTTTCTGTTCTCTCAAAGGAGCCATGCTAGTAATGAAAATGCAGGATTTAGCCATAATTACTATATGGGTCCTGGCAGGATTTCAGTAATAGGTGAGAATATTTTTTTAAAAAATAATGCACCAGATGGTATCGATTGGAAATAAGGATATGTGGAAATATCACTTCATATATAATCCTTCAATAATTTTGTCATAAAAATTGCATGTGACAAGAGTCCATTCGTAGATGCATTTATGCAGTTTGTGAGGCTCATCAAGGTCAACATCATTTGAGCACAAGTTGTTATGAGAGGTGCACTTGGGGCAGTATTTTAATTTAGAATTACATAGGAACGAAAGCATTCACAACATTATGAATCTATACTTTTTCAGCAATGTACGTCTGTGTGCCATCTAAAAGAATTAGTTTCTAATCTAGGGACTGTATCACAGGAGGCTGCTAAAGCAGAATTTCAGCAGGATAGTAATGAATTTGGCCAGTATTTCTCAAACAATGTTGTGGCTATTCTGTTGCTGCTTTGCATTCTAGTCATTACTGTTGCTCCCTTTCAGTTGATGGGAAAATCCTGTCAATACCTGCCAATATCACTATTGTTCCACTGCTGTTCCTGGTGCAATAGGCCCCTTTGCTTCAGTTCCAGGATGACTGCAGTCACGTTGCATGAGGGAGCCTGATTCTCCTCCTCTACCCCCTCTCTTTGGATTATCAAGGGGGAGGGGGAGAGAGAGGGAGAGGAGAAGAAACAGGTCCCATCATGCCACCTGAATGCAGTCATTCCGGCACTGAAGCAAAAGGACCTATTGCACCATGGGGATACTAAAGGAGCACAGTCTCACAAATGAAGAGAGGTGTGATAATAAACATTTTACAACCGGTATGTTCCCGTTTCCTTTAACAACATGATTGCTGCGAGACGCAAGGCTGGTGTGATAATGTCCCAGAAGAAGATGACATCATTTAGGATTTTTTCAGCAACTGGGGAAAGAAACCCCCAACACTAGCACTCTATCTGGCCACTTTTTTCTAAACCTTTCCTGTCAGTAACAAATAACCACCTAACTGATGAGGGTCAGGATATCTGCAATGTTAAAATGCAATTCTATAGTCTTGTTTCTGATGAAGGCAGTTTTCCTTTAGTGATCTTGAGAGTGCTTCTCAAACTTTGGTCCTCCAGATGTTTTGGATTTCAGCTCCC
The DNA here is from genome assembly GCA_030847615.1 of Gambelia wislizenii. Taxonomy (NCBI): domain Eukaryota; kingdom Metazoa; phylum Chordata; class Lepidosauria; order Squamata; family Crotaphytidae; genus Gambelia; species Gambelia wislizenii. The sequence continues at coordinate 285,962,078 of JAUMIR010000003.1, forward strand.
AGAATGCCCAGGTAGTGTAACCAATGGTATTTTGGGAACTGGGGTCCAACATACTTGGAGGACCAACATTTGAGAACCACTGGTCTAAATAGCCATGGTCTACTTATTGCAGTAACTATGGCTTTCTGCCTATTTTTTTTTCTGCATAAAATTAAGTTGGAGTTTTCTGTTATTAATTACGTAAGTCCCCTCCCAGTTTCTTAAAATGAAAATGAATCTACTGGTTCTTCCAAAATGTCCTAATGCTCAGACCTTTGAAACATTTTTTTCAAAATGTCCACAGACATAATAGATTCTCACACACACACCCCAAAAAAGGAAAAGAAATGAAAGAAAACTCTACTAAAACTGGACAACACCTCCCAAAATGGTTGTGTTATAAGAAACCCAGAAAGCAAGATTTAGATCCCAGAAGAATGGGAATTTGCACCCTGGACTGAGGTTCCTCACCCCTCAAAGAAATGAACTTTCCCCTTTCAGGATCTTAGCAATCTTACAGTTCATCCAATATTGTATGCTGAGGTATTGAAGGCTTCCCTTCTATACAGACATAGCTGGAAATATGCTGTTTCTTCCTTGAGAAGACAAGCTTGCACTGTAAATGATGTAGCTATATGTGAAAAATAACACTCAAATCAATACTTAAATTAAAAAAACAACCAATCACAAAGCAAGACGATTTGCATTAGAACCCCAACATTCCAATAATGAGAAAGCAAAATTGGAATTCGACATTCCAATAATATATATGTAGGTAGTTACCCACATACAGTAGCTTGCCACTAGACTATTCTTGGAGAAGCAAATTACGACTTTTAAAGGTATAAATCTCTTTGAAGTTTTCTTACTCTGTGTAGCTCAGCATTCTCAGAAATACCTGTTGTATCATGTATTTTTCCAGGAATGTGTAATTAATTAATTAATTAATTGACAGCTGGGTTAAGTATAGATTTAGTAAACTTACTCAGTGGTGACAAGTACTGGGAGAAGATGAAAAGAGTTGCAAAAATGAGCGGAGCATGGGGAAGAGAGACTTTCAATCAATTTTCTCAGAGTAAAAAAAGGAATGTAAGACCTATTACTACTGTTCTAATATGGTGTCATCACAATGCCACATAAATTGTGAAAGGGTGCACGGATCAAACGATGTCGCCCTTTCATGGTTATAAAGAGCAAAAATCCCATTGTTTTTAATTGATGGTTTAAGCTGTCAATAGATCTCCCTGCTGCTTTTTTGCTGGCATTGCTAGCATGTGATACCTCGGGCCATTAAAATCTCGGATTTACCCTGACAATAGCCACTCTGGTGCGAACACTTTCAGGTGAGATCAGGATGTCCAGGTAAGTTTCACTTTTTTTTTGTTGTTTGACTCTCCCTGGGTTACCTGGGACTTTTACAGTGTGTTTGGGTGCTTGGTATACCTTAAAATTCTTTATTTTTGTTTTTAAATTTGACTTGCCCACGTGATGAAATTGTGTGGGATTTCAAACAAGGAAGAGAACAGGGCTCTATTCACTTCCTCTTTACTGCCAGGAGCTTTTGCCAGGATTAGAAGGTAAGTGCAGGGGGAACGTTCTTTTGCTGACATAAAAATGCTTTTGTTTATGCCAGCAAAAGAATGTTTAAAGAGGCTGCATCTGATAAAGTCCATAGTTATTCCCTTCCCCCACAATGCCATTTTATCATCTCTGCCTCATGAAGAAGCCTGTGAAGCTTCAAAGGTAGCGTGACATATTTTGTGCCCTTTGGTCAGCCTAATGAAAGCATAACCACAAAGTGGATTTTATTTATTTATTTGGAGGGAGCATATAATGGTGCAACATATGAGAAATGGAATTGTAGCACATTGGCCCTGTGCCAACATCAAGCACTCTTGGGCAGATGCTGAGCCACCATTCGGATGGATGCTTTCTCTTGGGCAAAGTGGGTGGATATGGGCAGCCTTGAAAATTCCCTAAAATGTTAACTTCTAGAGTGTTTGATGCAGTCGGGACATCATGCTCTCCACTATTTCACAGAAGAAAATTGGTACACGTGTGAACAAGCAACATCAGAGTCTGGTTAAGATGGCAAAGGTTATTCATGAGAATGAACAGATAAGCTTGGAGAAGCTGTAGCAGTTTGATTTTGCCTGAGCCTACTGGGAAGGGTAAGACAGCATCCCATCTTCTCCTCTCCCCCTGCCTCAATTAACTTGAGTGCAAACTACAGTCAGCCCTCCACATCTGTGTGTTTAACTTTTGCAGATGTGATTATTTGTAGATTATTTGTTACTGCCTCTGCTGCTGCCCTATGCCATTTTTAATAGGGACTGCAAGCCTTGCAAGACTGAGAGAGACTGTGAATGTGTGGTGAGGCTTATAAGTCCTTGTTAAAAATGGGTAGGGCAGCAATAGACGCTGCAGCAAGCTGCCCACTTCAGCCTTGCAAAGGAACCCTGCCGCCTTTAAGGTATCCACAGTGTGTTGAATTCACAGATCATACTTTTTGTGTGTGTTAGATATGGTGTGAGGGGCCTAGAAATATTCATGGTTCTCCAACTTTCCTGGAGGTCTTGCATCCCTAACCCTAGCAAATATGGAGGGCCAGCTGTCCATTTCCATTTGGAACTCAGTGGGCAGCAATTAAAGTAAGCTGAGAACAAAAGGGGAAGATGAAAGGAGGAAAGAAATAAATTAGCACATTTTAAAATCATTTGGGAGAAAATGGGATGGAAGTGGATTGACTGGGGCTGCCCCTGACAAAACAGGACCGTATGGGATATTAGGGCAATATTAAAGGAATAACTTGTAGCTGTCACTGGCTTTTCCCAAGTAAGGGTTTATCCAGATGGGGAAAATGTGCTGGGAACTTGCAGTATTTTTTTTTTTAATTTTGAAACCATATTTCTGTTGTCCCAGACTATTTTCTGGCAATTCCTGGCACCAGCTGCAACAGGTTTAATCTTACAGCTGAGTGATCCACCTTGCTTGTAAACTTTTTTACAGTTATAATGCTATCTCTCTGGCTTTTCTTCGCAAACAAAGATTCAGGAAGGACTCATCCCGTGCTTTCTGCAAGCGCACTGATGACTGAAAAGGCCAATCCGAGATAAACAAGTCCGGTTGCAGAAAGCAAAGCAGAAGGTCTCCTTGGGTGATGTTTCTGGGTTGTGATTCTGCGTTGTCATTTCTCTTCAAGACTTGTTCGTCGTGAGTTCTCAAATAAGGCTGCAGCATTGTGGATAGTGCGTCTCCATGCCTCCCGATGTGAGACCAGGGTGGACCATTGTTGGTGATCAATTTGGCCGAGCCTGAGATGTTGTTTCAGGGAGTCCTTGCATCGCTTTTTTGGAGCACCCCTCTTATGCTGACCCATGGCGAGTTCAGCGTAGAGTAGTATTTTTGGGAGGCAATGGTCCTCCATACTAGAAACGTGCCCTGCCCAGCGCAGCTGTGTTCTCAATATCATGGCCTCAATGCTGGTGATCCCTGCTTGCTCAAGGACAGCAACGTTCGTCACATAGTCAGTCCAGTGTATATTTAGGATTGTGGGTAGACAGTGCTGATGAAAGCATTCAAGGAGTCGTAGGTGGTGGCGATAGGTGACCCATGTTTCAGATCCATAAAGGAGGATAGACAGTACAATGGCTCTATACACACTGATTTTTGCGCTTCGCCTCAGGTGTTTATTACTCCAGACTCTTTTGTGAAGTCTTCCAAATGCACTATATGCCTTTGCTAATCTGTGATTGATCTCTTTGTCAATCTTGGCATCTGAGGAGATGATGCTTCCCAGGTAGGTGAACTGCTGAAGGGACTTGAGCACAGATTTGCCGACGGCAATGTGGGGATGGTGGTGTTTGTCCTGTGGTGCAGGCTGATAAAGAACTTCTGTTTTCTTCAGGTTGACTTCCAGCCCAAACAGCTCTGCAGCTGTTGTGAAGCAGGATGTTAGGCGCTGCAGAGCTGCTTCTGTGTGGGTAACAAGGGCAGCATCATCAGCAAAGAGCAGCTCATGGACTAGATAGTTTAGTCTTAGTGTGAGCCCTCAAATGGCTTAAGTTAAACAAGCTACCATCAGTACGGTAATGTATATAGATGCCATTGTCTTCTTCAAGCTCTGCCGTAGCCCTTTGGAGCATCATGCTGAAGAAGATTGTAAATAAAGTTGGAGCAAGAACACAACCTTGCTTCACTCCATTAGTTATTAGAAAGGGCTCTGAAAGAGCATTGCCATATCTGACTTGACCGCGCTGGCCCTCGTGTAGCAAGATAATCATTTTAAGGAATTTGGGGGGACATCCTAGTTTTTCCAGGATCTGCCACAGACCTTTTCTACTCACAGTGTCGAAGGCTTTGGTGAGGCCGACAAATGTTACATAGAGACCCCTGTTCTGCTCCCTACATTTTTCTTGCAGTTTTCTAAGGGCATATACCATATCTGTAGTACTCCTATTGGCTCTGAGGCCACATTGGCTTTCAGGAAGAAGTTCTTCTGCAATAGCAGGAACTAATCTGTTCAGGAATATCTTTGCAAGGATTTTTCCAGCAATAGAGAGTGATGTTATGCCTCAATAGTTTGAGCAATCGGGTTTTGCTCCTTTTTTCTTGTACAGGGTGATGATGACTGCATCTCGGAGATCTGATGGCAATTCCCCCTTTTCCCCAGCAATTCACAAGGAGTTTGTGGAATTTATTGTGGAGTGCCTGACCTCCGTGTTTCCATGCTTCAGGTGGGATTCCATCAATCCCAGCTGCCTTGCCGTTTTTCATCTGCTGTTTGGCCTTAAGAGTCTCTTCCAAAGTGGGAGCTATGTCCAATTCATTTTTCATTGGTTTTTGTATCATATGTTGGATAGCTGAGCCTTGGACTACTCGGTTGGTACTAAAGAGACTTTGAAAGTGTTCAGCCCATCGATTCAGGATGGAGGCTTTATTAGCAAGTAATGTTTGACCATCTGTACTGTATAAGGAGCTTTGGACCTAATAAGTGGGTCCAAACACTGCTTTAAGAGCTTCATAAAATCCTCTGTGATCACCCAGATCTGCACAGTGTTGTGTCTTTTTTGCTATATTGATCCACCACTTGTTCTACATGTCTCGGAGTTTTTGTTGAAGTTTGCTACATGTGAGATGGAAAGCTGCTTTTCTTACATGGCAAGTTGGCTGGGCGAGGTATGCCTGGTGAGCAGTTCTCTTCTTTGCCAACAGCTCCTGGATCTCTTGGTTGTTTTCATCAAACCAGTCTATAATGCTACAGTGCATCAGCTAAATGACACTTGTGCACTTTAACGTGATTATGCCAAAAAAAAAGGGGGGGGGAGATTTGCCCTTCAAACATAGGAATGCATGAGCAAATGATGCACTAGTTTCAAAAAACCTTTGAACAGTCCTTGTGTAGATCCAAAAAATCACTACAGTCTTCCAAAACAATGGAATGAGTTAGGCATGGAAGCATCAACCAGCAAAACATCACAAAACCCAAGGATGAGAGATGAGAGGGGAAAAAAAAGAATTCATACGTCTTCACACCATTCTGGAAGAGCCCTGAATTGGTGCCTAGGCATCTCACCAATTGAAACATGTGTAGGGTCCTCAAAACCTAGATCAAACCCCACACCAGAGCTGGGCAAAGTGTGGCCAGTGGACAGCATGCAGCCCACCAGGGCTCCCAGTTTGATCTCAGGACACAGGAGTCAACTCTTCCGCCATTTACAAAACCCAACATAAAAATAGCCAACCATGCTATTGTGTAAGCCTCTTCATCTGGAAGTGACTAGTAAGATGAGGGCAGCTGACAGGGGGCTGGGGGAGAATAAAACATCAACTAGATGAGAGAGTAGGGCAGATGCGAACATCAATAGTGAAGTGGGAATGAATTCTTCACCAGCTGTGACTCTGTAGCAGTTATGATGACTGAGTCTGGCGCATGTGCACTCCTTCATCAGGGTGCTGGTGCCTAGGATTAAACAGTTAGAAGCTAAGGTCATTAGGACATGTAGAATCAGGCACTTTTAAAAAATGAGACAAAGGCATTTTCCTCAAGAATGCTAGTTTCCTGATCTATAGAATAATCCTGTAATTGCTGTTGCACTTCTGAACTCTTAGGTTTTGAGAGAGTTTTTAATCTTTCCTCAGATTTCTGTAGGCAAAACATCTCAGACACAAATTGCACCTAGTGTACTTAGAGCTGGCAACACGTCTTGTGATGTGTAATTAGGTAGTGAGTGGTTATGTGGAATAAAATATGTTCATAGAATCATAGAATTGTAGAGTTGGAAAAGACCACAATGGCCATCCAGTCCAACCCCCTGCCATGCAGGAAATCACAATCAAAGCATCCCTGACAGATGACCATCCAACCTCTGTTTAAAGACCTCCAAGGAAGGAGACCCCACCATGCTCTGAGGTAGTGTGTTCTACTGCCGAACAGCTCTTACTGTAAAAAAAGTTCCTCCTAGTGTTGAGGTGGAATCTCTGTTCCTGGAGCTTGCATCCATTGTTCCATGTTCTAGTCTCTGGAACAGCAGAAAACAAGCTTGTTCCATCCTCAATGTGACACCCTTTCAAATGCTTAAACAGGGCTATCATATTGCCCCTTAACCGTCTTTTTTCCAAGCTAAACATACCCAGCTCCCTAAGTCTTTCCTCATAAGGCATGGTTTCCAGAGCTTTCACCATTTTAGTTGCCCTTCTCTGGACACGCTCCAATTTGTCAATATCCTTTTTGAATTGTGGTGCCCAGAACTGGACACAGTATTCTAGGTGAGGCCTGACCAAGGCAGAATAGAGTGGCACTGTTACTTCCCTTGATCTAGACACTATACTTCTATTGATGCAGCCCAAACTTGCATTGGCCTTTTTAGCTGCCACATCACACTGTTGACTCATGTTCAACTTGTGGTCTACTAGGACTCCTAGATCTCTTTCGCACGTAGTCTCGTTCAACCAGGTCTCCCCCATCCTGTATCTATGCATTTTGTTTTTCCATCCTAAGTGCAGTACCTTACATTTTTCCATATTGAATTTCATTTTGTTAGCTTTGGCCCAGCTCTCCAGTCTATCCAGGTCATTTTGAATTTTTATCCTGTCCTCTAGGGTATTAGTTACTCCTTCTAATTTGGTGTCATCTGCAAATTTGATAAGTATGCCCCTAATTCCCTCATCCAAATCATTGATAAAGATGTTGAGTAGCACTGGGCCCAGGACAGAACCCTGTGGCACCCCACTGGTCACATCTTTCCAACATGAAGAGGAGCCACTGAGGAGCACCCTTTGGGTTCAGTTGGTCAACCAATTACAAATCCATTTAACAGTTACCGTCTAGTCCACATTTTGCAAGCTTGTTTGGAAGAATGTCATGGGGAATGTCAAGGCCTTACTGAAATCAAGGTATGCGATACCCACAGCATTGCCTTCATCTACCAAGCTGGTAATTTTATCAAAAAAAGAGATCAGATTAGTCTGGCATGACTTGTTTCTCTGAAACACATGTTCAGTTTTTGTGATTATGGCATTGCCTTCTAAATGTTCACAGACTCTCTGTTTAATGATCTGCTCTAGAACCTTCCCTGGTATTGATGTCCGACTAACTGGACAATAATTGTTGGGATCCTCTTTTTTCCCATTTTTGAAGATGGGGACAACATTTGCCCTCCTCCCGTCTGCTGGGACTTCTCCTGTTCTTCAGGAGTTCTCAAAGATTATTGCCAATGGCTCTGAGATTACATTTGCCAGCTCTTTTAATACCCTTGGATGTAGTTCCTCTGGTCCTGGAGATTTACATTCATTTAGATTAATAAGGTATTCCTGTACTATCTCTTTGCTTATTCTGAGCTGGATTTCCCCTATTGTGTCCTCTGTTCCATTATCCTCAGGTTGATCACCCTTTTCCTTTTCTGAAAACACTGAGGCAAAGAAGGTGTTGAATAATTTGTCCCCTGTCAGCATTTTACCATCTTCTCCACATAATGGCCGTACAATTTCCTTCTTCTTCCTTTTGCTGCAGACGTAGCCCAAAAAACCATTTTTATTGTTCTTAACGTCTCTAGCGAGCCTGAGCTCATTCTGTGCTTTACCTTTTCTGACTACTCCTACATGTGTTTGCTATCTGTTTGAATTCTTCTTTGCTGATTTCTCCCTTTTTCCATTTCCTATACATGTTCAGTTTAAAACTTAGATCTCTCATAAATAGCATCCCAAATTGTTTGAAAGTACAAAATTGGAGGCTGGAAGGAACTTAATTCTGGCAGTCATTTCAAATAAGTGCTGAGGTCATTTCCCAAAGGCAAGGTATGCAAAGCAAGTATGGAAAGTTTAGTGAATGGCAGCCTGCTTTCCAACTGATTTTTAAGTAAACAGTTTCATTACCATCTTATAGAAGTTTAACTATAGCCCCTTGAGTGAAGAAAGGATAGAATAATCTGCAATGAACCATGGATACTATAAAGGGACTGGTATTTGATTAGCATGCAAGTGGAAAGGTTATTTGCTGGTTTTAAAAATCTGCATGTTAATTGAGGTTCAGACTATGATAACATTTACAGTTTGTGCATGTTTGTGCATGTAAAAATGGTTACACAAATCTTGTTATGAATAAAACAGTTACAACTATTGGCAGCTTTGTTGTGGTTGTTGTGAGTCTTCAAGTTGTTTCTTGCGTATGGTGACCCTAAAGTGAACATATCACTGAGTCTTCTTGGCAAAATTTGTTCAGAGAGGGTGTGCCTTTGCCTTCTTCTGAGGCTGAGACAGGGTGACTTGCCCAAGTCACCCAGTGGGTTTCCATAGCTGAGCAGGAATTTGAATCCTGGTCTCCAGAGTCATTGCCCAGTGCTCAGACCACTACACCACACTGGCAGCTACACTGGGTTAAATCAAGTTGGTAGTTCCAACTGGAATAAAACCAAGGAATCAATGGGACTGAATTCCTGTTACATGGATAGAAACTACAGTCCAAATCCTATTACCTATAGAGAAGCTCCATTAATTTGTAGCTTTGAGTTTCTGAAAAATCTACCTGCCTAAAGTGCTCTGTATAATTATATACTTGGGGTTCAACCCACCCCTGGCAAATCATGTGGTGAACTGTGCATGTGGGGAGAGAATTAGCATAGAGCTTACTGGAGCTCTTGCATGGATCAGACCATTTCAGTCCAGCATCCTTGTTTCTACTGTGCTAACCAGAAGTCTCTTGCGAAGCCCAAAAGCACACCTTTTCAGCCTTAGAAGAAGGCAATGGCAACTCCCCTCTGAATAAATCTTGCAAAGAAAACCGTAAGATAGGATCATAATAAGTTGAAGTGAACTTGAAGACACATAACGACAACAGCATATATCCTTCTCTGAATACCAGTTGTTGAGAAATGACAGTGGGAGAAGTCTGTTGTCCTCAAAATTGACTTCAGCTTATGATGATCCTATCTTAGGGTTGTCTTGGCAAGATTTATTCTGAGGGGAGTTGCCATTGCCTTCCTCTAAGGCTGAGAGAGTGTGACAACCTCAAGGTCAGCCAGTGGGTTTCCATCGCTGAGTGGAGATTTGAATCCTGGTGTCCCAGAGTCCTAGTCCAACACTCAAACCATTACACCACACTGACTATTCCCTGAGTGAAGTATACTGTGAGTTAGATTTCTATCCCACCTTTCTTCCAGTGACTTTAAAGCAGTATATGTGGCTCTTCTCCTTCACAGTTTATAATCATAACAACCTGTGAAGGAGGTCAGGCTGAAGGAGAGTGACAGTCTCTGAGTCACTCAGTGAGCTTCATAGTTCAGTGTAGACCTGAATCTGGATCTCAAAAATCCCAGACCGACATCATCAACAACAACTTCAACAACTTCTTCTTCTTCTATAGCACCACCCATGCACATGGTGATTTACAGAAGGTTACAGAATAAAACAATTATAACTATTCCAATTATATAAAATACTAAAATACAATAGAGGGGGAAATATATACACACAATGTAAATTATATAAAACAAAATAGTCAGTACAGGTAATCAAATATCATAAAGATATAAACATGAATTCAATTTCCAAAAATTTTAGAGAACAAAAAAGTTTTCAATTTGGATTTAAAAACAGCAAGACAAGAAAGAGTCTGCAAGTTTACAGGGAGGCAATTCCAGGAATAAGGAATGGCAAGAGAAAAAGGGCGAAGTCGAGCCAAGGAGGAAGAAACCCTTAGCTGGGTAAGAAGCCCAGAATTTGCAGAGGGGAGGTTTCTAACAAGCTGGTAAAAAGAGATGAAAGGTGCAAGGTAAGGAGGAGCTAGGTTATGCAGGGCCTTGAATGTCAGAAGAAGCAGCTTATACTGAATCCTAGAGGGAATAGGTAGCCAATGAAGGGATGTCAAAAGTAGGGTAACATAATCAAAACGATGGGCCATAAAAGATAATCTTAGCAGCAGAGTGACGAATAGAAACCAAAGGGCTAAGATGAAATAATAGAAGAAGAGTCAAAAGAAGATTGCAGTAATCAAGATGGGAAATGACTAAAGCATGAACTAAAGTCTTGGTGGAGGAAGCAGAGAGGAAATGTCTCATTTTAGTGATGTTATAAAGGAAAAATCGGCACGACTTTGCTACAAGTCAATATGAGGAACAAAGGACAATGAGGAGTCAAAGACAAAGCCAAGACTGTGCTTCATTTACAGAATGGATGGGGACATTGTCAACAGTAATAGAAAATATGTAATGCAAAGAAGGTTTCATGGGAAGGATGAGTAGTTCTGTCTTTGCCATATTAAGTTTAAGGTGGTGATGAAGCACCCATGCTGAGATACCAGGAACAAATGCTGTAGTGAGATGTTCAAAATCTGAAGAAAGTTCAGGAGTAGAGAGGTACAGTTGAGTTTCATCAGCTTAAAGGTGATATTAAAACCCATACGAGCTGATAAGATTACCTAAAGATAGTGTGTAAAGAGAAAACAAGGGGCCCAGAACAGAGCCCTGAGAAACCCCAAAAGAAAGGGGAAAGGAAGCGGATTCATGACCACCAGTTACCAGGCTGATGAGATATGATGAGATACCAGGCCTGAAAGATATGATGAGAACCAGCTGAGAACAGAATCAGTGAACTCTAAATCATGAAATGAATCTAAAAGAAGACCATGATCAATAGTATCAAAGGCTGCAGAGAGATCAAGGAGAATAAGAATGGAGTATAGGCCTTTAGACTTGGCTTGAAGTAGGTGATCTGTTATTTTGTCTACAGAGCTGTCTCTGTAGAATGTAAAGGGTAAAATCCAGAGTGAAAAGGATCCAGTGTAGAAGCCTGAGAAAGAAAGGTGAGGCACCATGCACAAACAACATGTTTCACAACTTTCAAGAGGAAAAGCAATAGTGAAATAGGATGATAATTAGAGAGAGAAGATGGGTTAAGTGAAGACTTCTTGAGGATTGGAGAAACTGTGGCATGTTTAAACTCAGAAGGAAATTAACCAGAGGAAAGGGACAGGTTAATAATATGACAAAGAAAAGGGAGAATAGCAGAAGAGATGGTAATTAAAAAGCAAGAAGGAACAGGAGCCAGAGAGCAGGTAGAAGGATTTGAAGACTTCAGTGTTTTGGGTAATTCATCTAACAAGACAGGGGGAAAAGAAGAGAATTTAGAACAGGTGGGCAGTTGATATGATAACGAGGAGGATTCAGGAACAGAGCGAGAGAAAAGCAGATGGTTTCAATTTTAGTATTGAAAAAAGTTGCAAAATCATCAGCAGAAAGTGATGGAGGAAGAAGTGAAGGAGAGGCTTTAGGAGAGAATTAAAAGTAGAGAAGAGATGCTGTGGACACCAAGAATTAGCATGGATCAGTGATGTATAATAGGTCTGTTTGGCCAAAGAAATGGCAGAAGAGAAATAAGAAAGAACAAATTTATGATGAATATAATCTGCCCACTCTTCCTCCACATTCAAACCACTACCACATTGAACTTCACTACCTCTGAACCATCTTCCCATTCTCTGCTCACTTCATAAACTGGCCGTGGGTCATGCACACTCTATAATGTTCCAAACATTGCTTTTAATTGGATGTGTGTATGTATGTGTACAACCATCTCTTTCCTTCCCATGACCCTGGTTCATACCTGCTCCTGCCTGGAACTTGTAATCCAAGGCTGTGAGGAGAGGCAAAGCAGTATGTAGGAACTGTACACAGGCCTGTTGTTGAAAACAGTGCCCAGGATACTGCATTTTGTGTACATCTGAAGACCAGCTGGAGAGGAGGAAAGAAGGATGTGAGCTTTCTTACACTGAAGGGATGAGTGATCCCTTCTTGCCCATGAAAAACAAAGGTAGTCAGGCTGGTCCATAAGGTAGCCAGGTTAGTACCACAATTATTGGTAATACCTTTATTTGGATTAACCACTTTCCAAGCTTTCAGTTTCTCAGAAGTCTTCATCAGGCTGGGCAGGCTGGTGCCTTCCTGCCATGGGGCAGTGAGCCTGGTTTTAGTCTGAATTCTAAAGGAGCCATCCAAAGTGCTGAGCCTATCTTGGGGCTAGGGTTCAGCACTTTGGATATCTCCTTTAAAGTTCAGACTAAAACCTGGAGTGCATTTGACCCTTCCCCCATAGAAGCCTGCAGCTTCTGGTGGTACTTCTTACACATATTGCTGTACCCACCTGGGAGCATTGTGAGTCTAGACATGATCCTATCCTGATTTTTCTGTAGCTTTCAGAAGCAACACCTATATCTTTATTTCCTGTCCACATTTTGCACACACTTATGAATTGCAAAAGCCAGCTACTATAATCTGCAATGATTATGTTCCATTGTAGAGACTTCATTTTGCTACAGGCACACCCATAGGTCTCGCATCTTTGGGAGTAGAGAAGAAAATTATCTACTGGCAACTGTACATGATTCCAGGTTACCATGCAAAATATGCCTGTTTTCTTGACAGGCAGCATACAGCAGAAACACTTGATTAAACTGCTTAGACTCTGTACAGATTTTGCACAATGAATTGTAATGTCTGCAGAGTACATGAGGTAATGCATTTTGTTCATTCTCAGCAGAAGTAAAAAGCTCTTAGCTTTTGTCAGAAGTATTATCTGTGCTATGGAGACAGTCACCATTATAGCTAACATTCATGGCTGCCACTTTACCAAGTTCCTAGAGTATAATGGTGCTGAACTGCATGAAGTCAAAACACCTACTTTGAATTTCTTTAATCTGATTTCCATTCTGGATTCAGCACATTGGACTATAACTGAGAGCAGAACTTTTGATTGTGTTTGTGTGTGTGAAATTGAACCTTCTCATTAGTAAGCATAGCTAGTCTCAACCCATTCTCATTAATCATTAACATCAACAAAACACACACAGTTAAGTCTTAAGGATACAGAGTATTATTTTTATAATTAATTTTTGTAAGTAGCTGCTGTCTCCTCTCATAGATACATCTGCTGCTGTGGGAAATGGTAAATGTGGGAGCTGGACAAATACAAAGTTTTTGACCTACAATATGTGGGTGAAGCCATCTCCATATGTGTGTTCCTGTGTGTCCCTGAACTTTTTGCTGGTTCTGAGAGTCACCTCCATTTATCTGTGGCAGCATGCATCTTTTGAACTTCCAAAAAGTATGAGTAACTGTATCTACCAGTGGGTTTGTTGTTTCCTTTCACCCAAAGATTGAGTAAGAAAATCAGTAGTATTTTGATAATCTCTTTGGTTTTGCTGAGGGTCAAACTAGATGTTAAGGACAATGTGTAATCCCTATAATTAACCCGTTTTCCCACCCATCATTGGATTTGCTCAGATGCATGCTTTAGAAATCAGAGATGTAAATTAAGCCTGTGTTTAGCTTCCAATAATCAGTTATAAATCAAAGCATGCTAAATGCAAAGTTATATAGGTGAGGAAAATCACATGCTAATAGATGTCTTCCATTAGCAAAAATGTGCTGAACATATTGTTTAGTTTTACCCTCCGTATACACTTTAAGATTGGGTCACCAGATACAGAAAAAGGACAGGGTAACTGCCTCTCTAGTCATTGAGGAGATGGAGATTTTAGCAAGTGAAGCTTGTCATGTAAGGGCAACCTACTGAAATTTCTTCTTCTGGGCAGCTATTTAAACGTGCAGGATCCCTATCCACTTTTGCATCTGGCCAACATACATTATGGAGATTTTCACACTACACTGTTAATAGTGTTACTATTCCACTTTATTTGCTATGGCTGCCTCCTGTGGAATCCTGGGATTTGCAGTTTAGGGAGGGGCATTTACAACTCTCAGCCAGAGAGATCTTAGGCCTCACTAAACTACAAACCCCAGAATTCCTCAGGAGGCAGCCATAGCAGTTAAAGTGGAATAGTAACACTACAACAGTGCAGTGTGAAAATCTCCTAAGAAAGATCAAGATAGCATCAGAAAGAGTAAAAGAAGGATCACTTATAGGGCATAGACCCATTCTAGGGCTGGGTACTATTTGCCCATACCAAAAAGAAGGTTGTACATCCTTTTCCCACAGTCTTAGAAATGTTTCAAGATGTTTGTCAGTTGCTTAAAAAAATTATCAAGATGTTAAGAGCATAGATATAGATATATATAGAGAGAGCGTGCGCACGCACGCACACACACACACACATTATAATATAAAAAGAGCTAAAATTCAGTGTTCACTCAAAAGTAGCCTACTATCAATTAGGCTTACCCTTGCTCTGGGTAAATATACATAACAATATTGCAAGACTAGACACTGATTACTGTGAATTTATAAGAGAAAGTAATTATCACCAACAATCTTATATTAAATGATTGCGAGCAGGTGGGCTATGTGCCAAGTATTATCTGCTAAGTTTTATTTACTCTAACAGGTGATTTAAAAGTAATAGGTAACTTATAATAATACTGATAAGATGTAGATAATACTGCTAAAAATTGAACTTTAGTAGAGAAAATAATGGCTGCAGCGCTGCAAGAGTCAAATGGAATGCACTACAAGGATAATCTCTGGCTAAATGTTAAGCTGTAGGGAGAAACATAAGCTTCTATCAACGGTTGCAAATAATTTGATCCCTGGGCCTTAAGTGCCTTAAATTAAATCCTTCTCAGCAGGATCCAATCTAAATCATTACAGGCATGTCACGTACAGCTCTATAATCATTGTAAGTATCTTGTACGTGCGTTTGATTTATGAATGATAAGTACAGTGGATGGTAGCTCCTAATTGCCCATGTTATTGGGCTCAGAATTATGCATATGGAAAAATATGATGTTAATGACATGACCACTAGCCCCTTGTCTACCATACTGGACTGATTCATCCCAGTATGATGTTTCTGCTCTTTCTTAGCCCAGTGCCTTCCTGTCCAATGACTTGAATATGTATTTGTATATCAAAAATGATTTTTGGGTGGGAGTTTTTTTCTGTTTGGACTACACTGCACTTTTGCCAGTTTGCCAGGCTTGTCAGGAATGCAAACCACTACTGTTAGAACAGCTGTTAAGCTTATTATCTGTTCTGGAAAAGAACGCGTGGCATCACTACTGCAGTGTCGGAACTAGAATTCTATTCTCTGTCATGCATGCACAATTACAGTTGCTGGCTTTGGGCAATGTAGTGCTTTATGCTCTACGTGCCTTACAGATTACCTTATCTGCATGTCACAACACCATTTCTCCAGCTGCCTTTTTGATCATTCTGTTCATGCACCAAGCTCAGACAGTATAAGTACATGGTGCACCAGAGCAATAAAACTCTGGAAGCTGCTTTATGAGTAACTGGAAGGATTTGGGACAGAGTAAGGAAAACTGGAGTGTGAACTGAAGGATGGAAAGTGGAAGAATATGGAGAACCAGCTGTACCCAATGCAACATATGCCGGTGGTGCATTAAGGGTGAGTCGCTCTATTGCCCTGCCCTCGTTGCCGCTGCCAGTTGACTGCCTTGGTCCCATCACAGTGGCAATAGGGGTGGCAGGGCAATGATGTGACCCCCTGGGTGCCCAGGCGGTATCAAAACCCATATCAAAAGTTGGCCAAGTTCTATAACAGAGTAAATAATGTCTGCTATTCCAAAAATCCAGTTAATTAGTTGGGAGGTCCATCTTCACTGGCTCAATTCTTACAAAATAAACTCTCTCTCTCTCTCTCTGGCTTTTCTTCGCAAACGAAGATTCAGGAAGGACTCATCCTGTGCTTTCTGCAAGCACGCTGATGACTAAAAATGCCAATCTGAGATAAACAAGTCCGGTTGCAGAAAGCACAGCAGAAGGTCTCCTTGGGTGATGTTTTCGGGTTGTGATTCTTTCGGCGTTGTCGTTTCTCTTCAAGACTTGTTCAGCGTGAGTTCTTAAAAAAAGTCTGCAGCATTGTGGATAGTGCGTCTCCATGCCTCCCGATGTGAGGCCAGGGCAGACCATTGTTGGTGATCAATTTGGCCGAGCCTGATTGGCAGCTTAGGAAACATACCCAACCAATCCCCTCATTCCCACAGCCAATCACCACCCACATGCAAATTCCCTGTCCACCTCACAATCCATTCCTGCCACTCAATCTGCATCTACATCCCCAGGCTCACAAGGGCCCCTTCCTCTGCTCACTCCCTTAGCCAATCACCACCCACATATTAAAAAAAAAATGCAACATTTCCCCCCTAAAATAACACCATGTAGCTGAATTGTGTGAAAGGAACACTGCCACTCTGAGCTCCACACTGAAATCACCACTTGAAACCCCAGCAGGGTACGTAACGGTGTATGTTATACTGGGCACACCCATACTAATACTAATATTAATACTAATACTAATACTAATATAATCACACCGGTGGCTGTTAACCTTTTCTTTACCAGGGACCCACTTTAAATATCTTTTGTTGCCATGGACCCCCAAGACTTAACTCAAGATTTAAAACCCTAATAACAATAATACCTGATAACAACAACAATAATACAATTATTTGGTATTGAATATTTGGTTACTGCAGCTCAATGGGCAAGGATGTGGCTGTAGGCCAAGAAGGTGGTGCTGAAAAACACCCTCAAGCTGCTGATTGGCTGGCCAACAAAGCACTACGATTGGTTGGGTATTTTCCTAAGTGGCCAATCAGCACACTGGGAATAGCAACATACCCAAGAGAATTATATATACAGACATTGCTCTCTAAGCCTCTCATGGGCTGTGGTTTGGTTGGATGTTGTGAAGGACACCACAGGTACTGTAGACTTAGCACTTCTCTGAGGCTATGGACACTAACCTGAAATTATGGTAAGAACTGAGAAACTTGTTGTTGGTGTAATCTACTTAGGGAGCTGAGGGTACCACAAATATGAATCCATATACTGTACTTGTATACTTCAGATTAGAGACAGGGGAGATATTCAGACCGTGTTTCAGCATGCCTAGCGCGGGAGGAACTTTCGGGAGAGGGACGGCGGTCTTGCATGGCAGGGGGGCGTTTTCGGACGCCGTTGTCCCTCTCCCGAAACCATCCGTGTCACTTCCGTGAAGCTTCGGAAGCCTCAGTGCCATATTTTAATCATGGGCAACCTCCGTGATTAAAATATGGCTCTGCGGCTTCCGAAGCTTCACGGAAGTGACACGGATGGTTTCGGGAGAGGGACAACGGCGTCCGAAAACGCCCCCCTGCTGCGCAAGATCGCCGTCCCTCTCCCGAAAGCTCCTCCCGCGCTAGGCACGCTGAAACGCGGTCTGAAAATCTCCAGGCTTTAGATCTACCAGCAAAGGCCATACTATCTGACAATGTGGAGTAGTAGTCCAACATACCTGGAGGGTACCAGATTGGGGAAAACTGAAATGGAGAGTATATAGGAATATCAGATGAGCGTTATGACAATGCTATTACAAGACTGCTTTGGGTTATTCATTTCAGTCAACCATAACACAATCCATCACTGTAAACATGCATAAACTTTTGAAACCATAGCTCTGTTCACTCTTTTCTGAGCCAAAATTTTTCACTAGAATCCTATACAATTATTGTGTCTTACATAGCACCGTAATAATGTTACATAGTAAATTCTGGCATGACCCCATTTACTGGTAAGCAGCTACTGAGAATGATGGGGTCTGTTCCCCTGTCAATCAAGAAGCAGCTGCCTGATGTTCCCACCCCATCTTGCCAGTGACCTCTGGTAGAAAAAAAGACTCCTATTGCAAATCTCCCTCACACTGGGGATCGCTCATGTTTGGGGGGGGGGCATCAAGCAGCTGCTTCCGATTGACAGAGGAATGGGCTCCCATCAATCTGAGAAGCTGCTTACTGGTAAGTGAGGTTTTAGAGATCATGAATATCTAACAGTTACAAATGTGTAACTGTAGGTTACGTATTTGCAATTGCCCAATAGGATTCTGGCCCTCATATTCAGTGCAAAAAAAGTCATGAAGTGCAGATAGTTGTTTGAAACTGCACAGATGCCTCTTATTTTCTCCCATCAGGAAGGAAACCATTGAAATTATTTGTTCTGGCATGCAAGAACAAAAGAAGTGAAGATTTATATCCCTACTCTGTAACTGTAGGCTCTTTCATTTGACAGGGAAACTTATACAGTTTGGTCCATGATGATCTCTACAACAGTTACAACAGAGGTGAGCACCTTCTGAAAGGCCAGGTGCTAGTTTTGCATTGCTGCAAACTTTGGTGGGCTGCACTCCTACTCTTACTCCCCACCCCTACCATTTTTGCCCCCCCCATGTCAAATTGCATTGTCTCTGAGGGTTGTGTGAATATAGTTACCCCCCCCCCCAGCCCCTAATTTTTTAGGCAAATGAAAATAAAGTTTTAGAATAGGAAGTGGCCTGATAGGGAGTGCTGGGGATGCACTGGAGGCACAAGGCCCACACTTTGCCCATCTCTCATCCCTTCAGTGTGTGAAAGGGGCTTTAAGACTACAGTCCTAAATGCTACAGAGTGAGTCCTCTTTCAAAATGTGGGCTTTTACTTCTGAGTATAGGCAATAGGATTGCACTTCTTAAGCCTTCAATTACACAAGAATGAGATAAGGTTCCTACATCAATAAGACATCTTGAAAATTTTCATCAGCTGACTGTTTCAAGTAATAGGGAAAACACATTCTCAGGGGCTCTATAAGGGAAATGCAACTGAAAGACACTCAAAAGTGTGTGTACCTTATGGAGCTCTCATTAAAGTTTTCATTTAAATTTTTCAAGGTGTTCGGTTCTGCTGAATGGATTTATACTGGTTATAGCACTGTAATGGGTTGTAAGCCATACTTTATGTCCAGTAATCATTAGAAGTTATTACTTTTATTTCTTTGTAGTAGAATAGTTTTACAGATATTTAAATTAAGGTTATGTCAATGAAACATTGCAGCATCACAATAGAGTTACTGTTAATCATTTGCATTTATGTTTGGAACTACACTTTGCTCCAGCCTTAGAAAGGCAGTTGGAGATGTGTTGCAAAAATTGTGAATGAAATCAGTTTTGCTCAAGAAACAAATCCCACTACCAACAGTTCATACTCTTTTCCAGTACAGATATTACATATTTAGTGGAAAATACATATGTGCATGTTGGATCCAAGTTCATTAGCTTATGCATTGCCTGTCCACAAAAATGGGAGTTTGATGTGATACAATTTAATTCCATAGGGGACCAATTAGAGCTAAATCTGCTCAAACCAAAGTACCCTTGTGTTAAGCGGTACATTGACTTAAATATGCAGTGAGAGGTAAAGTACAAATTGGTCACTGTACTGTGATTGTCACAAGCACAAGAAGACTCTAGCAATTATATCTTTGCAATAGCAACTTTAATATTGAATGAATTTAGAAGATATTATTACTTTTGGAGTATTTGCCTGATATTTACAGTTTTGTGTTGTTGCTTTTCGTTTTGTCTTGCTTTGTTCGGTGGGTGAGGGGAAATCAAGAGTTACAAATGCCTTTCCTCCAGATTGCATTTCCAGTTTTCTTTCCTGAGCATTCATATAACAGTCCAGTGTTGCGCTATTTAACTGTGGACATGCCTCTCAGCTATCTGCTGAGTATTTGCTGTTCCTGTTTTTTCGATGGCTAATAAAGGTATCACTCTTTTGCAGATTTTGGATTATGATTTCACCCCCTCCTCTCCTCTCTTCCATACTGAGTTAATTGAGTGCAAACTACTTTTGCACTTTGGACTCAGTTTGCAGCAATCGAAGTAAGCTGAGAACAAAGGAGGGGATAGAAGGAGGAAAGAGAAAACATTTTAAAAAGCAGCTGAAAAAGGGTGACAACAGAGGATTAATCAGATTGTCTCTGGACAGTTGGAGGTTATGGTGGCCATGTAGTCCTTTAAATGGAAACCACAGGTGACTAATATGATGCAGACCCCAGATAGATCTTCCAACTCAGATTTTTCAGCTCAGTTACAGCTGAAGAGGACTGGAGCTATAACAGACTTGGTACATCATTCTTAAAAGGCCAGGAAGTCATCTTCCACATAAGTTGAAATGTGCAGTGATTTGGAAACTGATTAGCATCCCTTTTAGCTATGGCATATCAAGCTGCTCAAATCATCCATATTAGTTTTGCCAAGCATCTTTGATGGAACCAACAGCCATCTCCAAGTTTTCTGTTAATTTGCACAAAGGGGGAAAATCAATTTCCTCACCAGTTAGCCTAAGCAGATCCCAGTAGGGGTCATGTCCTTTATGAAAAAGCATAAAAGTGAGCTAAGCTAATGTTATGGCTTGCTTGACTTAACTTGTTAATTAGTTTCTAGAAAGTGCAGGTTCTTCCTTCGCTGTACTTGTTTGGGCTTAATGTTGGTTATTAGCTTAGAGAGAATTTTGATTATTTATCTTTAGGATGGAAGGAAGATTACTGAGAGTATTTGACTTGAAAACTATGAACATAGTGAAGTTACCTGTAAAATATGCTATGCAGCAGAAAGCAGTCATATAACAAATAACAGTTAAAGGCAGCAGGGGTAAGATGAACTTTACCTCTCATGCATACATCTGATTTTTGGAAATAATAATGTACTTCACTGTCTCTGTAGAATTTATCAGTCAGGGCAAATATGGCATCATAATGACACCCAATGAATGTAAAAGGGCATCCATTTTGCACGATGTTGTGCTTTTGTGTTCTTGTGTTGTGAATAAGGTGATCTTTTTTTATTGAGGAGCCAAACAGTCAATTGATCAGCCAAGCTGTCAATTGATTGACCAAGCCATCAATTGATTGACCATGGTGTTTTGTTTTTTGTGTTTTGTGGTTTTTTTCCCCATAATTGTGAGCGTCTGAGATTGCATCCAGTTCTGCTGGAGCGATTTCAGCATCAATGCAGTCCCCACCAGAACATCGCGCATGAGAATGCGAAAACAAGCTATGGGATGCTCTTTTTATGAACCTCCCTGTTTTGTAGGCACATTTTTAAGTGTGTTTTAGTGCTTGTGTTTTTTAAAAAAATTTAGCTGTTTTTAGACTTTTAAGAGCACTCGCATCTTTTCACGAGAACCACCGAGATCATGTGCACCCCTTAATGCAGAAGTACAGGGCTGCTTTTTCAAGCTATTACGGCAACATTTGATAAAAAGGGTTATTTTGCCAGCACACTTGTAGTTTAAAATATGGTGGGAAAGGAACATTTTTAGAGGACTGTCTGATAAAGTCCTCTGTATCATGATCATGGTGCTCTTGTTCCTTGAATAGTTTTGGTGTGCCTTTCTTTGTCAGACTTGCTGATCACTGTTTGTTTTCTTTCCATCTGCATTCTGTATTTGCTTGTGCTATACGATCTTTATTTACAATCTTCTTTAGCATGAAGCTCCAAAGGGCTATGGCAGACCTTGAAGAAGACGACGGCATCTATATACGTTACTGTACTGATGGTAGCTTGTTTAACTTAAGCTGTCTGAGGGCTCACACTAAGACTCTAAACTATCTAGTCCGTGAGCTGCTCTTCACTGATGATGCTGCCCTTGTTGCCCACACAGAAGCAGCTCTGCAGCGCCTAACATCCTGCTTTGCAACAGCTGCAGAGCTGTTTGGGCTGGAAGTCAACCTGAAGAAAACAGAAGTTCTTTACTAGCCTGCACCACAGGACAAACACCACCATCCCCACTTTGCCGTCGGCAAATCTGTGCTCAAGCCTGTTCAGCAGTTCACCTACCTGGGAAGCATCATCTCCTCAGATGCCAAGATTGACAAAGAGATCAATCACAGATTAGCAAAGGCATATAGTGCATTTGGAAGACTTCACAAAAGAGTCTGGAGCAATAAACACCTGAGGCAAAGCACAAAAATCAGTGTGTATAGAGCCATTGTACTGTCTATCCTCCTTTATGGATCTGTACTGTCTATCCTCCTTTATGGATGGGTCACCTATCGCCACCACCTATGACTCCTCGAACGCTTTCATCAGCGCTGTCTACGCACAATCCTAAATATACACTGGACTGACTATGTGACGAATGTTGCTGTCCTTGAGCAAGCAGGGATCACCAGCATTGAGGCCATGATATTGAGAACACAGCTGCGCTGGGCAGGGCACGTTTCTAGGACTGAGGACCATCGCCTCCCAAAAATAGTACTCTACGGTGAACTTGCCATGGGTCAGCGTAAGAAGGGTGCTCCAAAAAAGCGATACAAGGACTCCCTGAAACAACACCTCAGGCTCGGCCAAATTGATCACCAACAGTAGTCCACCCTGGCCTCACATTGGGAGGCATGGAGATGCACTATCCACAATGCTGCAGCCTTATTTGAGAACTCACGCCGAACAAGTCTTGAAGAGAAACGACAATGCAGAAAGAATCACAACCCAAAAACATCACCCAAGGAGCCCTTCTGCTGTGCTTTCTGCAACGAGACTTATTTATCTCGGATCGGCTTTTTTAGTCATCAGTGCGCTTGCAGAAAGCGCGGGATAAGTCCTTCCTGAATCTTCGTTTGCAAAGAAAAGCCAGAGAGATCAATCATTAAATAGATATACACAAAACACTAGTTGTCTGCAAAGGCTACTTAAAGATCTGCATCACATCTACAAGGAAAGTACAATGCAGATGGAAGAAAGACAAAATCATGGAGCAAAGGGAGGTATTTTAGAATCTGATAAAACATCCACACTAGCTTGGTTCTTCATTTTCATGGGTTAGACCACTTTTGGAGGTAGAAACGGGCAAATCTATTCCTGGTGCATACAATTTCTCATAGACTAATTCATAATTCCATTTCCACATTTGAAAAAGTCTCATTACAATTTGTATTTAAAAACGTATTTTAAAGGCTATTCTTTCAAAATAATATTCAAAATATTCTCCCCAAACACATGTTTTGAAACAGATTTTGATATGTTTTTATAGGGCTTCAAAAAGTTACTTTTTGTACAACAGTTCTCCAGATCCCCAAGCCTACATGACCACTGAGATTGGGGGAGTTATAGTAAAAAAAAATTAATCTTTTCCAAGTTCTGTTTTTTAAAAACTGAATTCTGTATTAGAACATTTGAGAAGTAGAAAAACCAGAGATTAGTGATAACACAGTCTTCTACTCAGGAGGAAGTCCCACTGAGCTTAGTGGTCTTTCTCCCTGGGAAGTATATGTATGATGGTAGTTGGAGTTCTAAACCACACATTAATCCAGGAGATGTGGATCAACATCCTCTCAGTTTATGTTAGAATTCAAAAAGATCAAATTTCTCAAGTGTCTCTACTTAAGCCAATTGGCATAAAATCATTAACTGGCTATATTTAGGAAAGTATAAAAATGATTATTATCAATCATGGAGAGAGGACACTGAATATTTTAAAATATATGAAAACAGAGCACCAGAATCTCTCTTTCCAAAGAAAATAAATTTTCATTTAAGCATTCCATTTTGCTCCTGACAACATGATAAACAGAAATTGCAGTGTATATGGACTTATATCAAATAATGTCTGCACATCTTCCAAGCAATATAAGAATTTTTCAATAGCTGACACAAAACTGCTGGGGTTTGAAAAATATTTTCACACTAAAACGACACCGTCATAAAACAGTGAGACCATAATAAGTAGCAAATGAGCTTGGCCTGTCAAATTGTGAGTAGGTGCAGAAGATTCAGCATCTTGGAAGTTTAGTGCTCATTAATGGTGGCATGAATAAAGGGCTTCCTGATACAAACAGTCGTTAGTGGACTAAAAACAGTAATGTCCAAGACTGGTCACTGCTACGAAAGGGTTTCATGAGGCCCCTTATTTTCAGTGTCTATATGGCAGTCAAGAGATGTCGGTTGGAAGTTCCTCTGTAAAGAAATTAGAATGGTGGTGATAGAATAGTTGTGATCGTGTGTGTTTGTGGAATGTGTCCCTTTTCTCTTCTCTTCTCTTCTTTTTTCTTTTTTTGGCAGGCAAGCAACTTGGGCAAAAACAGAATGTTACTAATGCACAAAACATCAGTTTCCCAAAGAGGATGACTGAGTATAGAACAAGAACTGCTCACTGTAAAATATTGAGATAGTTCAAGTTCCATGAATGCTTTAGATGAATGGCTTTTGAACAGCAGTGTGGCAAAAACATCCCTTTTGAGACTGCGAGTGGTCATGGTGGTGTCCAAAACACTAAAGAAACACTCTTGGCTCCGTGCCAAGAGAATATCACACAGAACACTGGATATCTATTTTCAGCAGTCAGATGCTGGGATTTGAGCAGTTTTGATGTGCCAAACTGAATATGTTTTATCCTGAACCAAGCTACCGCTTGACCTTGTTACCAGCCATTAGTATAAAAGCACAGGTTGGAAATATTTTCTACCCAAGATGATTGCACATACCCTGTGACTTGCTGTGTCTACCCACTAGATAATGTGAAAGATTCAGTCAAATGCAAATGGTCCCTTATGCAAATGAAACCAGAAACAGTTGTGCTTGGATGGCAGCAGCATCCTCAATACATTCCCATCAATTTGTCATAGTGTTCTTTATCATATGGTATCAGGGCCCTTGTTATCTTTTCATCAATCTCTTTCCTTGTTTCTACCCAGGTGATATTTAGTCTATGCTCTATCTTCTACCTTTCCTGTGTGCTGCAGTGAAAACTCAGCGACAGTAATTCTGTTGCAACCCAACATAGTCAAAGATCTTAATTTGTTCATGGCAGTCTGAGAGAAAATATGTGTGTGCGTGTGTGTGTGCACGCGCGCGCACACACACAGAGTTATGTTGTAAACATTTTCAAACTGTGTTCTGCAAGTATGGAATTTGCCATATGGGCATTTCTACTTGCTGTCTCTTACAACTCTTTACCATCAACTCTCCCCAGATCCTGGTCATGTGGAAAGAGCAGGAGTTAAGGAAAAGCATGAAAATCTATCTACTGGTACCAAGTAATAATGTTCTAAAGTGACTGTTCCAAAGATGCAAAGAACTGGTATCCCCTCTGAGGCTTCCTTCCATTCTCTCCTTTGATGCATAATTTGTTTTGTGAATGGCTTTTACTAAGTATTTTATAAGTCTGGCATGAGAACACTTCATTATACCTCAAAACAATTCTCTCTTCTCTGCTTGCGGTAAATTCTACCCCTTCCCCACAAGCACAGCAACATCGAGAAAAAGGTGGTGGGTATTAGGGACAGGGTCTATTCAATGGTAGCTCCCCACTTGTGGAACCTATTCCATCAAGAAATCCTCTTGAATGCCTTGAATATCTTTTTGTGGCAGAAAAACAGGTTATAAATAATTAGCTATGTGGTTGATGTAGACATTCTAATTCTGTCAAACTTGTTTTTTTAGCAATATCATTGCTGATCGCTTGTCTATGTTTTTTAATATCATATTGTTTTTATGATGTTTGTTCAATTGTTTTGCTTCTAACATTTTTATTATGAACCATTTTGTGAGGGCTTGCCCTAGAAGTCAAGAGACAAATATATTACATAAATAAACATTAGCCAGTCAACTGTCTTTTTCTCTTAAAGTTCAAACCTGGATCTGACTGTGCTGTTGTTGTTGTTGTTTTTTTTTAAAAAAAATTGCTCTGCATGAAAGTAGAAAAGAAGCATCAACACTTATCTGCTAATCTCAATGCTGTTCAAAAGCCCTAGGTGGATCATTCCCTGGAGTTTAGCAGAAGAGGAGACTTATATCTTGATCAATAAAATGTCATTGCAATTAACAGAATTACTTCAGAAGGAAAGTTAGTAGGAAGAGAAAAAATAGATATAATTCAAAGGCATTTTATTCCTTGATCTCTCTCTCTCTCTGTCTGCATCTTTCTTTTTATTTTACAAAAAATCAAATTTTTCTTTCAAACCTGTGGTATGTGAAAAGTCTGTGATCTGAACTAATCCTTGCTTTTCCAGGATAAGCTCAGATTTCTGCAGCTACAGTAAAAACCTTATGTTTGTAAGCGCCTTACAGATAACTTATGGGCACTCAAACTTCCCCCCACTCTAAACATAACTTTTGATGAGCAGTGCAGTAATGTGTGTTCTTTATACAGACAATGCAAGTAACAAAAGAGAGAAAAGGAACAAGGTAGGGAGTGAAAACAAACCTTTGCATGCCTTTGCTTGAAAATGTATATTGAATGCAGTAAAGTTAAAAAGTTTTTCCTAAAGAATGTCTTTACTTCCATCATAAAGTGACAAGCCAACTGAGACAGGTTCTGAAGTTTAGCATGCCACTAGCAAACACATAATGTGTGTTTGACATGGAGACAAAATAAATATAATTGTTTTGCATTTATTTTGATTTCTTTTTGGCATTTGTTGTTGTTAACTGCCATCAACTTCAGCTTTGACTTATGGCAACCCTATGAATGAGAGACCTCCAAGTCACCCTGTCATCAACAGCCCTGCTCAGGTCTTGCAGATTCAGGGCCATGGCTTCCTTGATTGCATCCATCCATCTGTAATGCAGCCTTCCTCTTCTCCTGCTGCCCTCTACCTTACAAAGCATTATTGTCTTTTCTAGTAAGTCTTGTCTTCTCATTATATGGTCAAGTACAACAGTCACAGTTTAGTCCCTTTGGTGTCTAGGGAGTCTTCAGGCTTGATTTACTCTAAGACCTATTTATATGTCTTTTTAGTGGTCTACGGTATCCACATAACTCTTTTTCAGCAACACAGTTCAAATGAATTGATTGTCTTATCAGCTTTCTTCACTGACCAGCTTTCACAAACATACATAGAAACTGGAAACACATGGAAATGGCATGGAGAATCCTAACTTTAGTATTCAGTGATCTATCTTGACACTTGAGGATCTTATCTAGTTTCCCTTCCATGTCCTGGTCTTCTGATTTCTTGACTGCAGCCTCCATTCTGATTAATGATTGAGCCAAGGTATGGAAAACCTCGAGCTATTTCTTCATCTTCTACTTTGAAGTTATATAAATCATCTGTGGTCACTATTTTTGTTTCTTAATGTTCAACTGTAAACCTGCCTTTGCTTGACTTGCTTCAGTACACATTACAATTCTTTGCTATTTTCTGCTAGTAGTATGGTGTCATCTGCATATCTTAAATTGCTAATGTTCCTCCAGTTTTCACGCCTCCTTTCTCCAAGTCTAATCCTCCTTCACAAATGACATTTTCAGTCTACAAGTTAAACAGATAGGGTGATAAAATGCAGCCTTGCCTAACTCCCTTTCCAACTGGAAATAATTTGGTTTCTCCTTATTCTGTCCTCTTGTCCTGAGTACAGGTGTGCATCAGGATGATGAAATTTTGTGGCACACCCATTTCCTTAAGAGCAATCCATAGTTTTTCATTATCAACAGCTTTGCTATAATCTATAAAGCAAAGGCTGGTTTTCTTCTGAAATTATTTGGTGTGCTCCATTGTCTTACAACTGTTTGTAATATATTTCCTAGCACCTCTTCCTTCCCTGAACCTAACTTTGACATCTGGCATTTCTTGCTCCATATATGGTAAAAGTCTTTGTTATAGATTTTGAGCATCACTTTTCTTGCATGGGAAGTTAATTCAATGGCCCTTTGGTTACTGCAATCCCTTTCTTGGGGACTGGAATGTATGTTGAACATTTCCAATCTGTGGGTTATTGTTTTGTTTTCCATATTTGTTGGCAGATTTTATTGAGAACTAGAGTAGATTCTGTCTCTGTAGCTTGAAGCAGCACTATTGGTATGCCCTCTGTTCCTGATTATTTATTTCTCCCAAGTGCTCTGAGTGCAGTTTCCACTTTACTTTCTAAAACTGGAAGTTCATCTTCAAATGGTTCATCCTTGAATGAGTCTGTCATCCTTTATTCTCTTATATATAGTTTCTTCAGTGTATTATTTCCATTGGCTTTTTATTTCTACTTCATGTAATGTGTTCCCCTGCTGTTTGTATAGCATCCCTACACTTAGTTTAATTTCCCTTTGACTTCTCAGATCTTGAGGAAGAGGTCTCTTATTCTTCCTTTTTTGTTGTAATCTTCTATTTCTCTGTGTTGACAATTATAGTAGTTTTCCTTGTCCCTGTGCACAAATCGCTGAAAAGTTGCATTCAGGGTTCTGACTCTATTTGTGTCCCCTTTTACTTCTCACCTGTCCTTAAGTATTTGAAGAGTTTCATCTGTTATCCATTAAGGCTTTTCTTTCTTTTTGACTACAGATTGTGCCTTTTTGCATTCTTCCCTGACAATGTCCCTGACTTCAATTCAGAATTCTTCTGACTCTTGGTCAATTTGGTTTAATAGTACAAATCTATTTTTTGCATTATCTTTAAACTCTACAGGGATGTTCTTCAGGTTATATTTTGGCATGATGTTTGGTTTAGTGTTCTTCTTTAGCTTGAATTTTTGATATTAGCAGTTCATGGTCTGTGCTACAATATGCTCCTGGCAAAATTCAGTCAGTCACTCTCCTGCTTCATTTCTTAATCCTAGGCCAAATTTTGCTATAATCTTTGATTGTGTTCTGTTTCTTACTTTTGCACTCTAATTGCCTTTGATTAACAAGAAGTCTTCTTTGACCAGTTTCCTCTGGACTCCAGCATAGAATCTTGCAATTTCTTCTTCTTCTGCCTTGTAGTTGGAGCATAAACTTGCATTATGGTTATATTGACAGCTTTTCCCTGAAGTCTTACTGATATTATTCAATCAGACATTGGATTATATCATTTGACTGCCTTTGCTACATCTCTCCTCACTATTCATGCCACACCATTCCTGTCCCTTTAGCTCCCTCACCCCAAGAATTACAATGTTTATACACTCCATTTCTCATTTTACTATGTCTAGCTTCCCCTGATTCATGCTTTCCACATTCCATGTTCCTGTCATATCTATAGATACCTATAATATATTTTGTGCATGTTTGGACTTTCATTTCCTTTTTCTTTTATCAACAGCTGAATGTCTTGTTGGCTTGAGTCCAGTTGCATCATTAGCCACAGTGCTACTTGTAGTTGTTCTCTGTACCTGAGTAACTCAGAGTGCCAACCAACCTGGGAGTGCCCCCTTCTGGCACTATCTTTTGTTTCATTTTGGAGCATCTCATCATAGGGTTTTCGTCATAAAATATATTCAAAGGAGGTTTATTGTGCTCCCTTCTGTGCTGTACTGATAAGTGTTAGCTATGGTGCCACTGCCATTGTCTCTGAGAGATCCTCCGCCAATGTCACCTTCCACAACTGCTGTGTCCTAGTAGCTGTTTGGGACCTTTAGTCTGGCTCCTCAGCAAAACCCTATGTGGAATGGGAGACTGATGCCATCAGCTGCCAAAAGCACCCCATCCCACCACCATAGGAAGGTAGTGCCATTGGTGGATTACACCCGTTAATTTTTTTAAAACTTCTGCATCCATCTAGGTGCCCCTTTTCTTAGTTAGAGATAATTTCCCCAAAGTTAGCTATAGTTGGAGGAAGTTACTGTTATTTTTGGAGGGTCAAAATGATGCATTTATCATGGGGCGTTTTTGTTTTGCAGAGGTGAGCCTCCATGTGCTGAAAGACCTCTGTTTGTCCTACTATATATTCTGCATTGATCATGCGTTGTTTTATTATTGGTCATTAGAATGTAAACACAGGCTTAATTTGCAAGTCTGATTGTTGAGGCACAGTTCTCTGAGAAAGTTCAGTTGTGGGAAGGGAAAGAGGTTGTGGGAGGTTAATCTGGGAAACACACGTGCTCCTTAATGTCTCCTTATCCCTGAAAAAGGACCTCCTCAAAGGCTTAATGTAATCTAATGCAAGGGTGGGCAAGGGTGTGGGAAGTGGGGACTAGCTTTTGCACCAGCATACTGTAGAAGTGATGTAATCTAGCTGCCATATTTGGCCATCTCTCAATGCAAAATATGTGATTGTGGGAGGTTCTGAAAGGGAGGAAAACTAAACTCTGAATTTGTATGAATTTCCCCTGCATTTGGGGCCATTTTCAGTTCAAAAATTGCTCAATACTAAGTATGATTTTTTTTTTTTTTTTTTGCAAATTGGAGGGTGGGGTTGGGAGACTGTAAGGGGCTATGGGGGTAACAAAAAGTGAGATTCAGGGCCTCATGTAGCTCCCTGGCCACACTTTCCCACCTCTGGTGTAATGCAATTGTCATTTGATGTGTTTGGACCAAGGGCACAACCGGCTCTAAGGTGGTTTGCAATAGCAGCTGTTCCGTTGTACAAACATGGGATAAATAAGAAGTAGGTCTCCAAATGGACCATAGTATTGAAAAAGTGTATCATGTGTCTGAAAAGATTGAAGACTGCCCATCTGATCC
Source organism: Gambelia wislizenii (assembly GCA_030847615.1). NCBI lineage: Eukaryota > Metazoa > Chordata > Lepidosauria > Squamata > Crotaphytidae > Gambelia > Gambelia wislizenii. The sequence continues at coordinate 285,992,686 of JAUMIR010000003.1, forward strand.
ACAACTGGTGCAATCCAATACACCCCCTCAGTGTAGCGTAAATGTCCTCATAAGGAAATATGCTATGCCAGCACAGCACAACCCCCATTCAGAATTACCAACATTGTGAAATATATGCCCATGACTGTGTGTCATTGTGAAACCCACAATGTGCAATGCACAACCACTTTGCACAATCACAACACACTGTGCATAACCACAATACACAACATTGCAGTATGTGCAATTCCACTTCTGCTGCTGTCAGTGGAATACATCCTTTGTGCTATGGCCAATAATTTATTCCATGTACATAATATGACTTAAATATGTGTATGCCATTAACAGAATGCCAGGGAACATGTTAAACTCACTAATTCCTTCAGCACAGTATATATTACATTAAAACACCCTTAAGTTCAACAAGACAATACAAAACAGTTCATTAACTATTATTAGTAATATATTAGTTGCTGTCAGTCTCTAAGCTGATGCCTCAGTGTCTCTGTAAGATTTTTTTTAATAATATAGGTGATTAAATGTGATGAATGTCAGATAACCCACTACTTTTTGTTTCCATGCTTCACTGATAATAATTAAACATCACTGGAAAAATTGTGTCTTTTTGAAAAACTATAGATACATAACAATTTTTTTCCTTCCAAAGTAATCTTCTAATGTTCTAATCTGTGCAAAACTAAGTAAAGCAGGTCAATTACCCTTCAAAAAGTGGTTCATTATGGAGAAATCCAGGAACATGAATTATGTCAATAGAGCCGCTGGGAAATATTTCCATGCTTGAATGCTTAATTGAAAAAGACTGCACTGGGACCTATCAGGTTCCATGTCATAATGAGGACAAGTTTATCTGCCACATATACATTTATGGACTTGATTTGATATTTATATGCTGCTTTTCCAAAACAAGTTGCACTCAAAGTTGCTCACAAGAGGCAACAGTGGATTTTATCAACAGTTGAATGCCTTGTTGGCTTGAGTCCAGTTGCATCATTAGCCACAGTGCTACTTGTAGTTGTTCTCTGCTGTACCTGAGTAAGTCACTGAGTGAGTTATTTTGTTTCAAGTCTTCCCTTGAACAAAAAGGAGACCTTCTATTTGTAGATGAACATTTGATCTACCAGAGGCATCCAAAAACAGAAAAGGAGGAAAGGTAGAAGCAGAACCTCTGAAGTATAGGGAATAGTCAGAAATCCAATTGTTAACATTAGTGGAAGAGGAAAGGGAAATGCAGCAACAATTGCCATTTCACACTGCACAATTATAGTGCTATGATTTTCCTTTAACTGCCATGGCTGCATCCTGCGCAATCCTGGGATTTGTAGTCCAATGAGGCGCTAGAGGTCTCTGGCTGACAATTCTAAGTACCCCTCCCTAAACTGCAAATCCCATGATTCCATAAGATGGAGCCATGGCAGTTAAACTGGAAGCACAATGCTATAATTGTGTAGTGTGAAAGGACCCAAGGGCCCAATTAGAGGTATGGAGATCAACAAGAATGAGAACCAAAAACTGGAACAGTAATAGTGATGTTGCTTAAGCTGTTCATTACTGCATTCAAGAATGGTGCAATTATGAAAACATCCAGGGCCCTTTCACACTGCACAGTGATAGCACCACCATTTCACCTTAACTGCCATGGCTGCATCCTGTGGAATCCTGAGGTTTGTAGTTTGGTAAAGCACAAAAGCTCTCTGACAAAGAATTCTAAGAGCCCCCACAGCATAACTACAAACCCCAGGATTCCACAGGATGTCGCCAGGACAGTTAAAGTAGAAACATATCTTTATAACTGTGTAGTGTGAAATGGCCCCTATTTCAGAGAGGAGTCTCCATGATAGCATGGAAGATGGACAATGGAATCAGCAGCAATTATCTCCCCTCCTTTTCCTTCAGCAGAGTCTTCTGATGAATCAATAACCCTTCCACAAGAAGGAAGCTATTGGATCCACCCCAGTATGTTTTAGAGATACAGAAGGCTATCTCTAATGCTGTTCATCTTAGTAGGAGTGTTCCATATCCTCCACCTGTCCCAATTTGGCAGGGACAGTTCAGATTAACTCTCTGTCACCCCACTTTTCCAATTACTTTTAAAATGTGTCAGTACCTATCTCCTCTTCACCCTTTCCCTCCAGTTCACTTCAATTGCTGCAAACTGAGTTCAGAGTGAAAAAGTAGTTTGCACTCAATTAACTCAGCCGGGGTGAGAGGACAGGAGGGTGCAGAATCTTTCCTTTCCCTGTAGATTCAGGTAAAAGCAAGCTACTGATGTTGCTTGGCCACACATGTTCTGATTTTCATCTGTGAAATATTGGAGGTTATGGTATTCATATGAACACCTCTCTCACACTGGCAAGGGGAGTAGAATTGCACTTGGAGGCCACGCCTTCACCAGCTACATATACAGTGGCCGTATTCCCTGCTCTCTGCAGAATCATCCATCTGGACACACTCAGGATTGTGCCTCTTTTATGGAGGCACTCTACATGTGTTAGCCTTACAGCTGTGTGTCTGCTTTGCACTCTTGACTGTGTTCACAACTGGAATGATGGACTATGGCTGGTCTGTACAATGGTTGGGTTTCTTCCATCCAGGCATTAGCATCCCTTTTAATAAATGGGGAGTGTTTATATAAGCACTCCTAGTTTGTAGAAACACCCTAATAATCAAACTGATGGCATGATGGGACTGGGGGTGGGGGGACTTAGAACATACCAGCTTATGCAGTCACCTGTTAAACACTTTCTGAAAATGAGTTTCCACAATATCCCTGCACTGGTGTGGCCATGTGTCCAGGTTTTCAGAGGACACGCTTCTGTTTGAAGGACTGTCATCTAAGCGTCCTCTATTTGAAATGGTGTCTAATCCAAGTCCAGTTTAGACATAACTGATCAGAGTCCTTGACATTTCCCATTGTCCATCAATAGTACCTGGATATCTGATTGAGCATGCACTCAGATCTTGTTAGAATTTTCTACTGTCGTAAGAGTCCGTGTATAACCATGTAAAGTATAGTTATTATTAAATTTGGATGTACATATATAATCTATATAATCTATATAATCTTTTGTCATCTGTTTTGGCAATGGGTTTCCTCTTTTTTGTGCTACATAAATGGCTAGCCTATGTTGCATAGGCCCATATGCACATTTGCACCTGCAGTTGCAGCTACAGTTGGTTCGTGGTTTAGCACTCAGACATAATTATTAAATGATTACACTTGTCTACTGAAATGTTTTGTCTTTTCATTACTACAATCTCGATAGTGGAGTAGTTTTGGGTTTTCAGTTAAGGGACTACAGAGGAGTGAACACTATTTATGTTCCATGTGTAATATATGGAATAAAGAACTTCACGCACACATTTGAGGAGCTTCATGTAATCCATCAAGAGAAACTCCTCTGCATGTCATAGCAACTGCAAGGAAGCATGTGTTCCCAATATCCTTCCTTACTATTTGTTTGAATCTCTTAAGCTGCCTTGAATCTATGTTTTTACTTGATGTGGTCTAATTGGTTAGAAAAGATTACATAGAGAGCATCCTTTCTCAGAGCAAGCTTTAGAAGAGGTCACCTTCAAGGCTTTCCCAACTCCCTGATTCTATCTCCTCAGGAGTTATGCTAGAACACATACAGTTGAAATATTAATTTGCTCACAGGGTCAACATTAATATCCTGTGACAATGTCTCTGGCTATGATGTCCAAAGATATATCTGTATCTGGGCAGTTAATCTGACTGAAATGCAAAATGTTTGTCAGATATCTTGTAGGGGGTGAAACTATAGTCATTTTAATATCTTTGGGTGAGATTTTCAGATTCTTGTAAGAGATTCACAACCGTAGAAACAAAATCTTGCTATGCATAAATGCAGAATATTTTCAATAACCTCACATGTACAAAATAAAAATAAGACAACCAAATAAACACAAACCAAATGAACACAAAGGAGACGGTTAAAGATGCTGGCTCAGGAGCACATAACTTGTACCACCAAGTTACTAATATACAGTTGTCCCTCCGTATCCATGGATTTAAGTATTCATGGCTTGAAAATATTCTTTAAAAAATAATACTCCAAAAAACAAATCTTGATTTTGCCATCATAGAATTGTAAGGTTGGAAGAGACCACAAGGGCCATCCAGTTCAACCCCCTGCCACGCAGGAAATCACAATCAAAGCATCCCTGACAGATGGCCATCCAGCCTCTGTTTAAAGACCTCCAAGGAAGGAGACCCCACCACGCTCCAAGGGAATGTGTCCCACTGCCAAACAGCTCTTACTGTCAAAAAGTTCCTCTTAATGTTGAGATGGAATCTCTGTTCCTGGAGCTTGCATCCATTGTTCCATGTTCTAGTCACTGGAGCAGCAGAAAACAAGCTTGCTCCATCCTCAACGTGACACCCCTTCAAATACTTAAACAGGGCTATCATATCGCCCCTTAACCATCTTTTTTCCAGGCTAAACATACTCAGCTCCCTAAGTCTTTCCTCATAAGGCATGGTTTCCAGACGTTTCACCATTTTAGGTACCCTCCTGTGGACACGCTCCAATTTGTCAATATCCTTTTTTAATTGTGGTGCCTAGAACTGGACACAGTATTCTAGGTGAGGCCTGACCAAGGCAGAATAGAGCGGCACAATTACTTCCCTTGATCTAGACACTATACTTCTATTGATGCAGCCCAAAATTGCATTGGCCTTTTTAGCTGCCACATCACACTGTTGACTCATGTTCAACTTGTGGTCTACTAGGACTCCTAGATCCCTTTCACACGTAGTCTCGTTCAACCAGGTCTCCCCCATCCTATATCTATGCATTTTGTTTTTCCGTACTAAGTGCAGTACCTTACATTTTTCCATATTGAATTTCATTTTGTTAGCTTTGGCCCAGCTTTCTAGACTATTCAGGTCATTTTGAATTTTGATCCTGTCCTCTAGGGTATTAGCTACTCCTCCTAATTTGGTGTCATCTGCAAATTTTATAAGTATGACCCTAATTCTGTTATCCAAGTCATTGATAAAGATGTTGAATAGCACTGGGCCCAGGACAGAACCCTGTGGCACCCCACTGGTCACCTCTTTCCAAGAAGAAGAGGAGCCACTGCTGAGCACCCTTTGGGTTTGGCCTGTCAACCAATTACAAATCCATTTAACAGTTAACTTGTCTAGCCCACATTTTACAAGCTTGTTTGCAAGAATGTCATGGGGAACCTTGTCAAAGGCCTTACTGAAATCAAGGTATGTGATATCCACAGCGTTCCCTTCATCTACCAAGCTGGTAATTTTATCAAAAAAAAGAGAAGAGATCAGATTAGTCTGGCATGACTTGTTTCTCTGAAACCCATGATGACTTTTTATGATTATGGCATTGCCTTCTAAATGTTCACAGACTCTCTGTTTGCTATATTCTCCATGTAGTGGCCCTACCATTTCCTTCTTCCTTTTGCTGCGGACATACCCCAAAAAACCCTTTTTATTGTTCTTAACCTCTCTAGCGAGCCTGAACTCATTCTGCGCTTTAGCTTTTCTGACTTTACTCCTACACGTGTTCACTATCTGTTTGAATTCTTCTTTGGTGATTTCCCCCCTTTTCCATTTACTATACATGTTCCATTTAAAACTTAGCTCCATTGAAAGTTCTTTAGTCATCCATCCTGGTTTCTTGAGACACCTCCCATTTTTCTTCCTCAATGGTACTGTTGGAAATTGTGCCTTCAGTGTCTTCCCTTTGAGAAAGTCCCATTCATCTTGAATTCCCTTCTCTTTTAGTATTCCTGACCATGGGATCACCCCCAGTATTTCCCTGAATTTATTGAAATCAGCTCTCCTAAAGTCTAGACTGCATGTCTGACTATGCCTAACAAACTCCAGGAGAACACGGTCACTCTCACCTAAGGATCCCACCACTTGCACACCATTAACCAGGTCATCCCTGTTGGTAGGATCAGATCTAAAATATCTGACCCTCTTGTTGCCTCATCCATCTTTTGGACCATGAAATTGTCTTCCACGCAAGTAAGGAATTTGCTAGACCTTGCAGTTTTGGTTGAGTTAGATTTCCAGCAAATATCAGGATAGTTGAAGTCCCCCATCACTACTACATCTCTCCTTTCTGCGTGTGTGGTCATCTGTTCTAGAAAGGCATCATCCAGTTCCTCTGTCTGGCTTGGGGGTCTGTAGTAGAGTCCCACAATAACATCCCTGTTGTTTCCCTCCCCTTTAATTTTTATCCAGATTCTCTCCACCTGGCTTCCAGTATTGATGTCATGAATCTCTTCACTGGTGTAAATATCCCTGACATATAATGCTATTCCTCTTCCTTTCCTGTTTGGCCTGTTTCTCTTAAAAAGTTATACCCCTCTGTTCCTACATTCCAATCATAAGACTCATCCCACCAGGTTTCAGTAATACCTATTATATCATTTTTGCTTTGTTGTGCTAGGAGTTCAAGTTCATCTTGCTTATTTCCCATGCTCTGTGCATTAGTGTAGAGACGTCTAAGACCATGTGTTCCCTTTACTTGCTGCCTGTGCAAGTTTTTTAGCCTCCCACTGGTGGGTCCTTGCATTGTTTGCCTTGTTCCCTCTATGACAGTTTAACTATTTTCTCCAGCCCTTTTGCCTTCCAGAATATTGTCTCCCTCCCTCCCCCATTATGACTCAGTTTAAAGCCCTCCTGATCAATTTCTTGAGACTGTTGACAAAAATGTTTCTGCCAACTGTCGTGAGATGCACCCATCCCTTGCCAGAAGTCCCCCCTCATGGAACCACAGCTCATCCAAGAATCCAAATCGTTCTCAGTGACACCATCTATGGAGTCAGTTGTTTACATCGGCTATTTTACTCTCCCTTCCTGGACCATGCCCTTCAACTGGCAGACGAGACGAGATGACAACCTGTGCATCCATTTCTTTCGGCTTCTTCCCCAGAGCCTCATAATCTCTTCTGATCTTCAGAAAGCTGTGCCTTGCAGTATCATTGGTTCCCACATGGAGCAAAAGGAAGGGGTAATGATCAGTAGGCTTGACCAGTCTTGTCAGCCCCTCCATTACATCACGGATCTTTGCCCCAGGGAGACAACACACCTCCCGAGACATTTTGTCAGGCCCACAAATCACTGCTTCTGTACCCCTCAGCAAGGAGTCCCCTCCCCGATGCCTCCGCCAAGGCTTAGCAGCGGCTGTTCCTTGCGGTGGTACTCTCAGGGTCCCCTGCTCTTCCTCTGAAGTCTGTCCATGCTGTTCTTCCTCATTGTCTTTGATAAGGGAGAGAGCTTCAAAATGATTCTGTAACTGCAAGCTGCCACAATCCCTGGTTTTTCTACTTTTGTGTGTGACCGTCCTCCCACTGTCTACCTCCTGTGTCTGTGAAGTGACCCTCTCCTCCACAGAAACTTCCTCTATGTGGTCCCCGTCCAAGACTGTTCATTCTGTTCTGTCCAGGAAAACCTCTTGCTCACGAATATGGAGAAGTGTAGCTACCCGGGTCTCCAGCTGCTGGACTTTCTCCTCCAAGAAGACTACTAACTTGTACTTGCTGCATGTGAAGTTCCCCACATCTGTAGACAAGAAGACAAACATCCCACAAGTGCTGCAGGTGACTGCAGCAGTTTCTTCAATGTCTATGCTGAGAAGTCTTAAGTAATCAGTGAAACAGGACTGTGGGCTTCCTCCTCAAAAAAGCCGCTGGTATTCACCAATCTCTGCCAGTGAGTTCAATCTACTGGCAATATAACTTTAGAGAGATCTCCTAGCTGCAAGCTCGTTCTGAGGGCAAGTTACTGTTTCACTTCCTCTAAAGCAAGAAATCCTCAAAAGTATTTTTTTTAAAAAAATTAAAAAAAATTGTAAAGGAGAACCTCTAAAACAAAGTTTGTTGCTCCCCTGCTGCTTATGCTATACTATTGCTTTGTTGATAAAATTTGCATGCCATTAGGCACACACCTCTGGAAGGAGTTATATAGAGCTAGGCTCCCAGCTCCACCTCCTAGTGACTCACAGATGTGACTCACAGAAGCACCACCCCCTCAGCAACAAGCACAGTCTTCCAAGTGTTAAAAAAAAATCAAACTCACCCACTCAAAATGGCTACCCAGAAGCTGCTCTCCTTCTTCTCCCTGGCAGGAAACTATTTTGGGACACCATATATAAGGGACACCATTTTGCTATGCCATTGCATACAATGGGACTTGAGTATTCTTGGATTTTGGTATCCACGGGGGGTCCTGAAACCAAACCCCAGCAAATATGAATTGACAACTGTACACCAAAATATCCTCTCCTTCCCTCATGCTGCCAGATATATTCTACTCACTCAGTTTATGGCTATTTCTTATTCAGACTAGCTAAGTACTTACTTCACATTTCTACAAGTGTATGTGTATTTCAAGATACTTTATCAGATAAGTGGATAGTCCAAGATTATGCATAGAATATTTATAAACAGAGGGAAACAACTCTGTCATACTGACATGAATCTATGAAGATGGTAAAAACAATGGAGTCTTGGGTATTTTCCAGCAGAGGAAAAATACTACCTTCAGTAGCAGTTTGGGTCTAAATCCATTGTTACTTTCAGCTAGCGTAGATCTATTGAATCAATGAGAACTTGGAAAATCAATACCAATATAAATTCCATTGATTCAACGGGCCCATTCTCATTGGGGCTAGCAATTGGATTTAGGCCCTCAGTATGAATTCATGAAGTTATATTACATTGAATCAGACCATTGGCCAATCTGGACAGGGATATACAACCTTTTGGCATTGAGGGTCATATTTGGTATTGGCTGGAAAGTAAGTTGCACATGTGTGCATTCATGAAAATAGATTCTAATAGATATTGAAAATTTTACTTTTTGGGCCATAACTCCCAGAATCTCATAGCCATGATGGCCACTGGAAACACTGGCTGGGACACTCTGCCAGGTATAGTCCAAAAAACATTCTCAGGTTCTGGGTTCTAGACTGTCCTTATCTATATTGATTAGCATCAGCTCTTCAGAATCTCAGGCAGATACCTTTTCCAGCACTGCAACCCCCGTCACAGAGCCTTGCAGTCCATATGATGCAGTCCTCACCATCCTTGGGGCAGATACGGGGTTGAGATTGGGGAGAGGTGGGGTAGGGCCTGATAGAACATGTTTTAAAAATACCCAGTTTACTCCATTGCTGCCAACAAAAAATGGATCGGACTCTGAATGCCCCCCAAAATGGATTGTATCCCGCATGCCCATCCTGGCAGGCTGGCCCTCACTGCTGCCTCGACCTCCCTGGCTCTTCCGGAAGGCAGGACGCGGGCCCATAGCATGTGATCAAAGCTGGCAGGAGGTCTCAGTCACATGTTGTGGGGCCCCTTCCTGCCTTCTAAGACAGTGAAGGAAACAGTGTCAGTGGCAGCTGGAGTAATGGGCCAGCACGCCTGTCAGGACTTCCTCCCACTCCATGGAGGGAATGGGGGAACAATGGGCCTGATCCATGGCCAGGAGACACTGGTGCAGAGCCGGCATATCTTAGCTTATTTTTATTTATTTATTTTTATTTATACCCCACTCTTTTTTTTAAGCAATAGCAATGTACACATCTACACTGCATTAAGCAGTTTCCAATGTGTGTTAACTCATGTAGATGAACCTTCTTTAACCTTTTAAATGGATATACTGGTTACTGAATTATGTACCATCTGCATACAAAATATGGGCTATAATACTGAGCTGTGGGGTTTGGATAATGATTCATATTCATTGGCCATCAAGGAAGAGCAAGACTCACTAGCTGAACTAGGAAGGAACACAAGTTGTACATAACTGGGATTGCTGCTCTTTGCTTCTAGTATAAGATAAACATTTTGTTGTTTGAGTAAGAGTGGGAATGTGTGGCCTTCCAGATGTGGTTGAACTCCCTCCTGTCACCCCACCAGCATTGCCAGGGATGAGGGATTGTGTGAGTTGCAGTTCAACTTTAGCTTGAAGGAACATTTTGCCCATCCTTGTCTTAGGAATCATGTGACCCTCCAAATGTTATTGAACTGCAACTTTCACCATTCCTCACCTCACTGTTTCTGATGGTTAGGGCTGCTGGGGGCTGCAGTCCAACAGCAACAGGAGGGCCACATGATTCCTGCCTGTGCCTTAGAATTATTAAATATCACATACTTCCAGTGGAAACCAATCGGACCAATTGGATCCTAGCCTTTCAGCTTTACTTTTAAATGCCTTCCACTCAATGTATATCCTCTATAAATTTCACATTCTTCTAAAGAGCAGTACTCAGTTCCATATTTAGAGTTGTTGGGCACACTGGTGGATTTATTTCTTTATATTTTGCACGTTGAGTTCATTCTTTGTAGCGTTTGCTGAGCAGTTATGTACACTAATTATGTTTACCTAAATGCAGCATATGACATTTTATGGGTTCTCCATCAAGGCTGCTGCATTAATCCTCCATTTCATAGTCAATCTAAATGTTAGGATTCACAGGTTTGTGAGACTGAGCAAATATTAGAACAGAAGAGTAATTACTTACACATACAGACATACACTAAATATACTAGAAATATATTTTGTTCTATAAGAAAGCTCATAAAATGTTATATATATTTTACTTTCAAACATAACATGATGAAACAGCTGAGAACTATCCATCTCATAACTAGTTTGCACACTTAGGCAAGAGGATGGACTCAAGAGGACAGCTAAATCAGTAGACTAAAAGCAGTACTTTAGCTTGTGGGATTTTAAAGCTACATGTTAGATTGAACAAAAGGTAATACTAGTTGGCACAAAATAATGGCTGCATTCAAATATCACAATAAACCATGTTTTGCCCTAGCAGAAATGATAGTGACCTCCCCCATCTCATGCTCCCACTCCTCTTCAGCATTGCTATAAGGAGTTAGCAAGCTTTAATTATGAACAACAACTTAATTATCTTTATTATGAACAACAACTTGATATATCATTCAAACCCACCAAACTGTGATTTGCCCTACCCATGGTTTATTTGAAAAAAATCCAGCTTCAAATGATGGTTTATGAAGCTGGCTTATTTCAGTGAACCATAGTTAAGATTAACCGCTGGTAAAGAATGAGATAGCATGATACTTTGGGTAATCCAAACCAGAAGTGGAAGCTTCTGACTTTCTTGTGGCCACACTGGAGGAGAGAAAGAAAGGGGGTTTACCGCCTCGGCGGTGGGCCAGTTTGCAGCCTGGCCGGCCCCCGCGGCTCGTCCTCTGTCCTCCTCCTGCCCCGGGAGGGGGCGGCGGCCTGCGTGACCACATGGTTGGCGCGGAGGCCGCCATTGCTGGGGAGCATCTCCTTCCCAGCGTCCCCTGGGCTGGGCAGGAGCGGGAAGGGCCAGCCAATGGGCGCGGGCATGCCCGTGCCCGATTGGCTGGCTGGGCAGGTAGGGGAGGGACTTCCGGCTGCGCAACTGGCGCAGCCTGATGACGCGGCTGGCCGCGCCGGGAGCCGGTATATAAGCCGGCTCCCGGCGCGGTCCCCGGCAGTCGACCACTAGGAGCCAAAGTCCCGCCCACCCTCCCTAGTTGTGGGGCTTGCATATGTATGCTTTGTTGTCATGATTTGCTGGCGGTTGGCATGGGCCCTGATCCGGGTAGGTGGGATCGGGTGTCTCCGTCAAGTTCAAGTTTAAGTTCAAGTTCAAGGTCAAGTTCACGGAGACCCCTCCCCACGTTACCCAGAGTTAATGGCTGTTACATTTGTTTCCAGGAGGAGGGGGAGTGTCGAGCGGGACGGCTCAGCCAGGTGTCTCCCCCTCCGAAAGGAGTCGGCAGGACCGACATAGATGCCATTAATCAACATGGGGATTGATTAATGAAGGGATTCGGACCCATGCCTCAGTGCCAACCTTGCAGCCACCAGCAAGTTGTGGCCTTTTATTGCCAACACATATATTCATCATATATTACTAACCTGTACCTAATACTCATTTCCAATTGTTATCAATACATAGTTTTAGAAAAAGTATGTGTACGTGTGTTCTTTTGAGGACGGGGCGGGAGGTACGGCCTGGGACCGCAAGCTAGGCTTATTATTATTTTTTAATCACGGCAAGACACATATGAATGCAAGCAGTAAATTATCTACTAGCTGTTTGAAAGGCTTTTAGGTCTTTTGTCGGAAGAATTCTCTATAGTTTTGTAGGCATTGATTTACCACATTGTACAAAACAGAAACCTGGCTGGCATCCTATTCAACAATTGTAGGACACTGCAATTCTCTTTTATGATGTGCCACAACAACCAACAAATCTCCCTCAAACCTACCTCTTAAGCTATGCAGCTTCTACTAGCATGGCCATTTCCAAGTTGCATGAGTGAGTGAGTGGTGACACATCCAGTCCACTTCCTGTAAGGGTTCCTGCAGCTGCCTCTTGCAGTGTGCACAGTTGCAGGGAGAGAATTGTATGTTACCACTCACCCCTGCTCTTTAGCACCTCACAAATGGCTGTGCTGGGTGTGTGTGTACATGACTTAAAAGGTAGAATCATAGAATCAGAATTGGAAGAGAACAAGAGGGCCATCTAGTCCAATCCCCTGCCATGCATGAATATCCAATCAAAACACTTCCGACAGATGGCCATCTAGCCTCCAAAGAAGGAGACTCCGCTAGGTTTTGAGAGTGTAGCACCAGGAGATGTAACTACAGAGAGGCAGTGATATCTGCATAGCTATACTTCCCAATGCAGAATCTTGGGGAAATGGGGCTCTGTAGCCCCAGAAAAGATTTCTGTCAACTAATTTGAGTCAAAATGCTGGCAGAATAGTAGGAATGGAAATTGTTTGGTTTGTGATCTGACTGACAGTGGAGCTGTCAAATATTTTTTGATGGCTGGAGGGAACATACAGATATAAATCTTCCAGAGATTACAGAAGTTCTGATAGAGAAAAATATAGAACTATAGCAGATCTGACTGACATTAACCCAGTAGTTGGTACTATAATCCATATGAAATACTGTTGGAAAAAGCTAAATTCAAGTCAACCAAGGGACCAATATATTGGTTGGCAATACCAGTATTCATTATCTGAAAGAATTAAGGGATAAAAAATTATGAAGCAGCTGTAGTATATAGGGAGTAAATAACAGCAAAATTGTTTTAAGATGTGATCATCTCTAAAATTACATACTCTTTAAATGGGTAAACCTACTACTGCTGACTTAAAAAGCAGCTAGATACATATGACATCTCAGTCCTGCTTTCCTCTAAGAGCTATTAACATTGTGACTGCTGAGTTGAAATGTAAAGCAGGTTGTAATTCTCCTGTGTATTTCCATTTCCTGATTGTCAGATAATGGCTATGCTACACTATACTGGTGGCAAAATCAAGTGATCCCTTGCAGTACATTAGGAGATTATATTTTGTTGACTGGGAAATATAAAGCATTACGTGAGTTGTAAATTTCATACGGGGAAATAAGTGACTGGAAAATTTAAAGTATTCTCTGGAGGTTAGCACTAAATGAGTAAATTATACATGCAAATCAAGAACTGCAGTTAGAAGCTCCTGGTTAAGGAACTAAATATGCCATTTATTATGTATTTATTAAGACCCACGTGGCCAAGAATCCTTGGTGTGACATTGATATTATCTGAATCAGGTGTGAGGAAGGTTTGGGGCTCCTATTGATTTTCACTTCAACTTCCAGAAGCCCCAGCCAGTTTGGCAAAGGATCGCAGGAGAGATAGTCGAGAATACCTCAAGGTTTCCCTCCTCTGTTGTATGTAGTTGGGCATAATTAGGGCCTTCATAGCATGCAAGCCTTATGAATATGCCTGCAAAAGTTAATAGTCTGTTTTTGTTATTTACAAACTAACAGGCAATATTCTGTATTTTCTGTGATGGGCATAAAGGAAAGCAGCACAGGCTAGTGATTTCATAGCAGGCTAATGTCAAAAATTGCTTTCTACCAAGCACACTGGCCAAGGAGGAATAGGATGATTCATCTCTCTGCACCAGTCCACTTGCATCTCCATGCTGGTTATGGAAGAAGAAATTGCCCTCAGTCAGTCTTCAAATATCTGTGTCTCTAGCTTTCTCATTCCCCCCTCTTCCCAATATGTTCTATAAATGTTGTCAACTTCTACACAGTTATTTCTGTGAAGTCGAAGGATTTCACGGCCAGCATCCATAGATTTTCCTTGGTTTTTTTATGGGCTGTGAGGCCATGTTCTGGAATAGTTTTTTCTGATGTTTCGCCTGCATCTGTGGCTGGCATCTTCAGAAAATCTACAGTTATTTCTGTTGTATGAGTAGTTCGAGGCTGAAAGACCCAAACTCCACCATGGGCATTGAGAAACTTCATAGGTGAGAAAAATCTTGATTTAGTTTTCTTGGGTACAACTACTCACTAGGTCTCAAATGTTCTCAAAACTACTTCTTTCTGAAATTTTGCATTATCTTTGTAGATATTTCTTTAGAATTCTACTTCAGACAAAATATCCTGTGGCACTGATTTTTCAAGACACAGATGATTTTGAAAAGGAGACATCAAAGTGATTAGTGCAGAACTGAACCCATGAAGCACTTCTATTACTTCCTGGGCACAGTGACTTGCAGCTATGGACCAATTTAATAACAGAATCACAAAGGACGTTTAGATTAAAATATGAAAAGGTGACAACGGGAGGGGGGAATTTTGAACTAATGTCAGATTTCTTTCAGCTCCTTCTGAAGTTTCAATAATTATATTTGCATGGATCTATAGTTCTTTTGTAGCATCACCAGTACAGAGAGATAATAATATTATTCTTTATTATAATGTATCATTTTCCAGTATGTTTGCTGAGTGGCTAGTGAGTTCCAACTCGGCAATGACTATGAGCCAGAAAGAACAGGGAGAATATACTGTACTTTATGTATTAATGGGGGGAATTAAATGATAGGTGTTTTCTTTAGAGCTTGGAAATTTACTTTAAGCAAGTCATTAGTTACAGTTATGTTTCAAAGCGTCCAAACTAGTTACTGCTAAAGTTACAACTTTAAGCAAGTAAGAGGTTCCATTTTTCAAAAGCAAGTAAAATAGTTATTTTAAAAGCCCACACCTGAATGATGGAAGTTGCTGACCCCTGCTACAAAACACATTCTCCTCACATCTACTTCATTATTGTTTCAACAGCCATGATAAAGCAGCACTTTGACCATCTGATGTTTTTCTTCTACCTTCTGGTACAGATGTAAATCTTCATTAGTTTCATTCTCGTAGAGAAGAATAAATAATTTAATCAGTTTTCTCCCAGTTGCAAACAAGTCCTCAAGAACTGTGTTTTTGAAAACTATTTGCAGTTTGGGACTTTTCCTATACATAATTCCCACATTTTGTGAGGAGTAAATGTTATTTTTTGAGTACTTTATGGACATTTCTTTTTTCTGTGCCAAAATGTTGAAAAAGTCTCAGACTGCAGATATTCTCATTGTACAGGATTCTCTTTACCCATCTGTGCTTCTAATATTTGAGAATATTATTTCCATCCCTACTATCTGTTGAGGCCACACCCCTATAACTATAAAAAGTAACTAAATGTTATCACCATACAGTACAGTTAAAAAATTGAAGGTATCCCTTGTTAAATTACAGTGGTAGGACTTTATCAGGCGCTGCCCTTTAAATGTTCTTTTGCTGGCATTAAAAAAGCCATTTTTATGCTGGCAAAAGCCCCCCCACTGCACTTACCTTCTCCTCCCGGCAAAGGCAGCTCCATGAATAAAGAGGAAGTGAACGGTTCACTTCCTCACTTGAATTCCTGACACTTTGTCGCATGGGAAATTTAAAAATAAAAACAAAAACAACACATTTAAAGTTACGCCAAGCACCTTAACACACTTTAAAAGTCCCAAGTAACCCAGGGAGGGACATAAAAAGATTGAAACTTACCTGGAAGTCCTGGTCTGACCCAGAAGTGTTCTGGTGGGTCTGGCCATTGTCAGGGTAAGTATGAGATTTAAATGGCCTGATGTTTCGCACGCTGACAATGCCAGCACAAAAGCAGCAGGGGGGAAATTGGTGGCCTAAGCTGTCAATTAAAAACTACACTATTTTGACTATACATAAACACAAAAGGGCAATGTCGTCTGATCTGCACGCCCTTTCACATTTATGTGGCATCATTATGATACCATATTTAGTCTGTCTAATAAAGTCCATAATCTAATGTAGAACCTATACCTTTGTTATTGAAAAGAAAAAATTCATTGCAATTTTTTATTTATAATTAGCCATTTCCAAGTTCTGGCTTTGTTCATTTCCCCTACAGTTCTAGTTGTCAAAGATATATGTTCTAACAGATGCAAATATGACATAAGAGGTATTCCGCAACTCACATTTTTTACCCCACATTACTGTAATATCTAGAGCTGTTTGTCATATTAACATAATCCCTATTCCCTTATTTATGAAAGGGCTGTGGGAGTTCTGATTGTTTATCCAACAAATTATGCAATTACACCTCCCACATTTTGGGAAAGTGTAGGCTTACTACATCCAGAATGCCATGGATTCATTATTGAAAGTTAATGCTCAGCTACAGCACTGTTGATGTGTTCATCATTGCAGTTTTTTCAAAGAAGAGGAATGCAGCTGGTCAAAGGAAGGTGATACAGACTTATGCTAATTACAGTCTGAATCTGTGCTTATTTTCTCAGATATCACATAGAAGAATTCACATACTACCAAGTAAATGTTCATTGGCTTGCAGCCTTCATTTACATTTATCAATGGAATTCAGTAATGTTGTTTTTACAAGTTTGATTTAGAAGTAAATTTTAATTCTACTTCTAAGACTAAGAAGTAACCATCTCATGATTGCCTTGTGTTGTGTTGATCTCAGCATCTTCAAATGTGTTGAACTAAGCTTTCAGTTGATGCTAAGCCATCACCTGAATATCAGTAGACTAGGAATATAATAAAGTAAATAAAGCTGTTCCACTGTTTGTTCTTGATTCCATATTCTAAGGCTGACATTACTTGTCTTCGAGTATATGTTATATATGATGGCAAGCTAAAACAAAAATGAATAATTTTCTTTTATCTCTTTACTTTTGCAGGAGGGATATTTGAAACTGTGGAAAACGAACCTCTTAA
Source organism: Gambelia wislizenii (assembly GCA_030847615.1). Lineage (NCBI taxonomy): Eukaryota > Metazoa > Chordata > Lepidosauria > Squamata > Crotaphytidae > Gambelia > Gambelia wislizenii. Next base: position 286,009,787 of record JAUMIR010000003.1, read on the forward strand.
TCTTGAAGAGTTAGCTTTCAAGTTTGCAGTCACCAACATTAACCGAAACAGAACACTGATGCCTAATACCACATTAACCTATGACATCCAGAGAATTAACCTCTTTGATAGTTTTGAAGCCTCAAGACGAGGTAAGTATCTCAGAATTGTAATGACTCTTGGTACTTGTGTCTGTTTGTGAAGTTTCTCTCTGTTCTTACACTTGGTAGGTTGGGTATACTGTGGCTAAATTTAGTTAATGAAATATCAGATAGTGTGGGCTTTCCCCCCATGTAAGCAGTGACCCAATCATATATCTTCAACCACATAGTAGGCCTTTACTATATAATTATTTGAATTGATCCAATTCTTTGTTTTGTATAAGATTTGAACTGACTGTAATTGCTTGTGATATTGCAATATCTAGAGAGCAACACTGAGATGATCTTCTTTGCTAATATTTAGCTCTGTGATACTAATAGAATGGGAAAGGAAATCAAACATGTTCTCCCTTCCCTGCTTACAAATGAGCAGTCTTTCTACAGTGTTGGATATTTGGTATTTCAAAGTTTAATACAAAACCATCCTTAAATGGACCTGTGTATTGATGTACGCAACACATATACTATCAATATTTTGAGAGGTTAGACTTTCTGTTGATCCTGTATTTATTTTGTCTATATCATGCAGTGTGAGTTCTTGTAAAATATTTTTAATCAAGTCCTTCTGCCCATAGAAGAGTAGTGACAGAATGTGTTCTGAACCACAGTCCTACTCACAGTTCCAGATTGTGATTCAGGAAAGGCTACTTCAGTCAGTTTGACCTGAAATGGTATTCCCTTACATGTAGAAAGATTTCAGCCCTATACTTAAAAATAAATAAATAAGAGAGAGAATGCCCAGAATCCAACCCCCATCTCCTCCCTTCTTCAGGTTGGCATCTACGCAAACTGAAAATCTGCTCTAAAGGGCTGGAATTAATCTGGATTCCACTGCTTTGGCCATGGTTGGCAACCATGTGGCTTAAACACCTGCTCTAGGGGGTGGGGAAAACACCCTGAAACAGGTTTTTATGGTACAGAAGAGCAGAGGATGGAGGAAGATCCCTGATTTTGGTGGGAAAAGGAGGTACCCAAGTGGATTCTTGTCACTGTTGACCTCTGCCTTTAAGAGTATTATACTGCATTATAACAAGTTCTAGATAGTATTTATGTAAACAACAAAAGCATGGCAGTATTACAAAAATTAATTTCATTTCTTGTACAAGTATTTCATACTTAGAAATTTAGAAGCATGAAAATCTTACTCCGTGAATACATTTGCATAGCATCTCCTGAATTTTATCTTATTTTTTGGTAGTAATGCCACATATAGATCCTTGGAAAAAAAATGCAGATCCTTATTCCATAGGAATAAAAAATAATTGATTCCAGATAAATTGTCATATATATGCTACATGTCAAGAAGACCTGTAATGAGGTGAATTACTACCTGTGCCTAAGGGAAAAAAATCAACAATCCCTAATGGACTTTTTGATAAGGCAAGTCTTCTGGTGTGCAGGTAGATTAGATGATGTGTCAGTCATGCATGGTTACTTCAGAAACAAAAAGGATAAATGGTTACAAGCCTGCTTGTTTAGCATCATGTGGTACAATTTAAATGAATAGCTCAAAATCTGTCTGCCTGTCCTAGCCCCTTGGATATGATGAATGAGCATTTCATAATGACAAAGCCCTTGCTAACTTTTGCATCACTTTTCTCCTTTTATTTTGTCTGGGGTGTCAGCTGCTTCCAGGGAGTTCACTTTTTGCTTATGTTACTATGTAAAAAAACATGTAAGCTGATGGGAATAACTAGATAATAAACACATTTTTAAAATTTGAAACATACAACATGAGGTCGAAGAAGCAATTTCTGTGATAACCTTTCCATGGTAGATCAGCCTTGTTTGCTTTCAGGCTCTTAAGCAGAGCATTCATTTTTGGCAAGTTGCCTAAAGTGATAAAATGAAACAATCCATAATAACTGAGAATCAATTTGTGTTAACTAAACTGGCATGCTGAGACGGTAGCTTGAGTTGGTATGACTCACAGCTGGCACATTATGGAGCACATATTCAGGTTGCAACCCTGTTCACATTTGCCAACTTGCTGTTATGCACATCACATAAGGAAGCTTCAGAAAATTGTGATAAACGTGCTTGGAACTGCAGTTGAGAGTGTGGTTGCATAAGCACTTGTCCTTTTTAACTGCATGCTAAACTCTTTGTAAAGCACACCAAGGTTTGCTAGTGGAACTATTCAGCACTTCTACATTAACCCTGTCCCTGAACCAGCACTCCTGGGGTGGTCCCTGCTTCTTTACTGGCTGGGTAGTTTTTCTGAACTACCCAGTCTTGTTGTTGGAATGGCATCCAAACTTCTGCCTGGCCTTTTGGAAGTGGATTCTTGTAGGATATTCAAGAAGCTGATGAGCAGCTGTCTGTAAAAATCACTTCTCCAGGAGGCAGTAGGATGAGAACCCGTTTCTAGCTAGAGACCATATTTGAGTGCCATGCTAGAGTATTCAAGCACTGTTAGGCTTTGGGTTTAGGCAACCTGCCAAATTTTTGTTGAAACTACAGTAATTCATTCCCTTTGAATATATTCTTTTGATTCCACATTAATTCATCAGAGATACTTGCAACTGCACTAATAATCTGTCTGCACAATAGTGAGACTATGGGGATTAGTGTATAGATATTTAAATAAACATTAGAAAGAAATGTCTCTAACCTCTCCCTTAAGATACTGCTGTATGCTTGAGTATGAAAGCAACAGCAATTTTAAACCTGAATCAGGTGTATTATTTTAGAATTATTAACTTTGTGATTCTCAGTGACCAAAACCAGTTCCAGCATGCATAATGTTATTTTCCATTCATATTATTAGACTTTTTTTTTAATAAAAAATTTCCAATGCATAATTAATGTTGGCACATCTATAAGCTACAAATCTACACTCCTACCTTTGCCTTCATCTGGGATTCTGTAACATGAGTACAACTTGCAACATGGAAACTGTCATCATGAATAAAAGCATCCTTTATGAACATTTGGCTTAACATTAACAAACGGTAATAGCCTTCGATTGCAATTTGTCAGGTAGCTTGAAAATCCTTACAGTCCCTACTGAGATGAAATGTTATGTATTTATGATCACTCTAACATGAAGCATAATTCATAAGACTGTCATTTGGTGAACAGATTGATAGAGTAGCTCTGAGGCTGTGGGATGGATCCCCATCCCCATTACCTGTTTAAATGTAATTAAATTACACTATTGCTTTATTTTTATTTGTGGTTGATGAATTTTGGGAAAAGGTTATATCTGTGTGACTGAAAGCAATAATGCTGTCATCTTTTGGTGAACAGGTAATTCTCCCCATTTCAAATGTGCATACTTGTATCTTGGAAATGCCATTTTTAAAACTACTCAGCCACTGGCCATGCTGGCTAGGAGATTCTGGGAGCTGAAGTGCAAAAACAAGTGTTTTGAAGTTCCAGAACAAACAAGGGGTGGGGGGAGGAATGGTAATTGGACATCACCTCTCTTTCTCACTCTCTTCTTCTCTCTGATGCAGCATGTGATCAACTTGCTCTTGGGGTAGCTGCACTGTTTGGACCATCCCACAGCTCGTCGGTCAGCGCAGTACAATCGATTTGCAATGCACTTGAAGTTCCACATATACAGACCCGATGGAAACATCCCACAGTGGATAACAAAGATTCCTTTTACATCAACCTCTACCCAGACTATGCAGCCATCAGCCGGGCAGTTTTGGATTTGGTGCTATATTACAACTGGAAGATAGTAACTGTAGTATATGAAGACAGTACAGGTAGACCTCATAGAACATTTGAAAATACGGTGTTGTTTTTTATGGTTTACAAGTAGGATCTCACACAGAAATTTGCAGTATAAAGTGTTCCTGTTGAGTGTTCCAGACAGCATGCTATCCTCTTTTCCAGGGGGTTGTCTATATGGCAAAAATACTCCTCACAGAATTTGGGGAGAATATGATTTGTCTAAATGGGATCCTGCATCAATTTGCTGTATTCAGAAGGCGTGTGGGCAAAAATGCCAAATACTCCATGGAAAAAGCCTTCATGGCTTCCCCTCTATTTTTTTTTTTTAAAAAAACTGCAATGGAAATGCGCATTCCCCCTTATTGGGACAACCAATTCACTTTGATGTGCATTTCCAATAAGAGCGGAAGTGGAAAGCTTATTGGTTAGACATGCGCAGGGGCAGAGCTTGCTAGCAGGGCAAGTGCCCTAAACCACTATGTTGGATTTTTGCTGTAGCGATCATGCACTGAGGTGATGAAACAGCCTTCCCCCTTTTTTTCTGTTTATTTAAGTGGAAGATCGCATTTCCTTGGATTTACTTAAATTTTTTTAAAAAAATACTGTTCTGCTGCAGCAACTGGTGACAATAAAAACACAAGTAATTCACTCATGGCCACCATCTTGAGTCATAGGCATGCCTGTTTGAACAACAAATGCATATGGCTCCACATGCCTGCGATATCACCAAAAAATTGTGGAGACAAATGAAAGCTGCTGCAAATTTGTGTTAGTGCACATCAATCCACCTTTTATAGCCTCATATACACAAGCCTCAGGACAGTCCATTCCATTCCCTCTTCTCCTACCCCCTTATTTTATGTTCTCCTTGCATCATCATACCTGCAAAGCTCACTTAGTTTCTACTGTGCTGTTTTTGTGGTCTCTGATGTGTGGGTGGTACCATTTTGGCTACACAAGGAGTATGGTAGCTCTTGATTCCTCATGTTGTTTAGCTAGTCTCTTAAAACTGTAGTGACATTGCTTCTGTAGTATTCATGAAAATTCAGAGCTGCAGTCAAAATATTAGTTCCAAGATGAGCTCTATAGAGAAGACATCGACTTTCTCTATGTGAAGACTTCACCATTCATAAAACTGACTCTTTTTCAACAACTCTAAAATGTCTTCTCTGCTATGGTCTATTCTATAGATAGAATTAAGGAGGTGCTATGGCATTAATGATGGCAAGTGTCAAAATATACAAATTTGATAACATAGCTGTTTCAAAGTACTTTTGGAGGTAGAGAGTATGCAATACTAAAATGTCAGATTGAAATTTCTATACAGTAGGACCCCCGTATCCACTGATTCATTCTCCACTGGTTCAATTATCCATGGGACACAAAACAGCCACCTACCATAGAGTCTTCCTAGAAAATGTGTTCTCTCTAGCTATTCTCGAGGTCCCCCAAGTCAATGATATGGTATTTTAAACCAGAAGTCCCATTATTTTCAATGGTGTTTGGTATTATCTATGGTTTTCTGTATCCATGGGCTCCCCCAGAACCAATCTCCAGTGGATATGGAGTCCTACTGGAAGAGAATGGAAAAAATACAATGGAAAGCAGTAGAAAAAAAATTGAGGTGGAAAGTTGAGAGTTGTGTTTGTCTGTTTGTCTACATGTGTGCAGTTATTTTTAAAAAATATTGTTATCTCTAGTAGTCCTCCTAGATGAAGTTTTGTATTCTGAAATTACATTGAACATAAATACATACAATTAATTGTAAGCAATTTTATTAATATTGGAAAGAATGTTTGTAACAACCTCAGATTCAAACATCTAACTATGGACTCTTTCAGACAAGGCTTACCGTGTAACACTCTTGTGGGAGAGGTACGGTGCTGTCGCGCAGCAGGGGATCCATTTCAGATGACACCATCCCTCTCTCGGAATTGTCGGTGTCACTTCCGTGTATGATTGAAGGCAGCCGCGCCATATTTTACTCACAGAAGTTGTCCGTGAGTAAAATATGGTGCGGCTGCCTTCAATCGTACACGGAAGTGACACAGACGATTCCAAGAGAGGGACAGTGTTGTCCGAAATGGATCCCCTGCCGCGTGACAGCGCCGTACCTCTCCCCAAAGCTTGTTGTGCGGTAAGCCTTATCTGAAAAAGTCCTATAAATCTATGGTTCCATTTAGATCTCTAAGTATAATCATGTCATTTTCTTTAAAGGAATGATTCCTGTCATAAGTTTCCTAAAGAATTATTTTTGAGAATAATTTAATAAAGAGCGATATGGAATATCAGTCTCCTGTGAAATAACCTTAAGCTAAAACAATTTCCGTGGAGAACTGATCTTGTATAACAAATTGGAAATTTTAAGTTCTCCTCTATACCAATTAAAAGTGCCCTTCCTTCTCTTTGTCAGCCTGGCTGCATATATTATCATTAAATATCTGACCTATTTGTCCTGCATCTACAGCAGGGTTTCTCAGCTGGGGTTCTCCAGAACCCTAAGGTTCCATGAGAGGTAGCTAGGGGTTCCTTGAGAGATTTTGGTTGGGGGAAAAAACACATCTTTTTTTGACCTGCATAATTCTTATGCAGGAGTTCCCTGAGACCTGAAAATTGTTTCACGGGTTCCTACAGAATAAAAAAGTTGAGAAAGGTCAACAGCCTAGATCCTTTGGATCTGTCTTACTTCTTATTCATTTTGTCTGTTTCATAATCTAGCAGTGCAAATGATATTCTAGTATGCCATGTTCAAGTGTGGATAGAGATTTTAATTTCAGTGCAGCCAAAACATGGTGCCTGGCGGTGGGAAAGAGGTACATTTATTCTTTCTGCTCAAGCTAAAAGTTGAGGAATAAAAAGAGTATATTTTAATTTTACACAGTAAAGGCAGTTGCTTAAGCCTAAATTATTCTTGTGCAAGCTTGCGTGTCTGCCTATTGAAAATCAACATGATAGATTAAAGAAAGGCATATAATGTTTTAATTGTTGGAAGCCGCCCCGATTGTTTTTAGCAGAGGGGCGGGGTATAAATAAATATTATTATTATTATTATTATTATTATTATGTCTCACAGTGACGTTTGTGCATGGCCTTGCACACTGATTGACAACTAAAGCATTAGAAACAGGGATGTATGGATCTGAGGGCCTTTTCATACTGCATGGTTATAAAATTATGAGTCTATTTTAACTGCCATGGCATCCGATTCTGGGATTTCCAGTTGGGGTGGCATTTAGAATCTTCATGCCTCACCAAACTACAAATCCCAAGATTCCATTAACAGCTATAGCAGCTAAGGTGGGATCACAGTGCTGTAATTTTTTACTGTGAAAGGGCTCTTATACAAATTGCTCTAGGCAGAATGTTTGCTTGTGTGTGCACAGGTGTCGATATGTATATGCGTGTGGTCCTAATCCCCAATCCAAGATCACATCCAGCATCCAGGCCTATAGACTATACACCCCAATAGTAAGACCATAGCATAGTTCACATGTAAATTGGATGGACATCTGAATGATATCTCCATTTTGCCCAGTTTCTCACTCCAACGGGCAATGAAAAATCTGTTAGATTCTTTTAAGCTACTGTCTAGCTCTAACATTTTACAGATCAGCTATAAATATTTGTATCCGCATTGGCATTCCCATTGATGCTTGACCCTGTGGTATCTAATTTGTGGGCATTGCTTATCTTTCTTCCATTACAAATTTCTTGGTTTCAGTAGGATTTATTGCTGAGAAGATTGAACTATAAGGATGAAATATTTAAACTACTTTTTTTAATTGCTGTCATTTCAACTTTGACTTAAAGTGACCCTATGAATGGGAGACCTCCAAGTCTCTCTATCATTAACAGCCCTGCTCAGGTCTTACAAACTCAGGGCCATGGCTTCGTTGATGGTGTCTATCCATCTGTAATGCACTCTGCCTCTTTTCCTACTGCCTTCTATCTTACCAAACATTATAGTCTTTGCTAAGGAGCCCTGTCTGCTCATGATATGTCCAAAATGCAAAGGTCTTAGTTCAGTCACATTGGCTCCTAGGGAGAGTTCAGGCCTGATTTCTCCTTTGTGGTAGTCCACTCCTCACGTGCCAGCAGCACATTTCCAATGATTAAACACTTACAATTGAAGAGAGTGGGTCGTAGGCAGAAGTGGCTAGTAGCTCCTAGATCCATGAAGTGGTGAATCAATTTACTCCAGGTTTTAATCCAAACTTTAAAGGAACTGTCTAAAGTGCCATAGGGTTCAGCACATTGGATTCCTCCTTTAAATCTGGTTCTGATTCACCACTCCACTGACATGGAAGCCACCTGCCAGCACTCTAAGTACCTCAAAGTAAACATGCACACAATTGCACTGTCAATATTTGTCATGGTTTTTTTGTTCTTCCATAGCTTCATCAGCCCTTTAATGAATCTGAGAGGTAGGCTAAGTTACTTTTAACATGTAGCATATGTGGCACCACTAATGCTGGTGTCACCCCTCCCCCTGACGGTGTCGCCTGGTGCAGTTCGGCCCCCTCCGCACCCTCTTAGTGCCACCGCTGTGTAGCATTCTACTATGCCTGATACTTTCCTTTATACCACTGTAATCCTGGTCTGGATTGGAGGCCTTCCACTTGAAACATGCGTAGGGAAAATAGTACAATTGAAATGAATAATTTCCCGCATCCTGTTCCTATTGTAAACTTGAGAAGTGAAGGGGGAAAATCAGAAAGTGACCATAAGGTCTCAATGATGTAGAGTCCTCTTGAAGAAAACAGTTTGCTTAGATACAGATAATGTTGTTAAGTTCCTAGTGATTTCAAGTTAAGTTAAACATGTGCAAAAGATTCTGAGCCATGTCCCAAAACATTTTGACATGTTCTGCTGATATGATAACAGCAATAACATTGAAATAAAATAAAAATAACAAATATGATATATGTAGTTTGGAAATAATACTTACAGGTGAGTTTGTTTATATGTCATAGCCTTTTGCTGCTCAATTGCTGCCACTGCATGTTTTTGTAAGAACTTTATATTAAGTTTATATTAAACTGCCTTGGATCCCATCTTGGGAGAAAGGCGGAATATACTGTAAATCTAATAAGCAAGTACGTAATTTGGTTTCATTGCTTGTTTGATGTGGAACCCTCGGCCTTCAAACCAGAATTTACCTGGCACTGTGTTGTGAAATAAAATACCTGAGTTCAGCCTACCACAGGCTCCATTAATGAATCCTAAAGGGTTTAAAAATATTCTCCTTCAGAATCCTGATCTGGATAACTATCTTTGCAATGACAATACAACAGTTTGATATCACTGTGTCCACCATAGTTCTCTCCTATGGAATCCTGGTATTTGTAGTTTGCGGAGGCACCAAAGTTCTCTGATAGAAAAGGTAAATACCTCACAAAACTACAAATACCAGAATTCCATATGATAGAACTGTGGTGGATAAAGTGGTGTAACTGCTGTATTTCTGCAGTGTAGATAGGGCCTCTAAAGTGTTAAAGCTCTTATTCCCCACACTACTGTCCTAAGGTTTATCAGCTCTCCATGCTTACTTTGGAATAAACAAAAAGTTAAATATAACCCCACAAAACTACAGATACCAGGATTCCATAGGATAGGACTATGGTGGATAAAGTGGTGTCAAACTGCTGTATTTCTGCAGTGTAGACAGGTCCTATAAAGTGTGTTAAAGCTCTTATTCCCCACACTACCATCCTGAGTTTGACCTGGTCACTATGCTTATTTTGGAATAAACAAAAAAAAAATAGATATAATTGCATGTAGAAGTAAAAAGGTCTGGTTCTTGGGTGTCACCATCAAGGTTGAGGATAAGAGAGTGAAGAGGAGAGGGGGAGACTGAGAAGAAAATGTTTTTTCCTACTTTTCTTCAAGGAACATTTTCTTGTCTTACTCCATTAACACAATATTTTTAGATATGAAAAAATGTAACACATGTTTTGTGGCCATCCACTGGTAGATCAGACATTTTCCCCACCTAAAATTCACTAATAGCTGTGGTGTGAACTTTTGTTGCTGTAGGACACTGTATGACAATGCAATCATTTTGAGCCAAGGAGTTCTTATCAGTAAACGGAAATTACACCTGGAATTATTGTGCCTGAAGCTCCATTTTTCTCTGTTAATATAACTTGTGTCACAGTGGTTGAAGAAGCACCTCTGGCAACAGGGTTTCTTTGCTGCTTAAGACAGCCAAACTGTGGATTTATGGCCAACTTGCATCTATTCCCTCTGCTTGCTCATACACTGTATAAAAAGTCCTTTCAGGAAGCCCATGAACTTGAATGTTGTAGTTTGAAACTCCTGCAGGTGATGCTTTGTGTACCACTACTACAATTTCCGCTTGAATACTCATGGTTCATATTCTGCTTTGGTTTGTGAATGCTTAAAAACTGAAAGGAAAGAATCAATCTACCAAGGAAAAAAGTCAATTTTCCTAGTGCAATGTGAGGCCTTGAGCAAGAGCCAATAGCTTCACATCAGAGGAAATAGGAGGATAGTACTTTATGTGGCTTTATGCTTCAGTTTGCATTCTATCAGTGCAGTTCATATGCCAAGAGATGCTAAGTAGGTTCATATAGGAAGTAATATCAAATGTGCCCTCTCAGACTGGCTTGCTAAGGTTTCATTTTCATAATTACCATTTTTTTAGAGAGAATTCAAAAAGCAACTCTTGTTTTAACTGAAAACACTTTCTTTAAAAGCTCATTTTCTTTTGGTTTTGAAAATGTGTGTATGTATGAGCGAGAGGGAGGGAGGGGGAGAGAGAGAGAATGAATAGATGAATGACTTCCGTATGTAACTGGAGAGAGAATTAAATATGAAGTTTAAGGAACTCTTCTATATCTATTTAAAGCATAGTTTACATGTAGCTATTAAACCAAACAGATAATAAGTAGTATAGTATATTTTAAACTGAGGGCCAGCATGGTGTAGTGGTTTGAGCATTGAACTACAACTCTAGAGACCGGGGTTCGAATCCCCACTCAGCCATGGAAACCTACTGGGTGATCTAGGCAAGTCACACTCTCTCAACCTCAGAGGGATGCAAGGGAAAAAAACCTCTGAGCAAAGTTTGTCAAGAAAATTCCATGACAGGTTTGCCTTAGGGTTTCCATAAGTTGGAAATGATTTGAAGGCACGTAACAACAACAATATATCTGTTTCACATGGGTTAGAAATCCTTAGTTCTGGTGCTCTTTCTCTTTCATTCATCTCTTTCTTCCCTCCTTTTTTCTTTTTCACAGGTCTTTCTGTCCTTCCACCCCAGTGTGCATACATTTTCTCCACCCACCCTGCTCACTTTGCTCTCCACATCTAACTTCAAACCAACTCTCTCTTTCTTTCTTTGAATTATTTGAAGAATGTGGGGATCTTCAATAGGAAAGCAGCATGGTGGAGCTGCCTATAGGCTCTGTGGAAAAATGTATCTCTGGTGCTGCCACTGGCTTTCTCTCTCCTAATTAGGAAAGTTCTGACACCTAGTGGCTCAGGGTGGGACTGCAGGCTACAGACCAACTTCAATTACTAAAATTAATTAATTCATTTGAAAAACAAAGTATTCCCATGAGGGATACTCCATGAGTCCTTAGTCTGCATGTTTCACATGTCTCAGTGTTGGGAGAAAATTAAGGTTCCAGGGTGATAGCCCTTTTTTGGAACTTCTTAAAAGTTAAAGCTGTCAGAAGTTAACTTTCTAGTAGCAGAGTAGAGCAGAGAAGGGAGCGGGACTCAATTAGTACAATGCTTTGACCCCAGCCTCTGAGAACAAAGGAAGCAGGCAATCTTGTTGATAAAAGGAATACTTAAGTTTTACTAATAACTTTAAATCTACATATGTGTTGGAAGCTACATCCTAACTACCTAAGGAATAGATTCCGGATGGAGTAGAATTCCTTAACTCACCAATTCAATGAGACAGAAAGGCATTCCTACGGAGTAAGCAGGGAAGGCAACATGCTTCTCTGAAGGCTTGAATCAAAGAGTCATAAAAGATCTCAGACCATGAGGTTACTAAACCTAGGTCACATGATCTTGTAACATAGTTGTGTGTGTTTACAACCATGCCCATTAAAGGTAGGATGAGGAGAAGGGGGAAGGACTCTTGACATGCAGGAGACTCTGACCTCTCTAAGACTTACTTGCTCTAATAGCAAGCCAGTGGGGGTGGGGGTGCAGGAAGAATGCTGGATTTTCCCAACCCTCAGCTTCACAGTCTTGGAACTATGGCAGAGCCGGAGCCATACACACATCACATTCTGTTTTATTGTTATACCTATTTGCAGGTGTGTGTGTGTGCGTGTATCTGTGAGCCTTCAAGTCACCTGTCAACTTAGGTGAACCCATGAATTTCATAGGGTTTTTTAAGGCAAGGAATACTCAGAGGTAGCTTTGCCAGTTCCTTCCTCTGAAATATAGCCTACAGCACCTGGTATTCATTGGCTGTCTTTCACCTAAGTACCAACCAGAGCTGACCCTGCTTAGCTTCCAAGATCAGACAGGATCTGGTGCCTTTAGGGTATTTAGGCCCTATTTTAGCATATTTAGGCCCTGTTTGAAGTCTTATCTTCCACTTTATTGGAAATGCAGCCACAAACACACTTATAAATAGTAATGTTCACTGAATACAGTGGGATATACTTCTGCAGAAACATGTATAAGATTGGACTGCAAATCTATGTGAAGTCAATAGAAGCTGGCATTCTGGCCCATCTTATATTTCTGCAATACATTAGCAGTTCTGTCAGTTGTCACTATGCAGTCTAATTCTTAAAGCATAACATGTAGCTACGTTTCCAATTTTTGTTTAATTCGTTACAGGAATATTGTGGCTGGTGTCAGAATTCTTATTGCAAAGGCTGCATATGACAAAGAGAGGCTTATTTGGCTTCCCCGGTCTGGATACTGTTGTAACCACCTCTGTTCTTCTTTTCCTGCAACCTCTGGTTCCTGTGTTGGGCTAGTCAGAAACAGCCTCTGCACGCCTGCCCTAATTGTGTTGCACTTTGTCAAGCAACACACTATGAGTCCATGTACTGTATGCATTTATGGCAGTTTGATATCATTTTAACTACTAATTATTCAGGTGGGAGACCATCAGGGAATACCAGGTGCTATAGGCTGTATTTCAGTGGAAGGCAATGGCAAACCACTTTTGTCTAAGAAAACCCTATGAAATTCATGGAGTCACCATAAATCAACAGGCAACTTGAAGGCACACACACACACTATGACTCCATCCTCTCGAATGGAGGGATTTGTAGTTTGGAGCGGTCCTTGGGATTGTCTGTTAGAGAACTATACTCCACCCCTCCCCCAGAACTACAACACCAGAGCTGCCTAGCAGAGAATGCTAAGTCCCTCACAAAACTACAAACCCCAGGATTGCATAGAATGGAGCCATAACAAGTAATATCAGAGCAGTGTAACTGTCTGGTACAGATATACTCTTTTCTGTCTTTCCTAGCCTTTTGATCTCTTCACATCACCCCCTTATAAACCTTCCTCTTCCTAGTCCATCCTTTCTCTTCCATTCTGTGCTCACTAACCCCACCCCTTTCTTCCATCTTTAATTCTTGCCTGACTGTTCTGCTTGCTGTACACTGTGCCCATCATGGTTCTGTGTTCTCCATATTGCTGACCCTTCTGTTGAAACTTGGATTGCCATCAGTGTCCCCTGTCTGCCTGGCTCTCTCATTTTTCTGCCCACATAGATGAGGGCCTCAATCCTATCATTAGTCTTGACTACAGTAGACCCATTGAACCAAAAGGATTTACCTACTGTATGTCTTGACTCACCATTCAATGAATGATTGAATGGATCTTCACTAGTTGGGATGCCAATCACTGACTGCAAAGTGCCTGCATAGCACCATGCATCACAAAAATCTTCTTTCATTGGATTTTCCATGAAACATTGCAAATACTGTACTAAAAACCTCCTTTACGGGTTCATTGCTTACTGAGCTTAGACTTTCTTTTAAGGGAATTTACTATAATATGACCTTTTAAATAGTGAAGGTTGTGATCAGATGCTGAGGGAAAGAATCCCACACTAGAAAATCTTGAAACATATGCGAGGGCTCTCTTTCCTAGGTAAATGTGGTCATAAAGGGAAAATAATTCCTTAAGCTTCACCACTGAAGGATCTGATAAATAATATGCTAGCACATTAAGTTTTTATATGGGATAAATTTAAAATATATCATAGAATGGTGAAAATAAACGTTGAATCTAAATGACAGTGAAGATTCATTGCACAGAACAGTCATTTGAATGATTGGTTGTTATTTTCTAGGTCTAATTCGTCTCCAAGAACTCATCAAAGCTCCTTCTAGATACAACATTAAAATCAAAATCCGCCAGTTACCCTCTGGGAATAAAGATGCCCGGCCTTTACTCAAGGAGATGAAGAAGGGCAAAGAGTTCTATGTGATATTTGATTGCTCACATGAAACAGCAGCAGAAATCCTTAAACAGGTAAGGAAGAGACAAATGCCCATTTGTTTCTATGCAGGTGTTCATGCCATCTGGTTTTTAGCTTTTGAGAAACACTAAAACTGCATCCAGGTGGATTAGATTTTGACTTATGATCACAGTGTTGAGCAGATATTACGAACATTGGGATCCTGTCTGAGTCTCTCTCGAACAAGAAAAACCTCATATGAACATCTCTAAAGACACTATGTAAAAGGTTATGGCCAACATATAGACCCTGCTGAAAAGCCCTACCCCATGGTAACTCTCCCCAAATGGGAATAACAATGGAAAAGTGTGTCAATGCATTCATTGTCCCACATTAATGCAGTATCTGAACACCAGTACAGGCATACCTCAGTTAACAAAACTTTTTACAGTGAAGCTCCTTTTTACAGAGCCTTTTTATATCCACCTAGCCTCATTTTCCTCATCATCCTCTGTCTAGCTGGACATTTTTAGCAGCATCAGCATTGAGAGGATGGTGAAGTAGGGCTGGAAAAAATACAGATAAAATACAGACAAGCTGTAGCAGTTTGTCTGCAATAAACATTGCAATAATGCTTGAGCTGGGAAAGAGCAGGATTGTGCTCTAGCTGATCCTACTGTAGCCCTGGCCTACAACAGACAAAGTAAAACAGCCATTGTCTCCAGAATCCTTTACTGAGCATGCATGAACAAGCAAAACAGAGAGAAAATGGGGAAATGCGCCATCAGCTTCCCCAAGCATGTTATAAAAGCATAGATCTTTGGCCAGCAAAATAGAAATCATAAGAAACATGGAGACTGACAAAAGACAGAAGGCATTTTGGAAGAAGTCTTCAAGTGGATTGTAGGAAGTTCAATTTTTTTTAATTATTTATTTGAGTCTTAATCTGACCTGGTTGTTTCCTTTACTGAAACATTGTGATGTAGGAAGCTATTCTTTCCATGTTATTTTTGCCTCTGGTACCAAATTTTCTGTTAAAGAAGTAATGCCCAGGAATATATCTACTTCATAATCCAAATTATTCCTGTAATATGCATGCCTAGTACTAGAAAAGAAGCTGGTAACTTCTGTACACAGCTGTTGCCAATAATCAAGTGCTGCATAGTGCACAAGAAAGAAGGGGAGGGGAGGCCTGCTGGGGGGGGGATGAAAGTTGGAGGGTGGGCAGGCAGGCAGGATGGATGGATGGATGGAGCTACAGCAGCAGAGTGGTTCTTAGTGTTTTCTTTTTCCCTGAGTTCTCCACCTCACTCAGACCTATACCAACATGAAAACTGCTGGCCCTTGTACACAATTAGTTTTGATGTGGACTAAAGTAGCTAGAAAGGTAGGGGGCATACACGAGTAGCAAAACACATGCTTTACATGCAGAAGATTGCTGATTCAGCCCCTGGCATCTCTAATGAATGATCTATGTATCTATTATTTGTATTTTGAGACAGTTGTTTCCCTACTGCTTTAGGACAGGGTACATGCACATTGATAAACTAAGTAAAGTAACCTAAAACTACCATCAAAAGTTAAAAGTATGTCACATAAGACAGTACACAGGTTTTACTGGTAGGAGAAAGTGATGTGAAAGAGAAGCAGTAGTTCAAAAAAGTAAATTTTTCAAGCTCTGAAAAGACCTCTACCTGAGACCCTAGAGAGCTAGTGTCACTTAGAGTACTGGCCTAGGCGGACAAACTGTCTGGCCTAGAGTAAGATCCTATTACATTATTTCAGAAAGTTAGCAATGGATTTCTTGCCTCTACCAAATCCTGCAGTCTCCTGCTTTTCTAGAATCCTCTGGGATTTTAGATGAAATGAATAAAAGGGAAAGAAATCATAATCAAGTGCTATCTTCCCCACAACAAATGCTGGTTTGGCTTCTGGCCATCCCATTTTGGAACCACCAGTCAAATTAATAACTCTGGCAGTAATGTGTGTATCCACTGAGAAAAGTCCTCAATGATCTAATACAATAGGGATGCTGCTAAAAACCATCAGTCATGATCTTAAAATTGCTTTTGAAGTTCTGTGTAAGGAAATATAGAATGATAGTTCCTTTAGAATCCTTCTGAATGCTCTAATAGGATTTATAAATACATTCACCTTTTATGAGTTTGTACAGGAGATGTATATCATATAGTGAAGGGCCAAGGTGTGCTGCCATTTGTTATGACGATTTAGATATTTATAGGTATCAGACTATGACTATGCTAACATTGTAGTGATTGAGAGTTGATAAAATGGTATTTGAGACTAGCGGAACCCTTCTACTTTCAGTATAAGACTAAATTTCCAACACAAGTATTGGTTGCTGAGTTTAATAAGCAGATGGAACACTCAACATGACACCTTGACCTTCTTATAATCTCAATAAATAACCAACAATATGACAAAATCCTTTTAAGCTACAAGTATGAATCAGGTAAAAATGTGTGTGCTTCCTTTAACTTGTGTAGAAATCAATAGTTGGCATTGTTGGTTTGGAGTATGTTGTTTACATTGCTTATGTTCTGCAGCATGGTGCATACTACAGAAAGTGTATCCCCCCCCCCACAGTACCAGTTAGGTAAGGACTATCCTACATGCACACTGCATTCATACCAGGAAATGTTTAGCATCTCCTGTTCAGCTCTGTTTGAATATGATACAATATTTTGAATACAATATTTTGCTGTGTGATAACTGAGAAAACTTTGGAAGAATGGATTTATAGAGAATTAGGAGATTATTAGACAGGAACAAAAAAAAGCGTTTCCATCTCCCAATCTCCTCTCCCATCCCTCTCCCATCCCTGTAACAGGGGGAAAAAGTTTTCAGACCTACCTTAATCGTGCGTCATTCCCTCGGAAGGGCAGCCCAGGAGTGAATGGAGCTCAAACACAGCTCCTTTCACTTCCTGATTTCAAATCTCAGCCATTCTCATGAGAAGACGAGAGGAGAGTGCAGGAAATTCAAATATAAAAAGTAAAATAAAAGACAAAAAGTTACACCAAGCACCTAAACATACTTAAAACATAACAAGTAACCCAGGGAGGGTACAAAAAAGTGTGTCACTTACCTTGATGTCCCGATCTCAGCTGGAGGTGTTCTGTCACAGATCTCCCATTGATGTTGGCATCATGTCAGCATAATGGGGCACCATTTCAATCACACGTCATTCCATTACAGAAACGGAACGGGGGGGGGTGTCTATTGATGGCTTAGCCCATCAATAAAAAGCAGTGCCAGCAGAACGGCAGCAGCACAGGTGCATGACGAGATGAGAATGATGTCATCTGAAAAGGAAGCCCTTTAGCGGTCTCCTGGCATCGTGAGAACACCGTATTTAGCACATCTGATAATCTCCTAAGCCTTCAGCGGACTTAACATGTCCTCATGCTGAAAGTCACAATAGATCCACCAAGACATTGTGATAATGGGTAATGTGAAAAGACATTACAGTGGGCTCCTCAAATCCATGGGAGTTCAGTTCTGGGACCCACTACTGATGGCAAAAAACGTGGATGGTTATGCCCCATATATTAAATGGAGGTGACATGTGTGAATGCTTCAGCACTTCCGGGTGTATGTCGCTGCTAATTTAGGTATGGGACACGATGATTCATGGGTGGTTGAAACTGCAGATCAGAAGCCCATGAATAGGGAGGGCCCACTGTATTAAGTCAAGGAATAAGGAATGACTGGGTTCTGTCAGAGCTAAATAGCAACACGTCTCCTATTCACTGTTAGTGCTGTGTACCTTCAAGTCAACTCTGATTTATGGCAACCCTACATAGAGCTTCCTTGTCAAGATTTATTCAGAGGCTGTTTGCACTGTTTTCCTCTAATGCTTAGAGAGTGTGCTATGCTGAAGGTCATCCAGTGGCTGAGCCGGGATTCATACCCTGGTCTTCTGGATTCCTAGTCCAACATTGAAATACCTACACTACACTCACACAAATAAAACAACTGTTTTGAAAGAAGTCACAAATGTCCATTCAGCTATACTATGTACATTTCTCTTATTCATGCATATATATTGCACCATGGGATGCCAGCAAACATGTGTGAGGCCAGCAAACATGAGTGGGGTCAAGGACTCACTGCTTCCATGTGACTGAATGCACCTCCCTTCCAAAAAACAGGGGAGCATTTCAATAATTAATGAAATAGATGGACATAACCTGATATGTACACTATCTATTCAAATACTGAAAGCTTATAGAATTGTGGAACACAGAAAACAGTGTTCCCTGTTGTGTAGCACATCACGAGTTTACTTAAGAGGTGAGCATCCCTGTATTCATAAGGACTTACTCCCAAGAAAGTGTTCAAAAAACATAGTGTTGGAAGAGACCACAAGGGCCATCCAGTCCAACTCCCTGACATGCAGGAATACCCAATCAAAGCACTCTTGACAGATGGCCATTTAGCCTCTTCTTAAAAACCTCCAAAGAAAGCCACTTTTGTAAATACCTACCTGCTTCCAGTGGCAGCCAACATGGCAGCCATTTTCCCACCTCTGGATTCAGTGATTAAAGAAGCCAGTCAGGTTCTCTACAAGTTCCTTTAGGGAATGGCTACATTCCCCCTGGCGAGAGCAGTGGCTTATGGGAAGGTAGAGCAAAGAAGCCTGGACTTCCCAGCCCTGGGATCTAAGTTCATCACCATCTTTTCTGCCTAAAATTTTGGGAAAGTTTTTCTGTTGCAAAAGGGTCAGATTCAACCTCGGGCTTGGCTAGTTGTGTATTGTGAATGCTGGATGGGGACTAGATGGAGAAAGACCTGGTAGGAAGAAAGCTCAATAAGTTTTAGGTTTTCTTTGCCTGAAAAATTGAAAGCACTAGATTATTTGAGATACTTGTTTTTTACCTAAAAAAATATAGAATTCATGCTGAAGAGTTGAAGGGGGAAGACAGGCCAGGTCAGAGCATCAAGAGAGTTTTGTACAAGAAAATAGTGGAAGAGATTTATGTTAATCCGAGTTTGCAAAAACATCAGGCCAAACCAAATTTGTCAGACTACCTAAAGCACCAGACTGGCCACATTGAGTATTTCATGGACAAAAGAGTCCCCAAAACGTTGTGGGACTTGAGGTGGAGGCTCTATTATCATGTTCTTAACCTAAGAGGAAGGAAACCATGGACCACAAAGGATGAGCAGACTTGTCCCCGTCTGAAATGTAAAAAGGCTGATATTTTGAGTGGCGTGGCACAAAAGGAGATGATCAGACACTTTGCCCAGGACTGGCCGAGCACCTGGGAAACATGGGAGGAGGTGGCCTGGTCCTGGATTGGCCAGATTTGGCACAACATGCTTGGGAGATAGTGCTTTCAGGGACCAAACCTCCAGAGGGTGTCAGGGGACCCAGAAAGACAGTGGGCCAAAAGAGGAAGAGGAGGGAGTCTGGTTCCCCGGTTGTGAGTTTTTGGACAGTGCCCTGGTCTACGGTGCACCTGGTAAACCTCTATGTAATGTTGGGATTATTTTTCCAAAGACAAAGGGAAGTAAAGAGTCAAATCTGCAGGATGTGAAAGGCACTGCTTATTATGTTGATAACGTAATTGAAAATTTAGCTTTGACTGAAAAAGAGAACTTGCCAAACCATCATTGGAGAAAGTTTTGGCTGTGGTTTAATGAGACAACCCCAGCAATAACTTAAGGGATATCTTTAAATAAATATTTTATTATTATTATTGTATTATTATTTTTTATTTTTTTATTTTCCAAATATGTATAATTGTAATGTATAACTTCTAATTTTAGTATAAAGGTGTAAATATAATGTTTATTGGAAAAGAAAAGAGAGTGATTATAGTGTGTTTAGATTAAGGATAGTTTTATTTTTGTATTAGTAAGAAAAGAGAATAGAAAAAGATTTTTGCATTATTGTTATGGCCTTTTGCAGTCAGGTGTATTATTCTGTAGAACTGGTTTTATTTTAATAAAAAAATTCCTAAACCCCCCCTCTAAAAAAGAATTCCTAGGCAGCGCATTCCACTGCTGAACAGCTCTTGCTGTAAGGAGGTTCTTCCTACTGTTTAGGTGGAAGTTTCCATCAATAAAAAGTGGTGCCTTTTCCGTTGCTCCAGCATGGAGGAAGCACAGAGGAAGGACGGGAGGAGGACGGGGTGTGTGGTATCAACCACCGGAAGTGGGACAGCGGCATCCTCCTGACCTCCGCAGGGGTTTTTTTAGAGCGTCTGATAAAGTCCATAGTTAACATTGCATGGAGCAAGAGGTGGGACCTTGCCCACTGGGTCTTGTCCACTGATAGTCTTGGACCCACTGCTGTTATCACAGTGAAGGGGAATGTCTGTGACGGAAGCTTTCTGTATATGTGTGGGCTGCTATCAAGATATAGTACTCTGTGTAATCAGGTGCTAAATCACAGGGTGAGTGTATGCAGAAAGAACAGGCTTTCCTGTTCAGACATTCCTTCAGACAGTGGAGGTTAAGGCCAGCAAACATGAGTGGGATCAAGGCCTCACTGTTCTGCTCCATATGATTGAACGCCCAGATTGATTTCAGTCTCCCACAAAATCAATTATGAAATAGAAATGATGTGAACTTTCCAAGATATAAGCTCCAAAACTGTATATTTTTCCCCCTTGGAGATGGTGGGAAGTAAGGATTAAGGATGAAAAGAAGATTTAGTATATACTCAAGGCCAGTTTCTTGAGATAAGAATTACAACATCAAGTGTATTATGAAAGAGAGATTTCTACCTTTCAGGTTGATTGCGGCACCAGCAAATAATTTATGGTTCAGAGTTCATGGCAGGCACCGCTGCAGTTCTTCCCTAGGAAACAGAGCCAGAATTGGTTAAAATATGAGAGAAACATGCTTGCAGTTTATTTGCCAGGAAATGAGTGACCAAGTAAGGCTTGGAAAGAATGTATTAAGTCCACATTTTTAAATGAACTTACTTGATTAGCATTTCCCATACCAATAAGCCAATCAGAATGCTATTATCCTTGTACTTTCAAATGTTTTTAGAATTGTTCAATAGTTCTCAGCTTTAAAAATGTACAAAATGCACACAAAACTGTGTATTGGGGGAAAATATGTGTAGAAATGAATATTAAAATATGTGCTAAAACCATCCTTTAAAAAAATTAATAAGATCAATAATTACAGAAGAGGGGGTGAAATAGTCCTATTTGTTAACATATGCCCAGATAAGACGCAGACTGGACCATCTTTAGCACTAACTCTTAGAATTTTAGATTTCCTCTTTAATAAGATTTTTGCAACCATTATTTCCTTTCCAGGAGACCAAGTTCCTTTTAGGTTCCAATGGCAATGCCATCTGCTGCCAAGACAGTAGTAGACTGATGTAGAAATATGTAGTAGTAGACATATGTAGTTCTTTGCTAATTTTCTTCACAGTTCAAGACTTACTATTTACTAAAACTTCATACATTGTTGTTTTGTGCAGAAAACAATTTTTTTCTGCACCAAAATAGGCTGCATGTTCTGTGCAAGCTAGAATAAGCAGAAGAGCATTGTTTTCTACAGAGAAAATATTTCTATGCAGAAGCATTATTTTCTCCTCACACACACAAAAAACTGTTTTATATTCAAAACAATCATTTTGTGTAGAGTACGTCTCAAATGGTGAAGAGACTTGTCAGCCCAGGATTCTTCTTGTCAGTGTTTCTCAACACTAGACCACTTTCCAACCATTTCTACAAATAATTTGTAAATATTTTTTGCTATTCCTTGCACACAGTCATGCTCTTGCTCCAGGACACCATTCTGTGCAATCTTGTATTGCCATTTTTAAGTTTTAAAATCATATGTTTGGTAGATTTATTGTATATGCTGCTTAAGTTTTACAAGGCCAAGAAAATCAGTTTACCTCATGAGTAATAAGATATTGCTACAAACCATTGTGCTCCTTGTAGCTGGTACACAACAAATGAAATTAACTGAAGAAGAATCTCAAATCTCCTGCCACCAGATTTTCCTTTCCCTTTCATCTTGGAAAGTTTCATTCTAATAAAAGATTAAGGTACCACAATCAGCCTGACTGGAAGACATCTCTTCTGCTATATAGCGTCCACAGAACAGCTCTTTGATCACATCCCAACCATAGGGGGAATCAGAAATAATTCTAACCATACCTACTTGCAGTTTACTCTTGGGGAAAATGAGTGAGAAAGAAAGAGAGATCCATTTTCAATGTGATTATAGACTGGAAATCTGAAGCCTCTATACATCATGACAGAATATTATGGTGGGTTTTTTTTATCCCCAGAGGAAGACAGAGGGAGATGATATTTTGCTTGAATTCTAACAGAAATGGAGATATGATCACAAGTTATTAAGTAAAGCTCAGGACAAATAGAATGTATCTTTCATACCTCTTTGATGGAGTTGGTAACCTCTATGATCTGGAGAAAATTGGCTGGTGGTATCTATACCAACAGATATCACCAAGCTGTTCAGTCAACAGATCTTACACGTCCTGATCCTTCTGTGCTCTTCTTACATTCTTTGAACCAAATAGTTCTGTGGAAGGAATTTAGTAGTAATTAAAACTGTACCTTCTCAGCATTCTAATCTTGTCTTTAGAACAAGTGGGAGTCAAGACACCTACATTTTCTAGTTGCTTTCTCAGCCTCAGCCCTTTATTCTGTGTTCTGCCAACAAGAATTTGGAGGAAAGTCACAAAAGGTGGACTGAAAGAAGCCTACTAGAGGGGATGAAAGTATGGAGAGGATATTAGCAATTTTGTTTTGATCTGAGAGATAAGTATTTGTGGGTGCTGCAAACTTGACTGGCTCAATGATGCCATGGATTGCATATGAGTCAGAATTAGAGTTTGGAAAATTCACTGGCTGGGGATGTGGGGAGTTGTAGCCCAAGTTCTGATAGCAATGTGGCTGCTTGTGCAGCAGGGAAGAAGTAGTTGGATAACAGGAGCTACTTCCCAGAATTCCTGACATGTAGTCAGGTGCAGCTGACATAAAGAAAATAAAAAGGAGGGGCTATTTTTTGTGTTGTGGAAACAGCTATTTGAGAAGAGGTACAAAACCATAGGATACAAACTTCTCTTCTTCTGTGCCTCTGACGTCAGCAGTGGCATGTCACTCACATGCCCAATTTGAAGCAATTTTGTAAAGTCAAGGAAGATGAAACAGGAAAGACCCTGGGTGAAAAAATGGTTATCATAACTGACAATCATAGAGAATTGTAGCATGAATAACTGTGCATACCTGTCAGCAATATAAGGAAAACTGCTGTCTGGTTAGACTTCAGTAACCAGGGAAAGTCTTTCCAAAGATAGGATAGACCTGAATATTTATTTATTGTTTACTTATTTATAATATCTTTTTACCAAAAAAGGCCAAAAAGGTAAGCTTACAATAGTAAAATTCAAATAAAAACAAAAATACAACTAAAACAGAATGGACTAAATCCAATGTTAGTCAGACCTACACTGGTCCCATTGAAATGAATGGGACTTGTTAGTTACAACTTACATCCCATTGAATTCAATGGGACTACTCTAGGTGAGATTGATGTTGAATTTAGCCATTACAAATATAATTAAAACACATTGATAAAAAAATGAAATAACAGCTCCAATCCATTAAAAAACCACCTTAAATTGTGAAAGCCCTGTCTACACAAACATAACTTTGCTGGCTGGCCTTATGAAAGCAGAAGCTGAAGCAAAAAAAAAAAAAAAAGAGAGGAAAGAGATAGAAGGCTGAGGTGAGTGAACGTAAAAAAATGTAGAGTAACCAGAGAAGGTAAGAAAAGGGTATGGAGGAAAGTGATACCAAGGGAAGACAAACTGTGCCATGATCAGTTTGAGGACTTGGAAAGGATGGTAAGGAATCAAGAAAGTGGGGATGGAGGTGTGGGATAGGACATTGTTTCTTACTCCATCTAGAAGAAAGGTATGTCTCTTCGGAAACAACCTCAGGTACAAAAGATGCTTGGATCTTGTTGAAGGGAGGTGGAAAAAAACTGAATATCTTTCATAAGCTTCAGTGACATGTTTGGCATCTATGGTAGTTTCTATAACACTGTGCTGGTAATATAACAATATATCATCCAGTGCAGCAGTGGACAAACTATGGCCTTCAGCCTAATCGAAGAGCCCAGAGGAGAGAAGGAAGATGGCCATGGGGAACTGAAATAAACTGAAAAATGGAAGGAAAGTAGAGAAGCTCACTGCAAACTCAGACCCTTGTTGAAAGTTAACTCTCTCTCCTCCAGCAGACTGCTGGTTGAAGGGGAAGAGGGGGGAGTGTGGGGGGAGTAAGAGAAGGGAGCAGCAGAAAAAGTGCAGGGAAGGAGGTGTCAGAAAGAGAAAGAAGAGATGGTCTTGTCCACCTTTGCCACAGACCCCTGCCCACCATGCCCTTGCCCACCAGCATGTGTCCCCCTACAAGTTAGAGAATGCATGGTGAAACATAGAAGATAGAGGAAAGAGCTGTTCCTCCTCAATGGCTGAACAAGTGGGGTATGTTTAGCCTAGAGAAGACAGGACAGGACTTTCTCAATTATGGTGCCCACTTATAGAATGCCTTCTACTTGGAAGCCTGACTGGTGCCAACATTAGTTTCTTTTTGGTGCCAGGTCAAGACATGGCTTTTTAATTCAGACTTTTACCTCACACAAGCAAGAGGGAATTGGGACCAGAACCCTGTGTCTGCCTGTCACAATGGTGATTGCTCTCCCAATTCCCTTAATTCAGACTTTTAAACATTCACATTATTTTAACTGGTTTAGCCTTTTGATGTCCTTTTAGCTTGTTTGGATCCTCATCTTCAGAATGTCTTGATAGTAATTTGGAATTGTTTAAATTGCTTATATTGTATTATCTGTTTGCCATTCTGAAATCTCATGATAAAAGGACACAATCATTTTTAAATAAATTAGATGGAAGAGTGATATGATAGTCATCTCAATATCTGAGGAGCTGTCATATGAAGAATGAAGCAAGATTGCTTTCTGCCACTCCAGAGAGTAGGACCTGAACAGGTGGATTCATGTCAGCAGGAGATTCCTAATTTGAAAAAAAACTTCCTGATAAGTAAGAGCTGTTTGTCAGGAGATCAGGCTGCCTTGGAAAATGCTAGATAAATGCTAGGAAGGAGCCCTGGTGGCGCAGTGGTTAAATGCCAGTACTGCAAGTCACCACATTGCAAGTTCGATTGCAGAGGGCTCCAAAGTTCACTCAGCCTTCCATCCTTTCGTAGGTCAGTAAAATAAGTACCTGGCTTGTGGGGGCAATTAGCTAACACACACTGGAAACTGCTTAATGCAGTGTAGATGTGTAAATTGCTATTGCTTAGAACAATTTGTAAGCCGCTCTGATAGCCTTGTGGCTGAAGAGCGGGGTATAAATAGCTAATAAATAAAAAAATAAAATAAAAAATAAATAGATTTTCTTTCATGAAAGATTTTTAAACAGAAGATAGATGCCCATTTGTTAGTGATGCCTTAAGCTATAGATTCCTGCATTGGCAGGGACTGGACTAGAAGACCACTGGACTCCCTTCCAGCTTTTCAATTGTATTGCTTTACCCCATACTAGTACAACAGTGAGAATAAGTGCATCAGTCTGATAGCAACCAATTACAAACACAGGTGAATACCTATTCCAAACCTTGGTATAAAAGTACCATGAAAAATCACCTGTATTAAACTGGCAAGAGGAGAGAAATGCACATGAGTGCCTGTGTGCTGGTGGCAGAGATATGCTCTGCCCTGGCTCATGCACATAGGCTTGAGAAGATGTAGCACACTTGTATCCCATCCTCAGAATCAGGAAAGGGCTGGAAGGAGTGTTGAATTGACTGGACAACAGGAAAGTTCTGTATTACTTGTCCAATATAGAATACATGATGGCCTGCCTATAGTATCAGCCATTATTTATGTCACCAGAGCTAGAGCAAATTATGGCTATGATCTTAATTAGCTGGTGCAATTATGCTGGCCCAGGAAGAGGAAGTGACACAGGCTGTGCGCACAGTGACAGAAGAAGCCATGGGTACACTGACAACAAGAGGTGGGGAATGACAATGGAAACCCTCTCTGTCAGGAGAGAAAGCTGTCCTGACTGCTCCTGAGTAGCTTGGTAACAGCCAGGACATCTTTCGCTCCTGAGAGAGATGGCTTTTGCTGCCATTTACCTGTTTCCACTACACACCATTTGAAAAAGTGTCTTACACTGGCTTAATGGGCTGTTGGACTGGCATTAGGCACCAGTAGGATTCTGGCCTCTTAGGACTTCCTCAGATGGCCCTTACTGCGCAAGCAGCCTCCGGAGCAGTAATGAGGCTGCTGCGCGGCAGGGGGTCATTTTCGGATGCCACTGTCCCTCTTCCGTGACCGTTCGTAGCACGTACATGAAGCTTTGGAATCCGCCGCGCCATATTTCAATCACGGAAGTTGCCCGTGATTGAAATATGATGTGGCCGCTTCCAAAGCTTCACGTACATGCTATGAATGGTCACGGAAGAGGGATGGCGGTGTCCGAAAATGACCCCCTGCTGTGCGGCAGCCTCGTTACTGCTCCGGAGGCTGATTGTGCAGTAAGGGCCGTCTGAAAAAGTCCTTAGTGTCACACTGTCTATTGACCAGACAAAGCACTCTCATAGAGAGTTTGCTTTAACTTGCATCAGTTTATTAAGAGTTTCAAAGCTATGCCTGTTCATTCCTTTCATCTTTTTGTGGCTCCTTGGAGCAAAAAATTCCCCATGGGCATTCACTGTTTAAAGTAGAACTTCTTTAGCTTACTCTGTCATATTTATTGCTGTACATTTACACTAAAAGCTTGTGCGCAGAGGGAGGCCACCCCAGGATAGCAGTATGAGCTCCAAGTATACACATAGCACTTTAAAATGACAGCAGCTGCTATCTGCCATTCTGGGGCTTGGAATTGACTCTTTTCCACAAATGGAACATTATTACTCTAATGGTTTTCCTGTAGAGACCAGGACATTGTCAGCCAGCTCCAAGTCTTGACTTAATCAAGCATAATGGAGAGCTACCACCATGTGTCTGTGTTTTACACTGGGAGTCTTGATTTTCTCATTCTCATTCAGAATCTTATGAAAGGGATTTTGGGTATTCAGAACACTATTGGTCAGCCAGTATCTGCTTTCACACTGGGCATGCCTGCGGGAGGAACATGTTTATACTGTGAAATGTTCCAGAGTCCTTATAAGCCTTGATGTGTTTCTCTCCAGAGCACTCTCTGGTTCCTGGCCTCTTCTCATGGCAAATAAGCCAAATTGTGGACTGTGCACAGGTTTCAGGTTGAATTGTGGGCTATGTCCAGCCTATACTAGGGAGGAAGGAGAAGCTTAGCATATGGGGGGGAAAACCCGCCACACAACATTCAGTACCTATTGTCTTATGTTGCCAATAATTTTCATGCCTTCATTATGCAAAACTGTTTAGACCATAGTATTTTCCTTTCTGAAGAAAGTGATGTCCCCACCCCACCCCAAAGCCAGTCAGCTTATTTTTTGCACCTGAGACAGGTAATTTCACAAGGTCTCCTCCTCCGAGGCAGTAGAAATACAATGGCCAGTGTCCAACCATGTCATATGATTAGCAAAAATGATGTTGCTGCTAGTTCTGCTCTATGGGCAATGGGGCAATCCAGTGCAGTGTCCAGTCATGCAACTGTTTGTGTAACCATTTGCACAACCAGTGGCATACTGTAGTTGGTTGCACAAGTGCAGCATGTGTAGAAGTCATAAGAACAAGTATGTTCCTTCTTGTGCAAATGGAAAACAAAACAAAACAAAACATTGGAACCCTGCTAATTCAGTCTTTTCCTCCACTAATATTCTGTTGGACTGAGGCCACAGTAAATTAAATTACTAACCACCTGTTTTTCTTTCCACCAAAAATTAGCCATCAGGTCATAAATAATAAATTATTATTAATAATAAATTAACTAACAACTTGCTTTTTCTTTCATGACACCAAATGTTAGCTGCCTTGCATGTCTGCCTTGGTCTTCCAAATATATTTTTGTTGACATTTTAAAGCTCCAGCCCCAACAAGTCAAGCAGAGGCAGTTGATGTCTTCCATGTCAGTGAGGCAGTGAATCCACCCTGAGTTTTAGTCTGAACTTTAAAAGTGCTGTCCACGGTTCTAAATCTCATCCCCCAAAATAGCATTGGCACATTGGATAGCTCTTGTATTCAGATGAAGACATGGAAGGGATTCACTGTCCATTGACAAAGAAGCCACCAGCCACTTCTGGAATTTAGTTGAAAATCATTTCCTAAAATCTCTGATCCCTTAATAAGTGGGATAAACCTCACTCAAGCAGGTTTTGATGTAATTTTAGCCACAATTTAGGTGCAAAGAGGTATGAAGTCACCCTTCAGCAACATGTGAATCTCCATGGTATTTTTTAGGAGACCAGCCAAGACAATCTAAGTTGTACAGTCATCTTGTTTAGAAAATATGCCTGTAATCTATCACATAGAATGCTTATTGCTTTTGCTGTGTTTTTCACTCCTCTTTAATGTCTTCCTCCTCAATAGATCCTCTCCATGGGAATGATGACTGAATACTATCACTATATTTTTACAACCCTGGTAAGACATTTTGATAACTTGTTTCCATTAAAGTGGAAGCAGTGGAAGAGTTTCATCTCCTTGTGTGTATGTGTCACCATAACAGATGAAATGTGCATCTCAACTGCTAAGAATTACTATTACCACTAGAGCCATCTTGTAATGGAAGTGGCCTCATATATTCGTCATATTAACCAGCCCGATTTCCTCCTCATTTTTATCTCTCTATGTCATAGGAAGAACAGTAATTACATGTCTATTATTCCATATTTTTTAAAAAAAAATCGAAGGAAATGATTGGGGACAAAATAGAAAAGATCGAATATCAACTATTTCAAAACTTTTTGTCAGTGTTTGGCAAGAACATCTTACTTAGATTACCATAGGATTTTTCTGAGTTCAAGGGATGAGACATGATATTAGACACATCTCCTTCCTAGTTCTGTATTAAACTTAGGAGATTTTCACACAGCTAAAATATCCCCCGGAGAAATCAGGACAGAAATATTTCTGTCCTGGAAGCAGCGCCGCAGTTCG
The DNA here is from genome assembly GCA_030847615.1 of Gambelia wislizenii. NCBI lineage: Eukaryota > Metazoa > Chordata > Lepidosauria > Squamata > Crotaphytidae > Gambelia > Gambelia wislizenii. Next base: position 286,039,169 of record JAUMIR010000003.1, read on the forward strand.
CACGCCCAGTTCCCTCTCACGATATGCCTTCATCCTCACGCTGTGTTTTTTTTCCCCTCTTCCATAATATTTTATTAATGGCAAACTCCCGTTATATTTTATTAATGGCGAACTCTCTGTCCCGATTTCTCCGGGGGATATTTTATCCGTGGGAAAATCTCCCTATATCCTCCCCAGCAGAAAAGTTTGATTCAATTTATTTACTGTTAAATTTTCCTCTCTTATAGAAAATCTGCAAGAGTGTGTTTACATTTTAGAGTTCATAAATTTGTCATTGACTTCCCAAGACCTAGCTTTCTCAGTGGTTTTGTCACTCATATTCCAAAGGCAGTGATACATCAAAATTATAGCAGGACCAACTCCCTACAGAACTAGCTTGCATCAGCAGTGCTGCTGAGTTACATTTTTCTGAATGGTTTTTCAACACAACATGTTTAACAAAGAAAGCCATTAAAATTATATTTATTGCTTAATTTTTATATTTATTGCTTAATTATCCTAGTATAATTTTTTGAAGTACATTATCCTTACATAAGGTGACTCATTTTCAGAATTGTATTGCTCATGTGTACAAGACGTGAGAAGTATATAGAAGGAAAACAATGATAATCATTTCTCATTGCACTTTTGGTACAATCCCAGGAATGTAACCTGTTTTGTGATAGCTGGGAATGGACAAGCCATGTTTAAAGATTTTGTTTTGTGTATGTCAGTAGTTTAAAGAAGCAATTGTAGTTTTGCAAACTTTATCAGATTTTACATTCAGAGAGAGATAAATTGTGGGCCATTAACTTGTGCTGCATGTCCGCTGGTGAACAGCATGTTCCAGTAGTATGTGTGTGTATCGGGGGGGGGGGGTGATCTCCCCTTCCTACTGCAGCCCCATGACAACCTTGCTCCCAAACCAGCTCTGGTGGCCTGGAAAATCCTCTCATGATAATTTTTGGCTAGCTTTGAGGGACGTTGGGGAGGGGGAGAGAAGGAAGTTCTACTCTGTGCTAGCACAGTATTAGATTTAAGTTGATAGTTCTTCACAAGATTGTTAATATCAGCAGTTTTGTTTTCTTGACACCAATCTTTCAAATCCTGACAAATGCCTCTTGCTTTTTTTCAATCTGTGACATACGGCGTCACAAAAATAATATCTCATAAAGCATCCATTATATGCCTGCTTTGCAAACTTCTAATGCTCATGGAAACACTTCTTCATCAATTTGATACATATATCAGACACTGTGGCAAAAAGATACCAAAGCTGACACAGGAAGAGAAATATGAAGCTCATAAGTAGTAGAGCCGTATTGTTCATCTCAGTGCTGGCAGTTTTCCTTCTCACAACCAGAAAGCATTCTTTACCATGAGCAGCCAATTTTTCGTGCTATTTTATATGTATTTTTGGGTGATGGCTATAACATTGTTACATGAATTATATCCACGAGTGCCAAATAATACAATGCCTTCTGTTTAAAAAAATGCTATTTTGAGTATCTAATATCTTCCATTGAAACAAATCACTCACAAATCCTATTCAGCTCATAGTTATTCAGATTTTATAATGAATGTAGTTTCTAAAATACATTTTAAAGTACATTTAAAATACATTGAAAATACATTTTAAAGATGTCTAGATTTGGTAGAAATTGACAATGATAAAGATTTGGTTTCATATTCAGGTATGCTATGTCACCTATAAAAAAATACAAACCCCCGTGGATGGTGGTTTGTTATTGTGCCTGTTCACATTGGATGCTCCCAGTTCTTAGTAAAAGAACTATGGGAAGATAATTGCTTGAGGATGGGCAATGGCTTTGAAAATGATTGCTAATAAAGGCTGACACTATAGTTATGACAGTGACAACTGCCAGCTTCCATATGAGTAGGGCAATAAATCCATTTGAGTAGTAATTCTTATCTTTAAATAAGATATCTAAGGTGCTGTATCGTATCCTCAAAATAGTTCAGCAAGTTCAATGGTGACCACCAGCTACCTCTGGGCTATAGTGCTGAATCAGTATAAGGTGGCTGCTTTTATCATTGATGTAATCTTATCTTATCTTATCTTTCTTTCTTTCTTTCTTTCTTTCTTTCTTTCTTTCTTTCTTTCTGAAATTCTTGGCAACAAAGGATTTGTTTGCACTAGACTTGGAACCCTACAGATACAGTGGAGTTAATATGACAGGGTTTCGTCTGCTCAACATTGACAATGTGCAAGTGGCATCAGTTATTGAGAAGTGGTCAATGGAACGGTTGCAGGCACCACCCAAGCCAGAGACTGGGCTCCTGGATGGCATGATGACCGTAAGTGAAAAACTGCTATCTGCAATATTGGCAACATACTGTAAAGCTAACCAGTATTACCACAATGCTGAAAGGAATTTCAACTTTATTCTACATTCAGAAAAGCAAAGCTGTCCTGGATTGGAAAAAGTGGTGTTGGCCACAATCTTATGCCTCAGTCATGCCAGTTTCAATGCATGCATCACAATGGAGTGATAAATCAGGATGTAGCCATTCCAGAAAAAAAGGCAGATTTATTCCAGAATATCACCCATGAAAACAGAATTCAGGAAATGCTGTGTCAGGCAGGTGTAGCCCATGTAGTACCTTTGCAAGCTGCTGCAAATGTACCTTTAGCCATGAACATGCCTACATCTTACTCTCTACATTGTGCAGCCTACAATGTAGTGCCTACTGCCAATTGAAACAAAGCTGAAATAGTGTCTCTGTCTCACTGTGCAAGGTTATAGCAGTCCCAGGTTAAACCACTGGCACCTCCAAGTAGGAATGGGAAAAAGTCCTGTCTGAAACCAGGGAGAGGGACTGCCAGTCCCTGTTGACAATACTTACCGAATGGACCAAAGGCCTGAAGTAGAATGTCTACCCAAAAGGTCCAAAAAGGTATTGCTGCAGTATTCAGATCCCAGTTTCCATGTTTATGTGTTTCCCTCATGTGTCTTGCCACCTGAAGCATGCCACTTCAATCTACTCATGATGGGACTGTCCGGATTGCAAATATCTCACTGACCTGCAGTGGTCACAAGAATAGTTTGGGTATGTGAAAATTAGTGGTTCTGTTGAAGTGGAATTAGAGACATACTTCTCATAATTCTCCTTGCTATTGTCAAATCCACTAGTGGTTAGTCAGGTCATCTGTGACTGAAGTATATCACTTCAACATTCTTATGTACTTCAGCAGCATCATGATGGTACTATATAAATATTGTAAAGAATAATAGTTTAGGAGATGTGTACTAGAGATGTAAATCTTCACATTTTTGTGCTTGCATGCAAAAAATGAAAAGTTCAGAAGTTTTCTGGCTGTTTGGAATGAATATGAGTAGTTTTAATGCATTTTTCAGTGATTTATCACATTTTGGGACTTGTTTGAGAGAAAAAAATAGATGCAAAAAAGTCCTGAAAGTGAATAATCTTGTGGGGGTTGAGCACTTTTTAAAGCACTGTGTCTCAACATGTTGAAGTGGCTTTTCTCATCAGGGATGGGAAAATTGCAAGTAATCTACATCCCTAGTACATACATATTTATTAACAGTATTTATATACTGCCCTTCATAAAGATAAATTCCAGGTTGGTTTTCAGTAATACAGCAATTTAAATACAATTAAAATACAAACCCAAAACTCTGAAGCCATTCAGCAGCACAACTTCATAAGAAGGATGGCACTATTTATTTGTGGTATGGTAAGAAAAGGGCTGTAGATCAATGATGTTCAAATAAATGCAGATGGATGCTTATTATCTGGTTTTGCATCTTGCACTGGAAATTTTCTTTCAAATGTTGTAACATTAGCAAAAATTCACATTTTATATAGGAGTGTTTCATCTGAACTCCATACTACAGTACCCTCTGTGACAGTAAGACCAAGCACCAATACTCACTAAAAAGTATTGTAAAGGGCAACAGTAGCAACAGTGATAGTGGCCACCCAGTGCTGTAGGTGAAGAAACAACAGGTGATCAATTAGAATGAGAAGCCCACCAGAGACTTCTTTAGGGCAGCATCAGTTTTAAGATCTCTTCAATTTGGTAACAGCCAGAAGTACAAGAGTACCAGGAAGTGGCCAGAGCAGAGGGACAGGTGACCTTTGGTTTTTAAAGTTGTGAGGGAGAGGGGATTTCAGCAGGAATAGCCATCAAGGTCAGCCCAAGTCAATATATGGTGTAAGGCAGGGAGACAAAATCAAGGTACACAGTTTCTTAAGCAAGCCAAGTTTTTCTTATAACTGGAGCAGACTTTCATGTCTCTTTCGTGTCTCTTCTTGGCAATAAAAAACCAACAATAAATTAAATAGCTAACAATTTGCTGCCCTTTCATGACACCCCAGGTTGTTTGCCTGAAGCAGCTGCCGATCAGTGTCTAATAATAAGGCCAGGCATAGCTTTTCTGGTCCCTGTGTAAGAAGCCACATCTTGCGGGGGGGATCCTTCTTCCACATTGGAAGACACTTTCCTCTTCCATCTGACCACCTTAAAATGATATGGGAGAGCTCAGGACAAAAGGCATCCATGGTTAAATGAATCAAATATTTATCAGTTTGCAGTCTGATGTTAAAGGCAGGTCCTGGATCAAAACCGTTTGAAGCCATAAACATTGCTAATTAGTAATGATTCAATTTGTTTTATAGATTGTATTCAATTCTAACTGAGAGCCAGCATGGTGCAGTAGTTTGGTGTTGGACTAGGACTCTAGAGACCAGGGTTCAAATAAATCCCTGCTTGGACATAGAAACCCACCAGTCACCTTGGGCAAATCATACTCTCTGAGCCTCAGAGGGAGGCAATGGGAAATCTCCTCTGAAGAAATCTTGCTGAGAAAACCCTGTGATAAGTTTGCCTTATGGTCTCCATAAGTCAGAAACCACTTGAAGGAAAACAACAGATTCACTTCTTATTGGTGGGTCAAGAGTAATCCTGGGTTTGCATTGTGCGAAACAGTAATGGATAAGTTTGGATCACACATCATTGCAAACCTCTCTAGTATTTAGTATACGTAATTTATTAATGCAATGGACAATTAGTCTATCCATTTCCCAAACGATTAGGCATGGTTAGCACAACTGTATATCTATAAAGTGGTAGTTTAGAAAGTTTAGAAAGAATGGTCATTATCTCATCACTAAATGAAATGTTACAGTTTTTATCCTGGTGTGCAGTTTGCTATGTTTTATAATAAGTAATTCCATGTTGTATTAAAGGGCATGGTCTTTAACCATGTATGTTGCAGTAGACCTGTTAGTCTCAGAAACATTCTGCCATTTAAATGCACCTTAATGTTCTGATCCAGAGCTTTACTGGCCCAGGAAAGAAACTATGATTAGACACACAATTACTCCATCATAGATAATTTATTGGAAGGGTCACAAACGCTAAACACAGGGCTAATATTTTATAGAAGACAGTGGAAAACAACACTGTGGAATTAAATATGTTGTCTAAGAAGCCTTTTCTGTTTTCCCCCACCCCAAAACAGACAGAAGCAGCTTTGATATATGATGCTGTTTACATGGTAGCAGTGGCTTCTCAGCGCGCCTCCCAAATGACTGTCAGTTCCCTACAGTGTCACAGACATAAGCCATGGCGTTTTGGACCCAGATTTATGAACCTGATAAAAGAGGTAAATATGGAACATCTGCTGGCAGCTCTTTTTAGTGTTGTTTAATACAGAAGGTCTTCCTCCACACAATGCTTAGTCTATTTTTACTGTCCAGGTAAATAATACAGAATATCCTATTTCACACTCTTTACTGAAGGAATTTTCCAATATAGTTGTCAAATTTATTTAATTTATTCTTATTATTTATTAACATATTTACACCACACTCTATATCATGAGATCTCAGGGTGGCATGCCATTAAATCAATATTAACAGATTAAAACAATTTAAAATGATGAAAATAATTTAAATAAAGTAAAAACATATTTGGTTAGGTTAATGGCTCAATTCCAGGTAAAACCAACAAATGGATTTAGGCCTATGTTACCTGTCTGGCTTTTCTTCGCAAACGAAGATTCAGCAGATGTTACCTTTAATAAAGAAATAACAAGGGCATAAGAGCAGTCCTGTGACCAATTGGGTGACCTTGGGCAAGTCACATTCTCTCAGCCTCAGAGGAAGGCAGTGGCAAAACCTCCTCTGAACAAATCTTGCCAAGAAAACCCCACCTTAGGGTTGCCATAAGTCAGAAACAAAGGCACACAACACCCAATACAACACAAGAGTGGTCCTGTTACAAAATAATGTAACAACTGATCATATTACTATTGTTGTTGAAAAGATCATTATGGGGGTGGGGGATGGGGATTTGGGAAGAATTTCCCCAAACATTAGTAATATATTTTGAGTGTGTTACTCATAAGGTAATGAGTAGTAGGCAGCTTTTTAAAAAGTAATATGAGTACACTGACTTTTCAAAATAATGCTCCAAGTTTTGAATGTACTAACTTTTCAAAATAATGTTCCAAGCTTTGGCAATTTGATGCAAAGCTAATTTGAAATAACATTTGAAAGGTCAACAAAACCAGGTCTGATGCTGCTACTATTAGACAGAGTGACATAATCTCAGATGGGTAATCATGGAGAATAAGAATAATGTTGACTTGGCTGCTTCTCCTGGACTCTTCACCTATTTCCTACTATTAGAAGAAAATGTTGTGTGTGTCACAGAATCTGTTCCCTGGGTCTCTAAACGAGAATGTTGCCATGGACACTGTCCCATCACCAATGATGAAATAAATTTCAGTTGTAGGTTGCTCTATGCAGAATGGGGAAGATGTGCCATTTTGTTCTTCTTTTGAGACAGAAAATTCTCCTTGACCAACCATAGCAAAAGCAAGCAAAGGAACAAATCCTTGAATATGAATTTTCCATTTGAAGTCTGATTTTTTTTAAAAAAAATATTTTGTATGTGTGTGAGTATGTTTCATCACTGAGTAAAAAGAGCTCAAGAAATCAAAATCATCACCATATCCTTCAGTTAGATGCCAAAAATGTGTTCTTTGGTGCATTGTTCTATTTGAACATTAAATTAAAGAACAGATTTCCTTAAATGCAATGATGCAGTCAGTTATTGTTAGAAGTCAGTTTGTGTAATATTTTCTTCTTTCTCATACAAGAACTATTCAAATGTACAAATCCTATATCTATAATAACAGAATTACGTAAGTGTAAATTTGGATCTGATAAATACTATGAAAAAGTCTTTCCACTTCATTGGATTGTGCATACTGTTATCCTTATGCACTGGTGGGCAAAACATAGTCCTTAGGGTAAATGCAACACCTACAACAAAATATAATGGCCACCACAAAAATTAGCAGCACAGCAGTGGCACTGATAAAAACAAACATACATGCATTTCTAGGTTAAGCAAGACTTGAGAGCGGGGAGCATGTACTTTGTTTTAAAAGAGATAGATTTAGGAAGGTGCTGTCTTTAGCAGCACTGCCAAAATTAACAGGACAGCAGAGGTTTTTTTTTTAAAATCCACTCATGTATTTTCAGGTTGAAACCAGACGTGTGGGGAGCATGCATATTACTTTGAATGATTAAATTGCCAGGAAGCATGATTTTTTTTAAAAAAAGGCACATGTTCCTTGTGCACCTTGTTTTGACCTGTAAGCATAGTTTGTTTTGCATTACTGAGGTGCTGAATTATAGCAGGATATGGTTGTGGCAGAGGGATGCAGCCTGAAAAATTGGTGGATCCAGGGGACAGCTTCAACCCCCTGAAAACTGCAGCAGGGCCACATCCATTTCTGAGAGTTGAAATGGTCCCAACTTTGCTCACCTCTGTACTAATGTGACGGTACTATTGGGCAACCCAGCAGGGTCATCACTCATGTATTTTCAGATTAAAACAAGACATGCAGGGAGTAGGCATCTTGCTATTTACTGGACTCAGCAGTATCTGTGAGTAAATAGTATTTGAGAGCCAAACCTCATAATATCTTAAATTGTACATCATATTTGCTGTGTTTAGAAACTCTATAAGCCCTATCCAACTCCCCATTGATAACTCTCATTCTGTAATCTTACCCAGATTTCCATTCCAAGCCTTATTCTTGACTTTTCCTCTGCATTAATTTCCTGCAGAATTTGGCAATACTAATAAAGTCATTATGGAAAGTTCTTCAGAACATGCATGAACAGTTTCCATCTAGATTGTGTCATTTCCTTTCGGCTTAAGCACTTTTGACAGAATGTCTTAATACACCATCTCAGTAAATGCAGTTCACAATCTAATATGTGAAGTTATACAATTCATATTTATCATGTACAGCTTGATTCTGCATGGCACAAGAGATCTGACCTAATTACTGATAGTTTCACAGCTAATTTCTTTTATGGTCTATAAACTAGTGAGTCAAAGGGGTAAAGCTTCTTATCTTCTGAGTGTTTTTTGTATTGGGGGGAGGAGGAGGAGGAGAGAATTATCCATAATGGATTGCTAACTGTAGCACAGCAATATACTGCACTGCCCTACAAAAGATTATTTCTTTCAAATTGAAGAGTGATGTGTATGTATAGGAACTACATCTTCTTATTTTGTTGCAATATGTATGGGTGGATGTATATAGTTTAAAAAAAAACACCTTACCAATGGCATAAAATAAAGCATAAAATAAAACAACTATTCTTATTGAAAGAAAGGGAGGAGATAAAGGTCAGGCCATTTATACTCTGATAAATTATCTTTCTTTTAAAAAAACTATTAGGTTGGTGCTCAGTTGCTAAACTAATAATTTCTTCAAAAGCTCTTAACAATTCTTCTCATGTATATGTGGCTGAGATCCTGGATTGTGGAGAAATAGTGTTAACATTAACACTCATGGAGTTATGATGTGGCTGCACAACATCACCTTATTAGAGAATTGTGACAAAGTGCCACTAAATGAGCATTGTGCATTGTTGCACTTTGTGAAATCTGTAATAATGCTCATCATTGTGCCATGTGTGCCATGCACAATGACACCACATGCATAACTGCTTTCACAACCTTGCGCCGAATACAACTGCTGTGGAACAGTGCAAAAGTTCAGCCTTTAGGTATAATAGGACTTACACCTGCATAACTCAGTAACAGGAAGACGGCCAAGGTGTTTAAATAACAATTCTGCTTTTTCTTATATGACATCTGTGTTTTTCCATTTACACATCTATTTATTTAACAGATTTACATCTTCCTACTTCTGAGGAAGTATGACTCCCTTCTCTAAGTGGCTAACAAAATTTCAAAAACCATAAAAATCCATATAACAATTGCATATAAGGAGCAGCAGCAGCAGCAGCAAGTACTCTTGTAGTCTGGTAAAATGATGCATAAAACCCAAAAAGCTAAAAGTAGAAAATGGGAAGAGAAGGAGAGTTCTGAAACCTCTTCATACCACCATTCAGGGAAATGAAATTCCTGAGTGGGAAAACTCTAGTATAGTCTCTAAACAGTTAAAAAAACCCAAAAACCATCACATTGAAATGGAGCTGTAGAGTGATGCCAATGTATACTGAATACTAGGGGAAAGGTTTGTAGTCAACTTCATTGTTCTTTCCTCTGCAGCCCTCTTCAGGCATTAACGAATAAGCACCTTATAGCTTCCACCCACCACATTTCTGTGAATAGTGACTTTCTGAAGAGGAAAAACGTCTGTATGTGTAGATGCTCTTCATATGATCCAGAACACTAGAAAATCAATGTTCTGAATCCAAGTTTGGAACATTATTTTCTAAAAAGTAATTTATTGTTCATTGCTCATTACAATGACATTACTTGTTATTTAAAATGTTGTATTTTACTAGTGCGTATCTAACTTGTACTTATTACTTACATTTCAATTATTATTATTCTTTAAAAATGCTTAATAACTACAAGTATAGCCAAATCAATGTTTTAGGAATAATGAATAAACATTACTTGTAACACTTGAAAAATAAGGGCATTACCAGTCATTATATTATTCCATAAGTGAAATTTCACTATGGCCTCATTAAATTAACAATAAATTAACAGGTTTAATTAACATTGTTACTTGTAATTTGTTACTATCATGCTGTTTTCAGTTATATGGAGAACCTCCATGCATACAGATGATTCTCTTCAGAAGGTCACTCTCCATGAGAAGAGCAATAGAAATATGTAAAGGGAATACAGGAACACCACAATCAAAGCACTCCAGACAGATGGCCACCTACTCTCTGTTTAAAAACCTCCAAAGAAGGAGACTCCACCACACTCTGAGGCAGCGCGTTCTACTGTCGCACAGCTCTTACCGTCAGGAAGCTGTTTGTAATGTTTAGGTGGAATCTTTTTTCCTATAGTTTGAGTCCATTGCTCCATATCCTAGGACATTTTCAGACACGGAAAATCAGCTTCTTGCTGCACAAGCAGCCTCCGGAACAGTATCGAGGCTGCTGCGCGGCAAGCATCCATTTTGGACTACGCCGTTTCTCTCGGCAGCGTCCGTGACTGTTGCAGCCAGCACTGGAGGCGGCCGCGCTATTTGTTACTCATGGACAACAAATAGCACGGCCACCTCCAGTGCTGGCCGCAACAGTCACAGACGACGCCGAGAGAGAAACTTCATCGTCCAAAATGGACCCTTGCCGTGCAGCATCCTTGATACTGTTCCGGAGGCTGCTTGCGCGGCAAGAAGCTGATTTTATGTGTCTGAAAATGTCCCTAGTCTCTGGAGGAATAGAAAACAAGCTTGCTTCAAGTATTTAGGAATTTATTTTGAACAAGAAATCAATGTGAAAAGGGTTTAAAAGAACCTGTATCTCCGTTTTTTTTAAAAAAAGCAAACAGGAGCATCTTTCAGTCATTACTTTAGCATGGACAATAACTGTGTGAGAAATGGGAAACACCTACCCACCCACCCACACACACATACACACAGACAGTTTGGTGCCTGAATTTGCCCTCCTACCTTTCATGGAAAGTGATGGATTAAAGCAGGGAGCCTACTAGGGAGGGAAAGAATATTTCCCAAAATGGTCAAAAGCATGTTTTTCAAGTGTTGAGAAAGCCTGATGTGGAGAATCTTCTCACTTTGGGACTTGCTGCACACAAAATTCACACATTTTTTATGAAAAAAACAGCATTATATGTGCAGAAATATTATTATTGTACAGAAAATACTGTTTTTTGCACAAAAGTGTAAATTGTGTGTAGAATAAGTCTTGAACAGACTTGAACAGTTTCTTCTTGCAGGGGGATGAAAATGGCTAAAATAACTTGTTGCTTCCCTGAAGAACAAAATCAGCCAATAACTTCATCCCTGAAGGCTGTCTGAATGAGCTAGAATCCTGATTTTTCAGGGTTCCTCCACACACATAGAGAGTCTCCAGAGATAGGGAAGGACCACTACTTCAGACTTTTAACCTTCATATTGTAGAGGGAAAGGTTAGCATATTGCTCTCTTTGCATGTTTCATTAATATGCTTAAATAAACTTAGTAGGCTGATAGAGGTAGCTTTGGGCTATTAACTGGAAAAGGATTTTCAACAGGCTAGCCATGAATTATTTTAAAACTGGCTTCCATGAAAATGGATAGTAGCCCATGCAAGCTCAAGCTATCATAAATCTTCTGTAAAGCTGCCACAAGACTGTTGTTTCTTTGGAACAAAATCATTGTTTCAGGATCAGCATAGATTTTCCTTGGTTTCTTTCCAGGCTGTGAGGCCGTGTTCTGGAAGAGTTATTTCTGACGTTTTGTCTGCATCTGTGGCTGACATCTTCAGAGAATAGTTGGGTAGGAGTGTGTGGGGGTTTATATATTGTGAACCCCTGTTGGGGAAGATATGTAAATTTGTGTATTTGAATGGCTAGTTTCTGGGTAGAGATATGCAAGGAGGATTAGTGTCTGTTTGGCTAATGGTTGGTTAATGGTCCATTATCCAACCATTAGCCAAACAAACACTAATCCTCCTTGCATATCTTCACCCAGAAACTAGCCATTCAAATACACAAATTTACATATCTTCCCCAACAGGGTTCACAGTATATAATGCCTCCCCCCCACTCCTACCCAACTATTCTCTGAAGATACACAGATGCAGGAAAAACTGTCAGAAATAAACTCTTCCAGAACACAGCCTCATAGCCCAGAAAAAAAACCAAGGAAAAGCTATGGGTGCTGGCTGTGAAAGCCTTCAACTTCAGAATCAGCAGTTTGAATCCAGTGTGGTGTAGTGGTTTGAGCATTGGACTATGACTCTGGAGACCAGGATTTGAACCCCCTCTCAGCCATGGAAACCCACTGGGTGACCTAGGCAAGTCACATATTCAACAGAGGAAGGCAAAGGCAACCCTCTCCAAACAAATCCTGCCAAGAAAACCTCATGATGGGCTCACCATAGAGTCACCATAAGTCAGAAATGACTTGAAGGCACATAATAACAACGTTTGAATATCATGCAAAGTTTTCACTTTTTGTTGTTTGATGATGGGGTTTCTATTTCTTCAAATCATAAATGGTGTCACATATTGATATTATGGATTTTATACAGCTGCTTAGAAGCACAGGAGCTCTGGTAGAAACAAGTGGATGAACTTTAATTCCTTGAAGAAGTTGTTAAGTCACAATGTTCACTTTGGGAAACATGCTAACATATGGATATTTAAATAGGAAGAACAGTATGGGCTTGTTAATTCATTTTAAGGACAGAAAGCAGATGTTTAAAAAGTGTGTTGATTTAAATGTAAGTTGGAACTCACAGACAATGTATTGCCTAAAGAAGATCACAATTTATTTTCTTTTAGTTGCTGCGAATGAAGGTTGGGTTGTATATGAGGGAAAGGACTGTGGCAGCATTTTTCAGCCACCTAGTTTACGTACAGGGGGAGGAGGGTTAACTTCTGAGAGGGTCTTGATTTAAAATGCATTTCTCTTTGGATGAGTAATTCGCATGATAACCAAGGGACACACCTCGCTTCAATACATCTAGAAGGAAAGTTGAGATGAAGCATCCCTTTTCTAGCAAAACATTTCTGTTGCTTTTAAACTGATTGGAAAAGAGTCAAATATATTTTCAAATTTTCTTTTGAGAAGCAAGACTTTTGGCTTATATACAGACTTAATTGCATTGTGAACTGCTGGTATCAGTGGAAGCAGCCTACCGAGGAAACAAAATTTGGTTCCTGTCAGGTAATTTTCATACCGAAAGAACTTTGGTTTTCTCTGTTTGCTTGACTTTGCAAAAATATTTAGGCTTTTGTTGTTGTTTTGCTTTCTCTCAATACCTTTGTTCCCAACCCTTAGAACCTACAGTGCTTTGCCAATACTAAAAGTGTTAACGCGAACTTTATTGGATTATTGAATAGGCTGCCTGTTCCCTTCCTTCCCTCCCGCAAAAAAATCATAAATGGATATATTTTGAATACAGACTCACTGCATTTGGAATATGGAATAGTTAGCACTATACAAGATTATAGGAAGTGGTCAATACGACAACAAAAATACTAATAAAAGAAACACCAGTTTCACATGACACAATTCCTAAGTATTATTTCCAAATGTAGAAAGAATTCAAATATTTGCAGGAGAAATATAAATCTTGCAAGAATCCTCTGACTTTTCCTACTGATTTAAGGTAAAGTAACTGGAGTTTCTAAACTTTTTTTTTTTTAATGTGAGTGGATATTACAAACAGTTCATTGCCTAGAGTCAATATATAGCTTGCAGGTTGGTCAGGGAAGCTAAATCCTTTCCGGGAGTTTCTCTCAGAACAACCTACGGTAATGTTATTTGATATCTAAATGATGGTTTAATCCTTCCTGCCTCCCCACTAAAATGGTTTACAGATGAATCTGTATCTCCTGTGAGAGAGAAGAGGGAAGGAAAGAAAAAGCCATAAAGTATATCTTTTTTCATTTTTAAATATTTGCCTCACCATTTAACTCTCTAGAGCAACAGTGGGAATCATGCAGCCTTACACATGTTGTTGAACTGCAATTTTGAGCAGCTCTACCTACCATGGTGAGGAATTCTGGGAATTGTAGTTCAACAACATTTGGAGACTACATGATTCCAACCCGTGCTGTACAGAAAGACTGTTTTAAAAGCAAATACAAAACAGAAAACCTACAGGCACACATGGCTACATAGAACACATTCATGAGAAATGAATTCAGATTTAGCCCAGGCTATTGAAAATATTAAAAGCTGACTCAAAGAAGCAGACAAATGAAAAAAGAGCTAGAAGTGCAAGACTGCTTCCACATTACCCCTTTCCTGGAAGTGCCAATTGTTGTTTCTTCATTTTTTTTACAGAGAATGCAGGTGGCACCACTAACAAACTGTTATGTTCCAGTGTTGTCTGAGGAGATTATCAGATAGACCCTTAGGATCCGTTTCTGTCCCGCTACCCCCCACCCTCTCCATTCCCATTCCTGCCACAGAATAAAGAAAAAAGTTTCACACACCTACCTTGATTCCGCGGCAGGAACGGGCTCCCTTCGCTGCCCAGTTATAAATGCAGCCATCGTAACGCTGCTTTTATGACTGGGAACTGAAATCCCGGCCATTCTCGTGAATTTAAAAATACCCCCCCCCAGCTGTCAAAACTCAAAACCAACCACAAAACCCCATTAAAAAAAAAGCTACACGGGGAGGGGGGGAAGGGTTTACCTTACCTTGTCATCTGGATTGCACCCAGAAGTGTCCGGCACGGACCTCCCAGTGATGTCACAGCCAGTTGTCATCCCGGGAGCACAAAGGGGTTCCTGTTCACTCACCCGTCATTCCGTTATAATAATGGAATGGGCCTCTTATGCACAGATTTTTCCATGAATAAGAGGAAGTGGGGGAGGAACAGGAGCAGAATGGGAGCATCCCAGGACAGGGACAACAATGTCTAAAAGGTAAGCCTTTTAGCGATCTCCTATTGTCCCTGTCCTGGGATATTTTTACCATATGATAATCTCCTGAGTGTTTCCCCCATGTTTTTTCTAGGCCTCTTTTTTGATAATATTTCTAAAAATTAATGAAATTTCACAGCTAGGATTTTTTCAGATGTCAATTTACCACGGAAGAAGGCTCGTAACACTTGCGAGGCTGCTGCGGGGCAGGGGGCCCATTTCGTACGATGCCGTCCCCCTGCCGTGAGAGATAGGAGGCAGCCGCGCCATATCTTGCCATTTTTTACTCATGGAAGTTGCCCGTGAATAAAAAATGGCCAAATATGGTCCAGCTGCCTCCGATCTCTCCCAGAACTGAAACAGTTGATTTTGGCAGGGGGACAGCATCGTACAAAACAGACCCCCTGCTGCGCAGCAGCGTCGCAAGTGTTATGAACCTTCTTCCGCGGTAAATCAACGTCTAAAAAAGTCCCTAGTCTCTCATGTATGGGCAGATGGTACTCTATTGAGGCTTTTCATGGCCCTTTCACCCTTAATTGAAAGTGTCCAGGTAGTAGGTTCTGCCTTTTTTAAACCATTTCCTGCTGAGTGGGATTACCTGTGAATGTCCTATTTGTTCTTCCTAGTATGCTTCTTTTTGTCAATCTATATGCCTGCATTATAGGAAGCTTGAATTACTGTTTCCCTACTACAATGATTATTCAGAGCTGCAAATACCATTTATACATGTGGAGGTTTTATTGTTTTTAGAAGCAGTGCCAAAAACAAATGTTTCCTATATATATATATATATATATATATATATATATATATATATATATTAGTATATATGGCATATTTCTGGAATACACAGCACCATATACTATACAGTTATACTTTGCAGTGCAGTTTGGACTGCAGGGCCCCAAGACAGGAGGAAGCCAGGGTAAATTGCCCATCTAGATAAGCCCATAGCTGTGTTAGCCTGGAATATCAGTATACAAAGGGATCTTGTAGCACCTTTGAAACTAACTGAAAGAAAGAAGTTGTAGCATAAGCTTTAGTAGAGTTAGTCTACTTCCTCAGATGCATGGAATGAACAAGGTCTACCAAAGCATCAAGATCTTGTTTATGAAAATCCTTGCACAGTATGATATCTATGCAACTAATATATTGGCATGACTTGATGTTTACTCCCCAAGGAGTTACATGAGAGTGATGCACTGGGGATTTGGATGCAAGATGAAGTGAGAGAATACATCTGCAATGTGTCAGTAAACTTGTGGCATCTTGTCTCAGCAGTGCTACTGAGAGCAAAGCTAAGAAAAAAATTGGAAATAAACTTACCGTTTCCATGCCAGTTTTTATACACCCCAAAGACACTCAGCTAACTGGGAAGAATACAAATCATAGTAACTATCGCACTATGTAAGAGCTATAGCTTATTTCCTGGATTCTGCCAACCTTTAGCGCAACCAAGAAACTGAACTGAGAACTAATGAAAAATTGCAACTGGCCAGATTCTCAGTGGGTTTCTTTTGAATTCAATTGGACAAAGTAAATAGATTGCAATTTGGATGACAAGAGGGGACGAGCCCTTGCTGCTTCCCACTAAGAATGTGGCCATCCTGATTATACTCAAATTGACTTTTTACGTTCTCTCCATAAGTGGCCGTTTTCACTCCTTCAAAGTATCATCCATTCCTTTGGGCAGAGCTCTCTCAGTGCAGTGTGAGGTGGTGCATGTGTCTCTACAAACTAGTACAGTATATAGAGACACAATGTATTTCCTACCCCTTTTTAATTACAGCCAGTTAAACTAATAATCAAATTAACTTACAGAAATGGAAAATGAAAACTAGTTGGCACAGAAATCATTTCAAGAAGTACTGGTTGCAGTGTACAAAGCTGAGCATCCCAAAGGGGGCTTGGCTTGCTAGGGGAGTGAAGGCAAAGCAGGCTTGGAGTTGCTAGAGAAGTGAAAACAGGATCAGAAACAAGAGACTAGGATCTGAAATAAAAATGATAAGAAAATATAAGAAATGAAACCAGCATGAAAGATAAAGGGCACATAGAGGTCAGATGTGGCATTTAAATCTTCAGAGTATTTTGATACATAGGGGTACATCCATACTACACAATTATATCTGTTTCATCCCACTGCAGTTGTCCTGGCTCCATCTTATGGAATCCTGGGACATGTATTTTTGTTACATCTCTAGTAAAGAACACTAATGCTATAGTGCCAGGGAATGCACTAGAAAGTTCTACATATGCCCAAACTACATATCCCAGGATTCTATAGAATAGAGCCATGGCAGTTAAAGTGGAATCAAAGTGCTAGAATTGTGCATTGTGAACGCAGCCATAAATACTTGCTTAGCATTACAGTTGTCTCTCTGTATTCACAGATTTGGTATCCACAGATTTAAGTATTCATGGCTTGAAAATATTCTTTTAAAAACAATAATCCAAAAAGCAAGCCTTGATTTTGCCATCTTATATAAGGGACACCATTTTGCTATGCCATTGCATATAATGGGACTTGAGTACTCATGGATTTTGGTATCCATGGGGGGTCCTGGAACCAAACCCCAGTGAATATGAAGGGACTACTGTAGTTTTGGGCTTGTTTTCAATAAGGAAAGAAAGGAGAGGTTTGGATATTACAGTATATTTATTCAACACAATAAAGAATGATTTCATGGCTTTGGTGGACCTTAGGACACAATCTTCTTTTCCTATGTGTTTCCCATAATGCAAAGCTTAACATTTAAAAACTGTAATCATAATACATATTTAGAGCCAGTGTACAATTAACAGTGTTGTGGTGAACAAGGTGTTAATATTTCTCAAATTCTTTATTTACTGCCTTTCTGTACTGCTTAATAGCTGAAGTTGTTTTAGTGGTTTCCAAAATGAGGTTATACACAAAATGCATAAATATATGCATAATATGAAAAGCAAAAGTTATTAAGATAGCCAGAGAATAAGATGACGGTACAACTAACATCAGAGGACTACAATACAACAATCCAAAATGATATTTGTTAAATTGGAAGAATGCAAAGACTTGGAGAATAAAAAGGTCTTCATCTGGCACCAAAAAACCCAGAGTGTAGGCACCCAGCCAACTTTTCTGGTAAAGGCTTCTGATAATTGATATGGCAGCACTTTGAGAATGACACCTGAAAAGTAATTTCAAAAGATGATTTTAGAGTCTGATATATAGATGCCTTATGAGAGATTTAGGGAGCTGGGTATGTTTAGCCTGGAAAAAAGATGGTTAAGGGGCGATACGATAGCCCTGTTTAAGTATTTGAAGGGGTGTCACGTTGAGGATGGAGCAGGCTTGTTTTCTGCTGCTCCAGAGATTGGAACACGGAGCAATGGGTGCAAACTCCAGGAACAGAGATTCCACCTCAACATTAGGAGGAACTTTTTGACAGTAAGAGCTGTTCGGCAGTGGAACGCACTCCCTCGGAGCGTTGTGGGGTCTCCTTCCTTGGAGGTCTTTAAACAGAGGCTGGATGGCCATCTGTTGGGGATGCTTTGATCGTGATTTCCTGCGTGGCAGGGGGTTGGACTGGATGGCCCTCGTGGTCTCTTCCAACTCTGAAATTCTATGATTCTATGATTCTATAGAGTAGATATATAAAGGGAGAGACACACCCATGCAACAGTGAAACTTAGGGGTTGGCAATCCAGAGGTAGAAAGTACCCCCAGTCCTCCATGCCCCTGCCATCACAAGAAGGAAACAGCACCCATTATGGCCAAACTAAAATGCTGCCCTCCCTGTAAATACACACGCATGTATGCACCATGCGCGCACACAACTTCCTATCCTCTGTACCCTCCTTGTGATAGAAGGAGGAGGGGAAGATGGAGGTGACAAAACCCTTTCATAGCATATGAGAACTGCTAGAGCTTCCATTGCTGTGTTCCTCATGCTCCCCTCTTTCTCCTTCCATGGCAGAGAGTGGAGGGGTGGAACAAGCAGGGTCTAGCAGCCCGATTAACTGATGGCCTTATCTATAGTCTATCTTATCTGTGCATCTGGACCCAAGGCTTACAGTTTGAGTTTACAGCTGAACATGAGCCCAGAAATGTCTAGAATTAAGTGCAGATTGTAAAACAAGGATAATATGATTGCATTGTCCAAATTATATTGTCCCAATTAACAACCTTGCTTCCCTCTTTTGGACTGAGTGAAGTACCTGGGACATTTTCAGTTTCAAAGATGGCTTCATATACAGTGCATGGTAGTTAGATCCCTGCAGGTTCACCTCTCCACTCAAACAGGTGGGTAACTTTGGACCAGTTGTTAATCTCTCAGTTTGACATATCTATAGCAGAATAAAATGTAATAATTAAATAGATGTAGTCATTGTGACCCAGTATTATAGATCTCCCAGAAAATAGTACATTACCTTAAGGTGTTGAGCTAAGCAACTGGCAAAATTGCATAAATCAAGTACACATGCATACCCCACTGTAATGACTCAATGGCCTAAGTAGAAGGATAGTCTTTGTCTTACTTTCAAGCTTGGATGCTATATTAGAATAGTGCAAAGAGCGGTTTATCCCATATCATCTGCAAATATTTGATAGGGTTAGAGTGTTTTACATATAGAGTGCCTTAGTGTGAGAAAGCTTCTCTAGAATTGCCAGCTATTCCCATTCGTTTCACTTGAAGCTAAAGATTTATGAGTGATCTGATCATTATCTCCAGCTGGCAATTAAGGTGTAATATTGAGTCCCAATGATATATAAACAATAAATTTAGAGAAAGTGAAACAACAATAATAGTCAATGGTACAGTGATTGGGTTTTCTGTGAAAATTGCATTTGATTTTGAGATCAATATACATCCATATTCAATCTGTTTTTATTAAGGCTCATACCCTCATTAAAAAAAACCAGTGGTTATGGTGGTGACCATTTGTGTATCATGAATGACATTTCTTGAGGCAATGTCAATTACTGGATGTTAACATCTCCTTCAAAAAATTTTAATTCAATTTTCTGTTTATGTTCTGACCATACAAGTGCATGTATGTGGACTGCAATATGGGGCCATAATCCATTAGTCAGTGGATACTGACAGTCAGATCAATGAAATCCAGAGATGGGTTAGAATTTTGTTTGCTCTTTTGTGAACCAGACTGAAATAAATGAATGAATGAATAATTTTTGAGGCAGTGTTGCCCAGTCTGTGCTGCCCAGACCAAAAGATGGGCAGAAATGATGTGCTCAATCCATCTATTAAAAACATACACATAAATGAACACACATATTTTGAAATGCATATAAATATGTGTACATAAATATGTGCACATTCAGAAACATACAGAAATAACAGATTTTATCCTATGGTTGGAATGTAAACATTCCTTAAATGCTCACACACAACAGACAAAAACATGGTGCTAGTGGTGGTGGTGATGATAGTGGTGATGGTGGTGGTCTCACTTTTTCCCCACAAGTAGGACTCAAGTTTAGAATGATTTTTGATACATAAACCCCACAAACTGTTTGAGCAACTGATTTCATACAGCTGCACTATCCCACTTCCTGCTCCCTCTTCCAACTACCAGGCCTATCACCAATGAGCTGAGGAAAGTTGTGTATGCAACTGGATGGGGCCAAACAGAACCTATGCAAGGGGTGTGTGTGTGTTCGGGAAAGATATTGCAGTCAGCTCAATCAGTTCTACTTGATTGTTTTTTAGCTGTGCAGCAGCCTTTGACAGTGCTGGTTGTTGATAAGAATCAACTGTGTTCCATCCCATCCATTAATAGCTGATACAGAACAGAGAATAGTTATTCACTAAATATGATATCGTCAAGGCATGTGAAAAGTAATTGCCAGTGGCACAAAGAGGGAAATCTGGTTGAAGTGGCCACTTGATGACATCACAGTGGGAAGGCCACTTAGGATGCTACAAGGTTGTGCAATAAGGAGATGAAAGCAGCACACACCCACACACAAAAACCCTGCAGAAAACAAAAGTCCAGCAAGTACCATTTCTACAATATATTTTAGTGTTCAAAATGTCCTCTTAAATAGGAAGGGCAGTTGATTTCAATTGACTTGTTTAATTGGGTTTGCATTCATTTGTACCGTATATTCCGGCGTATAAGACGACTTTTGAAGCCTGGAAAATAGACTCCAAAGTCAGGGGTCGTCTTATATGCCGGGTACACGCTTTGCCTCACCGGCCACCCAATCTCCTGCCTCTTCGCTCCCTTGCAAATGGAGCGAAGAAGCAGGAGATTGAGTGGGGGGGGGGCAAAGTGTGTACTGGTACATTCGCCCCTCTTCTCTGCATTCTCCCCCTTTGGGGAGCAATCAAAAACAGAGGAGAGGTGCGAATGTAGAGCTGCTCCATCTCCCCGCCTGCCTGCTCCTGTGCTGGGTCAAAGAGAGCGCCTGCTGGCCGATTCCTCAGGTGAAGCGGCGGTGCCCCCGACCCAGCCCGATCCTTCCCCGCATGGCTTCCTCCCTTCTCCTTCAGCTGCGCGGGGTGGAGGGGTCTTCTCCGTGGCTGCTAGCCCTGGAGAAGATCACCCCCACCCTGCACAGCTTTCCCCACTGCCTCTGGAGCCACGCGGGGTGGGAGATGTTTCTCCGTGACTGCCAGCCACGGAGGAGCCCTCCCCTCCCCACACAGCTTCCCCCCTTCTCCTTCAGCTGTGCGGGGGGGGGGGGGTTCTCCATGACTGGCAGCCACAGAGAAGCCCTCCCCTCCCCACACAGCGTCCCCTCTTCTCCTTCAGCTGTGCGGGGTGGGGGTGGGGCTTCTCCGTGGCTGGCAGCCATGGAGAAGCCCTCCCCTCCCCAAACAGCTTTCCCCCTTCTCCTTCAGCTGTGCGGGGTGGGGGTGGGGCTTCTCCATGGCTAGCAGCCATGGAGAAGCCCTCCCCTCCCCGCACAGTGTCCCTTCTTCTCCTTCAGCTGTGCGGGGTGGGGGGGCTTCTCCGTGGCTGGCAGCCATGGAGAAGCCCTCCCTCCCCACGCGCTTCCCCCCTTCTCCTTCAGCTGTTCGGGGTGGGGGGGCTTCTCCGTGACTGGCAGCCACAGAGAAAATCACCCCCCACCCAGCGTGGCTTCCCCCACTGCCTCTGGAGCCGTGCAAACGCTCTCACACTGCTGGGGTCCCTCAAGACTTAATTCAAGATTTAAAGCCCTAATAATAATAATAATAATAATAATAATAATATACCATTACACCATCCATTCAACCTTCCCTCAGAGGCAGTGGAAGAAGAGAGAAGACTTTTCTCCTGCAAGTTTTAGATTGAATGGCAATGTGCAGGCCAAGTCAACCACCCAACCTTCGCCTTAGCTCCTGTCACTGCAGGGAGGAGGTGGGCCAAGCAGCCTTCAAGCCTTCACAGACCCCCCACTAATCACAGGTTAAGAACCACTGGTGTGGGGGAGTTTGGGATATACTTGCCATATAAGAGAAGGGGGTCGTCTTATACGGTGAATATATCCCAAACTCTATATTTTAACTTAAAAATTGGGGGGGTCTTATACGCCCAGTCGTCTTATACGCCGGAATATACGGTACTTAATATGTGGTGGTGAAGCTTTGCCATGAATAGACTGTGTATCAGGGTAGAAGGGGTGGATGGCAATGCTTGGGTCAAGGATCTACATGAGAACAAGTGGGAAGCATATATGAAAATAACAGAAACATGAGTTAGACAAATGACTGTGTGAGAGGATGACATAAAAGGGAGATACATGTGTAGAGTAGAGCTGCATAAGAGAGAGAGGCAGAGAGACAGAGATGAAAGAGAAGTGCCTGTGTAAGAAAGCACACTTCAGAGGCAGGAATGAAGCAGTTTTTAAAGTTTTTCAGAAGATCAACAGAAAGGGAGCCGCGGGTAAGCATTCCTGATGTATGGGGCAAACAAAGTGAAGACATTGTTCCTGGTATTCACCAGCCTAACCACTTTCACCAGTAAAATTGAGAGTAGGGCTTTAGATGCTAATCTTAAAGACTTAAAGGAGGGGATACGATCCTGGACTTACTGTTTATAAGTTAAACCATGGATAATAGCAAACCCTATTAAAATAAATGACTTCCAGTACAAACATACCATAGAGCTGCTGTTACTCTAAACGCTTGGGGGTTTTAAGGACCCTCAAAATATCAATATTAATTTGGGGAATTAATATACTCAGCTTGGCTATGTAAGAGGGGGCAACAGATAGCAGGATCTTTTAACCTGTGTTTGTGGAGGAGACATTAAGCTAGATAGTACAATAATTTATCTTTATGAAGGAAACAATAATAACAACATGCACACACATATTTAGGCTTCAAGCATTCATGCAAGGCTAGTGAATAAAGTAGGAAATATTGGGATAGAGGTATAGAGAATGGAGTTTGTTTTGGGGTGATACTGTACTGATCTGAGGAGATGAGGTCACAGAAGAAACCAGCAGAGTGGGGGGTCCCAATCAGGAACGACTACACATACAGACATAGTGTCCACAGGAAAGAGATGTGTGCACACTTGAGTGGAATTTTGGAAGGGTTTTTATAGTCAATAACTGCCTTCCAGGGATGGGATGTAGACAATGCTTCTCGGAGTTGCCCAGGGTGAGACAATAGACACTCTGGATATGTTAATTGTTTTTAATGTGCGGACAGTTTGCAGTTGAATAGAGGAAGCAACCTTCTTTGTTTGGGGAAGAGTAGAGGTATGAGGTTTGTTTACAGATTTGAGTATCCCAGCTTTGGCTGATAGAATTAGCCAGGTGTTTGGATACGTAGTTGCCTTGAAAATTAACATTTCTTTGGAATTTGGGCGGCCCCTCCTTAAGTGCATACCTGATTGAGTCTAAATGCTAGTCTTTTGGGTTTCATGGAGCTTTAATGGCCACACAATATGGAAGGCCACATTTGATCTAATTATTAAATATTGCCAATTTATTATTACAGATATGGGGCAGGGGGTGTCAGGGTAGGTAACACTGCATTGGAGGACCTAGCAATTTCGAGAGAGGACACCTCTCTAGGGATTTTCCAGTATGACTCTTTGGTATGTGTCCCTATTTTTTTTCAGCCATAGATAATTGAAACTTCAGATATTGGTTCCGTGGATACGGGGTGGGGGGAACAACCTATACACATATGTGTAGGTGGTCCATCAGCAAGTTAGGATATAGTCCTTTACTAATGTTCTTTGTAGCAGTATAGATGATTTACTGCATTTGTAAATACAATACTAAAGGTATACAAGTATTTTTTTATTTTATTTTAATGGAGGGTGTGGGGAAATGAAAAGTATAGATGCAAGTATAACTCAACAAGTGCTGTGTGGGTACCTTCTGATGCCTAAGTGACAAATGGCCTGTCAACTGAAAATTGATAATTCTCTAGTAGAACCAGCAGGGAATGGCTATTTGGTAAGAGCTTGTAAGCTAACTACTGTTTATGCTTTTGAAGAACCTATTTTGCATGTCTTAAATCACTGCAGACCCCTTAGAAATTTTTCCCTACCTCATTTAACACCAAAGAAGTACTGCAAATGCAAAAGAAAAGCTATAGGTGTAGTGTGATTATGATTGCAGGGCATATGATGAGATTCATTTCAATGGACTGAGTCCTAAATTCTAGATTAAACAAAAAGAAAAGAGATTAATCATAGCCCTGTCAATTCTGTGTGCAAAACCCTGTTAGATGATGGCTCTCCGCAATTAGTTTAATGAAGAAAATTGAAAGAATAGCTAGAAGAAGAACCTGCAATTTTACAAGTGTAAAGCAAATGCTCTGCTACAATGTATCACGAGTCCTTTGTGTTTTATAAAATGTTGGATGAAGGTGAAGCTAAATAAAGGTGAAAAAAAAGTCACCCTACAAAAGCCATAAAAGGGAGGAAGGGAAGGAGAAGGGCAGGGCCTTTAGGATTAACTGGGTTTTATTTTGACATGAGCTTTTGTGGATATAAACCCACTTCTTCAGATGCAGTACAGAGTGATGATAAATGCTCGGGTATAAAGCATATTTACACAGTGGATCCAGAAAGATGCCAATCATGTCCCTTGCCCTAAATTTTCAAAGAGCTGAGTAATGGGATACAGGTCTTTCAGATTTCTACAGTGGCCAGTTAGTGTTGATGTGTGAAAGCACCTTTCACATATCAACGCTAACTGGCCATTGTAGAAATCTGAAAGACCTAGAATCATAGAATTGTAGAGTTGGAAGAAAACACAAGGGCCATCCAGTCCAACCCCCTGCCACCAAGGACTCATGATCAAAGTATTCCTGACAGATAGCCATCCAGCCTCTGTTTAAAGACCTCCAAGGAAGGAGACCCGGCCATGCTCTGAGGGAGTGTGTTCCACTGCCGAACAACTCTTACTGTCAGTAAGTTCCTCCTAATGTTGAGGTGGAATCTCTGTTCCTGGAGCTTGCATCCATTGCTCCGTGTTCTAGTCTCCAGAGCCACAGAAAACAAGCTTGCTCCATCCTCAATGTGAAACCCCTTCAAATACTTAAACAGGGTGATCATATCACCCATTAACCATCTTTTTTCCAGTGTAAACATACCCAGCTCCCTAAGTCTTTCCTCATAAGTCATGGTTTCCAGGCCTTTCACCATTTTAGTCGCCCTCCTTTGGACACGCTCCAATTTCTCAATATCCTTTTTGAATTGTGGTGCCCAGAACTGGAGACAGTATTCTAGGTGAGGCCTAACCAAGGTAGAATAGAGTGGCACGATTACTTCCCTTGATCTAGATACTATACTTCTATTGGTGCAGCCCAAAATCGTATTGGCCTTTTTAGCTGCCACATCACACTGTTGACTCATGTTCAACTTGTGGTCTACTAGGTCTCCTAGATCTCTTTCGCACGTAGTCTCGTTCAGCCAGGTCTCCCCCATCCTGTATCTATGCATTTCGTTTTTCCACCCTAAGTGCAGTACCTTACATTTCTCCATATTGGATTTCATTTTGTTTGCTTTGGACCAGCTCTCCAGTCTATCCAGGTCATTTTGAATTTTGATCCTGTCCTCTAGGGTATTAGCTACTCCTCCTAATTTGGTGTCATCTGCAAATTTGATAAGTATGCCCCTAATTCTGTCATCCAAGTCATTGATAAAGTTGTTGAATAGCACTGGGCCCAGGGCAGAACCCTGTGGCACCCCACTGGTCACCTCTTTCCAAGACGAAGAGGAGCCACTGCTGAGCACCCTTTGGGTTCGGCCAGTCAACCAATTACAAATCCATTGAACAGTTAACTTGTCTAGCCCACATTTTACAAGCTACCATATGCAGCCCTTTGAAAATTTAGGACAAGGGTCAAGGCAGCTTACAATTTTTTTAAAAAAATACTGCTTAAATCATACCAAAAAACCAAGCAAAGCAAATATGATTAAAGCATAAAATGGATTGAAAACACAGTTAAAAACCATCAATAAAAAAGGGGGAGGATACCCAGCACCCACTAGTTTAAACATTTTGGCAGCTGGTGGTTTCCATGACAGTCTGGCAGTGAATGCGCTGTGGGCGTTAGTCCAAACTGTAAAGAAGCTATTCAAGGTGCCGAGCCCTATCTCCCACATAGGTTCAGAACCTCGGATGGTTCCCTGAAAGCTCAGACTAAAACACGTAGTGGATACACCACCCCACTGACACAGAAGCCACCAACTGCCAGTGGTTAAAAGCTCCTCCCAAAGCTTACTGGCCAAAGACATACCTGAAAAACAAAAAAATCTTGCAAGCCAGTAAAAGGAAAACAAAGATTGGGCTACCCTAGCCTCCCTTGATGGGGAATAGGAGAGCCAAGGAGCAGCCACCTGGAAAGCTCTTTGTCGTAGAGGTGACAGATTAATCTCTTTCCCACTCTTCCCATTCCTTTATCTTGCATGTGTTGCTCATAGCAAAGGTCTACTGATGCAAGCATAACATAATAAAGATTGGCACTTTTATGGTCACAATTCAGGAAAGTATCATAGGTGCACCAAAAAAGTTACACAAGCCCAGTAAAATTGTTGATATTTTAAGAATAAAGTTGGGATAGGGAATGGTAGATTTCTATTCCATATTGTTGTTGTTGCATTTTTTTAAAGCACACAGCAGGTTTCAAATGTAGCTGGCCATCTGGCATGATCGAGGGGGGAGGGGATGGATGGTGCTGAAAAAGTTCATTTCCAGATTCCTGCTGGGTATACAGGTCTGTAGAACTATAACATGTGTTGAAAATAGAGCTATTTGAAGATTGCATTTGAATTTAGAGAGGTAAATTGTATTGATTTGTGAAACTAGGGACACTCCCCCCCCCCCACGATACAGGTATAAAAACCTCTTCCATTCTGTGGATAGAATGAGATTTGGATGCAACTTCAACTTGAACAGCAGAGATGAGAGACTGGAAAGACCACCCATTAATATTCGATCAAGAGTATAGTTTTGAAAAGATCGATATAAGATTATTGGTTATTTTATTAATCATAATAGAATTGAAGTGGAAGAATTCTAATGATCTAATGGGTTGCCTGTTGACTAGCAGGGTTTCTTTTTGTAAAAGAATTGTGTTAATATCTATCCAAGGTGGAATCATTGTTCATTTTAGTAATTCAGAGTCAGTACAAAGGCTTGAGGTAAAACTAAGGGCGCATCTACACAACAGCAACAATAAAAAAATCCAGCAATAATCTGGGCAGATTTAGTTTAGTTTAGATGAGCCCCTGCTGGGATTTGCCATATTCAGAAGGAGGGGGGCTGAAAACTCCACACAGACTGCGATAACAGCTTTTGCTGTTTCGCGTGATCCTGTCATTTTTTTAAAAGGGGGGTAGAATGGGGGGAGATTTACCAGATGCTACTCGCTCGCAGCCACCATTTCTTTTCTGGCATGTAAACTGCAAACTGCAAATTGTTCCCTTCCAGCAAGCTTGCGAATTAGCCGTGGGCACAAATGGGCACTGTAGTGATAGGGAGGTAAGGAGATATTTTTCGCGACAAATTCTCCCGCCTAGCTGTGCCCTAGGAAAAGTGACAGCTTGAAACTCCTTGCAGCTCTGTGAAGCATTGTTTGGAGTCTGAATTTTGTTGAAGAGTCTACCATGAGGCTACTCTCCATACATATACTCTTCTATAACATTATTATATATCTACCGATAAAACTGCTGAGAAAGAAAAGTATAAACCCAATAAAAGAAGAGTGTTTTATTCAGAGTGTTTTCAAAAGTAATTACAGTATAGCAAGAAAGGGAGATTATGAAGCAATTATTTTCGATGGGATTGCAAAAGTCAAGGCTAAGCATTAAACTAAAGTTAATCATCTCTCTCTCTCTCTCTCTCTCTGTAGGCTCGTTGGGATGGTTTGACAGGAAGAATTACTTTCAACAAAACAGATGGCTTAAGAAAGGATTTTGATTTGGACATCATTAGCCTCAAGGAGGAAGGAACAGAAAAGGTAACCAGTTTGATACCACTGTGTTCATGCTGTGAGCCAGAAGGTACAGTCAGCAAGACTGTAGATATTTGAAGGAGGATTTTAGAAGGTGCAGTGAATTAATGCATCTAGAACCTATCCTCTTTATGCCTATAGAAATGAACGTGTGCTGTGGAAAAACACTTCCCTGTTTTTGCATATCTTCCTTTAGTTTCAGTGGGATTTGTTCAGTTAAAGTCCTAGTGGTTTGTACCAATTAACAGCATTATTTTGTAGTTTACCCGCTTGTATTTGTTTATAATTTGCTGACATCCTGTTAGGTAGTTATGATGATGTAAGTTAGACTTAGGACTTTACGACTGCTTTTATTCACATTTGCGGTCATGCCCACATCATGCACGCAAATGATACTGCAACCCACCTTAAAAGGTAGCCAGGTATGTTAAGCTATGGTTTTCTGTGGTTCTGGAAAGCAGGATACTGCAGGATGATGTGACCAGCTCCCTCCCACCAGTGAGCGATGGTGCAAGGAGCAGGAGAGTCCCGTGTGGGGTCCTATTCCAACTCTTCATTACACTGCTGGTGGAAGGCGGGTGGTCCCATCATTCTGCAGTACTGCATTGGCCAGCACCACAGAATGCCATCACTCTGAACAGCTGACTGGCTTTTAAGGGGGGGGGTGGTTCAGGGGTCAGATGAAGCACAGCTGCAATATTGTAGCTAATCCTCTGATGCAGGGTCTTGGGCAACATTTTAAAAATTGGTAGTTCATTTTTTCCATTTTTTTTTAACTTCATCTAGCTCATAATAAGCTCTAGGTACAATAGGTACATTGTAATTAGGAACCATATGTTTGGGCAAGCAAATCTGGAGGATGGCATACTGAAATGAATGCTGAAAAGTCAGTTCCCCTGCTCAGTCTAACAAAGAACTGTAGTGCCTGTAGCTCTGTTAAAAATGCTCCTAACATTCTGATCAGCTATTTTACCCCCTGCTGTGTCCTCCTTGCCAAATAGCTAATTAGAACAATTAATTAAGGCTTATTTTCTAGGGCTAAACATGTCCTAGCTAATGCACATGCACACTGGTGGATGAGGGTCATTATTTGTACTATAATTCACACCTGACATTCTTTAATCATTTGATATCTGAAATAGTGCTCACTCCAGATGGTATGGGGAGATTCACACACACAGCTTGGTCCATGAGCAGTAGTTGCTTTTCTCTACAGTATTAATCTTTTCTGCTCATAGCTGTTTTTCATGCACAAGTTCACAGGAATCCTTCTGCACACAGAAAAAGAAAGCCAGAGCTGCTGATATGACATCTACATGCTAAGCCTTTTGTGGGATTCCACTGTGTATGGATAGTGTGCAGATAGGGCAGCATGCAAAAGGAGCAGGGAACTTGTGCTGCATTTCAAAGTTGCAGGATACATGTATTGGGGAAGGAAAGGAGAGATTCCTGGCAAATATATGTTGGCTACTAAGGTCAGAAACAATTAGTGGACTCCTGAATAGGGGGGGGGCAGATTTATAGTCTATGAGAAAGCTAACATAATCCAAGACAGGCTATTCATTTCTGATACCTCAGTTAATGTGGCAGAAGCCCACATGCACTCAGATGAAAGTCGGTCCTTTCTAGCTATAGAAACAAATACTAGGCACAACTTCTCTGTATATCTGGATTCATAGGTGGGATTACTCACTTGTGTGTGTTAACATGTAGGCTTCTTTGCAGCAGAATTGCATTATGTTAATTAACAAGATATTGATATTGATCATCCCATTGCAAATGGCCCAAGTTTGCATATCTGCATTGCAACAATGTTGCATTTGGAGCACTTAATTACTCAGTTATAGCAAAAGCAAGCAAACATACAAACCCAATAATGATATGATGGGTTTACAGTATTTTGCAAGAATAACCTTGTTATGTATCCATTAATCAAAGAGCTAGCCCATTACAGATAACACTGGTACATGTAGTCTGTTACTTCTAAGCTCTACCTCTGATTACGTTGGCAAGAGGAAGAATTTACCATTCAAATTAGCTGAATATCTCCCATCTTTTATGGTAACTTGTAACCCACGAGTAGGAATCATATCATCTGTGGGCTGCATGCAGACCTTTGGCAGGTCCTATGTGGGTGGCTCTTAGGGACTCCCAGGTTTTCCTGACCCTGCACCTCCCATTTCACCCCATTATTTTCAGCCCAAAAATGCATTCATTTGGGCCAGGTTAGGCAATTCCAAGCCTCCCTGAAACAGTCTTTTCCCTCCCAGCTGAAAGTGATAAAAGATCACTTCTGATCCACCAAAACTGTGCTTGCAATGGTGGTATGCAGCACTTCAGAGCATGCCCACTCCTGGACATGATCTTTCCTTGTGAGGACTCAGGGCAGAGGAATCCCCATAAGTCAGGGGTGGGAAAACTGCAGTTCCAATGCTATTTTTGTGGTCTCCAAAGAACTTCTCAGACACATATTTGTTGGATTTTAATTTTAAAAAATTGTTCAAAATTCATTCCCCCCTTGCCATGTCTCCTCTCCCTTGGCTGTTTTAGACTGGTGGGGGGGCTTTTTGGCAAAACTAGACAAACTTTTTGTTTGTTTCCTTCTTTGAAAAGAAAAGACTCCCTGTAGAAGGCATAGAGGGAACTGAGCATATATATATATATATATATATATATATATTTAAATTAACTGGAGATGGGTGTATGTGTCCCTTGGGGTAGTAGTCCACCTCTGACATAAGAGGTAACTACCCCACATCATTGTTTGCACATGGATACACAAGCACATATCTCCAGAGCTTGCATGAAAATGTGAATGAACGGGGTGGGGGGTGAGATTGGTAATATGGAAGGGCACACACAAAGCTCCCATTCCCTCAGTTGTACAGGTAGACTCTTGGACCTCAAGTCTGTGTGACCACAGTATCATCATCATCATCTCTATCATCCCTTTTTCCCAGTTCAAGATTCAGTTCGGGGTTTTTAACATATAGTTAAAAATTCAGAAAAATCCAAAAGTTAAAAAGAGGTTAAAGAATAAAAAAAATTATAACCATATTAAAACATATACCATTAAAGATGCACACACATGTGTGCGCGTGCACACACACACACACACACACACTAGCACAACAATGGGCCTTATACAATCACTCATTAATACAGAAAAGTATTTACTTGTCTGTGAAAAGAAAGTTGGGAGAATACCAGTCTAACTTCTCTAGGAAGGGAGTTTCAGAGCCTGGGGGAAGCCACTGAGAAGGCCCTCTCCTGTGTTCCTACCAGCTGGGCTTATGAGAGTGGTGGGGCAGAGTGAAGGGCCTCTTCATGAGATCTCAAAGCACAGGCAGATTCATAAGGGAGAATATGGTCCTTCATAGTACAGAAAGAAGGGGAGAAATAAAAGGACTCTGTTGAGCTCTTTAGTATCCCTTCGTGAATAATCACTGCCCTTGTAAGGAAAGCTCATGAAATCTATATTCTGTTCATGCCACTTTCAGTAAGCTCTTGATTTAGACATCACATCCAAGCAAAAAGGTCAGGCACAGTCATACTTTACCCAGACCAGCTTGAACATCTTATAAACAACAGAGCTGCTTTCCAGATCCTCTATTATATAAACTGAAACATAATTAATGCGGCTGGTTTAGGATTGTTCCTTGTCTCATTCCTATCCACCCCACCCCACCTGAAGAGCAATAGAAAAATATTCTTATAGAAACTTATTTAATCTTTTCAGTAGACACTCCAAAGCTACTGAAACGTATGAAATGTTATTTGCAGTCAAGACATTTTGTTACAGTGCAGGCCAGATAAAGGCTCCACAACCTTCTTGTTGTATTGTGGAATGTAGCCTATTTCTCCTCTTCAGACATGATGCAACAACATGTACTGTTCATAATCAAAATGTGCATTATAGTTTTCTGAAAGAGGCCTGTACTGAAAAGATCTGAGGTGTTATGAATTTGTTCTAATCTAAGAAAATCTCTGATTTCAATACATAAATAGTCAGTACTATCAATAATTAAACACAATAATGTTTAATACTTGTGCTACCAATTATTAAACACAATCCTGCAAAAACTGGTTCAGTAAATCTTTATGCTGTTGAAGGGTTAAAATGAAAATAATAAGACTGTACTGCACAGCATGTTTTTCATATGCTTTTCATATTTAATGGAGACCTTTTTTGTGTTCTTTTGTGTTCCTTTCTAAATTAAGGCTGCTGGTGAAGTTTCTAATCATTTATATAAAGTATGGAAGAAGGTTTGTATGTAGATAGATGATATAAGAAACTGCTGGGTTGAGTCTCCAAAAACTCTTCCTTGGGGTTTTGATAAATTATCTCAAATTGCAGTTTAGAGACAATTAAAGTCTTTCTTAGAATGTGCTTTGCTGTATAGAATAGATTTTTGATGAGCCACTGTATTATTTATCCCTGTGGGTGCATTTCTAGCCTACTGAACTCATTGGCAGTTTTGCTACAAAAGAGACTATCGGGTCAGTTTTGTACGAAACAGATTCCAGTTTAGAGTGCAATACAGCTATCAACTAAATGCATTAGATCCTACACTGCAAGATGACATGTCCACTATTTTCTGCATGATAGGCTTTCCCATTACAGTATTATCATACCATGCAAAACTTTCCAATGGTATTAATTTAAACAATGTCCTTTCTTGCAAATAAAGAAACATTGCTGAGAGTCTAGTTAATATGCTGTGACTTGTACCCAGTAGTGGTTTGTATTCATGGAATGTGTTGCACTCGTGCAAGGCAGGGCACACATTCTTGGCTGATCTCTCCAATCTACCACATCCCTCTGTGCCATACATTGCACAGTTATGAAGGTTCCTCCACAAGAAGCTCTGCAGGGGTCAGAATTATTTCAGTGGACTGGAGGCATCAGCAGATGTCAGTTATCTTTTTTTGCAAATGGTGCAGATCCACCATTCAATACAACCCTATGTATGGTTACTTCATAGGCTTTTCTCAATAAATCACCAATATATTTCCCAAAGTCCATATATTTAAACACTGTAGCAGCATATAAACAAACTATGTTCCCAGTGCTCAGCAGTTTAAGAATTCCTTTGCAATATAAAGATCTTTCTTTATAGGACAGAACATTAAGATGACAGGAGTCTGAAGTGCTGACTGTCTGTAATCTGTATCGATTGCCATGAGGTACAAAATTTGGGTCATGTTTTATAACCGAATTTTCTAATTGTGAAAGCCCATTATAATACTTACTTCTTTTTCTGTACAGTTTAGATATTGTACTCTGGTCTTAAATATCCAATACAGATATACACTCCTAGCATTCTGAGGACTTTTTCTCCCCCAAGAAGAGCTGAGCTTGGGAAAGTTACCTTTTGAACTACAGTTACCAGAATTCCTCAGCCATGCTGGCTCTGTCTCGGACATTCTGGAAGTTATATTATAACCTATCCCTGTGGTATTCTTCTTTATAGACAGTTTAAACCATGTTAAATTAATTTCATCCACATTCTGGTGAAATTAGAAAATACCATGGAGAACTAGTTGTTCTAGTTTGAAGTTGTCACTAAACTGCAATAAAACTCATCAATTCACCTAGTGATGTGGTACCTTGCCTTTCTGATCTTTCTCATCAGTGTGAAGTTGACCTATGCTGCCATTTTCCAATACTAGTGTATTATACATTTTATTCTGTATATTTTGTGGCTGTGTTGTACCATGTTTTGTATAAATGTTTTCTAGTTTCTCATTGCCCCTCCCCCAAAAAATCAATCACATATTAAGTGTCTTTGCAGTGCAATCTGGTATGTATTTATGCAGACTAAAGTTCTGTTGAGTTCCTAGACAACTTGGTACAGGTATAGGACTGAAATGCAGGAAACATGCAATTTTTATGTTTATGTTCTAAGAGTCAGTTCCTGCTCTCTTCAGTCTCAGCATCTCAGATGACAAGGCTGAAAAACTATACTTGAGTGTTGTTGCTAGGAAGGCAGATAGGGCCAGGCAAAATGGACCACTGGTCTCTGACAGTATGTGACAGTGTCAAAGACATATAATTTTACTGTATAGAAAAACATGAAGGAATCCAGTAGCACCTTTAAGATTAACTGGGAAAAATAAATTTCCAGCATAAGTTTTCATGGACTCACTTCATCAGATGTATCTGGATTCCTTTATATCTTTTTATGTTGAAACAGACTGTCATGGCTCTTTCTTTCTTTAGTGCATAGAGTGGGGATGTGGAGCTCATTGCCCTCCAGAAGTTGTTGGAATATGATTCCCATCACCCCAACCATTGGCCATGCTGCCTGAGATGCAAGGATCTGGACTCCCAGAATAATCTGCAGGGCTGCTACAGGTTCCTCATATCTGACACAGAGTTTACAGATCAGAAAAAAAGGGATATTGATTACATTCTTTTCCCCCAGATAAAAAATTACAAAGATTTAATTTACTGGGGAATCAATATCGCTAAATTGATTTCCCTTGGAGAATGAACAGATGAAGGTATAAGAAACTAAAAATACAGCAGTGTTATCCCAGAAACACAGAAGTATCAGGAAGGAGTAGATGGTTCAATAATGAGATTGGTGGTCAGACCCAGAGTAAACAATGCAAAAGCCAAGTTGTGCTTTTGAGCCCAATACTCACAGAAATAAATACAGTTTTAAAAATGAAAACCTAAGCAGGTGTGGAGTCTCAGAAAAATAAGGGCAGTAAAAATTAAAATCATTAGCAAAGAGCACTAGTAGTATGATCTGCTCTTTTTCATCCATTGAAAATTTTTATTGTTATTCTTTTATCCATACAATAATAGTTGCCACTTGTTTGTGACAGTCCTCACAGATGCCATGTTACTATGTGACTCCTAACTGTATAATTGAGAGAGTCACTGGTATGTCTTCTGGCTTCTGCTAAGAACAGACACAGCCCACTAAGAATATACATAATGAAAACAACATAATTGTTTAGGATAAAAATGAAAACAAAGCCACCTCCTGCTCCTCCTCCTTCT
Source organism: Gambelia wislizenii (assembly GCA_030847615.1). NCBI lineage: Eukaryota > Metazoa > Chordata > Lepidosauria > Squamata > Crotaphytidae > Gambelia > Gambelia wislizenii. The sequence continues at coordinate 286,074,471 of JAUMIR010000003.1, forward strand.
TCCCAACTTTATTCATACCACACCTTTTCCCCAAAACAGGGACTGCAGGAGGCCTAAATAACTCCAGTTAACTATCTTAAAAACAACAACCTTAAATTTTAAGGGATGGGACTTCTGAGGAAGGGGGTTCTTTTTCCTGTGCTGCCTCTGGAATGCACATGCCTTTGTTACTAATTCTTAATTCCCTAATTTGGACTCAAACTACAGGAAAAAAGATTCCACCTAAACATTAGGAAGAACTTCTGGGTGGAAGAGCTGTTCAACAATGCAATATGCTGCCTCCGAGTATGGTGGAGTCGTGTATTCCTGCATGGAAGGGGGTTGGACTGGATGGCCCTAATGGTTTCTGCCAGCTCTATGATTCTATGATTCTATTATTCTAAAGTTAGATGCACTTTACCTTACATCATTGCTGCTCAAAGTGGTGGTGGCCCCTGGCACATGGTGGGTGGGGGAAACACGACTCTCAGTTCTCCACATCAGACAGCTTAAGCAACACTGCTTTGTATCACCTGATATTACCTCAAGTGCAATACTTTTCAGTGAGGCAATTTACACATTCAACTGCCACCGAGCAAAGAACATGCATCACATTACCCTCAAATTATGACAAACTTTTGAATTAAAGTAATGATTGATTTGGAAGCTCTCCAGATGGTTATTTTACTCTAAGTTCTAGCAGTCCCTGACAGCAAAGCCAGTGGTGAAGATTGCTGGGAATGGCAGTTCAAGAACATACTCCTCCTTCAGTTGTGTTCTTATATACCTAAGATTGGCAAGATGCAGGTTCAGATTGTATCTTCTGTGGCAGAATTAAACTCGAGCCTTAGAAAGCAATCCCCTGAGAATCAAACTGGTTAGAATATAAAGGAATATAAATGTATACTCGACATGCAGTAATTTAAGCAATGCCATGTGTCTGTTCATTTATATTTAGTTTGTTTAAAGAATAGACATGTATGCTATCTAGTTTTAGTAGTGGTTTGAGTGTTGGACTAGGACTCCAAGAGACCAGGGTTTGAACCCCGGCTCAGCCAAGGAAACTGTGTGACCTTTGAAAATTGGTAAAATTGTCTCAAGACATAGGATGAAATATTTGTACGGAGGAATGGGAAACTGTGTGGAAGAAGAATATAAAATTCATGGCATGTATAGAACTTAAAGAAAACTGTTATAAGTTACTGTTCTGATGGTATATGACACCACAAAAATTATTGAAAATGTACAAAGAAAAGAAAAGTAACTGCTGGAAATGTGGAGATATGTATGGTTCCTTGTATCATATGTGGTGGTCATGTAAAGTAGTGAAAAATATTGGATTAGCACACTTAACTTAATAAGAAAAATAATAAATTTTGATTACAGATTAAAATCAAAATTATACTTACTAAATATAATAGACAAAGGTTTCCCAAAAGAATCAAGAAATGTAATATTTTACATGACCACCACAGCGAGAATTACTTATGCTAGATATTGGAAGCAGACTGAGATCCCAGATAGCGAGGAGTGGATGTTTAAACTGTTAGAGTCAGCACAAATGGATCAACTCACCTGTTGACTCAAATATCAATCAGTAGACAAAGTTAGAGAAAAATGGGAAAATGTGATAGAATATTGGAAAACAAAATGGGGTGGACATGCTGCTACATGGTTTATAGATTAGAAATGGAAATATAATATTAAGAAGAAGGAATTGTCTGTTGGAGATACAGTGAAAAAAATGGAAATATTATATCATGGAAGAAAAATAAGTTAATATAAAGTATCTGCAAATATAATTTTGTAGTACTTTAAAAAATACTATTGTATAAGAAAGTCAAAAGGATAAGATGCAAGTTCAAACACAGATGAAGAGGAAGTTGTTTTATGTTTATTTTATTGTAAAAGAATGCCTCTTTTTGGCTTGTTTTACAATAAAATAATTTTTTAAAAAAAGAAAAAAGAAAATTTACCTTCGCTTAGCCTCAGAGAAAGGCAATTGCAAACTCCCTTTGAACAAATCTTGCCCCCCCCCAAAAAAACACCCCCTGTGATAGGCTCACTTTAGGGTTGCCATAATTTGGAAATGACTTGAAGTCAAACAGCAACAACTGCAATAATTTCCTTGAGGAATTGTTTACTTTTTTATTATATATTATATTTCTTAATTACATTTTTATTATATATTATACAGTCGTCCCTTCACATTCGCGGGAGTTCCGTTCCGCGGACCCCCGCGAATGTGAAAAATCCGCGAATAACAAACACCCCTCCCTCCCCCCTCCCCAGGCCTTCGCGGGGCCTTGCTAGGCCCCGCGGAGGTTTCCCCGGCCCTCCCTCCCTCCCTCCCTCCCCAGGCCTTCGCGGGGCCTTGCTAAGCCCCGCGGAGGTCTCCCCGGCCCTCCCTCCCTCCCTGCCCAGGCCTTCGCGGGGCCTTGCTAGGCCCTGCGGAGGTCTCCCCGGCCCTCCCTCCCTCCCTCCCCAGGCCTTCGCAGGGCCTTGCTAGGCCCCGCGGAGGCCTCCCCGGCCCTTCCTCCCTCCCTCCCCAGGCCTTCGCGGGGCCTTGCTAGGCCCCGCGGAGGTCTCCCCGGCCCTCCCTCCCTCCCTCCCCAGGCCTTCGCGGGGCCTTGCTAGGCCCCGCGGAGGTCTCCCCGGCCCTCCCTCCCTCCCTCCCTCCCTCCCCAGGCCTTCGCGGGGCCTTGCTAGGCCCCGCGGAGGTCTCCCCGGCCCTCCCTCCCACCCCAGGCCTTCACGGGGCCTTGCTAGGCCCCGCGGAGGTCTCCCCGGCCCTCCCTCCCTCCCTCCCCAGGCCTTCGTGGGGCCTTGCTAGGCCCAGCGGAGGTCTCCCCAGCCCTCCCTCCCTCCCTCCCTCCCCAGGCCTTCGCGGGGCCTTGCTAGGCCCCGTGGAGGTCTCCCCGGCCCTTACCCCTCCCTCCCCAGGCCTTCGCGGGGCCTCCGGGGGTCCCTCGAAGGCCTCCCCACCCCTCTCCAGGCCTTCGCGGGGCCTCCGGAGGGCCTCCGGGGGTCCCGCGAAGGGCTCCCCACCCCTCCCCAGGCCTTCGCGGGGCCTCCGGAGGGCCTCCGGGGGTCCCGCAAAGGGCTCCCCACCCCTCCCCAGGCCTTCGCGGGGCCTCCGGAGGGCCTACGGGCGTCCCGCGAAGGCCTCCCCACCCCTCCCCAGGTCTTTCACGGGGCCTCTGGAGGCCCCGTGTCGCGGTTTTGGGGGGGCCCGGGGGGGCCCTCCCAAAACCGCAAATAACCGAAACCGCGAATGTCAAGTTCGCGAATGTGGAGGGACAACTGTATTTCTTGCCTATCTTCCTTCCCACTTTTTCATGACAACAACTCTATGGCACACTACAGAAATAATACAGTTTGACACTGCTTTAACTGCCATGGCTCAATGCTATGGAATTCTGGGATTTGTAGTTTTGTGAGCTATTTAGCTTTCTCTGTCAGAGAGCTCCGGTGCCCCCAACAAACTACAAATCCCAGGATTCCACAGGATGGAGCCATAATTGTTAAAGTGGTGTCAAACTGCATTATTTATGCAGTGTGGCAGCAGCCCATGTGCTAGGTAAAAGAGAGAAAGTTACTGGCTCAGAGTCATCCAGTTAGTTTCATGGCTCAGGAGGGTCATGAGCCAGAATCTTTCAAGGCCCAAACAAATGCTCTGATCATTACATGACACTGCCTCACCACACACTTGTAGAAGTGCCTGTGAAGAGGCAACCATTTACTCTGACTCTCCGCTTAGGATGCTGTAGAGTGAGACGGATCTAATCTGTTGGCAAATCGTTGCCTTGGATGATGTTCAAGTCTTGGTGTCCCGTCCCCCCCCCCCGGTGTATCTTTGAAACATTTCTGGATTTTTGCATTTCCCCTCTAAAGCTTGAATTGTTGCAATTTATTTTCTAGGATAAAGAGATAATTTTGGCAATTTTTAATTAGTTTTTTTAATGCATTTTCCTATTAATCTGAAAATTAACATATCAAACATATTTAACCTGGTATTTTATAAATCAGGCCTTTAGCAATCCTCACTCAACTAGACATTGCACCAATGCATTTAACAGATTTGGGAGCTTGGAAAGTGGAGAGGGAGCTTGACCCTTTCATTACCTGTTATGGCCCCCACATTCCCTCAGCTCCTATTTGGATTCAGTAGTGGTGCCAATGGAAATGGAAATAGTGGCTTTGGAACAGTTGCTTTCATGAGAACCACAGCATAGCAGAAGGGTTTAATTCTCCCTCCCCTTCCTTTGCAGTCCCAATGTTTATTCTCCTATGGCTCTTGTCTACATTACAAAGAACATCCTAATGGACTTCATATCCTATTCTTAATTGTTGTCATTTTTGTTTGATTGTTGTCAACTAGTTTTTCTCTCTTCCAAGTAAATTAAGTCTTAATAGGATAAAAAACAAGGGTCATCCTGTGGGGATAGCAAAGACAAATACTGAAGAGCATGTAGCATAACCCACAGGAATAAAAGCAGGAGACAAGTCTCCAAGTCCTCTGTAGATGGTCTTTATTTATTATTTGAAACAATTCCAACACATTTCAGTTTATGTAATTGATTCAATGGCCTTCTTCAGGGGCTATATTATTATACCGATTATCTTGATCCATTTCAAACTGGCTTCAGGACAGGATATGGAGTAGAGACTGCCATGGTTGCTCTAACCGATGATCTCCGCCTGAGCATCGACAGGGGTAATGTGACCCTGCTGGTGCTCTTGGACTTCTCAGCAGCCTTTGACAATATAGATCATTCCATCCTCTTGGACCGCCTGAGAATGTTAGGAATCGGAGGCACTGCTCTGCGATGGTTCCATTCCTTTCTCTCGGGCAGATCCCAGAGGGTGAGGCTCGGGGACAGCTGCTCTTCCAGAATTGAGCTTAGTTGTGGCGTCCCTCAGGGTGCCATTCTGTCCCCGATGCTATTTAACATTTATATGAAGCCGCTGGGAGAGATCATCCGGAGGCATGGAGCTCGGTGTCATCAGTACGCTGATGACACTCAGATATATTTCTCCATGACCAGACCGTCGGCTCAGACTTCAGATGGTGTCTCTCCTCTCAATGACTGTCTTAGAGCGGTAATGGATTGGATGAGGAAAAACAGATTGAGACTAAATCCAGACAAAACGGAGGTACTGACAGTCACAGGCCCGAAACCAGGTCTGGGAATACAACTTCCAGTCCTGGATGGACTCACACTCTCCTCTAAGGACTGTGTTCGCAGTTTGGGGGTACTCCTGGATTCGTCACTTCACATGACTAGTCAGGTGAATGTGACGGCCAGAAGTGCCTGTTATCAGCTTCGGCTGATACGCCAACTGCGCCCTTACCTGGATACAAGGGATCTGGAAACTGTGGTACATGCTTTGGTAACCTCACGTTTGGATTACTGTAATGCACTCTACATGGGGCTACCCTTGTGCCTAACCCGGAAACTTCAACTGGTACAAAATATGTCAGCCAGGTTAATTACGGGTACATCTAGGAGACAGCATATAACACCTGTGCTTAAATGTCTCCACTGGCTGCCGATTAGTTTCCAGGCACAGTGCAAGGTGTTGGTTTTAACCTTTAAAGCCCTACATGGCTTGGGTCCATCTTATCTCCGGGACCACCTCATCCCATATGATCCCCCCGCACACTTCGGTCCTCTGGGAGGAACCTGCTGCAGCCTATGAAAACTAGGCTGTTGCAGACCTCCCAGAGGGCCTTCTCTTCTACGGCTCCCAGACTTTGGAATGGTCTGCCGGATGAGATCCGTCTTATCGCTACTCTTGATAGCTTCAAGAAAGCGCTAAAGACGGATCTCTTCCGGCAGGCCTTCCCGGAATAACTTCCCGGTTCAAGTGGACTGATTGCTACCCACCCCCTTGCCGTCGTTGCTTTTATTTATTTATTTATTTATTTATTGTATTTTATCTTTGTTTTAACTCTCTATTTGTTTAATTTAGTTTTAAGGGGTGGGAGGGTAGGATGGGGAAGGACTGTTTTATCTTGATGTTGTTTTAATCTTGCTATAAGCCGCCCCGGTTGCTGAGCAGAGGGGCGGGTTAAAAATAAACATTTATTATTATTATTATTATTATTATTATTATATAAAACAAACATAATACAAATTACAAATTGAAAATCAAAAGGATGACAAATAACAATAATATCTATAAAACATATACATTATTGTTGTTGTTATTGTTGTTGTTTCTTGTTGTGTGCCTTCAAGTCATTTCTGAGTTATAGTGACTCTAAGGCAAACCTATCATGGTGTTTTCTATTGCTGAGAGTGTGTAATTTGCCCAAGGTCACCTAGTAGTTTTCAGGGTCAAGCAGGGATCCAAACCCTGGTCACCAGAAATGTAGTCCAAAACTCAAACCATGCTGGCTCACTACTTGCAAATGGGAAGAGATTTTTCAGCTCTAGAAATGTCTGCTGCTAGTTGCATATATTGGTATGTATAGGCTTTTAAGCAATATACAAAAGTATATTTATAATTTTTATATAGCTCCCGAAGAAGGCCATTGAATCAATTACATAGACCAAAACATGTCGAGCTTGTTTCAGATAATAATAATAAAAAAATCATCTACAGAGCACTTGAAGACTTGTCTCCCCCTTTTTTCCAGTGGATTCTGAGGGTATAAAATCCTAAAATGATAAAAAAAAATTACAAGTTTTACATCACCTTCTCTGCGGTTTACACCCATGCAACCAGATTTAAATTCTGCTAGAAATCTGCCTTTTGTATACAGAAAGCCAAAGTATCTGAAAATTCTGGTGCCACATAATGTGAAAAATCAAAAAAGGGAGAACAGGTTTTTCTTCCTCCCCTCCACCTCTGCTTCAGGTTTCTGAGCTACATCATGATTAGTGGGTCATTTTATTGGTTCTGTCATAGACAGTAGACATGAAGTAACTAAAATAAATCTGTGCTATCAGCAGGTTTGGAGCAGTAAAGAAAGGCCAGTCTGTTTCAACATAATGTATAAACTGGTAATCTGTTGGTTTGGGGGTATTTTTTAAAAAAGGAAGGAGGTGATCTCATATGTTTCCCCTCCCCATTTACAAACATTAACAATACCATCTTGTGCATGCTGACTTAATGGGATCCTGTGGGACTTACTCTCAGCCAAAGTTTGGAAAAGTGACTTTTTTGGACTATGGCTCCCAAAGCTCCTTAGCCAGCAGAGGCAATGGCCATGCTGGCTGGGAGATTCTGGGACCAGTGTAGTCTGGTGGCTCCCATGCCAGTCGGGTGATGGGTCTGCTCCTAGCTTTAGTCTCAACTTTAAAGGAGCTATCTCTGGTGCTTTTTGGAGATAGGGTTCAGCACCTTGGATAGGTCCTTTGAAGTTCAGATGAAAACCTTAAGTGTATTCACTATCCACTGGGAAATTTAGTCCAAAAAAGTAACTTTCCTGCTCCCAGGTAACAGTATAGAATTATAGCTGAAACAACCATTTATAGCATCATATAAATCTAGGTTAGATTACTTAGAGCTGCTAACTAATACATACAGTAGTATATTTCCTACACAACTAACATCACACAACTAACCCATTTCAGCCTGCTTTTGAATGTACATTATATTTCCTGTGACTAACTGTGTTAATAATCCATCATTCCTTGTAGACTCCTTACTTTAAAATGCAAATGGTCCAGTCTCTCCTTATCTCATATGGCTGGTGTTGTAGTCTGCTGCTGTGATGTGCAATCATAATTAACATGTATTTCCTGGACAGAACGGTTATGCACATTTATTGATATACAATGTCATTTTCTTAACACCATTAGTGAAGGTCAAAAGCCATTTACTTGATATGTTCTCTGTAGATTGGGGTTTGGAATTCAAACAGTGGCCTTAATATGACTGACAGCAATAAAGACAGATCTACCAATATCACTGATTCTCTGGCAAACCGGACACTCATAGTCACCACTATTTTGGTAAGTTTGGGCATGTCATTACTTTTATTCACAGATCATCTTCGGTGTATTTGTGGTGCCCAAGAGTCTTCCTAATCACTATATGTGATTTTCACATGTACTACTGAGTATACAGTAGCACCCCCATATCCATGGGGGATTGGTTCCAGGAGTCCCCATGGATACTGAAAACCATGGATAGTAGTGAATGCCCTGTGATGTTGGTGGGGAGGAAGAGTTATGGAGGAGGAGAAGGGAGGGAGGGAGGGAGGCAGGAAGAGGAAGGAAGAGGAAGGCAGCCCAGTGTGGGTTCCTGCTGTGGAGAGAGGGGAAGGTGGATGGGAGAGGAAGGAACTGGTCTGGAGGAAGGTGAGGGGCAGGCTTCCCCATCCACCCACTACCACCTCCGCTGCACTGCTGGAACCCCCTGCAGGGAAGGGAGAAGGGAGGCGAGCTCTCCTCTCCCTCCCCTGTCCACCCCGCCACCTCAGCTGCACTGCCAGAACCCCCCCCCCACGGGGAAGGGAGAAGGGAGGTGAGTTCTCCTCCTCCCCTCCATCCACTCCCTGCCACCTCCACCGCACCACCAGAACCCCCTTCAGGGAAGGGAGAAGGGAGATGAGCTCTCCTCCTCCTCTCCCTTCCCTGTCCACCCCTCTGCCACCTCTGCCATGCTGCCAGAATTCCTGTGGAGAAAGGAAAAGGGAGACAAGCTCTCCTCCTTCTCTCCCTCCCCTGTCCATCCCCCGCAGTCACCAACTGCAGATAACTGAATCAGTGGATGGTGAATCAGCGGATACTGGGGTGCTACTGTATGTTTTTTTCACTATGAAGGATCCATTTATGAGGACCTGTGCCATGAATCCCTCCAGTTATTGTGTTTTTAAAAGAAGCATTGCCACTACCACAGGCATGAGGGCTTCATACAGTAGATACAGCAGCCCTGTAAAGTTCACATGAGTCCAACTTCTGAGCAGCATTCAGCAGGCAGTCATCTCAACTATGTCCAATTCATATGTGAACTAGGACTGCATTTTCATGAACACAATTGGGAAAACATTTCTTCCCATAATCCTAACATTATCCTTTTTGCCAATATTTTAAGCCCATAATACTGCTTTGTTTGAACCAAAGAAAGACAAACACATAAACAAGAGTCTGTCATAAAATATGTTCAGCTTTCTTTTTGAAAGCAGTGTTTGCAAGAACAATGTTTCTGCCTGAGTTCTTTAGGAGAGAAGGAAAAAGACAACGTAAGTCTGCCTCTTGCTTCAGGTGAGCTCTCTGCCTTTTAAAAAAAAATCCTTGCATAAAGAATTATTCAGTGAAATATACATTAATCATCCTTTTTTTAAAGTAGTAGGATCAAATCTGTTTTTAAGATGTTGAAAAACACTAGCTTAAGCTTCCTGCCTCACCATATATTCCCTAAACAACTAAGGAAGAAATGTTAAACTAGTGTTACCCAGAGAGCCTAGAAACTGTTGATTGGATCCAGACTTTTTAGTCATGGTGAACTCCCCATGGATTCAGTGCAATAAGTTAGTTCTGATTAACTGAACCATTGGTTTATGTATAACTAAAGCACAGCTGACTTAGTCTGGTTCTTATGGCTCTCCAGATGCTGGATTCCAGTTCCCCTCAGCCCTAGCCAAACTGGCCTGTGGTGAAGGTTGAAGAGATTAGTACCATATATACCTGTGTATGTTGGAAAATGTATGCCAAAAAAATTCACCCCCCCCAAAACCTGGGTAGACTTATACACGAGTCAATATGGTAATCCTGTTCAAAAGAAAATGGCAGCAGCAGCAGCTCTTTGGGGCTTCTCTGCCATGGTGGGGATAGCAGGAGGGTCCTAAAAGAAGCACTACCACTCACCACAGCAGGGGAAGCCTGAAGAAGCACCAACTCACCCCACTCTCCCTGCCTCAGAGGAAAATACCAAAGATATCCCTGCCAAGGCAGAGAAAGTTGTGTGTGTGTGGGGGGTGCAAATGCTTCTTCTATAGGACTCTTTCTGCGGATGGACTATGCTTAGTCCATCTGTGGAGAGCTTCCAGTAAAAGAAGTGCTGAACCCTCCCTCCGTCCCTCTCTCTCCTGCCTCATCAGGGAAATCTATGGTATTTCCCTGATGAGGTAAGGAGTGTGGGAGCAGGCCTCAGCACTAATTTTACAGGCATCTTCCTCTAGATGAACTATGGCAAGAGCCATATGGTAGGGAGATTAGAAGGAATTGGGAGAACCAGGAAGAAGCCCCAATTCACTCCATGCTCCCCATTGCAGCAGCGGCTTTTTGGTGCTTGCCCATCAGGGTGAGTGGGGAATAGAAAGAGTCAGGAGAACCTGAAAAAAGTCCCCTCTGCTCTCTATTCAGCAGCTCTTTTGGGGCTTCTCTGTTGCAGCAGAGAGAGTAGAGGTGTTCTTTTAGGCTTCTTCAGCACAGACTAAGCTCCAAAAGCATGAAGGAAGCAATGCCATCACCCCCTCCGCTCTCTCTCTGGCAGCTCTCTTGGGGCTTACCTACTGTTGTGGAGAGCAGAGGGGAATGCTCTCTCTGCATGGAGTACACTCCATGAGTCTGAGAGCTTAGTCCATGTCGTGAGAGCCTGAAGGACTCAATGGTCTCCTCTGGTCTCTCTCTCTCTCTCTCTCTCTCTCTCTGGCAGCCCTTTTGGGGCTTCCCCACCCCAGAAGACAGAGGTCAGACAGAGGAGGGAAAGCACCAAAGAGCCACTATCGCCACAACTTTTCCACCCAGGCATTACAAAAGGCCTACAGAGAGAGAGAGAGTGAAAGCAGAGGGGATTGGTGCTTCTTTTAGAGTGGCGGTGTAGTGAAAGGCCTTTTTGAGTGCCTGTGTGGGAAAATGGCAGTGCCTGTCAGAATCATAGAATTGTAGAGTTGGAAGAGACCACAAGGGCCATCCAGTCTAACCCCCTGCCACTCAGGAAATCACAATCAAACCATCCCTGACAGATGGCCATCTAGCCTCTGTTTAAAGACCTCCAAGGAAGTGGCTGGCCATCTGAGGCAGTGCTAGTGCTTTCACCTTTCCACGGAATTGATCCAAGGGGCCCCATGCTGAGCCCCTCCATTTATCCATAGGTCATATCAAAATCCATAATTTTGACCCCCAAACCTGCCCTCAATTTATACATGAGGTCTTCTTATACATGAGTATATGTGGTAGCCACGGGGTCCCCATTCCTGTCATGAGACTTTCAGTGGTAGTTTTTCATGTGACTTTAGTATGTATAGAATTGTACAGACTGGATTTCTTCCTTGCTAACATAATCAAATCTGATTATGTGCTTACATCACAGAACAAAGTTAATTCATGCAGTACTTCTTCAAGAAGCACTGGTTTCGCTTCAGATTAGTCTTGTTTACCCTCACTGACATAATCACATAACCAAACTTGATTAGTTCTATGAAGACTTTATTGTTAGCAGAAAGAAGGCTAATATTAAACCCCAACACCTCGCCACAACAAAAATGGCATGAAAGCAAATTGGGGCTTTGAAAGTATATTTTGAAAACTACAGTTGGCCCTTCATATTCTCTGGGGTTAGGGGCACATCCCCCCCCCAATGAATGTGGAAAAACCACAAATATCTCTAACCCCCTCCAAAACCATATTTATCACACCCCAAAAGTATGATCCATGGGTTCATCCCACCATGGATGCCTTTGAGGAGCCAGGGTTCCTTCGCAAGGCAGAAGCAGACAGCTGGTGGGGCTTGCCACTGCCTCTGCACCATTAATAGGGACTTATATGCCTCACCATGCGTTTACAGTCTCTCTCTGTCTCACAAAGCCTGCAGTCATTCTTTAAAAAGGCATAAGGCAGCAGTGAAGATGGCAGCAAATAATCTGTAAATAATCAAATCTGCAAAAGTTAAATCCACAAATTGTGGAGGGCTGACTGTATTTACTGCATGTGCTACTTAGAACATTCATTTGGGTTTGTTATATTCCTCTGTCTTAAATTAAAAGCTGCTCTGAGAAATCTTGAAAATGAATAAATAATAAAATAAAAATAATCTAGCCTCCCTTACCCTTTTAGTTATGAAAATATTCACTGGAGATGTTCATCTGGCCAGGTCCTAGTTTGCTGCTCCTACATGATTCTCTTTCTGGCATTCTTTATTCTTAATTAGTCTATCATATGTTGTATACTAACCATCTGTTAATGCTAATAGGAGCTTTTAAAGCATGCACACTTCAGATTATATATATAGAAAAAGAACTGAAATGGAACACAAGTGTTAAAACTAAGTACCTGTGCAATTTTAGCAACTAATTAAACTTTTCTAATATTTTATTACCATAAGCTGAAGTAAAGTCAAACATATCCAGTTTCTCACCAATGTCTTTGTGTCTTTTCATACAGGAAGATCCCTATGTAATGTACAAGAAATCTGACAAACCCCTTTATGGCAATGACAGATTTGAAGGGTACTGCCTGGATTTGTTAAAGGAGTTATCAAATATTTTAGGTTTCATCTATGAAGTAAAACTAGTGTCTGATGGTAAATATGGAGCCCAGAATGACAAAGGAGAATGGAATGGCATGGTCAAAGAACTCATAGATCACGTAAGATTGAATTCTGGTATTTACTATTGTAGTCACCTTGTAATGTCTTAATACATTTAAATTGATTTGGTACATTTAAATTACCAGACAGCTGGGCTGTTGACTGTCTTAATACAAATATTTAAACTAGCAGACAATATAAATGATTAAGATGTTTCATTGAGTTTAATAGGATTTATTCCCATGTAAGTGTGTAGAGGATTGCACCCTGAATAACTAACTATTTGAGAATCAAAAAGGATTCAAGTGGGAAAGATAGATTGCTTTCCAGGAAGATGTGTGGTTTTAAGTGTCTACATATGGCACATCCAGGCTTATTGAAAAGTCCCAGATTTTTGTTCCTGTTTTATACTGGGTTAAAATAAATCAACTTGGGGAGCTGGTATAAAAAGTCTCTGATTGTATTGGGAGCTGACAGAAAATATTCTGAGATAAACAAAACATGTATGGTTCTCTAAAATAAAATTGGAAAGAACAGGAACAAAATCTGAGACTTTCTGGTCTTTTGATTCTGTCTGGATGTGCCCATAGAATGGCATTCTCTTCTATAAGAGCTCAACTATTCATTGCATGAATAGGCAGTCTGTATTTCTTAAGAATTTTGAAGGTTCAGCATATGAGAGACCTGAGTCACCTGCAGTGGACACTTATATTATCTGCTTGAAAATTCTCCCAGTTTTAAAGTTCTTCAGATCTCTGCTCTATAAGATTTGTGATTATGCATAATAGGGTCTCTCCACTAGAATTTTAGCAATACTGCTTCATTATAGCTTTACCATAGTCACATGAGCAAAGATGAAACATTGGATCATGCCTCAAAATAGAAAAAAATAATAATTTAATACTGCCTCAAGACATCACCACATGACACGCCACCCATTCTGAATGAATAAAATGAAATTATCATCACTGGTCTGAAGTTAGGTTCCTTGCTAATGCTGTTGAATGAGAAAAGCCTTTTTTCCTTTAAAATTTTATCCATAACTATAGCCATGAGCAAATTGGGTCTTACTTCTGATAGCATGCTTGAGGAAGTAAGTGAAAAAATTAAAATATGCTTGGGTGTTTTTCTTTTGTTTTTTGAATGGAAATAAACATTTTGAAAGATAATTTTCTACTTTGTGTTCCCAGAAAGCTGACTTGGCAGTAGCTCCTCTCACTATTACCTATGTAAGAGAAAAAGTAATTGACTTTTCAAAGCCCTTCATGACGTTGGGAATCAGTATTTTGTACCGAAAGCCCAATGGCACAAACCCAGGGGTTTTCTCCTTTCTGAACCCTCTTTCTCCTGATATTTGGATGTATGTCCTCCTAGCCTGCCTTGGGGTCAGCTGTGTTCTCTTTGTCATTGCAAGGTAAGTTCAAAGATCCAGCTTCACACCAAACCATGTTAATTACTTCTTCGCTATATGCTGTCTGGTGGTCATGTAAATGATTCTTGTCTTAGAAATAATAACCCAGCGGTGTTCTGTAGGTTGTTCTATGCTGCAGTATTGTAATCTATAGCATTTTATTATTGTAAAAGTTGGTCTTAAAAGGTTCGTGAAATAATTGGGGTTTCAACAAACATAAAGCTTCACTGGAACAGGTCAAAGGCCTATGCATCTAGTCCAACATTCTTCTTCTTACACTGACCAACGAGCTGCTTATAGGTAGCCCACAAGCCAGACATGAGTACCATAGCTCCCTTCAGGAATCAATCATTTCTTAATACTACTTACTTCAGAATTTTCTAAATTGCTCTTCTTCCAAACAGGTTCCAAGGCAGTGTACAAGACATTGACAAATTATAATAATAAATATAATACTTGAAGACTAATATAATTGAGGTGAAAGAAACTATAAAACAAGCAGCGGTAATTGGTATAGTAGGAGGCACCCCTTGAGGTATCTGAGATCCCAGTCATTTAGCACTTTCAAGGTTAACCCTGAAAGCACCTTGAATTTCACTACTAACACTTGAATTCCACTCAAAAGTGTTTAGGTAGCATGTGCCATTCTTTTAGAATTAGTGTAATATGACTGCACCTAGCAAATCCTTCCAGGATGCCAGTGCTTTAAAGTTGTCTTAAAGGCAGCTATTGAGAAATTTCTTGCACAATCCATCTCTGACCAGTTTTGGATTATTCCCTCCTCCCACTGCTGCCCCTTATCATTGGCCTTTCCGGTGATTTGGGATCCTGCTGGGGTGGACTGGGCTGCAGTGGTGAGGAGGGATGTAATTCTTCACTGAATTTCTTCTTGAAGGAAGGATGACTAACTTTAGCAATTTTCTTTCTGCTGCAAGAAAGTATGTGAAAACAGTTTTTGAAGACTGTTCACAATTTGGGGGTTCCTTTGTTCAACTTCATGCATAGTTGTTTTGCACAGAAAACAGAATTTTATGTACAGAAAGTCATATTTCTATGCAGAAATATGACTTCCTGTACAGAAAAAGATGCTTTCTTTGCAAAATAATCATGCATGAATTTTGTGTAGAGTAAGTACCAAACTGTGAAGATTCTTGTCAGTCCAGGATTCTTCTCATCAAGGTTTCTCAACACTGTAAAAACATATTTTTGACCATTTTTCAAATACTATCAAATATTATGCCCAACCCTAGTGGGGAGAAGATGGTGAGAAAACACTCTCATATAAGTAGATGTTTAATTATGCAGAACTGGACACAACTTAAATTCAATAGTAGAGGACAAGGATTCTCGAGAGATAGTTTTCCCATCTCTAACCAACATTTTCCTGCTGTGTGTGGCTGAAAACGAGTCTCAGTTTGTTTCAAAGACACTTTAGTCCAAGTGGGGCCCTGGCATCCTTCACACAAACATTCTGCACACTCTAGAACATTTCCCAGAATCCTTAGCAACATGGAAAGATCTTCTGTTGGAAGGTTTTTGGTGAAAGATTTCCTAAAGGTGAAAAATTTGACAACCATTGAGTTACATTATAGCAGTGTGAATAAATCATTTTAGTTGTGCCAAAATAATTATCAAAGTAGAGGTACTATAAAATGGTGGGTTTTAGGCAAGTCAAACTGTCTGCTTCTGCTTCAAATGCCAAAATGGGAGAACAGTTATAACATTGGCTGAAATTCACTTGGGAATTTATGTCTTCGTAAATGAACTTAAGTCTATGGGAAATAGAACTGAGCATTTTCTGAACAACTGAACATACGTATCCAGCAAGGGGCTTCTGTTACCACACTATCTAGGGGAGCCAGCAAAATGAGTATTAAGCATCAGGACTGATGCACAAAGGGACCAATGCAAAATGGGATGCCGGCAAGGAGTGCCAATGTGCATAGGTAGAGCCCGATGTGCATTGGGACACTCTTGCTGGTTTCCCATTACACATCTTTGGAATGCATTCATGGGGTTCCTCAGTGCCTCTGTTACATAGCTAAATAAAGTTACACAGTGTAGACCGGTGATGGCGAACCTATGACACGCGTGTCACCACTGACACGCGTAGCCATCTGTGGTGACACGCGGCTAGGCCTCCTCCCCCCCTTCCCCCTCGCAACCTCACCACCCTCCCTAAAGTGGCGGGCAGGGCTTCGAAGCCCCGATCACCACCACCACCACCGCTGAGGCCTGCCTGCTTCCCCAAAGCTTCCTCGGAAAGGCCGGATAAGGCGGTGGGCGGATTGGCAGGACTCTGCCCGGCCTCTCCCCAGCCTGCCCGAAGGGTCTCTGGGGCTTGGAAGCCCTGGAGCCACCTTGGAAAGGCTGGGGAAGGCGGTGGGCTGGTGGGAGGGTGGGAGGGAGTCTGCCCGGCCTCTCCCTGGCCTTCCCAAGGGTGCTCCGGGGCTTTGAAGCCCCGGAGCCACCTCGGAAATGCCGGGAAAGGCAGCGGGAGGGAGCCTTGGGAGCCTGTCGGTGCCTTGAAAAGGGAGGGGGGAAAGCATACGGGTGGGAGGTTTTCTACCCTCCCCTTGCCAAGGCACCGACAGGCTTCATGAGTAGCCCATCAGTGCCTTGGAAGCGAGGAGAGAAAGTGTGCGGGTGGGAGGCTCTCCCCCTTCCCCTTGCCAAGACAGCTACAGGCTTTGTGAGAAGCCCCTCGGTGCCTTGGGAAGGGAGGGGGAAAGCGTACAGGTGGGAGGTTTTTCACCCTCCCCCTGCCAAGGCAGCAACAGGCTTCATGAGAAGCCCGTTGGTTCCTTGGGAAGGGACGAGTGGAGAACGTGGGGGTGGGAGGCTTTCCACCCCACCTTCCCAAGGCAATGACGGGCTTCATGAGAAGCCCGTTGGTGCCTTGGGAAGGGGGGGGGAAACGTGCAGGTTGGAGGCTTTCTGCGAATAGTCGAAGTCGCAAATGTGGAGGGGCAACTGTATACATTTATGTTATTTAAACAGTAAATATTGCGAAATTATGTTTTTTCCTCTAAGTGACACACCACCTGAGTTATGCTCAGTTTTTTTGGCGACGTTTGACACACCATGCTCAAAAGGTTGCCCATCACTGGGTAGACCATAATAGAGAATTCTGGCCAATATATTTGAAAACCTTATTCCGCTTAATTGTATGTGTCAGAAACAATGAAATAATGTCTCTTGGTTTCCATGCAAATCTCATACAAGGCTGTCAGAACCAGTATTTACAGCCATAAACCCTCACAAACTCTGTTTGCCTTACCATGAATTATAAATTTGATTCTGCATAGCTCACAGTTTCATACATGACTAACAATCTGACCATCATTGACAGATTATTCCTCCCGACCACCCTCAATGTAATAAACCAAGATGGAAACCGGTCTTATTTTCTCTCTAAAAAGAAGTCTAGTTATTTTTAAAAAGTAACATGACATTTCCTAATTCCTAGGAAGGCCTTGATTCTATACTTCCAAGGGCTGGGAAGCAGGTGATAATCTCCAAAATCTGAGGTTGCTCAATTTGCCAAGTACTTTGGGTTTCTACCTTTTACTGGCAAAGCATGTATATCCATGACATAACTCTGAATAGGCAGAAATTTACCAAACGATTTTTTTTCCTGGCATGGAGATGAAATGATACAAAGAGGTTTTATCTACAGCAGGCCCTCAGTATCCACTGGGGTTTGGTTCCAGGAGCCCAGGGATATGAAAATCTGTGGATACTCAAATCCCATTGTACACAATGGCACAGTGAAATTGTGTCCCTTATATAAAATGGTGAACAACAATGTTTGCTTTTTAGAATATATTTTTTAAAATACTTTCAAACCATGGTTGATTGAATCTATGGTGATAACATTTCTAGAAGCTTTGTGGGTTTTTATTAAATATAAAATTTCCAGGGGGTGTTGGTAGTCAGTAATACTGACAATTTTTAGTCAACTTTAATAAAACAGTACCTAACAATGCAATCTCTTTTCACTTTCAAATTTGCAACTATTGCTTTCTGTCCCTTATGCAGCCCTGTCATGGATGCTTTGATTTTTAATATTAGAAATGCACACTGAGTGATCTTTTCTTTTTCTAGTGCCTTCTTGGAAAACCATATGACAAACCTAGAAAACACTGGCCATCAGGTCTGGTGTTGTCAGAGTGGGGCATTAAGCAGAGCTTGAAAATGTTACTGCTTGGACCATAGCTCCCAGAATCTCCAAGCAACATGGTGACCATGCTGCCTAGGAGATACTGGGAACTGTAGTCCAAGAGGTAACTTTTTCAAGCTCTGCTGTGATGGAAGTTTGAACTCAAAGGAAAAAGATTGTGTCATGCTACTTTCTACAGCCTGTGCACAAGCTCGTGTTGACGTTTTCTTAAAACTTTCAAAAAACATTATGTATGCACAGTGTTGTGCATGGTTGCAGCCCCTGACTTCAGTGGAATTAGAGCTTAATCCATTTTGATTTATTTCTTCTACAGCACAATATGTTAAGAGTCTCAGGCTTATACTGAGTTGAACAGTGGAATTGGATTAGGTGTCATATTTAAAGTTTGTTTATGTAAGAATATTTGTATTTCTTAATATTTGTCATAACTCTTTGACAATGAATTTCACACATTTCACACATTTCACAAACTTCCAATGACTCCAACAGACTGATGTCTTTTTAAAAGGAAAACTAGACACAGTGATAATAATTAAAAAAAAAACCAAAGATTTTTTTTTTACCAGATTCATTAGTCCATAGTAATTTTGTTCCATATTTATTGTAGATGTCAAAATCATCCCCTATGGCTGATTAGCTTTCTGTGGGGTACTTTAATCAGATGGTTGCCATATTCTGTCCTTATCTACTCATTTCCAGTTAAACAGGAACATGCATACATGTACATATAACAAAGAATCATTATGGCCACTTAAAAGTTTGACACACTTGTGTATTTACATATCCTCCCCAACAGGGGTTCATAGCATATAAACTCCACACACACACCTACACAATCATTTTCTGAGGATACCAGCCACAGATGCAGGCGAAACGTCAGTAAGAAAGTATTCCAGAGCCTGGGGGGGGGGGGAAACAACCAAGGAAAATCTCTGGAGGAAGTTCTTCCAACTCAGTATTTATATCTATATTTAACTCACATCATGACCAAAGGTTACAGTGAGACTGGCCAGGGCAAGCCATCATAGGTCAAAATCAAACACTTTAAATTTATAATTTCAAATTGAATGTCTATATTGATTTTCTAAAAAAAACCCTGTTGGACAGAAGGATTTGTTAAAACTAAAATTATTTTTTCATTCGTTTCTTTGTTTTGGTTTGTTTGCCCCATCAAGCAATATGCCCCTGCTTATGTAACCTCTCTTTTAAAACAAACAGAACACAACCCAGCAAAATAAATCAGTAATGTGCCAGTCCGAACACACAAATGATTGCAATGTCCCCATTTTATTTCCTTGCTGTTAAGTTCCTCTGAACCAAAGTGGGGCTTAAAATTAACCTTCCTACAAGAGAGAGCATATGCACTTTTCTCTCTGCTGTGTTGGAAATGCAAAGTTTGAAATTCTACATCAAGCAAGTGGAGCATAACACTCCACCCACGCAGTTCCTTTTCCAGCCTCCAGATATGTCTCATTTTGAATGGTGCACAAGGGGCTCTCCCCATCCAAAACCTTCCCCCTGTAGTTTTCAGGCCCCAGGAGGTGCTGCTGCTGGTGCCCCTACTTACTGATAGGGGGCAGCAAGACAGATACTCATAGGAGGAGGGAAATGGGAGTTTCCCATTTGGAGAATGGGAATGTTGGAGGACACCCTCCTATCCCTTCCCTATGGAACTACATTGTCTGAATTGCCTCCTCCCTTCCTCCTTTCCCTTAGGGTTGCTACATTGAAAGCTGGAGACAGCTTCTGTACTTTTAATGGTTGTGTCAAAGAGGGAATTTCAGCAGGTATTGCTGGTCATGCATCTAGATCAATGATGGTGAATGCAACTCTCATCAGCCCTTGCCAGCATAGCCAATGTGATAAGTGATGATAAGAACTGCAGTACAACATCTGGAGGACCACAACTTCTCCATCCATGTTCTAGGTCAGTGACTCCCAAACTTTGGTCCTCTAGGTGTTTTGGACTTCAACTCCCAGAAGCCCTAGCTGACTTGACCAACAGTCAGGAATTCTGGGAGCTGAAGTGTAAAACATCTGGAGGACCAACATTTGGGAACCATTGTTCTAGATGAAAATGAATAGAACAGGGCTTTCCTTTGGGACAATGTTACCAAGTACTAGCAGTACTGTGGGTCTGTTTTGTTTTTGTTTTTCAAAATGCTGTAAATACATAAGTGCTATAATCATTTTTAAACAAACAAGCTATATGTTGCTGTGGGTGGCAGCATCTTCATCTCTTTACAAAGTTGCTGTTTAATCCTAGGTCTGGCCCTGGTTCAGCAGCCTGCCTGCCTTGTCTGTAGGAACCCAGGGCTCATTTTTTAGATTCATGTTTTGCAGACCATTTGGAGGGAACTTGCTTCTACCTCTGCTCTCAGGCACAGTGGCACTGCCATGTCTTCCACCATGATCTTCTATTCCAAAGATACCTCTGCTCAGCACTAGCATTGCTCATTGCTGCCAATGTTTTAAAGTATACTAAGCATGCAGACTCAAATATATTTGTCTGAAAATGATGGTGGCTGGGCACTGCAGCAGGGGAAGCACAGCAGGCGTAAGTGGGGCAATGAATAGGAAAGGACAGCAGGTTGGTCAAAATATTCAAAATTGCCTTGTGATTGTAGGGACTGTTCTTTTGTTAAAATACTTAGACTCACTGGGCTAATCCAATTGCTTGCCCCAACCAACATAGACTTAGTGAAATAATGGGACTTACATACAGTAAGTGTTGATTTAATAAATATCATTGATTCAATGGATCTCCTTATTGCGAATGGGAGTTGGATTTATACCACCTCTTTTAATTGAAGTCTTAGTCTTCTATTTCCTGTTCAAGCCCCTTAGGCTTTGTATATTTTAAAATGGTATTTTCTATAATGCATGAAATGTTTCTTTTCTTAAATCTGTATCCTGTATCCTATGTTAATTTTTTTAATTACCTACTGTACGAATAATGATGGTGTATTTAAGTAACAGCATCCTAAATAACAAACTCTTTCAGTTAGTGCCTTCATTATTATCTATGTTCATTGCTTCAAGCCTAGCACAGCACTCTAGTTGCAAGAGTGCATAAATTCAAAGCTTAATTATATTGTTAAACTGGCAATTAAAATGTACTGGCATGGCATTGTCAATTAAAGCCATATTCATAAATATCACAATAAAAGTATGTCCTACAGTTGGGAGAATCAGCAGCAGGCAGGGTTCTGTAGCTACAAGGAGCCTTACAGTAATTTTGGAAAGTATTTTATAGAACACTTAAAACATAGTGTTTTTTGTTTTTGTTTTTCAAACATGGAAATGCTAGTTCTCCTTCCAGAAAAGCCAGGTTAAACAGCAAAGTCTAAGAGAGGGACAAATTAAGTTTCAAAAACAAAAGAGCTGAAGATCAGGAGGGCTGAGGAAGACAGTATCATCCAAGGGAAGCTGGAAGTCAGCTTATTGCACATTGCTGTAATTGTGCGAAAGAACCACCATGAAATTATCACACAACCACCACTAACACTTTAAGAACAGGACTTTACTTCCATGATTTAGCATGGGCGAGATTTCAGCGGTTCTCGTGAGAAGACGCGGGCGTGCTTAAAAACACCAAAAACCCCTTAATTTTCAAAGTAAATGAACACACAAACACTTAAACAAATATAAAAACATGCAAACAAACCTGGACAGTTCATAGAAAGAGCACCCTGTGGATAGTTTTCATGATCTCATCCAGACATTTTCTCACTTGGAATGGGGAAGGAGAAAAAGGACCACCCATTCATGCTATAATCTTGCAATTACAGCGGGGTGTATTTTTGCATGCTCTTCAATACCATGAAAAAAGCGATATTGAGAGCTATTGACAGCTTGTCCCATAAACTAAAAGCAATGCCTTATTCAAGGCTGGAGCACAGTTTGACCACACGAACATGACAATGTTGTGCGATAGCGGAAAACGTTCATGCTATCGTAATGTTGTAAACCTGCAATTTTTGCTGCATCTGATAAAGTTCAAAATCTGGCAGTAGCACAGTTCATATTAGCACACTTGAGAAATATTACTTAGGGTGCATCTACACTGTAGAAATAATGCAGTTTGACACCACTTTAACTGCCATGGCCCTATTCTACAGAATCCTGGGATTTGCATTTTTGTGTGGAACCAGCACTCTTTGGAAAAGAAGGCTAAAGACCTCGCCAAACTACAGATCCCAGGACTCCATAGGAGCATTAAATGCCACAGCATTTAAAGTGATGTCAAACTACATTATTTCCACAGTGTAGATGCACCTTTAGGCAAAACCCACACTACACAAATAATCCAGTTTGAAACTGGATTATTTCCCATGGTGTCTTCCTATCGAGTCCTGGGATTTTTAGTTTTATAAGGTCCTTAGCCTTCTCTGCCAAAGGATGCTGGTCACCAAACTACAAATCCCAGGATTCCATAGGAAGGAGCCATGGCAAATAATCCAGTTTCAAACTGGATTATTTGTGTAGTGTGGATTTGGTCTTGGTTCTCAGGGGTTGTAACAAACACAGGGATTGTAGCTCTAGAAATAAAGTGCCAAAGTGTGATGAGAACCCCGGTTTATCTCTTTCCCCATCCCCCAGTATCATATACTTCCTAGGTAGTGGCATACAGTTTTTTATAATGGGTATTTCTCTTAACTTCATGGCAACTCTACCCTAGGATAGACAGAGAGTTAGGGCAATGAATAGTTTGGAAGAATGGATCTGGTTCTACAATTTCTAGCTAAATTCAGGGGCTGAAACACATATTCAAGACACATACTGGTGCTCTGTGTTTATTTGGGTGGGTGGATAGATAGACAGACAGATAGGCAGACATGCAGATAGACAGAATCTATATATATAGTACATACAATGTGTGTGAGTGTGTGTGTACCTGCATGCATGCAGTATGACAATGGGAAGATACGCTCTGAACATGAAAAGTTGTGCACTAGAAAGCCATGGGCTGTGCCCACTCATTGGACCTCTAGCACATTTCTACCCCATGTCTTCAAGCATTTGGAGATACATAGCACTTCTTCACAACAGCAAATAACTGGTGGGCAGCTGGTCCCAGTACTGATCCAAGATCTGTGTGAACATATCCAGGGGTAGCTGTGTTGGCCATAGAGCCATAAAACAACAATACCTTTCTTGGGCCAATCAAAAATGCACAAACTGCATGATGCAAGCTTTCAAAGCTCCACTGGCTTCTTCATCAGGCAAAGTGTTTGAAATCATACAGCAGAAGGGGGGGAAATGATGATGTCGGAGTCCTAAGCCTACATTTTTTCAAGATGTTGTTTTTGCTGTTATCAGCTAAGATGGTCTGGAGAGATATCAATGCAGACAGATGTCACTCCTCTCCTTGGCCATGTGGGTGCTGACAGACAAAGAGTGGTAAAATCTAGGCAATAACATTTCATAGAATCATAGACTCATAGAATCATAGAGTTAGAAGAGAACACAAGGGGCATCCAGTCCAACCCCCTGTGATGCAGCACTTCCAACAGATGGCCATCCAGCCTTTGTTTGAAAACCCCCTGCTCCAAAGAAGGAGACGCCATCATATCCCAAGACAGTGTATTACACTGTCGAACAGCTTTTACCATCCAGCAGTTCTTCCTAATGTTTAGGTGGAATCTCTTTTACTGTAATTTGAATCCATTGATCCATGTCCTAGTCATATTGAGGATGAAACAAGCTTGCTCTATCCTCAATATGACATCCCTTCAAATATTTAAACATGGCTGTCATGTCACCTCCTAACCTTCTCTTTTCCAGGCTAAACATACCCAACTCCATAAGCTGCTCCTCATAGGGCATGGCTTCCAGACCTTTCACCATTTTGGTCACCCTTCTCTGGACATCTTCCAGCTTGCCAATATCCTTCTTGAATTGTGGTACCCAGAACTGGACAAAGTATTCCAGACCAAAGCAGAATAGGAGTGGTACTATTCCTTCCCTCGATCTAAGCACTATAATCCTGTTTATGCATTCAGGGTCTTTCATTATCATAAATAACCATCCTTCAATTGGTAAGCTATCATCAGTTACTATATCATTCTGGCAGGGAGGATCTTCCTTACTTACATTATTATAATTGTAAATTGAATCTAACATTGTTCTCAGCAGCTGACTAAATTGGTTACCCAGTTCAGGTGGCTGTACTAAAGCCAGCTGTAAATCAAAAGGCTGTGTATTAACCCCTGGGATGTCATGTTGTCAGCAAGTGCCAACTCTGTTGCAAAATTAATAGAAGACATATCTTTTTTTATCATTGTTAAAACCACAGGGATTTCTTTTAAGATTCATTGAACAATCCAGTAGAGAATTCCAGGGTTGTATCGGCAACCTCTTCCCTTTCCCTTTCTTGGGATGTAAGAAACTATATAATTTTGTTAGGGCTTTCTGACTTCTTGAAGGGACTATCCCAGATGAAGGTGCAATGACCAGAATTCTATAGTCTTTCCTTGTGAACATTCACTGTTTTCTCTACTATCAGGTAATTAATGGCTGTAGAATGTAAACTTTTGTTAAATGCTGTTATCTTTCCTCCTTCTTCAAAGCCTTCTTTCCTTCTTCAGAGCTGTTTCTGAACATTCACTTTTCTTCTAAATCAGTCTCAAATCTCTCCCACTTCTTGTTGTTATTCTGTTATTCTTAAGGTCCCTTATATCTTCAGAAGTAGCAAAACAATGATAAAACTTTATTTTTTATTTTTATTTTTTCCCCTAGAGATGCTTATGTTAATTCACATTATGTATTAAGGATCTCATTGTCCATCTTAATCTGAAGTTCAGAATAAACATAATGGGTTATTCAAAGTAAAGAAAACATCACAATAAAATATTTTAAAATCAAAATAACATTAGTCCTGTTTCTATAAAATCAATTTATCCCTGAATTCCCTGCTTTAGCACTTCCTTATGTGTATCTGATTGATACTGAATTATACTCAATGTTATATTGGCTTTGTGTTAAACACATATAAATTTCTGTCAATCCAACTGCCATACATATTATGTAATCTTTTAATTATGATTATGATGATACCTATGCCCTGCAACCTTACCAGTTTGGACCAGTGTCAAAGTTTGTTATTTTCTCCACTCAGTCTTTTCTGGTCCAAGTTCCAATAAGACATCACTGGTTTTCAATCTCTTCCCACTTGGTCTGCTGTTTTAAAGTTTATCCAGGCTGTTAATTTGTCAAGTTCATGGGACTACATCATTGGAACTGCATTTGGCAGGTTTTACCTATACAGCACCTAAAAGATTTTTCCAGATGCAACAGTACAGAGGCTTCTTGAGAAATTCAATGTTCTCTCATAAGAAGTGGGTGGGTAGCCTCACCCAGGACAGAAACAGACTGGCTCTCAAGGGGAGTTCCTTTTTCTATTGCTAACAGAGTTGAAATTTTATCGCCTAGATTTTACGACTCTTTGACTCCCAGAGCCCACATGGCCAAAGAGAGGAGTGACCTCTGCCTGCACTGATATCCCTCCAGACCATCTTAACTGACAACAACAAAAACAACATCTTGCCAAAATGTAGGCCTGTGACTCTAACATCATTTTTTTCTTCTTCTCCTGTATGATTTTTTAACACCTTTACCTGATGAAGAAGCCAGTGGAGCTTTAAAAGCTTACATGATGTATTTTGTGCATTTTTTATTTGGCCCAAGAAAGGTACTGATGTTTTGTGGATTTTTGCTGTTGTTGCATTTTAGAGATCTGTATGATTACAAGTGGACTGGAGCAGGCTTCATTACACAGATGAGCTTTCAGAATTATTGCAATTTAAGGAATACTTCTGTTTCCATTTTTTAAAAAGATCATAATGTGTCTGTTTGAAGACATCAGGTGAAAGCAGTTCTTATCATTGAGCAATACAGTAGGCCTGTTTGGGTTAATGATCAAAGTACAGTAATAATTCTTGAAGTCTATCTGTTTCCTGAGATTCTTTACTATCTCTTCACTATCTCCTTTGTCTTGACTGCACAGGATCAGATCATCAACATAACTTATAATATAAGTCCATTTATTATTTCTGAACCTTTTGTAGACACATTTGTCAACAGTGTCTGGAGAGAATCCCTATTTGATGAGGAGTTGATTTAATTTTTCACTCCATGCTCGTGTATCCTGTTTTAACCCATAGATAACTCTTTTCCAATTTGCATACAAGATGCTCTTTCCCAGGAATCTGGAATCCTGGAGGCTGTTTCACATACAGTTTCTGATCTAGATGTCCATAAAGAAGCAGTCTTCACATCTAGATGTTGAACATGCTTATTCTTGAAGCTGCGACAGCCAGTAGAGTTGTAAAGGTTGTATGTGTGACTATAGGGAAAAATGTCTGACTGTAGACTTTAGCCACGAGTCTTGCTTTTTATCTCTCAATTTTCCCTTCTGCATTCTGCTTTGTTGCAAAGACCCAACTACAGCCAATTGCCCTTTTAACTTTTGACAAAATTGCCAGAAGATAAAAGGGAAATTGGCTGTAGATGGGTCTTTACAACAAAGCATAATGCAGGAGAGGAAATTGAGAGATATAAAACAAGACTTGCAGCGAAAGCACATACAACAAAAATTAGATTGAGTCTCTGTCTGGGCCCATAACCCAGAATGCAGTGAAATTTGAGGTCCCAGGGTGTTAGCCCTTTCTTGGGAAACTTCTTAAAAGTTAAAACTGTCAGGAATTAACTTTATTGTAGCAGAGTAGAGCAGGAGCATGGACTCAATGGTACAGTGCTTTGACCCAGCCACGAGAACAAAGAGGCAGGCAATTACTTGTTAAAAGAAATACTTAAGCTTTACTAATGGTTCTTAAATCTACATATGCATTGGAGCCTACATCCTAACTAACTAATGAATAGGCTTGGATAAGGAAAAAGTTTCATCTTGACTTACCATCTCAGTAAGAGGGAAGGCATTCTTGTGATGCAAGGTAGAGAGGCAGGACATAGCTTTCAAGGCAAGAAACAAAGAGTAATAAAAGATCTAACACCAGGAGACAAATAAACCTAAGTCACGTGATCTTGTAGTTTGGTTGTGTACTGTTTACAACCATGTTCATTAAAGATAGGATGAGAGGAAGGCATGCAGGAGACCCTGCCCTATCTACCACTTATTTGCTCTAACAGCAAACAAGTGGGGAGAAAGAATGCTGGATTTTCCCCAACAATAATGAATGGAAGGAGGTCTTTGGCTGGAAATGGAGCTTTGCATTGCGAGGCTGCTTTGGAGCTTTCATGCTGTGGCTGTACATTTATGAATATGGCCTTAATTTTGTTTTCCTTTTATTTTCCTCATTAATCTTTGCATTTTGTGCATTGTTCAGCAGGTTTGCTGGTGCTGTCTGTATTTTTTAATCTGATGTTCACAAACTGTTTCTGTTAACTACCACAGGTTTACACCCTATGAGTGGTATAATCCCCACCCGTGCAACCCTGACTCAGATGTGGTGGAAAACAATTTTACTTTGCTTAATAGTTTCTGGTTTGGAGTTGGAGCTCTCATGCAGCAAGGTACACCGGTTACACCTCATTTCTGCACACATCCCACAGTCTGCTCAAGGTCTTCTGTGCTGGTAAACTCCACCATTTGTAGCTCTAGCATATACTGTAAAACCTGATCTAGAAAGGAGTCATGCAACACCATATGTATATATGAACATGACAACTAATAAGTGGTTTTTAGGGAAGAAATGAAACTGGAACTTTTTGTGATCCAAGATAAATCTACAGAAGGACTAAATCCCAAAATCATTATGTTAGAATCCTTATTTAATGAGCACTTGTCAAATTTATATTGCTTTCTTTTTTTAAAAAAAAAATCCCAAACTTAATTAATGGCTTTTTCACAGGTCTTTAAGGGTTTTGCATCTTGTCAATGCATCCAGCCTTTGACACCCACAACATCCTTACTGCTGTTGATTCTGAAAACTGCATAGAGATGCTCATTTGACAGTGAAAGGGAAGAGATGCACTTGATGTGGAGAATCTGCCCAGTACATGTACTGGCCATGTATGTGTGTATATTATGTACCCATTCTGAGGCTTCTGTTACTAAGCTTTTGCCTCTGTCTGAATGAGGTTTGTGTTCAGAATATATGTTTAATCATTGCAAACCCCCTCAACAATGACAACACACTGAGAAAGTCTCAGGAGTAGCAAAATATTTTAATAAAAAATATGAGTGTAAAACATCCCTGCATCAACTCACGGAATTATTGATCTTTTCACAAGTGGTGGTTGGGTAAAAATTGAACAACACAACTTCATAAGCCTGATGTTACTAACAGCAGGGGGAATTTGACCATTGATTTAGTAGGGGGTAGCGTACATCAGGCGTTTCTTGCGATAAGAGGGAAGGTGGGTATACAGCAGTAAGCTGTATGCACTGAGCATTCGTACTCATAGAATGAATTGTACCCAAGATCAACCAACAGAGTAAGTTCTTTGTCCTGGTTTGTCAGTAAAACACAAAGTAAGGTTTTACAGTATCAGGCAGGTGTGTGTCTATAGCTGTGACTGCCTTGTGTATGTGTGAGTGCCAAAATACTTTGTGTTCTGAATGTCCTGCCTTTTTTGGAGTTTACCATCATCCACAGCAAACTGTGGGATGCCGTGCCTACTTGTTACCACTACCTTGGGTACATGACAGTCAGCCCCAACCAGACTCTGCTTGTCTTTGAAGAAGCTTTAAAAATGAAAACAAAACCAAAAATTTGTTTTGTAAGTTGAAGTGAATGTTTCCATGTACAAACTTGTGGTACGTGTGGACTGTAAGTGCACCATCATTAACATGTAGAGTTTGAACAAGAGATGAATGGTTGCTAACCTCTGCATCTATTGTTATGCTCTTTCTTGTTAACAGAAGCTGCTTGTTGTGCTTGATTGGAAGTCATAGGTTTATTAAATTTTAAAATGTGATGATCAGACTTTCTCTTTTCTACAGAGCGTGAGCAAAGTCTGGATCAGGATTGGCTGTCATGTCTGCCATAAAAAGGCACTAGAGAGTCTTCAGCAAGTATTGTCTCTGACTCTGGTTATGGTTAATAGCATTATTTCCCTATCCCTCTTCTAAGTCCTCAACCCAGATACAGCATCTCTTCTTTAAAAGGTCCTAAAACATGACATACCTGGCAGATTAACTGGAAGTGCATAAAAAGCTACACAGGTCAGGTTCCCCTACTCACAAGCCTATTTAATGACAAAGAAATCAGTCTGAAGTAAGTAAGGCATCTTGCTGTGAAGTGGAAGCTACTGTGAATGTTGTACTGCACTTTTAGGATGCCAGCCTATTCAGAGTTTCTTGGCAATAAATTCCATTAAACACAATGGGAATTGCTTCAAAGAAAAAAAATATGCATATCATCAGGCTTTTAAGAATATTAGGGTCCAAAAAAAAAGTTCAGTCCCACTTCTTTCCATATGCCACAATTGCAATGCACGTCTAGAGCTTAGCAACCAGTGGGTCTTGGCTCATTCACTTCATATGGATGAATAAAGTGACAATAAAGATGAGGTGCAGATGAGGTCATAGAATCCTAGAATTGGAAGATACCATGAGGGCCATTGAGTCCAACCCCCTGACTTGTAGGAATACACAATCAAAGCACCCCCAACAGATGGCCATCCAGCCTCAGTTTAAAAACCTCTAGAGGAGGAGACTCCACACTCCGAGGCAGTGTATTCCATTGTCAAATAGCTGTCATCTGTTACCTGTCATCATCCACCCCCCACTCAGTAAGGTGATTGGAGAAAGCTGTACATACAAGTCAAGTCCTTCATATGTACAGTAGGGTCTGCAGAAGGCTTTGGATTAAGCTACAGGCTACACTTCCATTGAAAATCCCACTTTAAAAAAAAAACAGGCCTGCATTTCACTCAGACTTACACACTTAGCGGTTTTGCTGAGTTGGCAATCAAAACTGGTGAATCGACATGCTCCTGTGAGCCAATACCCTGCCTTCAGCATTTTATTTGGTTGAGATGTTTGTGGATATGCATCCACGACCCGTTTGAGGATAAGCAGTTTTTCAAGCAAATCTAATCTGAGGAAAGTACAGTCTTTCTGCTTCATACGGCCAACTGATTTTCCTTGGGACAGAAGATCAAAGAGAAGCAAGAGTTAGTGACAAAGACGGGAGACTATCAGACCCTCTCAGTGTTCTTTTCTGGAACAGCTCTGGGGCAATTGCAATTGCTTCTGAAGTGTAGTGCGCCATTATTACTTCCACATATATTCTGTAAAATGAGACATTGCATCAGCGCTAACATAATTTATATTCCTTTGCTGGACTTTTAGTAATATAATGTTTTCATGAAGAAGTGAATCAGCATTCTTGACCTTTTATACTGTCTATATTAGTGGCAGGTTAAAACTAAAAACATCATCTGTGAAAGAAAAAAATACATGATTCATCTTGTAAATAAAACTTCTTGCTAAATAGAATGCCCTAAGAAAGATTAAAATGTAGATGTGGGTTTTCAAAACACAGGCTTTCAAACCAATAGTTTTGAAATTAATTAGGACACTTTGAATAGAATCCACAACATGCCTGTAGTAAGGCTTGTTGAAATCAGTTGGCCTTGCTTCTGAGTAAACATGGTTAAGATGCCACTGTACTTCAATTATCCAACTCTTGTTGTTCATAGCTAATGACCCTGGGTGGAGATGATCACCCACATTCAATCCAAAAGATGAATTCAGCCTGTTTAATGGTGCATTGCACCTTAGCTCCATTTCAGCATTAGCTGTGTATATGAAAGACTGGTTGACCACACTGATGTCCCATGCTTGGAAATCTTAATTTTTAATAGCTATGCAATTCATGTAAACACAAAGAGTTACATTTAGGACATAGTTATGCTTATGCCCATTGAAATCTATGGGACTTAAATTTCACTGACTTTAGTGGGTCAGCTCTAAGTATGAATAAGTCTAGAACTAACCCATAGGATACAGAGTGGCATTCCAGTGGTGGAGGAGACACTGTAGGTGGCATTGATTTTCCTCCCCATTCATCAACAAAGCCCCCATCTACTATAGATAGTTAGTAGGGGAAAAGCTTACTGAACAGATTTGGGGTGTGTGTTCAATGAGGAGGAGCCCCTTTGTGTGCCATTGGATGGAACCCAAAGGCTCCATCTTCTAGCATCTTCTAGGAAGCAATTTATGCTTGGCAAACATATCCCATAAAACAGATGGTCTAATCCCATTGATCTATATAGCACATACAGAATAGGACAGAAGACACCTAGATGTCAGAGCTAATTCCCACTGATTTCCCTAGACCAATCCATACATCAACATGCTTAGGACATTAAACCATGCACAACACACATTTTTGGTAGAGGCTTATTTATATGGAGTGTAATTTTATCTGTTAGCTCTCATGTGGAAAATTATTTCCATTTTTTCAGTCTCTTATGAGCCGAAATAAAAGTTTGTAAGCTAATAATTTCTCAACAAATAAATCTGACAAGAGCTTTATATTTTTAGAACTTGAATATACATATCACAAAATTATCTTAGAAAGAATAGCACTTCAGTGCCAACAATGCTTAGTGAATTAATCAGATCAGTATGCTTAGTATGCTATCCAGTTTAGAAAGCATGGGCTTTATTCCTACTG
This sequence comes from Gambelia wislizenii, assembly GCA_030847615.1. Classification (NCBI taxonomy): domain Eukaryota; kingdom Metazoa; phylum Chordata; class Lepidosauria; order Squamata; family Crotaphytidae; genus Gambelia; species Gambelia wislizenii. Next base: position 286,106,179 of record JAUMIR010000003.1, read on the forward strand.
AATTCATAATTGAGTCAGAGTCTCTAAACTCAGAAAAGACAGACAAAACATACAGAGGGTATGCAGTGTTGTGCATGGCTGCAAATGTGCCCTTCTAGTTGAACTGGACAGGCAAGCATACAAATCTCTGACTAAATACTTCCTTCTGTCCCTTAATTTCACTTATCCCTCCTGCTTTACCAGGGCTGGGAAACATTACATTTTTTGACTACTACTTTCAGAATCCCATGGCCATGCTGGCTGGGAGTTTCTGGAAGCTACTTTAACAAACAAACAAACCACTTTCCCAAGATCTGACTATAGCTTTTGTAGACAAGTAAGTTAGTGGTTAGTGCCTACAGTAGAAAGCCAAAGCAGGGGGTTGGAGGGATGCACTTAGAATTCACATTTTCAAAACATCAAGCACAGGGAAGCTGTAGATGAGAAAAGTTTAATAATTGGTGCCAAAGCCCCTTGAAATGCAGTATTGGAGAGGCAATACTTGTCAGGGACCCCTGGGACCTGGGGACTTCAGGACCCAGGGTGCTTTCCTTTCCCATCTCCCATGGCCCCAGGGTCAGTAAGACCTCCCTGCAGCTGTTAGTTACAGAACAAAAAACCTGCATTTTAATTCTACCAGGAGAATTAACTTCATATCCAGTTTGTTTCTCACGCACACTTGTTTCAGGGCATGTTACTAATTTTCTCTAGATGAAGCAAACTGAGGTGGAATCAAACAAGGAAGGGAAAATACAGCTTGAACCAAATTTAATTTGCTGATATGTCTGTCATTTCACTTATGAAGAACATATACCCTGCTAGTAAATTGCTTTGGGTCACCTTTTAATGTTAGGTTGAGACTAGCCCTATGCCAACTGCGGGAAAAAAGATGGGTTCAATATGTTTAGCAGAAATAAGTATAGGTAAATGCTGAACATTTTGTAGGGAGAATTTTGCTTTTTACAATTCAATATCATGCAGAATATCAATCTATTGGCCTAAGCTTGCTGCATCTTGCATTGCTTCACAGTCTGCTGCTTCTGCTGTTGTCTTAAAACATCAGACTACCACTGTTTAGCTGACATATTATGTGGTTATTCATTGCAAGCATCAATACAGTCTGACATCAACACAATCATTACTATTGAATCATCATGCAGATACTGTGGCTTAGGTTTCCTTCTTGACAGGACCAGTTTAAGGAATTTTGGGGGCCCTTGCAATGCTTTATTTTGGGGGCCCCATATATTTATCTCAGGTCAATGTAACCTAACTCAACCTAAGCTATTCACAGCACAGGATATTCAGATTATTACTAATAATGTTTTTGCAGGAGGAGGGTTACTACGGGGCCCCCCACAATGATGGGGCCCCCTGCAGATGCTGACGCCAACGGTGCCTTAAACTGGCCCTGCTTCTTAAACTGTCCTAATATCTCAATTATACACAGTCAGATGCCCGTATCCATGGAGCCAATATCTATGGTTTCAGTTGTCCATGGCTGAAAAAATAGGGACACATACCATAGAGTTGTGTTGGGAAATGCCTAGAGAGGTGTCCTATCTAGGCATTTTCTAGGTCCTCCAATGCAACTCTATGGTATGTTTGTACTTGAAGTCCTTTATTTTAATAGGGTTCACAATTATCTGTGGTTTCTGGTATCTGTGGTAAGTCCAAGAACCAGACCTCTGCAGTTATGGGGGTCCAGTTGTACTTAAAAGACTTTTGGGTTTTCTCTTTTCCCTCTGTTTTGCCCATATAGTCCTGCCATCCTCTCCATAGGACTTTAGGCAATGAGGCAGTGATACAATCAGTAGTGTAGCTTTGTGGGGGGCAAAATGGCATTGCCCCCCATAAGAATTCTGGCCACTAATGAAATTTTCCTTCAGTCCCCAAATTTCTAGCATTGCAGTAACTTAAGATATCTGTTGAGCATTTAGGAATGTAGTTCAGGCATCCAACAACAACAAAAATAGGTGCAAGCAAATTGACCAAGGGAATGCAATCATAGCAAATACAAGGGTTTTAGGTGCGAATGGTTTTCAGTGTCTCAGTATCTGCAATGCTAGATTTGAGGACTGAAGAAAAATTTCATTTGGGGAATAGAATTCTTAGCTGGAGGAACATTTCCTGCATCTCTGCCCCCCATCCCCCACATGCCTAACCCTGGATACAGTTACTGAAAATGAGGGGAAGTAATACTCATTAATATTAAGGGACATGAGGTTTAAAGGTTGATACCTGGATACTGGCCATATTTAGTATAATAATATTAATTACTCCTGCTTCCAAGTGAGTGTGTCCATCATTATAACCCATTCATGTTTCTGGGAAAAAGCAATTAAAATAGAAGTCGAAGGCTTTCACAGCCGGCATCCATAGATTTTCCTTGTTGTTTTTTTTTCTGAGCTATGAGGCTGTGTTCTGGAATAGTTTCTTTTTGACATTTCACCTGCATCTGTGGCGGGCATCCACAGCCACAGATGCAGGCGAAACATCAGAAAGAAACTATTCCAGAACACGGCCTCACAGCCCAGAAAAACACACAAGGAAAATCAATTAAAATAGATATTAATGATTTTAGAAGTCAGACCCAAGAACATTTATGTGTTTCTCATCAAGTATTACATCATCATTTTAAAAGTGTGTCTTTGTGTTTAGTTAGGTCTATATGTTTGAGATTATTACATCAAGTCTTTTTTATTCTGCTGTTCTTCATACATGTGGAAAGTCACATTCCATAACAGGAACATGAAATTTCTTTCAGCTGGTTGTAATTCAAATGCTTTTGATGGTATTATGCAGGATCAGAGCTGATGCCCAAAGCTCTTTCCACCAGAATAGTTGGAGGAATATGGTGGTTTTTCACCTTAATCATCATTTCATCCTACACTGCAAATTTGGCTGCTTTTTTGACCGTCGAGAGAATGGAATCTCCCATTGATTCAGCTGATGATTTGGCAAAGCAAACTAAGATAGAATATGGAGCTGTAAGAGATGGATCAACAATGACTTTCTTCAAGGTAAGATCATACCAAAACATTTCACACTGTTAAGTAAAACAGTGAGACTTTTTACTGTATTAAATAGTAATTCATGGTGGGGAAAAGAAACCATTAACCCTTGAATTGTCCTGAGTACCTAGAGATACGTATTTTGGAGCTTTATTGCATACCGAAATAAAGCAGCAGGACACCCTGACGGTTCCATTTTCCTTGCTGCCTTACTGCATGATGTTGTCATTCTTCTGGTATTCTGCTGTTTTGGTTCCATGGGAGACAGAGGTAAAACCACATCTTTTTACTAATGGATTTTTCCAGTTAGTAAAAAGATGTGGTTTTATCTCCATCTCCCACAGGACCAGAACAGAGAACAATGGAAGAACGATGATGTCATGTGGTAAGGCAACACAGAAAGTGGAACTTTTCAGCTGCCCTGCCATTTTACTTCAGCATGCAATAAGGCACTTGTAATTGCTATAAGTCCTAGAGGTGAATCAGAGGTTGGAAAACTGCTCAGGAAAAAGATACTTGTGGAAAATGTGTCATAATGACAACCATAGCAGAGGACACATGTGGCCAATGAGTCTTTAAAATCTTGTACAGTATATTCCAAAGACATACATAGGCCCAGTTGATTTTTGCTTTCTTATTATTTATTGCTCATATTTCTTTATTTTTATGTACATGCAGAATTACACGTGCTATGAAATTACTACTTGAGCAGTTTTCTTCAGAGCTGCTGAAATTAATTAAAAATCAATTCTTCATTAGATACTATTAATTTCATTATAATTCCTTCTATTCATACTTAGTTGTTCAAATTATATTTACATATAAATGAACTCTAAATGTACTTCAGTTTACTTTAATAAATATTAAACTACTAACTACTATTGACTACTGATACTGAACTAATCAATCAATCTCAATCTGGCTTTTCTTCGCAAACGAAGATTCAGGAAGGACTCATCCCGCGCTTTCTGCAAGCGCGCTGATGACTAAAAAGGCCAATCCGAGATAAACAAGTCCGGTTGCAAAAAGCACAGCAGAAGGTCTCCTTGGGTGATGTTTTTGGGTTGTGATTCTTTCTGCGTTGTCGTTTCTCTTCAAGACTTGTTCGTCGTGAGTTCTCAAATAAGGCTGCAGCATTGTGGATAGTGCGTCTCCATGCCTCCCGATGTGAGGCCAGGGCGGACCACTGTTGGTGATCAATTTGGCCAAGCCTGAGATGTTGTTTCAGGGAGTCTTTGTATCGCTTTTTTGGAGCGCCCCTCTTACGCTGACCCGTGGCGAGTTCACCGTAGAGTAGTATTTTTGGGAGGCGATGATCCTCCATCCTAGAAACGTGCCCTGCCCAGCGCAGCTGTGTTCTCAATATCATGGCCTCAATGCTGGTGATCCCTGCTTGCTCAAGGACAGCAACATTCGTCACATAGTCAGTCCAGTGTATATTTAGGATTGTGCGTAGACATAGGAACTCAACTAAACATACTATTGACTATCCCATTGTCCATTTATTTCCCTTTCCTATTGATTGTGGTGCATTTAGTGGCTTGCTGACAAGTTTCAATGACATGCTGAAATTGCCTGTTGGAATTCCCTCTTTTGTGCAACGATTAACCCTACATATGGGAACCCTGCCCTCTTTTTCGCATGGCTACCTTAGTTAGGCATGCAGTGAGTCTTTAGCAAAAAATATGAGAAATGATTGCACATTGATGCCACAATTTGTCTTTGGCCAAAGGCTTGAACTGGAGGGAGGTCAACCAGATCAGGAAGTAAGCTTCTGAACGGCTATAAGGCAAAACATGTCAAGGAATACTTCCATGGTCAGGATTGTTTGATGGACTAAGCAACATGGTAGTGTTCTGTTGACTACAGATTTTCCTTTGCCTTCCTGCCTGCCACCTCTTCCCTTGCTTTGCTTCACCTCTGATACATCTTCACTTCCACCAACTTATTTTGACAGTTGAGCAAAAAAATGGTAGCTCTGCATAGTTCAATACATCAATTTATTTCCAGTTCAAACCAATGTTGCATTTCCCCTCAATAGATCCCAAGAGAGAAGGGTATTGCTAGATTTTTTCTCCACTCAATGCAGTCCAATTTGCCAAATATTTCTGTATGAAGTTAATTTAAATCATAAAATAAGCTATAAAACATCTATAATTCTAACACATTTTGCTCTGCAATAATCATATTAAACTTAATTTAATTCATAGGGACTGCTCCAGGTTTATAGGCATAATGTGCTGAGATCTAGTATGCCAGGGGGCACTGAATATGACAGGTATATGTAAATGGCAGTTGGTAGTCTCAGGGAGGGCATCCCTGAACAGATGCAGGTAATTACAGTTATCCTCTGCCCTACTGTGGGCTCTACACAGGATACACTGAGACAAAGCTAACCTTTAGGAAATGATCACTCCAGAAGAAGCTGTGACAGATCGGCAAAGCTATGGGAATTTGGAAAGAAATATGCTTTTGCTACCTCCACTGTTTTCTGTAAAACAAATATTTACAACTTTGGCTGTCAGCTTGACATTCTAGGAGATGGCTGCTCTCAAATTACTACCCACAAGTTTGCACATTCATGCTGAAGTTCTGTTATAGATGGAGAGAGGAAATAAATTCCCTGAAATTCTGATATTTCTGAGACTTGCTTTAAACAAAACTAGCAATTTAAATCTTTTATTTCATGCCCCCTCCCAGGAATTTACTGAAGCCTAAATGATAGCCATCTATCTTTTCACATTGCTGTGTGAGTACAGGTGATGATGAACCTCACTGATGCCTCATGAGTAATGTCCTCTTTGCTTCTGGAAGACTACATGAATAAATGAAATGCATTAGTAAAGCATTTGACAGTTTTGCAGAGCTTTGTCATTTGTGTTTTGCTTAGTCCTTCCTTCCTACAATTAAATGAAATAGAACACTGAAATAATTTTGATTCAAAAACTAGCTCAAATTTTTACACTGTTCCTGCCTCCCCCACCACTCCATGTTGAATATGAAGTATTTTTCCTACTATTGCTCTTGTAACTGGGCCTTAGAGTAATATGTTTTTGCTAAGAGGGCAGTGGAAGCTACAGCTCAAAAGACAGTACTGTTCTGACTGAATGGCATACTTATCAATAATGCAACATACCCCATAGGTACCTGGGCTGTAATCTCTTTCTGTAAAAGAAAAGGCACTGCCCCTCATAAAATAATGTTCCTCAGAAGCTCAGGCCAGGAAATGAAATAAATAATGGCAGCCAAGTTTTCACCACATGGGACAAATATTGGAGGAAAATCTGAACTTATTCATTTGAAAGGTGGTGAATGCATGAAGGATGTTTATTGTCTGCCCACAAAATAATTACAGGTTGTATCCAATGGTGTCCTTCAGCAAACAGAATGAACAATGCATGTGGGCCCAGTTTCCCTTCCCCACTACAGTTCTCCATATATCCTTCAAATCTGCCCCAGAGGGTTTTTATGGGGCAAGGGTAGAAGAGGGGGGTAAGAGAATGGAAAGTTAAACAGTTTTTCTGTGGGTGGAAATCCACCTGCCTGATGTTGGATGTGGAGCTTGGAAGTCAGACAACAACTCCTGGAATCTGCAACAACATGGCTCCTGGTCATCTGGCAGTTGGATTCTGTTAATGGTAGGCCTTTTTGGATTCAAATTATAAGGGGGGAAATCCACTTTGTTAAATTAAGAGTGGCTTCCCAGGATGCTAGTCCCTTTGGGAAAAGATGAGGACTGCTTCAACTAAGAGTCAGTCTTCTTCAGTAGAGTGTGCAACGGAAATTGCTGAACCTCTTGTGCTCCTCTAAGACTCACTTAAATGAAATAAGGCAAACAGGCAGTATCTAACTTATTTAACTTAAAAAAGTATTTACTAGTTACATTGAAATGCACATTTAGAACACATGTACAGATTGTCTAAGGAAATTTTCAAATAAAGGAGCACTTCAGGAGGGCTGACACTCACCATATTGAGAGAGGATGAAGAGAGAGAGGGGGGAAGAGGGAGATGTGTCTTAATGTGGCTACAGACACACCTAGAAGTTTCTATTATCACATGGTGTGGTTGCTTAGATACATGGACATATTGGCTTGCTAGAGAGGTTAAGAACAATAAAAAGGGGTTTTTTGGGTATGTCTGCAGCAAAAGGAGGAAGAAGGAAATGGTAGGGCCACTACGTGGAGAAGATGGCAAAATGCTAACGGGACAGAGAAAAGGCAGAATTACTCAACACCTTCTTTGCCTCCGTGTTTTCAGAAAAGGAAAAGGGTGACCACCCTGAGGATAAAGGAACAGAGGACACAATAGGGGAAATCCAGCTCAGAATAAGCAAAGAGGTAGTACAGGAATACTTTCTTAAACTAAATGAATTTAAATCTCCAGGACCAGATGAACTACATCCAAGAGTATTAAAAGAGCTGGCAAATATAATCTCAGAGCCATTCGCAATAATCTTTGAGAACTCCTGGAGAACAGGAGAAGTCCCAGCAGGCTGGAGGATGGCAAACGTTGTCCCCATCTTCAAAAAGGGGAAAAAAGAGGATCCCAACAATTATCGTCCAGTTAGTCTGACATCAATACCAGGGAAGATTCTAGAGCAGATAATTAAACAGAGAGTCTGTGAACATTTAGAAGGCAATGCCATAATCACAAAAAGTCAACATGGGTTTCAGAGAAACAAGTCATGCCAGACTAATCTGATCTCTTTTTTTGATAAAGTTACCAGCTTGGTAGATGAAGGGAACGCTGTGGACATCACCTACCTTGATTTCAGTAAGGCCTTTGACAAGGTTCCCCATGACATTCTTGCAAACAAGCTTGTAAAATGTGGGCTAGACAAGTTAACTGTTCAATGGATTTGTAATTGGTTGACCGGCCGAACCCAAAGGGTGCTCAGCAGTGCTCCTCTTCATCTTGGAAAGATGTGACCAGTGGGGTGCCACAAGGTTTGGTCCTGGGCCCAGTGCTATTCAACATCTTTATCAATGACTTGGATGAGGGAATTAGGGGCATACTTATCAAATTTGCAGATGACACCAAATTAGGAGGAATAGCTAATACCCTAGAGGACAGGATCAAAATTCAAAATGACCTGGATAGACTGGAGAGCTGGGCCAAAGCTAACAAAATGAAATTCAATACAGAGAAATGTAAGGTACTGCACTTAGGGCGAACAAATTAAATGCATCGATATAGGATGGGGGAGACCTGGCTGAATGAGACTACATGCGAAAGGGATCTAGGAGTCCTAGTAGACCACAAGTTGAACATGAGTCAACAGTGTGATGCAGCAGCTAAAAAGGCCAATGCGATTTTGGACTGCATCAATAGAAGTATAGTGTCTAGATCAAGGGAAGCAATTGTGCCAATATATTCTGCCTTGGTCAGGCCTCACCTAGAATACTGTGTCCCGTTCTGGGCACCACAATTCAAAAAGGATATTGACAAATTGGAGCGTGTGCAAAGAAGGGCAACTAAAATGGTGAAAGGTCTGGAAACTATGCCTTATGAGGAGAGACTTAGGGAACTGGGTATGTTTAGCCTGGAAAAAAGATGGTTAAGAGGCGATATGATAGTCCTGTTTAAGTATTTGAAGGGTGTCACGTTGGGGATGGAGCAGGCTTGTTTTCTGCTGCTCCAGATACTGGAACACAGAGCAATGGAAGCAAGCTCCAGGAACAGAGATTCCACCTCAACATTAGGAGGAACTTTTTGACAATAAGAGCTGTTTGGCAGTGGAACACACTCCCTCAGAGCATGGTGGGGTCTCCTTCCTTGGAGGTCTTTAAACAGAGGCTGGATGGCCATCTGTCGGGGATGCTTTGATTGTGATTTCCTGTGTGGCAGGGGGTTGGTCTGGATGGCCCTCGTGGTCTCTTCCAACTCTGCAATTCTATGATTTTATGATTTACAACTAATGACTAAGCAAATGGAGGAAGTTCTAGAGAGACAGTATGAATAGGGTAAAGCCATGCAGGAAAGCTATATACTCCCTAATACCCCCATTACCTTAATAGCAAATGAGAGAAGGGCGTATAAAGAAGATGCTTTGTTGAGCAGTATTTTCCAACACACCTAAACATCAGGAAGAACTTCCTGATAGAGGAGGTCACCAGTGGAACAGACTGCCTCGGAGACTGATAAACCCACCTTTGGAGGGCTTTAAACAAAAACTAGGTAGTCCTCTTTTGGGAGTGCTTTAGTTGTGTATTCCTGTATGGCAGAGGGTTAAACTAATTCATCCTTGTAGTCCTTTCCATGATTCTGCTTCCAATTCTTAGTCTTAACTAGAGTAGACACAATGTATCAATGGGTTTTATTTATGTGTTGACTTGCAATCTCCAGTTGGTTCAATGGGTATACTCTAGTTTGGACCAGCAGCTGGATTTAGGCCAAAGTCTCCCATAGTAACTTTTCTAAGTTCTAGTTGGCTCTTATAATTTTACTTTTTTTTTCTTTAGAAGATTTTAGATAGAAATTGCATATAAATATCATCAGGTTGAAAATAATGAAAGTCTGTTCTGAATTCATTAATCCTCTCAGATTCCAAGGGCTACAGTACACCAGTTGATTAAGATTTACAATCTCCTGCTAAAGAAAAATGCTTCAGTGCAGTGGGATCCAGCTGTGCCTAATACATTCATGCTTAGAACATGGAATTAATGTGATTGATTAGCCTGGTGCTGGAGTTATCCCTGAACAAACTGGGTTCAAATCAGGCTCAGGACTGAGACTCACAATTATAACAGGTCCAACTCTAGTGAATTGTAATGAACTAAAATGCTTTCATTGACTGTGATGTGCTAGACACACACAGGAGGTACTTCACATAGGAATGAGCTTTGTAATACAGTTACACCAATTTGTGATGCATGCAAAAGCCTGATCATGTGTTTGCCAGCCAGAAAAACAGGTCACCAAAAGAAGAAAGTTTTACCATGCAGTGCTTTCAAGTAGATGTATCCCCCTGAAAGGCACCACCATGTGCCTGGTAGTCATGTGAATCAGTCCTAAGTTGTGCTTTAGTTCAGATGATAGTAATGTTATTGTCTTTTTGCCCTAGTTTCTTATTAGAACAGACATTATACATTTCACAACAGTGCTGTAAAGATAAGCACTGAGATTTGGCAGACTAAAACAAGTCTTGTTAGTTCTGTATGTTCTTGCTTGTGTAAGTGTTTTCTTGATTACAATCATGCGAAAATCTTTGCTGTCATATGGTAAAGAGGTATTTTAATGCCATTCCATGTGCACAAAATTACCTTGACATTTCAGTCAAAAACAATGTTTTGTTTAAGGGATCATAATGAAAGTGACATCATAAAAGTTCAAACAGTGAAAAGCTTAAGGTTAAGTGTCAGTTTAAAGATAGTTGTATGTGTTAACTGTCAAGGTAACATCTCACTGCCCTGGGATCCTTCTGTCAGAATCTATTTATAGAGACATCCTTTCACATCATTTGTGAGTGTAAGAGTATGATTCTTGTTTTTTCAGGGCAGCATGCACTTTCCCTCCACAGTCTCTTCCCACCAAGAGTCATAGAGGAATGCCCCTTAACATAAATCCACATCCCTTTACATTATGTAAATGGCATAGGTCTCCATGAAAGACTTTGAATGAGGACTAAAGAACCTGTGGCTTTCTGGTTGTTGTTGGACTTGATTTCCCATCATTCCTCTGATAGGCTGATTACTAATGAGGGATGGTGGGCATAATGGTTCATGAATTTCTGGAGGGCCACAGGTTCACCATTCCTGAATGGGAAAGGCTCTTTATGTTTCATAGATTTTCTCAATGGACAAGGAGGACTGCAGACAATTCCTTTATCACACCGATGATTCTGAAATGGTCTGCTTTCTAAATAACTTGAGGACTCATATAAGACATCCTCATGATACCAAGGTTAAAAGACTTAAACTTGACAATTGCTGATCCCAGATACCTCTACCCTGGTGTCTTTTTGTTTGAATTTGTTATTATTTTTATTATTGTAAGTTTTAAAATGTTCTGGTATTACCTTTAATTAAAATTTTCAGCAAAAAGGGGAGAGAGAAAGAGAACAACACAAAAGCTTTCAAGCAATGCTTTGCACTTGTTGTGTATATACAGTGTCTTTTCCTAATGGTTCTGGTTTCTTTTCCTAGAAATCCAAAATATCAACATACGAAAAAATGTGGGCATTTATGAGCAGCCGACAGCAGACAGCACTGGTGAAGAACAATGACGAGGGAATCCAGCGGGTTCTCACCACCGATTATGCCCTACTGATGGAATCCACAAGTATAGAATATGTCACTCAGAGAAACTGCAATCTCACTCAGATTGGAGGGCTTATTGATTCCAAAGGTTATGGTGTAGGAACACCCATTGGTAAGAAATGCATACATATACTTTGTGACTGGCTGACTTCAGTGGATTCCATAAGAAACTTTTTGATGTGAAGCTTTTAGTTCTTGGGAAGAGGTGTAATGCAGTCTGGCCTGTGAAAGGGGAATAATTTGACTTCCCCTCTCCACAAATATATCTGAATAAGAGTCACAAGCTACCCTTCTGGATTCATGAACCACTTTAATCATTAGAGAGCACACTGGGGCTCCTTCTTTGCTGGAAATTCTCTCTATTGGTTCATTAACATCCAAGGCTGAACATTTTTCAGGCATTAAATGGGCTGATTAGACACACTGTACCTATGCTATTTTTTCCCCTTTGTATCTATTTTAATTCTCATGTGCTAGGGTTTTTAAAAATGCATTGTGTGCATTGCGGTGTGTGTGTTTTTTTCCCCAGGCCACAATGAGAAGGCTGGTTTATTGTAGAATATAAAATACCCTGAGTCTAAATGTGTGTAGAATGACATAGGTTCTCTTCTCCCACCCCCAAAAAAACTACCCAGAGCCAAACAACACTGGATGAAATCAAAGAGAAAGGAAAGAAAATACACAGTACTACCTATATACTCTGCCTTTACTTGCTAATTAATGGCAAGCCTGCCTTGTCCTGATCCAGAAGCAATGGATTTGTCTGATTCACTCCCATCTGGACACATGTTTCAGTACTTGAGGTGGGGGCCCTACCTGATTCACTGCCTACCTGAGCTGTGAGGCTCTGAAGTGAAGCAGACAAACACCACAGGGGTTGCTTTCATTCCCAGTTTATCCCCAAGCCTCACAGTAAGGAGATTTTCACATGGGCAATATATTCCAAGGAGAGATTGGGGCAGAAACAGGGCTGTTCCTGAAGCAGCACCCCATTTCGCACGCCCCCTGCCTTCTCTCGATCTCACGTCATCTTCGTTCTGTGCAGCTTCCAGTTCCCTCCTGGTATCTTCCATCATTTTTTAATAGAGGAATCTTCGTGATTAAAAAATGATGGAAGATACTGGGAGGGAACTGGAAGCTGCACAGAACAAAGACGACGCGAGATCGAGAGAAGACAGGGGGCGTGCGAAATGGGGCGCTGCTTCAGGAACAGCCCCGTTTCTGTCCTGATCTCTCCTTGGAATATATAGCCCATGTGAAAATCTCCACAGCCTAGAGATTCAGCCTTCATTGTTGTGTGCTTCTGGATGTTTACCAATGACTTCTGTTTGGAATCTATTCTGTGCATAATCCTGCTTTTTCAACCAGCCAATGAGCCATATAGGTGCCACTAATTGCCAATCCCCCCACCTCACCGTTTACAGTTCAGAGAAATTGGGGAAACTGGTTCGGTTGTTTTTTAAAAGGGTGGGGAATCTCAAGTTCAGGGGGCTGTCATGTAAATTATTCTCAGAAAAAGCAAAGATGCCATCATGCACTGAGGCTCGGGGATGATGAGATGTTTCTAGAGAATATGCAGCAAGGACCCCCATTTGAACAAGTCACCTGGTTGTGTTGTGTCCTACACAGTGCAACAGCAGCATACTTGGAAGAGAAAAGGTGAGTTCTGCGGAAGCTGGAAGAACGTTCTCTACTCCATGCCCTCCACACTTAAAGACTGCCGTCTTACTAGGCAAAATTATATGCAAGTTTTTTCAGATGTAGGCCCCACTAAGTTAAAAGGGAGTGTTTCTCTTTGATGTCTGAGTTAACAGAACTGTATCCCCCTGGCTACCCTTTCAGTGCAGTTAGGCTCACTTCCAGATGCTCCTGAACTGTTGAATCCAATCCTAATATATTTAAGAGGTACAAAGACATTCAATATTTTAAGCAGCTTTATGAAATGGTCAGTTTGTCATCCTTCAGGAAAAGAGGATAAAGCTTGGAAAAGTTACATTGGGACTATGGGCTCATCCGCCGGAGTATCCTGGCCATGGATCAAGCCTTTTCCTCCCCTGTTACCACTGTGAAACAGGCTGGAGTCCCAACAGTTATGCTGGCCTGTCACTGCAGCTGCCACTGCTGCCATCTTCCTGGCTGTCCTGGAAGCAAGGAAACCAGTCTGCCACTTGTGACCAAGGTTCCCCACATGTGACCAGCCTTGGTTATATGGTGTGGGATCCCTTCCTGGATCCTGAAGAGCAAGGCAGACCAGCAGCTGCATGAAAAGCTGGCCTGCTGGGACAGGCTCTGGAGGACATACGGGGCCTGATCAGTTCCTTCCCAGTGGGAACAGATTAAACAAAGTATTTTTAAAAATGTGGCAAAGGACTGTAGGGCTCTATGATGGGGGCAAGATGGAGTAAATTGCCTGTGTACATAAGCCCTACATCTGGGGAATTCTGGAAGTTGTGGTTCAAATAAGTAGCTACTATTTGTAACCATCCTGACTATGTTTGTCATTGAATGTTCATTTGTTTGTGAGACATTATTGTTTCTCTGTTGTCTCATGAATTGATCCATAATTGCTAGTTTCTACTAAAAAGAAATAACATATTTAAAAAGAGGGGGGAAAGAAGCAGCTTTTCCGAGCTCTAAATATATATATATATTATATATTTTTAATATTAGTATTTTCAGAATCAAAAGCTCAAGTTTATCTGAACTTTTCATGTATAAAATTTTGTCTAAATCAATAGTGTTCTTGAGGGCATTTAATTTCTTATAAGAAACCATTCTTCAGTCCCTGAGGAAAAATACAAAAATGCAGAAGTTCTGAGGTAATGAGTGATTCATTGTAAAGATTTCAAAGCAGTGATAAAGATGCTTCAAACCAAGAACAATGAAGGAGTAAATTAGAACAGATGGTAGTTCCTTAGAGAGGGAACGTACGTATCAGAAATACAGCTGGGAGTGAAATGGTAAGAGATTTCTTGTATGATTAATAGACTTTTAAAGAAAGAGTTGGAAAGATATAGATGTGTTTATGATGACATCAATAATCTCATTGACACAGTTAAAGCAAACAGAAAAGTTAGAATACTTCATAGAACAAGTCGAATGCTTTTTGTTCATAGTTTAAGCTGTTGCCCTTGTGATCATATCTTCATAATTAAGTGGCATTCACAGAGGAGAGCTTGTGTCATTTTATATAACATATTTTATTCTGGCAGAAATATTCCTTAAGTTGAAGCCAACTTGATGGCAGTTAACAGCAACAAGAAATACTCTTGTACTAGAGCTAAATTCATCAACACATGCATCTGATGAAGTGGCCTTTAGTCCACTCTTGGGGAAATGGTAGCCCTTCCATCAACTCTGATTATTGGCTATTCTGGCCAGGACTGAGGGAAGCTGAAGTCCAGCAATGCCTTCATAGCTACAGATGCCTTGCCCTTCTTATATCCCATGAATCTTATGCTGAAATAGAGCTGTTCAATCTTTAAGGTGCCCTATTAACAGTAAGGGGGCTGCCACTTTGGAATTTAAAATGATATTTTAACTTCTCTATGAAAAAGAAACATTCCAGACTGAGCAATGCAACTTTTTTAAAAAAAATAAGTAAAACAAAGGCAAAAACTAAGGCAGCCCTGTTGGTCAAAAACAAGCCAAATGTTGTTGGACTGCAGCTCTCAACAGTCCAAGCCAGCATATCCGCTGTTGATGAAGGCTGGGGCTGCGATCCACCAAAATATGAGGGGCTACACAATTACTGCCCCTGGTCCATAAGAACAAAATAAAACTTGACATTCCACAGATGAGCAATACTTTAATTAAGACCACCTACAATTTCACAATATTGTGTAAGCTTTTGAGTTCTCATAACTCTTTTCTGGGCTAGCTGATTAAAAAGAGAAAGAGGAAAAGAAGCATGAAATTTCAGTAATTCTATTAGATATTTCAGACAAGAGACCTGCTGTTAAATTCATTCCTGATGTGGAGAGGTTATATCTTGATGAGCCACTAGTAACTGTGTGGCTATGAGATAGCTAGCACATGCCTTGCTGGGATGGAGAGGAAATCGTGACTTCTCACCTATGAAAACACAAAACTGGTTCCAACCAAAAGACAGAGTTCTGATCTGCAACCCACCTTGTATTTTCAGAGGTGGAGACCACCATATCCTCTCCAACCTGGCAGACATTGCTGGATGTAATCTAATAAGTGCACACTTACCAGTGATGCATCAAGCCTGCATTCTCTAACTGTGGACCTCATGACTTGAAACATCTAGTGATGGATTTTGGATTTTGTTTTATTTTTTAACTGACTTCAGTAATATTGAATATTCTCCTGTGCCACTAATTCTGTATGGGAAATTCATTTCAGGTGTTTTATGCTGGGTGGATAGCCCTTTTCTTCATGTAGTGCAGTTTGTCTAACAATTCCTAGGTTGCTTCTGAGAACTCTTGTGTTTTTGTGTGTAATCTATGCAGACAGAGCTATCATGATGTGTTAATAAAAAAACTCACAAGTACTTAACCATGGCTTTGCTAGGACAATAGAAAAAGATGGATGTCGAATAAATTCTTGCCTAAATTCTCTTCAACTATTGAATACCTTTGTTTGTATTGTATCTGGAGATGTCTTCTAGGAGATTTCTGACAACAGTTGTTTGCAAATCTTAGCACTCACCACTTTCCCTGAGCTAGAGAGGGACTGTGCCAGTCTGCACTGATTATGGCTAATCCTGCAGGACTAGTGTGACCCAATGACAGTAATATTGTCATTTACCCACAATCTCACCCTCCTGTTTTTATAAAGTACTTCCTGATGTCCTTCCTGTGAGCCTGCTTTGGTAGCTAGAGCCCCCCCCCCCACATTACCACACATACCATACCTCCTTTTTCATAAATTATGGAGTATATTTTTATGCTATTATGCTTTATAATAAAATCTTTATTTTCTCCCTTTATGGAGAAATCTGTCAGTGTCACTTCTAAAACCTTTCTAAGAATGAAACATTATATTCCATGTCTTTATTTCTTGGCACAGAAAGGCAGTCTCAGAAGATATGCCAGTAATATATTATTATAGCCCAAGAGCATACTTGCAACCGTGAAAACTGAAGACATAGATGTTGCATCTGATCATGAACTGTGGGCCATGCAATATGGCTGTTTTTCTTCAGAGCTTAGGAAAGTTCTAATTCAACTAATATATTAGAACACTGTGGAAGTGTGTGTGTGTGTGTGTGTGTATTCATTGAGTTGAAATGTGTATGAAAGTATATGGTGAATTTGTAATGAGAAAATTCTCTGTTCATGCTGGGAGTATTTACTCTAAATGAGGTCAGTATTAGACAGGCTACCTGAGGCCTTCCAGATAGGGCTTGACTGTAACTCATTAGACAGCATAGCTAATGGTGAGGAGTGCTGAGAGCTGAATTCCAAACACATTTGGAGATCTACACTTTGCTTACACTAGCATTAGAAAGTCAAGTTTTGGGTACAAGTAAATCAAGAGAGGAAGATAGGCTATCATCATCATCATCATCATCTTTATTTATATCTCACTCCCCCCCCCAATATGTAAGGGGGCTTACATACTGAAATGAATACAATATTGCTAAAACATTATGGCCAGAATCCTGTGTGGCAGTTATAAATGCATAACCTGGAACTACACACTTGTGACTCTTATGGAGTCATGGTCCGTACATTGCCCCTAGTTTAGAGGCTGCATAGGGACTGTGAAAGTTCCCTAATCTCCACTTACTTGGAAGCAGCCACTGCAGTTGACAAGGATCTGTTTCCCTGTTGCTCAGGAAGCAGTTGCTTGCCATTCCCACTTCACCTCACACAAGCAAGAGGGACTTGGGACCAGAACCCTGTTTCTGCCTGTCACAATGCTGATTGCTTGTGGAAGGGGTGGAAATGGCAGCCAGCAGTATCATGAGTGACAGGGGAACATCCCCCTATTGAATGCAGTGGCTGCTTCCCAGTAAACGGTAATTGGGGGAGATCAAGCCAGAATTCACCGTGTAGCACCGTAACTACAGTCCTCACACCTATGTAAAGACCATACAGGATTCTGGCTGATAAAGTTAACATTAACATTTAATTAAACTACTGATAACATTAAAACAGATTTAAAACATAACACTAAATTTTTTTTAAAAGCATTTTAAGAATTAAAAGCTGTACTGCACCCTATAAAAAGCCCCTTCTTTACCAAAAAAAACCAAAAAAAAAAAACCTACCAGCTCTTGTGAAAGCTTGTCAGAATAAAATGCCCAATCTGGACCAACCCCCCCCCCAACCCTGGTCTAACAATTCTTTATCCTTTTTCTCAGGCTCTCCTTACAGAGATAAAATTACTATTGCCATCCTCCAGCTACAAGAGGAAGGCAAGCTGCACATGATGAAGGAGAAGTGGTGGCGAGGCAATGGCTGCCCCGAGGAGGACAGTAAAGAAGCCAGTGCCCTGGGTGTGGAAAACATTGGGGGTATCTTCATTGTGCTTGCAGCAGGGCTTGTTCTCTCTGTCTTTGTGGCTATTGGAGAATTTATTTACAAATCAAGGAAAAATAGCGATATTGAACAGGTAGGTCAAGTTTGGATGGATCTATGGGGGGCAAATTTGCATGGGGTAAGGAACCTGGGAAATATACACAAAAAGCTCTTTGTGTCACTTATTGAATTTGAAAGATGCCAGAATACCCATCTTGTGAAGAGCAGGATGTGGAAAGTTTAGAACTACAACTCCCAACATTGCCTGGACAGCAGGGACACTGGCCATGCTGTCTGGGGGGTTCTGGGAATTTTAGTTCAAAAAGTAACTGTGTCAAGCTCTGGTGTCTGGGGAATTCTGGAAATTTGAGGAGAGGGTCTCAAAAGTCATGTGACCAAGTTCTGGAGGCAGCCCAAGATATTTTGCTGCCAGAGACAGAACAGCAAATGAAGTGTCCCCAAAGTAAAGTGGGCTCAGGTTACTTAAGCAGTACCCAAGGCTGGTCAAGCTATAGGCAGAAAATCCTACATGAGCCTCTTCCTGGGAGTAAACATCCAGTAACACACCAAATAGCTAACAGTTTGCTGTCCTTTCATGACAACTAAAATCAGCTGTTTGATGTTGCTCACTGTTCATAATGCTAGGGCAAGCCCTGTGTGTCAGTAGCCAATAGCAATGTTAAGTTTATATGGTGTTCTAGTAATATGGAACTCACTAGATCCAACTCAGCACTTTTCTGTATGCAGTGGGAGAATACTGTGCTTGAGCTTCCTTTGTTCAGAAGTGTACCAAGCTGCAACCGATGTTGCCTGGCTGCAGAACTGTGGGCTATCAGTCAATGGCCACATGGGGTTTCCATTTCAGTGAAGGAGTGAATCACCTCCAAGTTTTAGTTCACAGATTTTTTTTTTAAAAAGGAGCTATCCAAGGTGCTGAACCATATTCCTTAATAGGTTCAGCATCTTCAATAGATAGTCTAGAGCAGATTGAGACCCTCCCTGATATGGAAACCACCAGCTATCACTAGTATCAGTGTGAAACTCCCATGGAAATTTCAAATTTAGAATAGGCTGGGGCAAGCTAATTTCCTTTCAATAGGCTATGGCAAGCTCCTATGCTTTGCCAGATTTCTTGGCACTGTCTTGCGTGCACTTGTTAATGAGAAGAAGGAAGTACCCAGGATTCTGTTCAGTTGGCTGTTCACCAAATGTTTTTGCTGGGGAAGATTGTACGTATGGATAAATCTCCTCCCTGGCTGTCTGCCCTTCTACAGTTGTGTTCCCCCTGTCCTCCAAACAACTATTTGGCAAGCTGGCAGAAGGGAAATTTGGCAGGAAAAGGCTTTCCTTACCTGTCATCTTATTGGCCACATTCATGCTAGCACCGCACTAAAAGCTGCTTGTCAGTCTGTTGGGGTGCAATTTAAATAGGGGAGAAGGTAGATAGGAAGAGCCATCCATGTATGCATTTCACCCACTTAAATCACATGCCTTCCCCTACCCAGCTGCTGGTGCTGCTGGTAAAGGCATAAAGGGATTTCAGCATGCAGGTAGGTGAGGTTTAAACACCCTAACACCTGCATGGTGAAATGGGAAGGAAAAGACTGTAAGAACTTGGATGTGTATGTGAGCATAGGGTGAGGATAAGATGGTGTCTGTATTTGCTTATGCACATGTGCATCATTAGAAGTGCATGCATGGGCCTGTCTCCTAACCTTCCACATGTGTCCCTGGGGGACAAAAAGGCTTCCCAAGATTGAAAGACAGTGTGGTATAATGGTTTGAGTGTTGGACTAGGGCTCCAGGAGACTAGGGTTCAAATTCCTGCTCAACCATAGAAACCCACTGGGTAACCTTGGGCAAGTCAGCCTTAGAAGAACACAATGGACAACCTTCTCTGAATAAATCTTGAAGATAGTAGGACAGGATTACCATAAGTTGGAGCTGACTTCAGGGATCATATTAACAACAAACATTGCTTTAAAGAAAAGGCTTGAGCAAATTGTTTTTGGGGCAGCAACTCCCAGATTCTCCCAACCACCATGCTGGCTCAGGAACTCTGGGAGTTGTAGTTCAAAAAGCAAACTCTTCATGCTTGTAAAGGTGTCATATTGGATGTGTAACTAAGAGGCCATTATCCTTTTGATTCTTATTCTGTTACTTGGTCCTGCTGGCTACACAAAGGAAGCTTAAACGTCTGCAAAGTGATATGGGAATGTTCTCAGTGAATCTTCTAAAACAAGGATGGCATGGATTTTCAATTAAAGCTTCCATCAGCACGTCTGGCTTGCCCATCACAAAGGCTGCCAGAATGTTCCCCATCCCCTGATGCTGGAGAAGGCTTGTTCTAGTCTGAGATTATCTCACTCTGCTCCCACTGTGGTTCAAGGCTTAGTTTGCCTTATAGTTGAGGAGAGGATCAGACTGCTGGTTTGAATTCCACATTTATAATCCTATCTAAATACATAGCGCTTCTGCTGAATTATGTTTATGAAAGTAACAGGCTATTCAATGTGAAGTTGAAGGCTTTCACGGCTGGCATCCATAGATTTTCCTTGGATTTTTTCCGGGCTGTGAGGCCTTGTTCTGGAATAGTTTCTTTCTGACAATTTTCCTGCATCTATGGCTGGTATCTTCAGAGAATGGTTGGGTAGGAGTGTATGTGGAGTTTATATGCTGTGAACCCCTGTTGGGGAGTATGTAATTGAACGGTTAGTTTCTGGTATAGAAATGCAAAGCTTGTTAGTATCTGCTTGGCTAACGGTTGGTTGATGGGCCATTATCTGCTGGAACTCCCCCTGCCCCTGGGTGGAATTCCTTTGTAAGTGTTGAGTTTTTATTCTATTGTTCTTCGAAACTGGGAGCAGATTGGGGGAGTTCCAGCAGATAATGGCCCATCAACCAACCATTAGCCAAACAGACACTAATGAGCCTTGCATTTCTATACCAGAAACTAACCATTCAATTACACAAATTTACATATACTCCCCAACAGGGGTTCAGAATATATAAACTCCACACACACACCTACCCAACCATTCTCTGAAGATGCCAGCCATAGATGCAGGTGAAACGTCAGAAAGAAACTATTCTAGAACAGGGCCTCACAGCCTGGAAAAAACCCAAGGAAAATCTAAGGCTGTTCAATGTCTGTTCCCTCTTTCATGCCCCTTTATTGTAGAACTGACAAATAATAGTTGCAAGGTAATGTCATTTATCTGTCATTCACATGACTATCACATATTATAAATGCAGTCTGAAGAGCATTGTTTCTGTGCAAAGCCTGCTTGTTTCAATCCAATAAAGCCTATGGAAATGCATGGAGGTTACAAAGAAGCTAAGTTCGCTGGTTCCCATTGACTGCAGTCTTATATCTGGTTATTTACATTCCATGCATTTTCATATATATTCCAAGAGACTGACAAAGGGATAACTATATAGCATCGAAGTGAAGCAATCTGATATAATATTGATTCATTTTATGTCCAATGCCCTACAACAAAATGATGTGAAGTATAAAGATAAGTGGATGTTTCCTTTTCTGCTTCATTATTGTCATGTCGGTTATTACTCTTTCCCTCAGATCCTGTGTTGATTGCCTTCCTATTTAACTTTTAAGAATTTCTATAAATAATTTTGGAATCACTTCCTTCCTTGTTTTCCATACTGTGTTACCAATGTACAAATATTTATATGAACATTGTTGATAACCTCTGGCTTTTCTTCGCAAACGAAGATTCAGGAAGGACTCATCCCGCGCTTTCTGCAAGCGCGCTGATGACTAAAAAGGCCAATCCGAGATAAACAAGTCCGGTTGCAAAAAGCACAGCAGAAGGTCTCCTTGGGTGATGTTTTTGGGTTGTGGTTCTTTCTGCGTTGTCGTTTCTCTTCAAGACTTGTTCGTCGTGAGTTCTCAAATAAGGCTGCAGCATTGTGGATAGTGCGTCTCCATGCCTCCCGATGTGAGGCCAGGGCGGACCACTGTTGGTGATCAATTTGGCCAAGCCTGAGATGTTGTTTCAGGGGTGGAAAACAGACATCTTCCTGCAGTAATGCAATTGCATCAGGAGTCTGCTATGCCTTTTAAAGGCTTTAAATCAAGACAGCATTAAATCAAGGCAACTTGATTTAATCAATGTACACAGTCTCAAGATGCCATTTCACACTATGCTTTAATCCATGCCTTAATAACCAGAAATGGTGGCCAGAGTGAGGTCTTGACATGGAAACTGCAATAAATCACATATTTAGCAGTTTGAACAAAGTCCAGGAATCCAAAATGGCAGATCAGTAATCAATGTTGTTACTCTTTAATATAATATTAGAACCCCTAAATCTGGGAAGAATTCATCTGAGAAGAATATTATTTATATCCACTGTAATTGGACTGAAATCTTGTTAGAGTGAGCTTTACTGAAGAGCTTTCTGTTAAGTAATTGTATGAAAGCCCAAGTATGGTTATTTTCCTATGAATTCTCATTTTCTATCAGTATTTGAATAAAGGTGTTAGGAGAATATGAATGGTGAAAGCTTTGTATTAATTGTTAGGGTCTCAAAGGTATTAAGATTGTAATGCTAATATAAAATACAAATATGCATTTTCTTCAAAGTTTATCTTATTATTACATCAGTTTTGACAATTTATGTTTTCCATAAATATGTCCTATGGTTTAAATATCATTTTCATCCTAAACTTTTTTTTGGTTGCATTTGTTAATCATTTTTATCTTTATTTTTTTCTTTTTCCATCTTTTCTTTTTTGCATGCGACAAGGCCTTTTGTTTCTTTTACGGACTCCAGTGCAAGCAAACTCATCCATCCAACTCCACTTCTGGAACTACCTTATCTACGGAGTTAGACTGTGGCAAATTAATTCGGGAAGAACGAGGGATTCGAACACAACCCTCAATTCATACTGTATAGTTACAGTAGAGAAAAGGTGTGTTCAATGAATAGCTAACCTTTTGAACAGCATACATTAGGTGTTGGGGGAGACACTGGACTCCAAAAGACTACACAGTTTTGACTGGAATCCAAAGCACTACCCAGCTGGCTTCTTCCATGTACCCAAACAAAGTCTGGATTGGTGTTTCTAGCAGTAGTCCCATGCATCAAATGGCAAAATGCTTTTGAAATCAAAACCAGGCTGTGACATGGCATCGGGACCTTCTGTTTAAAGCAGAATGGGGAAAATCAAAAATCCTACTGGGCATATCCATCAGTGCCCCAAATCCCTCTTTGAACATAAAACCTTGGCAGGAAAAGTTAGGCAGTTGGATCATACCCCAACTGTCCTGAGAATTTATACAATTAAGTGCCTTATAAATGTCAAATCACAGTATAGTGGTATGTTGCAATTAATAAATGTGTTTGCCCATTGGAATGCAAGATACTTGGGTTTCTCTTACAGCGGTACAGACTCATTCCAGTTCAGCAAGGGAAAAATGCATATGGCAGCATTATGAAAAGTCCCTTCCTGTGCCACTTTCCACACTACTTGATTAGAGCACTTTGATACCACTTTAATGGTTGGGGCTACAACCTTCTTAATCCTGGTATTTGTACTTTGGTGAAGCATTAGAGCTCTCTAGCAAAGAATTCAAAACACCACACAAAACTGCAAATCCTAGGAGTCCATGGAATGGAGCCTGGCAGTTAATGAAGTATCAAAGTGTTATATTTGTATAGTGTGAAAGAGACCTGAAGATTGGCACAACTCATGCAGATTGGATAGAATCCCCACGTGAGAATACACTGCCTGGGAGCAGCGAATTTGTTTTGCAGCATGGATAGTAAAACAGATCCCACCCATGGTTTTGGAGTGGAATGTCCACTCTAATCTGTATTGCAAGATCTGGATCACTTGTGGTTACATGCCTTGATGCATCTGCCTGTACTTGGAATGAAGTCAATGCATCCTGTCATTTTATTTATTTATTTATTTATTTAATTATTTTGCATGAGTCAGTGTTTTCAGGTAAGAATCATTTGCTTTCATTTTCATTCCCTATCCATGCAGAACTAATTAAAATCATGCTTTTCCTTCAGAATGCCAAACATCTAAAAAGTGAGTTTTTTAGGTATTAGTTTTTATCCTTGGTGAAAAGTCGATGTACTTCTTTCTTCTCAAAGCATAAGCCTTCAGAAGACTGTTAGCATCTCAGAAATACCTAGTGGGTACAGACAGTAGTGCTTCTGGCTGACAGTGCTACGTCTACGAATTCAAGATTTTGAAACAGTCATATTAATTTCATTGCAATGTAGTAAAGTTTGTAAATTAACTGCACTGTTTATTTCTGTGTCAGGAAATAATAAAAATATATACTGTAAATCGGGAATAATTCCTATTTCTAAATTAGTCTAGCAGTATTACGAATCATATAACATTCTCCATTTTTAAATTACATGAATTACTGACTATTTAGTGCATTTTTGCAAAGATGTTTACTATTAATGGGAATGTTTTATGGACCATAAGATGTCTTCTAAACTAAGGACTTTATCAGACGGACAAAATACAGTGTCATAATGCCACATAACCACAAAAAGGCGCGCAGATCAGACAACGTCGGCCTTTCACATTTATGTATAGTCAAAATCCTGTACCTTTTAATTGATGGCTTAAACCATCAATAGATCCCCCTGCTGCTTTTATTCGAAGCCTCAGGCCATTTAACTCTTGTCAATGCAGAGCCAATGGCCTGACCAGGCAGAACACTTCTGGGTGAGATTGCGACATCCAGGTAAGTGACGAACTTTTTTTGACCCTCCCCGGGTTCTTGGAGGTTTTTTAGTGTATGTGCTTGGTGTGACTTTTTATGTATTATTTTTAGTTTTATTTTTTAATTTCCTGCACAATGAAATCGGGCAGGAATTCAAAAGAGCTCGATTCACTTCCTCTTTATTGTCGGAGCTACCTTTGCCGGGAGAGAAGGTAAGTGCAGGGGGAACGTTCTTTTGCCAGCATAAAAATTGATTTTTTTATGCTGTCAAAAGAATGTTTTAAAGGGAACGTCTGATAAATTCCTGAAGCAGCTGGGACCACAAGATGCATGGGAGCATGCTTCCATCTACTTATCCCTCCTGGATGGGGGAGCACATCCTCAGCTCAGTGTTATGTGCATGATTCTCTTCTCCAATCCAACAGCTAGGACTTTACAAAATTGTAAATCCACAGTTCTCAGCTATATTATGACCTATTTAAAAACTAGCAATGTGACCCCCGCATAATGTCTTTCTTTTCTCATTCAGTTATCTTTTAGCATTGGCAGAACATGTTTGCAACAGCTCAAAACAAATTCCTAAAAACACTCTTAAGGTCAAAGATTTAACAATCCAGTGTGTTTAGAACTACTTGTTTTGGTTTTGGTTTTTTAACACCCCAATGTTCATTGTCTTTCTTTGGAGTTATTTTGGCCTGAATTGGAGGACACTATGATTAGAATTGCAACCATATTCCGGACATTGGAATTTTTTACTTGATTGGACTACAGCTCCAAGCATTCCCAGGTAGCTTGGCCAATGTCCAAAATGGCTGAGGGATTCTGGAAGTTGTAGTGCAAAACTTTAACTTTTCCAGGTTTTGCCTTAGAGTTCAACAAAGTGTTCTACTATAAAGAGATTGTAGAAATGGCACACGGTTGACATCTTCAAATGATGTCACAGATTATCTTTCACTTTTACTTTCACTTACAGAACATCATAGTGATTTTCTCTTTTTATCCTGGTTTGATACAACCAGAGAAAATTTCTATAAAATCCTTGGCTTCCATGTATCTTATCCTAATTATTCTCTGGGTTAGTGAGAGGAGAGGGTGAATCCAGAAATACCTTACTCTTGGGACATCCCCTCCCATCACCCAGAGAAGAGGCAGAAAGAAAGGGTTAAGTCTTGCGACAGCTGGGGGGACTTCCCCGGTCCCACTCCCTCTCCAGCTGCCCATGAGCTCAGTTCTTCTTCCTACCTCACCCAGAGTGGAGCTCTTTATCTGTTCTCCACTACTTTCAAATCCTTTTTTGCTTGTTCCTTTCCTTTTCAACTCTTTTTCAGCCCCTTGCTGACTTTTATCTTTATCTAACCTTTTTTTTTAAAAAAACTTTCTTTTAGCCTTCTTCCCAGCCTACTCCTCTCTTCTCCCCACCCCTTCAGGTCCTTTCTCCCTGGTCCTGCGATGTCTCCCACAGAGCAGAAGGGGACCAAAAAGAAGGGCAAGGGGTAGAAAGCTGTGCAGGACATCACGGCATGAGTCTCCCCTTCTGAGCCATCCATGGCCCCTCTGCCGCTGGAGACCCTCCAGCAGGTGTTGCAGGGTGGCTGCCTGGCTGAAAAGGCTTTTCCGCTGCTGGAACCAGCATCAAAGAATTCAAGATGTCTGATGATTCATTGTTTTCTTTCGTATTAATTTCCCCTTTGAATATTCTTTATAAACTCAATGAAAAGCTGGGAAAAGAACGATAGGAAAGAAGATATAAAAGATGGGCAGTTAAGGTTGTTATTTGCTGATGAGGTACAACTTACAAATGGGCTTCATAGCATGAATCCTGTTGGTTAGTCCCAACTAGAGTAGACCCACTGAATGAATGGTCGAATGATGAGTCAATGTATCTACTTTACTTGGTACTAATGGGACTTAGCCAATGTGTAATCAGTCTAGTATGGGGGGGGGGAGGACAAAGTGTAGCCCGTAGGCTGCATGTACCCCCAGGGCCCCCAGGGGACAAAAAAACCTGTTCTCAAAAGGTCTCTAAACAATACTTCCTGCTGTTAAAAAAGTGGTCTCTCCTCAGCCTAAAATTTGGTGGAAATGGCTGTGTGTCCCCTAGAGGACATTGGGGCTGTGGCAGGGGTGTGAGCCTCCAAGCCCTCCTGGGGAGACCAGTGCACCCCCCTAACTCCCAACACACACCCCGTGTAGCACCAGATAGTCACTGACAGACCAGATAATCAGGAAGCAGTGTGTTGAAAGAGTGTGTAAAAAGCTTTGTGTCCCTCCATCATTCCGTGACAGATTAAAGAAGTTTCAAGTAGCAGGCCCCTCAGCCACCCCAATAAGGGTTTACTCAATTTTACCCAACCTTTTATTTTGGTACTTGTTTCCCTCTTTTCCCTTCCTCCAGCCAGTTCAGTACCCAATGAAATTTAGCATAGCATTACTGTCTAAGATTTCGTACAGAATCTTTGTCAGACCTACCTGGAGAAGCCAAGCATTGAACCTAGGACTGTTTGCATGCAAAACATGTGCTGTACCACTGAGCTACAGCACTTCCCTGCAAGCAAATAAGAATGTCTGCTGTTGTGTGCATAATGCCTGCCATAGGCTGTAATTCAAAGAAGTGTGCAGCTTCCTCAACAGCAATTCCCATAGATGCACCATACTGCAATTTGGTGGTGGTGTTTTTTTAAACACAAGGGAACTACAAAATTCCTTTTCAGTACACCATATGGAAGGGGGGAGGATAAATCCTTGTTTGCTGAGTGCAAGTTTTGTCACATACTTAAATAGACCCAGTAAATTATGGGGTTTGTGTCCCCTTGAGTTTCTTTTTTTCAAGATGTCCGCTTCATTATAACAGATTATTAATTTTGTTTTACAGGAAAAGTATACATGACTTTGAGAATATTGGCACTTAACTATACAGTCTGGATTTCCATGGGTGTTTATTATTGTTAGGTTGGACTGTGTGCCTGGACATAGAATCCCTTTAAAGTAGCTCTTTAAAATATTCTTCCTTAAAAGCCATCTCCTGATCTGACAAATTCTGCATAGTCTGTCTAAAAAAGCAACTGAACATCTGTCTTGCTTCCTAATCTCCAGTTGCATGACACAGATTTAAATGAGGAAAAAAAATACTTTGTAAAAGCCTTTTCCTATTTCATTTATCTTGGTCATGCAGGGGAACAAATATTAATGTGGGGTGTTCAAGACTTAAGACAGAGTTCCCTGGTCCAAGAACTGCATGATATAAGAGCAATAAGGGATAAGAAAGATGATAATCAAGAAATGAGCAAATAGCAAGCAGTCTAATATGCAATGCAGATAAGTGTATGTTATTTGGATTTAAGACTTTTTTTGTTGATATCAACAGGAATAAACTAGCCAACACACAAGTTTAGATTAGGATGCAGGGAAGGACAAATATGTCAGTTTTTGTTTATTTGAATTCCCCCTCCCCAATTATTAAGTTTGCTTCATCTGTGTCTGCATCAGTTTGCTTTTTAAAAAAAGTATAAAAGTGCTTACATAACTTTATGTACATTGTTGTAATATATGCACTATTTAATATGTACAGTTCAACCCCCATACCCACAGGAAATCCATTCTAAGACACACACACACCTGTGAATACCTGAAACCATGGATAACTATTATTTTTAAAGAGACAAATGCTAAAAGTTGACCATAGAATCACACTGGAGGACCTAGAAGTGCCTAGAGAGAACATATATTTTTGGACGTGGATAAGTGAAACGGGGGTTGATCCATCAGGATTTCACACTTCTGTTAGAGATCATTTCTGTGTTATGCCGATCTCAGCCCTTAGTCAAATGCACAACACTGGATCAGTGATATGCACATAAATATAGAAGACTAAAACATGTCCTGTTAATCAGAAAGCATAGTGCCATCAGAACCCATTATTGCATACCATTAATTCAGTTCTGCATAATATCATAAGGACAGTGGGAAGATTCCAAATCAGTCATTGTAACCAGCCAAACTTCCCAATACATCTGTTTAGAAACTGGGTGTAAATTTCAAAAAAACACAGCTAGGGTGGAAATCAGTTTTAAATGTTGTACCTTAAACTCCACCCTCCCCCACTCCTGTCTTTTAACAGTGTCTTTCTTTCAATGCCATAATGGAGGAACTTGGAATTTCACTCAAACACCAGAAGAAATTAAAGAAAAGGTCAAGAACTAAAGGGCGGTCATCATTCACAAGTATCCTTACTTGTCATCAGAGGAGGACACTAAGGAAAGAAACGATGGCTTGAAGACATTCGGCTTTCTTCGTGGGAGATCATCAGGAGCAGAAGACAAAGGCAATACAGATTTTTAAAAAAAGAAATCAAAACTTTGAGGCCTGTCAGTGGAGGGATTTTGGGGAAAGAGACATTCATTTTATTTCTCAGAAAATCAGTATGGCTTTCCCTTTTTTAATCTAGAGAAAGTGCGACAGATTCAGCACTCACGTAAGACTGATGGACTACTAATGACCTGGGAAGTCTCTCTGTCTATGTCTCTGTCTCTCTTTCTCTCTCTGTCTCTCTCTCTTTCTTTCTTTCTCACTTTTGAAATGACTGGTCACCTGTTTTGCATCTCTCTCTTCCTCCCCTATTCATTGCTGTATGTGCTTTCTAAATTGAATAAAAACAGGGATTTTTCAATACTGGAGAATGATTTCACTTCCTCAACAGAAATCTACTGGTTCTCCCCTCCCCACCATGAAAATATTGAACTTAAGAAGCTGCTTTAGACTGAATAAGACTACTTATTTCTCTAGCTTGGGTTGGATTTCTGTGGCTATCTAGATGTTTTTGGATGAAGCTCCCACCATCACTCACCATTGCCTATGCTGGCTAAAGCTGGTAGGAATGGTAGATGATAAATCATCTGAAGGGCTAGAGTTGACTGACCTGATCTAGCGCAGTGCACTCTGCTTTGACTGGCATCTGGTCTCCCTGGTCACTGCCTGCTTTACAACCTCATAGAAAGAAGAAAAATACACAGGCATTGTGCAGTATGGTATTGACACTGGCATCTTTTTTAAAAAATAGTCTGTTATTCCATCACAATATGACAACAAATTACTGCTCAAAGGCAGCCTCCACATGGGGCAATTTCAATGAGTCACAGCCTGGTCACGCTCTGAATATAGCCACTCTCAGTGACAGCTGGTGGCTTCCTTGTAGGGAGTGAATTTGCTCTGGAGTTTATTTCAGGCTTTAAATGAGCTATCCAAGGTGTTTAACCCAATCCCCCAAATAGATACAACAACGTGGAATGCTCTCTTTTAAAGGTGAGAATGAAATGCTTGGTAGATTCACTCTTCCACTGACATGGATGGTTTTATTGCCACTGGCTGCTCAGTTCTCTACAGCTGAAACACTGAGGCCTAAATCCTATTTGTTAGTCCCAGCTAGTGTAGGCTCACTGAATCAATGCTAACTTCCTAAGTTCACACTTCAGTTGATTCAATGGCTTTACAACAGCTGGGACTGATTTTCCTTCCTACCTCCTCCAGCCAAAGTCTTCTCCATAATCCATTGGGTCCTAATAACTTCCTCAGCCTTTGTAAGACCTATTGACCATTCTCATCCCTTTAAAAAAATCTACATTGACAAAAATATCTGACACATTTACAGTGTACTCCTGTTCCTGTCTACTCAGAAGTTAGCCCCACTGAGTTCATGAGGAATTTACTCTCAAGTAAATGTGCTCCTCGGGAGTAAGTGGTGACAGTCTGCATGGCAGCAATGGGGGGCACGGAATGCTGGAGCCATCCCAGACCAAGGGCAGCTGGTGACTTCCATGTCGGTAGGTCAGTGAATCTACTTTGAGTTTTGCTACAGACTTTGACGTAATTATCCAATGTGCTGAACCCTACTCCCCAAATGGGTTCAGCACCTTGGACAGCTAATTGGAATTTTGTATTAAAACTGGGAGTGGATCCACCACCCACTGAGATGGGAGCCACTGCCCCACTCTCTGAATGAACTCCTACATTATAGGAGGTTTATACCACATTAACTATCATGGCTCCATCTTATGGAATCCTGGAATTTGTAATTTGGTGAGCTGCTAAAGAATTCTGCTCTCCTTGTTACTCAAATCGCTCATGGAATCCCATGCAAATATCAAATTTCTAATATGTTGGGGAAATTAGCAACAACTCAACTTTAGCAATGCAAAAGGGGGCAATAAGGGGATCTTTATACCCTTACGAACTCTGAACTGACACACACAAATGCAAGATGGAAAGTTAGCCATGATGTTTATTAAGGACTTTAAAATAATAACAACAATCACACACACATTCATATAATAAACCATTCACACAAGATCACTAGGAATGGAAGAAAAGGGGTTGACAGAGGGATAGATAGGGAGCTTTTCTGGGGAATTATGACACCTGTCTCATAGTCTGAAGTTTCAAAACAGACTGGCAGCGTGGATGGATGAATCAGGAATGGCTAACACAGATGGGAAGAGTGTTCCCAGGCAGTTGATCTGAGGTAGGACTTTGGGCCAGTAGTTATACCCAGAAGCATGCCCTCAGGCGATAGGATTTCGTGTGCTGAAACAATGGATTCCAGGTGTCTCCAAATATTGAACAATGGATTTCCTGAGCTTGAACAATGGGCTTCCAAAGATGTTAATGTGTTGCAACTACTCTAAATTTTCTGGTGATTAAATTTACAAAGCATGATCTGCCTCTTTGATGGCTGGGTCTGGGGACTAAGGGAAGAGTGATACCTTCAGACAAAGGATTACACCGATTATGGGATCCATTGTCTGTCACTAGGGTGTGTGCAGGCAATGTCCTCTTGACCTTTCCTTTTGGTTTGGAATTTGTTATTAGTCCTTTCTTTGGGCGATACATGGCTTACCACGTCCCTTTGGGATCCTTACAGCGAGTCCCTGGGTTTTACTGCTCTCCCATGTGGATGACTAAATTAATATGTCATATTGTTAATAAGCCAATTTTGGGGATCCTGAGGGTGGGGCTTATTAGGGGCACTAACATCCCCGAACCTACAGAACTAGAGCTCACTAACAGAGCATTCTAAGTATCAAATGATCAGTTCCAAGATGGATGGATACATGGCAGTTAAAGTGGTATCAAACTGCTATAATTGTATGATGTAGACTCTCTTTCTCTCTCATACATACAAAAGCATTCATTCAACTCTCTCACACATACTATACATTTTCACTTTATTTTGTTGGCCTAATTGTTGCATTTAGACCCAGGCTCCTCCCCTTGGCCTAGCTCTTGTACAGATGTGGGAATTCAGCATGAAGGAAAAGGGGGATTAGCATGCCTTCTGTCTCAGGGCATTACCCTAAACATCACCCTAATGATTATTGCGAAAAGGGTGCCAGTTTCACAAATGTAGCATTGTCCCTGTTAAATCTACTTTCTGTGGGGGGAAGGTCCAATGAATGGAGGCCAGGCTCTGGATCCAAAGGTGCTTCAAATGCCATCCTGAGTCCTGTGTTGAGAGAAAGGTGGGATTAAATAAATAAATAAATAAATAAATATCTTTTGTATGGGCTCTAGGTTTGCTGTCCCAATGTGTGGGATTACCGGGTTAGGGTTGTTCTGCATGTTGCTTTCCTAATCAAGGAACCATGCATATATACAATTACAGCTGTTCCTTTCCAGCTCTTGGAATGGGAGTAGAATTGAATTATCCTCCCTTCCCTTAAATTCAACATTTAGCATTTTAATCTTTTGTGTACCCCCTCTTACTGCTAATAGCCATTTTGTAACAAAACTCTGATCAGCTGATTATGCACAGAAGAATTCTATGAATGATCTAAATATTGCTTATTGACTAAAAAAAATTCCAGACCTACAGCAAGATGCAACAAATAGGAACTTGTCAAAGTCAGCCCTAAAGTCCCCATTAGGTCTGGACTGCGGAAAGAGCTGCCCAGTTACTGCATATGGCTCCCAGGACCATAGAATCATAGAATTGCAGAGTTGGAAGAGACCACAAGGGCCATCCAGTCCAACCCCCCGCCATGCAGGAAATCATGATCAAAGCATCCCCGACAGATGGCCATCCAGCCTCTGTTTAAAGACCTCCAAGGAAGGAGACCCCACCACGCTCCGAGGGAGTGCGTTCCACTGCCGAACAGCTCTTACTGTCAAAACGTTCCTCCTAATGTTGAGGTGGAATCTCTGTTCCTGGAGCTTGCATCCATTGCTCCATGTTCCAATCTCTGGAGCAGCAGAAAACAAACTTGCTCCATCCCCAACATGACACCCTTCAAATATTTAAACAGGGCTATCATATCGCCTCTTAACCATCTTTTTTCCAGGCTAAACATACCCAGCTCCCTAAGTCTCTCCTCATAAGGCATGGTTTCCAGACCTTTCACCATTTTAGTCGCCCTCCTCTGGACATGCTCCAATTTGTCAATATCCTTTTTGAATTGTGGTGCCCAGAACTGGACACAGTATTCTAGGTGAGGTCTGACCAAGGCAGAATAGAGCGTCACTAATACTTCCCTTGATCTGGACACTATACTTCTATTGATGCAGCCCAAAATTGCATTGGCCTTTTTAGCTGCTGCATCACACTGTTGACTCATGTTCAACTTGTGGTCTACTAGGACTCCTAGATCCCTTTCGCATGTAGTCTCATTCAGCCAAGTCTCCCCCATCCTATATCAATGCATTTCATGTTTTCACCCTAAGTGCAGTACCTTACATTTCTCCGTATTGAATTTCATTTTGTTAGCTTTGGCCCAGCTTTTCAACACTTATGTGACTCTCCATGATCCCCCCATTTTTAAATAAAATTGGACCCCCAAATGCCATTGTGTCGTTTTATTTTTGTTGTTGTTGTTTTTGTGCCTTCAAGTCATTTTCAACTTATGGCAGTCCTAAAGTTGTTGTAAGCCGCCCCGATTGCTCGCAGAGGGGCGGGATATAAATAAATTTTATTATTATTTTAAAAATTTATTAAGTGAGCCTATCATGGGGGCTGCTCAGCAAGATTTGTTCAGAGGGATATTTAATGTTGCCTTTCTTTGAGACTGTGTGTGTGTGATTTGTTCAAGGTCACCTAGAAGGTTTCCACGGCCAAGCAGGGATTCATCCCCTGATCTCCAGAGTCCTCACCCAGCACTCAATTCACTATGCTACACTGGCTCTCTAAAAGGCTTAGAGTTGGCCTTTCTTTTTCTTTTTCTTTTAACAGGAAGTTGACCAGTAGCTGACTATCTCTCTCTCTCTGGCTTTTTTTCACAAACAAAGATTCAGGAAGGACTCATCCCGCACTTTCTGCAAGCGTGCTGATGACTAAAAAGGCCAGTGCGAGATAAACAAGTCCGGTTGCAGAAAGCACAGCAGAAGGTCTCCTTGGATGATGTTTCCAGGTTGTGATTCTTTCTGTGTTGTCATTTCTCTTCAAGACTTGTCCAGCGTAAGCTCTCAAATAAGGCTGCAACATTGTGGATAATGCGTCTCCATGCCTCCCGATGTGAGGCCAGGGCAGACCATTTTTGGTGATCAATTTGGCCATGCCTGAGATGTTGTTTCAGGGAGTCCTTGTATCACTTTTTTGGAGCGCCCCTCTTACGCTGACCCATGGCAAGTTCAATGTAGAGTACTATTTTTGGGAGGCGATGGTCCTCCATCCTAGAAACGTGCCCTGCCCAGCGCAGCTCCGTTCTCAATATCATGGCCTCAATGCTGGTGATCCCTGATTGCTCAAGGACAGCAACATTCGTCACATAGTCAGTCCAGTGTATATTTAGGATTGTGTGTATACAGCGCTGATGAAAGCCACACAATTATAACAGTGTTACCACTTTCACTCTCATTCCTCCAGTCCTAGGGAATCTTGGGAATGGTAGTTTAATGATTAGGCAGAGTACGTAAGCCAACTGTTTGGAGACAGCAGATATTGGGAACTGGAGAACAGTACTGAGTTGGATAGGCAGTTATGTGTGCTATGTAGTCTATCCCGTGCCACCCAAGTAGCCCTTTGTGTGTAGTAGTGGACTTGTCCTGTCACTATTGTAGAGAGTTAAAAATTGATTCAACAGCTTCTGTATGTGGAATGGACTGGGGTGTCCTGTCCTTTGTTTCAGGTCCTAAAATGTCTTGGATCTGATCTGAATTTTCTTGTTTCAAGTCATACTGAAAGTATGACTTTGAGTTACTTTTCCTGACACTTTTATTCCCTCTCAGTCTCTCTTTATCAAGTTAAACAGATGTATCTGCCTTTGCAGTCTATGGATCACCTGTTCCATTTTTTATTTTAGCCTGACTTTGCATAAATGAACTTGCTAGTTACAAAATTTGAAGCTCTTTGTGTACACAGGAATAAGGAGCAAGTAATTTGGGATGCCTGTCAGCAAAATCATAATTTGGAGCTAATCTAATGTAGACTATTGCTTGTCTTTGTTTTTGTTTTTTTCACACATGCTTGCCACTGGCAATAAACTTTCCTGTCACTATACAATCTGGTGATAGCATAAACAAGGTTAGTGCAGTAGCTCACAAGGTTTTCTCTATGGCAGATAAGCTTCAGTCAACAGATGTCAACAGTTATAAATCCTGACAGGGAGTTTTAGCCTAGCAACTTCTGCAACAAACCTCAGAAAAAGTTATCTTGAAAATGGTTAAGTAAAGGGGAAAGCCCATATACACTGATGCACTACAGAGTTGCCACTGAGTTTTATCCAAATCAAATCCAAAACAAATGTGGACAACAGAAGAGGAATTTCAAGGGGAGAGGTTAGCAAAGTCTGATTTGTTTTTCTTTAAAAAAAAACAAAACAAAACCTTCTATGTACCCATAGAAGAATGCAAAAGCAAAAAATAAAAACAGCAAAAAATAAAAAACAGTGGGATCTATCAAGGAACTCTGTGAATCCAAAAGTACATTTCTAGGTGAATGCAATTTCTGTTCAGGCAAAACATCCATCTGAGATATATAAAAGAAGCAAAATGTTTTAACGAGACTGGCAACATTTTTTCAGGGAGGTCTGCCCATCTCAAACCATAATCATTAGCTCTCTAATAAGCTTGGAAGGCTTTCCAGGACAGCACTGTGGAGAGTTACAGCCGTTGGAAGGCACTTTCTTTGGTTAATGCCCTCTACTCACATGCATACATATAGATGGCCTCTCTCCTTTATAGTCCTGTAAGTAATGAAAGATGCATGTCTTGGCCATATATGTTTCTAACTCTTCATCATCATTACTGTCAGCTGACCTAGGATTTTTCACTCAGAATAGATCCCCATTTATTAGTGCTCCGTAGTGTCCCAGTACTTATACTGCCCTACAGTGTTATAGTGGAACCATGGCTTGCAGGGATGAATGGGCTGCTCCTTTTGATTAACAGATGATGAAAACATTTGTCACCCACCTCAATCTTTCCATTCGCCTCTGAGTTCACCTGCAATTCTTACAGTGTTACCTGAAGAGGTGGAAGTGTTTTAGAGCCCACTCGTGATGCCAACACTATATTAATATTTGGAGGAATTATTATTATTATTATTATTATTAGTTCAAGTGGAATGCTGTGAGAGGTAGGTAACTTCAGGACTTTTCCACCTATGTATACCAGTACTAAATGCAAATAACTCCAGGTTAAAATGAAATAAAATGTTTTTATTGGAAATAGCATAAAAAGCATTCACTCACACATCACATGCTCACAAGAACCACACAAGGCTACCAAAGAGTTAAGACAGAAAGGTTGCATAGAGGAATAGGTTTGGGAAATTGGATGATAGTTACCAGTCTGGAAGAGTAGCAAAGTACTCAGACTGAAGGCTGAGGGTGGTACTGGGACTTCAGATCTGGGTGGCATTGGCAGATAGAGTAGCCAGGTCTCGTCCACAATGGTACACCTTGCTATTGTTTAGGCTGGGATATTTATAATCCATTTCATGTCTTGAAGGCATGTTTTGGCTACTACAATGACTAAATGACTCTCCCATGGGAGGAACAGAGAACGAACTCTACTAATTATCTTAGATGGCTGGGAGATAGGTATTTATGGGTTTATGACAACCTCACATTGTAGGACAGGAAGGGGGTTCTGAGGGATATTTCCTGGGAACTTGGGTTGTGTAGCTCACTTGATTGTTTAGGATGTGTGACTCACCATCAAGGGTCCAAGAAAGAATTAGCACATACCTCCTTAATAGTTTTGTTTACTAGGGGTTTCCACTTAATCCTAGCTTGGGTGTGCTTACTAAAATATTTCTACGACATCTTCCCAGCTCCTTATGCCCCCCATCTGACCTCACTTTGGATCACTACTTGATTCCTTCAAAGTGTCCAATATTGCCAATTATGAGATATTATAGGGAGGGGGTAGTAGGCCATGCTAGCAACAGTTGCTGGGCAGGGACAGATTTTCATCAGAAACTGCATTTTTATGGGCTATCCCTGTTGTAATGCAAAGTACTTTGGGGTGGCTTGTTCTTGAATGGGCTGTGTGCCACCTTGGGTGTCATATTGGAAGAAAAGAAAATTAAACAAAACAAACCCATGAATATTAAGTCCCACTAACTTTACTTCCTATGTTTTTGGAACTAGTTTCTTGACATGGATCCACAGGGCTGTCTATGTTTTTGGATTTTTGTGGCTATGGGGACTGGCCTGATGAATATATCAAAATTTACCACCATTTTGCCCTATTGGTTTACCATGTTAGAGGAGCCAAAGTTTTTCATATGCACCCATGCAGTGACAGTGCTTTAATTTGTACAGATGAATTTTTTGCAGATTGGGTTTTTTGCAACCTGAGAACATATTTTAAGCAAAGTCATACATATCTGAATAATGCATGTGAGTTATTTATATTGTAGAAGTGACTATTCTGGACAGACGACTTGGATTTTTATTTTTAGCATACATGCCCTGCACATGTACTGAATGGAACATTATGTCCATCAAGGAAGAAATAATATTCACTTCTTGAAAACTCGCACTCCCTATGGGCAATCTTATTAGAGACAATTCAACAAAATAAAAGCAAGAAAATTGTGCTTCCTGCTGCTTAGAGCAGGAGCTCCCTGCCTCAAAAATGTGAAAGACAGAATGTGGTAGGAGAGGCATGGTGGGCAGAGAGCAACTAGCACAAAATAAAATTGTGCATTAGCAGATACTTTGTCATCCCCTGAATGTGATTGTACAAGCATCTCGTAATTCATGGCACCAGTCCATTTTCAGGTATTTCTTTTGGAGAACGAAAGGCATTCATGCACCCCACTTTAATGCAATTGATTGGCATGTATTAGTTAAGTATTAGAAATGGATTTGATTGAACCTATTCACAGAATGCTGAATACTTGATGGTGTTCCTGTAGTAGTGCATTATGTGCCTTATCACACTGTTGAATATAAACAGATCACTTTGCTAGCCATAAAAAAGTCTGTTCCACCTTAAAATCCATTGCATCAAATCTTACAGTCCAAGATATCTATTACCTGGATCACTAACTCTGGTGCTGCAGAGGATAGGATTCAAACCAAGGGATTCAAATGGCAAGAAAGGAGATTTTGACTAAACTTTAGAAAGTAGAACAAAAGTGGAAGGGACTAAAACAGCCAGTACATCTGGTGTAAAAAAAAGAAAGACAAATGTCCAGAAGTGCCATGCCAGTGTCGAAAAAGTACTTTGCCAAGCATAAACTTTGAACAAAGATTTTTTGAAATCCCTGCAGGTCAATTTTCGAAGAAGGCCACACAAATATTTTCAGACTGAGATGCAGCAGGCTATTGTGAGAAATAAAATATTTTATATAACCGGAGACTCCTCTCTCTTTTACATTGTGAATGTGAGAAAGAACTTCATGATGGTGAATGCTGATCAACAGAGTAATAAACTACTGCAGAAGGTGGTGGATTCCCTTTTGATGGATGTTTTTAAACAGAGGTTTAAAACAAAGATATCTGTCATGCATACTTTAGCTGTAGATCCTGCACTGGCAGAGGTAGGACTAGTTGGCCCTTCAGAGCCTTTCTCTGGTTGCATCCATACTGCAGAAATAATGCAGTCTGCTTTGCATCCATACTGCAGAAATAATGCTTTAACTGCCATGGCTCCATCCTATGGAATCCTGAGATTTGTAATTTGTTGTGGCACCAGAGCTCTCTGACAGAGAAGGCTAAATATCTCACATAACTACAAATCCCAGAATTCCATAGCATTAAGCTATGGCAGTTAAAGCGGTGCCAAAACTAGATTATTTCTGCAGTGCAGATACACCCTATCTCTAGGAGTCTAGGCATCTATAATTCCTGTCCATGAACTATTGGATATTGATGCCAAGGCATTAATACAGATGTTGATCTCTACCTGTGTAGATATTGCCATGCGCCCATGCCCTTTTGATGGATAAATAAGAACATTTTAAAAATATCTCATGGGTCAAATCAATTGTCAATCTGCTTCCAAATGTCATCAGTTAACTCAGTGTCCCTAAATTGGTGCCCTCCAGATGTCTTGGACCAAGTCCCATAATGCCTGACCATTAACCACGCCAGGTAGGACATACGGGAGATATAGTCCAAAACATCTGAAGAACACCAGGATATTCAGGAGCTAGATATTAAGCATTAAGTTTCAGCTAGGTACTCCTGGGAAGCCCACAGTCTTATCCTGAAAGGAACAAACCTTTCACCAGGATCTGATATTCAGAAATTGGTCTGTCACCTCACCCTCCTAAGAAATGACAACTCCGCTTAGACATAGGCAGGCAAATAGACCCATTTTCTTGGTTCAGGAGTTTATTACAAAACAGAAAAATAAGCCAGTTACAGAATAAACAAAGAATCTAATTACAAAAATAGACAAAGGAGCCAATTGCAAAATAGTCACAGTAGCCAATTACAAATTTGATAAAGCCAGTTATAAAACAGACTAAAGACTAAGTACAAGCATGCTTGGATTTTAGAATAGAGAGATACAGATCCCTCTGTTCTAGGTGTCCTCCATGATAGAAGCAGAGCTTTAGTGCCCTCCATGGAAGAGACAACTTATTGGTCTCCAAATGTTCTCTTATATACTCTTATTCTTGGCTAGGTACAGACATGTCTACCAACAAAGATAAAAAGAAATACATGCAAATCATGTAGTGTAACAGCTAAGCTATGCTACAGTAGGTACAAGTATGTCTATCAACACCCTTCAAAGGAATACATGTAAATCATGGAGCATAGCAACCAGACTGCATGCAAGAGGAGTCACAAGCATGTCTGTCAACATACTTCAAAAGAAATACTTTCAAGTTACCTAGTGAAATGACCAGCCATGCAAGAGTAGCTTCGAGGCGTGACTTTTTAGT
Source organism: Gambelia wislizenii (assembly GCA_030847615.1). Taxonomy (NCBI): domain Eukaryota; kingdom Metazoa; phylum Chordata; class Lepidosauria; order Squamata; family Crotaphytidae; genus Gambelia; species Gambelia wislizenii. The sequence continues at coordinate 286,145,973 of JAUMIR010000003.1, forward strand.
GGGGTGAAGTGACCTGCTTAGTTCAAAGCCACTTCTCTTTCTCTCTCTGGCTTTTCTTCTCAAACGAAGATTCAGGAAGGTCTCATCCCGCACTTTTTGCAAGCACGCTGATGACTGAAAAGGCCAATCCAAGATGTCCAGTTGCAGAAAGCACAGCAGAAGGTCTCCTTGGGTGATGATTCTGGGTTGTGATTCTTTCTGCTTTGTTGTTTCTCTTCAAGACTTGTCCAGAGTAAGCTCTCAAATAAGGCTGCAGCATTGTGGATTGTGCGTCTCCATGTCTCCCGATGTGAGGCCAGCGCGGACCATTGTTGGTGATCAGTTTGGCCGAGCCTGAGATGTTGTTTCAGGGAGTCCTTGTATCACTTTTTTGGAGCACTCTTCTTACGCTGACCCGTGGCGAGTTCACCGTAGAGTACTATTTTGGGGAGGCGATGGTCCTCCATCCTAGAAATGTGCCCTTACCAGCGCAGCTGTGTTCTCAATATCATGGCCTCAATGCTGGTGATCCCTGCTTGCTCAATGATAGCAACATTCGTCACATAGTCAGTCCAGTGTATATTTAGGATTGTGTGTATACAGCGCTGATGAAAGCGTTCGAGGAGTCGTAAGTGGTGGCGATAGGTGACCCATGTTTCAGATCCATAAAGAAGAATAGACAGTACAATGGCTTTATACACACTGATTTTTGTGCATCGCCTCAAGTGTTTATTACTCCAGACTCTTTTGTAAAGTCTTCCAAATGTGCTATATGCCTTTGCTAATCTGTGATCGATCTCTTTGTCAATCTTGGCATCTGAGGAGATGATGCTTCCCAGGTAGGTGAACTGCTGAACGGACTTGAGCACAGATTTGCATACGGCAATGTGCAGATTGTGGTACTCATCCTGTGGTGCAGGCTGGTAGAGAACTTCCATTTTCTTCTGGTTGACTTCCAGCCCAAACAGCTCTGCAGCTGTTGCAAAGCAGGATGTTAGGCACTGCAGAGCTGCTTCTCTGTGGGCAACAAGGGCGTCATCATCAGCGAAGAGCAGCTCACGGACCAGATAGTTTAGAGACTTAGTGTGAACCCTCAGATGGCTTAAGTTAAACAAGCTACCATCAATATGATAACGTATATAGATGCCATCTTCTTCTTCAAGCTCTGCTGTAGCCCTTTGAAGCAACATGCTGAAGAAGATTGTAAATAAAGTTGGAGCAAGAACACAACCTTGTTTCACACCGTTAGTTATTAGAAAGGGCTCTGAAAGAGCATCTCCATATCTGACTTGACCGTGCTGGCCCTTATGTAGCAAGATAATCATTTTATGACGTTTGTTCCTCTCTTGACCTGCAGCTGTGTACCTATGAGAGGGTCTGTCTGTATTGATTTCCCAAAAGTTTGTTATATTGAGTCTGTAGAGCAAAAGACCTAGTCTGCCAAAATATGCCTGTGTCAGAGAAAGCTGAGAGATATAACTGTATTTGCTCCAGCTTGACCAAAAGCCCAGAAACAGACATAGTATGGTTTGTTTTGTTTATTAGAATCAGAAACAATGGACTATTCATTCAGCCTAGAAAGTGTTATCTTCTTCTGGGCGCATTGCCCAGTTCAGCTGCCTTGAGATATCAGAAATAGTAGCTGGACACAGAGAGCTAAGAAATGATTTTTGTTTCAAAAGGTTTTCTAAAATTAAAATCTGCCTGGTAACCACTATAATACACATGCACAGTGCCTTAGATTTTAGGTTTTGTTTCTCTGTAATATAAAAAGATATGTGTGCCTTGTTTCGGGAAACACAGCATGGTGGTTTATGCCCTGTGTCACTTTGCTAGCAGAGAATAAAAGTCATCTGAATACAATAGAACCTTGACTTTGAGATTTCCTTATGATTACCCAGTTAGACCTTAACACCTATGAGGGTGGAGCTTCTTCTTAGTGAAGGCTTCCTTTCAGTGACAATCTTATAATACAAAATGGATGCTGGAAGCCATTTTAGATAGGCAGAGAGGTCCATTTTGTATAGGCCCAATACTTGCTCTCAGGTCCAATCCCCTTTGGAAACAATCTAGAGTTTTGGCTTAGAAATGTGGCTATCACATCTTGTAGCTGTGAATCCTATTAGTTTCCATGCACTTTGTAACAAAATACACCATTCTGTCTGTTCTGAATCTACTGGAAATCAATTTCAATGAGTGAACCAAACTGCTATCATCATAGGAAAAGGCTCTTCTGATTATATCTACTTTTCCTATCTTGTTCATCATTTTAAGAATCACCATTATATTCCCCCTTGTCTTATCTTAGAATAAGTAGTCCCCAAATTCTTTAATATTTTCTCATACAAAAGGTGTCTGATTTTTCTCATTCCCTTTTCTGTAACTTTTCTATTTTGCAATATCCATTTTGGGATGAAGTAAACAAAAATTGTTAACAGTATTCCAGACACAGTGGCACCAGAGATTGTAAACAAAGCAGATTTCCCAATCTGATGCTCTTTAGCTGTACTACAACTAAACTGTAACTCTTATCTTCCCTGTATCAAATTTTTGGGAGAAGAACTAGGCCATGGAAACCCACTGGGTGACCTTGCACAAATCACACTCTCTCTTGGCCTCAAAGGAAGGCAATGACAAAGCTTTTCTGAACATACGTTGCCAAGAAAACCCTGTGATAGGTTCACCTTATGATCAATATAAGTAAGAAATTACTTGAAGGCACACAACATCAACAACCTGGCTTGGAAAGATATAAGGACACTGTGATACTGGCAGTTTAATTTCCAGTTTCTTACCTAATAATCTGCTGTAATTAATTGGCTTTTTTCATCCCCACAGGCGAACACACAGTCCTCAAATTACACTCCAAATGTTGAAGGGTCTGTTCTGAGCATAGTCAAGTACCTGATCTTCCTGCTGCAGACTGAGCATTGCACTTGGCTTCGTAGCAGTATAATTCATGCCCTACAAATAGCGCCTGGCCTACCATCAGTAAATTTCTAGGGACTGGATAATTTCGGTGGGATCTGAGAATCTGCAGTTACTCAGAACTCTCACAAAAGGCTCTCCTTTTGCTGTGGGCTGGTGATGATGATGATGATGAAGAAGAAGAAGAAGAAGAAGAAAAGAGTAAAGCAATCACCACAGATGGAGTTATCTTAGCAACACTCTATTTTTCAAAGATTTGTGGTTTGATATTAGTAGTGATGGGGGTAGGCATATGGAAAGTATCATAGCTCAGCACACATTCATATTTGCAGTGGATACCATTTGTTTTATCACCAGTTCATAGATTTTTTAAAAATGATATTTTAGGTAGTGCTAAAGCATTTCCCCAAGTATATTTAATACAAACAAATAAAGATGATGATGATATACCATGTAAATGAAGTAGCACTCTACCTTTGAATGCTCTATTTGAATATACAGTAGGACCCCTGTATGCACTGATTCATTATCCACTGATTCAATTATCCATGGGACACTAAAAGCACACCTACCATAGACTCTTCCTAGAAAATGTGTCATCTCTAGCCACTTTCTAGGTCCTCCAAGGTAACTTTGTGGTCTTTTAAACTGGACGTCCCATTATTTTCAATGGTGTTTGCTATTATTCATGGTTTTCATTATCCATGGGTCCTCCCAGTACCAATCCCCAGTGGATACAGGGTCCTGCTGTAAACATTTTTTGAAATGGTGGGTAAAAACCCTTCCCCATTACTACTGTTTTAGTCTATCTCATTTTTAAAAAATATTAGTGCTATAGGTCAAGCGCTGTATCCATGGAGGATATGGTCCAAGACCCACCACAGATACCTGAAACCGTGAATAATTGGGAACCCTATTTCAATGAGATGAACACCAGAGGTTGACCATAGAATCACACTGGAGGATCTAGACATGCCTAGAGAGAATGTATTTTTTTGGATGTGGATAAGTGAAACTATGGATACCAAATCCATGGCTACAGGAGTTGACCTGTATACTCCTATAATGCTACTTTTTTAAAAAAGGTATTATACCATTATAAGAGTGTATGTAGGAGAGCCAGTGTGATGCAGTGGTCTGAGTGTTGGACTAGGACACCAAATCCCTGCACAGCCATTTAAATCTATAGGGTGATCCTAGGCCAATTGCACTTCCTCAGCTTTAAGAGAAGGCAATGGCAAGCCTCCTTTGAATAAATCTTCCCAGAAAGACTCTGTGAGGCTTGCCATAAGTTGGAGTCAACCTGAAGGCACAGAACAACAAGAACCACACTATTATACTAATAAAAACTTACAAAAAACCTTTTAGGTCACTGCCATCAAAACAGCTTAGCTATGTTTTGGCATTTAATTTTATTTATTTCATTGTTAAAATATTTATATCCTGCCATTATCTTGAGTCACAGCCCATGTAAAAAAACACACCCATCAGAAGAGTAACAGTAAGGACACTGGATTGGACAGAATATAGTGGAATGTACACAAAAATGCATAATATCCTCTGATAATGTGGACATGCAATTGTAATTCCTCTGGCAACTTACGCATGACAGCAGAAACGTATTAGCTAGGGAGTCATTTGTATGAAGATACCCATGGATGAGCAGAAATTCAGTGAGTCCAAATCACCTAGAATACTGTGTCCAGTTCTGGGCACCACAATTCAAAAAGGATATTGACAAATTGGAGCATGTCCACAGGAGGGCACCTAAAATGGTGAAAGGTCTGGAAACTATGCCTTATGAAGAAAGACTTAGGGAGCTGGGTATGTTTAGCCTTGAAAAAAGATGGTTAAGGGGCAATATGATAGCCCTGTTTAAGTATTCGAAGGGGTGTCACATTGAGGATGGAGCAAGCTTGTTTTCTGTTGCTCCAGAGACTAAACACGGAACAATGGGTGCAAGCTCCAGGAACAGAGATTCCACCTCAACATTAGGAGGAACTTTTTGACAGTAAGAGCTGTTCGGCAGTGGAACACACTCCCTCAGAGCATGGTGGGGTCTCCTTCCTTGGAGGTCTTTAAACAGAGGCTGGATTGCCATCTGTCGGGGATGCTTTGATCATGATTTCCTGCGTGGCAGGGGGTTGGACTGGATGGCCCTCGTGGTCTCTTCTAACTCGACAATTCTATGATTCTCTGATTATGATGGTTACTATTTCTTACCCACCTCTCCCTATGGATATAGGCTTGTCTGATTTGTCCTGTGCAGTCCTGACTGTCCCTTATTGTTTGTTTGAAAACCCAGCAACCTTATATATTATCAAATATTTAACTGTTGTAAGTAAACCCTTATATCTTTTTAATAAAGAAGACTAAGGTTTCTTTATTTCTCTGCTAGACCATGTGTGGTGGGTGGGACTGGTTGTTGCTCACCTTTTATTGCAAATACTACTTACTCTTGTGAGAAACACTACTATCTCTCATGTTCTCCAACAACTCTTCACAGCTCTGGGGCTGTCATGACTCCCAGCAGGTTTTGAAATGGGGATGTCTTTTAAATTTTAAGTGGATTCCTTTGTTTGGATCAACATTCTCTTCAGGACCATCCCCTGTCCAACACACAACATGACCAACCTCTTTACCCAGAAAATAATGAGATGGACATGTGTATTGGGTTAAAATAATGAGATGGACATGTGTATTGGGTTATTAAACTTAACCTATTTAAGCATTTCTGAAGAGATCTGCAATGGGGGAGCAACCTAATATGAGAATTGCTGGAGCAAGAGGTCATCTCCCTGACCATGCCCCCAACTTCCCTTGGTGAAAACACCTAAGCCCTGGGAGAACCAGTAAGCTGGGTTTCTCCCCAGTCAGTCCACATCTGGAAGGCTGACCCAAAAATCCCTCCCCCAAGTCACAGGACTTAAGGAGAGGGTTTATCCCTCAGACCAGCCCCAAAGGAGGTCACTTTTCCCACCCCTAAGTTTGCAGGACATAAAGGGGCAGTTCTAGATCCTCTCCTTTCACCCCTGAAAGGGGGAGATGCCAAGGTGCTCACCGATCTACCAAATCTCCCCCTTTCCCTGCCAAGTGACCACCTATTTAAGACACCACCCAAAGCCAGTTGTCAAGTCTGCATCCACAGTGTAGGGTAGGCAAAAAGACCCGAGGTTAAAGGGCAAAAATTCCTACCTGGCCCCGAAGCGACCAAGTATATCACAGTGATTCATCAGCGGGTGGGTGGGTCAAGTGACGAAGAAAAAGAGAGAGCTGGGGTGGTGATGCCCTAAATAGGCTCCAGCTTTGCCCCCAGCTCTCTGCATCGAGGTCCATGCACCCCAGCCAGAACCTATGTCTCTTTCCCCAGTCCTCATCAAAAGTGCACGTCCCCCCATGGCACAACTATGCTGGCTGTGTGGACCTGAATTTTCACTGTCACCTCTGTTGCACAGGGATGGAGTAAATTGCAGTTTAGATCTCTGCCAAGGACAAGCCTCACAGAGACCTGATATGCTGTATGGGCCCTAAAGAGATATACCAGAGACTATGGGAATACCCTGTAAGCAAGGTTTTATAACATAACATGAGAGGGAGGGAGGGAGGGCTTTGGCACTTGACAAGAGGGAAAATGATTATTCTCTGTCAGTGGGGTGGTGAATCAGCTCAAGGTTTTAACCTGAAGGTTTTAACCTTTGGAAGAGATGTCCAAAGTATTGAACCAATTTAGGTGATAGGTTTAGCACCTAGGATAGTGCCTTTAAAAGTCATACTAGGTGGTATATAACACCAATTAAATTGGCCAAAATGTACAAAGACACAACAAATTTATGTTGGAAATGTGGCAAACAAACAGGAACATTTCTTCATCTATGGTGGAAATGCAAAAGAATGAGAAAATATTGGTTTAAAATCAATAAACAAATAGAAAAGTTTATTGGATTTCAAATCAGCCTGAGACCAGATTATTTATTAAGTATGATAATGATAAAAGGGGGAAATAATATATAAATTTAATAAGGTATTTAATAATGGCTGCTCAACTGATTTTGGCAAGAAAGTGGAAATCTAAGGAAATTCCAACTTACATAGATTGCATAGAAAAAAGCAATAGAACTGGCTAAACTGGACAATTTAACTAATTTAGTGAGAAGAAAACCATCAGAAAACCACCATTTATTTGAGAATCTGGAAACCATTTATAGACGGTATTTAACAGATAGGATGAGACACCAGTATAATAGTTGACAGTTAAATATAGAAATCCTCATATTTGTTAGCTTGTCTATATATTTACTTAGTTATTTACTTATTTATTTATTTGTTCATTTATATATATGTTTATGCATAATTTATATATATATATATATATATATATGTGTGTGTGTGTGTGTGTGTGTGTATGTATATATATATATATATATATATATAATTATTATTGCTTTTTTTCACTTAATAGATAAGAGAATATTTGATTATGAAAGAAGTGAAAAAATGTGATATGATATGAAGTTACCTAAAGTAGAATAATAATATACAAGAAAGGTGAAGAAAATATTTTAATTAGAAAGTATATTCGGGAAGTTTTTTTAAAAAAAAATATTTTTTTGTTGTTACGGGGAGGGTTAACAGGGTTTAGGGGAGTATTAAGTCTTTGTTATGTTTTTCATTATTTGTATGTCATTTTTTTGTTTTTTATCCTGTTGTTGTTGTTGTTGTTTCTCTTGTTTTTATTTGTAGGTTGCTTGTATATATGTTCATTTGCATGTTTAAATACTTGAATAAAAACTGTTTTAAAATATTTTAAAAAGAAAAGTCAGACTAAAACTTGGAACAGATTATCACCACATTGACATCAGAAACACCAGCTGTCACTGCCTATGAAGCCCCAAAGTGGATTTGGATGGCAATGCCATGAGATAATATTGTTTCAACATTGAGGCTTTGCTGTATGTCCCACCCCCTTAAGGGCTTGGTGAACATACTTGACAGGCCTTTCATAGTAACAGCATTTGACTTGGGGAACTCCCTCCCAAAAAAAGTCAGGCCTGATCCATCCCAGCTGAGCTTCCCATGGGCAGTTAATATGCTATTGTTCTGTCAGGCCTTGGGTTTTAAAAATGGTTTTTAATTTTGTTTTTATATATATTGTCATGATCTTTGGGAACCCTGGTGGGCAGGAAATCTATTGGTGAATACTTTAAATCAATAAATAAATTTTAATAAATTTCAGGATGGTTGAAATAAATCTTAATTTGCTCCTTATAATGAATCAAAAAGCGAAGAGGACTGGTAACACCCAATAGAATAGCAATAGCATTAATATTTCTATACCACTTATCAGTGCCAAAGCACTCCTTAAGCAGTTTACAATTTTGTTAGCTAATTGCCCCCAACAAGCTGGGTATTCATTTTACCAACCAATGGAAGGATGGAAGGTGGAGTCAGCCTTGGAGCCCTGTGGGATCAAACTCATAATGTTGTGGTTTGCAGTACTAGCATTTAACCACTGCGTCACCGGGGCTAGAAGGGATGCAGAAAAGAGACAAAGTCTCAGAATGTTGAAAAAGATTGTTTTATTCTTGCAATTAGCCCAACGCATTTCAGCCTAGTAATATTTAATGCTCTTCTTCAGGGGCTGTTAAAAGATAAAAGGAAGAAAAGGGACAATACATAAACAACAAAAATTATAACAGGAGTCAATCTGCAATATCAGTTTTGCATACATATACAGTATCTTGCATCAAGATGAGTGTAAAATGCCTATCAACCCAAATAAACTTGTACAAGTACAAAATATTACTTACAGTTCAACTTTAAAACTGCCTGCAGGGATTTCAAAAAGAGTGTTTCCAAAGCTTATGCCTGGCAACTGATAGTTTGCCAAGTAGGAAGCACAGCATTATACTGTTCCATCCCCACCCACCCCCAGTGTGTACCAAGGACATCCTTATCATAGCAATTCCACAGCAGAGTGGAAAGTTAGGGGATATGTAAAATCTCAAGTTTTAAAGTAGATGAATGTACTCCCAATCCACATTTAGACCATATGGGACTAATGTGTCAAGTCTCAATATTCACTTCATTTATTTATTTATTTATTAGCAGTGTCCTTTCATTCTGTGGGGGAAGTTTCTACGCATCACTTAAAGGAGTGATCATGTTTCAGAAAATGATCAACCAAAGGAGCACACTATCTTCTATTCCTGATGTTCCTAAGATGTTCCCCTATATGGATTTTTAAGGTTCTAGACGTTTCTCCTATATATAATTTGTTGCAGGGACACCTGATGGCATAAATCACATATGAAGTGCTACAAGTTGGAAATTATTTTAGGGTGCATGTTTTTTCACCATGATTTACAAACTCTGCTGTCTTGAATGTGTACTTTCAATCAAGCAGAGACCAGCTGCTTCTTCGTGGTCTGAATAACTTCTTTCTCCTCTCGCATGTAAGTTGCTTCTGAAGGGAAACCTATTTAAGGAGATGGTTGCACAGGAGTTATTTGCACTGCACCTTGGAGGCCAATTATGATCCCAAGCAATCCATCACCTGATTGTATGACTGTTGTCGCTGTGGGAAGGCTGATGGAGGCAAATTGCTAGAGCCCCAGACCTATCTTTTTTCTTTTTTCTTTTTTAAAGTAAAGTTTTTCTCAAGGAAGTGCCGAGGACTTCATAGACACCCATCTCCTGACTTTTCTACCCTTCAGTTGCAGTAACCCTGTGGAAAACAAAATGAAATGGAACATTTATGTAAGGAGAGGCATTGATGTTTCTATAATAGTTACTGGGGTATGCTTTAAAAATGAAATCCAAGTTTGATTTTCAGTCGATATATTCCTTAGTTCACTCCCACTTTTTTGGTTCATTTGTGCTTCTGCCAAGTTAGCTAACAGCATATTGACCTTAAGTCTTAACAGGAAAAAGGACCTACCTCTAGTCTTAAATTTATGTGAATACACCCTATTCTAATGTGTGATGGTTTTATTCTACAAGTATCTTTGCAACCTAGATTCAACAGTGCCAAAATCTCATAAATGGCATGACAGTGATTTTTGGCTCAAACATGTTCACCTTGCAAGCAGAGATATACAGTCATCCCTCCATATCCACAGATTCTTTATCCAAAGATTCAACCACCTACGGCATGAAAATTTTCTTTTTTAAAAATTTAAATCATAGAGCAAACCGCGTTGTTCACTTGTTTATATAAGGGATGCCATTTTACTATGTCATTGTATATAATGGGGTTTGAGCATCCACAGATCTTGGTATCCATGGGGGGTGGTCCTAGAACCAAACCCCAGCAGATACTAAGGGCCCACTGTATGTTTACTTCCTCATGCCTGGCTCTGCTAATATAACCCACAGCCAAGGAGAAAATATATCACCCAGCAGATTAATTAAATTGCAATTTATGGTAACAGCCCCCCCCCCAGATCTTAAAGAATGGTAGATCGGGGGAGGTGTTTTAATGATGGGCATGGAGACGAGCGCAGGGGTTGGCCAGGGTGTAGCTATGCCCTGGCTAGGAGGAGACAGGGTTGGGGCTGAGGCAGGGCCTATTTCACCCTTTGCCGCCCCTGGCTTCTTCCTCTTTTCCACTGGATTGAAAGAAGGAGGGAGAGCTACGAGGGAGAGTTAAGTTGGCTGGGCTGTGATTACGCTGTGCATGATTGGGCAGCCCAGCAGTGTGATTGTGATTGTGTGATTGAGCCTTTTGGTTCAGTTGATTATATCTTCTTTATTGATTTGATTGATTTGATTTGATTGATTGACTAGCGTGATTGATTAATTAATTTGATTGATTAATTAATTTGACTAATTTGATTGGTTGATTGATTTGATTTATTGATTTGCTTAATTATTTTGACTAATTTGATTGGTTGATTGATTTGATTTAAAGGCTTCCCCCCCCTCAGCCCGACCCCTGCCCCGTGACCTCCTCTGGGGCCCTTCTCCCCAGTTGCGGCCCACGTGCTCGCACCCCCCCTACCTGATAACAGCCAAGCGGCCTCTCCCTCACTCCTTTGCTCGGCCTCGCTGTGCCGTGGCCCCAATCCTAGGGTCAGGGCCTGATCCCGGCCTCCGCTGCCCCCACATGGCCTCTGCTTGGCCTCCGCCACGCTGCCTGCTGCGCCGCAGCCCCGATCCCGGCCTCCGCCTCACTGATCCTGGCCCAATCCCAGCCACATGGCCTCTCTGATCCCAGCCACATGGCCTCTCCCTCGCTAGCCCAGGGCCAGGGCCTGATCCCAGCATCCTGGCCCAATCCCAGCCATGCGGCCCCTCTGATCCCAGCCACGCGGCCTCTCCCTTGCTAGGGCCAGGGCCAGGGCCTGATTCCGGCCTCTGCTGTGCACCCACATGGCCCTGATCCTGCCGCGGCCCTGATCCTTGCCTCCCACGCTGTGCTCCATCTCGGCCTCCACTGTGCTGCCCACCGTGCCAAGGCCCTGATCCTGGCCATGCAGCCTTTGCTCGGCCTCCGCTGCGCCACCCGCCATGCTGCAGCCCTGATCCCAATCCCTCTGCCACGCTGAGGCCCCAATCCAACTACGCGGCCTTTGCTCTGCCTCTGCTGTGCCGCCTGCCATGCCGCGGCCCTGATCCCGATCCCGATCCCTCTGCCATGCTGCGGCCCCAATCCTAATCCCTCCGCCATGCTGCAGCCTGATCCCGGCCTTCACCGTGCCCCATGTGGCCCTTTGTTCTGCCTCCGTGGCCTTTGCCGCACCCCACTCAGCCTTTGCGGCCCCACCTGATCCGGCCTCTGCCGCACCCCCACGGCCTGGCCAGGGCCAGGGCCTGATCCCGGCCTTCTGGCCTTTGTTGCTCTGGTTAATTTTGATTTTTAGTTAATTTTAGCTGCCTTTTAATTACTTTTGAGTTATTTGCCTAGTTACTTAAGTTGCTTAAGTAGTCAATTTGCTATCATTACTTTTGAGTTATTTGGTTAGTTACTTGCCTGTTTTGGTTAATCTAGTTGCTTATTTGTTTCATTTGTTTTGCTTGATTGTTAGTTAATTTTAGTTGCTTTTTGATTACTTTTGAATTTTAGTGGCTTTTTGATTACTTTTGAGTTATTTGCTTAGTTATTTAACTTGCTTAAGTGGTCAATTTACTTTCATTACTTTTGAGTTATTTGCATAGTTACTTGATGATTTTAGTTAATTTAGTTGCTTTTAATTTGTTATTTGTTTAGTACTTAAGTTGCTTTTAATTGCTTTACTTTGGGTTAATTGCTATCACTGTTGATTTAGTTACTTTTAGTAACTTTTTAGTTGTTTTTAATTACTTTTAAGTTATTTTTAGTTGCTTCAGTGGCTTTTTATTGCTTTGCTTTTGGGTTACTTGCTGTCACTGTTGATTTAGTTACTTTAGTTACTCTCAACATGGCCCCCAGAAAGGGCAAGAAGGGCGGTAAGGGTGAGCAGCCCGCTGAACCCGCCTGCCCTCGTGACCCGGTAGAGGGTGTTTTACAACAAATTTTGGACCGCCTGCAGGCCTTGGAGGAAATGCGTCTACTAAGGCCTCCCAAGCATCTGGCAAGGGACAATGTGGGGGGGGGGGTTGTCTAATGATGTCACTAACCAACTTCTCGTCCGCATCCAGGCCTTGGAGGAACAAGGGGAAGCGGCAAACCGTGATGCACAGGAGGATGAGGATTCACCTGGTGAAGGACCCAGTGGAACACAGCAGCCAGCTCCCCTTGCTCAGAGTGAGTTGCCAAATGACACAACCAACATGCCGGCTTGGCCGTGGAGCCAGCTGGACTCCAACACTGATTCTAACACTCAGGGATTCACTAACACTCCAGGCAGCCCGACCAATGCAGGGTGGAGGGCCAGTAATTCCAATGGGATCCCCTTACACATTGAGCCACCTGGGTTCACCTTCCCTTGGAGGTCAAGTGCCAATGGTGCTTCCACACAGTCCTATAGGCCTTGAGCTGGCTCCTGCTTTGGGCGAACATCTGGCCCAGGCTACTAACGATAAAATCTTAAAAGTATGTGGACATCTTCTCACTCCTTTTCTGTGAATTGGACAAGAAGGAGAAAGATGAATTGGATGATAGGGAGAAGGAAAAGATAAAAAGGAGACGCGTTGATAGGACGTGGTCCAACTGGTTGGCAGGCTTCCTGATATATGCCGGTGTAGTATCCCACAGCCAGCCCCACAAGTCTTATGCCCTCATAAGATACCTGGACATCATATACAGGGCATATGTGGATTTTGCAGGCCCGGCCTGGCTTCAATACGACAAATTGTTTCGGCAGATGGCGGCTTCCTACCCAACTCTGAGGTGGGACATTATTAACTTGCACCTGTGGTTGCAAGTCATGTCCCCAAGCCGTCCTATACTGAGGGAAAGGGCGCAGAGCAGGCACCTGTTGCAGAATGCTAGACCTGGCAGTGCTACACACCAGTCCACCCAATTGACTCAGCCGGCAGTGCAAAATCGCTGGCTGTTATGTTGGGAGTTCGGGTACAGGGGGGCCTGCTCCCGCCGCCCTTGCGCTTTTCATCACGAGTGCTCCATATGTGGCGGAGGACACTCATTCCGCAATTGCCCCAAAGGGAAAGGACAGTTTGGCAGTGAACAGCAGGGAGGGAGAAAGGGCCCGAACAACTCTGCTCCACAGGGCAAAGGGACCCAGTCCAGTTAGGTTGGACGTCACTGCTGCCTGGCTGTGCATTTACCCGGACCGGTCAGCAGCTCAATACTTATGGGATGGGGTTCATGAGGGCTTTCTCATCCCTTACCAAGGGGTGCGCAAGCCTTACATGGCACCTAATCTTAAATCTACATGGGGATTGGAACATGTAGTCAGGCAAAAGATTCAGAAGGAGGTTGTGGAGGGACAGGTTCTAGGCCCATTCGTTGACCCGCCTTCCCCTTGTTTTCGGGTCTCGCCATTGGGTATCGTCCCAAAGACACCAGGCAAATTTCATTTAATCCATCATCTATCTTACCCGAGGGGTCAATCAGTTAATGATTTTATCCCACAGGAGTTGTGCACTGTTCAGTACACCTCATTCGATACAGCTGTTAAAGTTGTTAAAAGGCATGGCCTTGGTGCCGAACTTGCCAAGTGTGATATCAAATCGGCATTCCGCCTCTTGCCAGTTCACCCCGATGATTTCGAGCTGCTGGGCTTCTCATTTGATGGCTTTTATTACATGGATCGGGCAATGCCTATGGGTTGCTCTGTCTTGTGTGCAGCTTTTGAGAAGTTCAGTACCTTTTTGGAATGGGCCATCAAGCATCAAACAGACATGATGGGGTAGTACACTACCTGGATGACTTTCTCTTTGTTGGTCAGTTCAGCACTGGGGTCTGCCGCTCCTTAATGGAGCAATTCCAAGCCCTTTTGGAGGAATTCGGGGTTCCCCTTGCGCATGAAAAGACGGAGGGCCCCAGTCACGAATTGGCTTTTCTGGGTATTGAAATGTATACAGTTGAGCAGTTTTGTCAGCTCCCCTTGGGTAAGATAGATGATCTCATGAACAGGGTTACAAATTTTCTGCATCATAACAAAGGCACGCTTAAAGAATATCAGGAACTGATAGGCCACCTGAATTTTGCATGCAAAGTAATAGCGCCGGGCAGGGCCTTCTTCCAGCACCTATGCGATGCCATAGTGGGTGTTTCACAACCTCATCACAGGATTAGGGTCACCCAGGAGATTAAGCTGGACTTGGACGTATGGTATAACTTTCTGCAGCAGTATAATGGGGTTTTCTTTTGGAGGAAGGAATTACGTTTAGGGAATGCCCTTAAGGTGTCCTCTGATGCTGCCGGCTCCCTAGACTTTGGAGTTGACGGGGTCCACTTGTCAGACATGGGGATCCAGTTATTTCTTGAGGGTATGCAAAAAGGGGTGAGGGCTGTATTAGCCTCCTGTGGGGGGGATAGGGGCTAAGTGGACACTTGCCCCTATCTGTGGCAGGGAGTGGAGAGACAATGATCTGGCATTCACCTATGGCAACCTCAAGCTGAGTGGAAGGATGGCCCTCACTGAACTGTACTGGCATCTTAATGGATGGGGTGCAGCAAGGTAGGCTATCCTTAGGGCCAGCATCGGGTTGTGATCCTTCGCAGAAGCTACACGGCTTAAGGATTTGCTGCCTGGTGCAGGGCTCTCCAGCAGATGGCGCCCAAAGGGAACCCTGGATACCGGGATCCCCATTGGGGCTCAGGTGAGTCGCCCAGGGATGCTGGGAGATAGGTCACTTGTGACCAACTTCCCAGCTGTCCCCGCAATGGATCTCCCCCTTTACAGGTTTGCATACCTCAAGAAATATACAATAAATAGGTAAGATATCAATAAAGTGGCCCATATTTCAACCCAATCTTCTGTGTCTGGTCTTGTTATTTCATGCGTCAATCATTAACACTGCTGTTTGAGCACTGCCAAGCACAGATCTTAAAATATCAGAATGATGCTTGGAAGCCCAACATGGTGTAAGCACCGTAAAAGCAGAAGGGACTTGCACCAATAGAGTGGCTTAAGAATCAAAGAGCATTGCTACACAAAAAGGCTCATGGGCAGAGCAACCCCACTTGGTCTTTCTGTCTGTCTGTCCATTTGTTTGTCTGTCCATCTATGTGTAAAGTTTCAATGGTGGAAGAACTGCTAGTTCTGAAGTCCTTCCAGATGAAAGTTTGGGTGGCAGATTTTTCATTTTGCATTTAACAGTGTTAAGATTTCCCCTTCCATTGACAAAAATGGGAGAGAAAATAAGTATGCCAAATCAAGGGCTGCTGTCCTTTTTTCCCACCCTTGCTGGGTGAGTGTTATGGGAATGAGGTGGCTTTGGATCTGGTTGGCCCATGACCATCTACAATCCCAATACACACCCTCATCTCTTTTAGTGTTGGTGGGGTCTATTCTAGCATAACTTTACATTGGCATAATGGGAGCTCCTGGGGTTGCCTATGTGGACATACATTCTGCCCTGTTGGTGGCAACCCTCTCTGCCAGTACAGAAGCAGTTCTGCAAAATGCTACAGATCACTGAAAGCCAGATGATGGGCTGTAGGGTTCAACCTAAAGCATTTCCTTAAAGTAAGCAAACTCCCACTGCCTTAGATCAGGCGTATTCACATTCTTGGTAAACGTCAACTCCCAACAGCCCTAGCGAGCACAGGCAATGATGAGGAATGTTGGGAGAGACAGTCCAACATCTGGAAAACTAGATGATTCCCACCTGTGACTTAGCAAAACATTGGTTTGTCATTATATATTTCATTACAGAACAATCATATTCATCCTCCCAATTTCTGATAGCTCAGGGACAATGTCATAAGATTGATGGTCAGTATGGTGTGGAAGATTATATCATTTTGCTCTGTCTTCCACAAGCTGTTGGAAATTCTGGGATCTGTTTCATCTGTGGGAAAGAGCATAGGAAATTACAGTCTCCTGTGTTTACTGACAAATGTATGGTCACCCTGCCTGGGGATTCATGGAGCTGAACTTTTCTTAGCCAAAAATGAGTCAGCATATCAAACCATGCAGATACTTTGCTGTTTTTCTGCAGCAGATATTTCGATGCTTTAAATGCATTCATTCCTATTGGAGGAAATCAGGTGGTAACTGGGATGAAAATGGATCAGCCAGACGTTAATTTGGTTCTTTTGCAGTAGTTACATAAATAATAATTTTTAAAAATCTGTATAACCACTTTAGTGTCTGAGGCTTCACACAAAAGAGCCCATGAAACTCTCAGTCAACTCAAACCAAAAGGAAAAAGATTAAGTATACTTTTCTTGGATTTGCCATTGAAATAACAATAATGTTCATAATCACAACTGTTGGATCACAGTCAACCTGGCCTATAATAGAAATTCTCATGTGACTCTGTGACACATAATTATGAAAAACCATGCCAACAGGCCAAATTCACATTTATTGTTGGGAGCCAGAACTCCATGGCAACTGAGACAATTTCTTGCTTGAGCTGAAATTTGCCATTGTACATTTGTTCATTGAGATAAGTAGAAGTTGCTGTGTATGCTTTTGTTCATTGTGAGTGTTACTTTTGCAGCATATAATTTTCATTGTTTTAGAAAGAAAAACAACTCAGCATACAAATGAATCAAATAGCATGTGTGATCCAGCTTGCTTGGATTGATTTCTTATCTTTGAGCAACTTACCCAACTTGAGTGGGGGAGACAAAGGAAAACACTTGATTATAAAAAGTGCTAGTAGCAGGATGATTCCTCAGAGGTAATTTCAAATAATATAACTGCTCATCTCTTTTTCTCCATTGACGCCCCCTTGTCATGGGAGAGAGGCTTGTGTACCCTAATGATGTTTTGAGCTATGCTGGCGGTGGCATAATAGCCACTGGTAGGGTCTCCCATGCCAGGCAGGTCAAAACCGAAGGATCTGACAAAGAGCGTCAAAGGGCAGGATGGGCTCTCTAGCCTTGTGGCAACCATCCTAGGAGAAGGAAAACTCTAATCCCAAACCCGGGCAGATGGTGCTCGTCCAACCCTGTAAGGTCAACCATCTAAGAGAAGGAAACTCTAATCAAACCTATGACTCGAGGACTTCGCTGCTACCGTCCATGCTTGCAAGGCCACAGCAGATGAACCTTTGGTTTAAAGGGTGAGGCCAGTTCTGTGCATGCTGCACTCCACCAAAAAAATCCATTGCACAGGCTCGAAGGACAAATCCAATTCCGAAAAAGCCCTGTAGCGATAGGCGAGGGACAAAATGGCAGGTGTAAAGATGCACTGGAAGCCGCAGACCCAACCCTGCATGCAGGCGGTTCAGGACCTTGGTCGCTCGAGGCTGACCCGGGAGATGACAGTCTTGTTCGGCAGCATCCTGAACGACCAAGCAGCATTTTAAAAGGAGAGCACTGCTTGCTCCATATGGAGAGGGGCCTAGAAAAGGTGGCCTAACAAAAGCTCATCCCTATCTACCTGGTTGGCTAGCCATGGCCAACGGGCATCTTCTGATGCGGTCAAACCAAGGCAAAGAAACAAAGGCACACACCGGCCTCCAAAGGTGTAAATAAACTGATACTTGCATGCTGGAACATCCGAACCATGCGAGACTCTGCAGATAGTGGACGGCCTGAGCGTCGTTATGCTCTAATAGCCCATGAACTATAAGTTCATCTCCATGAGGAGGGCAGCCTTAAAGAACATGGCGCCGGCTACACACCTTACTGGTCTGGCAAACCCAAAACCGAAAAACATCTTTCAGGAGTAGGCTTTATGATTAAAAACTCCATTGCCTCCAAACTCGAAACCTTGCCAACAGGACACTCTGATCGCATTATTTCCTTATACCTCCCACCTGTTGTTCTCTTTAGTATATATGCCCCAACTATGCAAGCCGACCCTGTAGAGAAAGACAAATTCTACACAGACTTACGCCACCTCATACTAAAAGTCCCTGTAGAAGATAACATTATTATCCTTGGTGATTTCAATGCCAGAGTAAGAAAGAACTCCGAAGCCTGGAAAGGTGTCTTAGGCAAGCATGGTGTTGGAAATTACAATGATAACAGACACCTCCTGCTAGAGTTCTGTGTAGAACAACAGCTGACTATTACAAACACTATCTTTCAGCAGAAAGATAGCTTGAAGACAACCTGGATGCATCCCCGATCCAAACGTTGGCACCTCACTGACTATATTCTAGTCCGCCAGAGAAACATTCAGGATGTCCACCATACTCGAGTGATGCCCAGTGCCGAATGCCAAACAGATCATCGCCTTGTAAGATGTAAACTAAATCTTCATCTTAAGTTCAAACGTAAGACGGGTGGCATCTTAAAGAAGAGACTCCAAGTCAACAATCTTCAACAAGCTACCAAGAAAGACAATTTCCAGGCAAATCTGCAAACAAAACTTGAAGACCATCCTACAGATCCTTCTCCTACAGTGCTTTGGCAACATATCAAAAACAGTATCCTCCAGTCTGCGGAAGAATCCCTCGGGTTCTCCCACAAGAAAAATCAAGACTGGTTTGATGAAAACAACCAAGAGATCCAGGAGCTGTTGGCAAAGAAGAGAACTGCTCACCAGGCATACCTCGCCCAGCCAACTTGCCATGTAAGAAAAGCAGCTTTCCGTCTTACATGTAGTAAACATCAACAAAAAGTCTGAGACATGCAGAACAAGTGGTGGATCGATATAGCAGAAAAGACACAACGCTGTGCAGATCTGGGTGATCTTAGAGGATTTTATGAAGCTCTTAAAGCAGTGTTTGGACCTACTTATCAGGTCCAAAGCTCCTAATACAGTACAGATGGTCAAACATTAATTACTGATAAAGCCTCCATCCTGAATCGATGGGCTGAACATTTTCAAAGTCTCTTTAGTGCCAACCGAGTAGTCCAAGGCTCAGCTATCCAACATATGATACAAAAACTAATGAAAAATGAATTGGATATAGCTCCCACTTTGGAAGAGACCCTTAAGGTCATACAGCAGATGAAAAACGGCAAGGCAGCTGGGATTGATGGAATCCCACCTGAAGTTTGGAAACATGGAGGTCATGTACTCCATAATAAATTCCACAAATTCCTTGTGAATTGCTGGCGGAAAGGGGAACTGCCATCAGATCTCCAAAATGCAGTCATCATCACCCTGTACAAGAAAAAACGATCAAAATCCGATTGCTCAAACTATTGAGGCATAACACTGCTCTCTATTGCTGGAAAAATCCTTGCAAGGATACTCCTGAACAGATTCGTTCCTGCTATTGCAGAAGAACTTCTTCCTGAAAGCCAATGTGGCTTCAGAGCCAATAGGAGTACTACAGATATGGTATTTGCCCTTAGACAACTGCAAGAGAAATGTAGAGAGCAGAACAAGGGTCTCTATGTAAAATCTGTCAACCTCACCAAAGTCTTTCACACTATGAATAGAAAAGGTCTGTGGCAGATCCTGGAAAGACTAGGATGTTCTACCAAATTCCTTAAAATGATTATCTTGCTACATGAGGGCCAGCACAGTTAAGTCAGATATGGCGATGCTCTTTCAGAGCCCTTTCTAATAACTAATGGAGTGAAGCAAGGTTGTGTTCTTGCTCCAACTTTATTTATAATCTTCTTCAGCATGATGCTCCTAAGGGCTATGGCAGAGCTTGAAGAAGATGACGGCATCTATATACGTTACCGTACCGATGCTAGCTTGTTTAACTTAAGCCGTCTGAGGGGTCGCACTAAGACTCTATCTAGTTTGTGAGGTGGTCTCTGCTGCTGCTGCTGCCCTTGTTGCCCACACAGAAGCAGCTCTGCAGCACCTAACATCCTGCTTCACAACAGCTGCAGAGCTGTTTGGCTGGAAGTCAACCTGAAGAAAACAGAAGTTCTTTACCAGCCTGCACCACAGGACGGACACCATCATCCCCACATTGCCATCGGCAAATCTGTGCTTAAGTCCATTCAGCAGTTCACCTACCTGGGAAGCATTATCTCCTCAGATGCCAAGATTGAAAAAGAGATCGAACACAGATTAGCAAAGGCATATAGCGCATTTGGAAGACTTTACAAAAGAGTCTGGAGTAATAAATACCGTATATTCCATATAAGACGACTTTTGAGCACTCAAAAGTGCCCTCCAAAATCGACAGTCGTCTTATACGCCGGATACACTTTGCTTCACCTGCCTGCCTATCTCCTGCCTCTTCGCAAACGGAGCGAAGAGGCAGGAGATCGGGCAGGGGGTGAAGCAAAGTGCTCCTCCCTGCAACCCGCCCACCCCCCGCGCATCCACCCCCTCCCTGAAAGCAGCGGAACCGTGGCTTTCAGGGAGGGGGGGTGGCGGAGAAGCCCCCTCCTCCCTTCCCCCCACCCACCCACCGCGCATCCACCCCCTCCCTGAAAGCAGCGGAAGCGCGGCTTTCAGGGAGGGGGGTGGCGGAGAAGCCCCCTCCTCCCTTCCCCCCACCCACCCCCCTCGCATCCACCCCCCTCCCTGAAAGCAGCTGAAGCGCGGCTTTCAGGGAGGGGGGTGGCGGAGAATCCCCCTCCTCCCTTCCCCCTGCCCACCCCCCTCACACATCCACCCCCTCCCTGAAAGCAGCGGAACCGCGGCTTTCAGGGAGGGGGGGTGGCGGAGAAGCCCCCTCCTCCCTTCCCCCCACCCACCCCCCTCGCATCCACCCCCCTCCCTGAAAGCAGCGGAAACGTGCTTTCAGGGAGGGGGGTGGCGGAGAAGCCCCCTCCTCCCTTCCCCCCGCCCACCCTCCGCGCATCCACCCCCCTCCCTGAAAGCAGCGGAACCGCTTCTTTCAGGGGGGGGGCGGAGAAGCCCCCTCCTCCCTTCCCCCCACTCACCCCCCGTGCATCCACCCCCCTCCCTGAAAGCAGCGGAAACGCTGCTTTCAGGGAGGGGGGGTGGCGGAGAAGCCCCCTCCTCCCTTCCCCCCGCCCACCCCCCGCGCATCCACCCCCCTCCCTGGAAGCAGCGGAACCGCTGCTTTCAGGGAAGGGGTGGTGGAGAAGCCCCCTCCTCCCTTCCCACCCCCCGTGCATCCACCCCCCTCCCTGGAAGCAGCAGAACCACTGCTTTCAGGGAGGGGGGTGGCGGAGAAGCCCCCTCCTCCCTTCCCCCCGCCCACCCCCCGCACATCCACCCCCCTCCCTGAAAGCAGCGGAACTGCTGCTTTCAGGGAGGGGGGGTGGCGGAGAAGCCCCCTCCTCCCTTCCCCCCGCCCACCCCCCGCGCATCCACCCCCCTCCCTGAAAGCAGCGGAACCGCTGCTTTCAGGGAGGGGGGTGGCAGAGAAGCCCCCACCTCCCTTCCCCCCACCCACCCCCCGTGCATCCACCCCCCTCCCTGAAAGCAGCGGAACCGCTTCTTTCAGGGAGGGGGGTGGCGGAGAAGCCCCCTCCTCCCTTCCCCCTGCCCACCCCCATGCATCCACCCCCCTCCTCCCTTCCCCCTGCCCACTCCCCATGCATCCACCCCCCCTCCTCCCTTCCCCCTGCCCACTCCCCATGCATCCACCCCCCTCCCTGAAAGCCACGGAAATGCGCTTTCAGGGAGGGGGTGGCGGAGAAGCCCCCTCCTCCCTTCCCCCCGCCCACCCCCCACTCATCCACCCCCCCTCCCAAAAGGGAGGGGGGCTGGGAAGCCCCCTACTCCCTGCCACCCGCCCACCCTCTGCCCAGCCACCCCCCTTCCCCAAAGGCTCGCTTTGGAGAGGGGGGTGGCTGCGAAGCCCCCTCCCCCCAGCCACCCTCCGCCCAGCCTCCCCCCTTCCCCAAAGCCCCGTTTGGCCGCACAGCCTGCGGATCCCCCTCCTGCGCTCCCTCCTGGAAGGGAGCGCAGGAGGGGCATGCAGAGGCTGCACGGCCAAACCGTGATTCGCCCCTTCTCCCCACCTTCCTGGAAGGTGGGGAGAAGGGGCGAACGTGCCCCTTTTGGGCGCACAGCCTCCGCATCGTCCTCCTGCGCTCCCTCCTGGAAGGGAGCGCAGGAGGGGCATGCGGGGGCTATGCGTTGGAAGAGGGGGGTCATCTTATAGGGCGAATATATCACAAACTCTGCATTTTACCTTAAAAATCGGGGGGGCCGTCTTATACGCCGGGTCGTCTTATACGCCGGAATATACGGTACCTGAGGCGAAGCACAAAAATCAGTGTGTATAGAGCCATTATACTGTCTATTCTTCTTTATGGATCTGAAACATGGGTCACCTATTGCCAGCACTTATAACTCCTCGAAAGCTTTCATCAGCGCTGTATACACACAATCCTAAATATACACTGGACTGACTATGTGACGAATGTTGCTGTCCTTGAGCAAGCAGGGATCACCAGCATTGAGGCCATGATATTGAGAACACAGCTGCGCTGGTAAGGGCACATTTGTAGGATGGAGGACCATCGCCTCCCCAAAATAGTACTCTACGGTGAACTCGCCACGGGTCAGCGTAAGAGGGGCGCTCCAAAAAAGCGATACAAGGACTCCCTGAAACAACATCTCAGGCTCGGCCAAATTGATCACCAACAATGGTCCGCTCTGACTTCACATTGGGAGGCATGGAGACGCACTATCCACAATGCTGCAGCCTTATTTCAGAACCCACACCGAACAAGTCTTGAAGAGAAATGACAACACAGAAAGAATCACAACCCGGAAACATCACCCAAGGAGACCTTCTGCTGTGCTTTCTGCAACCGGACTTGTTTATCTCGATTGGCCTTTTTAGTCATCAGTGCACTTGCAGAAAGCACAGGATGAGTCCTTCCTGCATCTTCGTTTGTGAAGAAAAGCCAGAGGGTACTCTTTCCTTAAATATTTTTCTCCAAGTACCATTCACACAACATTTTTTGCCTGTCTTGGGTAATAAAAATCTACTTGAGGAGGATGAACCTTACATTCTATACTATGTGTCTCTCACAGGAAAATGTGGTATCCTGTAGATTTTCTATAACCGATTTTTTATAATGTTTTATAACATTTTTTGGTATCCATGGGGGAGGGGTGGTCCTGGAATCACAGACACGAAGGGCCCACTGTATTTCAATTAATCTTTATTCTGGTGTCCTGTGTCATTTCATGGCTGTTTTCTTCTTGTTTTTAGATGTCCTGATAGAAAATGTACATTGTTTGTATGAACTGAGATTAACAGACTTGTATTTAGCTACCGCTTTTCTTGGCAATATGCACAGGATTTATAGCATGGAATAGGTCCAAGTACTCAGAAAACCACTTTGGTATATTTTGGTGGGATATTTACATATATGTGTACCATGCTCAATCTTGACTGTTTAAAATAAAATACAACAATATCATCTCTAGATATGACATCTCATCAATTCACTACAAACTAAGACATGCTATTAAATATCAATGAATAAACATGAATTGCAAATCACTATTCGTGGTATTAGTTCTTCTGTATAAATTCTAATTATACAAGGTGTATTAACCAATACAATGTTATCCACTACTATTGAACATATTAATTTTACATTCACACGGTGTAATTATCTGATATGCACTAGTATAAACTTGCTTTAAAAGTAATATCACTCTAACATATATAGAAACCACTGCGAAAATATGTTAACAATTAATATTAATGGGTAGCAATGAATTTCAGCCCATCTGACATCACATCTATAAGTCTGTCTGTTACTCATGAGGAGTGGTAAGTAACCAACGATGAAATCTAAAAATGAACACACTGTCTTTTGGGTTGAACGGTGAGTAAATCAAATAAAATACAGAGCCAACTTGGTATAGTGGTTTGAGTATTGGATTAGGCTACTAGGAGACCAGGGTTCAAATTGCTGCTCCTTCAAAAAAACCTAGTGGATGACCTTAAGCAAGTTACACTCTTTCAACTTCAGAGGAAAGCAAAGGCAAACTCCCTGTGAACAAATCTTGCCAAGAAAACCCCATGACAGGGTCCCTTAGGGTCATCATGTCAGAAACAGCTTGAAGGCACACAACAACAAGGGTAACATGCATAAATAAAGCTGGATGGCTTCCTCGTGTGAACAAAGACATGGCAATTGGCAAGTAGCTCACCTGTACCTTCTGTGACAGATGCCATAATGACAGCCTTTTTGTTGGGGTGTATGAGTATAAAAATCAAAAATTTATTAAAGATTCCAGATAGCAAGCCCTTTAGGAATATCTTCTTAAGAAAAGTTTCTTTTAAAGTAAGCAGAGTTAGACTAGGGGAGACTGACCAAGCTCAATTTGCATTTGTATATGTTCTGAATCACCCAGCATTAAAGTCAAGCAGACAAAATTAAGGACAATAAAGACGTTTGCTTAAAAATAGATATCAAATGTTTACTGAAGGTACAGCAATCTTAATCTACATATTGAAAACCAATCTAGGTCCTTAACTAACAAAGAGGATTACAGTTCATGGTAGAAAATTTACCCAATCTTGGGTAATCAAATCAGAAGTTTCTAAGTATTACAGCACTGACATCCATATTTCCTCAGAAAAAAGAGGTGTATGTAGGTAAGTGAGAGCTCATCTCTCTTCTTTGTGAATGGAGGTTAGATGCATGGTACGAAGGGGAGAAAAGGGAAGTGAAACCTCATGGAGAAGCTGCAAAACCCCTAGAAGAAACAAAGCATCAACATCAGCTGAATTCTTGGATCGAGAGACAGACAGTATTGCACATACATTACTGCGATACACCTCCCATGCAAACCCACCTTTTCTCTGTTCCAGTTCCCCCAGCAAGGCTGGTGGAGAGAAGGGGGAGCAGCAGAGAAGCATCCAGCTATTTTGCGATAGTTGGAGGCACAGTGACAGGCATCCACTGAGACTTCCTGCAGGTAGGTATATCTGATGGGAACATGGGAGGGGACATCTCAGTGGCTGCTCCCAGATTCTGGAGTTCCCCTCTGAGAGAATTTAAACCGCTGCCCTCCTTGCTGCTCTTCCATAGGAAGATTAAGATCTTTTTGTTTCAGCAGGCCCACAAAGCCGTGATGGCTCAGGACCTTTCATAATGGGCTGTATTGTTTATACAGTGGGCCCTTCCCATCTGTGGGGGTTCAGTTCTGGCCCCCCTGTGAATGGGAGAAAACACAGATGCTGAAGCCCCATATTCATCCGTGGCGGTGCATGCACATGGCCGTGCACTGACTTACCAACTCACCAGGCAGCAGCCACTATGAGTGATGGGGGTCTGTTCTCCTGTTAGTTGGGATGCAGCAGACTGATGGTTCCACCCCCTTCATCCAGCAGTTTCCAGTGTGAGGAGGAATTGTGACATGGATCCTGCTTCTGGCTATCACACCGGAGATTGCTTGCAGGAAGAAGGTGGAAACGTCTGTGTTGTGATGTACCAGACACACATGCTCACATTAACTCAATAAGATATCTTATTGTTTTAACAGAGGGGCGGGGTATAAATAAATTTTATTATTATTATTATTATTATTAAGCAAGGAAACGTGCCCACGTGACATAGGCAAAGCCAGATCTAAGCACATCCTAGTACAGTCTCCAGATAAACCCTAACAGCGCGAGAATGGTATGTAGGGAGGGCTGTAGACAGGCAAGGAGCTCCAGGTGCTGTGACCTTGAGCTGCTTGAGGAACAGCGTTCCCAGACCCAAAAGGCGGGCTGGCACCCGACCAAGGGCTGAGAGGCCCCGCCAGGGAAACAGAGCAAACAGGCCAAGAACCAAACTCATGTCAGGGTCTTCCATGGAGTCTACTCTGATACCCAGAATCCAAGGATGAGCCTGACATGTCTACTGCATCGTGATCCACAGAAGAACAGACTCCTGTTACTTGCAGTGGCTGCTGCCCAGTAGCTCAGGAGTGGGAGACTTGTATGATCATTTTGTATTCCCTATAATAATGATACAATACATAGGGATCATGAATATGAGTACTTCGGGATCATGAATCAGTTAGGAATGTGTAACCTAGAGTAACCTAAGTAAGTGATTGTGAATTTCAGCCTATATTTTTAATTTTTGTATGATGTGGAAGGTTTTTTTTTTAGCTGTGTTTGTTTTAACTATTGTATGCTGCCTTAAATCCAAGACTGAGAAAAAGGCAGGGTGATGATGATGATGATGATGATGATGATTGGTGATGGAGGAGGAGAAAGCTGGATGCCATACCCTGCAATATTTCACAGATGAAACCTGAGAGCCATGTACCCATGCAACATTGGAGTGAGGAATGGAGCTAGGAGAAGGAACAGCAGTTTGCTTTTGCCTGAGTCTGCAGAGAAAGGCAAGATTCCACCTCCTCTTCTCCTTTCCCCCTGCTGAAGTAAGCCAAGAGTGAAGGGAGAAAGTAGGAGCAGGAGAAAGTCATGAGGACATTTTAAAAGAAACTGAAAAAGTGGAGTGCTAAAGGATTAATTGGGACCATCTCTGCCAAACTGGGACAGTTGTAGGGTGTGGGATGCTTCTCTGCTGCTCCCACACTGTCCAGTGGGCATTTTAGGGGGGTTGCAGCAGGGAAGAGATGGTTTTGGAGGGAGTTAGGTCATTGTGCAGTCAGTACAGATTTCCACAACAGCCAAAACAATGAGTTACAATGAGTCCAACTTATGCCATCATAAGTCACTAATAGGATGTCAGCCATTTTTTTTAGGACACCAGAAATTGTGAGCATTTCCTACATACATTCAGCTGCATTGTTAACCTGATTTTTAACAAGTAAGACTGTAAGAATGTTTTACAAGAAAAACTGTGTATAAACAGGGATGAATTTCTGGAAGGAGAGGGAAAGTATCGTGGGGCCTTATTTGTTTATTTTTATTTTATTTGTGAAAATATTTCTACCCCACCCAATATCAAAAGATTTCAGGGTGGCTTACAAGTAATATTTTTAAAAGGAGATTAAAACAGTTTAAAACAATAAAAATAATTTTAACAAACTAAAAACATATTAAACTTAATACTAAGTTCACATAGATTTAAAAGATTTCAAAAGTTTCAACTATGTACATTAGTACTTAAGTAGTATTAAATTAGTATTTATATTCCTTTGCCCTCTTTCCTTCCTCAAAAAGAAGTTTCCAATTCTCCTTCACCTTACAATATTTTCAGCAATGCAAGGAGATTACCACCCTCTGGACTTCAAAATAATTGGGAGGGGAATTATTTCCACTCTGGCATAGAATCCTAAGGCACTTTCTCTCTCCTTATTCTTTCAGTCAGATCATCTGTCCATCCACACACCCTGGTGCCCATTGCATTTTCCTCTGGTCTTTTTACTCTCTCACATTCTTTTCCCCCCCTTACTGGTCATTCTCCCCTTCCAAGTACATTCTCATACAGCAACTTTTCCTTTGCTCACTCTGTTCCCTCTTCACAGGCAACAGGACCTTTTCTGCAGCAATAAGCAGTGCTCACACTTACATGCTCTTTTCTCTACCTTACCTCTGTCGCAATTCAGCTTGAGAAAGAAATATCTAACTGAAACTTCTTCTTTGCTGATTTGACAGGTCTGCCACCTAGTGGCTGAAGATGACAGTGAAGGCTACAGATACCTTTAAATTATATAAAATTAAGTAATCTATTTTTTTAAAGAAAAAACCTTCAAAGTGCACACACCTAGGGTCCCCTTAATATACATACCAATTTTAAAGTATCTAGGTTTGATCACTTTGAACCTATGGGGGAGGCACACACTCATCCCTTTATTAAGAGGGAGAGAGAGAGACATTAAATAGGCAAAGCAGAAAGAAACATTATGTAACTAAAGGCTGGTCTTGCTTTGATGTATGTAAATTAGCTGGAAGAAACACTGACAAATAACTTAATTACCCTGTTTTAGAGTTCACCTGATACGTCCGTAATATTAAATGGATGTATTCATCAAAAAACAATTGGAATGTTATTGTATGCAGACATATGGTGTTATGAAAATGAGCTTCTGTGGCCAAGTAGCATCAGTGTTATTATAATTTTCCTGCAATTCTAGGCTTAAAGATGGAATGTTTTGCTATGGGTCATTTAACAGACAACATAGTACTCAGGGAATCATCTTGAGCAGAGGGGCTGTCTAATGCAATATATACACACAGTTACAGTCCTGGTAAGCAGAGCATTCTCATTTTAATTGCTGAAACTAATAGTGCATTCTAAAAATGGAACAATCCCATATTTTTTTTAAAAAACAACTGTAAGAACATGGCAGAAAGGAGAACAGCAAGCAGATCATTAACTTATTTGCAGTATATGTGCTCCACATGATACTTGATATATACCACTATCCAATTTATTTTGGGGTGAGGGGAACTGCATGCAGAGATTAAGTATCTAGTTGGGTTATTATTGTTGTTTGACCAATCTTTGACAAGTTTATCTGAAATATTTCCTAGTTGTCCCACAGGATCTACATCAATTAAAATCTTTAATCACCAAACAAATCAACCATTTTATTTATTGCATTTCGCACTTTCCTAGAGCCTGATGGATATTTTGCTTAGACTAATCTAAGCAAGTGAATTTATACCAGGGAGATATTGCCTAACAATATGAATGATTAGGATGACTTTTTCCTCCCTGTCCCCCTGTGAACCCACTAGACTCTTCATATCTTTTGGGGACAAGGCTCAATGCAGAATGATAATGTTGATAGACTGCTGTTGTTTCAATGGCAGGTCAGCAAAAGAAATGCAGGATACTTCAATGTGAGGTTCTAGGTGAGATGAACTTTAGTGCATAGCAGTCGCTCTCAGCATGAACAGACAGAAACATTGCAGACTAAAGGACATGAAATCAAGATTCAGGAAAGCTTTGCACTAATCCTATGTTGTAATGACAGCTTAAAAATTTGGTACGTTGATGAATTCCGAGATTGGATTTAACCTCTTTAATTTGGCTTGCTGGTATTTAATCTCTTAACTTTGAATTCTTAATCAAAACTCAAAGCAGTTCTTTAATCTTATATGGACAAAATAGAAGATTAGAGGCCCCTGACCTGCTACTGGTACACACAGCTGCTTGGCTTCCCATTCTTCTTTTTCAGCAGGAGCAAGCTTATAAATCGCAGGAAAGGATTATGGGAAAGTGAAAACGCATGCTAAATGGTCAGATCTCCTTTCATCAAATATGTGTGATCAGACCCCCTTCTTTAGCCTCCCCCCGCAAAGAATTAAATCCATCTACATGAGTGAGACAGAGTTCATGTGTATTTTTATAATATTAAGAGAAAGCCATCCCATTTTGGGAAAGA
Source organism: Gambelia wislizenii (assembly GCA_030847615.1). Classification (NCBI taxonomy): domain Eukaryota; kingdom Metazoa; phylum Chordata; class Lepidosauria; order Squamata; family Crotaphytidae; genus Gambelia; species Gambelia wislizenii. The sequence continues at coordinate 286,175,552 of JAUMIR010000003.1, forward strand.
GTACATCAAATCCTTGAACTATAAAGACTTATTTCGAATCCCTTTGTGTCTCCAAAGTCAAAGAGCACCAAACATTAGAGTCAAGTTCTTTAAAATAACTTGCCAATCACTAGGGCGGGGGAACGCTGACTTACTTCATACCCCTTTGGTTATGATAAATCTATCTGCTACTTTATAAATGATTTAGCCATACAGTGAATCATTTAAAATTTAAAAGGACTATGCCATGCATAACTGATTTTAAAAGATTCTTTTAAAAAAATTCACACTGTTCACTGAAAAAACTCCCTGACCCAAAAACAGTAGCGGCAGAAGCATGTTTTCTCAAGAATTAAATAGGCATAATAGTAATTTTGTTTTCTCAAGGAGCTCTGGGAATTGTTGTTCAACAAAGTGAGAACTACAGATTTAACCTCCCAACATCTCACCAAACTGCAGTTCCGCTTAGATGTACCTACTATGAATACTGGTCATTCCTTAAAGAAACCCTAGGGGAATCAGATTTGTTGCCTGGTTTGGTTAGCAAATTTCTCTTTCATCAAAGGCTCCTCAGCAAACAGTCAGTGGGCATGATTTCTGGTGATGCTACTTTCCCCCTGAAGACACCTGTAACCCCCAAATCAAATCCAAAGTGTTTGGGGTGGGGCTGCTATAACATCATGAAAGATGGGAAGCTACAGGAAGGAAAGGGGGAAAGGTGGGAAATCTCCTCCCCTTCCCTTTCATTAGTGGAGGCTTCCACTAGAGCAAGGATGGGGAATTGCACAGTGGGCAGGGACCAATATCAGCATCCTGAGTATCCAGGAAATGACAAAGAGAAAGTGTGACTCACCCAAGGTGACCCAGTGGGTTTCTGTGGCTGAGCAAGGATTTGAACCTGGTCTCCAGAGTCATAGTCCAGTGCTCAAACTACTACACTATGCTGATTAATTCATGGCACTTCTTATTGCCTTTTCCCCCCCTGACGTATAGCTTTTGTGAAAAGATAAACGGCCAGGTTTGCAAATAGATTGTAGGGGTTTGTGGTTGGGAAAATGCCCCAAAGAATTACATTTAAAAAATGAAAAATTTCAGGGGCTCATGGGACTTTTAGGGACTTCCAGGGATGTGTAAAGATGGAGTTTGGAGAGACATGTGGCCTACTGGTTGCACTTTCCTCACCCCTGCAAAGACTCCTTGCCAAATGGAAGGACTATTTCTATTTGTGGAAGGACACACAAGGGCATAAAAAGAACTGGCCTAACAGAGACCACAGGACTGTTTTTAAGAGGAGGAGCTCAACATTGGCAGCAAGGTTGTTGTTCATCTTGCCTACTGGCAGATACTTTCAAGGGGAGGCAAACTGCTTTTCCTATCCATTACCACTGAAACAGCCTTAAATATAAAGATCCTTACAAGCACAATGTGCATATAGAAATGTCCGCCATGTGTTCAATGTAGCTTACACCCAAGTAAGTGTACCTAGAACAGACTGAAGGCAGTCTTTATTGTTCCTGGCTAGTTGTTGTTGTGTCCCTTCAAGTTGTTTTCTACTTATGGTGACCCTAAGGAGAGCGTATCATGGGGTTTTCTTAGCAATATTTTTAAGGGGGGGGAGATTTTTAAGGGGAGGATGCCATTGTCATCCTCTGAGCATGATTTGCCCAACATCACCCAGTGGGTTTCCATGGTTGAATGGAGGTTTGAACCCTGATCTCCAGAGCCCTAGTCCAATGCCCAAACCACAACATCACACAGCAATCATCATTGCCTTAATATTTCTTGGTGCTTGATGATTTAATCCACTTCTGAGTGATAATTTGCAAGCTCAACTACCTTCAGATCTTGATGGTCCAATTTTGGTAGGTAGAGAGGAGAGCCCTTATCCTAATCTTAGAGAGGGCACAAGACCCACCCCCATTCCAGGGCCAATACTGCCCAGAGCAGACCTAAGGATCACATCTACTCCAGCACTCTGCTTCCCATTGTGGCCCATCTGGGCATCCCCCAGTCAGGAGTTGAGCACAATAGTGTCGTTCCAAACCTATCTCCCAACAACAGAAGCATACTGCCAGTGGAAATGGCATTTAGCAGTGCCCGCATCTTTTTTATTAGCCCTGATATTGCTGATATATGCAGTCAGGAAGGACTCATCCCACGCTTTCTGCAAGTGCGCTGATGACTAAAAAGGCCAATCCGAGATAAACAAGTCAGTTGCAGAAAGCACAGCAGAAGGTCTCCTTGTGTCCTTGGGTGATGTTTTTGGGTTGTGATTCTTTCTGCGTTGTTGTTTCTCTTCAAGACTTGTTCAGCGTGAGTTCTCAAATAAGCGCAGTGGACAATTCTGAAGTGTAGGTCTTCATCATAACAAATACCTACTGCAACACTGCCAATGACTATCCCAAAATGCAGGTGGATGTGTTGTTCTATATAGAAAGAAGTCATTTCCAGCAGTTTTTAACTATCAGGAACAGGTCTTTTGTAAAGTTAATGGGTCTTCTCCACTCAAGACCAAGCTATCATCAAACATGTGTGATTTCAAGAGGGATAGCTGGTAACAATATATTGTTGCTGAAAATATCTATTCTCCCTGCAGCTACTGTGAGGATAGTCAATGTGGGGTAGTGGTTTGAGTGTTGGACTAAAATTCTGGGAGACCAGGGTTCAAATCCCTACTCATACCTGGAAATCCAGTGGGTGACCTTGGGCAAATAACACTTGGCCTTAGAGAAAGACAACAGCAAATCCAAAAACCGACTATGGACTTTTTCAAACACCTTAAAATCCATGAGGAGAGGGCGGGAGAGAAGCGTGGCTATCGCTCGGCAGGGGGTCCATTTCAGACAACACTGTCCCTTTCCCATCATCGTCCATGTTGCTTCCATGTTCAATTGAAGGCAGACGCGCCACTTTTTACTCACAGTCTTTGTGAGTAAAAAATGATGTGGCTGCCTTCAATTGAACATGGAAGCAACACGGATGATGACAGGAGAGGGATGGCATCATCCGAAATGGACCCCCTGCCGCACGATAGCCATGTACCTCTCCTGCCCTCTCCTCACGGATTTTAAGGCATCTGAAAAAGTCCTATGACACAGTTGTCATAAGTCAGAATTGATTTGAAGACACACAGAAGCCCTCAGGGTTCTGTTTTGTTTCCCTAATAAATAAATATAAATATAAATATAAATATAAATATAAATATAAATATAAATAAGATAAAGATATTAAACTGCTGGACAAGGTTGTCCAGGATTTTGGGGTCTGGGGCCATCAGTAAGCAGATTACATGCAGCTCTGCTACTCTTTTCCATCTCAATCCAAACAAGCTATCTTGGTTCTAAATTGATGCCTGTCATCAGAAACAGACTGGATTATGGTGAACAAACTGAAACTTAATCCAATAAGACAGAAGTGCTCCTGGTCAGTTGAATGGCAGATCAGTGAATAGAGATTCCACCTATGCTAGATGGGGTTACACTCCCCCTGAAAATGCAGAGACACAGCTTGGATTTTCTCCTGGACTCAACCTTGAGCCTTGGAAGGTCAGGTTTTGGCAGTGGCCAGGACAGCATTTGTACAGTTAAGGTTTGTGCACCAGCTGTACCAGTTCCTTGAGATGTTGGTTCTGGCCACAGTGACACATGCTTTAGTTACATCCCATTTGGATTATTGTAACACACTCTACGTGAGGCTGACTTTGAAGAGCGTTTGGAAATTTCAGCCAGTCCAAAGCCAAACTGATAACTGAAACTGGATGACAGGAGCACACATTTGTTAAAATAGTTCCACTGGAAATGCCAGTTTGTTTCCAGGATGGCTCAGGCCTGGTTTATCTAAAGGACAGTATCCCCCAATATGAGCCTGCCTCTGCTTTGAGATCTTCTGGAGAGGGCCTCTGACCCACCACCCTCACAGGTACATCTGGGCCTTCTCGGTGCCTGCTCCCAGCTTCTGGGACTCCCTTCCCAAAGAGGTTAGACTGGCACCCTCCTGCTATCTTTTGTCGGCAGACAAGGACCTTCTTGTTTCAGCAGGCCTTTGAGGGCTGAGAGCTCAGACAGAAGGGACTTTTCATGAACTATGTTGTTTATATTTGTTGTACTTTTTTAATGGTTTGTCTTTAACTGCTTTTACTGATAGTTTAGTTATACAGTATTTCTAACTTGAGTAGAATACAATTCTTTTAGCCAGATCTGTTTTAACTTTTATAAGTTGCCCTGTGTGCCAGACTGGGACAAAGATGGCATGATGATTTGATGGTGATGGTGATGATAGGATTGCAAATCCAGGGAGGCAGAGAATATCATTGTCCCTGATAATGAAAAAGCCCTGGGGTTTCAATCTTGCAAGCCTTGGCACTACTACATCAGTGCCCACACTTCAATGTAAATTGAAAATGTAGTACAATTGGACCTCCACATTTGCTGGGGTTAGGGCCACAGGAACCCCATGAAAGTGGGGAAACCATTAATATCTCTAGTCTCCCCCCTCAAAAAACAACCCATATTTAACACACACAAACCGTGGATTCAACTCGAGGTAGCGGGGTTCCTTTGCAAGGAAGCGGGTGGCTGACAGGGCTTGCCACTGCCATAATGCCATTTCTATTAGGAACTTACAAGCCTCGCTGTGTGTTCACAATCCCTTTGAGTCTTGCGAGGCTTGCAGTCCCTATTAAAAATGGCATAGGGCAGCAGCAAATAATCCACGAATAATCAAATCCGCAAAAGTTAAACTTGCAAATGTGGAGTGCTGACTGTAACCAACAGTATTGTTTTACCCTTCTGTACTACAGTATGAATGACTTTTCAGATACATCATTAGCAATTATAGCTTTTGTGTCCTTTTTGTTAGGCGTTCTATAGCCTCTTTAAATTAACAGATTTATTTCACTGGTTATGGAAAGCGACAGGATGGCATTTACGTGCATATTCTCGGATAGGAAACAAGGTAAGTGCCACTTGGGTGGAGGGAATTTCAGAAGGACTAATGAGGGAGAGTGGATGATGGTTTGGGGCCTTGCTATGTGAAGAAAAGCCTCTCTCTTTATATAGCTGCCGAAGAACTGAAGTCTGCAGCACAGGCTCTCCTCTAATGTCTCACCAGCGGAGACAATACAAAGTGGGAGGACATGGGAGAGGGCCTTCTCAGTTGTTGTGCCTGATTGTTGAATGTTCTCCCCTTGGATGTCCAACTTGTGCCAACATTTTTGGTTTTTTTCCTAGCACCAAAACAGAACAAGGTTTTTTTTTTGTTTTTGTTTTTTAAATAAAGCCTTTGGGGCTAATTTACAGAGCTACCACCATATCCATAGATTCAGTATCCACAGTTTCACTTATCCGTGTCCAAAAATGTATGTTCTCTCTAGGCATTTCTAGATCCTCCAATGTGATTCTATGGTCAACTTACAGCATCTGTCTCATTGAAAATAGCAAGGTTCCCTATTATATACAGTTTCAGGTATACAGATGGGGTCTTGGAACATACCCCCGCGGAAATAGGGGTCAAACCATATTTCAAAATGTGGTTCTCAGTTGTAGCTTTTAAAGTTATTTTAATGTTTAATATGCTTTTATCTTTTAAAAATAATTCATGGGTTTAATCTGGTAGTGTTTACAATATATATATATATATATATATATATATATATATATACCACCCTGAGATCAGATGATAAAGTGTGGGATACAAATATTTTGATTGATTGATTGACCTTCTCTTCTCATGGACTGGGATCCCATTCCTGAGTCCTGAAAATGTACAGAATAAAACTGTATTAAAAGCAAAGCTTGGAAAAAGTGGCCTTCGGGGCGAAGATTTCTGGGGATCTTGGGAGTTGTTGTGCAAAACATCACTTTTCCACACTCTGCTTGGAAGTAACATGTAGTAAGAAAAACCAATCATTTGAGAAACATTCTTCGGCGATATTGTCCAGATCACCTCGAGACCAAAGAAAGCCTAATAACAGCAAAATATTGCCAGGTTTCTGGGGGAAAAAAAAAAAAAAAGATCCTATCACATTCACACACCAAAGGTGATAAAAGTCTTCTGTCAAGCACAAAAAAGGGTGCCTATCTTCCAGTCTTGTAAACTTGATGTTTTTAATATAACCAGCTGCTGGATGGGCAATTTGCTTTCTAAAAAATCTCAGAGGAGTTCCAAGATAATATTAATTCAGGCATGGCTGCAACAAACGGAAAGCATAAACATGGGCAGGCATTGACCATCTGGCTGTTTAAAAGTTATGATGATTGATTCTTTTCCTCTCAGTAGGAGAGATAGATATTTAAACATCCCTATGATAGACTTACTCAGTGTTCCACGCAGTAACGGATATGCTGGCTGCATTAAATGACAGTATGTTTTTAAATCCCGTCTGCTCATGACTGCAATATATATATATTTTTAAAAAAATCAATCTTCACCTGCTGTCATGGGGTAGATTTGCTGTATACTGATTTTTTTTAAAAAAGCAAGTCATATTACTGCTGGCATTCAAAGCATTGTACATATACATATGTGCACCCAAGAGGTTTTTAAGCTTATATATTTGTTGGAGATGTGGGGAAATCATCAGCTTCATTTTGTATTGTATTTATCAGAATCCTATTAGCATTCCCTTCCTGTCCAAGTTGTATTTTGGCATGTTGATTTATTTATGATACCACCCTGCCCCCAAAGCTGGGAGTCAAGGAGGCTTACAAGATTTTAAAAAATACAAGTCAAAACATATTTGGCTCTTGTTTCTCAGCATTAAAAAAGCTAATATATTTTAAATATAAGTCCCATAAGGAATTGTATTTGTTATTGTGTGCCTTCAAATTGTTTCTGGCTTATGGCAACCTTAAGGTGAACCTATCACAGGGTTGTCTGGGGCTGAGAGTGTGGCTTGCCTAAGGTCATCCAGTGGGTTTTCATGGCTGAGTGGGGATTCAAACCCTGGTCTCCAGAGTCATTGTCCAACACTCAAACTATTATGACATGAGTTGTACAGCCGCAGCTTAAACAGAATTTTCCGAGGTCACTGCACATAGGCAACAACCCATCATGTCTTTAAGATCAAAAGGAAAAAGTTGGGTTTCTGCAGATTCTGTGGTATTACTGAGGCTTGTTCTTCCCTAGATCCACTAGGTCCACCAATCAGAGCCAGATGTAAAATAGTGCATGGAAAGGCAGAGAGATTAGATGTAAGAAATTTGTTGAAGGAGTATCTCCAATTATCTCCTGCAGCTGATGGAACCTGGGGTGACTTTCATATGCACATCTATATCTGAGCTACTATAGATTAGGAATTCTAGCACTGCATAAAAACTGATCAAAGACAACTGCTGTATAGGCACAGAACACTGAGGCTATGGGATAAATGATAGGCATAAAGTTAGCCATGACATGGAAATCTCTTGATTTTATTGCATTTTGGGGGGTCCTATTAAACTAGAGGTGGGAATCATGTAGCCATCCAGATGCTGTTGAAACTCCCAACATCTTTCAAAATTAGCTGTAGTGCATATAGCTGCTGGGAGATGCAGTTCATTAACTTCTAGAGGACTGTACTGTCACCACTCCTATACGCCACTATATTAAAATACATCACTAACATAATTTGAGAGTTAGAAAACTTCATTGATCTATGGCAAAACAATGACCAATTGTTTTGCCAATGATCTATGACCAAGACAATCCAATCTACTTTCTACCTGCTCCCGTCCTAAGGTGCACAGCTCTCTCTTTTTGGCCATCATGGGGAAATTTTATTAGAGATTTATACATTTTTTATTATATACATTTATTGAGATTTATACATATAATACCTTTTGGCTTGTATTCAGTAATTTTGAAATTATTCTCAGGGATCCAGTAAGAAGACTGTGGTATGGGACAAATCACATTTTGAAAGAAATTCATATTTGCAGGAAATGATGGCTTGAAAGGGTCCTGTCTTCCAGAATTCCAGTACATTGTGTGCAGCAAACAAAGGCTTCTGGGTTTTGGAAGACTGGACAACTGCAATAATCAAGCTGAAGGTAACCCATCAGCTATATATAATGAACAACTAGGGACCTTCTCTTTATCAGAACTGCAAAAATAGAGGGCAGCATTGTTAAGTACTTGACAAGTAGCAATATAAAGGTTGGTGGGCTTCAAAGCTGTGTAATGCCTGCAGTACCAGTATGTCTCACTTATGTATCACCAAACAAGAGGAGTCATGATACAAAAAAAGAAGACAGATAATTGTGAAACTTTTACCTGTGCCAATATTCAAGTATAGAGTCAATCAATATTAATTAGAAATAAAATATATTAGACATAAAATGCATCTCATCAGAATGGATATGTTAGCAACCAAGTAATTGGCTGCCCAGGTGCTAAATGTTGTTGGACATCTTTCTTTGGTCTTCTTTCTGATGGCTCTTTATCTTTAAATGGGACTTGGACTAGTACGCTAATGTGCAGTTAGACCTCCATTATCCACAGAACCAATATCCACGGTTTCAGTTATCCACAGGACACAAAACAGGGACACATAACCTAGAGTTGTGCTGGAAAATGCCTAGAGAGGTGTCCTCTCCAGACATCTTCTAGATCCTCCAGTGCAAATCTATGGTATGTTTTTATCAGAAGTCCTTTATTTTAATAGGGTTCTTGTTATCCAAGGTTTCCGGTATCTATGGTAAGTCCGGGAACCGAACCCCCATGGATACGGGGGTTGAATGTGTATGTGCCAACTGTATGTGCCTTCAAGTTGTTGTTGCTGTGTGCCTTCAAGCCATTTCCAACTTATAGTGACTCCAAGGCAAATATATCATGGGGTTGTCTTTGCAAGATTTGTTCAGAGGGAGTTTGCCTTCCTCTGAATTAGAGAAAATATGCCTTCAAGTTATCTGTTGAATTATAGTGGACCCCTGAATTTCATAGGCTTTTCTAATGGAAGGAGTAGTCAGAGGTGGCTGGCTATTGCCTTCCTCTGAATGTAGCCTACAGCTTCTGGTATTCCCTGGTTAGTACCTGCCAGGGAATACCAGGAGCTGTAGGCTATATTCAGAGGAAGGCAATAGTAAGCCACCTCTGGCTACTCCTTCCATTATAAAAGACCTGCTTAGCTTTTGAGACTAGACAAAATCTGTTGTCTTCAGGGTATTTATGCAACTTGGACTAGATTTATGCAACTAGCCCTTCAAATCTAGTTGCTAGATTTGTGCAACTAGCCCTTCAAACAGAAGACTCTTTCAAGCAGAGGACTATCCTCTGTAAAGTAGTGCATATGACCAACCTACTCTAGGCTGAAGACCCTTGGAAGAAGGCAGACCTGCTAACCACCACTGCCAGCTTTGGTAACTATCCCCCCTTCCCACAATAATAAACTGCAGATCTTCAGCTTCTGCTAGAACTCATCTGATACAGCCTCTGATTCTTGACCTTTTTATCCTGGAGGAACACTTGAAATAATTCTCAGGTTTCAGGGAACCCCTGCATAAAAATTATTATATCTATATTATATCAGTCATGATCTCTCATGAAACCCTAGGGTTCCTCCTGATCTGATCAATCAAAGCAAAGAAGAAACTGGAGAACTGGTGGTGGGTTGGATGATCAGCAACCTTTTATTTTGTTAGTAGAAGGATTCGTATCCCGGTCTTCTAAAGAATTCACCCTTAAGGAAATATCAAGCCTACTGGATTTCTTTTGCTTTCTCTGGTTTCCAAATAGAATTGGGTGTGATTCTAATGTAATGCTATTTAAAAGAGAGCACATTAAAAAAAAATTCATTATTTACATAAGCCCATGGCTTATTGCACATGCACAGATTCTGTTCACAAGAGTTGGCAGGGCAAGGCCACCACTTAAGTCTCTCATGCTTGAGCCCCATTAGAGGGTCTTTATATGAGAAAATCATAGATTTGCATCACACAACTCTTCTTCTTTTTAACTGGGATGAGAGAGAGAAAGAGAGAGAGAGACTAAAGGAAAAGATGTAACTTGGGAATTGTTGAATCTCTACAGGTATCTGTATTGATACAGATTGGCCAGATAAATTGCTGGAGAGCAGGTTGTACAATTTGAACAGCATGAGTAAGAAAGCCTGTTCAAATGAAAATTGGGAATTCTACTGTGAGGATAACTTCAAATGTCATGACTAAAATGAGCCAGGCATAAATGGCACATATTTGTATTCATTTAATTTACAAGATCTCAGTAATTTTGCAGCCAGAAGGAAAATGTTGCTTTAACTCTAGACTCCTGGTTTTTATTGCTAGAGGATGGGGTGGGGTAGAATGGGAAGAAAAGGCTAAAACACAAAGGATAAAATAACCTTTCAAGAGTATCTGGAGAAAGATTGGCCAAAACAATTAAAAGGATGGCTTTTCACTGGATGCAGAAAAGTCACGAAACCCTTTTATACTGAAACGAACGAACATGGCTACTTCTTCAAAAGCTGTAGACTATGGGAATTCTCTGCCATAGAGCTTTAGAAAGCCACCGCTGGCACAAGGAAAGTGGCTTCTTTTAGGCTGTCAGCATAGAAACTTAATGCGTAGTCCCAATGAACTTTTAGTAACCCTGGATAGCAATGTGAATGAGCAGGGAATTCACCAGTGGTGTAGATGAGTCAAGGGCCACAAAATCCAAGTCTGTGATTAGAAGGGACAGTTCATCTTCAACCCCTTCAGACTACCCTGTTCCATTGATTCCCCTTTTCTTCTGTTTATCCCTTTGCTGGAAGAAAAAAATTCTCCTGGAATATCTTACTGTAGGAGATTATCAGACACAGCTAATGTAGCACCATAATGACACCAGAAGAACACAAAAGGATGCCTACATCAGATGATTATGTTCTTTTGCATTCTTCTGGCGTCATTATGGCATTTCTTTTTATTGACGGGCTCTGCTGTGAATAGATCACCCATCCCATTTTGGTGCTGGCATTGCTAGCGTGTGAAACCTCGGGCCAATTAACTCACGTGAATGCAGCATCAATGGCTCATCCTACCAGAACACTTCTGGGTGAGATTGTGACATCCAGGTAAGTGATGCACTTTTTATGACCATCCCCGGGTTACTTGTATGTTTTAAAGTGTGCTTCTGTTCTTGGTGTAATTGTGTGTGTGTGTGTATTTTACTTTTTATTTTTGAATTTCCTGCACTCGTATCTTCTCGCGAGAATGGGCGGGATTTCAGTCCAGGAAGTGAACAGAGCTCCATTGGAACTCCATTCAATCCTGGGCTGCATTTTCCATGGGAGCGAAGGTAAGTGTGATGAGGCAGGTTGTTGTGCTGGGACAGGGGCGGGATTAGAGATTGTGGGACAGGAATACTTTTTGTGTCCAACAACACAGTATAAAAGAAACCCATAAATCAGATGCGGGGAAAGTATTGTCAGGAGTTAGAGACTGAACTCCATTATAAAATGGCCAAACAACTACAGAGTCATGCTGAGTCATAATGGCTGACTCCATGAACAGCCTAGTCCCCCTTAGCTACAGAAGGAGGGATCTTATTGGTAAGATCGTGTGATTGTGTAAGCCAACGCCCTGTAACTGTGAATATAAGAAAGCTCAGAACAGAGCTCACTTCTCTTCTTCTTGTGAATGCTGGTGCCTGGTGAAGCAGTTTCTCCTTCAATTGTAAATATTTGTATATATATTGCAACTGTTTGACTTTGAAGATAAAAGTGCCTCCTGCTTATTTGGATGTCAAACACTTTGTGTGAGAGTATTCTTGGAAATGGGTTGCTACTAAGTCTGCTGAGACAGTTTTTTTGGCTTCTGCCAGGGATTGAGTGACCTATCATCCCTGACATGTATGACCTGAATGTTGCATGCAGTCAGCATCCTCAGAATTGTTTTTAATTTCTGGGGGGGGGGGTTCAAGGTTGGCAGACAGGCTATTATTAATTTTAACTAGTTGCAAATTGTTGTTGTTGTGTGCCTTCAAGTCATTTCTGAGGTATGGCATGGTTTGTTCATAGGGGGTTTGCCTTTGCCTACCTTTGAAGCTGAGAGAGTGTGACATGCCTGGTGGGTTTCCATGCCTGAGTGGGGATTCAAAACCCGGTCTCCCAAATCCAACACTCAAACCACTACACCATGCTGGCTCTCCTACTGTCAGATATGTTTTTACAAAACAGTGAAAACACAGTACAACACATTGCATGAAAATATAGTACAGCACATTGCATTGAAATAATCACCACCACCTCCACCTCCACCCCCATCCAGTTGAAAGCTCGCAACAATCTGAGCACCATGGAAATAAATAGCTGAGTGATAATGCCTGAGTGGAATTTTGTGGAAGTTTGGAGTGTATCCCTCCAAACAGATGTTTCCCCTCTGCCTCTCTGTTCCAAGGTCCATTCATGAAGCCCCCATAAGGCTGTTTTTGACGACCCCTAGTGGCGTCCCAGAATCCCTCCAAATTTCTTTGCATTTTTAAGTGATTTTTTTAAACCCCAAAATGTTCCCTGTAGCCCATAACTGATTCCCAGTGGCTTGTTTCTGGCCTAAAACAGGCTGACAAAGCCCCCCCTCCACACATGGTGAAATTGTCCCCATGACCCCCAGGGGATGCAGATGGGCTTTTTCAATAGAATTTTTTTAAAAAATTAGGGTGGTATAAAGTGGCCACTCCTCCGAGCTCCCTTGGGGTGCAATGCAGGCCACATCCCTGCTCCACAGCTGCCCACCCCTACCATAGTTGTGTACACACAGAGATATATATAACCATCTGCATGGTGAATGCCATGCCTTTCCTTCAGATTTTACACTAGATTTTTCCAGACTATACCACTGAAACTAACAGAAGCAAAAGATTAACAAACATTTGTTGTTGGTGTCATGTGCCCTCAATTCATTTCTGACTCATGATTACCCTAAGTTGAACCTATCACAGGGGAGATTATCAGATGAGGCAAATATCCCAGGGCAGGAACAGAACAGGGGTGAGAAAGGGGCTCTGTTTCAGAGGATGTCGAGCCCCTCCATGATGCTTCTGTTCTGCTCCCGTTCTGCTTCCAGGGTATTCTATTCATGATGAAAAATCATGAATAGAACCCTTTTCCATTTTCTTCCATGCCTGTCATGGAATCAGGGATGTGGGAAATGGATCCCCATTCCTGTTCCTGCCATGATCAGGACATCAAGGTAAATGCCACCCTTCTTCCCCCCCCCCAGGTTGCTTTTTTTAATTTTACATTTATTTCTGCCTTTTATTTTTCAATTTGACAGCTGGGGGGTATTTTAAATTTCCCTTCTGCTTGTTCTCTCGCGAGAACAAGCGGGATTTCCCCCAGCTGGTTGTAAAGGCAGCCTTACAATGGCTGCATTTATGGCTGACCGGGCAAGGAGGCAGGGAGCCCGTTCCTGGAGCGGAATGGAGGTAAGTGTGTGAACATTTACCTCTATTCCATTACAGCAATGGGAGAGGAGGTGGCGGGACAGAAATGGGGCATTTTGGCCCCGTCTAATAATGCCCAGGGTTTTCTTGGCAGGTTTGGTTCAGAGAGGGTTTGCTTTTGCCTTCTTCTGAGGCTGAGAGAGTGTGATATGCCCAAGGTCACCCAGCAGGTTTCCATCTCTGTGTGTGGATTCAAACCCTGTCCTCCCCCAAGTCCAACACACAAACCACTCAACATCATGCAGGCTCTCAACAGACATTTGTATTGCAGGATTAATATGAGAGTGTAATCGATGAGAAATTTCAAATAGTGTGTAAACCCAATCTATATTTCAAGTGGAAACAATGACAAAGTTTCTTTTCCCTGCAACTGGGATTGCATATGATGGGCTAGACAGTGGTCACCATGTCTGTTTTTGTGCATAGCTTGCTTCTTGTGTAAGAAAATTAATCCAAACTGGGGGGACATGTTCCAGTGAGATGCAGGCATTCCATGCACCCAGTGTTATGCATCTTAGTGCAAGGAGCTAATTTATCTTTCTGTTGTGCTTGATATAACGTTCTCTTTCTATCCAAGGATATATTTGTTCCACCCCATTTCCACATCAGTTTGGAATTTTTAAAAAACGTCTGCACTTAAATGTATAGGCATTTTCATACACCTGAAAATATATACACATTCATACATAATTTCCCCTAATATATTTTGTACATTATTTCCCCAAATATATTAAATTTGTTTGTAAGGATCCCTAATGTTTTTCTTTTCTGTATACTGTTTTTACCAGCAGGCACACTTTTGTAATCATGTTTTGATGTATAAACAATGTGGGGATAATTATATTCCAACATCTGCCAAAATGCTCTTACCCAAGGCTCCAAAATACACAATGAGGCTGATGGCTCCAGTGTCAATCAGGAAATATTTAATCTGCTCCAGGTTTTAGTCTGTACTTTAAACTATCCATCCAAGGTGCTGCATCTTATCCCTCAAATAGGTTAGCACCTTGAATAGTTCCTTTAAAATCCAAACTGAATCCCAGGTCAATGACTCACAGACATCAGATCCACCAGTCTCCACCAGAAATAACCAGTTACTTCTAATTACTCCCTTTCCTTAATGTTGAAGATATAACCAAGATACTGTATAAGTAACTGTTTTGTACCACTTGCAGTGGCTGATAGCATTCTGATGTGTGTTTGAGTATATGTGTATGTGTTTAAAAGTTAACTAAAAAGTACTGTAAACATTAATCATTTTTAATTTTTAGAAACAGGAAAAGCAAAGTGTTAATTTTTAAAAACTGTAATGATAAGGGCAACTCACTACTTGGGAAGTAGAAATGCAACAGTTCTAAAAGTAGCTTTGCAAGCTCTGCTCCCACCCTCTGTTTAGCATCTGGTTCTCTCCTCATATCGCAGCTAAGGAGACCACAGGCAAAATTTCACTGTCACTGGGACCTTGGTGGTAGGGTGGTCACTGATGCATTACTACGCAGTTACAAACACCAACTATTTGTTAAAAAAACAAGTTTTAAATATAATGGCCAGTCCCCTGCAAGCACAGTAGAATTAGTTCAGTGAGCCATATGTGTTTAGGATGTGTTTTTGTCAAACTTAAAACATCACCCCTCTGCCAAGCCACATGGCAAACTACTTTAACAACAGACGAGTTTTACTAAATTGTATAAAGGCAAACAAGTTTTTTTAAACAATATCACGGTGCTTGCACTAGTCCCTAAACAGTTTCCTAAATCTTAGCTAGCGAAAAGGGGCAGATCGCAAAAGAAAGAAAAAAAAGAAAAAGTCTCCATTCAGTCAGACTTCAGACAAAAATGAAACTTAGGAGATTTTCACACGCCGAAAATATCGCCGCCAGAAACCGGGACAGAAATATTTCTGTCCCGGAAGCAGCGCCACGGTTCGCACGCTCACCTCCCTCTCCCGTTGTTCCGTCGTCCTCGCTTTGGGTTTTTCCCTCCCTCTTCTGGAATATTTTACTAACGGGAGTTTGCCGTTAATAAAATATTCCGGAAGAGAGAGGAAAAAACCCAAAGCGAGGACGACGGAACAACGGGAGAGGGAGGTGAGCGTGCGAACCGCGGCACTGCTTCCGGGACAGAAATATTTCTGTCCCGGTTTCTGGCAGCGATATTTTCGGCGTGTGAAAATCTCCTTAATCAAAATAATGCCTCATAAAAAACAACAACAGTTCAATGGGATTTTAGGAAGTGTGCTGTGTTAACCACAACCCTTATCAAATTAAGATTTTCTCTCTCTCTCTCTCTCTCTCTCTCTCTCTCAATGTGAATTTTGGTATTCATCTATATTTTGATCCAGAGCTGGGTGTAGTTTCAGGCCTCCTCAAGAATTCTTCCAGTGCTGAACCCTGACATATGTTACTGCTATACCATAAGCTTTATTGGTGGCATATGATGCAGCAGATGATATACAGCAGCAGAGAAGCATTTCAGCCCTTTTGCTGATGGGGTCCAGCAACCCGTCACAACCAGTGGAAGAACTGGGCCCCCACATGAATTCTATCTAGACTTATCCCTTCAGCTGGCAATCAAATCAAATCCCTACCCCTGGGCAGCTAGGTCAGGATATACTCCCTCCTAGGCTGAGGCAAATGGAAGATGGATTCCCAAAGTGCATGAGCC
Organism: Gambelia wislizenii; assembly: GCA_030847615.1. NCBI lineage: Eukaryota > Metazoa > Chordata > Lepidosauria > Squamata > Crotaphytidae > Gambelia > Gambelia wislizenii. The sequence continues at coordinate 286,191,589 of JAUMIR010000003.1, forward strand.
ATCTTTCTCTCCCTCCCCCATTAGCAATGATAATTGTACAAGCAGGTTAGCAAGAGAGAAAAGTTACTCCACCATCCATTTTGAGCCTTCATATCTTTTTCCCAACCTCACACTGCAAAGGGCATGCAAATAGTATCTAATAACATTACTAATACAAATGAACCCTTTCACTCCACTGGACAGCTGGTAAAGTTTGGCCATGTTGGCAAAAAAGACTCCAAAACCCATTTGCCTTGTGGCAGAGGCCCAGCTTGCTACAATCTCCTTCAGTTCTTAGTTTTGGTCACAACTTTCATTAGTCATATAATTGATAAGGAACACATCATGAAATATTTCTAGTGGATTCATTCATTTATACATATTCTGGCTAGTACAGCCACAGAGTACTGAATTTCACCAAAACTGTTAAAGGATGTTGGAAATCTACACATTGATATTTCTCCCCCATATTTTTTTGTCAGTAACAATTTATTAGTGTGTAAATTTAAAATAGTAATTTGGTATGTCAGTCCACTGAAGTGAGAGTTGAAAGGAACATTCTTTTTCCATTTGTATCAACAGCACAAGTTCTGTGTAAGTGGGCTGCCATTTCTGATTTCATGTTTGTGTCAAAGAAATTCTTGAATAGAGGAGATTCTTCTATTCCAGCTGAAGGATGCAGTCCTCTCTTACTCAAACTGCATGGGGTCTGCGAGGATCCCAATAATGTCCAAATCTTAATATGAGGAATATTTAATTAGCTCAAAATGGCAGTGAGAGTCTGGGTAACAGTAGGATCTTTTGATTGGTAGTAACTGAAGAGACTCCAAGCCAGAATGTACCATTATATTATCTTTATTGGAACTTAATAGCATTCACACAAACACTCAGGCTTCTTGCAATCACACAAGGCTATCGAAGAGAGTAGGAAGTATTTTGATAGAGCAAAAGAATAAGGAGATAGTGGGTTATACTATACCGATCCTGTAGAGCTGAGATTACAAAGTAAACTGGCAGAAGGGAGGTCCAGAAGGCAGAAACATGAACTGATATGGAGTCAGAAGGCAGGAGGTCTGTGCACACTGTGTCACATTAGCACACTAAACCTCTGAGCATATTAAGAGGTCTAGGCAGCAAAGAATTTGTAGCAGAGTCTTGTTTCTTCAGGCAGAAGAATAAAGAGACAAACACAGTTTTGTGCCTAAGAAACTATTTTACTTAACTAAAACATAAATAAAGAAATATCTTCAATAGTACAGAGCATGTCTTCATTGTACAGAGATTCAAAACAGAACTGATCATACATTCATAGAGAAACACAGGATATCCAATCCTTTTAGCTTTATAGAGAAAGATAAACATTTCCTCATACCAAAGAGAGATAACAATCCCCAGACTTTCAGGGTGAAGTTGAACCGGTAGAAGAAACTGGCCCACCTAACTTGCTTGGGGCTCAACCGCCTTCGGGTAGCTAAAACTTCCAAATTCATGTGATCTGTCCAAACTTCAAAGGTTTTGGGAGATCCCTCCAGCAGGTGGCACCAAGTTTCTAAGGCCAGTTTGATTGCACCCGCCTCCTTCTCCTACACAGGCCAATTTTGCTCAGTCTCATTGAATTTCTTGGACAGGTATGCACACGGCCTGAGCTCTCCCCCCTTTGCAACAGTACCCCTCCCATTGCAACATCAGAAGCGTCAACTTGGACTACAAAAGGTTGGGAGGGGTCGGGGTGTTTGAGAATTGGTTCAGATGTGAAAAGCTTCTTCAAGTCTGTTGGCATTGGTCAGACCACACTATCTTTTGGGGAGGTTTTCCCCCCTTCCCCGTTCCCTTTCGAGCTTTCTTCCCCGCATCTTTGGTTTTTAACAGATCAGTCAGAGGGAGGGCTACCATCGCAAAGTCAGGGATAAAGGACCGGTAAAAGTTAGCAAGTCCAAGGAAGCTCTGCAGCTGCTTCCTGGTTCTAGGGGCCTCCCATGCCAACACCCCTTTGACTTTTTCTGGGTCCATTTCTATCCCCTTATTTGAGATGCAGTACCCCAGGTAGTCCAAGCGGCTTTGATGGAATTCACACTTTGACATCTTAGCATACAGATGGTTCTCCCCCAGTCTAGCAAGCACCTTTTTCACCAGTTTCACATGGGATATACAGTCGTCCCTTCACATTCGCGTGGGTTAGGTTCCACAGACCCCCGCGAATGTGAAAAATCCACGAATACTGATTGCCCCCCTCCCCCGCAAAAGCGAGCACGGGGCCTCCGGAGCCCCCATGGTCGCTTTCCCCCGCCTCCCCCTCCCTCCCCAGGCCTTCATGGGGCCTCCGGAGCATCTCCGGGGGCTCTGTGGAGGCCTCCGCGGGCCTCCCCCTCCCTCCTAAGGCCTCTCTGATCATCCCCCCTCCCACCCAAGGCCTTTGCGGGGCCTTGCAAGGCCCGGCGGAGCCTCCCTGGCCCTCCCTCCTCCCACCCAAGGCCTTCGCGGGGCCTTGCAAGGTCCCACGGAGGCCTCCCTGGCCGTCCCACCTCCCTCCCAAGGCCTTCGCAGGGCCTTGCAAGACCCCGCAGAGGCCTCCCTGGCTGTCCCCCCTCCCACCCAAGGCCTTCGCGGGGCCTTGCAAGACCCCGCAGATGCCTCTCCGGTCCTCCCCCGGCCTCCCTGGCCATACCCCCTCCCACCCAAGGCCTTCGCGGGGTCTTGCAAGGCCCCGCGGAGGCCTCCCTGGACCTCCCCACTCCCTCCCAGGGTTTTCACGGGGCCTCCGGAGGCCCCGTGTCGCGGTTTTTTTGGGGGGCCAGCAGCTTACTGGGATGTACCAAGCACACACGCTCACATGCAATCAATAAATTGCTTTATTGACATGGATTCATGTGTCAGGAACACAGAACAAAGTCGAAACTGAATACAGCAAGAGCAAACCCCCAGATAAACGCCTCGGCATGAGAAAAGTATTCAGGGAGTAAAAATGCCTCCCTCTCAGGGCGGCTGGCACCTGGACGCCCTAACCTTGAGCCGCTGTGGAGAGAAACGTTCCCAGGCCAACAAGGCAGGCTGGCCTCTCTCCAAAACTCCAGAGGCCCAGATAAGGAGAACGGCCTCATGTCAGGCTCATCCATGAATTCCACTCCAACACCCAGAATTCAGGGATGAGCTTGACACCTAGCTCAAGCTCTGAAGGTCATAGTTGACAAGTCATTAATCTCAATATACAAACTAATTCTAGCAAACTTTTGCACTCATTTCTGCACCCTATAGGCAATTATATTTCACTGCAGCTCTTTACAGCATAAATCTACTAACTGCATATCCCATCATCCATGACACACTTTGGTGGTGTTTTAGGGTGATAACTCCCCTGAAGGGATGGGATTTTCAGTGGAATACAATGTCTCCCAGAGTTTCCCAGGACTAGAGAATGGGTTCTCCAGAAGAGTTAATGATCATTAATGGACAATATATTTGAAATTGAATAGAAGCAGGCAACTTCTATTGTCTAGGGGAAGGGAAGAGGAAAAACCCATTCTGCAACCATCAGGGATTCTACTATTTTTGAGTGGATTAGTGAATGACTCATCTACAGATTTTAACTCTGACCTGGATATGACCTGTTTGGGGAATTTCCAAAGGCCCCTCCCTAGATTATACATGACTCCAGCCTTGGTATCTGGAGGTCCCTGGTTTACCTGCTAACCATGTGGAAGGCCACATATTAAATATTACCAATTGTGCAATATTCGAAGATGGGAATTTTTATTTTATTTTATTTTATTTTATTTTTGTCAGGGATTTTTTTATTGGAGTAAGACCATTCTACTAAAAAATACACCCGACCGCAAAAGGCCATAAAATAATACAAAAATAATACTAATTATTTTCCTCTTTTCTTATTAATACAAAAATAAATCTATCCTAACACTAATGTATTTTTCCCTTTAATCTAAACACACTATAATCACATTATATTTACACATTATAATTATACCTATTTGGAAATGAAAAAACCCCAATAAAATATTAATTAAAAATAATAATACAAAATAATACAAAAATAATAAAATATTTATTTAAAATATCATTTTATGTTATTGCTGGGGTCGTCTCACTAAACCACGGCCAAAACTTTTTCCAACGATGGTTTGGCAAGTTCTCTTTTTCACTCAGAGCTAAATTTTCAATTACATTCTTCACATAATAGGCAGTGCCTTTTACATCCTGCAGATTTTGACTTTTCACCTACTTTTGTCTCTGGAAAACTAACCCTAACATCACATAGAGGTTTACCAGGCGCACCGTGGACCAGGGCACTTTCCAAAACCTCTCAGCCATGGTGGAACCAGGCTCCTTCCTCTTCCTCTTTTGGCCCACTGACTTTCTTGGTCCCTTGACACCCTCTGGAGGTTCAGTCCCCGAAAGCACTGTCTCCCAAGCCTGCTGTGCCAAATCTGGCCAATACAGGACCCAGGCCACCTCCTCCCATGTTTCCCAGGCACTCGGGCAGTCCTGGACAAAATGTCTGATCGTCTCCTTTTGTGCCACGCCACTCAAAATCTCAGCCTTTTTACATTTCAGACGTGGACAAGTCTGCTCATCCTCTGCGGTCCATGGTCTCTTTCCCCTCAGATTAAGAACCTGGTGGTAGAGCCTCCACCTTAAGTCCCACAACTTTTTGGGGATCCTTTTGTGATGGGGGCTATCAGGATAGGTAACACCTCTACATGATTACCTAAATAAGTTCATCAACCCCAATGGCACTTAGACATGCCGACAAATGGGATGAAACTACGGTATATATTTTCAGCTAGTACAAAAGGCATTTAGATTGATGTGCTGTCTAGTTTCATTGCTTAGATTCATCAGTGTTTCAGTATAAATGTCTATTTACAAAGTTTTATGCCTAGTAATAAACATTTGCTATCTGCTGAAAGGCAGCCAATATTTAGATTGGAACAGATATATTTCTTGAAAATTGGTCAAGGTTTGGAAAGGGAGAAAATGAGTGTAGAATGTAAAGAAACCAGAGTGTAAACAACTGTAGGCCTTTTTGCAGTGATGCTTGCATGAGACAATATGTATGGACAGATAAAAATACATCAATTACCGGTAGTATAAGACTTTTCTTTTGGTCCAGAAGAAAAAATCTCAGTTGTACCTAGGCTCCATTGAAATCCATGGGACTTAAGCACAAGTAACTTCACTTGGAAAGGGCTTATGGAGGACCAGTTCTAGGATGGAGGACCATTGCCTCCCAAAAACAGTACTCTACAGTGAACTCGCCATGGGTCAGCATAAGAGGAGCACTCCAAAAAAGCGATACAAGGACTCCCTGAAGCAACATCTCAGGCTTGGCCAAATTGATCACCAACAATGGTCCGCCCTGGCCTCACATTGGGAGGCATGGAGACGCACTATCCACAATGCTGCAGCCTTATTTGAGAACTCACGACGAACAAGTCTTGAAGAGAAACGACAACGCAGAAAGAATCACAACCCAGAAACATCATCCAAGGAGACCTTCTGCTGTGCTTTCTGCAATCAGACTTGTTTATCTTGGATTGGCCTTTTTAGTCATCAGTGCCCTTGCAGAAAGCGTGGGATGAGTCTATCCTGATCTTCGTTTGTGAAGAAAACCCAGAGAGAGACTGGAGGAGAGGTGCATTGCCTCTGGGAGAATGCTCCAAAATTGAGGAGCCACTATAGAGGAGGTGTTATTTTGTGTGCTTAATAACACAGCTCTTGGATGGGCACAGAAGCAAGACTTCTGACTAGGTTTGGAAATAATATTCCCTCTTATTTGTTTTCTGGCTGAACAATGGGTTTCCCCACACTTGGAAAGTCTGGATCTTGCCCTTCCTAGTCGGCTCAGGCAAAAGGAAACAGTGGCAGCCTCTCCTAGCCTGTGTGTTCTTCCTCATTAACATAACTTTTGCCATCTTGACTACGCTTGGACATTGCTTGGCCACATGTGTTCCAGTTTCCATCTGGGAAATGCTGGATAGTATGTACTTATGCATCAGTCAAAAAATTTAAATAAATAAAAGGAGAATTGTGTTTCTCAAAAAGAGGACAAGAAAATCTGTGGATGTGAATTTATACGTAAAGATGCATATCTTTATATGCAGATTTGGAAATCAACTGCTGTAATATAAATAGTAGGTAATACAGTACAGTTCCCCTTTCTTGTAGTTCTTTTGTCTTTGAACTGGAGTTTGACTGGAAACAGCCTGTCAGCATTCTAACAGACAATTGTCCTCAAACACACCTTATAATAGATGGCTGTGCCCTCTGAAGTAGGATACAACTGGCTTGAATGCCATTTTTGGTAGAAAGGTGGGATAGAATTTTAATAAATAAATAATAAATAATTCCCTTACCTCAGTTTTTCTCTTTTAATTCTGAAAGCAAGCAGAATTCATTGGTATTCATAAGAGGCCACGGCCACCATTAGTGCAAGCTGGAGAGCTCCACTGAATCTGCAATTGCGAACAGTCCCAGACTATTTAAGACTTTAAAAGGTCAGAACTAGCACTTTGAATTCTGCATGAAAACACACCTGCAGCCAGGAAAGCTGTTGTAACAACTCTAGATAGGGCACATGATCCCACCTCAGAGAAGGTGCATCTCTTCTCTTTAATATCAAAGACGAAATAGAAATAATTTATGAGAATTATCCAATTTGTAGCCCCCATTTTTAGGATTCCCTCCCTGACTCAATATTAAATGTAACCCAGTATCTTCTAGAATTTTGACAAAACAGTGTGCTGATCAAAATCATTAAACAAGGAATCTCCATATGAAGATTTGCAAGTATTTGCCGTATGTCAATATTTGTTTCCAAGTACTGAACCTGCTCCCTTACAAGAACACCCACCCACACCCACTATCTGTTTCTGAAGAATTGTTTATACTGTCTTGTTGCATTTGAAGGGACAAATCTTTTGTAATGAACGCAAGCCTTCCCTCTCAACTTTATTAGCATATATCCAAAGTAATCAAAATTAACATCACTCAAGCATAGTCTTTAAAAGAAGACACAGATCAACTTTTAAATGTAATTATTTGCTCAGTGCCAGATGGAAGAGTATAAAAAGAATTTTGTTTTCCCAAGTCAATATAAAAATACAAACATGAACAATGTTTATTCATTTTTATTATGGTGATTTTAATAGTTTTAATGTTTAATTTGTGTAATTGTGTTCATTACTTGCCCCAAGTGCCTTTTTTTAAGTTGGAAAGGCAGGATAACAAAAATGTAAATAAATGCATGCATTAAGTGAACTTTCAAAATTCTGCTTTTAAACTTTCAAATACTAAGTGAACTTTCAAACTTGCTTCTAATTAGTGCCTTCCCCAATAACAAAGGCATAGTTATATTACACTATGATCCTAACTCAAGGAGGAATAACTTCACTCTTTCTTTCTTTTTGCAGTGTGACCTTTCTGTTATTTCTATGAATACATCAATTCACTAAATGGTGAAGGAATATCACGTGGTCCAAGTGGAGGCTTGCGCTTTGCCTCAGTCCTTCACCCTCATGCTCTCTTGTGGCTGGGACAAGAATGCATTTTGTACCATAGACCTGAAGCTTGTAGCATACAGATGTTTTTAGAAATAATTAAAGCCACAACTTTAGTTCTGAAAAACAATAGACTGCTAATTTTTAGAAACAGTAACTTTAGGCAAAGGTTCAGCATTTTGGATAGTTCCTTCAAATTCTGGGCTAAAACCTGGAGCAGATTGACTGCGCTGCCAGTATGACAGCCAGTAGCCAGCACTGTCAGCACTACTGAAGTTAAGATTCAACTTCTGGCTTTTGGTCATAGGATGGTAGTGGTGGGGAGCAAATTTATCCTTTACCTCAGGCAACAATATATGTGACTATAGAGTTTCCATAAGCATCTGGTAGCATGCTGATAATTTTATTTGAATCAAGATATTACACATGTCCCTCACTGCAACATGAAATTCGCCAGTTTCAAGATGGAGAATGGGAGAGGGAAGTTAAAGCTCTCACATTAAATAAATAATTTAGTATAATGCTTAAGGAAGCATGGTTACTTATTTGTATTGCAGTACCACTTGAGTACGACCATTTGAAGAAGGAAAAAAAAATATTCGAGTTGCAAATATTGGCCATTTATGCACCTTTAATTCAACTGCCCATTAAGCAAAGCTAGAAGGTTAAAAAGTATGACTTAATACCCAACTGTCAGTCCCAGCTACAGCAGACTTGGTAACTCAATGTGAACTTAATCAACTGTTAGGTAAATTCCATTAGATCAATGGGTCTAACAACTGGATTTAGGCCAATATTAAAAAGCTGAAAAATAAAATGTAAAAATAAACTATTTTGTAGAAATTTGTTGTGTTTTGTTACTTGGCGAAAAAGAACTGGAATGCTACAAGTGCTGGCTTGTGGTGCAAAACACACCTACATAAATGAAGATAACATTAACATATTTACCCTCTCTTTCAATTGTTTTTGTAATATATTATATATCTAAGATTCATAAGACTGGCATAACATTATGTCTCTCCATCAGAAGAACAAGTCAAAGATAAGCAAAGATGCTTGGAGGATGCTTTCTTGATATTCTAGATAGTACCGGTATTTTTTTCTCTCCAATGGCTTTCTTTGGAGTAAAATGCTCAAGATAGCAAAATATTCCTCCTAGGTTTGGTTTGATTCCACATGCACACACACACAGGAGATTTTCAGACGCCTTTTTCAGCGTCTTGCCGCAGAAGCAGCCTCCGGAGCAGTAACGAGGCTGCCGCGCGGCAAGGGGTCCATTTTGGATGATGCCATTTCTCTCTTGGCGTCGTCCATGACTCTTGCGGCTAGCATTGGAGGAGGCCACACTGTTTTTTACTCACGGAAGTTGTCATAGTTTTTTCTAACGAAAGCAGCAGAGGCCAAAAAGCTTCTATGTTTGTCCACCTATACTCAGAAGTAAAGGAGGACTGGATTACTCAGCAGTAAGCACAGAAAGCTAATTCTGAGCACATTCAAAATCCACTCCTTTGCAAGTAGTAGTAATGGTGGTGGTGATCCCCACAAAAACCCTTCTTTGTAGACACATTCTCCTGTTCCACCTTCATATTCAGACAAGAAAAGTAAATTTATTAAGATTTACTAAGATTAGTAATATCATGGTTGCAGCCCAAATCTTTAAAAAGTAATAAAAGAGTTACAGGAGATTATCATACATGGGGTAACACACAAAAAATGCATTCCAACCGTGACAGTAGATCACTAAAAGAACAGAAAGGAGACCTCACCAGATGCCATGTCCTTCTGCCATTCTGGGTATGTAGCACTGCTGCGGACAAGGCTTCCCTTTTCCATTAATAGGGAGATGCCACAAATTAAAAGGGGCACCTTAGTGATGCCTGTGTTATTCCCCCAGAATGCTGAAGGACATCGTCATCTGGTAAGATTGCTCCTTCATGTTCCCTTCCTGTTCTTCTATCAATCTTCTGTCACAGTTTTTGCTGCATCTGATAATCTCCAGTTACAGCGCAAAGGGAATGTTATCATTCTTCAAGTTGCAATCATTTTGTAGCTCCATTGTATCTTTATTACTGAAAATATGACAAGTAGCTACAATAATTACTTACATGCAAAGTCTGCAATACATTCAGTCTGAACACCATATATTATGGACACCCAGTACTTCTTTCATTATGGCTTCTCAGTCTTTTCATTCTTTCCCTCTCTACTGGTGATATAGAAAGTTTACAATAAAACTGTTCTCTGGACTTCAATAGAAATGTGTAGAAACACTGTAGAGTAAAAGAGTCCTCGAGAGCCAGCATACTATAGTGGTTTGAATGTGAGACTAGGACACCTGAGAGGTGGGAGCAAGGTTTGAACTCCTGTTCGGCCTGGAAATTCACTTGGTGACCTTGAGAAAGTCACACAACCTAAAAGAAAGGCTCTGACACTGGGAGATCGGGGTTCAAATCCCTGCCTAGCCATGGAAACCCACTGGATTACCTTGGACAAGTTACACTGTCAGGACATTTACAGACAGGGCCAAATACCCTGTTCCTGTCCTGCCACCTCCATTCCCATTCCTGCCACAGAATAGAAGAAAAATGTTTGCACACTTACCTTCATTCCATGGCAGGAACATCCTGCCCCTCCCTTCGCTGGCCAGTTGTAAATGCAGCCACCATAAGGATGCATTTATGACCGGCAAATGAAATCCTGCCCGTTCTCATGTGAGAACGGGCGCATAGCAATTTAAAAAAAAAACAAAACCCAAAATGTCAAAACTGAAAACAAAGCACAAAAACACATTAAAAAAAATAGGTAACCTGGGAAGGGTGGGGGGAAGGGTGCCACTTACCTAGATGTCCTGATCGTGCCCAGAAGTGCTGGCAATGGACCTCCCCCGCCCCGTGGCTGTCATCTTGCAACAGGAACGGGGCTCCTTTTCCCACACCCCTGATTCCATGACAGACATGGAATGGGTGGTCTGCTCACGATGTTTTATCATGAATAGAATACTCTGGGAGCATCATGGAGGCAGGACAGAATGGGTCAATTTCATCTGAAAGGGAGACCCTTTCTCGACTCTGTTCCCTGCCTGCCACAGAATACTGAGCCCTTCTGAAAATCTCCTCAGTTTCAGAGGAAGGCAAAGGCAAACCCCCTCTGAACAAATTCTGTCAAGAAAACCCCATGATAGGTTTGCCTTAAGTCAGAAATGAGTTGAAGGCACACAAGAACAGAAGAGTCTGAAAGTTGTTTAAATGTTTTTCATAGAATCATAGAATTGTAGAGTTGGAAGAGACCACGAGGGCCATCCAGTCCAACCCCATTCTACTATGCAGGAATACACAATCAAAGCATTCCCGACAGATGACCATCCAGCCTCTGTTTAAAGACCTCCAAGGAAGGAGACCCCACCACGCTCCGAGGGAGGGTGTTCCACTGCCGAACAGCTCTTACTGTCAAAAAGTTCCTCCTAGTGTTGAGGTGGAATCTCTGTTCCTGGAGCTTGCATCCATTGCTCCGTGTTCCAGTCTCTGGAGCAGCAGAAAACAAGCCTGCTCCATCCTCAGCATGACACCCCTTCAAATAATTAAACAGGGCTATCATATCACCTCTTAACCGTCTTTTTTCCAGGCTAAACATACTCAGCTCCCTAAGTCTCTCCTCATAAGGCATGGTTTCCAGACCTTTCACCATTTTAGTTGCCCTTCTCTGGACATGCTCCAATCTGTCAATATCCTTTTTGAATTGTGGTGCCCAGAACTGGACACAGTACTCCAGGTGAGGTCTGACCAAGGCAGAACAGAGCGGCACTATTACTTCCCTTGATCTAGATACTATACTTCTATTGATACAGCCCAAAATTGCATTGGCCTTTTTAGCTGCCGCATCACACTGTTGACTCATGTTCAACTTGTGGTCTACTAGGACTCCTAGATCCCTTTCACACGTATTCTCATTCAGCCAGGTCTCTCACATCCTATATCGATGCATTTCATTTTTCCACCCTAAGTGCAGTACCTTACACTTCTCCGTATTGAATTTCATTTTGTTAGCTTTGGCCCAGCTCTCCAGTCTATCGAGGTCATTCTGAATTTTGATCCTGTCCTCTAGGGTATTAGCTACTCCTCCTAATTTGGTGTCATCTGCAAATTTGATAAGTATGCCCCTAATTCCCTCATCCAAGTCATTGATAAAGATGTTGAATAGCACTAGGCCCAGGACAGAACCCTGTGGCACCCCACTGGTCACATCTTTCCAAGACGAAGAGGAGCCACTGCTGAGCACCCTTTGGGTTCGGCCGGTCAACCAGTTACAAATCCATTGAACAGTTAACTTGTCTAGCCCACATTCTACAAGCTTGTTTGTAAGAATGTCATGGGGAGCATTGTCAAAGGCCTTACTGAAATCAAGGTATGCGATGTCCACAGTGTTCCCTTCATCTACCAAGCTGGTAACTTTATCAAAAAAAGAGATCAGATTAGTCTGGCATGACTTGTTTCTCTGAAACCCATGTTGACTTTTTGTGATTATGGCATTGCCTTCTAAATGTTCACAGACTCTCTGTTTAATGATCTGCTCTAGAATCTTCCCTGGTATTGATGTCAGACTAACTGGACGATAATTGTTGGGATCCTCTTTTTTCCCCTTTTTGAAGATGGGGACAACATTTGCCCTCCTCCAGACTGCTGGGACTTCTCCTGTTCTCCAGGAATTCTCAAAGATTATTGCCAATGGCTCTGAGAACACATTTGCCAGTTCTTTTAATAGTCTTGGATGTAGTTCATCTGATCCTGGAGATTTAAATTCATTTAGATTAAGAAGGTATTCCTGTACAAGCTCTTTGCTTATTCTGAGCTGGATTTCCCCTATTGTGTCCTCTCTTCCATTCTCCTCAGGTTGGTCCCCCTTTTCCTCTTCTGAAAACACTGAGGCAAAGAAGGTGTTGAGTAATTCTGCCACCTCTCTGTCCCCTGTTAACATTTTGCCATCTTCTCCACGTAGTGGCCCTGTCATTTCCTTCTTCCTCCTTTTGCTGCGGACATACCCCCAAAAAACCTTTTTATTGTTCTTAACCTCTCTAGCTAGCCTGAGCTCATTCTGCGCTTTAGCTTTTCTGACTTTACTCCTACACGTGTTCGCTATCTGTTTGAATTCTTCTTTGGTGATTTCCCCCTTTTTCCATTTCCTATACATGTTTTCCATTTAAAACTTAGCTGTGTTGATATTTCTTTAGTCATCCATCCTGGTTTCTTGAGACACCTCCCATTTTTCTTTCTCATTGGTACTGTTTGAAACTGTGCCTTCAGTATCTCCCTTTTGAGAAAGTCCCATCCGTCTTGAGGGCCCTTCTCTTTTAGTATTCCTGATCATGGGATCACCCCCAGTATTTCCCTGAGTTTATTGAAATCAGCTCTCCTAAAGTCAAGAATGTGTGTCTGACTATGCCTGGCTTCTCCTTTCCATTGTATAACAAACTCCAGGAGAACATGATCACTCTCACCTAAGGATCCCACCACTTGCACCCCATTAACCAGGTCATCTCTGTTGGTTAGGATCAGATCTAAAGTAGCTGACCCCCTTGTTGCCTCTTCCATCTTTTGGACCATGAAATTGTCTACCAGGCAAGTAAGGGATTTGATTCCAGGCAAGTAAGGAATAGTTTGATTCTATTCTACATTTTGTGCATGTTTCTAACTATATTGTGTTTATTCTAATTTGTAAACCACCTTGAATCCAGTCTTAGATAAAAGGTGTATAGATGATGATGATGATGATGGATGAGGATAAAGAACACCATAATGAATGTCTCTGCTATATTGTGCTCTGCTAAGGGCAGCAAGCTGTATATAAAAGGTATTACACCTAGTTCAGAAAGCTGAAAAATCATACATTGAGACTACTAATTTTGGATATTACATTGATAAATATGAGTATTTGTCTTGTTTTTACATAAAATCTGTGTAATAGTTGGTTTCATAAATGTATTCTTGCTTTGTGACTGAATTCCTTTCTCTTCTCAATTTAGTTAAGTCTTAAAGGAGCCCTTGGCTTGCACAGCAGGCAGTCAGCAAGTATCTGCTGCCATCTATTGTCCAAAGACAATGGAGACTGCAGATAAGACCATAATCTCAATAAATTCTTTATATGGAATGCCTTTTATTAAAAATGAAAGCATGCCTGTTTGTGCACATAGAGAGATATGCAGAAACACACATACTAGAGCTTGAAAGTAAAGCATTACCAAGTAACAATGTTAAACCTTTAAGTGTAGTTACATAGGTAATGGGTAGTATTTTATAGATAAATTAGCAAAAAATTATAGAAACAAAAAAGTAAATGCACAAAAGGATTATACAGAATGGTACTTGTAATATCAACCTTTATCTAGAAGTCCCAAACTCTCATGTTCCCTAGATAATTAATACAGTATATCAAGTCACAGTTTGTATTGTGCAGCATTATCATGGAAAGTGACTATACTGTATAGTCAGCACCATATAGAACAGTGGAGAGCTGAAGTCCAATAATATCTAGAAAGCCACACAATTATCACGCCTGATATAGAGGTACATAGGAACCAGCCAGGGTACAGCAGAGGAAAACTATGAGTAGCACTGTGGCTAATGATGCAGCTGGACTCAAGCCAAAAGGACGTTCAGCTGTTGACATGCTCAGAGGTGAAAGGAAAATCCAAAGTTACACAACACATATTACAGAAACATGGAATGTGAGAAGCATGAATCAGGGAAACCTAGACACATTAAACCAAGAAATGGGACATAGAAATATTTGGGGTGAGTGAGCAAAAGTGGACAGGAATGGGACATTTTGGAGATTATCACACTACAGTGTTATAGCACAATTATTCTACTTTAACTGCTCTGGCTGCCTCCTGTGGAATCCTGGGATTTGCAGTTTAGGGAGGCGCATTTAGAACTCTCAGCCAGAGAGTTCTTAGGCCTCACTAAACTACAAACCCCAGAATCCCACAGGGTGCAGCCATAGCAGTTAAAGTGGAATAATAGCACTGTAACAGTGTAGTGTGATGAAGTCCATAGAGTCAGATAATTACACAGTGTTTTAACTCAAGAAATGAAAATCTAAGAAGAAATGAGGTGGCATTAACAGGGAGGAAAGATGTAGCAAAAGCAGTCAAGGGATATAATGCAAAGTCTGACTAAATAATATCAATAAGACTTCAAGGAAAACCCATCAATATAACCTTAGTCCAATTTTATGCTCCAACTACAGAGACAGAAGAAGCAGAAATGGAGAGATTCTGTGCTGGAGTCCAGGAGGAAACCGACTACACACCAAAACAAGACTTGTTTGTTAATCATAGGCAATTGGAATGCAAAAGTAGGAAACAGAGAAGAATCAAGGATTGTAGAAATGAAATGAAAATTTGATGCAGGATCAAGAAATGAAGCAGGAGAGTGACTGTTTGAATTTTGCGAACCAACAGTTTATTCATTTCAAACACATACTTCAAGCAACCTAAGAGGAAACTGCATATATGGATATGACCTGATGGCCAATATAGAAATCAAATAAACCACATAATTCAAAATAGAAGATGGAGAACCTCCATTCTCTCTGGGAAAAAAAGTCTAGAAGCAGATTGTGGCAGAGACCATGAACTGCTAATACCAAAAATCCAAACATTGCACCTAGATACAACCTGAAGAACATTCCTGTGTAATTTAAAGATAATATTAAAAAAATAGATTTGCACTATTAAGCCTAATTGACCAGAAGCCAGAACAACTCTAGACATAAGCCAGGAACATTGTCAGGGAGGAATACAAAAAGACATTATTATCTGCAGTCAAAAAGAAAGAGAAGTCACAATGGAGACAGATGAAATTCTTCAAGCAGTTAAGGACAGACGACAAGCTAAAAATAAAGGGGGGCAGAAATAGAGGCAGAACCCTGAATATAACTGTTCAGCAACTTGTGTGCAGGGACGAAGAGAAGTAGTTAATAATTAATGCAGAGGAATAGAAGACAACAAAAAAAAAAGGAAGAACAAGAGACCTTTTCCACAAGATGCATGAAATCAAAGGGGAATTTAAACTTAGAGTGGGGGTGCTATGCAACTAGTAGGGGAAAACATTACATACAGTAGAAATAAAAAGACAATGGAAACAATAAACTAAAGAACTATATATAAAAAAGGAACCTATGACAGATTCATTCAAAGAAGAACCATAGGAAGATGAACCTTCAATTTTAGAAAATGAATTAGAAGCTGCACTCAGAGTACTTGAGAGAAATAAATCACAAGGAACAGATGGTACACCAATACAGCTGCTTCAGTCAACAGAGATAGAATCTACTCTAGGGCTGCTGCCACACTGCAGAAATAATGCAGTTTGACACCACTTTAACTAGCATGGCACTATCCTATAGAATCCTGGGATTTTTAGTTTGTTGTGGCACCAGAGCACTCTGACATATAAGGCTAAATATCTCACAAAGATTACAAATCCCAGAATTTCATAGCATTGACCATTGCAATTAAAGCAGTGTCAAGCTGCATTATTTCTGCAGTGTTTCAACAGCCTAGTTCTAACTAAAATCTGTCAACAAATATGAAAAACAAAACAATGGCACACAGATTGGAAGCACTCAACATAAATTCCAATCCCCCAAAAAGGGGACTCCAGGGATTGCAGCAACCACAGGACCATTGCAGTAATTTCCCATGCAAGCAAAGTGATGCTCAAAATACTACAAAAAAAGACTTTTACCATACATGGAGTGAGAAATGCCAGATGTCCAAGCTGGGTTCAGGGAACTCAGAACTCTTAAAGAAGTAGGTGTGCCACAACATTTGATTGTCCTGATGTATAACCTGTACCACCAGGAAAGTATATGGAGAACTGGAACAGTTTCCAGTTGGCAATGCAGTCAGGCAAGGGTGCATTTTATGATACTATCTGTTTAAGTTGTATGCTGAACATATCATACATAAAACAGGAATAGACAGAGAAAGGAGGTGTGAAAATTGGAGGAAGGAACATCAACAATTTAAGATATGCAGATGGCACTATACCACTAGCAGAGAACAGCAAAGACTTGGAACTACTACTGAAGAAGACTACTGAAGTTGAAAATAAACTAAAGAAAAATAATGACCACAGATGACATACATAACTTTAAAGTAGATGACGAAGACATTGCAATAGTTCAAGATTTTCCATGCTTGGCTCAGTCATTAATCAGAAGGGAGACTGCAGTCATGAAATCACAAGACTAGGACTTGGAAGGACAACTATGAAGAAACTAGACAAGATTTTCTTTTTCTTTTTTTATTTATATATTGTATTTTTTATACCCCGCTCTTCAGCCACAAAGATCCTGAAGTGTAAAGATATATCAGTGAATACTAGAGTTAGGATTGTCCATGCAATCATATTTCTCATTTCTATGTATGGTTGTGAAAGGTGGACGGTGAAGAAAGCTGATAGGAAGAAAATCAACTCATTTGAAATGTGGTACTGGAGAAGAGTTCTATGGATACTGTGGACTACTAAAAAGACCAATAAATGGGTCCTAGAGACATCAAGCCTGAACTCTTCCTAGACAACAAGATGACTAAACTGTTGTACTTTGTAGATTTTCCTTGGTTTTTATCAGGCTATGAGGCCGTGTTCTGGAATAGTTTCTTTCTGACATTTCGCCTGCATCTGTGGCTGGAATCCTCAGAGAATGGTTGTGTAGGTGTGTGTGTGGAGTTTATATGCTGTGAACCCCTGTTGGGGAGTATATGTAAATTTGTGTAATCAAATGGTTAGATTTTGGGTATAGAAAATGCAAGGCTTGTTAGTATCTGTTTGGCTAATGGTGGGTTGATGGACCATTATCTGCTGGGAATCCCTCTGTCCCTGGGTGGAATTCTTTTGTAAGTGTTGAGTTTTGATTCTATTGTTTTTCAAAACTGGGAGCCAGATTTTGTTTACTTTTAAGGTTTCCTCTTTCCTGTTGAAGTTGTCCAGGTGTTTGTGGATTTCAATAGCTTCTCTATGCATTCTGACATGATAGTTGTTGGCCTGGTCCAGGATTTCTGTGTTCTTAAATAGCATTTTGTGTCCAGGTTGGTTTATAATATGTTCTGCTACTGCTGATTCTTCTAGCTGGCCCAGTCTGCAGTGTCTCTCATGTTCCTTGATTCGTGTTTGCACACTGCGTTTAGTGGTCCCTATGTAAACTTGTCCACAGCTGCATGGTATGCAGTAAACTCCTGCAGCTGTGAGAGGGTCTCTTTGTCCTTCACTGAGCATAGCATTTCTTGGGGTTTTTTGGTTGGTCTATAGATTGTTTGGAGGTTGTGTTTCCTCATCAGTTTCCCTATTCTGTCTGTGACTCCTTTGATGTATGGTAAACATATCTTCCCTTTGGGTGGTTGTTTTTCTTCTTCATTCCTGTGCTTTTTACTGGACCTGGCTGCTTTTGTGATGTCTGATCTGGAGTAACCATTAGCCGGTAGGGCCCAGTTTAAGTGCCTCAGTTAGAGAAGCTATTGAAATCTACAAACACCTGGACTTCAACAGGAAAAAAGAAACCTTAAAAGTAAACAAAATATGGCTGCCAGTTTTGAAAAACAATAGAATAAAAACTCAACCACTTACAAAGGAATTCATCCCAGGGAATTCCAGCAGTTAATGGCCCATCAACCAACCATTAGCCAAACAGACACTAACAAGACTTGCATTTCTATACCCAGAAACTAACCATTCAATTACACAAATTTACATATACTCCCCAACAGGGGTTCACGGCATATAAACTCCACACACACCCCTACACAACCATTCTCTGAGGATGCCAGCCACAGATGCAGGCTAAACAAAAGAAACTATTCCAGAACAGGGCCTCACAGCCCGAAAAGAACCCAAGGAAAATCTATGGATCCTGTCTGTGAAAGCCTTTGACTTCACATGTTGTACTTTGGCCATATCATGTGAAAATATGACTCACTAGAAAAGACAATAATGCTTGGTATGATAGGAGGCAGTAGGAAAAGAGAAAGATCACATTCCAGATAGATAGACTCAATTAAGAAAGCCACTGCTCTGAGTCTGCAAGACATGGGTGGGTTGTTGCGGATAAGGAGACTTGGAGGTCTCATTCATAGTGTCACCATAAGTCAAAGTCCATTTGATGGCAGTTAACAACAACAATGAACCAGCAAGTAAATAAATTTATACTAGTTAATGGATTAGTAAAATTAACCAGGTTTAAAACCCTAGATTTTGGGGATTGGAAATCAAATACACACCAGAAAATTAAGAAATTTCTTTGAACTAAACTTGTAAAGCATAGGGGCCTAAAGCCAACTGCTAGTCCCCATGAATCCCATTACTGAATTGTAAGTGAATACATGTGGACCCCATTGATTCAATGGGCATACTTTACCTGCATCTATAATTTCAATTTAAGTCAAGCAGAACCAAGTTGGTACAGTTAACACACCACTCCATTTGAAAGGTAAGGATTGCATGTTAATTGGGACTACGATCACTGCAAATGATGTACACAAAATGCTTATTAGCATTACATAAACACATGAATGTGAAGTTCACGTAGGGTAGAAGCTTGGATGTTTTGATGGCCTACAGCAGATTTGTACTCAGTTTGGAGGGGGGAATCATATATCCCCCCCTTTCAAACCAGCCCTGTAAGGCAACTTGCATGATTATGTAGAATTTTGTTAATTGGTATCAAGTCAACTTTGACTTATGGTGACCCTATGAACGAGATGTCGAAGTCACTCTATCATCAACTGTCCTGCTCAGGTCTTGCAGACTCAGGGCTGTGGCTTCTATAAAGATATATTGCAGCTAATAATAAGACTCAGATTTACGCATGAATACTTTTTTTTTTTCTTAACAAAGGTTGTGCCTAGTTCTAGTCATTTATGAGCTACCAGCCCAGTTTAGATGTAACCATACTTGCTGCATTACATGGCTCAAACTACATTAAAGTTGGGTTGGTGCACTTCCTCCTCTTTGAGAACCATCAAAGCAGCTTCATTTCTGTTTTTAAGCAAGTTACATTTTCCTATTGCATGTGGACTATAGGAACCAGAGTTTGCTACAAGTCAGGATTGAACTATGGTTTCGTATTCTGGCTTATTCTAAAACCACAGAACAAACAAATCACACTCCCTCAAGTTCTGGCACATCATGGCATCGAGGTTTATTAGAAAGCTGAAGCAACAATTCCCAATCCTTGAATCATGCAAGAGGAAGGAAGGAGAGAAGAGAGTGAGTGCAGAAATGGTTCATGCAAATAGGAGAAAAACTGATGCTTCCTGTTATATTTGAACCCAAGCCAGTGTGAACATACCCTTATCAGCCAGATTTTCAGAAATTAGGTAAGACAAATGAGGTTATTAGAGAACTTACATTCAAAAATATCCCCCACCTCTGAAAGTCTGACACTTAAATTTTTCTCACAGGTTTTATGATCCAAAAAAGTAATCCTTCTTTTCCTTTTCTTTTGCTGTTTGCCATCAAGTCATAGAACCATAGAGTTGGAAGAGACCACAAGGGCCATCTAGTCCAAACCTCTGCCATGCAGTAATACACAATCAAACCACCCCGGCAGATGGCCATCCAGACTCTGTTTAAAAACCTCCAAAGAAGAAGACTTCACCACATTCCGAAGCAGTATATTTATTCACTGTCAAACAGCTCTTATCATCAGGAAGTTCTTCCTAATTTTTAGGTGGAATTTCTTTTCCTCCCCCCCCCTTTTAAATATTTATTTATTTCAGTGAACAATAACAAATCAGGGGAGTGAAGGGGATAAAAAGAACAAATGGCAGTAAAATGGAGAGATCTGTTGACAGCATCCAAAGATTTATATAGATGTTAAAGTCCTGTGCTGACTGGTATATTTGGGTGAAGAAAGCAGTCTAAGGGTCTACAAAGAGCACACGGTAGCTTATAGCATCAAATTCCAAAGAGATATGTGTTGTAATGGAGATTGAATGTGATCACTGTTGTTGGTCATGTACTGAATAAGCATATTTCAATCTGAGTAAAATGTGTCTAGGTTTGTTTGTCCACTGCATAGCTGCATTTCAGAAGAGTTTCTCGAGAAGACAGGAGGACCAAACATGATTCCACCATACATCAATTGAAAGAGAACCAGTCTTCCAACATGTAGCAATTTCTAAACATGCAGCCGTGAGCAAAAAAGCAATAAGTGTTCTATGTTTCAAATTGGCATTTTGATTCTTAAACAGGGTAAGCAGCAAAAGGACCAGACAAAAATGTACCATGTGACAAGTAACATTAGAAATTATAGCTAAGACATCCAGCCAAAATTGTTTTATCATTGGGCATTCTAACCACATATATGAGAAGGATCCAAGTGCTCCAGAGCCCCTCCAGCAATGCAGGGGGAGCGTTCTAACCATTCTGGATTATCGTGTGGGGGTGAGGTACTATCTATGGACTGTCTTTAATACCCCTTCTTTCATTTGAGTGGACCTGGTCTTAAAGGGGGGGGGGTTGACCATATGCACCACCAGTCAGTGTCTGAAAGAGTGCAGTGCAGTTCGGACTCCCAATATAGTTTAACATATGAACGATTGCCATAGGTATATTCTAGGAGGTGATGGTATAAAGTGGCTGCTATTCCTTTGTCATGAGAAATAGAAGAGACACAGAATTTGACCTAATTAATTCCACTAGGGGTTCAATCATTAATGCAAATAGAAGTGGGCATAAGGGGCATCCCTGTCTAGTGCCCCTGGAAATTGGGAAAGAAACCAAATCAATGCCATTTGTCAGCACCAATGCTTGGGAGCCTTCATAAATGTGATGAAGTAATGTGACAAAATTTGTGTCAAAGTTCATGGCAAGAAGAGTATTGAAAAGATAGGACCAGTCCAACCTGTCAAATGCCTTCAGGATATCCAGAGAGAGGAGTGCTATTGGGGTTTCTGACAGATTGGAGTGATGAATTTCATTTACAGTACTTCTGATGAGGTCTACAATGCATCACCTCAGGATAAAGCCCACTTGATCAGGATTGACATGTGCAACAAATTTATTAATATGAGTGGCCAAGATGGAAGTGAAGAGTTTCAAATCCTGATTTAGAAGTGCTATGGGTTGATAGGATCTGAATTCTGGGGTTTCATCTAGTGTCTTGGGGATTGGTACTATGCAGGTCATCTGCTATGAAGCAGGGATCAGCTCTAGGTTAAGGACTGCATTAAATAACTCTTGCAGGTGTGTTTCAATGCAGTCATACATTAGTTTATAAAAATGCTCCTGAATATCTGTCTGGACCTAGGGCCTTATGAGATTTCAGCTTCCGGACAGCCCCTTTAATTTCTTCTGATGTAATGGGTGTGTTGAGGGACGCAGCATGAGGTTGGGAGAGTTTTGTTAAATTTAGTGATTCAATGAATGAAGAAAGTGTAGGGAGGCTGGGAGTCAGAAAAGTAAAGGTTAGAGTAAAAGAGTACAAAAGCTTTCAAAAAAAAAAAAAATCCAGGTCAGTGAGGATGGTCCCAGAAGGGTCTCGGAGAGCAAATATAGCCTTTTTTGAGGCCTGATGTTTTACTCTCGTGGCGAGGAGTCTTGAATTCTTCTTATTATATTCGTAGTAATAGGCTTTAGTGTACCATAAGGATGCTTGTATTTTCTTACCATCTAGAGCTTTTAATTTAGCCTTCTTCTGTTGACGTTGGGATAAGATGGTTGAGGTTGGGGAGGCTTTGTGGAGATGCGAAAGTCTCATTATGTCTTTTATTAGTGACTGTTTAGATTGATTCTTAATCTTTTTGGGGGTTGCTCCTTCTTTAATCAATTCACATCTAAGGACTGCCTTCAATGTGTCCAAGAGGAAGGCTTCAGAGGTGTCCAAGGATCTGTTTTCTGAGTAAAATCTGCTGATTGTGGTCTGCAAGTGTTTCTTATATGTTTCATTTAGCAGAAGATAGGGGCTAAAATGCCAGAGTGGAGATTTGGGTATGAGAGGACCTAATTGACAGGTTAGTGAAAGCTCACATAGTCTGAATAAATTATGGATTCTATATGGGAGTCTGTTATATTCTGTGTGGCTTTGGTTGAGATGAAAAAGTAGTCAATATGTGAGTATGACTTATGGGTGTTCGAACAGAAAGTCCTTAACTGAAAGATTAAGTGTTCTCCAGGTGTCTACCAGGTCATGTTTGGTGATTATGTCCGAGATTGAAGATGGATATGCTTTGATGTAAGTGATGCGGGATCTGTCTAATGCAGTCCATAACATTAAGATCACCCCCAATAAGGACTTCTCCAACCGCATAGCACTGTAGCGTGTCCAGGAAGGTGGACAAAAAAGCATGCTGGCTTAATTTCGGAGAATAGAAAGTTCCCAATGTAAATTGTGCCCAGGCTACTTCCCCTATTAAGTATTGGCCAGAGAGATCTTGGTAAGATTTGTGTACTTGGAATGGACCAGACTTGTGGAGAAGAATCACAACTCCCCTGGCTTTTTTCGAATTACCCGCTGTGTATTGCCTGTCAAATGTAGAAAGCGGTAAGACATTACTATCTGCCTTCTGGCGTGCCTCTTGCAAGAAGACAACAGAAAAATTAAACATCAATAAACCCTGAGGAACAACTTCCAGGATAATCCCTGGGGTTTGATCTAACTGCATAGCAGAGATCTTCTCAGGGCAATTAGGGGGTGGAGTGAGGATATTAAACAGGGCATAGATCTCTGCATTGTTAGAAAAGGTACAATGTATCAAATTAGAGGAGGGAGAGAAATGGAGCAGCGAGGGGGAGGAGTGGATATTGCTACACACTACAAAGAGTTTGACAGATAATGGTCTACTGGGAAATAGATTAAAAATGGTGGGAAAGTTATCTTAAAAGTGGCAGGAAGCATGGTGAAGAAGGGACCAAAGATGGTGGAGAGGGACCTTCATTATCTGAAAAGAAAAAAAAGGGTGAGGGCATCATGATGGGGGTTTGGGTGACATCATGAGGACAAGTTGGTTACTCATGCAAAATGTTTTTATATGTACAGTCGTCCCTCCACGTGTGTGGGGGTTACGGATGCAAACCCCCCGCGAATGTGAAAAAAACGTGAATAAGATAACCTCCCCCACCCACCCAAAAACCCCCCTCCAAGGTGGTGAGCGGGCTTTTGAAGCCTCTTAGACACTTCTCAGCCGCCACACCCACCTTACCAAAACTGCTCTCCAAAGGGAGCCAAGCCCCGAGAGAGAGCAGGGAGATCGGGTCTAAAGCACCCACCTCCCTGCTCTCTCGGGGCTTTGGCTCTCCAGTTTAAACAGAGGCAAGCCCCAGGAGAGCGGGAGGGGCACTTTAGACCCGATCTCCCCCCTCTCCCTGGGCTTGGCTCTGTTTGAAATGGAGACAAAGCCCCCAGAAAGTAGGGAGATCGGGTCTAAAGCACCCACCTCCCTGCTCTCTCGGGGCTTTGGCTCTCCAGTTTAAACAGAGGCAAGCCCCAGGAGAGCGGGAGGGGCACTTTAGACCCGATCTCCCCCCTCTCCCTGGGCTTGGCTCTGTTTGAAATGGAGACAAAGCCCCCAGAAAGTAGGGAGATCGGGTCTAAAGCACCCACCTCCCTGCTTTCTCGGGGCTTTGGCTCTCCAGTTCAAACAGAGGCATGCCCCTGAGGTGGATGGAGTTCCCTCCCAGAGAGGGGGTGGAGAAGGAGGAGAAACCACAAATACTCAAAACCACGAAAGACAAAGCCGTGAATGTGGAGGGACAACTGTATACATATAGATATAGATATAGATTTATAACCATGCAGAAATGGAATGCCATTTCCATTTAACATAAGTTAACATAAAAACACAACACAGTTGTAACATCAGTGGGGTAAACTTATAAGAAAATCACTGCAGCATAAGGGAAGAATCACGAAAACTTCAATATGCAGTACTGCAACAGAATAAACCCTGAAGTAGCCCATCTAGTCTTTGGGATGACCCTGGGGAAAGGGGCAGGGAGGGGTAAACAATAGAAGTTTAGACATTGTATAACTAGATGAGGTAAGATAGGGGTGGGGGAGAATGACAGGAGGGTTACCGAAGTTGGGAATGGACCTGTCAACCAGATGGTGTCTTGAACAACAAGTTAAATAATAATTGTAGAATAACCAAGACATTTCACAACGGCAGTGGGGTTGCGGTCTGTATATGGGGATGGAGGTCTGTATATGGGGGACAGAAAATGGGGGTCAACAGGTTTGGTATATCTGGGGAGAGTCAAGTGGTCCAAACCAAAGTAAGAAGGTGAGACAGACCTACAAAGAGGATGCAACCATTTCCCAAGGTGGTTCACAGTGGGGAACGGGTATGGTGTAGGGTTATGTCTTGTCAGGTTAGTGCTGTCAGTTGTCTTTCTTCCACGCAGCTGTCATCCATCTTGCAGATCCGTGAGTTTGGGCGTTAACAGTCTGGTCCCATATGGGGGGTCATCGTCATTGAGAGCTGAGGATTCCAATTCCCTAGGTACCACTACATCCAAGGCTTCACAGATCTTCAGAAATTGTGGCTTAGTTGTTGCTGTAAGCACAGTGTCTCCTTTCATAAGTATCTGTTTAAAAGGGAATCCCCACCTGTATTTGATTCCTGCTTTTTGTAATAAAAGGGTGAGTGGTTTAAATGCCCTACGTTTCCTTAGGGTTTTGGAGGAGACATCCTGGAAGACTTGGATGGTCCGATCTTGATAGGTGAGGCGGGAGGTATTTGAAAAGACCTGAAGGACTTGGTTTTTTTCTGGATAAAAGGCAAATCGAATAATTACATCTCTCTAGATGGCACTGAACTTGGAGTTCAAAGTCAAGATCCTGTGCAGGTGCTCCGTATCTGAGGCCTCCAGTTTGAGATCCAGGAATAGCTCATTAGCCCACTGTAGAATGAAGGAAAGGAGATTTCCTTTCTCCTCATCATTAGGGAATCTGCACAGGCAAATATTTAGATGTCTGTCCCAGTTTTCCAGGTCGTCAAGTTTGTTTGAGGGGTATGTATTAGCCTGTTCTAGTCGTTGTAGCTGACAGTCATTCTGGATTCCCTGGGCCATCACCATATTGACTGTGTCTTCAATATCCTTCAGTCAAACGGTGAGAGCTGTCAGTTTGGAATCTAGGGGCTCCAGAGTTTTCATCGAGTCTCTGGAAGTCTTTGACCAAATTCTCTTAGTCATTTCAGAAGATCTTGAAAGGAAATAACAGGGTATGTGGGGAGGTCTCCCCTGTCACCTTCGTTGTTTCTGCCTGAGTTGTGCAGCATTTTGGTGTCCCCATCGAGCTAGTCATCGTTCAGGGACAATCTGGGTTCTTTTGCAGGCAGGTAAAATGAACATATTTTGCAATCCGCTAGTCTTTTGACAGGTTGCATGTGATCCACCATTTTAGACGTGAAGGAGTGAATAAATACCTCCAGAATGTTAGAAGAATACAGATCATGCGGAACTCAATGATCACATGTGCACCATGAACTCGCCCCCCCCCCAACACACCCAGATGGGATCTCTTTTCTTGTAATTTGAATCTATTGTTTCATGTCCTAGTCTCTGGAGCAGCTGAAATCAAACTTGCTCCTTCCTCAACATGACATCCTTCAAATATTTAAACATGGCTATCATGTCACCTCTTAACCTTCTCTTTTCCAGGCTAAACATACCCAGCTCCCTAAGCCACTCCTCATAGGCCATGGTTTCCAGACCTTTCACCATTTTGGTCACCCTCCTCTGGAAACATTCCAGCTTGTCCATATCCTTTTAAATTGCGGTGCCCAGAACTAGACAATATTCCAAATGAGGTCTGTCCAAAGCAGAATAAAGCAGTACTATTAGCTCCCTTGATTTAAACACTATACTCCTATTGATGCAGCCTAGAATTGCACTGGCTTTTCAAGCTGCCAGATATACCGTTGGTTCATGTTCAGCTTGTGGTCTACTAAGACTCCTAGATCTCTTTACATATACTGTTGTCAAGCCAGGTGTCACCCATCCTATAGCTCTGCATTTTGTTTGTTTTTTTGCCTAAATGTAGTATCTTACATTTCTCCCTGTTGAAATTCATTTTGTTAGTTTTGGCCCAGCTTTCTAATCTGTTAAGGTCATTTGGAATTCTGATCCTGTCCTCTGGAGTATTAGCTACCCATCCTAATTTGATGTCATTTGTAAATTTGATACAAATGCTCTCTACGCCATCATCCACATCATTTATAAAGATATTGAATAGCAGTGGGCCTAGGACAGAGCCCTGTGGCACCCCACTAGTCACTTCTCTCTGAGATGTAGAGGAGCCATTGGTGAGTACCCTTTGGGTTTGGTCGGTTAACCAATTACAAATCCACCTAACAGTTGCATTGTCTAGCTCACATTTCACTAGCTTAATTGCAAGAATATCATGGGCATTATAAGCTTTGACTTAATGGCAACCATGGTGGCGCAGTGGTTGAATGCCAGTACTGCAAGTCACCACATTGCAAGTTCGATTCCAGAGGGCTCCAAGGTTCACTCAGCCTTCCATCCTTTTGTAGGTCGGTAAAATGAGTACCCAGCTTGTGGGGGCAATTAGCTAACACACATTGGAAGCTGCTTCTTGCAGTGTAGATGTGTAAATTGCTATTGCTTAAAACAATTTGTAAGCCGCTCTGATAGCCTTGTGGCTGAAGTGCGGGGTATAAATAACTAAGCAAAATAAAAATAAAAATAAAACCCCTATGAATGAGAGACCTCCATGAGCCCTGGTTATCAACAGCTGGCCTCAGGTCTTACATACTCAGTTGGGGCTTCCTTGAATGAGTTGATCTCCGTGTAATGTGGTCTTCCTCTTTTCCTCCTGCCTTCTTCCTTACCACTTTATTGAACCTTGTCATCTTGCAATGAGTCATGTTGTCTCATGATGTGTTGAAACTGCAGTAGCCTCAGTTTAATCATCTTCTGGTTGGTGTTTAGGTCTGATACACTCTTTTTCAGTTAATACAAATTTTAAAATTCCAGATAACAAAAGATGTTTATTTCTTCAGATGACAAAGAATGAGACACAAACCATTTGAAGTATGGTTTTAGAACTTTTATTCCAATTCAGTAATATTTGCTGTTTATATTATATAAACTGTATAAATAATGTTATTTCCAGAATTCAGCTTTAGTAGTGCTAAATGAATCAACTGGTATGCATCAATTGTACAATGCCAAACTTTTACAAAAATGAAGACCTTCTTAGAAAGGATAGTGGTTTTTATTGCATTAGAAAACACCGGACTATGAAAGATATAAAATCAATTGTAATTAATTCAGGGGAGTCTTTTTTACAATCTTTATGCTGATTTATTGTTAGGACTACAAATGTTCTGCCCCAAATATTTAAAACTACTTTTACATGCCTTGATGCACGTGTTGTACATGTTCAAAACCAATTGTTCCTAGCTGAAATTGAAAAACACAAGTTTTACCTGAGATTCTTGTATATTAAAATTGTCATTGATGTTCATTCTTAATATTTGCAAGCTGATGACTTAGCCTTTCAGAGTTTGCATGCAACCTGAAACATCACTGTACAAGCTTCCCTAGAAGTAGCAGAAAGGGCATTAAGCCACCTCAGCCCCCCCCTACAGTCCACAATCAAATCTAGAAACTAGGCATATTTAACAATTCCTATAAGAGTGTGAATTGAAAGAAGGATTCCAATTCAGAGGCAATACATTTATTAAGCAACTGCATGATTACCATGCAGGATCCTTTTTGTTATTTTCCTGGGCAGTGATCCAGTCTTCCACATGTCTTACTGTTTAATTTTGTGAAACAGAAGGCTGAATCAAGACTGTCCCTTTCAACCTCAGCACTAGCCAGTCCACAGAACAGAGGTGGCAAATGCATGGCCCTCCAGATATTGTTGAAGTGCAACTCCCATTAGCTCTAATGAGAACAGCCACTAGAAGAGGGATGGAAATTGCAGTCCTATAACATGTGGAGAACCGCGTGACTCCCATCCATCTCACAGGCAGAAAATCCATTTCCTGGAGATATAGTTCAGAATGCACAGTGTTGATGGACTTTTTCGGACGTTTAAAATACAACGCGAGCAGCCTCGCCATGTTGCGAGGCTGCTGAGCTGCAGGGCATCCCTTTTGGATGACACCCGTCCCTGCCGGTACTGTTGCAGTACCGCAGGGACATTTGAGTGTTATATTTTGCCGATTTTTACTCACGAAAGTTGATCGTGAGTAAAAATCGGCAAAATATAACAATCAAATGTCCCTGCGGTACCGCAACAGTACCGGCAGGGACGGGCGTCATCCGAAAGGGACGCCCTGCAGCGCAGCAGCCTCGCAACGTGGCGAGGCTGCTTGCGTTGTATTTTAAACGTCCGAAAAAGTCCGATATCTATGATTTTCATAAGCAATTATGTCAATATTACCTCCTTTCCAAATAAAATTAAACAATTTACTCAAGGTACAAACAAGGAATGGGGAAACAGTGGTCCTTCAGATCCTGATGAACTACTGTTTCTATTAATCCTCATCACTTACCAACTGGCTGGTGCTGATGGAAAATGGAGTCCAGCAACATATGGTGGTCCATCAGTTTCCAGCCCTGGTATAAATGTTCACACTACATGCTTGAACAAATTTGGCACTGTTAACTGATTTGTCCAAAAAGAACAGGGTAGATCAGTAAAGAAAGTCAAAGCACTGACTCCTAGAAAAGAACTGTATGTCCTTGTTATATGCACACAAAACCAAAAAAAAAGCAAAACAAAACAAGAACAAAAAAAAAAAAACCACCAAAATTTGTATTAAGAATCACAAGAAAAATGAAAACAAGCCAAAGAAACCAAATGAACTTAGAAAAGAACTTCCACAATGAAGTCAAAAGTCTGTACACAGTAATTCTTAATGCTAATTCGTTACAAGTATTTATGAGTATCACTGCAGCTTTGAATGATCTTGAAATCACTCCATGAGGTAGTGTAGGTTTTTGTAATACGTGCTGGTTCTTAGAAGTACTGTTCAGATGATGTATTTGGCCAAATGTTCACCATGTATGTTTATATCACATTTTCTAAATGCAAACTTATTTTTCTAGAAACTAAATAGTTGTTAACTTAATATTTTTTTGCATTTTAGAGACAGAAAATTTACTATTCTAAAATTCTGCAAAGTAAACAATAATTACAGAAAGAAGATCGTATTCCAAACACAGATATAAAACTGATGTCTGTACTGAGGTAGGAAATGAAGAATTCCATTGGCTTTTACATTCTGTAAACCAGCAAAAGAGTTTGAGGTTCAGTAGATAAAGCTTCTGTTGTTAAGAGCAGTTAGTATGGATCTTCTGTAATTACTACAATGCAGAACAGCCTACAGTAAAATTATCTATTTGCTTATTTTAATAGCTAAAATTGCTGAAGAATCAATGTGGCTCATTTCTAAAAAATAATAACAACAACAGAAGTACAAACCATTGAAAACAGTATGAATAGTTAGTTAGGTTTACCCATAGAAGTATCCATTTAAAATAATAGTTTTTCAATGCAGGTGAACTGGTCCCACTATTAATGATAAAACTTGAAAGCCTTCAAGAAGACATGCTCATTTTAATTCTCCTTATCACAACTGCCTTTCAAATTTGAAGCAGGAAGCACAAATTCCCATGGTTAAGCAAAACTACGGAAGACCATCAAGGGGCAAAAAAGCCGTTAAAAATGGGCATGGTCTCAAATGCAGTGACCTCGCACTTCCAAAGATGGGAGTTTGTAAGGTTTTGTGGTATTACCACACTTATTTATTTTTAACACATCGAACCCAGAATTGCAAGAGAATTAAATATGTGAAGGTTTGTTCCAGTTATTTGACTTCTCAATGCACTGGCAGCTTGAAATATCTAAGCTTCAGGCTGTGGTGTTACTAAGGCCGATGTCACCCCTCCCTCCGATGGTGTCACCTGGTGCAATTCGGCCTCTCTGCACCCCCTTAGTGCTGCCACTGGCTTCAAGAAATCCCTTATACTTCTGATAAGGCATGTTACAAACTAAGATAGCCCCTTGGCATAATAAAGGTATTACCACAATATGGATTTTGATGTATTTTTTATATCCCCTTAAAAGAGAGGCCCGTAAGTACATTGAGTTTTAAGGAGGATGGTGGATAGTTAAAAACAAATTAATACAGCTACACTATGTGAAAAAGTTAACCTTTCTGCTTAACGAGCAGTGCTTCAATCCTTCTAGGCTGAGCTGGACAAAAAGACTATTCATCTGTAGTGCATTTGTCAGTCATTTGTTGACAAAAATCTGTGATACCACTACCACTTTGCACACCCTGCTCCAAACACAACGTTTTGTCAGCTATTCTTACAGGAACTGGACACAGTTCTTGCACTTGATCATATCCTGCGTCGGATGCTCCTTTTATATGCTGATAACTGGAACTCTGCTCGTTAGGAGATGCAACAGAAAGACTGTCAGATAATTCAGCACAGTGTGAAATTGCAAACATGGTATCAGAAGGCGCTGGTTGTTTCCTCCCTGGGGTAAAAAATGAAAGTGGGCAATCTGAGGCAGAATATTTTGCAAGAATCTGTATTTGCTCGTGACTCAGTGCTGCTTCCTTACATACTTGTTGACAAAGTCCTGTCAGATTCTGCTTTGTCTCAACCAGTGTTGACAAGATGTGCTCTTTCTCCTTCAGCAAGTTCTCTTTTTCATTTTGCTGCAAGAAAACAAAACAGGTCCTAGTTCAATACTTTCCTATGTCCTGAAATATACAATGTAGGGTGTTTTTTTAAGTGTTTAAGTTATATTTCACAATATGTGTACAGCTGTTTTGAAAACTGTGACAACAGATGGCACTAGATAGACATCATGCATATAATTTTGTAAACATAATAAAAAAAAGCTTGGTATTAAAAAAAGCTGGGGTTCTAAGAGTACTATTTAAGTGGCCGTTTAACTATTCAAGTGGTCTTGAGGTGTAACAGTATAATGGGTTGCACTTCTGCAAGAGTGTTGCAATGAAATTCAATTCTCAATATTTAAAGAATTCGAGGTAGTAGGAAATGAAAGCTACCTGCCTAAGACCCAGTCAGTGCAGATGACATTGGGCCAGATAAATGTGTTCTCACAAACACACGTACGCTTCTGGTACAGCCTTAAAACAGCTCTATGGATGCTAGGAGATTCTTCTATCCACTATGGTCCAGTAGAAACCAGATGTGGATCAGCCACGCATCCACCTAATCTCTGCAAAAAATGACCTATAAGATATATAAATAAATTAACACTTTCTACTACACTGCAGCCTAACGCTGTCATCAAACCTATGTTAATTTGGTCAGCTAGGAGGAGGGAGAGCAAGACATACAAAGACAGATATAGGGCTTGTCAAAATGGCTAAAGTACTCCTCATGGAATTCGAGGAGAATTTAATTTGTCCTAATGAGATCCCGCATTGAATCTCAGTATTCAGAAAGAGCCCCCCCCCCTGCAAAAACTATGCTACAAAAGACTTTGGGACTTTCCTCAAGTTTTTTTAAAAACTGCAGGGGAAATGCTCATTAGGACAGTCGAATCACAATGCTAGGCATTCCTGAAAATGGGTAGCTGATTCGCTGGATGCATGGGAACTGCCATGGTGGATTTTCATTGTAGCGATTGTGTGCTGGGGTGATGAAATGGTCTTTTTTGTTTATTTAAGCAGAAGATCACACTTCTGCACCTTCGATTTAGTTTTTTTAAAATATATATATATTGTTTGGCAGCGGCAACTTGGGGAGAATACGAATGCAAGTAATTCACTCATGTCTACTATCTTGATTCACAGGTATGCCCATTTGAACAGCAGACACAGATAGCTTTGCATACCTGCGATCTTGCCAAAAAGCTGTGGAGACAAATGAAGCGAATTGGTGTTACTATGCACCAATCCACATTTTATGGCCTCGTATAGACAAGCCCTTTGAGGAAATGGCCTCTTCCTCCTACATTCCTTCTCATTTATATGCTGTTAATAATGTCTGAAAAATGTTATGTTTAAAGTGCCTTGTAGCTATCTTAACAACCCCCCCAAACTCACCAAATGCCACAAGGTTTGTTCCTTTTTAGTAAAGATCATCAATACATTGGGAAAGAAATTGTTATATAATCAGACTGTTCAATCATTTATATGCAGTCACTAGCATCTCTTTACTTAAGCTGTCACTTTTTTCCAATATGCTACCAGCCCCACTTTGGAAGCCCTAGCAGGAATAGGTGAATGGTTTTAAAGTACAGTGTGTCCACTGTATCAACAGGCTTGCCATCTACTGTTTGGATCTCCTGCAGATTGCCACACCTCATATTGGTCAATGGTGGCATGTACACACGGGCAAGCCAGCATGCGGCCGGGTGTGCATGCTGCCATTGATTAATATGGGGCTTGAGTTCCCATGTTTTTTTCCTATCTGCGGGGCAGGGGGCCAGAACCAAACACCTGTGGA
Source organism: Gambelia wislizenii (assembly GCA_030847615.1). NCBI lineage: Eukaryota > Metazoa > Chordata > Lepidosauria > Squamata > Crotaphytidae > Gambelia > Gambelia wislizenii. The sequence goes on from JAUMIR010000003.1 coordinate 286,224,554, forward strand.
TAGAAAGGGTTCACTGTATTACTAAAATAGCATATAACTATGAGCCCTTACAATCTGGCTGCCAAAAATACCGTATATTCTGGCGTATAAGACAAGGTTTGAGCCCTGAAAAATAGGCTTCAAAATCACGGGTAGTCTTATACGACGGATACACTTTGCTTCACCCCGCCGTCTGAACTCCTGCCTCTGTTGCTCCCTTTGCAAATGGAGCGAAGAGGCAGGAGACCAGGCAGGGTGGTGGTGAGGCAAAATGCTTACGGTTCATTCACCCCCCCTCCTCTGCCTTCTCCCCCTTTATGGAGCAACCGAAGACAGAGGAGGGGGGTGAATGTTGCTGGAAAGCCCCCCCTCCAGCCACCCTTCCACCATCCCCGAAGCTGCGATCCGGCTCCCGATCATTGCTTTGGGGAGGGGGTGGGTGGCTGGGAAGCCCCCCCTTCCAGCCACCCTTCCACCCTCCCCGAAGCCCCCTCCCTCCAGCGTCCTCCCTCCAGCACCCCCCTCCCCAAAGCCACAATCCGGCTCCAGATCACGGCTTCGGGGAAGGGGTGGGTGGCTGAGAAGCCCCCTCCCTCCAGCCACCCTTCCACCCTCCCTGAAGCCCCCTCCCTCTAGCATCCTCCCGCCAGGCACCCCCCCTCCCCAAAGCCGCGATCCAGCTCCAGATCGCAGCTTCGGGGAAGGGGTGAGTGGCTGAGAAGCCCCCTCCCTCCAGCCACCTTTCCACCCTCCTCGAAGCCCCCTCCCTCCAGCGTCCTCCCTCCAGCCACCACCCTCCCCAAAGCTGTGATCCGGCTCCAGATCACGGCTTCGGGGAGGGGGTGGGTGGCTGAGAAGCCCCCTCCCTCCAGCCACCCTTCCACCCTCCCCAAAGCTGCCTCCCTCCAGCCACTCACCACCTCCCCAAAGCCACGATACAGCTCCAGATCATGGATTTTTTAGGGGAGGCAAGATTTGTTCAGAGGGGGTTTACCTTTGCCTTCCTCTGAGGCTGAGAGAATGTGACTTGCCCAAGGTCACCTGGACTTTATCACACTATACTGTTATAGTATATGGCTTCCTCCTGTGGAATTCTGGGGTTTGTAGTTCAGAGAGGCCTAAGAGCTTTCTGGCTGACAGTTCTAATTGTCCCTCCCTAAACTGCAAATCCCAAGATTCCACAGGAGGCAGCCATAGTAGTTAAAGTGGAATAATAGCACTATAATAGTGTAATGTGATAAACAGGAAGAGGAGAGCTACATACAGTATATTCCCTTGAGTCCATTGGAAGAAAGAAAAGATAAAAATCAATATTTTTTTTCAATTGATCAACTTTTTGTCCAGTTGACTAAACCCATGCCCTGCTTAATTTGTAAGCTAAGGTAATTTTTACAAAAATGTTGTTTTGAATATTATTATTATTATTATTATTATTAACCTGAACTTTGCAAATAATGGGGCTTCCAGTTTAAAATACCTTAGAGTTGCCTTAGAGGATGTAGAAAAAGGCTACAGAGGACATATTTTCTAGGGATACTCTACGGTAGGTGTGCCATTTTGTGTCCCGTGGATAATTGAATCAGTGGATAATTGAATCAGTAGATACGGGGGTCCTACTCTCTCTCTCTCTCTCTCTCTCTCTCTCTCTCTGGTTTTTCTTCGCAAATGAAGATTCAGGGTCCTACTGTACGGCAAAAGTAATTCTATGATCTTTTTTTTATTTAGGTTTTTAACATTTGTATTATATGTAAAGTATTTAAAGTGTGAAGTTATTTATAATAATAGAAATTGTTTTAATGGTGCTGTTTTAATATTTGTATGGGATTGTTCTGACGCCTTCTGCCCATCCCCTCCGTCTTTATTCCCTTTGCAAAGGGAACAAAGACGGAGGGAATGGGCAGTGGTCGAGGCAAACCAGGGTCATTCGGCCCACTCCTCTGCCTTCAACCCCTTTGGGGAGCAACGGAAGGTGAAAGAGAGGGGTGAATGTTGTGGCTGGCTGGCTGGCTGGGAGAGCCCTGCCAGCTGATCCTATGCGCTTTCCAACTCATGAGGAGATCATCCTGAGTTGGGAAACAAAGAGGATCAGCAGGCAAGGCTCCCCCAGCCAGCCAGCCAGCTTGGGGGGGGGGTGTCTTACATGGCGAATATATGCCAAACCCTGTATTTTTATTTGAAAATTGGGGGGTCGTCTTATATGCCCAGTTGTCTTATACGCCGGAATATACGGTAAGCCAAAACAAGGTATTTGAGCGATTATGGGAAATGACCTAGTTTTGCTACCATTACATCGGAACAAGATAACAACTTTGCAGCCACCAAGATTATCACCATGCTTCTTCTTTGAGGCCTACCACACAAACGGTGAACACTCAAAAATATTTTTTCATGACAGAACATAGGGCAGAGGTTTCGCTTTAACAACAATAGGAACCAAGCCATTTGTGTCTTTAGAGATCAACACTAACCTACAGTGTCAAACACAGGCAAGGTCCACTAAATTAAGCATTGAATAAAGGTAGTGCAGACCCAGAGGCACCATGTCATGTTTTGGAAGACCTACCACAAACCCATTCCTGAGATAATAAAATGTAACATGTCTGGGACAGACAAAGAGAAGAAAATAAACTTAGCATCAATTAGCACTGGATTATCTTGTCCAGCAACTTGAAGAGGACAGAACCAAAAGGAAAGAGGCTGAGTAATTATCACCTTTCAGCAACATTTGGTGCTGGCTTTCTATATTTCTGATTATGAATTAACAATGAGACCACTATTCTGAGACAAAAGAAGAGTGGAGATCTTTGCCTAATAATCCAGTAATAAAGAAAGGATCCCCATACCCTCAAATATCTGAGAACTTCCAAAACCAATGGCAAAACATACAATCTAAGGGTGTTTCTAGACTGATTTTTTTCAAGCATTAGGTTTTAAAGTACATAATTTAGATAATGTGACACAATGCTGTTCTTTCTATGCCAGAAAAGACAGATATGGTTTTGACAGTATCCATGTCAGGACACAGTCAAAACCAGAATACAGTATACATTTGCAATACTACTTGATACTTCAAGGAAGAAGATATCCTGCCCTCAACTCCCCCCCTTTCTGATTTAATACTACATCTTGGTTTGCTTAAAGGAATGACTTAAAAGAAATGCTTTAACACAATGCATCTTAAGCTATCCGATGTGGTGGACTTGCACCCCCCACCCCACAGTATGCCAATGACTGGCACCATCTTTCTTCCCATTGCCTGTGTTTCTTTCTTGGAAATTTTCACGGATGGGCAGCCAACAGTTCACAAGCCAATACCAGCCCATGGACTACCACTTTGAGTAGCAGTGTTTCAAGGAATGTTTTGTTTCGTTTAAATAAAGAGTCCAGGTCCTATTTTGATCTATAACTGGACATCTTCATCTGCAACATTCAGTAAATTAATGCATGGGTTACAGAAGTGGGTAGAAGCAGGATAGGTAGGTGAGAGGAATACGCAATTGCTGCTAGATCCCTCAAATTAACTATGTAGACAATTGGTATCCCTCAAGTCAAATCTAGTGTCAGTCCAAATCACACCAACATTAGAAGGGGGTGCACGTTCTCCAGGTATACCTATATGCCATCAATAAGCTTTACTGGGGAAACGTAGGTCTAGCTGCGATGTTATTTTATTCTAAAGACCTCCAGTGACCATCATATAGTCTACAAGTAAGAGACTATTCTAACATGATTGACAGCACACGGGCAAGGACATATCAGACATCACAACAGCAGCAACAACAACAGCAGCAGCTCATCATTACAGAGATATTCAGTGGTCATGTGAGATGGGAAAACATTCAAATTTCTCCCTGCAGATGGGTATAAACAGTCGCATACACATAGGACTACAGATGCATAAGACAAGCAGGTGTAAAAGAACTACAGGAACAAAATAGCAACTCTTCACTACGAGTTTGAAAACTATACAATCTATTAACTGTTTATGTTTCTGGCAGTTTTTGTCTGTCATAACATAATTCTGTCCTTACAATCAGTTGTACGAACTGTCCTTGATTTCCTCTTAGTAGTCATATCAATTGCTAATTACACTTCTAAAGGAATGGACTAGCATATCTTTATTTTTTGGAACCTTTTTAGAAGTAAGAATAAAAAATGGAAAGAAAATGCTGATTTGCCAGTGTGGATTAGCAGTCTCTCACTGCTTCTGGGAAAGTGTGCATTCAGAGGAAAGAGTCCTTGCTTCAGTAAATGGCATCATTACTACAAATGACTCAGTGACTGCTGCACTAGGCAGGCTTATGAATCATTCCCTTGCAAAGCAATGCATTCAGTTGTCAGGCAACTACACTCCAGAAGCCATGGGCAAATATACCCCCCAGATACAACATTCTTTCAGAAACTGAGAAACACCAGAACTGTGGGTAATTTTGTGTACCACATTTTTAATGTTTCATCCACCTACATAGTTGCTACCAGCAGAGTTATTATCTCCTTTAATAACCCTGAAAATCTGCTTCTTGTAAACTTCAGCTTATTCTACTAGCAATTTTTTAAAAAAAAATCTATCCAGACCAGCAGGGCCAAACAAGCAGATAAATCATTCCAGCCCTTTCTACACTCACATTTTTAGCCTATCCAATTCCTTGCCTCACTAATAGTTAGTAGTGGTGAAGCAACAGTAGGACCAAGTTTGATTTTCCAAACCTGTCTTTGATTTATGCTTCCCTAAGGCAAACAGCACAATTTTCACACCCTATATAAAGTGACCCAGAAGCTTTGTTCGCTCATCCGGAGCCTGGATTGTGGTTTGACAGGAAAGAGATGCCATAAACATGACACTTCTTCCACACAACCTTGAAGCTGTCTACCCAAGTGGTTGAAGTCAGTAAGAACCAGCCCCTCAAATACATGGGCTGTGCGTGCAGATTCTGTCTGGTTAAACACTATTCTGTCTGGTTACAAACACTATTGGGGTTTTTTCTGGGCTGTGAGACCATGTTCTGGAATAGTTTCTTTCTGACATTTTGCCTGCATCTGCGGCTGGCATCTTCAGAGAATGGTTGGGTAGGAGTGTGAGGGGGGGTTATATGCTGTGAACCTCTGTGAGGAGTATATGTAAATTTGTGTGATTGAATGGTTAGTTTCTGGGTATAGAAATGCAAGGATTGTTAGTTTCTGTTTGGCTAATGGTTGGTTTATGGGCCATTAACTGCTGGAATTCCCTGGGAAGAATTCCTTTGTAAGTGTTGAGTTTTTATTCTATTGTTTTTCAAAACTGGCAACCAGATTTTGTTTACTTTTACTTTTTACATCAGAAAGAAACTATTCCAGAACACGGTCTCACAGCCCAGAAAAAAACCAAGGAAAATTTATGGATGCTGGCCGTGAAAGCCTTCGACTTCACAATATTTAGCTCTATTTTTTGTTTTGTTACCATCTGTGGATCCAGAGGGCCTGGTAGAACTTTTGAACCCGTGTCTGGAAGTAGATTTGTGGTGGATGAACGAGAAAAAGCTGAAACTTAAGCTGAAATTCTAGAGAGGTTTGACTTTGCACTAGTTATCCAAACACTAGTGATTTCCAAGCTAGACTACTGTTGTTGTTAGCTATCAAGGCAGCTTCAACTTGTGGTGACTCTATGAATGAGATGCCTCCACGAGTTGCAGTCATCAACAGCTTGCTTGGGGCTTGCAAACTCAAGTCTGTGGCTTCCTTGATTGAATCAATCCACCTATAATGTGATCTTCCCCTTTTTCTCCTACCTTTTGCTCTTCCCAGAATTATTGTCTTCTCCAATGAGCCATCCCATCTTGCGATGTGTCCAATGTCCAATGGCCTCAGTTTAGTCATTTTGGTTTTACTGAAAGTTCAAGCTGGATTTGTTCTAAAACTCTCTGCCAGCACGACGTTTCAAATGAGTTAGTTTTCTTCCTGTCGGTTTTCTTTACTTTCTTTCACATCCATACACAGAAATGGAAACTACTAAGGTATGAGTGATCCATACCACTGACATTTACTACAGTGAGCTTTATGTAGGGTGGACTTTGAAGATGATTAGGAAACTTCAGCTTGATGAACTGGCGGAGCCAGGCAGTTGTCTCATGAGACATTTAAATAGCCAGGTTTGAGCTTCAAACAATTTAGTCCCTTTTGTCAGGTTTTTTTGGGGGGAGGGGGTTGTTATCTTTTAATTGTGTTTCATGCCCTTGGATTTTTAGCTGCAATTGTTTTAATATTTTCTGAACCAGATGTGTTTCTCTTTATCACCAGCATTTATTAATTTTACTGACTATTGTTGTTTTATTATTTAGTTCATTTTAAGTAAATATATCATCTTGTTGGTGATATGCTCTTCAAGTCTGTAACCTAAAATGTAGTCTAAAAGAGTTTTAAATAAATACAGTAGAAACAGGGCATGCACAAGCAGGAGTGTAAATATGGGATGAAATAAAAGTATTACAATTACAAACTGCAACCCCCACCCCAATTAGCTAAAACTCATTGTCTTGGGTACAAAGCAGCTACTCATAAGTCTCTCTCAAACAGTTGATATGAAAATATATTACAACTTATAGGGTTGAGGAATACTAAGAAACCTAATGAACAATGCCTATTGGCTCTGGCAACAACAAACAGTGGTAGCAAAGTGAGTGGACTCATTCCTGCCGCAAGCTGCAAATGTAGCTGGGACATAGGGCAAACAAGGCTCCCTGGGCCTGCCACTATGCTTAACATTGTAGAAACCTTGTGGCACAGCTTAGCAGGACTAAAGAGAAGGCAACACTCGCTGCTGAACACTGTTGTATTGAAGCTACTTCTCTGGCTGACCAAACAGGAAAGATACATGGCCAAAGAGTCCTCCACCAGACTAGCAGCCTTCAGATTGCAGGGAACTGCTCTTGGTGAGGTTTCTAGCTCATCTATGCCCTACTATTTCCAAGTGCACTGGAATGAAGACTTCCCTGCAACTGCCTACAAGCAGTCACTGTTTCATTCAAAACTTCTCTATAAGCAGGTAAGGATGAGGATGTGAGAATGCTAAAAGGAAACAGCAAACTTATTTACTTACAACCATGATTACAGGAATTTAGGGTTGTGGCAAAAGCAACATAAATCAGGATTCATTTCAAAATTTGAATTTAAAAGTCTCCCAATACATACCAATTTCTCTATTTCAGATTCAAGGTTTTGAATGCAGTCTAGCTTTCGTTTACGACAGCGCTGTGCAGCAATTCTATTTTTACTTCGCCTTCTAATATCATGGATACAATCCAGCTCTTCTGGTGTCAACTTGTGCATTTTCAGAAACGACTGAAAGTCATTTCTAGAAAGCGAAATTATCTTCTGTGGATTCAATGGTAGCTTTACCTGGAAGGTAAATATAGTTTTAGACTCAGTTTTAAACCACAAAACCTGCATACCCCACTATGCTTGAACCAGTGGATCCATATCCTAATATGATCACTGATCTTGAGATGGGCAACTTGTGGCTCTTCAGATGTTAGACAACAACTCCCACAATTGCTCATAATTAGCTCTCCTCAATAGGACTGATAGCAGTGGCAGTCCAATAATTTAGGTTACCTGCCTGTGATTTATCTGAGCAATCATAACATCCAAAATAAAGTAAAATAACAAACTTTGAGTTAACATCTGTAAACTATACCTAGAGATCTTAAAAAGTTATAACAATGCCGAGTCATCTTAAAACCCACCTCCAGGTTAGAAATGGTGATTAAAACAGGCACTGTATGGCCTGAATTGTATTAGTGTACTACACTGGCAGATGCAATTTTCCAGGATCACAAAGTCTAGTCTAAAGCAGTCTATTTCTGCATTGTCTTACTTCTTCATGGCTCCTGTGACACAACCTTTTTCCTTCTGCTGCCACTGCCTATGTATGCCAGCTGGCATAATCCACCACTAAGATTCTGATCTATATATTTATGTAGCTAACATTCAAAGCACAAGGAAAGGAATGATGTTTTGACCACTAAACTTGTCATAATGAGGAATTTCTGTAAACATGTGTTGTTCCTGTCATACCTATCCTGATGATTTTGCAAAAACTGAATTGCACGGCCATTTATATCAAATTAAGTTTTACAGAAGTTCTGAATAGGTGGCTTTTAAAGTGCTAGAGCAACATATAAGCAGCAGAGATTTCAAAAGCTGGAGGTCTGAGGGCTTGGAAATATTAATGTAGTCAAAACCCAGGACCACTTCAGAGACCTATAGTATAAACTGTAAAAGGAAAACTGAGATTTGTAGCCTATTGTCATAATCAGTAAGACAAGCTGTGATGTTATTAAACTATACTTGTCACCCTTCAACTTACTGACTTGAACAAATAATAAATTAGGGGTAATTCAACAATCCATGAAGAGAAAGGGTTGGAAGAAGCAAAATAAAGTGCAAGAAAAAGGGGAAAGATGTGTGCATTCCCAGGCTGAGAATTACTGTGCACAGGTTCCAGGAAGAAATTTAAAATTTGCTACAGGGAAAACATTTAATTGCTCAAAAAGAAAAATGTGTTTCAAGCAAAGGGAGAAGTAATGTAAAATTGACAGTTTATCTCAGAAACAATCTTATAATGGTTTAGTTTGTGGCAATTTTATCCTGATAGTTATCTTGGAAGTACAATGGGCCCTTGGTATCTGCTAGGGTTTGGGCCCAGACCCCTCCGCCCCCTGTGGACACCAAAATCCATAGATGCTCAAGTCCCATAATATACAATGGCATAGGAAAATGGTGACCCTTGTATAAAATGGCAAAATTAAGGTTTGTTTTTTGGAATTTTTTGGGAGGGGGGGAATATTTTCAAGCTGTGGATTGTTGAATCCATGGATTCAAAATCCATGGATATGGAGAGCTGACTGTATCCTTAATTGTAGATGGACACATGTCAAAGCTAACACAGACTATGGAAACTATCAGACACTTGGAAAAGCCCCAAAGGAGCTCACGAGAACAACATCACTGTACCAGGAAGAGGTCCTGGTATCGTACAACGTCATCCTTCTCATGTCCTCCCTCCGTGCTGACACGACAAAAAATGTGCCACTTTTCATTAGTGGAAACTCCTGCTAATGAAAAGTGATGCCTTTTTCATTGTGTCAGCATGGAGGGAGGACAGAGCAAGCACGCCAGGATGATGACACATGTGGAACCAGGACCTGTTCATGGTACAGTGATATTGTTCTTGCAAGCTTCTTTGGGGCTTTTTTCCAAGCGTCTGATAATCTCCTTAGATGCAGAACACAATCTAAAACTGGAGTGGGTTTCTTTCCTCTCACCCTCCATTTTCAGACACACTGTCACTTGAGTAAGCACAATTATGCAAAGAAAGTCAAACTAGTCTCAAGAGAATTTACTTCCAAGCAAATGTGTTTAAGACTGCAAATTATTATTTAAGATGCCTGGCTGTCATTCAAAAGAACTTTAACTCATTTTAAGGGGGGTGGAGCGAATAAAGTCTTAAGCTCTCTTTTTAAACATTTCGGGAAGAAAGTGAAACAGGCTTTCAAATAATGCACAACACTTTAATGAAACAAGAAGGAATACTTTGCAATTTCTCACCTCACATTCTTGTTCTCTGGCAGAACAGGATTCACTGTCTCCTTCAGTATCAGTTTCAGAATCTTCTTCCAAGTTTATTACACAGGTATAAGGACATTGTTCGGGTTGTGGTTCTGGGACACAATCTCCACTATTAGTCTCAGTACTGTTTTCATTGCTGAGGTTACTGATGAAAGGGCAAGTGACAGAGCTCAACGTTGCAAAAGTTCTTGGAGGACCATGCTCAGGACTGTCACTGATCTGGATACCTAACCAAGGACATTCCATTTTCTTTTCAGAACAGCCTTGCTCTGAAAATTCTTTGACGGAGGAAGGAGACAGGTTGACTGGACAGGCTGTATCTGTGCTGTAAACCTCATTCCAAAATCCTTTTGCTAGTTGTTCTGCTATCTCCCTTTCCACACTACTGCGATCGTTAGGTGAAGTACTGTTCATATTTTCTCTGTCACACAAGCGAGATTTCAAAGGTGAGACCTCATCAGTGCTTTCACCAATAGGCTTGCAATCTCTAAAATTGCTGGTAACGATGCCAATTTTTTCATCTACCCCTGAATTGCTCTGCATACCTCCCTGCATACAAAATTGATCATATGGGTTTAAGAAAGAAGCAGGATAAAGTCCATGAGTGGCAGCAGAAGAATTAGGGGGATCAAAAGCACAATCCATCTTCTCTGAAGAAGAGTCAATGCTTTGGAATACAGAAATTGTCTCTTTCAAGGATTCTTGTTTCCCATCATCTTCCATTTTTACCTGAGCAATGGTGCATTTTGAATCTGGATGCACAGCTACACATTCAAGGGTTTTTTGTATAGCACCACTAGTATTTGGGTTAGTCTGATGAATGGTTGCAGCAGGCGTTACCTGAATTTCTTTAATACTTGGGCTGGACTCGACAACTGGGACTTTATCACTTCCTAAAGCTTTTTGGAACTTCCTATATTTGGGGCACTGGGTCTCTAAACCAAAGGCAAGTCCTTTTTCTGATTCAGACTCACATGTTTGATTAGTATAATCTTGCAGAACAGGCACGTCTGCACTTTGCTCACCCTTGGAGGCCTTCAGCTGAGAGTTCTGAATGCATTCGTTTTGCAAAATATTCCCATCATCAATTTCTAAATCCCCTTCATCTGCCACACCTATTTTACGGTACTCCTGACAACGTGGTTTACAACATTTCTTTTTTTGGTATTCCTGCCAGTCTGGTTTATTGTCCAGAAACTTAAATTTGAGAAACTGAAAGCAAGAGTCTTCAATGTCATGTATTCCCAAGAACTCAGCACACTTGCACACTTCAGCCACATTGTCTTTGTCTAAAATAAGTTTAGAAGTATATGCAAACTGAAGCAAAGGGTCAAATCCTTTCAGCGTGACCTGTTGGAGAAAATAATTTACATTAAGTTTCTGCTCCCCAACAGACAATATATATGAAAATACACATACCTCAAATTTTATCATTCTTTCCAAAAATATGGATTGTTACTACATTATGATTAATACTGCTTGTGAATAATCAATACTTGCTTTGCCTTCTCTTCTTTAAGCTAATGCACATAGAGTGATTCTTGTGACACAACAGTCCTTATAACCTAAATAGCTAAACAATTGCATGGTCAAACATGCACCATGGTATAAAAATTAGGAAAAATACACAGGGAATCTAGACCAAGTACACTCAGAGCACTTGGAAGGGGGGGAAATAACCAGGAACAGATGGCATATCAATAGAAATGCTTCAATCTACAGAGACAGAATCTACTCCAGTTCTAACTAAAATCTGTCAACAAATATGGAATACAAAACAATGGCACACAGACTGGAAATGCTCAATATACATTCCAGTCCCCCAAAAAGGGGACACCAGGGATTGCAGTAACTACAGGACCATTGCATTAATTTCCCATGTAAGCAAAGTGATGCTCGCAATTCTACAACAAAGACTTTTATCATATATGGACTGAGAAATGCCAATGTCCAAACTGGGTTCAGGAAAGGAAGAGGCACTAGGGATCATTTTGCATATATACACTAGATAATGAAATGCACCAAACAATTTCAAAAGAAAATCAGCCTGTGCTTTATAGAATATATAGCAAAGCCTTTAACTGTGTAGTTCATGAAAAACTATGGATCACTCTTAAAGATATGTGCGAGCTGCAACATTTGATTGTCCGGATGTATAACAGGACAAGAGGCTACTGTTAGGACAGAATATGGAGAAATGGAATGGTTTCCAGTTAGCAAGGTGGGCAGGCAAAGATGCATTTTATCACCCTATCTGTTTAACTTATATGCTGCACATATCATAAGTAAAGCAGGATTAGGCTCTACAGAAAGAGGTATGGAAATTGAGGGAAGGGAAATCAACAATTTAAGATATGTAGATTATATCATACTACTAGAAGAAAACAGCAAGGACTTGGAACAATTACTGAAGAAAGTCAAGGAAGAAAGTGCAAAAGCAGGTGTGCAGCTGACAAAACAGAAATAATGACCACAGATGATTTATGTAACTTTAAAGTAGACAATGAAGACATTGAAATAGTTCAAGATTTTCCATATCTAGGCTCAGTCATTAATCAGAATGGAGACTGCAGTCAAGAAATCAGGAGAAGACTAGACTGGAAAGGGCAGCTATTAAGGAACTAGACAAGATCTTGAAGTATAAAGATATACCATTGAAGACTAAAGTTAGGACTGCCGATGCCATTGTATTCCCCATTTCTATATATGGCTGTGGAAGCTGGACAGTGAAGAAAGCCACTAAGAAGAAAATCAACTGATCTGAAATGTGATGCTGTGGAAGAGTTCTACAGATACTGTGGACTGCTATAAAGACCAATAAATGGATCGTAGAGCAAACCAAGCCTGAACTCTCCTTAGAAACCAAGATGACTAAACTGAGACTGTCATACTTTGGCCATATAATGTGAAAACATGATTTTGATTTCACTAGAAAAGATAATAATGCTTGGTAAGGTAGATGGCAGTAGGAAAAGAGGAAGACTGCATTCCGGATGACTAGACTCAATCAAGGAAGCCACCGCCCTGAGTCCACAAGACCTGAGTAGGGCTGTTGATAATAGAATGACTTGGAGGTCTCTCGTTCTTGGGGGCGCCATAAGTCAAAGTCAACTTAACTGAAGTTAACAACAAAACAAGGGGATCAGGCAGTGAGCAAAACCAAATAAAATAATATGCATGGCAAAATATTATGATTACATGGAATACTATTGCAAACAAGATTTTGTTGAATTTCTCTTACTTATTAATTAATTAAATCAGTTATACCTAGCCTTATATCCTAAGAACTCTGGGTATCTAACAATAAAATCAGTTTAAACGCTTAAAATTTAAAATCATAAAAAGTAATCTATACTTTAAAAAAAAAAACCAGATTAAACAACTCAATAATTTATAAACTGAATAATTTAAGAAGTTTAAACATTTAAAACCATGTGTGTACAGAGATTTGGATGAAATCATTAAGAGCCAAAGTCTTTATTAAAAGGCCAAGTTTTAACCTGACACCAGAATGAATCCAACTTTGGTGGTTGTTGGGCTTCCAAAAGGAGGGCATTCCATCAGTGAGGTGCCACAACCAAGAAACCTCTCATGTCTATTCTGCCTTGGTCAGACCTCACTTAGAATACTGTGTCCAGTTCTGGGCACCACAATTCAAAAAGGATATTGACAAATTGGAGTGTGTCCAGAGAAGGGCTACTAAAATGGTGAAAGGTCTGGAAACGATGCCTTATGAGGAGAGACTTAGGGAGCTGGGTATGTTTAGCCTGGAAAAAAGACGGTTAAGAGGCGATATGATAGCCCTGTTTAAGTATTTGAAGGGATGTCACGCTGAGGATGGAGCAGGCTTGTTTTCTGCTGCTCCAGAGACTGGAACATGGAGCAATGGATGCAAGCTCCAGGAACAAAGATTCCACCTCAACATGAGGAGGAACTTTTTGACAGTAAGAGCTGTTCGGCAGTGGAACACACTCCCTCGGAGCGTGGTGGGGTCTCCTTCCTTGGAGGTCTTTAAACAGAGGTTGGATTGCCATCTGTCGGGGATGCTTTGATTGTGATTTCCTGCGTGGCAGGGGGGTTGGACTGGATGGCCCTCGTGGTCTCTTCCAACTCTGCAATTCTATGATTCTATGTCCTTACATGTTGTTTTCTCCTTACTGGTAGAACACAGAGGAGGGCTCAAGCAGATCTCAATCCTCGGGTGGTCATATACCCTCGAAGATTGAGGCCTGAAGTCATTCAGTGCTTTAAATGTCATTACCTATGCCTTGAATTCTGACTAGAAATATATTGGCAGCCATTGAAATTCATATAAAACCAGTATTATATGGTTTCTATAGTCTGTTCCAGTCAGTAATCTACCTGCTGTATTTTGCACCAATTACAGCATTCGAGTTGTCTTCAAGGGCAGCTCCATGTCTAGGGCACTGGAATAATCTAATTGGGAAGTTACTAGTGCATGAACTAGTTATTCCTATCAAATAAAGCTCATAGCTGGTGTACCAATCAAAGCTTGGCCTAAGCATTCTGAGTCACAGAGTCCACTTGGGCCACAAGTGAAGAGCTGGATCTAGGAGCACTCAAAAAATATCCACCTGCTCCTTCAGAAGGACTGCAACCCCATCCAGGGCAGGTTGCTTATTTAATTCTAGAACTGGAAGCACCAATTCAGAGTTATCCCCATACTATAAATTTTGTATATGTTCTTGCATTACCAGACTAGACTAAAACTAAAAGAAAAAAAGTGTAATCCTCTGAGGACAAGTAATTAGTTGAGATTTTATTTTTCATTTTTACCACCTTTCATATCAGTATTTTTGATCCAGTAGCATTTCAGCACAATCTGTACTGCAAATCTATTTCTACACACAAGGCATTTCAGCAAACAAACAAGTGCTGTTTGTTTTTAAGTCATCAAAATAATCCAAATTATGTGTCCCTAAGCAAACATGACTGTGACAGGATTGTGGGGGAGAGGTCTGAGGGAACAGAATTAGAAAGAGAAGTGAATACGATCCTGATCTTTCTTTTGTGTACCCTTAAATTCAAAACCTATTCAATTGTACAATGGAGGAAAAAGAGGTTTCTTTAGAACTGGTGGATCCTACTACAAATTTCACTTAATCTAGAAAATCCACTAGCAGCCTCCAGGTATAAAACTTTACATTACAAATAACAATATACAGTACTGTAAACAGGAGGTATTACTGAAGCAGATATTCATTCAGGAGATGATGACAACAGCCTATATCTCTTTTTAACAACAATGTCTGCTTTTAAGAAGAAAAAAACATGTTGCCAGCCTTGACTAAATAGAAGAAAACAGATTTGCAGTTATTACTTCCCTAGCCAATGTAGAATACATCTATATATAAAATTATCTTGGGTATGTTGCCATTTCCAGTGTGCTGATTGGCTGCTTAGGGAACTGACCAACCAATCACAGGTCTGTTGGGCAGCCAATCAGCACACTGGGGGTGGGACCATGTAGATTTCAAACATGGCAGCTGGAGAGGGAGAGGGAGTAGCATGGGGGTGGATGTGGTGTGTGCTGGAGTGCAGGGGGGGTGGCGGAGGGGGGTTTAAATTGGACGAGTGGCGGTGGGGGGGCAGGATGAGTGGCGGGGAGGATGACTTAAACCCACCAGCCTACCTCAAAGGGTTGTCATGAGGTCTCCTGGGCATTTTGGGGGGATTTTTTTAAAGTACACTGGGTCCAGCTAATAAGAAGAACATACAGTATACTTAATGTTCTACATTGGCCAATTTATTCCAGTAATGTTCATAGTGACTGAAAACAGTGCTCTTGCACAACTCTGCTTTCTAAATTCTAAAAACTGGAAATGTTGTACTGAACAGTGTTGTCACCTCTGAAAGTAAAACTCTTATCATTGAATGCCATAGCTCAAAGATAAAGCAAAATCTAGTTTGGCACCAGATGTTCTCATCCTTATACATATAAAAGTATCTAAAACATGCAGGTTAGGGATCAGATATAATTGACAGCTTGCTTAACAGACAATACATGGACAGACTGACCAATGATCTGACTGAATAAAAAACCACTTTTCCATGATTATACACAGATTAATTCATATCAAAGATAGGCAGGACAGACAAGTCACATTCCACTTGCCCATTCATTATTTATATCCTGCCTCTCTTGCTCTGAATGCAAGATGATATATATAGCATTTGCAGTCTCCCAACCAAGTATAAATTCTGTATGGTTTGATATTTTATTTCAATAAATATATTTTGAATTAACTCTGTGCACGATTAACTGCTGAGAAGAACTCTAATGATACATATAGGGAAGCTTTTCCAAGGATTGCTACATAGGTTCTCTTTGCTGAAAACACTGTCAAACAAAACAATGCCAAGACTCTATACAGGAATGGGAAGACACAGATTGCTCCAGATGACCCATGAGACATGCAACCATGGTGCTGCACGGTACTGTAGGAATGATGGTACTAGTTTAACTGAAGCACTTGTACTGCTTTGCCTGGGTTATGCAGCTTGAGGGAACAGGTGGCTACCACGTACAACAAAACATGAACAAAAAATCCAGATTGGTTCATAGGTCACTGGTGTATTAGTTAAGATGACAGAAAAGGGTCACTGTGAGATAAGATGTTATGCCAGGAGACAGATAATGGCACTAAAGATAAATCTGTTGTAAGAATACTGTATATAGTGGGCCCTCACTATCCACTGGGGTTGGGTTCCAGCCCCCTCTCCTTGTGGATACCAAAATCTATGGATGCTCTGTGGATGCAGAATCTGTGGATACAGAAGGCCGACTGTACTACCATTTCTTTTGTCCTTTTATAGTAAGATGGTGGTAACTCCAAGTAATGATAAAAATGGAAATTCAAGCACCAGAAGTTAGAGGAAGTGCATGCAGAAGGACTACATATAACTTCTTGCCAGTTTCACTTCTTTTTGCCAGTTTCAAGATTAATGCAATTGTGGTTAATCTAGAAAAGTGATTACATAGCGGTTTGGGCATCATAGAAATTTCACTATGGTTCTTGCCTATCACCTCAATCATAAAATATCACTAGTAATCCTCACTCTCTCTCTCTGTCTTGTGGGGGGGATCATTAAATGAAATGGTTATCTGGATTTCTGACAAAGACTCATGACTTCTTTACATTACAAACATCCTCAAATCAGAAAGCAAAACTTTTCAAAGAAACATTGACACATTCAGTAATTTTAAACAGCAACTGAATGTTTTCTTCAGCAAACAGGCCAGAGGCAAGAATTTTATCTAAGGAACCAGGATCAAATAACACTTTAGGTGTGTGTGTGTGTGGGGGGGAGACTCCAAAACAGCAACTAAATTAGGATGGGGGGGGGCTGAAGTAGATTTTTATGAAAGCCAGTTCTCTATTCATCATAATAACAACAACTAGCTTTAGCTATGCAAAAGCACTCCTGGTTACTGCTGAAACCTGGGCCTCCAGGCTCAGAGATGAATCCAGGAGTACCCCCTAAATTGCAAAACTGCGTTTTCAGGGGGAGTGTAATGACATCTAACACAGGCTCAATCCCTATTCCTCGGTCTATCTTTTGACTGACCAGAAGCACCTCTGTCTTGTCTAGATTAATCTGTCTTGTCTAGATAGAGCTTCAGTTTGTTTGCCCTCATCCAGTCCATTACAACTGTCAGACACTGGTTTAGCACAGGAACAGCTTCCTTGGAATTAGGTGGAAAGGAGTAATTGAGCTGGGTATCATCACCATACTAGTGACACCTGACCCCAAAACTCCGAACAACCTCTCCCAGGGGTTTCATGTAGATGTTGAAAAGCATAAGGGATAAGACTGAACCCCGAGGGTCTCCACAGGCTATCAGGAATCCCCCAACACCATGCTCTGAGAGTGCCCCTAAAGGAAAAAGTGGAGCCACTGTAGAACAGTACTTCCAAGCCCCTTTCCAGAGAGGCAATTCAGAAGGGTACCATGGCCGATGGTATCGAAAGCCTCCCCCTGTCTGGTTCACTGCACAGGTCATCCACCGAGGTGACCAAAGCTGTCTCTGTCCCATAACCCAGTCTGAAACAGAACTAGATAATATCCCTCATCCAGGAATCTCTGAAGTTGAGAAGCCACCACATGCTCCAGCACCTTGCCCCAAAATAGAAGACTGGAGACTGGTCTCTAATTATCTGATAAAGTAGGATCTAGGGTAGTTGTTTTAAAAAGAAATCTTACCACCAGCCTCCTTCAGACATATGGGAACCCTGCCTTGTTTTAAGAAGGCATTAATCACTTCCCTTGCTCACTCAAACAGTCCTCTGCCAGCCTGTTTAATAAGCTAGGAAGGACAAGGGTCTAGTACACACGTGGTGGCTCTCACCTCTCCAAGGTTCCTGTCCACATCCTCAGGTTGCACAAACTGAAAAGTATCCATTAACACTGGACAAGCGGGTGCCAAGGTTACATCCACCGGAACTGTATCCTCTCTGGCATCTAAGTCAGAGCAAATCCGAGCAATTTTCTCTGCAAAATGGTGGACAAAGGCTTCGTAGCAGGCTATTGAGTGGTCTACATTTCCATTTGGGCCAGACTGTAACAGATCCCTGATCACTCGAAACTGCTCTGCTGATCGATTCTGTGCTAACGCAATAGTGTTAGCCAGAAAAGCCTTTTTTGCCACCTTTATTGCCCCAATAAAGGCCCTCGGGTAGATTTTAGCTTGTTTTCGGTCAGAATCACTGAGTTTTCTGCCACTGTCACTCTAGTCTCCATTTCACTCATTTCATTACTGACAATTCCTTAGAGAACCGGAGGGGGGGGGTGGTTTAGCTCTTCTCTATGAGAGGGGATGCTTAGAAGCAATCGTGTCAACTGCCCTGGTCAGTTCCCCATTCCAGAGATCGACCAAGGCTTCAACAAGACCATGTACCAAGGCAGCAGGAAACTCCCCAAGAGCCATCAAGAATCCATCCAGATCCATAAGCCTCCTGGGGAGAACCATCCTAAGGGGTCCCCCACCCCTGCAGAGGTTCAGAGTCCCAGCAAGTCTAAACCTGACCAAGGAGTGATCTGTCCATGACAATGAAGCGACAGAAAGCTCCTCCATTCCCAGATCACCATCACTCCCCCCCCCATAAAGAAAACAAGGTCTAGGGTGTGCCCAGCACTATGGGTGAAGCCAGATACCACTTGGGAAAGACCCATGGTTGTCATGGTGGACATTAAATCCTGAGCCACTCCCAACAGGGTAGTCTCAGCATGAATGCTGAAATCCCCAAGCAGTAAAAGCCTTGGAGATTCCAACATCACCCCCAAAGACCACTCCAGATAGCTCAGGAAAGGAGACTGTTCAGCAGCGGGGTGAGCAGTACACCAACAGAATCCCTAATCTGTCCCAGCTACCCACCTTCAAATAAGCACACTAAAACCCTGTAGACTGAGGGATAGGATGCCTGGTCAGGTGGATATTATCCTGATAGACCAATGTGACTCCACCTCCCCAATCCCCAGGTTTCACGTGCTGCTGCACAGAAAAACCTGGTGGGCAAAGGTGAGTGAGATTAACCTTCTCAGACTCATCCAACCAGGTCTCTGTAATACATGCCAGGTCAGCATGTTCATCCAGAATCAGGTCCTGGATGGCAGCTGTTTTACCATAGTAGACTGCATAAGTGTTCTCCTGGCCTCCTGAAAACACTACAGAATTGATTGGTAGGGTGAAGAAGGCTGTTGCCACACCATTTTCATTTTTTCTCTGGTCCTGTCCCTCTCACAGTACAAAGGTGCTTTCTTTCATTTATTCCCTTTGACTAAATATCCTCAATACCATCCTGGAACTTCTCAGTAGCTAACTCCAGTTTCCATCCCTTAGTCTATGGTATATATTCCTTCCATATAGCTCTCCATCAACAAGCTTCTGTGTGCTTCCTTCTCTGTAGCAAGATGTTTTTCAAATGAAAAATGAAGATTTGCTCTATAAATTGATTATGAAGCTGGAAAAAGGGAGAAGGCAATTTCAAATTCATTTTTTACATTCTACACCACTTTTTCATTCCTCAACCATGCTTCTCTATCACACACGCCATTCTTCCAAGAGGGAAAAGAAACTCTATTTCCTTTTTTTGTAAAAAATAAATCTTTGGAAACTAAGAACCTCCTCTTCACAAGGGAAACTGTTATCTTAGTCTGCTTTGTGAAGGGGAACTATTCTAGGGAAGACAGAAAACTTCAGAGCTGACTTTTGGGGATAAGGGGCGAAAACTGTGTTCACTAGCATTGTCAACTCTGGTTCAGAAAACATATGCCTGCTGTGCTGGATATTGGCAGGGATGTGAGAAGGGGAAATATTTAACTTTCAGAAAGGGACTTGCAGGGGATTCACACTTACAGGAATTATTATCATCTGTACTATTAGCACTTCTCGGTATCAACAGGTAAGAATGCCTATGCTGGAGTTGCAGATAAACTGCAGAGGCACTTACTTCTTCAGGTAAAGTAATGATAAGATCTGGTTCCAACTGACCCACAATTCTTGAACGAAAATAGATGCTGCAGGCTGCAAGCACAGAGCGATGGGCCCGAAATCGTTGATCTTCCACTAAGATGGTAACATCGCAGAAGAGATCTTGCTTTCTCTGTTCATCAAGACTCAGCAGGACATTGGAACTGTGCACTGATGACTCATAAGCAAAAACAACACTATTCCTTTCGCTTAAAGGCATTCTGTATCACAAATGTTGATGACGGTCTCAGAGGGGAACATTCTTCTAGTCTTCACACCTGACATAAATGCAAAAAACAAGTTACAAAGTTGTTTTATGGAAGCAGCCTTGGGTCCCATCTGGGGAGAAAGGCAGCATACAAATGAAATGAAATGAAATAAATAAATAAATAAATAAGGCTTAATAAGAACAGAGAAAGTTTTATGGCAACTTAAAGAGTAGTAAAATTAGTTATGGCTTCAACTTCTGTTGAACAGAGTCTACTTCATGAAAGCTTCTGCCATGAAAAATGTGTTAGTCCTGGGTTGTTTGTTTTTGTGCTACAACACATGAACACTGCTGCTCCTCTAGAATAAGGTTAATAACTGGGATATGGTTAACACAAAATACTACAAAAATGGCAGATATCATGTGGTGTCCCGGGTAGGGACCTCAAGGCCCATGCTTTCCATTTTTCTTGGCCATTCGTTCATTTGTTTTGAATGGGTTTCAGATGAAACAGGTCCTTTTATTAACTGCATCTTCAAACCATACAGGTAAGTATTAAAAAACTGGCATCCTCATGATGATCTCACAGGACCAGGTAAGCAGGAGTGAGAGATCCTTATTGTGTCTTTTCTCTACCAAGTAAGTATACAAAGTCACCCAGGATTCAGGGTCTTTACAGGCTGAGATGCTTGGATAGCTCCTGGCTCTACTCAAAACACTTTAGGTTAGGGCCCTTAGACCAGACCAGGGGCTCTTTCACACTATACAGTTATAACACACTGATACCACTGTATCAGTCCCATTAATCTTGGTATTAGTATTTGGTGAGGCACTGGAACTCTGAGATTCTAAATATGTCCCAAAACTACATGTTCCAGCATTCCAATGGACAGCATTCCACCCATTCAACTTTAGTCGATGATTCCAAATGCTACATATTATGATGAAAGGAGAAGTTTTTCTCCCTCGTTCTCCCCCACATTGTATATAATCATGTCTCCCCTAATCACTTTTTTTTCTTGGCTAAGTGAGTCATCTGAGTTACTGGGCAGCAGTTTGGCAGTCCAGGGCAGGGCAGAGCAGAACGCTGGGATATGTCCTCAGCCTGGTGCCAAGGGCTTCTTCTTCCCAGAGTCCTCTGAGGCCAGGTGAGGTGGGAACTGCCAGCCAATGAATTCAAGCAGGAGTTTGAATTCATTGGCTGGCAGGCAGCACAGAATGAACTGCTTGCAGTTCTCACTCCGGTCAGGCGGGGGGATATATATCTGTCTGGCACAAACAAACTCTGCAGTCTGTTCCTCTGTGTCATCCCTCCCTCCCTTGGTTCATCTTGTATCAGATCTTATATGTTGTAATATGAGGCATGTTGCCACCTGTGTAATCATCACAACTTTTGCGGGGCAGTTGGCAGGGTCCTGGTTTCTAGATAGGGTTTGCCAGTATCTCCTTAGCATTGGTAAGATACCGCGGTCCCCTTATGGGACTCGAGGAGTGGGGGGCAAATCGGGTCTCGCTCAGTTCAGGGACAGACTCTGTTCCTGCACCCCCTGATGGCAGGGGGACCATGTTACAAAAACAGCACAGGTGGATCCTTCCCTGTCATCCTGTAGGTTCTAGCAGCAGGGCAAGAAGAGTGGGCTCACTGAGCAACAGGTGGGTTGTTCAATGCTGGATCCAGTCCCACGTGTGTGCCAACCCTATCTACAGCTGTAACCAATAAAAGTTATGGCCTACTTTTCCCCACTTAATCATACTGTATATGTGTCTGTTTTTGCAGAGTGTACTTGACCCCGGACATGCAAAAAGCCCCAACATTTTAATATTCCCTTATGAAAGAGTTGCTCCATTCCATTGACTGTTTTAAATTTTACTGTAATTGTTTGAATTTACTGCTCTGGAAACTGCTTTGGGTCCCACTTTGGGAGAAAAACACATAAATGAAATAAATAATAAACTGATCAACTTGGTTTCCTTTTCTACAACTTGCTCTACAATATCCTTCTTAGGCACAGTGATCAGAATTATACACAGCATTCCAGATGTGGTCCCACCATGGATTTGGAAAAGGCAGACTGATACTGGCAGATTTAGTTTTCATTCTTTTTCTAATTATGCCAAACAATGAATTTGCCTTCTTTTATGGCAGCCACACACTGGGCTGTCATCTTCCTTGAGCTCCCTACCACAATCCCAAGATGTCTTTCTTGGTCAGTCATTGCCAGCCATGTGTATGCAATGTTGAAATTTCTGCCCCAATAGGCATCACTTTGAACTTGATTATATTGAATTTCATTTGTTATTTTACTGCCCAGTCTCCAGTTTCTTGAGACACTTTTGGAGCTCTCTGTATTCTGTTATTGTTCTCATCATTATAAGTAATATACTGTTACCAGCAAACATGGTCACCTCACTACTCACTCTCAACTCCGGATTGTTTGTGAACAAGCACTATTTCCAATAAGGATCCCTGGGGACACCACTGCACACCTCTCTCCATTACAAAATCTGACCATTTATTCCTACTTTCTGCTTTCTGGTTTGTAACCAGTTTTTTGATCCATAAAACTTCTCATATCCTGTGATTGCTATGTTTCAGGAGTAAATTGTGCTCTTTTAGTTTGTTCTATTAATTCATACGTTTTATTTCCAATTTTTTTATTTTATTTATATTAAAATAATATTTTTATTGCACTCTTGCTTACTTTGTTAGCTGTCTTGGAAGCTTATATTAAAATTGAAAATGCAGGATATAAATTATCTAAATATAATAAATTATATTGCTCATGCTATTTTACAGAACAATTTCTATGAACATAGTTATGCCAGTCTAAGACTGCATCCTTCTCATAGATTCCCTGAACATATAGGACAGTTGCATGAGCCGATAAACATATACCAGCAAGCACAAATAAGGCAGGAAAATGAAGAAAAGAAAGCCATAGGTTTTGGGATGTGGAAGAGTAAGGAACCATAAGGAAAGCTGCAAGACACAATGACATAGGTCCAAGAGGGGACATTTGCTGACATATCTGCTTTTGTTAGCAGAATTGGAAGAGAAGCAATCTCCCATCCACACTAGTAGTTCTGTAATTCTTAAAGATGCTAGTTGTGTATTTACTTTTTTAAAATTACCACCAAAACCCAACACAAGCTTCTTCATAATGACAGAGGGCACTCGCAACTTTGTATAAGGCTAAAATTGTGTAAGGAAAATTTGCAAGGGACAGCATTAAAGAAACTGGGGAAAAGGAAGTGGTAAATTGAAGAAGATACAGATCAAAACTCCATACCAAGTTTCCTACGAGGTTCATACGGCTATGACAGAAGCTTCATAAATCCAGCAGCAAAAATCCTTCTAATTAGCTTGCTATCACTTTCTATTTTGCCTGTCCCTTGGTCTGAGACACAGAATTTGCAGCTCAGGTTTATGCTGATGGCAGAGGGATCTTTCCCCAGCTCTACCAGATAAGAAGACTGACATCATCCTTCTTTCTAATCTTTGTAACACAGGGCTACTTTACTGCAATATGCTCTACATGGGCCACCTTTGAGTACTCTTCACAAATTTCAGCTGGTGCAAAAGATAGCAGCTTACCTCCTGACACAGCTAGGCCACTGACAGCATACTGACACCAATGCGTCAGCATCTACACGGCCTTCTCATTACTGTTTGGACATAATCTCAAGTGCTGGCTCAACCTCTAAGTCTGTAAGATTTATGCTGTGTATGATCTATTCCCCGCTCCCACCATTTTCCTGCAGGTTTTACAATAATTCAAGAATGCAGTATTGCTTGTTCTGTTCATGCATCAACCTGAATGGCAAGTGACAAGACATCCTCAGCAGCTGGCTTTGGAGAATTCCCTCTTGGGTGACAGACACATCAGCACCAAAACCTGGATATTTTCCAGAAACACTGAAAGGGCCACCTTTCTGAATTGCCCTTTAACAGCCAATCTTTAAGTAGTCCATGGGGGATTTTTCACCTCTCTCATCTTATTTTGCTGTTTTTATTATACATCCAAGGAATGGGTCAGAAAGGAAGTCCTAAGAATAAAATCATCTTTAACAGCCTACATATGTATGACATAGAGGAGATATGGTAATGACACCAGTGCTTCATATTGGGAGAAGATTTCATTTTAAACTCAAGTAAACCAGAAAGCATGAGGGCATTCAGTTGCAATACCGAGTACTCTTTTCCCAAATTACACACTTTTTAATGAACTGCAGGTTGCTGTTTAAGAATGAAGAGATATGTAAATATTTAAGAAGCTGCCAGGCTTCTGTTTGGCAAATTACCGGTAAGTCAAATCTTCCATTGTGCTCTCTACAGATCTTCCATTGTGCATATGAATATATCCCATTGTGCACAAGTATTTGGACTGGGGGGGGGGGAATACTAACTATTTAGTTGCTAAAGAGCATGCAGTGCCCCCATGTTCATTTCTGCACCTCCCCCACACACACACATCCTGGCATTGCTAATCCTGGAAGATTTCCATAGCAGTTGCTCTCCTTTAAAACAAGATACAGCCCATTGTGCCTTGTTCTGTCCCCACTCCAAAGAGTTTTATTTACATCAGCAGCTGGAGCAGTCAAAGCTGTTTATCCTCTGGCTTCATGGATGATGGGGCATGTGGCAATTCCTGGCTGGAAAACTGGCCTCTGGTACTTGAAGAGACAAAAACTGGGAAGCACCCAAAAGAATCCACAAGAAAAAAAGGGATACATGTTTCCAAGGGCTCAGTGGATAACTGCTTTTATTTTGGAAAGAGCCTAAATGACTGTTTTTAGTTTGGCTTTTTCCAAAATAAAAACAGCCATCCACTGAGCATTTGGAGACATGTCTCCCTTCCTCCACCCATGGAAGTTGCCCACCTGATTTAGTATGAATGGGGAACCTTTCAAAAGGCAAGAGTCACATTTACTTGGCAAAAAATGGTTGAGTGCACAGCATTAGTGGGAGCAAACAAAGCCAGCGCCAATATTCTTGCTAGTATTTATATTGTTGACTGCTACCTGAAAGCTTTATTTATTTAACTGAAGAGTTTATAACTGCACAATTATATTACATGTATCACAGCAAAGTGAAAGTAGCCGTCCCATAAAAATGTACATTTCAATGTAATACACCTGAGCAAACTCAGTAGACTTAAATTGTCCCTAGTTTTAAGGTACCTAAGAAACGACGGTGTGTTGTCCTTTCTACTTTGTGTTCACTATGCTGCATTCAAAACTGGCATGACAGACTAAGTAGAAAACCTGTGGGATAGATGCTCCCAGTTCAAATCATGATTCAACTTTGAATTTATTCACCAGCCTTTCAATTTAGGAGTTTGCTAGGACAAGAAAATAAAAAGCAACAGTTTTTTAGAACAACAAAAAAAAAATCTAGCAAACAGTTAAAATTGAGTTTTCTTCTTCTCTTTTTTAAACATTGCAGCAACAATCTTTTCCACTCAGGTATGTGGTACATTCTCTTTGTCAGTGTTAATCATAGAATCATAGAATTGTAGAGTTGGAAGAGACCACAAGGGCCATCCAATCCAACTCCCTGCCATCTTGATCAAAGCATCCCCGACAGATGGCAATCCAGCCTCCGTTTAAAGACCTCCAAGGAAGGAGACCCTGCCACACTCCGAGGGAATGTGTTCCACTGCTGAACAGCTCTTACTGTCAAAAAGTTCCTCCTAATGTTGAGGTGGAATCTCTGTTCCCGGATGAATTAATTAAAAGGACAGTGCTGCTGTGCTTATTCCAAACCTTATTTTCTAAACACATGACGACATATACTGTATTCCACATTTCTTTTAACTTCCTCACTAAAGTTATTAATTTTCACAATCCCTCACTCATGCATCTTGCATCTGTCTTATATAACTTTGTCCAATATCAACATTTGCTGCCGTCACATTCAAGAAATCCTAAAGGGATTTCATCCACTATGTTGATTTTGTTACAGACTCATAGAATCATAGAGTTGGAAGAGATTACAATGACCATCCACTCCAGTCCCCTGCCATGCAGGAATACATAATCAAATCATTCCCAACAGATGGCCATCCAGCCTCTGTTTAAAAACCTCCAAAGAAAGAGACTCCACCACACTACAAGGCAGTGTATTCCACTTCCGAACAGCTCTTACTGTCAAAGCCAAGCAGTGTTTTTACATCATTCATTGTTGCAGTGCATATTTGCTTCTGAGCAAACAACATGCATCACTCTTGAGTTAGGCAATGAAAATCTTCAAGAGGTGGGTGCTGCAAAAAAAAATATGGGTAAGAGAACACAATGAGCTGAGTCATGGTGTTTCATATCTTATTCAGTTCAATTAGACATCAAACTTTTACTATCTAGTTTACATAAAAGCCAGTGGTGGCAGTATGTGTACCCCCCCTTCCCTCCAGCTGCTGCTTAGCAACCCTCATTTCAGCTCTTTTAAACTTCATTATAAAAACCAGCAAGTACAGTGGGCCCTTGGAATTTGGTTCCAGGACCCCTCAAAGATACCAAAATCCATGGATGCTCAAGTACCATTATATAGATTGGCATAGTAAAATGGTGTCCCTTATATAAAATGACACAATCGAAGTTTGCTTCTTAGAATTTGGGGGTGGTGGTGGTGGAATATTTTCAAGCCGTGGGTGACCGAATCTGTGGATGCCAAATCCGTGGATACAGAGGGCCAACTGTGTATTCTTATCATGTGTCTCCACCGCATATAATCAATTTACAGAATAGATTTGCATTCTGAACACATGATGAAGTTAAACTAGAATTTTCAGTCAGACTGAGACATTCTTCCTTCTGCATCATCCAAATAAATGTTGCTAATGAAGAATAAATTGTGCAACTGTGTTACCCATGTGGATCTATAGAAATGTAATTTGAACCTTAACTAACAACTCTGTTAAGTAGGAAGCAGAATGGATACTTGTTTAAATGTATGGCCCCCAATATTATTCTAAGCTCCTTAAGAGCTGTAAACAAAAATAAGAGTGAAGCAGACCATTACAAATTCCAGACACTTGTTGTCAACTTTGGAAATACATTCTCCTTTAGACAGTACTGTACTAAAATTCCAAATGTTCATTAACCCTCATGCACTAGAACAGAAGATTTTAGTCCCCTGGGGTCATTTTTCCCCTTCTATAAGCAAAGGTTGTTCCAATATGTTTACTGATTTTTGCCAATGTTCTTGCCCATTGTAACGTATTAGGACAAACAGATACCATACCAGCTATGGTTCTTTTAGCAAAACCTAATGCAGCAAACTACAACTGATGTGCTCTGGTTGTTAGCAGGTTGGCCTGTTGGGAGAAACCGAAATTTCTTTGACGGCACTGGGATTCTCTGAAGTCTGGACATATCCCACAAAACAAGAGGTATATGCTTTGTTTTGTTTAATTTTATCTTATCTGTTTTTTACTTTTATCACAGCTTGTGTTTTCTTGTTCTGGAGTTTGATTAGAACAAACTTGATTCTTCACACACAAACAACACTCCTTTGGACATGGGACAGTTTCATACCCCACAAAATAATACTATTCTCACTGAGGTCAAATAACAGTCCACAACATATCCAATGGTTTTTGGTTTTTTTAATGTTAGTATATGAGGATTTTTTTTTAAAAAAATGACCACCTTGCTTTTAATAGCAGTGTGTGAGAAAAAATGTAACAAGGCACAACAACAACACCTCTCAGGAGACACAGAATGAGCAACTGGAATTAAGTGAGACAATAAATATATTTACTCAGGGAGATGGGGAGTGTATCTATATGACATATTTGTAACAGTTTGATGCCAGTTTGACTGTCATGGTTCCATTCTAGGGAATCCTGGGATTTGTGTCTGGTGAGGTACTTACTTCAGGGAAGAGCAACAGAGCTCTTTTGAATGCTTAGTACTATATGAAATCAAAAATTACAGAATAAAAAAAAAGGGGGTATTAAACTGCTATTAAATGTGTCATGTAGATACACTCCAGATCAATCAAATGAGAACAAAATTCACTTTAAGCATGTTATCCCACTCTCCCTATATAGCAAATAACTTCTCCTTCTCAAACTATGGTTTTCAACAAATACTGCCACTTGTGCTTTTACAACACAAGAACTTTCTTCTATCACTCACATATACAGCTATCTAAGGGCTTTAGGATGCTGTGCTCTATATCAAAGAAACAGAGGACAGCACTCTCAGGAAAAATAGTCTGGTTGCCATGGCAATGGTTGCCCACTTCAAACTGCTTGGGTGTCCAAGGGCCTCCTATGCAAGGAATGTCAACTATCCTAACCGCTTTTCCTGAATTTCAAATTCTCTGCAGCCTTCTTACATTTTATCTTAAAAAAAAAAAAAAACCACCACCAACAACTTGCTCTTTTGCAGGTCACGGGAGATTAAAAAAACAGGTATATTCAACAAATGGTGCCTAAAG
The DNA here is from genome assembly GCA_030847615.1 of Gambelia wislizenii. NCBI lineage: Eukaryota > Metazoa > Chordata > Lepidosauria > Squamata > Crotaphytidae > Gambelia > Gambelia wislizenii. The sequence goes on from JAUMIR010000003.1 coordinate 286,253,279, forward strand.
GCACCAAATTCTATCTGATCTTAGAATCTAAGCAGGGTCAGCTCTGGTTAGTACTTGGATGGAAGACCACCAACAAATACCAGGTGCTGTAGGCTATATTTCAGAGCAAGGAACTGGCAAAACCACCTCTTGAGTATTCCTTGCCTAAGAAAACTTTATGAAATTCATGGTGCCACCATAAGTTAACAGGCGACTTGAAGGTGCGCGCACACATGTACACACACACATTAAATGAATAGCAGGTGCTGTGGGCAATATTTCAGAGGAAGGAACTGGCAAAACCACCTCTGAGTATTCCTTGCATAAGAAAGTTCTATGAAATTAATGAGGTCACCATAAGTCAACATGTGACTTGAAGACACACATACACACTATTTAAGAGGAAAGCAGTGACAAATGACTTCTGAGTATTTCTTGCATAAGAAACACCCATGAACTGTATTTATTTATTTATTTATTTATTTAATATGCCACTTTTCTCCTAGAGTGGGACCAAAGGCGGCTCACAAATAAAATCAGTTAAAAGCTAACAATTAAAATAATCTAATATAAATTCATGAAGTCCCCATAAGCTGACAGGCAACTTAAAGGCACGTGTGCACACAAACACACACACAATAACAGAACGCTAGAAATCATTCATAAACAGTTTAAGATCAAATTAGTGTTCAATGACTGGAGTTGTTAAGAATAAAAAGCAAGATAAACACCCAAATAAATGAATAAAAAAAATAAAGGCATGCAACCATCTTAGTATGTTTTAAACATTTACACTTTTATGATAGCTTCTGTTACTTCCCTGTGTCCTTGGGGGGGGGGGGGAGTTTTGTTAACTAAAATAAAATGACCAAAAAGCTTTCTCATTGCTTTAGTAAACATCTTTCATGGCAAAACTGATATGAACAGAGAAGATCGTGGTTCAGAACTAGAGACAAAATCCCAGCTCTTAGCAACGCAATGAGAATCAAATCATAGCAAAGTGGCATACCTACTGATTTTGCTTCTTAAAGCAAAATATCAATGAAAAGGGAAATGTTTGTTTTATAATGAATGGATAAAGCCTCTAAACTGCCAGCTTTAAGGCATTTTTAACAGATCTTCCATGCAAATCTATAAATAGCAGGCCAGCCCCTCCTACACCACCCACTAGCAATAGTGTTGATAACATGCAGTGTTATCCTATGGTGTACAGTGGCAATTTAATATTCATTTTAAAATAAGCATCCTGTATTTAGATATTAATTCTTTAGACTCAGTACATAAATCTTTGGCTAGCTGTGTCAGAGACTTGCAAAGAAAATGGAACCAACTCAAACAAAAGGAAACTGGTTTAAAAACTGGAAACCAACTGCTCAGAAACACTGACATCTACAGAGATCTTCCACAGTTTTTCCCCTTCTATTGCCAGAACAATAAATCTCACTACAACACCATGAAAACCAGAACAATCACAACAAATGCAATAGTTGATCATATCTTGATTTCTATATTTCTATATGGCCAAAAGCCAGAGAATGCAACTGGCTGTTTACTGTTAATGGTATGTAATACATTATTGTCCAGGAAGAAGAATATCACCTCATATTGCAATTCTCTGTTGAACACAAGAAAATGGTGCTATCCAGTCTCGGGCAATATCTACTGAACAGTTAACTAGCCTACTAAATCTAAGAATATTTACCTTCGTGTACTTTGCCCTATACGTGGACAATACTGCTTTTTCTATTAAGGAAAAATGCCCGCCCAGAGGTTCAAATAAACAAGTCACAGTGGGCTTTTAAATGACAGTTGCATATCAACCCCACCTCAACCACCTTTCCTTTTATGGAGGAAGAGATATGCTTCAGATGAGTGTTTGCAATAGTTAAGAGCTGCTGATTCATTATGTTATGCTGACATGGCATGAAACTGCATTTTACTGAGAAAGAACACTTAGCCTTTGCAGCCCCCCAGCCAGCAATGAACTGGTTACTATTAGTAACTTGGCCACCTTTTCATCAGAATACTCCGAACAGTTTTGGCATTAATAGTTTCAATTTAAAAGTATTTGGCTAATATGACAAGCCATTCTGAAGTACCAGTAACAGTATTTTAGAGTTACTTTTTCCTCTCTCTTATGTGAAAAGTCATTTTAAATACATTTTGATGGGGGGAAGCAACTACTGTATATCAGGGAAAATATAATTTCTACACTCCAAAGTCTAGAATACTGTTGTGTACATAAATCATCAAGCCAATACAGAAAGGGTAGGAATCACATAACCCTCCAGAAGTGCAAATCCCAGCATTCCTCGCCATTACCTAGATTGGCTAGGGTTGCTGGGAGTTGCAATCCAACTACATCTGGACGGCCACACAATTCCTGTATCTCAAACATAGGTTTCTTCTCACATTCACAGCAGAGATCTGCCAATTATTTTTTTAAAATGAATAAACTACATGTATGTCAGGGGATGATAGGACACTCAATCCCCAGCAGATGCTAAAAACTGTCTCAGCAGACTTAGTAGCAATCCGTTCCCAAGAATACTCAAACACAGAGTGTTTTGACGTCCAAAAACAGGACGCAACTTTATCTTCAAGTTCAAGCAGTATATACAGATATTTACACTTTCGTCAGTCAATCTACAGATTGTAACGGCTTAAAGGGAGTCTTGATAAGAACTCGCAAACTACTGTACATTTAAAATCATGAAGGAAAGTTACGCACAATAGATGGCTTTAAAAGAGTAACTCCATTCAAAAAACTACAAACATGAAGATGACATACTAAGACTTATTTCGAGTACCTTTCAGAATAGACACCTAGGCTATCTTGTCTCTTTACATGTCTCTTTAGAGTGTTGGCACAAAGACCCTTATTAAACCCTGACTGTAAGAAGGCTAAGACTGTACCGCTCAAAGCTCCCTGAGGGCAGAGTCTCTTGGACTGACACCTATGAAAAAATGCCCTCCAAGTTGACTCTTACAAATGAAAGGTAGAAGGTCACCTGGCCGCTAAAATGGTTTTAATCACATCCTCATCAAAACCAGCTACACTCTGTCTCTTTCTCCCAACCTCCAAGCATGGAGTTGTAACCAGCCTGGACTCGGATGATAACGCCCGGTTTGGAGAAGAAGATCTAGCCACAAAAGATAGGCCAGCTGTCCGGAATCTGAAGGTCTATCAGATTGGGAAACCGGGGGTGGGACACCTGGGAGCATAGAATCAAAGAGTTTGAAGAGACCATAATAGCCAACCAGTCCAACCCCCTGCCATGCAGAAATGAACAATCAAAGAAAGCATTTCTGACAGACAGCCATCCAGCCTCTGCTTAAAAACCTCCAAAGAAGGAGACTCCACCAAACTGAGGCAGTGCATTCCACTGCCGAACCGCTCTTAGAGTCAGGAAGTTCTTCCTAGTGTTTAGATGGAATCTCTTTTCCTGTAGTTTGAATCCATTGCCACATGTCCTTGTCTCTAGAGCAGCAGAAAACAGGTTTGCTCTATCCTCAATATATCATCCCTTCAAATATTTAAACATGGCTATCATGTCACCTCTTAACCTTCTCTTCCCCAGGATAAACATACCCAACTCCCTAAGCCGCTCCTCAGAGGGCATGGCTTCCAGACCTCCCACCATTTTGGCCGCCCTCTTCTGGACACGTTCCAGCTTGTCCATATCCTTCTGGAATTGTGGTGCCCAGAATTGGACACAGTATTCCAGGTACAGTCTGACCAAAGCAGAATAGAGTGGCACTATTACTTCCCTTGATCTAGATGCTATACTCCTATTGATGCAGCCTAGAACAGCATTGGCTTTTTTAGCTGCCGTGTCACACTGCTGACTCATGTTCAGTCTGTGGTCCACTAAGACACTTAGATTCTTTTTGTATGTACTGCCATCAAACCAGGTGTCACCCATCCTAGATTTGTGCATTTCATTTTTACATCCTACATTTCTCCCTGTTAAAATTCATTTTGTTAGTTTTGGCCCATCTTTCTAATCTGTTAAGGTCATTTTGGATTCTGATCCTGTCCTCTGGGGTATTAGCTATCCCTCCTAATTTGGTGTCATCTGCAAACTTGATAAGCTTACTCTCTATTCCCTCATCCAAGTCACTAATAAAGTTGTTGAACAGCACTGGGCCCAGGACAGAACCCTGTGGCACCCCACTGGTCACTTCTCTCCAGGATGAAGAGGAGCCATTGGTGACTAATCTTTGGCTTGGGCCCATCAACCAATTACAAATCCACCTAACAGTTGCATTGTCAAGCCCACAGGTTACTAACTTTTTTGCAAGCATATCATGGGAGACTTTGTCAAAGGCCTTACTGAAATCAAGATACACTACATCCACAGCACCTAGATTCCTTTCGCATGTACTGCCATCAAGCTAAGTCTGTAACTCTATTTAAAAAAAGATAAAATTAGTCTGGCATGATTTGATCTGCTCTAAAATCTTTCCTAGTATTGATGTCAGGCTGACTGGGCAATAATTACTTGGGTCTTCTTCCTCCTCCCCTTTTTAAAGATGGGAACAATATTTGCCCTCTTCCACTCTGCTGGGACCTCTCCTGTTCTCCAGGATTTCTCAAAAATCATTGCCAGTGGTTCTGAGATTACTTCTGCCAGTTCTTTTAGTACCCTTGGATGTAGTTCAGCTGGACCTGGAGGCCTGAATTCATTTATACTGCCCAGGTATTCCTGAACAACCTCTTTACCTATTCTATGCTGCATTTCCCCTACTGCATCATCTGTTCCACTTTCTCCAGGTTGCGCACTGCTCTGCTTTTGGAAGACGACCAGGGTAAAGAAGGTGTTGACTAGCTCTGCCTTTTCTCTGTCCCATTAGCATTTCGCCACCTTCTTCCTGCAGCGGGCCTACCACTTCCTTGTTCTTTCTTTTGCTACAGACATATCCAAAAAAAGCCCTTTTTACTGTCTTTAACCTCTCTAGCAAGCCAGAGCTCCATCTGTGCTTTTGCTTTTCTGATTTTCATCCTACACAAGCTGGCTATTTGTTTGCATTCTTCTTTGGTGATTTATCCCTTTTTCCATTTCTTGTACATGTTCCTTTTAAGTCTTAGATCAGTTGAAAGTTCTTTAAACAGCCATACTAATTCCTTTAGACACCTGCCATTTTTCCTCCTCATTGGAACTGTTTGAATGTGTGTCTTCAATATCTCACTTTTTAAAAACTCCCATCCATCATGTACTCCCTTCTCTTTTAGTATTCCTGACCATGGGATCACCCTCTGTAATTCCCTAAGTTTTCTGAAATCCGCTTTCTTAAAGTCGAGAAGTTATGTCTGACTACGCTTGGCTTCCCCTTTCCTCTGAATAACAAACTCCAGCAGAACATGGTCACTTCGCCCTAAGGATCCCATCACTTCCACTTCACACCCCATTAACCAGATCATCTGTTACTTAGGATCAGATCTAAAATAGCAGATCCTCTTGTTGCCTCTTCCACCTTCTGGACTATGAAATTGTCTGCCAGGCAAGTGAGGAATTTGTTGAACCTCAAATTTTTGGCAGAGTTGGACTTCCAACAAATATCAGGTTAGTTAAAATTCCCCATTATTATTACATCTCTCCTTTCTGAATGTGCAGTCATCTCTTCTAGGAAGGCATCATCCAAATCCTCAGTTTGGCCTGGAAGTCTGTAGTAGACCCCCACAATGACATCCCTGCTGTTTTTCTTCCCCTTGATTTTTACCCAGATGCTCTCAACCTGGCTCCTAGGATTTAAGTCATGGATCTGTTCACAGTTGTACAGATGCTTAATGTATAATGCTACTCCACCACCCTTCTTGTTTGGTCTATTTCTCTGAAATAGTTATACCCCCCTATTACTACATTCTAATTATGAGACTCATCCCACCAGGTTTCAGTGATGCCTATTAAATCATATTTGCTTTGCTGTGCTAAGAGTTCAAGTTCATCCTGTTTATTTCTCATGCTACATGTGTTAGTATAGACACCTAAGACTGTGGGGAATTCCCCCTATCTGCCTTTTAAAGGTTTTATTTTTCCTGCTGTTGGACTCCTGCACTATTTGTCTTGTTCTCTGAGTAACATTTGAGCTACTATCTCCAGAACCTGGTGAACGCCTATCCTCATGAATACTGTCTCCCTCCCCCATATAACTCAGTTTAAAGCCTTCCTAATCAGATCTTTCAGACTCTTAGCAAAAACATTCCTGCCAACTGCTGTGGGGTGCAACCCATCCCTTGCCAGTAGTCCACCTCCATGAAACCACACCCCATGGCCCAGGAAGCCAATCCGTTCCTGGTGGCACCATCTGTGCAACCAGTTGTTCACTTCCACTATCTTTCTCTCCCTTCCTGGATCATGCCCTTCCACCGGAAAGACAGACAAAATACTACCTGTGCATCCAAGTCCTTCAGCTTCCTACCCAGAGCCTCATAAACCCTTTTGATATTCTGAAGGCTATGCCTTGCAGCATCATTCGTTCCCATGGAACAAAAGGAAGGGATAACAGTCAGTGGGCTTCATGAGTCTCGTCAGCCTCTCTGATATATCACGGATTTTTGCAAATGGGAGACAGCACACCTCTCAAGACATTTTATCAGGCCCACAAACTACTGATTCCATACCCCTCAGCAAAGGTCTCCTACCACCACCACATGCCTCCTCCGAGGATTGGCAGAAGCCACTTTGTGTGCTGAACCATCCAAGGTCTCATGCACATTCTCTGAGGCCTGACTCTGCTGCTCTCCTTCCAGTTCCTTGTCATCACTGACAAGGGAGAGAGCTTCAAACTGGTTCTGTAATTCCAAACTTGTAGAATGGCCCCTACTCCTTCTATTTCTATGAGTCACATTCTTCCAAACATCAACCTCCTGTGTATCAGAACTAACCTCCTCCACAGAGACATCCCCTGCATATTCCTGAACCAGGACCTTCTGCTCTGCTCTAAGAAAACCTCCTGCTCCCTAATATGCTGTATAGTGGCTAATTGGGCCTCAAGTTGCTGGACCTTCTCATCCAGCAATACAACCAACTTGCATTTGCTGCAGGTGTAGTTTGGCACATCCACAGGCAAGAAGACAAACATCCCACAGCCGTTGGAGGTGACTGCAGCAGTTCCCTCAATGTCCATATTGAATACTCTGAAGTAGGCACTAGAACAGAACTCTGTGCCTCCCCCTCAAACTGTCAGGGGATGACAGGACATACAATCCCTGGCAGAAGCCAAAAACTGTCTCAGCAGACTTGGTATAAACCCTTTCCCAAGAATACGCACACACAGAGTGTTTCACGTCCAGAAAACAAGAGGTGCTTCAATCTTCAAAGTAGTTCAGCCATTCTCAATATCTATAGTCATCAGTCAAAGTGCTACACCAGACACCATAGAATCACAGGAAGAGAATATACACATCAGCATAGCACTGACTTACTTAATCACATGGTTACGTGGCATCAGGTTTTTTTTTCTACATAGCTTGCACTCTAGTAACCCTCCTTTTGCAGTTGTGGCATGACTAGGCATGACTTGGCAGCTCATGGAGTCAGCCATTATGACTCAGCATGGTTTCTCCAATTGTCTGTCCATTTTAAAATGGAATTCAGTCACTAACTCCTGATACAAATTCCCCGGCTAAACACACAAGCCAAACATCTCTGTCGGCCTCGCTCCTGTATGTCAAACTACAGAGACTGGGACTTCAGCTATAGAGAGAGCTACTGGCTGCTAGCTCCTCCCTCTGCCTCTCACCTACTTCCTCTCAACAGTCTCTGACTCACTTCCTCTCAACACAAGCAGCTCACCAAACAAATGCTAATGAGTCCCCCCTCACACGGCAAGCCTACACTTGGATCTAGAAGCCTGCAAAGAGAATCACTTCTGCCCTCTCCTGAGTACCCTCAATAACAGATTTATTAGAGTAAGGGAGTAACACAAAACCTGAGGCCACACAATCATGAGTGCATTGAAAGCTAACACCCCCTCTGTCCAGAGTCTGGATACAAAGTGGGAAAACTTGTGATTGTTGTGCAAGGCAAGCAGATCCACTGACAGTATGCCGAATCTGTGCACAATCATCTGAAACACTAACAAATTTAGGCCTCACTCCGAAGTTAAGCAGGGACCAGCAAACTGTCCAAAGTTCGAGAAAATTGATACTGTAGTAACTTTCCACCTGAGACCACAAACCCTGAACCATCTGAGATTCATAGTGTACCCCCAACTCCTCAACGAGGCGTCAGTGGTCACCACTATCCTCCTGGTATCTCAAATCAGCATTCCTTGCAAAGGAACATCCGAGAGCCACCACCTCAGAGATTCCTTTAGTCAGGGTGAAATATAGGCCTGTAACTGACGTTTCTGAGCAATGTGATCTTGAAAGCGCAGGAGAGCCCATTGCAGTTGTCTCAGATGGAATATGGCCCAGGGGACTGACTGGGTTTAGGCAAGCTACCATACTGCCCAATAATTTCTCTAGAGACATGCGGAGGAACTCTTCTTGGCTCAACACATCCCTGACCAAGTCTTGTAGCTTCATTCTCCAATCGTCAGGGAGAAAGATGTGATACTTGATCATATCCGAGATGGTTCCTAAGTGCTCCAACCATTGAACCGGTTCCAAGTGACTCTTGCCCCTGTTGATCACAAACCTATGGGACTCCAGACACTGGATGGTAGACTGAAAGCCAGTGTCGCCTTTTCAAGAGATGACGCCCGTATTAACAGATCATCTGTGGGCAAGATGGATCTGGATATGCAGTTAGGCTTCCTGTAAATCTGAAGAGGCTAAAAAACCCCTTCCTGGATACCCTCTAGAATTGTCCAAAGAGTCTCCATGTGGAACTTGTGCTTGCCACCCAGTGATTAACTCTACAAAGGCAGAGAATAGCTCATCAATCCTTGTTTTAGTTTGAAACTAAAACTAGAAGGGAATAGGACCCCAAGAATTTCTCTGAGGTCAGCACTGGCTCTATTGCCTGAATTTGTAACAGCTGGTCTATAGCCTGATGCATGAGGATCCGTTTCTATATGCAGGTTGTTGGACAAGATCGAATGAAAATTGGGGATGGAAGTGACAGGAAGTCTATTGCATACCCCTGACTGACCATCCCAAACACCCAGACATCTGAGGAGGTAGTCTCCCAGATTTGAGCAAATTGGGTCAGCCAACCTCCTATGGAAAGAGGCCACCAGCCAAAGAGACTGCCCTGTCTCGCTCCCTTGTTTGCAGGTTAGGGGAGTACCAGCTTGGAAGAAAATAGAAAAAGAACCTTTAGTAGGCTGTTTGGAGAATTCCAGTTTTGCCTGTAGGATCTAAAATCCCTCCAATTAAACTGGCTCCTAGGAGATTTTCACACTATGCTGTTATAGTGTTACTATTCCACTTTATTTGCTATGGCTCCCTCCTGTGGAATCCTGGGCTTTGCAGTTAAGAGAGGGGCATTTGCAACTCTCAGTCAGAGAGATCTTAGGCCTCATTAAACTACAAACTCCAGAATGCCACAGGATGAAGCCGGAGCAGTTAAAGTGGAATAGTAACACTATAAAAGTGTAGTGTGAAAATCTCCCTAGTCCCCCAAAAAGTTTGGTCCCCAGGTCAAAAAGATTTGCAATCTTCCTCCTTAGGAAGGAGTGGAAGTGCTTCTTTTTTGTCTTTAGTCTCAATCAAAACATCATCTGACATGTCACCAAAAGGTTTGGATCCTGTGAAAAGGCAACTAGTAAGGTTAGAGTTAGCTTTGCTATCTGCATTCCAATTTTAAGCCATAATTGGCGACCTGCAGCAACGTTCACAGCCAAGGATCTAGAAGAGAATTTTAGAGCATCCAAGCTAGTGTCTGCCATGAAGGCATATGCTTTAGAGAGTTTATAAGCACCCTGCTTGAATTTGGTCTCCCTCTCAGGGATGTCAACCAGTATGCCCTTGGTCCACCTAATGGCCTCCCTAATAGCTAGGGCTGACGCTTCATGTACCCTGCACAGAAAAACCTCCACTTTTTTTTTTAAATCCTTAGGGCTTTTAAGGTTGTTGTCACCATCACAAGGAAAGAAGGGAGCCTGAGACCAATCCTTCCACAGGAGAATCAATGGCGGGGGGGGGGACAATTTAAACTTATTCATATCATTTGTAGGTAATGTATAAAATGACTTGGTCACTATAGGGGACGGGCGACCAGTCCCAGGGTGCAGCCATTCGCCTTCCAACACTTCAGAAAACATTGCAGGAAAAGGAATAATATTATGGTCTAATTTGCCCTTGGATCTCAATTCAGGTAGTCCTTGAGTCTGAGATTCAGACTCACAGAGAGGCCCAAGTTTTGTTTTTGTTTTTTTTAACCTTGCATGCCAATATCTGAAAAGCACTGGCATCACACTGTCTAAATGAGACCTGATCAGCCAGCAAGTCACATTCCTCTAACAACTCTCCCCCATCTCAACAGAGACCTCTGACTCCTGATCCTCCCATGAAGTAACGACAGAAGAGTGTTGCCTCATATTTCACCTTTTTAGGTGGAGGGCCCACTCTGTTCTGGGAAATGGGAGTATCTCTAACTGCCTGCCCAAGTGTTGTGCAAAAGGCTAAGACACCTCTCTTTCTCTCCTTCCCTTCATGAGTCTGGTCAGCAGCCACAGTCAATGAGGGAAATGGCGCAGCTCCACCCTCTGGACATTGCTTTTGGTGAGAAGGTCCCACGGCCTCTAAATCAAGGCCTAACAAGCCCGTCCCTTCCTCCTCAACCTGTTGGCCTACCAGTACAGTACACTGGACTACAAAGGCAATCCAGCTGGCCAGCTGGGGCAGGAGTTTGTTCCTGTCCAAAATAAGCAGGGGAAGGCAGGCGGGGGGAGCAGGATTCATCCATGCGCCAGCCGTAATGGCTGCCATGCCTAAGTCTCTTCAACAGCACCAGCATGGCCCACCTCAGAAAATGAGGCCCCGTCACAATCCAGTACTGCTTGTGTGGTCTCCAGGGAGAGGTGGGGGGAAACAGGATTCACCATGCTCCAGCTGTGAAGCCTCATTGATAATGCAAGCATGGTCCCCCTGAGAAAATGAGGCCCCATCACACTCTGCCGCTGCTTGTGCAGTCTCCAGGGAGCCTGCCAGTGACCTCGAGAGGACCAGCAGTTCCCTTCCAGCCATCTGCCCTGACAATGGCAGAAACGCCATGACCCCTGAATCCTCCTCAGATGACAGGTCAAAGCAACACAGGCTACAATTAGCCATCCTCTTGAAATTCTATCCAGAGCACTGGAGCTTGGATCTCCTCCCTGGATGCTAGTACTACTATTCTATTGGTTATTGCCCTGCCTGTCTGGAGCTCGAGTAGGAGCCAAACCCAGTCTAAAGGACTCCCTCCCCACACTGCTGGGGGAAAAAAAAACCTTTCCCACACTACAGTTTTAAAAGCTGTAATTACATACAAATGTATTCCCAACACTAGAAAAACAAGGGCCCAGTCTAAACAGTGAAAATATCCCTGGTGGAATTTGCTGGGAATCCTACCTGTCTAAACAGGATCCAGCGCCAATCCACACTATTTGGAAGGAAGGGGGCCCAAAACAGCAAATCTGAGGAGGTAAAAACCTTAGCAGATTTCCCCATACTTTTTCAAAAAACGCAAGGGGGTGCACATTTTTGCTCATTTGGACTACTGAACAATAAAAAAAAATTGAAGGGAAACACAAAGCTGATTGGCCAAGCGAGAGCGGGGGCGGGACTTGCTAGGAGGGCAAGTGCCCATTGCCGCCATGTTGGATTTTCGCCTTAGCGATGGCTCACTAAGGCAACAAAAAGGATCGATATTTTCTGTTTTGCTTTCTGGTAAAATTGGAGAATCTATCACACCAGCACACCTTGGGATGACTTAAAAAAACACAGCAGTGATGAAGAACTAATGCAAGTAAATCACACACAACCGCCATCAGGAATGTGAGGCTTATCAGGGCTTCTGAGGCCAGAAAAACCATTTAGACATGTTGCTGCTGCTGTGAGATGCCAATACTATGACGTATTTGGGATTCCCCCCCCCTCCCCGCCTGTAGATGGGCCCAAGATGAGGAACTGAACTTTTCACCTGTGAGAACATATTAAGTTTATGAACTGAAATGACTACAGTCTCATCCCAGACATAAAAAGGTTTTTGGTTTGTTTGTTTGTTTACATTAGGCAGCTGAAATTGTACTTGATGAAAATGTGATCATTCTTGTAGCTTTAAAATCCAGAAATGACTTCTCTTTTTAAGATTATTCTTCAGATTAACACCACCAATTGCTCTTTATTCAAAATGTTTCTAACTGCTTAGCTCTAAAAAAAAATCTTACTTACAACACAAATTTTGTAGAATCAAGATCTTAATAGTTATTCATCAGAATTTCACATGAAAAAGTTGTTGCAACCCAGCCTTCTGATACAGAGTGGCTACAGTCTTGTGTATCTGAGTATGCTAAATTCCACTGAAATACAGTACCACAGCAATCTAGTATGCCAGTTCTAAATGTAATTATTTGCCAGTTCCTAGGAAAATACTTCCAGGCTACCTTTGAGAACCAGACTTCAGTATTACTGCATTAAATAGAAGGGCAGAAATGCATCATTCATTAAAATGAAGTTGTAGTAATTTGACTACAGTACTGGCTGGGACTTCAGAAATCCAGGTGCCATTCCTCTGCCCCCATTAATGAATTACAGCAGTGATCTTGGAAAAGCCTTACTCTTTTAGCCTATCCTAACTCACAGAGAATTTCTGAGAAAAATGGGATGAATAGCCATGCATGCAGTTTTGAGTTCACTGGAAGAAAGGCAGGTTATAATTGTAACAAACTGAACTCAGCAGGACTTCCAAGTAAACATGCATCTAACTAAACATTAGTCTGAAAGGTGACAATCTCTCTACCAGTAGTTTGTAACTGTGCCGTTTCCTTCCCTATGGAAATGTTTGTTTTTGGACTATATAGAATCTACTTGATTATAATTTTAAGAGAGAGATACACAGCAAAGAAGATATCTGGGAAGTTCTTAGGAATTATACTTCATTTCAAAAGCTATCACTATGCCTTGGCTACCTAGCCTACAGTGAAAATAAATTCTGTTTTACCACAGATTATTTAACACCCATAAATATCATCATATTCTGAGGGTTCAAGATACAGCATACAAACTAGGAAGCAACTGTGCTTTTGACAAAGTGAGCATGCTTAGGTCTTGAGCTGCACAATTTTTTCCTCACAGTTTCTCAAACTTTTTGAACTTTTCCATCCTCCATCTCCAGATTCATAACTTCTTCCATCAAGTGCCTCCAACTCCTACAGCTGATGCCAAGTTGATGTGTGGAGTTAATTTTCCTTTCCTGCAGCTAATACTTACAGACACACAAGTACTACTCCAATACTGGCAATAGAGCAGAAGCAGGGTATGATAACACTAATTCTCTTTTCCTTTAAAACAAACCCACAGATCATCCTGTGCTTCTTTTTTTCCTGACTCAGATGGCACTGATAAAGGAATGGTGATATAGTATCTGTACATGACCTTATGACAATGAATTATGGTCCACTGCAAAGCGCACCTAACCTATCCTAGTGGGGGAGGAATGTTCCAAAAATTTCAGTGTCTCATACTTCCCAAAACTCTTTTCCCCTTCACAATTCAGTGGTCATTTTTTCCCCAAACTATCCGACTAATACTTTGGAGAGCTACTGTCCTAACAGCTGAGTCCTATGTATGCTTATATAAATCCTCCCACTCTATACAGGTTGAGTCTCCCCTATCCAGAATACTGAAATCTGAAATATTCCAAAATGTCCAGACGGGTAGCTCAAATAGTGACACCTTTGGTTTCTGATGGTTCCGTGTACACAAACATTGGAGATTTTCACACTACACTGTTGTAGTGTTACTATTCCACTTTATTTGCTATGGCTGCCTCCTGTGGAATCCTGGGATTTGCAGTTTAGGAAGGGGCATTTACAACTCTCAGCCAGAGAGCTCTTAGGCCTCACTAAACTACAAACCGCAGAATTCCATAGGAGGCAGCCAGAGCGGTTAAAGTGGAATAGTAACACTATAATGGTGTAGTGTGAAAATCTCCTTTGTTTCATGCAGAAATTAAAAATACTGTATATCAAATTATTTTCAGGCTATGTGTATACAGTGTATATGAAACATAAATGAATTTCATGTTTAGACTTGGGTCCCATCTCCAAGATCTCTCATTATGTAAATGCAAGTATTCCAAAATCCAAAATATTCCAAGATCTCAAATATCGCTGGTCCTAAGCATTTTGGATAAGAGAGACTCAAACTATAGTGGCTTTTACTTCTAGGTCTTTATTTCGAAGAGTGAAGCGTACATTCACTTACATTCAAAGATGCATGAATTTGGGCTAGCTTGGTAGCCAGCCAAAACTGGTGCTTACTACTGCTGAACTTTTAGCAATAGCTGAAGTGTTTAAGTCCACATGGTCATTCAAGCACTAGGCTAGAATAGAGCCATCTGTATTTTCTTGAGCCTAAGACACACTTCCAAAGCACCATGATCTTGCTGATTTTTGAGCCTTTCAAAAATACTCAAAACCTTCAGCCCTTCATCAGAACAGAATTTTCTGTTAGAATTAAAAACCTACTCACTGGTGGCAAGCTACACATGTTTTAATGAATTTACTAGGCGCTTTCTTTCTTTTCTTTTTCTTTTAATAATGGAGGTACATCAGATCGGTGTTTAAGATATACTGTAAGGTCCACAGAGACAATGTATGCACCAACCTGAGAGAATTAGGCTTTGCATACCATTCTTTACATATTATATATTAGACTATGCCCCATAAATCCCACAGTAGTAAATAATAGTCCCAATGAAGTTACCATTATAGCAAGCAAACATACAGTAGTCAAGTGTCATCCTTTACTACGAAACCTGTTCTGGCCAGTTTTCATTTTGCCTGTGAGTGTTTACTAAATTAAAGTTTAGACAGGCCTAATGTTATGATTCATAGGATTTTAAATTAAAGTTCCATATATGTTTTCCAAATCTTTTCACTTGCCTTAAAATGGGAAAAGTTTAGTATACAATATTGTTTGACAGTTTCCAGAGAGGCAAAAACTGGCATCAGAAGGGGTTAAGGAGTAAGAGGTAGGAAATGCAGTTGATTATTTAACTATTTTGATGGAGAGGCCTTCTGTCACTCTGCCAAGAAAAAAACAGAAGGCACAGTGAGGGAAAGGACACAACTTCTTGCTTCTTACTTTATCTTGCTATTCTGCCCCCCACACACACACACAAACTTACAACCTTGTGGGGAATCTTTTTAAACTCCATGCTTCATACATGACCACTTAATGTAATTAATGCTGCTAATAATGCCATAACGGATCACAGTGAAATATAAACAAAAGGACATAAGCAAGACCCCATAAAATACTGGCCTTTTAATCTAATCTGGTCACCTGTCAAATCTGACAGCTGGATTCAGTGCCCCCACCCACCCCCAAAAACACTATGAATACTATTTGCTATTTTCTTCTTTGTATCCTATAGGAAGCCAGTGTCGTGAGTGGTTTGAGCATTGGACTATGGCTCTCAAGACCAGAGTTAAAATCCCCATTCAGCCATGGAAACCCACTAGGTGACCTGGGGCAAGTCACACTCTCTCAGCCACAAAGGAAGACAAAGGCAACACCCTGCCAAACAAAGCTCGTCAAGAAACCCCTAGATAGGATTACCATAAGTCAGAAACGACTTGAAGGCACACAACAACAACAAATCCTATTTCAATATCTTCACATCTAAGCTAGTATGGTTATTAGGGGATGAAAATACTGTATATGCTCCAATTTAGAATGAGCCCCTGTCTGTAATCCTAAAAACATTTTTAGACACACCTCCTAGTACTCCTGATGATATAGAGCACACTCTTTAAGCCCCATTTTAATTATGGCCCCCAAAGAACTGTAACCAAGTTTAACAGGAGCTTAACTGTAATAACAGTAGTAGTAATATTTTATTTCTTACCTGCTTTTCTCCAAGGCTCAAGGCAGGGTACAACATAATTAAAATAAAATATACAACTAAACACATAAAACTATTTAACACCTAGGTTTAAACACATAAATATAAGATTTAAACAACCATTACACATCAAAATAATCCATACATGAACTTAAAATATACTAATTTAAAATTCATAGTTTAAAGTTGACTGGGTAGGGCTGCCGGAAGAGATACGTCTTTAATACTGTTTTAAATTCAGACAGCACGTTTAAGCTGTCAGCAGGTCATTCCACAGTCTAGGGGCAACTGACAAAAAGGTCCTCTGGGTAACAGTTGTCGAGGGATGATAGGACAATCCCCGGCAAAAGCCAAAAACTATCTGAGCAGACTTAGTAGCAACTTAGTAGTTCCCAAGAATACTCGCACACAGAGTGTTTGACATCCAAATAAGCAGGAGGCACTTTCATCTTCAAAGTCAAACAGTTCCAATATATATACAGATATTTACAATTGAAGGAGAAACTGCTTCACCAGGCATCAGCATTCCCAAGAAGAGAGTGAGCTTTGGACTAGCTCACATATAGATAGATAGATAGATAGATACACATCTACAGAACATTGGCATCTAGTAGCCTGACTAGGCATGACTTGGTAGTTCATGGAGTCAGCCATTATGACTCAGCATGATTCTGCACTTGTTTGGCCATTTTACAATGGAGTTCAGTATCTAACTCCTGACATGAACTCCATAGAAAATGGCCAAACAACTGCTAAATCATGCTAGCCAAGGAACTGCCAAGTCAGGCTAGCCTTGAGGCCACAGCTGCACAAGAAGGTTACTGCAGGGCAACTGCCTTGAGCTTGAAGATAAAGTGCCTCCTGTTTGTTTGGATGACAAACACTCTGTGTATGAGTATTCTTGGGAACGGGTTGCTGCTAAGTCGGCTGAGATATTTTTTTGGCTTCTGCTGGGGATTGAGTGTCCTATCATCCCCCAACATGATTTTCAGTTGTTTTCATCTGCACTATATGTTGCTTTGGGACCCACCTTGGGAGAAAGGCAAGGTGTAAAATAAATCATTAAGACAATGTTGTTGTGTGCCTTCAAGACATTTCCAACCCTTGAGAAGACTGGTTGAGAGGAGGTTTGCCGGGTGCCTCCCTCTAAGGCTGAGACAGTGTGCCTTGCCCAAGGTCAAGCCAGTGGGTTTCCATGGCTGAGTGGGTATTGGAACCTGGGTTTGCCTGTATGTCTCTCTGAGGCTGAGAAAGTGTGCTTTGCCCAAGATCAAGCCAGTGGGATTCCATGGCTGAGTGGGTATTGGAACCCGAGTTTGCCTGTATGTCCCTCTGAGGCTGAGAAAATGTGCCTTGCCCAAGATCAAGCCAGTGGGTTTCCATGGCTGAGTGGGTATTGGAACCCAGGTTTGCCTGTACGTCCCTCTGAAGCTGAGAAAGTGTGCCTTGCCCAAGATCAAGCCAGTGGGTTTCCATGGCTGAGTGGGTATTGGAACCCAGGTTCCTGTATGTCCCTCTGAGGCTGAGAAAGTGTGCCTTGCCCAAGATCAAGCCAGTGGGTTTCCATGGCTGAGTGGGGATTGGAACCCGGGTCTCCAGAGTCACTGTCCAATGAATGCCCAAACAAACCACTCCACCGACTCTCTAATGAAGACAATCTCTGCCCCGAAACGCTTACACAGGCGTATGGGGGAATCATTCTCGGGAGCCCTTCACGTCTGAGAGGGAAGGCGCTTTCCAGAGCTCGGACAACCCACCCCCAAAGCCATTCTGCCCTCCCGCAGCTCCCTCTTCCTCATCCGCCCAGCACTGCTACCAAGCGACCCTCTCAGCCCAGAGCTGGAGCTGCCTCACCAAAGGGCTGCCCCGCCTCCCCTCCCTCCCCGGGGAATCCTGTCCTGAGCTGTGCGCCTGCGCTCATTCTCTTCCTCCTCCTCCTCCTTTTCCCTCCCCCCTCCTCCCCCTCCCTCGGGCCCCCATTCCGCCAGCGCGAGAGGGCCCCATCTGCTCACCCGCCTCGGGCCCATCCGCAGCCCCTTCTCAGGAACGCCGGCCACCCAATCCCCCCGCCTCAGGGCCCGCTCGGCCGCCAGTTCTGCAGGCGCTGCGCCGACCGACCCACAGTCAGATGACAACACCAGCACCACCTCCGCCCACTCCCCGCTGATTGGACGAGGAACTCCGGTGACGTCCACTCTTCCCCCCTCCCCAGGCTCTCTTTTGGTGCGCATGCGTCCCCTTGCCGAGCTCTCTCTCGCTCGCTCGCTCGCTCGCTCTCCCCGCCCTGCCCAAGTCCTGGAGGGGGGAAGCGTGTCGTCCTCGCTCCTCGCGTCTCGTGTGAGCGCTTCCTTGAGGGCTGCGAGAAGGCGTCAGTTGGGATTCGGGGCGCTCCCGCTATACAAGGGAGTTTACCGAATAAAGGGAGCCCGGCAGGAATTTCCAGCTCCGACTAGTTAGGACTACTTCATATATTTGATTTTACATATTTGGCAGTGAGCCCGCCTGTGCAGCACAAATAAATAAAGAAGCATACATTCGTTTGGTAGAACAGTGGTTCTTAACCTTTTTCTTTACCAGGGACCCCCCCTTAAAATATTTTTCGTCAAAACCGTAAAAAATAAATTATAATACAATTACACCATCCATTAAACCTTCCCTCAGAGGCACTGAGGGAGCGGGGGGAAGACTTTTCTCCTGCAAGTTTGTGGCTGGAGCAGATTGAATGGCAATGTGCAGGCCAAGCCAGCCAGCCAGAGCCTTAGCTCCCTTATGTGGCCACTCCACTGCAGGGAGGAGGTGGGCCGAGCCATCATGGAACCCCTGTGAGGGTATCATGGACCCTTGGGGGTTCCCGGATCACAGGTTGAGAATCTCTCTCTCTCTGGCTTTTCTTCGCAAATGAAGATCCAGGAAGGACTCATCCCACGCTTTATGCAAGCGCACTGATGACTAAAAAGGTCAATACGAGATAAACAAGTCCGGTTGCAGAAAGCACAGCAGAAGGTCTCCTTGGGTGATGTTTCCGGGTTGTGATTCTTTCAGCATTGTCATTTCTCTTCAAGACTTGTTCGGCGTGCGTTCTCAAATAAGGCTGCAGCATTGTGGATAGTGCGTCTCCATGCCTCCCAATGTGAGGCCAGGGAGGACCATTGTTGCTGATCAATTTGGCCGAGCCTGAGATGTTGTTTCAGGGAGTCCTTGTATCGCTTTTTTGGAGCACCCCTCTTACGCTGACCCGTGGCGAGTTCACCGTAGAGTAGTATTTTGGGGAGGCGATGGTCCTCCATCCTAGATACGTGCCCTGCCCAGCGCAGCTGTGTTCTCAATATCATGGCCTCAATGCTGGTGATCCCTGCTTGCTCAAGGGACAGCCACTAGGGTAGAAAATAACAGTTTCCCCTCAGTCTTTTTTTTAGTGGTCTGTTCAGGTAGCTTTTAAACTTCATTCTAAGATATGGAAGGCAACCTGGTACAATTCCTGATACAGTGTATTTACTGTTACAATATAGTAGCTTTTAGTAACTGTATAACAATTGATAACAAATATAAATGTAGGGGAAGTTAGCAATGTCTATTGTTAACAAATAGTCTTACAAACAAATTGACAATGCAAAATACTCATTAATGTTCCAAAAACCAATCTTATGTTGTCAAGACATATCCAAACAATATCATCATAAGGGTAGTGAGCAAGTCAAGTATTTAGCTGAATGACAGTACAATGTGAAAACCAATACAGTTGTCCCTCCATATCCATGGATTTGGTCTCCACAGACTTAAGTATTCACAGCTTGAAAATATTATTTAAAAAATAATGCTGGTAATCCCAAAAGCAAACCTTGATTTTGCCATGCCGTTGCATATAACGGGATTTGAGTATTCACAGATTTTGGTATCCATGTGGGGGGTGTCCTATAACCAAACCCCAGCGAATATGAAGGAACAACTGTCTCTATCTCTCTCTGGCTTTTCTTCGCAAACGAAGATTCAGGAAGGACTCATCCCGCGCTTTCTGCAAGCGCGCTGATGACTAAAAAGGCCAATCCGAGATAAACAAGTCCGGTTGCAAAAAGCACAGCAGAAAGTCTCCTTGGGTGATGTTTTTGGGTTGTGATTCTTTCTGTGTTGTCGTTTCTCTTCAAGACTTGTTCGTCATGAGTTCTCAAATAAGGCTGCAGCATTGTGGATAGTGCGTCTCCATGCCTCCCGATGTGAGGCCAGGGCAGACCACTGTTGGTGATCAATTTGGCCGAGCCTGAGATGTTGTTTCAGGGAGTCTTTGTATCGCTTTTTTGGAGCGCCCCTCTTACGCTGACCCGTGGCAAGTTCACCGTAGAGTAGTATTTTTGGGAGGCGATGGTCCTCCATCCTAGAAACGTGCCCTGCCCAGCGCAGCTGTGTTCTCAATATCATGGCCTCAATGCTGGTGATCCCTGCTTGCTCAAGGACAGCAACATTCGTCACATAGTCAGTCCAGTGTATATTTAGGATTGTGCGTAGACAGCGCTGATCATAGAATCATAGAATCATAGAATTGCAGAGTTGGAAGAGACCACAAGGGCCATCCAGTCCAACCCCCTGCCACACAGGAAATCTTGATCAAAGCATCCCCGACAGATGGCAATCCAGCCTCTGTTTAAAGACCTCCAAGGAAGGAGACCCCACCACGCTCTGAGGGAGCGTGTTCCACTGCCGAACAGCTCTTCCTGTCAAAAAGTTCCTCCTCATGTTGAGGTGGAATCTCTGTTCTTGGAGCTTGCACCCATTGCTCCATGTTCCAGTCTCTGCAGCAGCAGAAAACAAGCCTGCTCCATCCTCAGCGTGACATCCCCTCAAATACTTAAACAGGGCTATCATATTGCCTCTTAACCATCTTTTTTCCAGGCTAAACATACCCAGCTCCCTAAGTCTCTCCTCATAAGGCATTGTTTCCAGACCTTTCACCATTTTAGTTGCCCTTCTCTGCAGACGCTCCAATTTGTCAATATCCTTTTTGAATTGTGGTGCCCAGAACTGGACACAGTATTCTAAGTGAGGTCTGACCAAGGCAGAATAGAGTGGCACTATTACTTCCCTTGATCTAGACACTATACCTCTGTTGATACAGCCCAAAATCGCATTGGCCTTTTTAGCTGCCGCATCACACTGTTGGCTCATGTTCAACTTGTGGTCTACTAGGACTCCTAGATCCCTTTCGCATGTAGTCTCATTCAGCCAGGTCTCTCCCATCCTATATTTATGCATTTCATTTTTCCGCCCTAAATGCAGCACCTTCCAGTTCTCCGTATTGAATTTTATTTTGTTAGCTTTGGCCCAGCTCTCCAGTCTATCCAGGTCATTCTGAATTTTGATCCTGTCCTCTAGGGTATTAGCTACTCCTCCTAATTTGGTGTCATCTGCAAATTTGATAAGTATGCCCCTAATTCCCTCATCCAAGTCATTGATAAAGATGTTGAATAGCACTGGGCCCAGGACAGAACCCTGTGGCACCCCACTGGTCACATCTTTCCAAGACGAAGAGGAGCCACTGCTGAGCACCCTTTGGGTTGATGAAAGTGCTCGAGGAGTCGTAGGTGGTGGTGATAGGTGACCCATGTTTCAGATCCATAAAGGAGGATAGACAGTACGATGGCTCTATACACACTGATTTTTGTGCTTTGCTTCAGGTGTTTATTGCTCCAGACTCTTTTGTGAAGTCTTCCAAATGCACTATATGCGTTTGCTAATCTGTGATCGATCTCTTTGTCAATCTTGGCATCTGAGGAGATGATGCTTCCCAGGTAGGTGAACTGCTGAACGGACTTGAGTACAGATTTGCCGACAACTGTAGTTCACAGTAGAACCAGTTGAATTTAAGATGAGGATTCAAAAGAGAAGTACAGCTTTCCAGGGTAATATAAACGTTTCATCTGAGAAATGACTTATTCATCTTCCCATTATAATCTGGATAGCTTCTGTTTATATAATAATAATTGGAGAAATCATGACTAACCATATTATTAAACATTATCGAAACAAACATAAAAATATAGCGCTACTGTCACGAACATTTTTGCTGCCTGATGCAAAGACCAAAATGGTGCTCTCTTCTCCCCCATGCCTTAATGGACACTATAAAAGCAGATCAAGTTGGCCTTTGAACTTTATTTGAAACACTCGGGTGACATTCTCCACTGCACCTAAAGCTGGCTTTGGGGTGTGCAGAGTAGTTCATAAGGCAATTGTAGCTCTGTACAAACAGTCTCCTTCAGATTTCTACCAGAGACAAATGCCTTTTACCTTACCAAGCATTATTGTCTTTTCTAGTGTCTTCTCATGATATGGCCAAAGTACAACGTTCTCAGTTTAGTCATCTTGGCTTCTAGGGAGACTTCAGGCTTGATTTGTTCTTGTTGTGTGCCTTCATGTTGTTTCCAACTTGTGGCAACCCTAAGGCAGCCTATCAGAAAGTTTTCTTGACAAGATTAGGTTGGTTGGGTGGGTGTCTTTGCTTTCCTCAGAGACTGAGAGAGTGTGACTTGCCCAAGATCACCCAGGGGTTTCCATGGCTGAGCAGGGATTTGAACCCGGGCCTCCAAAGTCCTAGTCCAATGCTCAAGCCGCTACACCACACTGGCATGCGTGGCTACTTCACAATTTGCTCTAGGGCCCATTTATTGGTCTTTTTTTTCTCACTCCACAGTATTCATAGAACTCAAGCATCACATTTCAAATGAGTTTATTTTCTTCCTATCAGCTTTCTTCACTGTCCAGCTTTCACAACCATACATAGAAATGGGAAGTACAATGGTGTGGATAATCTTAACTTTGGTATTCAATTATATATCTTGAAACTTCAGGATCTTGCCTAGTTCCTTTATACCAGCCCTTCCAATTCCTAATTTTCTGATTTCTTGACTGCAATCTCCGTTCTGATTAATGACTGAACCAAGGTAAGGAAAATCTTGAACTATTGCAAAGTCTTCATTGTCTACTTTAAAGACCACATCTGTGGTCTTTATTTTTGTTTTATTAACACCCAGCTGTAAGTCTGACTTTGCACTTTCTTCCTTGATTTTCTTCAGTAATCATTTCAAGTCTTTGCTATTTTCTGCTACTAGTATGGTGTCATCTGCACATCTCAAATATTTATGTTTCTTCCTCCAATTTTCATGCCTCCTTCCTCTGAGTCTAATCTTGCTTTATGGATGATATGTACATGCCAGTATTAATACACAGTTTTCCAGTTACTTTCAATTTACACCACTGGTAATAAACATTTAAGACACAGAACTTTGATTGCTTTTCTCTTGGCAGCAGCTCAACTTGCACTGGCCAAAGCTTGGAAGAGTAACCTCTACTCCTTCTCTTTTCCATAGTTGTTACAGATGCTGGATCCTGTCCTTTCTTACATCTGGTGATCATTTCTCAAATTCCTAGTAAGAGCTTCTCTTCTTTTCCCAGGATTGGTTTCAGTCACAAAATTTAGCTTAAAAAAGAGTGAAGCCAACACTTCTCTGACTTCCATCCAGTTTCCACTATGTGAATTTTTCAGGTTATAATGTTTTGACAGAAATACACTGCAGCGAGAAATGTTAATAAATCAGCTCTGTTTCAGTTAGTGTGATATTTGATTCTGCTATAATTAGCATGTTTATTTCTAACCCTTTTCTATGAAAACAAAAATAATTTCAGTTGTTTCCAACTGCAGATTGAAAAAACAATTATCTCTCTCCAAAAAAGATAAAGGAAGAGGGAGAAATCAGTGATCTCTCGAGATGTAATTCTGCTCAATCTTTATTATGCTATACAAATACATTTTCCTCCATTTCTTATTCATCATCTGTCTATTTTCCTTCAAAACTGTAAAAATCAGCATTCGAAGTCCCTGACTACAAACATATCATCTGTATCTAGCCATTTTTAGTGAAGAGAAACACAGAATTTCCATGTCCATTATCACTATTTTAAGAAAATTTCTGTGGGGTGTGTTTGTGCTTTCACATGCTCACCTTAGTCCTTTTGTACTGCAAGGCTGGAAGACTTCAGGCTTTGAGTTCTATTTTCTTTTCTACTTGAATTAGAGATCATCCAACTAGAGTCAGATGCAAAATACTCTCAGGCGCGCAGACATATACTGTACTTAAGAATTAAAGAACAGGATATTTATGAGACTTAATCAACCCAGGAATTTGTGGTCAGTATCCAAATCCAGCTCCCAAGTCCTTTCCCACAAAAATCCATTCCTGGTTTTCCCCAAAACATTCTTTTTCAACAGTATAATTTGGGGAGATGAAAAAAAAAAGTACAGTATTTTAGGTGTTACCATTGTTAAGAGGGCTGAGGGTCAGAAATCCTGGCAGACCTGGAGCAAATCACTCAGAGATCTACCACTAAATCTCTCTCTTCTGTCCATCCCTGCTCTGCTGAAGCCTGTTTTGTTTTTGAAGAGGGGTATATAGCAGCAAGATCCAATCTGTTTTAAATAGATAGAACATTGTATCATTAAATAATATTTTGTTTACATTCTATAAAGATTAAAATATGGTATTGAGACAAATAGCACTCTAATGAGACAGTGGGTGGGTGGGGGAGGAAGGGAAAGAGTTGCTCCAAATTCTATTTCCTATTAAAATATAAACTGCCAGTGGAGGGAGCTCAAGTGCTGAAGTACTATGAAACCTAACCATGAGTGGAGGTGATGCTGGGAATAAGCTCCAAAGATTAATATGTAACTTAATGTCCCCAGCATTAGAGACAAATAGTTATTTTCATACCACTGTACTGTATATTGCAGAAGCCTGATTCCCCTCCTCTCCACCAGGAGATAGGTAGATTTTAAAGAAGTAGCCATGTTAGTCTCTTGCAGCATAAAAAGGAGGAAGGAAGGAAAAGGGGCGGGGAGAAAAGTGGCAGCACTTTTAAGTCTAACCGTTTTTTATTTTCACATGAGCTTTCATGGATACAAACCCACTTCTTCGGATGTGGTTCAGAGTGATAATAGAGTATGCCAATATTTATCTCCCAAATCTCTACCATTTTCTTGTCACTTTTGCTTAATAAGGTTCCAATCTTTTCCTGAGAAGTTTGTTTACTGATGTTCTCATTCCCAAAGTCTTATTGCAACAACTATTGTAACTTTGTGCAAAAATTACAGGGTGGTAGGCAAAACACATGTTTTGCATGCAGGTCATCCCAGCTTCACTCCTAGAGCATCTCTGAAGATTATCAGACAGAAACGCAAAAAGCGTTCCTGTCTCAAAATCTCCAGTCCCATCCCTGTCAGAGCACAATAACCCTCCTCATCAGACTTATGTATATTCTGGCGTATAAGATGACTGGGTGTATAAGACACCCCCCCCCCATTTTTAAGTTAAAATATAGAGTTTGCCCCCCACCAGCCAGCCACCCGGCTGGAAATCCTGCCCCCCACCAGCCAGCCAGCTCAGTGGCTGTAGGTGATGGAATAGTCTGTGAAATTAAAGGACTGAGAACAGCTAAAAAAGCATGGGATACTTTGAAAAATCTCTGTGGTGTTTAATCTTTGGAAAGTAAGGTTGCATTAATAATTAAGTTGGTTAATATGAAGCTATCAAATCCCATATTTTTGAATGAGCACATTAATGATTTTAGAGCCACTTGCAAACTCCTGGAGAGGAAATCCCCAAAGCTATGCAAATGGGAATCTTCCTGGCAAGTTTACCAAAATACAATCCCATAATAAATACCTTGCAATTAAAGAATGATTTAACCTGCCAGAAGCTTTTATTCAGATAAGAGAATTTCACCATAGACAAAACTTGATGTCCTTTTAAAGACTGCTTCTCTTCTCTCCTGATCTAAATGGAGGGGAATTTAACACTTCAAAGGCAAAGCAGTCATTCTCACAGCAGGGGAAAAGATCTGCTGGGCATATAAGACGACCCCCCATGTTTGAGGAGATTTTCAAGTGTTACAAAGCAGTTTTATACGCCAGAATATACGGTACCTTCTCTTGCATCCAAAGACAGCCCAGGAATGAACAGAGTGCTAACAGAGCTCCATTTACTTCCTGGATCGAAATTCCCCCCACATTCTTGTGAGAAGACACAAGTGTGGGAAATTCAAAAAGAAAAAGAAAAAGAACATATAAAAACCAAGCACATTAACACACTAAAAAAATAACAAGTAACCCAGGAAGGTTCCTAAAAAGAGCATAGCCTACCTTTTTTTCATGATCCCACCCAGAAGTGTTCTGGCAGGACCACCCATTGATGTATTCACGGCAGGACAATGGTGTGGGGTTTCAAACGCTGGCAATGCCAGCACAGAAAAAAAACAGGTGATCTACTGACAGCTCAGCCCATCAAATAAATAGAACATCATTTGATATTGCCGTCCTTTTGCATTCTGCTGGTGTAGTTATGGTGCCACATTAGCTGTGTCTGATAATCTCTGTTTAAATGGAGGTTGGGAAAAACTTGTTCCTGGGGCTGAGGCTGAATCCATACCTGCAAAATAATCAGCTCCAATGTGCAGTATCCTGCCCCAGTTTGACCCCATTAACACCACTCACCTGTTTAAATCTCAACTTAAATTGATCTGGAAAACCACACATTTCCTCCACCCAAAGTCACAATGGCTGTGTTTTTTTTTTCCCTCCAGGCACACATATCCAAATCAACCAATAGCCTTTTTTGTTTGCCTGTCATTCCTACCACCCACCTGCACTCCCATTGGATGGCTCCCTCACCAGGTTTTCTTGCCCGTGAGAATTAAACATTTCCTCATTCAGTTGACACTTTGGAGCTGACAGTGTTATAATCAAAGAAATACAGTTTAAAACATAAAACCAATGAAAAGCACTAATAAAGACATTAGGGGGTAAAGGGGGAAACAGAACCCACTGCTTTTTAAACTGATGGGTCCTGCTTCCCCTGTTTTTCCCCTGGTGTCTTCCATCCAGCACAGCACAGCACACCCCTGCTTAACAGCCCAAACTCTGCCTGAGTAAAATGACCTTTGTCTGGAAAAAGTGAAACAGTAGAGCGTTAATCCGTGCCAAATGGTGACAGTTGGAGAATATGAGAATGTGAATTTGATTCTTTCACATTGGAAGGAGCAGAGCAGAAGCATTGTCAGGGGTGTTTGTGGGTCCTTCAGGTAGAGGAGGGGATCAATCCCTGAATTTTCACAACTTGAGCCTAGCGGGTGAGAGGGAGCAAAGTTCACAGTGGGAAGAGTCCCAAAGGTATTTAGGTTGGCATCCTTGTCTAGCAAGTGTAGTGCTGACATTTTTTTTTTTTTAGTTCAGTGTGCAATATTCAAATTCCCAAAGGGATGCCTCCATTTCAAGAGCCAGAGGGGCCTTCAGAATTTGAATATGAGGACTTTCAAAAGGGGGGGGGGATGGAGGTTATGACAGAGGGTATCCAACTTTTCCTTCCTAACCTCCAATGTCCTCCCCTATTCAAATATCTGGGTGTTCAAATGTTCAAAGGCTTGCAGAACTTCTAAAATGGAAGCATCCCTTTGGGCATTTGATTACACTGACCTGAAAAAGCAAACACTAGCAATACCATGCTTGCTGGACAAGAATACCAAACTAAACCCCTTTGGGACCCTTCCCGCCATGAACACTGCTCCCCTCCAACCCACCAGGCTCAAGTTGTATATGTGTGTTCTGGGGGAGGGGGCTGGAGGCTATGAAGGAGGGTTATGAAGTTTTTTTATATGATCACTGACTGAAGTCTAGGCTGTTGCAGTACTTGGAGGAGGAAAGAATGCTGAAAGGAGACCAGACAGTGCCCCCACCGTCTGATCTGCCCCCCCAATTCACCCATTCCTTCCTAGCCAACACCACTGTGTCTCTTTTTTCTTGTCCCACACTCCATCACTCCATCTTCAATCCTCCATCTCCTTTTTTCATCTGCCCTTCATGAACTTTCCTGGGGCTGCAGCTGGTGAAGCTGTGGTACATCAACAACAAAAAATGGTGACACTGTGCTTGCCAGATGAGGATGACA
Source organism: Gambelia wislizenii (assembly GCA_030847615.1). Taxonomy (NCBI): domain Eukaryota; kingdom Metazoa; phylum Chordata; class Lepidosauria; order Squamata; family Crotaphytidae; genus Gambelia; species Gambelia wislizenii. The sequence continues at coordinate 286,281,246 of JAUMIR010000003.1, forward strand.
AGATAACCTCCCACGAGCACATATCCCACCCTCCAACCACCACCATCCCAATTCCACACAGTTTTTCCTACAAATTGCAGAGTAAAAAGGTTTTTTTAAACCACTTTAAAGCCCTCAGTGTGGAAAAGATGTATTTTCACTTTGAAATTGGACGAATTTTGTGTGTTCAAACAGCACCAGGTAAGGACAAATTATTTTGCAGGTGTAGATTCAGCCTGATAGGGCTATTTCTAGTCACCACACATCAGTATGGTGTAGTGGTTTGAATATTGGGCTAAGACTCAGAGAGACTAGGGTTCAAGTCCCTACTCAGCCACAGAAGCCTACCAGGAAACTTTGGGTAGGTCACAGTCTCTCAGCCTTATGAAGGGAATGGCAAACATCCTCTAAATAAATTTTGCTAAGAAAAAAATATATGATAAGGTTGCCATAGGCTGGAATTGACTTGAAGAAACATACCAACTACAACATAGAGCAAAGTTAAATGAGCAACATGGTTTTGTGTGTCCCAATATTTTGTATTTATTTATTGGCTGGATTATTTGCACCCTATTTTTTTTTTTGACAGCTTCAAAGCAACTCATAACATTAATAAATACCAATGAATATATTAAATATCATATATTTCAAAACAAATCAAAACAAAGGCAACCTAACTGGAGCAGGAGTAATTGTCTTTGCCTGCCTTTTACCCTTGCTTGTTTCTTTTCATTGGTATTAGATGGCCCTCTGATTGGGTTATTGTGATTTCAACAGCTCTCATTCTCAACATTGAACCAAAAAAAAAAAAATGATGACTGTGGTCTTTCAGATCACTTTTTAAAGATTGTTTGATAACTTCCAGAGGCCCTGGTACTGTTTTTAAGGTTGTAGGGAGGGAGTCACCATTGACAAGCAGGTTATTATTAATTTTGCCTTCTTGAAGGTACTCCCAAGGGAAGGGAAAATTATTTTCCCCATCCATTATCAATGATAACATCCTTAAATGTGAAGACTCTTACAATGTGTACTTAGACGTGTCCTCCATGTGTTCAGTGTAGCTTACTCCCAAGTATGTGCAGATAGGATAGATTTCAGGCTGTCTTTATTATGTTTAATCACCACCTTAATATTTTTTACTGCTTGATCATTTAGTACATATCTGACTGATGATTTCTGAGGAGGCTCAATGACGCAGGAGTCTTGGTGGTCTAATATTGCCAGATCAGTTTAGGGGACTTGCCCCCCCTCCACAGCCTCGTCTTGGAGAGGCTCGAGTTCCCTGCCTCCCTCCCCCTGTTCTGCGGTCCATGGCAGGTGGAGAATATCGTGGACTTTTGATACCAACAGCACATTGCACCAGTGTTCCAGCAATTCCACAGACAAATCCTATCTTCTAGCCACCTCTAAATGTGTTATTTTTACCTATAAAGTTTTAAACGGAGCCTTAGGCCTATGAGAGAATAGATTTTCCTCACACACCCCTGCCCCACCATCATTTGATCTTTCAAATACAGGCACTCTGGTAAGGAGAAATATCCATGACACAGTGTTTGGACTCAAAGATATATTTACAGAACCCCTCTTCTGGACGACCCCCCCCCCACTACTAACCCTTTAACCTGAACAACTTTTCAGTGGTAATACTGCATAGTAGTTACTAATTTTCTGTTTCAGGGCTGGGTTTAAGCTAGTGAAACAAAAGCAGCAAACTTTGAGCAGTAATAGCTTTTACTACCATTTTAATTAAATCCACAGTCTGAAAGTACCTAATTAAAAATAGGTGGTTCTATGTTTGCATACATAATAGAGTAGCATGCTTTCTTTAAAATGTATGAGTGAAAATTTTAAAAGCTTTAAATGGTTTTTTTTAACTTAACAAATAAGTACAGTGCAATCAAAAGGTAGGCCCCATAGAGTTCAATGAGGCTTACTCCCAGGTAAGTGGACTTAGATTGAGCCTGTCAGTTATGTCACCTGAAGGATCAGCCTCTATATGGAAGTCCCACTTTGGCACTACAACCAGATACGAGAGTAGGGCCTATATAAGAGGGGGGAAACCGGAGTGCTTCGCAGTAATGGCATTTTGCAGCAGCAGTGTGAGCCCTCCATTACTGATTACAGGGAGGTCATGTACACAGGAGACCTAGCCCCTCCCATTTGTCTGTTTGCAACTGTTTCCATCTCATTAGGCATGGGGTGACATGGTGCGATATAATGATTAGTCTCACTAGATATGGTGTGGTATGATGAAACAATCCCTGATTGGTGTAAAAAAGTTACTAGTGGGTGTATCCTACCTGTCTGACAAGGATAAAAGGGCCTTCTCTAGCCCCATTTCTCTGTTCCAAACCTCTTGGCACCCTGCTGCAGCAATTCTCTTCTGAAATCACTATTGTTGCTGAAATCACAATAAAATTGGCTTTAGCCTTGAACCGAGAAACGGCTGGTCAATTTTCTGGTTTCCCTGAAGCAAAGCTGGCCTTCTCAAGGGCACGAAGGTCACAGCAGAGACTTGTTTTAGTGGTGTTTTTGACCCCATAAGCTTCACATGCAAGATGGTGGCCATGAGTGACTTACTTGCATTTGTACTTACCTCAGTTTGCCACCACCAGACTTCTTTAAAATGATGTCTAAGGTGCACTAGAGTGATTTTTCGATTTAACAGGAAAGCAAAACAAAAAAACAAAAACCCAAACCACCACGTTTTATTGCCTTAGTGATCGCTCGCTAAGGTGAAAATCCAACATGGCAACAGTGGGTGCTTGCACTGTTAGCAAACCCCGCCACCTGCACTCACCAGGCCAAAATAGTGTTGCACTTCCTCTCCTATGGGAAAGCAATTCAAAGCAAATTGCTTGTCCCAATGAGCAGGAATATGCACCCCCTCCCTATTAGTGTTGTTTTTGCCTTTTTGGGCCCTTCTCCTTCTAAATATAGTGGATTGATGTGGGATTCCATTTAGACAGATCGTGTTCCCAGCAAATTTCATGAGGGTTATTTTCACTGTTTAGGCAACCCACAGGACACTTTGCTGGTATAATCATTATGCCTGCATAGCTGTGGTTGTGTGTTTTTCTCCTCATTGCTCAGTAAAGGTTAATATTTTGGATCAGTGCCCTTAAAAATTCCATTGTTCTGGAGGAGGGAGGGAACAAGAATATTCATTTTAAAAAATCATGAAAAAAGTATACTACTGTATATAAAATTATGTCAGCACCTAAGCCATTATATGGGTGGAAATGCCTGGAGGGAAGAATGAAAACATAGATTCGTCTGTTTTACTCCTAATTTATGACCCATGGGCATGTTCAGATAGGGAGCCCACTTAAACAGGAAGGCATCAGATTATACTATTGATATGTGAAATGATTATCCAAAGCATTATCTAGTCTAAAGGCAGTGTTTACTGTGTTCCCTTGATGAATATATATTTCATTTCATTTCATCTGTATACCGCCTTTCTCCCAGAGTGGTAGCTCCCAGAGAAAAATTATGGATTAAATATCTCATATCTTCTGCCCCTATTCTGCATGGAGTATTTATATGTAATCATAATCACTGAATTTACTGTCGTTCATGTTCATATTGAGAAACATAGTCAATTCCTTATAGTAAACCACTTTTTTTTCTCTTTCTTACAGTTGGGTTGTTATGCTACTTTGTGGTTTTTGCTGATAAGACCCACAGCATGAATAAGGACTTGACTCTAGAATGATACAGCAAAATGGCTTCAGTTTTGAAGACTGTGAACTTTCAGAATGAAGATAAAGATCAGTAGCTGAAAGCTCATACAAAAAGCCCCAGTTTCACCATGACTATGCTGTTATGATGCATACAAAAAATACTTTTCACCCTTGAAAAAATAGTGATGATAAACTTTTTTTTTAAATGCTGAAGCATTTGCACACACACCAGACTATTCCTGAATTGCAATGCCTGACCTCTGAAAAGGGATTTCAAAGGCCAGCATAGAACACAGTAGATACAGTTCCTATATGGCAGAAGAATGGGAGACAGAGAGAGCAGTCAAACATAGGAACATGTATCTTCTTTTCCCTTGTTTATTGGTGTAGGGTACTCTTTCATGAAACCCCCAGTTGTTGGACTGTGACCTGCCGCCACAGAGTTTTTCACTGTGAGCTCTAAGTGTGCATAATAGAGTGAGAATAGAGCGATATAGCTCCGTGCTGCAAATATTCTTATCATGATCTTAATCTGTGGATATATATGGGGTGTTGACTTGCACTGTATCCCTTATTTTGTCCAATGTAAAATGGTAAGGGTTTGAAGACGATGGCAGGAAAATTGTTTATACTGGGTCTGGGGGCTGCTATAATGTTTCATCATCCACTGGGCATAGTCATATTCTGGAGCATTATATGATGATGTGTCCATCAGTATGTTCCTCCCTGACCCACTTTTTTCCTGCCCACAACCCTGCCTCCTTTTACCTCTTCTGCAGGCATACCTGAAGTGGTAGAATGGGTGTGACAGTAGTGTGCCACTACTGTGTATCCTATAGCCAGAGCTTGGAAAAATTACTTGTTAAGACTGCAACTTCCTTCAGCGGAAGTATGTTTAGCATAGATGGCTCAGTCAATGTATCATAAAATAGGCAGATAATACAAAAAAACTTATCTGCTTTGTGATTTTCATCTGGTGAAGCACCATTTTTTTGGGCTATAACTCCTCTGGAGATTTAGAAGAGGGGTGTCTCCTCTGAAGCAAGGCTACCCATGGCACAGACTGACATTTTAATATATTGGTGCTGAAACATGTACAAATACGTGTATTTCTGGCATGCAGATAACATCTATGCTGATGAATTGTTTGTGAATAAATGTATACTACTTACCCCCTTAAGTGAATACCTATTTAAACATATTTATAAATGTCTCAAAGTTCTCCTTGTTTGTCTTCATTTTTACAGATGCCAACTGTAGAGGAAATGAGGCAGCACAAAAATAGAAACTGCTGACTGCACTCCCATCATGATTTTTCTGGGCTCTTTCTGTTTTTGAGAGATTGGCTTTGAAGAATTACTACAGTTAACAGTGTACCGCTCTCAGTCAGATTTCACATTGATGATGCATTTAAGGGCAGACTCTTATCTGATGTCTTGACAGAAAGTAATTGATCTTTGCAACTTACATAAGTCTATCAGGGAAGCTTTTTCTTAGCTAGCGAACCATTGTTGTTAAGAACTACATTACAACCAAAATGTTTTTCTGTTGTCTATAGTGCAGAAATGGAAGGAAAGTGTAATTTTCTGAAACATGTCCAAGCAGATGGAGGAGAGACAAGGCACGGGTGGGAAAAACAAGATATTGGCCCTTTTCACAATATTGCACAATTATACCTACAAACACATCTTTAATTGAGTGCCCTAATAGTATAGTATGGCTTAGAATCAGAGAGTTGGAAGAGACGACGAGGGTCATCCCATTCAACCCCCTGACATGCAACAAGAAGAAGCAGCTTGGTTGCTTGGAATCTTTATTGAATAAACAGTTTAATAGTTTAAATGGCAATTATACCAACAGCCTACCTCTTTAGAGGCAATTTCCCACTCTGTTTAATGGGGTTTATTCCCAAGTATGCGCACATAGGACATCAGACATAGTGGGATACCTAGTGATCTCTCTTCTGAGAGTAGAGGTGACTAATATTTGCTAAAAACATTTAAAAAGTGTTTTGTTTTTTAAAAAGCTGGACATCATGAGTACAATAGAAGCTGGTGGAAGCTATTTTCTATACTCTTCCTCAAATCCACCAACTGTAAGTCTCTCATTAGTCATTGTTATATTGTGCTGAAGCTCTATCCATATCATATTTCACCTTAGACATTAATAAGGGCTCATAATAAACACAATGATGTATCTTTACATAGACAAGTTTACATAGGGACCACTAAACGCAGTGTGAAAACATGAATCAAGGAACATGAGATACACTGCAGACCAGGCCACCCAGAAAAATCAGCAGTAGCAGAACATGTTATAAACCAACCTGGACACAAAATGCTATTTGAAAACACAGAAATTCTATACCAGGCCAACAACTATCATGTCAGAATGCACAGAGAAGCTATTGAAATCCGCAAACACCTGGACAACTTCAACAGGAAAGAAGAAACCTTAAAAGTAAACAAAATCTGGCTCCCAGTTTTGAAATACAATACAATCATAACTCAACACTTACAAAAGAATTCCCCCCGGGACAGGGGGATTCCCAGCAGATAATGGCCCATCAACCAACCATTAGCCAAACAGACACTAACAAGCCTTGCATTTCTATACCCCAAAACTAACCATTAAACATGGGACAATTACACAGATTTAAATATTCTCCCCAACAGGGGTTCATAGCATATAAATTCCACACACACACCTACACAACCATTCTCTGTGGATGCCAGCCACAGATGCAGGTGAAACGTCAGAAAGAAACTATTCCAGACACGGCCTCACAGCCCAGAAAAAAAATGCAAGGAAAATCTATGACCTGTATGTTATTTCCCCTCTATATTTGGTTGCCTTTGGGAGATGGGGTATTTACTGGAAGTTCTTTTCTTGTATGATTATTTTATTGTCATTGTATGACTTCCACCTTTCTTTGAAACTTTACTGGCTCTAGAGACTGATATTAAATAATGATTACTCTTAAAATAGAAAAGTGCGTCAATAGGCAAAAAGCTCCAAAGATCAAACCAGAATAGTCATTTTGTTTGTTCAGCTGCACATATATTGGTATGTCTGAGCTCACTGCATATCTAGTGTATTTATAAGCCACTCCACTTAAGACTACAGTACTTATCTTTTCTAGCTGTGTTTTTTCAATACCTCAGACCAAGAAATAGTCTTTCGCAAGCCTAAGGGAGCTTGATTTTGATTCAAGTTCTAATGGCACAGGAAGTTGCCTAGTCCAGTTTGCTCCTTTTTTTCTGATAAAGAGGATACATCTAGTCAAAAAGTCACAAACACTGGGTTGGGTTTGATTGTACATAGCTAACCCTTGAAAGTCAATGACTTAAGTTGGTCTTGAGTAAGATCCTATGTTTCCAATACAAGAAAATCTACTTGTATACTGGTAATGAGCTAAAATTACCAGTATCTTTTCTCCCATTTCTGAGATCATTGCAACTTAAAGCGGGGGGGTGGGGAGTTAGCCTTTACTTATCATTTCTTTATTTTTTCTTATTCAAAAAATCCAGTATAACAAAATCTAGGTATAGTATTTCACAGCACTGGCTGGAGATACCAGAGATTAAACATGGGACCTTTTGCATGCAAAGTACGGTATGTACTCTACCCTGACTCTACCCCCAAATGTGGCACCGTAACACAGTTCAGTAGAATCTTTTGGGAAGAAAGAGGCTCTGATTTTAACATTGTAAAAAGTTCTTATTGATAGCACTTAATCTGTTGATGGAACAGTTTTCTGCTTGGTATATACGTACTCGATATTTTTCATGCATATAGACCATTCTGGTTGGTTTAGTTTGTGCAAATTATCTGCTTTGCTGGATGCTAAAATGTGAGAAGTGATTAGCATAGCTTTTAATTTTGACAGATTATTTTCATCCCTCTGAATACTGGTTCTTTAATAAATAATAATAAAATAATAAAATTTATTTCTATCCTGCCCCTCTGCAATGCAATTGGGGTGGCTTACAATATTCTTTGGAGCTGTCAGGTCAGTTTTGATTTAAGGATGACCCTACTGATGAGAGATGTCCAAGAGGCCACATAATTGACAACTTTGCCCAGGTCTTACAAACTCAGGACAGATGCTTTGTTGAGTCAATCCACCTGTTGTTGTTTATTTATATAGCACCATCACTGTACATGGTGCTTTATAACTAAAGGAACAACAAAACAGGTCCCTGACCTCAGGCTTACAATTTAATTAAGACATGACACAAAAGGAAAAAGGGATGGCAGTGGGCGAGGGAATTAAGTCCAGCAGATACTGTCACTTCTTCTCTCCCATCTGAGGTCACAGCACCATGCAATACTTGGAGTGAGCAAGCCAAAGTGGACAGGAATGGGATGCCCTGAGTCGGACAACTACACAGAGCTTCAACCAAGAAATGAAAACCCAAGAAGAAATGAGATGGCAGCAACAGTTAAGATAGATGTAACAAAAGCACTCAAAGGATATAAAGCAAAGTCTGAGCATTATACCTGTCATATAATCTTCCTCTTTTCCCACTGCCTTCAACTTTACCAAGCATTATTGTCTTTTCCAATGAGCTATGTCATCTCATGATTTGCCCAAGATATGATAGCATCACTTTAGTCATTTTGGCTTCTAGTGAGAGTTCAGGCTTGATTTGCTCTTACACCTTTATTTGTATTTTTTGGCAGTTCTCTCACACCACATTTCAAATTAGTCCACCACCACCACCAGTCAGCTTTCTTCCCTATCCAGCTTTCATATCCATATGTAGAAACTGGAAATGCAGTATTATTTATTTATTTATTTATTTATTTATTTTACTGGATTTATATTCTGCCTTTCTCCCAAGATGGGATTTGTGTAATTAATGTACATACTGTAGATGATCCAGACAATGTTGCTCTAGCTAACGTATGGTAATGTTGCTGACCCTATTGCTAAAATCTTGTATTTGAAACAGCAATTTTCACACAGGGAAATGTTCAGTCTGACTGAAAACCACACTATTAGGTGATGCCTGTGACATCACAGTCATGAAGCCACAGGTTCTTCTGTGATCTCCCATCTCTACAGCATCATTTCATATACCACACCCCCCTTTTTTTCAGTCTTTTCTTAGAGACAGTACAATCCTTTTCTATAGCACCAAAGTGTACATCCTTTGTGACTACTAAAAAAAAATGTAGCTGAAAATCTGAAGACTTCTCCACTCCCATTTGGCTGTGACCTAAATCCAAATGTTAGTCCCAATTCTAAGGAGAGTAGATCCATTAAATCTATGTTATCTTAGTAGAACAATTATTTCAAAGATCTAGAGTTGGATCTCATTCCAACTCTAGTTAGAATAACAATTAAATGTAGTCCTAAACCTCCTTAAAAAAATCATTAAACCATCACAAACCAGGAGGGTGTAAAGCGTATCTAAGAAGTTTTGGGAAATCAAAAGATCATTGTCTAGCATCAAGGAACAGCAAGGCAGGTTCCAGGCAAACCACTCCAGGAAGAGTGTTCCATGCTTGAGCCACCATTAACAAGAAGGCCCTCTCTTGAGTAGCTGTCTGTCTCTCATCCCATTATAGGAGCATGGGTAGATAGGTAGTCCTTCAAGCATCCTAGTTTTAAGCTGTAAAGGGCTTCAAAGGTTGGTTCAATTCTAACTGCAAATCAAAATGGGTTGGAACCCGTGCAGTTGGTAGAGGACATAAATAATATGATCATATCTGTACTGACTGCCATTTTGGAACAAAGGCTGTTCCACACACATTGTGCAACACAACAGTCTTATCTGGAGGTTACTAGACATTTATAATGGTGGGCAGTCTCTCTTGGCCCTACATCACTGCTGGTTCTGGTGACAAAGAATGGTTTAAAGAGCACCCCAAAGATGTGAACCTGTCCCATCAGGAGTAATACAATCTGTCTAGCCTGAAATCCCTTAAACTGCATTGACTCACAAGTAACACTCATTCAGCTCAATGGGGCTTCCTTTTGAGTAGGCATGTATAGATCATATTGATAATGTGTAGACTATAATCCCAAATGCAGACTAAGCTAATTTTCCATGTCTTCTTGATTCCAACTTCCAACTTCCACTGAAATCAGTGAAAATTAAAAATGCTAAACTTTCACAGGGTTGCATAGAAAGCATTTTAAGTACCACAATAATGTTCACTTTGCATGTGATTGTGTAAGCAGCAGCAAAAGATTTCTGGAAATTTTTAATGCTGGTTATATTTACTTTAAGGAACAAAAGCTATTTCCAGAAAGCCTCTCTACTTTTAGTTACTTATTAGTTCTCAGAAGTAATACATTTTATTTGCCTTCAAGTTTACTGCATCCTTCTTCCAACAAAAATGTGCAGAAGTCCATTATCTAACCCTGATAAAATTAGCTAGCTCTATTTTATGAGTATCTACATTATCTTCTTTAGGCACCAACCTTTGAATCAAAGCAGACATCACACAATTCACACTTCTAGTAATGGCATGAATGAGTGCCTGTGTGTTTCTGAATAAAATGAGGAGCCAATCTAGATCAGAACTCTGTTGAGGAAACATTTTAACCATTTGTGACGACCACAGGTTTTATCTTGATTCCCTCTCCAGTGCACTTGGGGACATGTCACACTAGGATAGCAATAGCATTTATATTTCTATAAATTATCAGCTGCAAGCACTCCCTAAGCAGTTTACAATGTGTTAGCTAATAGCCCCCAACAAGCTGGGTACTCATTTTACTGATCTACGAAAGGATGGAAGGCTGAGTCAACCTTGGAGCCCTGTAGGATAGAACTCACAAAGTTGTGGCTGCAGTACCAGCATTTAACCACTGCACCATCAGGGCTCCTTTAATGTACACTTTGTGAATGATGCAGACAATGGACAATTACAGCACTATGATTCCACTTTAACTAGTTCCATCCTGTGGAATCCTTGGATTTGCAGTTAAGGGAGGTGTTACTCTCTATGCTCAGGGGTCTTAAAGACCCTCAAAATGTCGACATTGATTTGGGGAATTAATGTACTTGGCTTGGCTATGCAAGAGGGGGGTAACAGATAGCAGATCTTTTGATCTTTGTATACTGGTAATCAGGAGGAGACGTTAAGCTAGATAATATAACAAATTGATCTTTATTTGAGAAAAACAATACTAACAACATTCACACACACATTTAGGCTTCAAGCACTCACACAAGACTAGCAAAATAAGTGGGAAATACTACTGGGATAGAGGAATAGCGGAGGGAGTTGTTTGTGGGAGATACAACTCCTGTCCTGTAGAGATGAGGTTGTGGAGGAAACCAGCAGAGTGGGGAGTCCAGAACAGGAACAGCTGTACAGATGGACATAGTGTCCACAGGAAGGGGTTTCTTGAGCCTGGCTACACAGTTTGACGTGGAGCTGAAAGGAAGATGAACTGTGTGCTTGGCTATACAGACGGACAGAGTGTCCAAAGGAAGGAGATCTATGCACACTTGAGTGGGGTTTTGAAAGGATTTTTATAGTGAATATTTGCCGTCTGGGGATGGAATTTAGAGCAGAAGTAGAGACAATGTCCTTGGAGTTGCTCAAGGTGACACAAAGGCATGTTAATGTGTGGATACTTTGCAACTGAAAACAACTTCTTTTGTTTGGAAAAGGGTGAAGAAATGAGGGTTGTTCGCAAAGTTGAGCCTCTCAGTCTTGGCTGATAGGATTGACCAGGTATATGTGCCTTCAGCTGCCTTGTGAATTAGCATTTCTTTAGAATTTAGGCGGCCCCTCCTTAAGTGCATACCTGAGTCTGAATGCTAGTTTTTGCAAGATATTAATATATCCATTAATATTGACATCGCTGCTCTTAGTGAAGTTCGCTTCCATGAGGAAGGCAGCCTTAAAGAACATGGCGCCGGCTACACACTTTACTGGTCTGGCAAACCCAAAACCGAAAAACATCTTTCAGGAGTAGGCTTCATGATTAAAAACTCCATTGCCTCCAAACTCGAAACCTTGCCAACAGGACACTCTGATCGCATTATTTCCTTACGCCTCCCACATGTTGTTCTCTTTAGTGTATATGCCCCAACTATGCAAGCCGACCCTGTAGAGAAAGACAAATTCTACACAGACCTACGCCAACTCATACAAAAAGTCCCGGTAGAAGATAAAATTATTATACTTGGTGATTTCAATGCTAGAGTAGGAAAGAATTCCGAAGCCTGGAAAGGTGTCTTAGGCAAGCATGGTGTTGGAAATTGCAATGATAACGGACGCCTCCTGCTAGAGTTCTGTGCAGAACAACAGCTGACTATTACAAACACAATCTTTCAGCAGAAAGATAGCTTGAAGACAACCTGGATGCATCCCCGATCCAAACATTGGCACCTCATTGACTACATTCTAGTCCGTCAGAGAGACATTCGTGATGTCCGTCATACCCGAGTGATGCCCAGTGCAGAATGCCAAACAGATCATCGCCTCGTCAGATGTAAACTAAATCTTCATCTTAAGTTCAAACCTAAGAGGGGTGGCATCTTAAAGAAGAGGCTCCAAGTCAACAATCTTCAACAAGCTACCTTGAGAGACAACTTCCAGGCAAACCTACAAACGAAACTTGAAGACCATCCTACAGATCCTTCTCCTACAGTGCTCTGGCAACATATCAAAAACAGTATCCTCCAGTCTGCAGAAGAATCCCTCGGGTTCTCCCACAAGAAAAATCAAGACTGGTTTGATGAAAACAACCAAGAGATCCAGGAGCTGTTGGCAAGGAAGAGAGCTGCTCACCAGGCATACCTCGCCCAGCCAACCTGTCATGTAAGAAAAGCAGCTTTCCGCCTCACATGTAGCAAACTACAACAAAAACTCCGAGACATGCAGAACAAGTGGTGGATCAATTTAGCAGAAAAGACACAATGCTGTGCAGATCTGGGTGATCATAGAGGATTTTATGAAGCTCTTAAAGCAGTGTTTGGACCTACTTATCAGGTCCAAAGCTCCTTATACAGTACAGATGGTCAAACATTAATTACTGATAAAGCCTCCATCCTAAATCGTTGGGCTGAACATTTTCAAAGTCTCTTTAGCGCCAACCGAGTAGTCCAAGCCTCAGCTATCCAACATATGACACAAAAACCAATGAAAAATGAATTGGACATAGCTCCCACTTTGGAAGAGACCCTTATGGCCATACAGCAGATGAAAAACGGCAAGGCAGCTGGGATTGATGGAATCCCACCTGAAGTCTGGAAACACGGAGGTCATGCACTCCACGAAAAATTCCACGAATTCCTTGTGAATTGCTGGGAAAAAGGGGAACTGCCATCAGACCTCCGAGATGCAGTCATCATCACCCTGTACAAGAAAAAAGGAGCAAAATCCGACTGCTCAAACTATCGAGGCATAACACTGCTCTCTATTGCTGGAAAAATCCTTGCAAGGATACTCCTGAACAGATTAGTTCCTGCTATTGCAGAAGAACTTCTCCCTGAAAGCCAATGTGGCTTCAGAGCCAATAGGAGTACTACAGACATGGTATTTGCCCTTAGGCAACTGCAAGAAAAATGTAGGGAGCAGAACAAGGGTCTCTATGTAACATTTGTCGACCTCACCAAAGCCTTTGACACTGTAAGTAGAAAAGGTCTGTGGCAGATCCTGGAAAAACTAGGATGTCCCCCCAAATTCCTTAAAATGATTATCTTGCTACACGAGGGCCAGCGTGGTCAAGTCAGATATGGTGATGCTCTTTCAGAGCCCTTTCTAATAACTAATGGAGTGAAGCAAGGTTGTGTTCTTGCACCAACTTTATTTACAATCTTCTTTAGCACGATGCTCCAAAGGGCTATGGCAGAGCTTGAAGAAGACGACGGCATCTATATACGCTACCGTACTGATGGTAGCTTGTTTAACTTAAGCCGTCTGAGGGCTCACACTAAGACTCTAAACTATCTAGTCCGTGAGCTGCTCTTCGCCGATGATGCTGCCCTTGTTGCCCACACAGAAGCAGCTCTGCAGCGCCTAACGTCCTGCTTTGCAACAGCTGCAGAGCTGTTTGGGCTAGAAGTCAACCTGAAGAAAACAGAAGTTCTTTACCAGCCTGCACCACAGGACGAACACCACCATCCCCACATTGCCGTCGGCAAATCAGTGCTCAAGTCCGTTCAGCAGTTCACCTACCTAGGAAGCATCATCTCCTCAGATGCCAAGATTGACAAAGAGATCGATCACAGATTAGCAAAGGCATATAGTGCATTTGGAAGACTTCACAAAAGAGTCTGGAGCAATAAACACCTGAGGCAAAGCACAAAAATCAGTGTGTATAGAGCCATCGTACTGTCTATCCTCCTCTATGGATCTGAAACATGGGTTACCTATCGCCACCACCTACGACTCCTCGAGCGCTTTCATCAGCGCTGTCTACGCACAATCCTAAATATACACTGGACTGACTATGTGACGAATGTTGCTGTCCTTGAACAAGCAGGGATCACCAGCATTGAGGCCATGATATTGAGAACACAGCTGCGCTGGGCAGGGCACGTTTCTAGGATGGAGGACCATCGCCTCCCAAAAATACTACTCTACGGTGAACTCGCCACGGGTCAGCGTGGGAGGGGCGCTCCAAAAAAGCGATACAAGGACTCCCTGAAACAACATCTCAGGCTTGGCCAGATTGATCACCAACGGTGGTCCGCCCTGGCCTCACATCGGGAGGCATGGAGACGCAATATCCACAATGCTGCAGCCTTATTTGAGAACTCACGACGAACAAGTCTTGAAGAGAAACGACAACGCAGAAAGAATCACAACCCAAAAACATCACCCAAGGAGACCTTCTGCTGCACTTTTTGCAACCGGACTTGTTTGTCTCGGATTGGCCTTTTTAGTCATCAGCGCGCTTGCAGAAGGCGCGGGATGAGTCCTTCCTGAATCTTCGTTTGCGAAGAAAAGCCAGAGAATATATCCATAGGATGCAGCCAAGAAAACCCTAGGTGGGGGGTTGCCATAAGTGAGAACTTACTTGAAAACACATGACAACAATGATAGACAGGTCTGCTTTCACCGCATAAACATTTCTTGGTTACATACACACTTTTTCATTCTGGGATTGTGGGCCTATATTTCATTTCTCAACAAGACTGTTAGATTTGTCTAGTCGTACATTTATACTCACTCCTCTATGATTTAGGATGCATGTAGGCTAATTAAAAAGACCAGAAAATCCCAGATTCTGTTCCTGATCTTTCTGATTTTATTTTGGAGATCCATACATGTTTCGTTTATATCACAGAATATTTTCTGTCAGCTCCTGATGTGATCAGATACTTTTTATACCAGCTCCCCAGGTCAGTTTACTTTAACCCAGCATAGAATTAAAAAAAAAAAGGTACAAAGGGGAATTTTTCAGTCGGTCTGGATGCACCCACAGTGTGCCATAACTGGCTTGAGAAAAGGCTATTTTGGGATGATGAATTAGGTAAGTGTAAAAATTTGATGAATAAGCATGCACAGTGCAGTGCGGCCAACTGAACATTTTTTGGGGGGAGAGACAAGCTCTGCTAATGAGAGGGAGATGGATTTGGAAAATGGCCAGAAGGAAAACAGCAGAGCAAGGGCAGCCATTTGCTCAAAAATCTCCAAGCACTAATTCCTCAGAAAACCCTGTGACCTTAGGGTCACCACAAGTCAGAAGCAACTTGAAGGCGCACAACAATAGCAACAATTCCTCCCAAGAATATTAGCACCAGAGTGGTTAAAAGACTGGCTGTCCCACAGTTAATCTCCAGCCAGGACTATCTGGAGGCATTTCTGTATTCAAATGTTTTGGCCTGCAACTCCCATAACCACCACCCAGCATGCCATGATAAGGGATTGTGAGTATTGCAGTCCAAAACAACTGGAAGGCTAAATCTTACTCACCTCCTGCCCTAATCCAAAAAGTGTGCTTAAGTCCCATTTAAATCAAAGGGGTTAAAGTCAGTTACAGTGAACACTCCATTGATTTCAAGGGGACCAAGAGCTAACATTAACTGAGTTGAAGTGCATTTGGCTACAAATGCCATAATCGTTTTGGAACATTTATAATGTTAATAACATATATAATCAGATTACACATTTTAAGTCAGACCAAGAACCTATTGACAGAAGTTTAAAATTTTAGGCAAATAAAAGGAAAGTCAGGAACAAAATAACTTTTTCAGTTGTCTTTTAATGAAAAAAAATACTGTGTGAATAGAAATGGAAGTATAACAAAGAGTTTTCAGCTGATTTAGGAAAACACAGTTATCACCAATAAAGGAAAGGGGGAAGTACAACATTTTGTGGAGAGTAGTTTTATATTTTGCTCAGCTCTTTCTCTATGGAGAATTCATCAAAATGGGGGTATAGGTAGGATGATTCTATTTGTACACCAAAAACCTAAACATATTACCCCAAAGGAAAGCAACTTACTTTCAAGAGATATGTTTAGGACTGGTAGTTATGTAATCTTAATCACTGACCATGACAGTATCTATGCTAGGAGGTCCACATCTGAATGTCTACAACTCTGATTCTAACCACCTATAATTAAGAATAAGCCTCACTGACATTAGCAGAATTCATTCATTCATTCAATTAAGTGTACAGTATTCAGAATTCTTGTTTGCAGGGGGAGTGCTGGTTCTCTTTCTCCCCGAGGTGTCCAAGGGGAGCTGGATGGCTCCTGGGTGCATTGCTGTGGCCAGTTAGTGGTTAGGGGATGGATCTAACCTTGGGAACTTCCAGTGGTCCTTTCACACCCAGGGGAGAAGAAGAATCCATTGCTTCCTGGACTAACAGATAGCTATGCAGGGAGAGAGTTGCCCTCCACCATTGTAACTATTAGATCATGGCCTTAGGCTGACTCTCACACCTCTTTCAGCATCCAGCTGCTAGTCTGAGCATGCTGACTTTTACAGCTGTACTAGTGTACTTCAGAAAAGTCAGCTTCAAGTGCCTTTTCACTAGCATGATTACTCATCTGGCAGGCTAAGACCTATTTGTTTAAGCAGGCCTTTGATTGATTTTTAATCATATGTAAACAATGTTGGATGTGGTGTGCTGTGTTTTTTTCTTGTATGGTTTTTCAATATATTTTAAATGTATTTTAAACTGTTTTTAACTACCTGCTTTTAACTGCACTGTTGTTTACTCTTTAAAAAAACTTTTGGAATAGTACGTTTTAGCTCATTTAGCTCATTTCTGTTTTAAATTATTGTAAGCCAGCGTGGCGTAGTGGTGTGAGTATCAGACTATGGACTTTTTCGGACAAGCTAATTGTAGCGCTAGCAGCCTCGCCACGTGGCGAGGCTGCTAGCGCTACAATTAGCTTGTCCGAAAAAGTCCTATATCTCTGGAGACCAGGGTCTGAATCTCCACTCAGCCATGAAAACCCACTGGGTGATCTTGGGCAAGTCACACACTCTCAGTTTCAGAAACCCCCCTGATAGGTTCACCTTGGGGTCACCATACACCAGAAATGAATTGAAGACACACAGCAACAACAACCACATTGGTTCCTGGAGGGAAGAAAGGCAGGATATAAATGAAGTGAATGCATGAAGGAATCCTCAAAAAGTTACAGCCAGGATCCTATGTGAAAAAAACAAACTGTGCTGGCCTTTATGTGTGGCATCAGCATTCACATATCCTGCTTGCTGCATGGAAACACAGCTAAACGTCTATGAACATTGACTAATCAACACATAGGTGTCCTGTACAGGAAAATCCAGGATTTCAATTGAATTTGCTTCCAATAGCATATTAAGGTTATGTTTCTGAGCACTCTTCCACTGGAAAGCAAATCATGGTGCCGAAACAGAACTTTCCACCCACCCTTTGAAAAATTGCTATACTAGACCATAATCTTAAACAAACTTATTTCCAGAGTGACTGAAACACCAATGGGACTTATTTCCAAGTGGGGATTTAAGTACAAGGAAAGGTCACCCTTTCTACTTGACATATTATAGTTATATAACATAATTGCCAGTTGGTGCACAAGATGTACCATGAGACTTACTTCCAAGAAAGGTGTGTATAATAGGTTGACAGCCCTGGTTACTTAAAGAAAGTGATCCAGGTGCCATGATACTAGCTTTCAAATGTCATTTAGTGGATGGTGGTCCTTTGGCATATAATGCCAGATAAGTGAACTAACATTTCTCCTCTAACTGACAGGGGTGTGCTCCAGTGTTTCCTGCATCAAATATGGCCCTATGACTCACAACACAGGAGACTGTTCATAATGCTTTTGAGTGCCCTTGAATCTTCTTCAGATTGTAAGAAAGATATTCAGAAAAGAAATTGGATTCATTTCAATGTATAACGGGGATATATGAGCCTCCAATTATGTTACCCAAAATAAAATATCCATTATATAACAAATACAATACCATATTAAGCTAGTGGCTGGCAAGCATTAAATCAAATTTAGACATGTGCATGTCCAGTGAGTAAAGCGTTCCAGCCTATTAGGGGAACCTTTGAGGAAAGAAGGAAAAAATTGCCCAACATAAAAAAAAAGACCCTAGATTTGTATTGACCCAGACAGCTTCATTCAAGGTTATGATGATCCCTGTCTTTTCTGATACTGTATTCTAAGCTTCTCCAGCTGTTCAACACATTGTGTCTGGGCTAACTTCAATGTCCGGTTCTCTTCTGTCAGGTCTGCATACTCCTTCGTTAGCCGAGCAGCATCCATGCTTTCTTTCTCAGCTTGATCTAGCCTAATGATCAGCTCCCTTCTGAAAAAGGAAAAGAAATTACAAAGGTTTAAAGGTACTGTTGAACATTCCAGGGTTGTGCCATAGATGGATGGCATGTGGATAGTTCAGCCTGGATCTAAAGAACAATGAGCAGAAGGGGGAAATGCATTCATGCTATTCTGTGAACTCTCCTGCAAGAGTAACGGCAGCGTGGGGGGGGCAGGGCCAGTTTAAGGGCCCTGCAGCAACTGCAGATGCAGGGGGGCGTCATTGTGAGGGGCCCTGTAATAACCCTTCTCCTGCAGAAACATTATTAGTAATAATCTGAATATCCTGTACTGTGAAAAGGTTAGGTTAGGTTACATTGACCTGAGATAAACATATGTGCCCCCCAAAATAAAGCGTTGCAGCCCCCCCTCAATTCCTTAAACTGGCCTTGGGGAGGGGAGATGTATGAATCAGCATTTTGTTTGTGGGGAGAGGGTCACAAACAGGAAGGGACCACTCCCTCCAATGCAAACAACCCAGCAAAGTCAGGCAAATCTTTCTTAGGCTTGGAGATATCTCAAGGGTGTAGCTATTTGGGGCTTTGCCCTCCAGTAAGAATTCTGTCCCGCATTTAAACTTTCCTTCAATCCCCCTTAAGTTACATTGCAGGATCTTAACATTTCCATTGAGCATTTACAATTTAGGCATCCAAAGGAAAGGGGCTGGCAAAATTACCAAGGGAATGCAAATACAGTTCTAAGTGTGATCAATGTTCAATGTCTCACTTTTTGGAATGCTAGAAATTTGAGGACTAAAGAAAAATTTCATTCATTTTGCTTCAGCTGTAGCTATATCTCTGAAATTTCTCTAGACTCACTTCTGGGAAACATTAAAGCTGATAGGTGCAATATGGTGTCCAAGAGATGTAGAATTCTAATGGGAAAACATATCCTGGTTCCCAAAAGGACAGAAAGCAAATCTCATCAAGTGTGCTATGTGCATTTTAATAAAAGGAGGTGGGTTAGGGTGAGATGGGGAGAGAAATAACTAAGTTCTTTTCATTCACTGCATAGCCCAGGTTTTACTGTCATCTTTCTAGATGTCCTCTTTTGATTTGGTAGTTTTATTCATCCCTGCTGCATACCCATAATAACTCAACCAAACTACACTTGCTATTTTTGGAAAATAATCACAGAGTTTCTGGTGAGGCAGGAAGGAGTAGCTTTAGTGTCTATTCTATTTTTATCAATGTCATAGAAGACCGAAGCCAAATGCTCATAAATTTTATGGTGATAGATTGATAGTGTGACAGAAACTGATAGGTCTAGACAAATCACACCAATGAATCTGCACATCTTAACCAACTTAAACAGGTGGAGCATCATCTATATTGGAAAACAAAGATAAATATCTAGGGCATTGCGTACATGAACTCTGATTAAAGAACACAGTGCTGTGCATTGAGCCAACTGGACATAACCAATTGCCTTCAAGATATTTATTATAACAAGAATGGCTCCAGAGTGACCATCCTGGTCTTTCTTGTGATCTTTCCCACAATGGTAATGGCTGTTTCATGTGCAATCTACCAATGGTGCTTTGTGCATGGTGGAATTTTAGTTATGCTATGAACATACTCCAGGACAACCCAGATTTGGAGCAAAGAAATGAGAAAAAGCACCTTATCTTAAGAAGCAGAAATTCTCAAAAGTGTCTTTAGCACTACAATTAAAGCGTGATTTAAAAAAAAAAAATAAGAACAAGGTTTGCATTAACCAAGCAGAGCCTGGTGAAAGCCTGGTATAAGTCTAATAGCCAGAAGGAATTCAAGTCTTTGCAGTTGTGAATACTGTCATAGTGGATTTTATTCCCCAGTGTTATGCAATGAAAGAAATGCCCTGATATGTCCAAACCTCAGGCTGTTAGATCTCAGCTGATGAGATGTTCTTATCTTCTTTGTCCTAATCTCCTTGACATTCAGAGATCTTTTATCTCTCACTGCCATCAGCAGGGGTCCTTCTGTTTATGACTCATTAAATGCCCCTTACATTTAGCTTCCTTTTGAAGAGATTGTGACCTATCCCATATAAGGATTTATCCCTCAGGATAACCTTCACATGTCAATATGATGTGAAATTTCCAGCTTGAGAGCTCTGGGCTGAAATTCATACAAAAACATGGCTGGAATTGTTTCCTACTAGATTACACTGTATAGTAGCATAGTAGGTAGCCAGGATTTTTTTTAGCAAAAAAGCCTAAAGACATTATCAGATGCACCAAATACAGTGTCACAACAACACCACATAAACGTGAAAGGGTGTGCAACGTCACCCTTTCACATTTATGTTCTGGCCAAAACCCATAATACTTTATTGATGGCTCAAGCCATCAACTGATCCCCCATGGCACTTTAGTGTCGGCATTGCCAGCATTTGAAACCTTGTGGCATTGTATTCATGTGAATGCAGCATTAATGGCCAGTCCAGCCAGAACACTTTTGGGTGAGATTGCGAAAACCAGGTAGGCGATGCATTTTTTATTAACCTGCCCAGGTTACTTGTACTTTTTAAAGTGTGTTCCTGTGCTTGTGTAAACTTTTTCTGTTTTTATTTTTCTTTATTTTTTAAAATTTGCCTTGCTCGCATCTTCTCGCAAGAATCGGCAAGATCTCTAAACAGGAAGTGAATGGAGTTCCGTTAGTGCTCCATTCATGCCTGAGGATGCTAGCCACGGATGCAGGCAAAACGTCAGAAAGTAACTATTCCAGAACAGGGCCTCTCAGCCCTGAAAAAAAACAAGGAAAATCTATGGATGCCGGCCGTGAAATCCTTCGACTTCACATTACGATCTTTTTCACACTACACAATTATAGCACTTGCCTACTGCTTTAACTGCCATGACAGCATCCTATGCAATCCGAGGATTCATAGTTCGGTGAAGCACTTGAGCAATCAGGCAGGAATCTGAAATACTTTATGAAACTACACACCCCAGGATTCTGTAGTTTGCGACCATGGCAGTTAAAGGGTCATGAAAATGTGATAACTACCTGTACTGTATGTAGTCTGAAAGAGACCTATCGCTGGAATCCTGTCAGTGTCATATGGATGTGTATGTTCCAGGTAGCTGCAATTTTTTGTCCATTGTGGAATGGATGCATTCAGTTCATGGTTTGTTTGTTGTGTTTTCTAAACAAAATTGTGGTTTAATTTTTTTTAACATTTGTATTAATTTTTTAAAAAAATATAATTTGTTTTAAATGGTTGTAAGCTGCCTGGAATCCTTATTTATTATTTTATTTATATTCTGCCTTTCTCCCAGCATAAGTAGGTTTCCACAAGTGTAACTGTCAGGATATTGGGACATGCAGTTAAATAGATTTATGCTGTAAATAGCTGAAGTATAACAGAATGGCCTACAGGGTGCAGCAATGAGAACGAAAAACATCTTGCTGCAGCTAGGCTGTAGGCAAGATTAATGGCCTGAAAGCACAAGCCTTGGAAGCTTGGAGCCTGGAGAGATTGTTATCTATCTCTGTTGGAGAGAATGTTTGGTTTTTTCTGCAAGAAGAAAGTTACTGTGAACTGTTTAATCGGCTGTTCTATGTGGCTCTGTTTCAGTTCTGTTCTGGGTTTTGCAGTACAAAGATGTCTTGTGCTGAATGCAGTTTTCAGCAGAGGATTCTCTGTAACGTTATAAATACCTTTATTATGCTACAGTAAAGAGAAGTAGCTTGTAGACACAAACGTATGTCTCTGTGTTTATTCTTTTGCTGGGAGGATGAAAACTTTGCTATAACTTTTTGCTGCCTGAACTTCTTGATATGGTCTGAGGCTATTAGTGCGCTAACGTGACAGTAACTATTTCATGTGCACCTAAATATTATTGTTAGTCCCAGTTAGTGTAGAGCCATTAAATCAACTGGATTTACCTACACGTTGGCTCACCATTCAACAACTGGGTCTATACAGGTTGGGAAGCAATAGGATTCCAGCTGCAGAGTTATGCATTCTTGGATAGTGTGTAAGCTATTCATCAGTGCCACTCTCCATTCTCAATTGAACAACATGACAATAAGCAGTCTCCAAAGGTTTGCTCAGATAGAACTTGATTGAAAGTCTAGGGGTGTATCCACACTGTAAAAATACAGTTGTCCCTCCACATTCACGGATTTGGCATTCACGGTTTTAAGTATTCACGGCTTGAAAATATTCTTTAAAAAAAATAATAATCCAAAAAGCAAACCTTGATTTTGCCATCTTTATATAAGGGACATCATTTTACTATGCCATTGCATATAATGGGACTTGAGTATTCAAGGATTTGGGTATTCATGGGGGGTTCTGGAACCAAACCCCAGCGAATGTGAAGGGACAACTATATAGCCTTTTGATACAACTATAAATAATAAGCTTCATCCTATGGAATGCTGGGACCTATAGCTTCATTACATACTTACATTCTCTGCCAGAGAGCTCTAACGATGTACAGTAGTTCAAGGGAATAGACTAGACTTCCCTAGCAAAGAATTTCAAGTACTTCACCAAACTACAAATTCTAGTATTCAATAGGATGAAGCCATAGCAAATAAAGTGGTATCAAACTGTGATAATTATATAATGTAGAGACATCCCAGGACTGTGCCAAGACTCCAGGGGCCTTTCCATGCTACATGGTTATAGTATTATATTTCTACTTTAACTGTCACAGTTTGATCCTGTGGAATCCTGGGATTTGCAGTTTAGGGAGAGGTATTTACAATTCTCTGCCAGAGAGAGCTCTAGTGCCTCAACAATCTACAAACCCAAGGTTTCCATGGAATGTAGCCATGGCAGATAAAGTGGAATCGTAGTGTATTATGTAGTGTAAAAAGACCCCAGACATGAGGAAACACATAAGACTAGAACCCTTCAGTGATGTATAATCTCATTTCAGAGGACCACCTCAGAGGTGGTGGTCCACCTCAGAGGACCACCAGAACATGAAAACATATTCTTAGTCTCCAGCTCCTGGAGTTCCCCCCACCAGCAGGGGCAGTAAGTTTCTCAAGTATTGACTCTGAAGTAGTTTTTCAGAGTTTAATACACATTTATGGTTTCCTCCCTTCTGCCTGAGGATACCTCTATAGATTCAAGCACTTGTGTTTAATCTCACTTTGGGAATGTACTCTTTTACTTACCTGAATCGAAATATTTATCTAGCTTTCTAAAGCCCTTCCAAAATCAAAAGTTTGGGAAATAAAAATAAGGAGAGATGCTGTTTTTCGCTTTGCATGCAGGATCAGGAAAAATGGAGTAGTAACACATTTGGTTGAAGGAAAAAGAAAGCATCCATTAAATATATGCATATACTTGAAAAGCAGAATTAGTCTTTAATTAGATTGGGGATGATGGTTTCTTCATGCAGACATTACTTTTCTGTAAATGTTACAAACAACAGTTAGATGGGAGGCAGAAAGAATAACTCACTTACTTCCTTTCTTCAAGCAGTGCAATTTCCTTTTTGACTTCATAGTATTCTTCTGCTATTTGGCAGTGTTGTTTGAACACCTGCATAGATTCCTTTGAGTCATGGCAAGGAGGCAGGGGCTTCATAAACAAAGGAGAAAATAGTCTAAGGCTTTTTGCATTCAAGAGGAATCATCAGAAACAGAATTTAAATTGAGACCAACATTTTAACATAATTAGTTCTTTTGTTAGAATAGCTGGAACACTATCTCAATGAAAATAGTCTGTTGCAAAGGCAAAGATTTCCCATCTATGCAAAGAAAAGTAACATGAAATTGTCTTCTTTCCAGAAACCTTCATAAATGTCCTCCACAATTTGCCGAGCAATATTTCTTGTAAAAGAAGAGGCTTTTGTTAAAAAGTTTTATTTTAATGAGACTATTTACTTATCGAACAAAGCCTATCACCAAAGTGGAAATGCTGAACATAGCAATGACAGTTGTGTGTTATACCCATTCAGTTTTCTCAAAAGGGTATTTTCTTCTCCATGATACTATCTTGCAAAAGGTTCCTCTTCAACACAAAGTTAGACAGAATTTATATTTTGAGATGAGGAAAAGCATTAGTTGGAAATAGGTGGGGATTGGGTAGAGCTTAGCTTCACATATTTTCTCAAGGATGATCATAGAATCATAGAATCATAGAATTATAGAGTTGGAAGAGACCACGAGGGCCATCCAGTCCAACCCCCTGCCACGCAGGAAATCTTGATCAAAGCATCCCTGACAGATGGCAATCTAGCCTTTGTTTAAAGACCTCCAAGGAAGGAGACCCCACCACACTCTGAGAGAGTGTGTTCCACTGCCGAACAGCTCTTACTATCAAAAAGTTCCTCCTAATGTTGAGGTGGAATCTCTGTTCCTGGAGCCTGCATCCATTGCTCTGTGTTCCAGCAAAAAACAAGCCTGCTCCATCCTCAACGTGACACCCCTTCAAATACTTAAACAGGGCTATCATAAGTTTAAGTATTTGAAGGGGTGTCACGTTGAGAATGGAGCAGGCTTGTTTTTTGCTGGAACACAGAGCAATGGATGCAGGCTCCAGGAACAGAGATTCCACCTCAACATTAGGAGAAACTTTTTGACAGTAAGAGCTGTTCGACAGTGGAACACACTCTCTCAGAGTGTGGTGGGGTCTCCTTCCTTGGAGGTCTTTAAACAAAGGCTAGATTGCCATCTGTCAGGGATGCTTTGATCAAGATTTCCTGCGTGGCAGGGGGTTGGACTGGATGGCCCTCGTGGTCTCTTCCAACTCTATAATTCTATGATTCTATGATTCTATGATCATCCTTGAGAAAATATGTGAAGCTAAGCTCTACCCAATCCCCACCTATTTCCAACTAATGCTTTTCCTCATCTCAAAATATAAATTCTGTCTAACTTTGTGTTGAAGAGGAACCTTTTGCAAGATAGTATCATGGAGAAGAAAATACCCTTTTGAGAAAACTGAATGGGTATAACACACAACTGTCATTGCTATGTTCAGCATTTCCACTTTGGTGATAGGCTTTGTTCGATAAGTAAATAGTCTCATTAAAATAAAACTTTTTAACAAAAAAAGGTATCTCAACCCATCAAGACATTTCATTGAAAAAACTCTCTCTCTCTCTCTCTCTCTCTCTCTCTCTCACACACACACACACACACACAAGAAAATTTTCACATTAAGGGGGTTTTCATGAAAATCTCATCTCACATACCCACACACACGAGAAAATTTTCACATTAAGGGGGTTTTCATGAAAATCTCATCTCACATACACACACACACACGAGAAAATTTTCACATTAAGGGGGTTTTCATGAAAATCTCATCTCACATACACACACACACGAGAAAATTTTCACATTAAGGGGGTTTTCATGAAAATCTCATCTCACATACACACACACTTGGACTCGAAAGGTGCAAAAAACACAGGTTTTAATGCCAAACCAAGACTTTAACACACACACACACACATATATATAGCAAAATAAGTCCCAAAGTGTGAAAAATTATTAAAAATAATTTTTTTAAAGAAAAAACCTCTTGTTATCTCAGTGGGGAGTAAACTTCTGAAATTATTCATTGTTGCATGCAGGAATGAAATTAGTGAAGATTTACATCTTTTGTATATAGAGATTATCAGATGCATCCAAAAAACAAAAGAGGAGCACACAAGGACGATGTTACTGTCACGTGAACGGGTCCCAGTTTCAGATGTCCTTGTCATCCTCATGTGCTGACTCTGTGCTGCAGCTGTGAGTATTGCTTTTCATTGGGGAGGCCATGTCAATGAAAAGTGACACCAAAATATTTCATCTTGTGAAAAAATATGATGTGAAAAATATTAAGGATCACATTACACATCATGACCATGTTATAACATAACTAGCTCAGATTTGGGCTATGGTATGTAATTTTTCTATGATGAAGATACAGCCTTGTCATGCAATAAAACCATGTTAGAGAACCATGATGATGTGCACTAGTACACCATGCAAGGCATCCCATGGCATGACAGGGCACCATGCAATGCGGCAGAGTGCCAATGAAGGGGGTTGTGCCCCCCCCTCATGGCTCCCTCTTTTGCCTGTAGCCATGTGCAGTGGCAGCCTATCATGTGAAGTGCCATGCTATTGCGCTTCACCCTTGTTGTGCAACAGCCCTGAATTTCTCACTGCCTGTACAATATAAGTCAACATATAAATCAGCATTCTTTTGGGTAAGCCAGATTCCTAAATATTTTAGGTTCTTTTTTCAATTCTGCATCCAGATATTCTCATTAAATCATCATTTTCAATTTAGACATAGTTTTTGTTAAGATTACTGTCTTGTTTTTGTTTAGTTTAAAGCCGGAATGCTCTCCAAAGTCTGTTATTGTACAGATTAATTATTTTATAATTTCTAAAAGGCTTTCCAAAATAAACATTTGCAGGTGTCTTCCCTCCTTTGACATAAAGTTAATTTCTTTTCAAAAATCCAATTAACAGTGCAGTCCTATATATGTCAACTCAGATTTAAGTAACATTGAATTGAGTGAGGCTTATTGTAGTTGGATATAGGTTGGAGTGCATGTTATATCTTATGTTACAGTCATAATGTAACATAGCTCTCTTCCAGATTGGTTTAAAGAAGTGCACGTTCCTTGGGTTTTGCTGGTTTTTCCAGGTTTTTTCACTTCTGTGTCCATGCTTTCCATTCTTTTGGGATGCTGTTTGCACTGATTTCTTGGATTTGCACTAGGGCTCTTCCAAAGTATCCCCCCCCCTTTTAAAAAAAATCAAGGCAATTCTAGGGTTGTTAGAAAATGATCAAAAGTGGTTATACTTGGGCTATGATAGAATGGAAAATCTTAATTTCCTTTTTTAAAACTTCTTTGCTGATATTGTTGACTCTTAAAAGTTGAACAAAAACTTCTGGTGTGTATTGAAACACATCCTATTATGTATGTATATGTATATGTATGTTTTTTTTTTAATTAATATTAAAAAAAAACTGGGGCATGGTTTGCTGAGGTGGTCCAGTGGTCTGACAAGTATTTTTTTCCTGGACTTATTTTATATTTTCCCCTTAGAGTTGACATGTTATAACATATCACTGATGCACTACACATAATTAAAAAAAAACAAAAAACAAGGAAGGAGGAGAAAAGAAGGAGACAGCTTTGTTCCAATATGTTTGGAATTAAAAAGAAACCCATTTGAGGGTAGGAATAAACTGTTGAAGCTAGTGCCAGGAGTTGCCAGAAGATAGACCAGGACTACAGAAGTGTTGTCTAGATTTAAAAAAAAAAAAGCCACAAGAACTGCAGAAACAAATACTGCAACCTCCTAACAAATTTGCCCTGTCTGCAGAAGACAACAGTTATATTAGAGTAATTATTTTCAATGAGTTTTGTCCATGCTCTAGGGAAGAAATAGAGAAGGGTCCATTTATTCAGACTGAGGGGAAAGTACTGCATACTTATGAGAGTAGCATAAATGCAGTATCTGTAAATAGTGGTAAAGGAAGAAAGGGGTTTCAGCTTATCAGCAGTTCCCAAGGGTCAGTAACAGTGAACAAGCTTCCATAAGGAAGCTTGACCTCCGTTATTGCTCTTGCCCTGCTGTGTCAAAATGCAAGTCTTGACTTAGGTGCGTTGTGCACTTCAGAGCTGGGAAAAGTTAGCTGGGGGACTACATCTTCCAGAATCCTACAGGCAGGATGGCTCTGGAATTTGTGGGGTTATTGCCTCAAAAAGTGACATTTTAAAGCTATTGTTCTTGTGTGACACACTGCAAAGCCATGCAGAACAACAGGGAAGCAAGCTCTGCTGACTTAGCCAATTCCCTATGTGAGTTACGGTAGGTGCGTACCAAGCCACTTTCTGTAATATGAAAAAGTTCCATGACAGAACCACAGGACTTTGCAGCAGATGTAGTAGATATAGTCATTTAGAAATCCACTATAATAAAAGTGGACACCTAAACATATTTGCAAGGAACTATTACTTGCAACAGGAAGCTAATGATAGCTTCCATTATTTCCCTGAAAGTCTATAGCTTAAGACATTCTTAAGGGGAAGCTGATGTTGACCTGTGTAGGGAGACAATACTGTTGTTTATAACTGTGGAAGCCCAGGTGACTAAAATGGTGAACTCTAAGGAAGTCTAGCTAGATACTGATTGACAAGAACAAAGCAAAAAACCTTCTGTCTTGCGCGAAGAGATAAGGATGGGGGAACCACACCAGTTTCATGGGGGTAGGTCTGGAAAACCCCAACTGGAAAGGAACTCCAACAGTCTACTGCTATAACAGTGCAATCCTGTGCATGTATAGTTGGAGGTAAGTTCCAGATTGTAATTCTGGATATACTCCCAAATGAATTTTTACATGATTATAGCCCAGGTCTAGTAAATAAAAATATTTCAACACTCCTTGTCTGACCTAGGACAACATTTAATGAAGTTATTCTGGTAAGATGTTTTCAGTCCTGTTGATTGAACACTTAATTTAGACCAAACCCTGTGCTCACATGTTGACCATAGCTATATCTGCAACAGTTCAAAATAGGTATTCCTGGAATAATTAAGCAAACTTCTCAAAGTGCAGCCACTAGTTACTTAAATGAAAAGACAGGAGTGAAGTTAGTTCATCCATTGCTCAGTTCAGAAGTAACTAGAATTCCTCTGATATAAAATAGCAGTTATTTTTATCCCTTCTCACACTTTTTAGAGTCATCTATTTGTGGAAAAAAGTGCGTGGAGTCACTGCACAGGGAGTGTCAGTGCACATTCATACTTGTGTTCATACTTTAAGAATGGTACAATATCTAACCTTCAGTAATGACATATACACTAGAAGAAGAAAGGCAAATTAAATTATTTTGATTTCTCCAAAATTGTTGGTATTGTGAGAGCAAAAACATATGGAATAAATGGGCTAATACCTGCTCCTATTTTTTGGGGGGGGGGTTAACTGACATTTTTCTATATCACTTGTGAGGCTACAAATGTGTTTTACCTGTCTTCATTCTCACAATGGCCTAGGAGGTTAAATTAATTAACAGTTATTTCACCACACCATTCAATGAGCTCCATGGTTGTGTTCAAACATGTCACCCATATTTTCCCCATATTCAAACCCAACACAATCATTAGTGTGCTTTTGTGTCACTCAAGAAAGACCAATATATTGTAGGACTTGAAAAAGTACAAAAAAGATATACCAAAAAGGATTGGAAAGGAGAAGGACTGAAACTGGGTATAGTAATAACAGCTTATCAATTCCAAAAGCCATTTTATTAGGCAACCAAAAGGGAACACATACAACCTTAAGAGAATAGGTAATAATATTTCAGTCTTTTAGCTTAGAAAAGTGATGAGACAGGAAATTCTTGGTAGAAGTATATAAAATTATGTATGGTGTGCAGAAAGTGGATAGGATTTCTCTTGCTCTTATACTATTAGAAGAGTCGTAGGTGGTGGCGATAGGTGACCTACGACTCCTCGAATGCTTTCATCAGCACTGTATACGCACAATCCTAAATATACACTGGACTGACTATGTGATGAATGTTGCTGTCCTAGAGCAAGCAGGGATCACCAGCATTGAGGCCATGATATTGAGAACACAGCTGCGCTGGGCAGGGCATGTTTCTAGGATGGAGGACAATCGCATCCCAAAAATAGTACTCTACAGTGAACTTGCCATGGGTCAGCGTAAGAGGGGCGCTCCAAACACGATACAAGGACTCCCTGAAACAACATCTCAGGCTCGGCCAAATTGATCACCAATGGTCTGCCCTGGCCTCACATCGAAGACATGGAGACGCACTATCCACAATGCTGCAGCCTTATTTGACAACTCACGCCGAACAAGTCTTAAAGAGAAACGACAACGCAGAAAGAATCACAACCCAGAAACATCACCCAAGGAGACCTTCTGCTGTGCTTTCTGCAACCGGACTTGTTTATCTCGGATTGGCCTTTTTAGTCATCAGCGCGCTTGCAGAAAGCATGGGATGAGTCCTTCCTAAATCTTCGTTTGCGAAGAAAAGCCAGAGAGAGAGAGATACTATTAGAACTAAGGATCTCCTGTGAAGCTAAAAGGTAGGTGAATCTGGACAGATAAAAGGAAACAGTCCTTTACCCAGCTTATTGTTAAATTATGGGATTCACTGCCACGAGATATAGGACTTTATTAGATGCTGCCCTTAAACATTCTTTTGCCAGCATTTTTTTAAAAATTCTATGCCAGTAAAAGAATGCTCCCCACACACTTACCTTCCTCTCCCAGCAAAGGCAGCTCCGGCAATAAAGGAGGAAGTGAACAGAGCCCCATTCACTTCTTAGTTTGAAATCTCACGAGACTTCCTCACATGTGTCATGATGACAGCAGGCATCATGAAGACCTTTGGAAATGGGAAGTGGGTGGGAGAGCATCATTAAATAAACATGACATGACATCACCTGACTAGATAGCCACTCTGATTGGGCACTGGCAGAGCCAATCAGGAATCAACAAGAAGGACTTTTAAAAGTTCTGATCTTTCCTTTGTTCTGAGTCAGACTGGTTGAACACATGGCCTAGCTAGATGGAGCTAGCTAAGATGGACTCTGACCTCATGGCCTAGCGCTGGGGCCAGATGGCCTACACAACCATGAAATACCCAAAAAAAGACAATCTGTGATACCAAAGGGTTGGGGGAAGCCAGCCTTACCCAAAGGCCTCCAAAAGGATCCAAAAAGACTCCGAATTCCATCTACAGAGACTATAAGTTAATCTGCATGTAATAGTTAGGGAATGTGTAGTTAGATTGCGTTAGATTTATTTATTTATTTATTTATTTATACCCCGCTCTTCAGCCACAAGGCTATCAGAGCGGCTTACAAATTGTTTTAAGCAATAGCTATTTACACATCTACACTGCATTAAGCAGTTTCCCATGTGTGTTAAGCTAATTGCCCCCACAAGCTGGGCACTCATTTTACTGACCTACGGAAGGATGGGAGGCTGAGTGAACCTTGGAGCCCGCTGAAATCGAACTAGCAACGTGATGACTTGCAGTACTGGCATTTAACCACTGCGCCACCAGGGCTCCCTGGTGTAAGTGCTCTGAATGACTGCAAACTGTATAAGCCTTAAGTTGATCCTAAGAATGTTTTGCCGTTTTTAGCAACATAGACTCCTAGGACTGAAATAAAAGCTTCTGTTATTTCCTAACCTTGCCTCGAATCACCTGCTTTTGGTCAGCTATCAAGAACCTTCTTTAGATTAGAGAAAAGGGGTATTCTTATTCTCATAACTGGTCTAGCTTCCCATTGCACTGGACAAGGAAAGAAACCCCTCATTTTTAACTCAACGAGTGGTGGCAAAACGAAGAGGAATCCCTTGGGTTTGTGATTGGGAAAAGGGCCAACCCTGGACCCAAGCAGAGTGGCTATCTAGTCAGGTGATGTGATGTCATGTTTATTTAATGAGGTTCTCCCACCCACTTCCCATTTCCAAATAAGGGTGGGAGTTTCTCTACTGATCATATGAGTGTTAAAGGTCTCTATGATGCCTGCAGTCATCATGACAACATGGGAAATTCAAAAAAATTTTTTTAAAAAAAGACATAAAAAGTTAAATCCCAATTAACCTGGGGAGAGTCATCAAAAGAGCAAAACTTACTTGGATGTCCCCATCTCACCTGGAAGTGTTCACACTGGATCAGCCATCCTCACTGCAGTGATGAGATTTAAACGGCCCAAGGTTTCGTATGCTGGCAATGCCGGCACCAAAATGGAGGGGAGATCTATTGACAGCTTAAGCCGTCAATTAAAAGGTACAGATTTTGGCCAGGACATAACCATGAAAGAGTGATGCCATCTGACCTGCGTGATCTTTTGTGGTTATGTGGCATCATTATGATGCCATATTTGTCCATCTGATAAAGTCCATAATGATGATGACCATCAATGTAAATGACTTTAAAAAGAGATCAGAACAATTCATGGAAACAGCGGCAGCTGGTGAAGCTGATGTTAGTGGGGCAGGATCTATTCTGGGTTTTAATCCAAACTTTAAAGAAGTTATCCAAGGTGCCAAATCCTACTGCTAAAATAGGTTCAGCACCTTGGGTATTTCCTTTAAAGTTCTTTTAAAACCCAGAGAAAATTCACTGTGCCACTGACAAGGAAGCCACCAGCTGCCACTGCATGGAGGATAAATCTGTCAGTGGTTACTCTTCATGTCTAAGTATTACCGGTAGTAGCAGAGAAAGTATGTCTTCCAATGACAGTTCTTGGGGAACATAAACAGGAGGGAACTGTTGTACTTAGGAAATGCATAAGTGGGCTTCCCAGAGGCCTCTGGTTGGTGGAATGCCTTTAGGGATTGTTCTTGTAGGAACAGAATGCTGAAAAAGATAAGACTTTGGCCTGATCCAACAAGGCTCTTTTTTACATTCTTGTATTCTTATAAAAGTTTGGAGATACTACACAAAACTATTTTTAAAAACTATAATAGCTTGAAGTGAACAGTCCACCACTAACCACAGTTTCGTGGACAGTGAACTTTCAAGCACAGTAGCACAGAAAGGGACCTCATAAATGGATGATTTCAGTTTTAACTAGCCTAATAACAGAGGGGCCTAAATGCCCTAAAGGCACCAGATCCCACTTGATCTTGGAAGCTAAGCAGGGTCAGCTTTGGATAGTACTTGGATGGGAGACCTCTGATGGATACCAGCTGCTATAGGCTGTATTTCAGAGGAAGTAACTGGCAAAACCACCACTGAGGATTCCTTATTTAAGAAAACTCTATGAAATTCATGGACCACCATAAGTTGACAGGAACTTGAAAGCACAAACACACATGCAATCTTGACAGGTTTCAAAAAACCATACATTGCTGAATAAAGTAACAAGGACTCTCCTTTTTCTGTAGGTATAATTATTCAGGGTTTTTCCCATAAGACACATTTAGATTACTTTATTGGTATCTGAGGATTATTAGGATTACTATGGTAAGATGCTAATTTGGTTCATCCTTTAATTCCTGGAACTGAATGCTTCATGTTCTATATTTTGTCTTGTTAAATTTGTTTTGTTTATATAGTGAATACAGGCATGATGATGTGGCTTTTCCACAGTGAAATACAGCTTTTAAAATCGCCTTTTGAAAAAAAGAGGAGGGAAAGAGAATTGTGTGGTGTTTTCAAACTTAGACCATTTCTAAAGTAAAATAATTCAGTATACACCTAGTATACAATTCTTGCTCCAAACATATATTTAGAGAGTTAAAATTTATCTCATTATTCTGAGAACTTCCATGCATTTGTATACAGTATATTTCTCAGTTATACCCAGCTTTTGTGTGTTCAAAGTATGTACAGTTTTTCCTGCCCAAATCATTTTTTAGAACCTCAAAATTTCTTTTTATGGTAAGTATAACAAAACACTGCTCACATGTGGAAGCTCAGGTGGCATCATATAGGCATAACATTATGGCTGAACTAAGTCACAGTTGTAAATGTTTTCAGACTTGAAGGAAATATTACATCTACTGGAATAGGGGGGAAACACTGGATGAATGCATTTTTGAAAGCTGATTTTGGCAGAGCTGGAGGAAGTTGCTTTTTTTTACTACAACTCCCATAATCTCGCTGTCAGTGTGACAGTGGTAACTTAGGTGGGGAGTGTTACCTGCCCTGATAGCCCCCACCTTTTTAATAATCTATAAATGGCAATATTTAATAATTTGGCTGGCTATGGTCTGCCACGTGGTTGGCAAGTAAACCAGGCACTCCCTAGATACTAAGGCTAGAGTTATGCACAACCTAGGGAGGGGCCTTGAAAATTCCTTAAACGGGTCATACCCAGGTCAGAGTTCTTCCTGAGAACACATGGAGATGAGTCATCCACTAAGCCCATCAAGGATAGCTGAGCACTCAGTATCTACAAAATGGGTTTTTCCTCTTTTGCCTAGATCACAATGGAAGGTTGTCTGTGCCCAGTCAGTTCCAAATGACTAGCCCATCAACAATCATTAACACATCTGGAGAACCCTTTGTTTAGTTCTGGAAATATCTGAGAAACATTGTATTCCACTCTGAACCCCATCCCTTCAGGGAAAATATAAAATATAAACATCACCCTAAAACACCACCCAAGCGCTCACAGATCCTCTTCCTCCTGACACTCTGCCAATGTGTGTAGCCGGATTGCAGCTTCTTCATGAAACTCTGCTCCTCTGATCAGTATATAGTTGTCTCTCCACATTCACGTACTTGACATTCACAGAATTAAGTATTTACAGCTTGAAAATATTCTTAAAAAATAATAATCCAAATAGCAAACCTTGATTTTGCCATCTTATATAAGGGACACCATTTTGCTATGCCATTGCATATAATGGGACTTGAGTATTCATGGATTTGGGTATTTATGGGGGGTCCTGGAACCAAACCCCAGCAAATGTTATGGGACAACTGTAGTATAACCCACAATCCCCTTACTCTATTCCTCTATCCAAATACTTTCTACTTTCTTTGATAGCCTTGTGTGATTGCAGAAGCCTGAGTGTTAGCATGAATGATGTTAATATTAATTTCCAATAAAAGTCATTTAATTGTACATTCTGGCTTGGAGCCTCCTCAGTTACTACTAGTAGACATAGGTTAAAACATCCTGCAGTTACCTGGTCTCTCACTGCCATTTTGAGCTAATTAAAAATTCTCCATAGTAGATTTCAAACACTAGTGCAATTTGGGTAACAGCAGTGTAAATTACTACTCTGGGCTTCCCCAATCTCCAGCTGTGCAACACAGTTTTGATGGCAGTGGGCTGCACCACTTCAGTCAATGACATAGTGGGGAGGAACCTAGACACCTTCCAGATGCATCTAAAATTGGAAGTGCCATCGCCCTCCAGGGCCTGTGGTGTTACATTGTATGGGCTGTGCTGGAAGTCTGGGAAGGCAATGTCTGTCCCCCTTTCCAGATGTGCTTGAGCACTAACTGCCTGGGGTGGCTTGCCCTGGCATTCTCAAGCTACAGTTGTTCCAGGAAGAGGAGATGTCCAAGAAGTAACTGGGTATCCTCACACAAAGTCCCTTAAAATACACGTGGTGGCATAACTTAAAGTTGCATTGCCATATATCACAACTAGGACCCTGGTGTCTGGGAGCAATCGTCCAAATAAGAAACTTCTTCAAGCTCTGGATTTTGAATTTTCCTAGTGTGAGGGCTGGGGCAGGGGGAGAGTGGTGTGATCAACGTTTTGAAAAGATAAGATTTTAGCCTAATCCAACAAGGCTCTTTTTACATTCTTGTATTCTTATAAAATTCAAGGAGAAATGGTTTTATGAAATGGCCTCTCCATCAAGTGTGTTCCTTCTCATTATTTCATTGACTCTTCAACAATAATGGTTTGAGAATAAGTCCCACTGAATTCAATGGAGCTAACTTTTGACTGGACTGTTAATCTCATCTGCCATCTAAGACCTACAAACCCACCAGGGTTAGAATTTAAAGACATAGCCATGTTAGTCTGGAATATCAGTAAACAAGGGTATCTTGTAGCACGTTTGAGACTAACTGTGAGAAAAAGAAATTGTAGCATAAGCTTTTGTAGACTTGGTCTACTTCCTCACATGCATGGAGCCCACCAGGGGTAATCTTTTGCTATAAAGTAAAGAATCTCTGAAAAGTTTTTGGAAGATATTCTTACAGAAAAGGAAAAGAAAGAAGCATAAACATTTTTTAATCCCTAGTAATACAGGTTTTAAAATAAGGTTGCATGGAATGGCACTCAGCCACTTTATATTTTTAACAAGCTTACTTGTTAAAATCACTGCCCTTTCTTTGGAAGGGCATTTTAATCTATTGCACATTTCACATAAAGTGACTTGCTGGAGCACCAACCCACACATACTGTAGATATTCAACTGCTGTTCAGTATAATAGCAGCCCATAGTGAGTAGCAAAGGAAGCAGCTATTTCGAATTTCTCAGAATTTTAAAAAAAAAATTCTAAAAACAGGGTTTTCTGGGAAAAATAACATTGCTGTAACTCCAAGTCTTCATCCCTCCCTCAACTGCTAGAATTACAGCTTGCCCCAGACCTTGACAATTCAGTACATATAGATAAACTTATTTTTTCTCAGAGAGCATTTGCCTCTGAGAAAAAAAGATAGAGGACCAGTGAGAAAGGCAAGAAGAAAACCTGCATATTGCTGCAGGAAAAAGAATGTGAGGAAAGCAGCCACTGTGTTGCTTTTATTACAACAAAAATCTGTCTTAAACTTAGCTGCTGTATTGACACAGACAGTGATACAGTTACAGTATTGGCAGACAACAGGGGCCATTCCTCTGCACCAATGGTTTGTTGAAAGATGCCTATGACAGGGCATTGTGTCATTTGACTGGCTAGCCAGCCCTGCCAATTGCTGTAGTTCTGTCGCTGCCACAAGCAATAGTGTTGCAGCTAAGTTTAGGAAAGAAGTTTTTTTTAAAAAAAATATCATGCCACTGCTGGTAAGCCTCAACCATCCACCCACAAATACTGAGAATTTTCTCCATCCTGTGAAGAAATTACTGAAATCCCACCTTCACTTTGGAAGCCTGACAATGAAGCTATGAATTCAAGAAGGTATTTGGAGTTCAACTTTAAAGTTTCCTTTTACCTGTCCTTTCCGTTCATGTTTGTCCTGGGCTACACAGATTCCCAGACATCTGGGCAAGGACTGTGCCAAAATTGTACACTGTGTTGCATCTGCTAAGAGAAATGAATGCACACATACTCTCCAACATTTCACAGATCAAAGTGGGGACACATGTAGCCAAACAACATCAGATGTGGTCAAGATGGCAAAAGTTATTAATAAGGAAGAACACACAAGCTAGAACAGGGTGCAGTAGTTTGCTCTTGCCTAAGCCTACCAGGAAGGGCAAGATTCAACCCTCTCCTCCCTGCTGAGCTAATTGAGTACAAATGACTTTTTCTTTTGCACCAATTGAAGTAAGCTGTGGACGAGAGAAAAGTGGGAAGGGGAAGCAGAAACTTTTTAAAAGCAGGTGAAAAAGAAGGATGACAAATCCAGGGAGCTGGATGGTATATACATGTAAGGTAATAGTAGTACTGCTTTGCTGTCCCTTGTATATAGTATTCCCTATCCAGACATCTGTATGTTTTTGTCTCTTTTCCATGAAATCTCATGCCAAGAGGCATTTGGGATTAAGCAATATCCCTTAATTCTCATACCCAAGTGTTACAATGTTTGTGTACCTGTATTTTGTTCATACCTTCCTGCCATCCTCTATCTTCCCCATTGGCAGTTTTGGGACCTGGTCCCCACAGACTTTAACAATCTCTGTAAATGTTAGCATTTAACCCATGTGAAATCCATTATATGGTCAATGTGTGTCTTCTTTCCATACTGTGTTGCAAAATAAATAAATGCAGGCAGAGCCTAGAAAGACTCACTCAGAAATGGACAGAGCTTTGAAAATGTGTTTTGGACTACAACTCCCAGAATTGTCATACAGTAGCACCCCACATCCACTGATTTGCCAACCTCTGATTCAATTATCCGGAGTTGGTGATGATGGGAAAAGAGAGGGGGAGGAGGGATCCCCTGTCCCCTCTCTTCCCCTGGGAAAGCTCCAGTTGTGGGGGGGGGGCGATAGTGGGGCCAGAAAGGAGGGGGAGGAGGGATCCATTTGTAGTGGGGGCGAAGGGCAAAAGGATGGGAGAAAGAGGGATCTAGCCTGCCCCCTCCCTTCTCCCAGGCGGGCTCTCAGTGGTGGAAATAGTGACGGGGGGGTGGGGAGAGGAGAAGGAGTTCTCTCTCCCTTCTCCCCCAGAATGGCTCTCAGTGGTGGGAATGGTGACGGGTGCGTTTGCTATTATCCGTGGATTTCACTATCCTCAGGGTGGGGCCTGGAACCAATCCACCATGGATATGGAGGTCCTACTATATTAATTAAGCCTATTAAAGGTTGTCTTCCTAGGAGTTCAGTATTTCCTTCCAAGCTCTCACTCATTATTTGTATAAATAGATAGAAGAGGCCATTAAATCTGAACTCTTAAACTGATTTGTGTTACTGTGGGAGAAATACACTGTGTGTGGATGTGAGAGAGGGCCTTCTATGTTACAGAGCCCTGGTGGGAAACGCTCTCTGCTTAGAGGCCAACTGTCATCTATGTTGTTTTCATTCTGGTGCAGAGTTAAAACATGGCTTTTTAAAAATTAAACTTTTGGGGCCTTACCAATTTCTTCCACGTTGTTCATGTACATGGTTTCAAACTCTTTTAACCTCTTAAGCTGCTTTGTTACTGTCTTAAGGTTTTGTCTGCTTAAGTTATTTCTAACAACTCAAATTTTAAATTGTTTTAATTGATGAATTATATTTAACTGTTAAATAAAAATATTTATATAAATAAATGCACACAGTGCAGCTAGGCAAATAAAGCTCATTCCCATGATCCATGATCCCACAGCTGCCACAGCTGCCGCCACCGAGATGAAAAGAGGAGGTAGCAAAAAGAAAAAGGAGACTCAAAGGGCACATCCACACTGATTAAAAAGAGCAGAAAGTCTCATATTTTGTTCTTGTCCTTTCCCATTTTATTTTGGAGGTCCATATTCTTTTATTTATTCCAGAATATTTTCTGTCAGGTCCAGGTATGATTAGAGACTTTTCATACCAGCTCCTTAGGATAGTTTATTTTAATCCAATATAAAATCAGAAAGAACAGGAACAATATCTGGGATTTTTATATCAGTCTGGATGTGTTATGAGTTAGGCAAGAGAGACTGTAAGTATGCAGCTCCAGTATGAAGGTAGGACTGGAAAAGCAATGACTTTGGATTAGAAGCAGGAATCAAAAGCTCTCCCCTGTAGAGGCTGTGGCATAGAAAGATTTTAATATGATTTTTAAAATGGGATGCATAAATGGCTTTTGCAGAGCACAGAGAGTGAGAACAAAGACAGGTCAGGTAAATTGCTTAACGTTACGTTTAATCAGGGCCTCTGATTTGTACTCCATATTTAATGAGGTACCATTTTTTTTCTTGGCTATTTTAAAAAGAAACCAAATGCATACTTCTGATTTGTGCTCAGTACTCAGTTTACCATAGAATATGATTAGGCTTTCATGAATGTTTCTATTGTTATCCACTCAATAAATCCCCTTTCCAAAACCAGAAAACTTTTTATTCCTGGCTTAAGATGTCCCCTCCCAGCTTCCTAAAAAGAGAAAGGCAGCCCATCTGTCTAAGAAATCTGTCATTTCCTTCTTCCCATGCCTTTCATTCTCCTAATGTCATTTTTAGTCAACCACTTGCATAGACTGCTTACTGAAATTTTAATAGCTCAAGTGGCCTCCATCAATGTTCCATTTGCATCTTTAGAGTTGTCCATCCAATTTAGTCTGTCCCTAATATGGTCAAACCTGAGATGGAGTCAGAAGCTGTGTCAGCACTCTTTTTGGGATCACCTCCCCATGTGTGACAAATGCATGTTCAGAAAAAAATCAATCATGCAACCCTATACCGGTCTACTCAGAAGTAAGCGCCAGTGATTCAACAGCACCAAGCCACAGGTAAGCATGTACAGGTGTAGCCTTCCAAACACGTTCCCCAAAAAGTAAACATACATTCAGCCATTTGCCTGTAGCAAATGACTGTTACATGTTATTGGTCTAAACTGGCAAATTGCAAAAACGAAATTTGGAAAACAGTCCAATTTTTTTCTTAGATCAAACTCAAATCTCACTCCAGAAATCCAATTTCTGGGCATCTTTGTTAACTACAATTGAGAATAAACAAATAGCTATAATTATTGGTTGTCAGAAGTAAATATAATTTGCAAACTTAGTATCCCTCTATGAGACGCTCAAGTCTGTCAGATTTCAGATACAGGGAAAATTAGAATTCTCAGCCAGAGAGCTCTAGTGCCTCATGAAACTACAAACCCCAGGCTTCCATAGGATGCAGCCACCATGGCTGTTAAAATGGAATCATAGTAATATAATTGCCTTGTGTGAATGGCTCCCTGCTATTTGCATCTTGAGGAACATACCTTCCAACTGCCCCAATCTGAGACAGTCTCAAATAATTCTCGGTCATCCCACTTTTTCAGCTGCTTTTAAAAGTTTCACTCTCCTTCTCCCACTTTCCCCCTTCATCCTCAGCTTATTTCAACTGTTGCAAACTGAGTTCAAAGTGCAAGAGTAATTTGCACTCAAATAATTTAGTGGGGGGAGAGGACAGGAGAATCAGAATCTTGTCTTTCCCAGAAGGTTCAGGCAAAAGCAATCTGCTACAACCCCTCTTAACTTGTGTGTTCTTCCTCATTAATAACTTTTGCCATCCTGGCCACACTCCAATTTTGCTTGGCCACATGTGCTCCAGTTTTCATCTGTGAAATGTTGGAGGGCATGTGTATCATGACTCTATTCACTGTCTTTCACACAAGAACTAGGGGCAAGAGCTATGTGTCACCCAGGGATGCAGACCAAGAAAGGTGAATTCATTTTAAAAGGAACAGAGAAGACAGAGTGATGTAACCCACATTGCCTTTTCCACATCCATGGTCACTGAGAAGAAATCCCCATTCTGTTCTGTGGAGCTTACTGACAAGTAATGGAGCACTGGAGACAAGCCCTAGATGGGCAGAATCTATTTTATTGCTTTCACATTTTTTGCATTGAATCCAGTTTTCCTGCAGTAGGACAAATATTGCATAAAGTTACTGACTGACATGATGCACAGAAGCAGAGAAACTGATTTTAGGGGGAAAGGGAGAGGGTCTCTGTATTGACTGTACCAGTAGTCTAATAAAGAACCTTTTTCTGGGAACAGAAAATCATAGAATCATAGAGATGGAAGAGACCACAATGGCCATCCAGTCCAACCCTCTGCCATGCAGGAATACACAATCAAATCATTCCAGACAGATGTCCATCCAGCCTCTGCTTAAAAACCTCCAAAGAAGGAGACTCCACCACACTCCCAGGCAGTGCATTCCACTGCTGAACAGCTCTTACTGTCAGGAAGGTCTTCCTAATGTTTAGATGGAATCTCTTTTCCTGTAGTTTGAGTCAATTGCTACATGTCCTAGTCTCTGGAGCCTCAGAAAATAAGCTTGCTCCATCCTCAGTATGACATCCCTTCAAATATTAAAACATGTCTATCATGATCCCCTCTTAAACTTCTCTTCCCCAGGCTAAACATGCCCAGCTCCCTAAACCACTCCTCATAGGGCATGGCTTCCATACCTCCTACCACTTTGGTTGCCCTCCCTGGACATGTTCCATCTTCTCAATATCCTTCTTAAATTGTGGTGCCCAGAACTGGACACAGTATTCCAGGTGCTTTTGCTTTTCTGATTTTCCTCCTACACAAGCTGACTGTTTGTTTGAATTCTTCTTTGGTGATTTCTCCCTTTTTCCATTTTTTGTACATGTTCCTTTTAAGTCTTAGCTCAGTTTAAAGTTCTTTAGACAGCCATACTGGTTTCTTTCGACACCTGTCATTTTCTCTCCTCATTGGAACTGTTTGAAGTTGTGCCTTTAATATTTAAGTTTTTGAAACTCCCATCCAAGTAATTCCCCAAGTTTTCTGAAATCAACTTTCTTAAAGTCGAGATGGTTTTTTCCAGGCTGTGAGGCTTAAGATGTCAGCCACAGATGCAGGCAAAACATCAGAAATCATAAAATCATAGAATTGCAGAGTTGGAAGAGACCACGAGGGCCACCCAGTCCAACCCCCTGCCACGCAGGAAAACACGATCAAAGCATCCCCAACAGATGACCATCTAGCCTCTGTTTAAAGACCTCCAAGGAAGGAGACCCCACCATGCTCCGAAGGAGTGTGTTCCACTGCCGAACAGCTCTTACTATCAAAAAGTTCCTCCTAATGTTGAGGTGGAATCTCTGTTCCTGGAGCTTGAATCCATTGCTCCGTGTTCCAGTCTCTGGAGCATCAGAAAACAAGCCTGCTCCATCTTCAACATGACACTCCTTCAAATACTTAAACAGGGCTATAAATAAACTCTTCCAGAACACGGCCTCACAGCCCGGAAAAAAAAAAACAAGGAAAAACTCCTAGATCCCTTTCCTGGGATTTGTAATTTAGAGACAGACATTCAGAATTCTCAGCTAGGATTCCATAGGATGCAACCATGGCAGTTCAAGTGGGACCATAGTCTTATATTTGTGTCATTGGAAAGATCTCAGATGAGTACAATAAGTCACAGTCATTGTTGTATGAACCCACTTTCCCAAGCAGGGGAGACTAGTCATTGCTACTGGGTCACTACCATGAGACCCAAATGAAAAAGAAAAAAACCCAAACATTTCAAAGTAATCTTTTGCAAAAAAATATATGATTTGTTTAAATCATAAGAAAAAAGAAAGAATGTACTTTCCACATTTGGTTATTTGTACGGAAGGATCTCACACCCATTTTCTGCTCTCCTAAATAAAAAAAAAATAGACTAGAATGTTCATGGGAAATGTTGGTTAGTGAGCTGTGTTTGTCTCCTGTCAGTTTCCTTGTTTTTTCAGTTTCATTGATCCCCTAGGGTTCTCTGGTCACAGTGCAGCAATGACATTAGAACCCAATGTACCCCCACTCCACACCACAAATTGCTCACCTCCAGTCTACAGGAAGTCTACCCAACACTTCCTTCCTTGGGATATGATAAACCTTCAGAGTTGTATCAGTGGTGGCTTCTATGTCGGTGGTATAAATGAATCTCTGCTGGGCTTTAGTCCAAACTTTAAATATGATATCCAGGGTGCTGAATTTGCTTTGCAGATAGAATTCAGTGCCTTCCAAAGCTCCTTTAAAGCAGAAGTGAAAACCCATAGTGGATTCACTCCCTTACTGATGCCTCCAAATGTTGACTCTGATGAGCAGAGTTACAGAGGCATGTTGCTTACTCTAAAGAATGACCAACTAATTCATTGGGGAAATGCCTATAGCTGCTATGATTACAGCTTGGAAAAGTTACCTTTTGGACTATAGCACTGACCAGCCTCTAGCATGTTAGTTGAGGGATTCTGGATTTGAAGGCTAGAAAGTAAATTTTCCAAGCTCTGATTGTGATACTACCATCTATATGCATTGGTGCTACACAGAGAATAAGAGTG
Source organism: Gambelia wislizenii (assembly GCA_030847615.1). NCBI lineage: Eukaryota > Metazoa > Chordata > Lepidosauria > Squamata > Crotaphytidae > Gambelia > Gambelia wislizenii. The sequence continues at coordinate 286,324,717 of JAUMIR010000003.1, forward strand.
TTAAGTCCCTTCCTGCCTCAATGGGTTTAGAAAACAGCATCCTACCTGTAGTTATAGGGGATAATATAATTGAGTTCAGTTGTTGTAAGGATTACAACTAATACATGTGAAGAACTTTGAACTAAACAATATATAATTCTTAAGTATTGTTACTACTACTACTAGACAGAAGACAATAGAGGAAGGGGATGAAAATAGAGGCAGTGAGGCATCTCTGTGCATGTGTATGCATCACATATATGCAGGTATGAACACACACAGGGCTTGGTATAATTTCATATGCACACAACGCTCTGTTTGCTTATCACAGCCCCTATAGCTTTTATGCTTATGATTTGGGAGTGCAAAAAAATAAAAAATAAAAATCTTGCCACTAAATGATGCTCAAACTGTCAGTTAAAACTACTTGAAGTTTTCTTTGAGCTGCAAGATTTCCCATGCATGAGCTTGCATCTGTAGTTCTTCTATTATTCCTTTCTTTCATAACTTCTGCTGTCCCATCACTTCCTCTTTCTCCTTCATCTGTCAGCATATCTCAAAAACAACCAACCCCTCTAAATGGCTCCTCTTTCATCAGCTTTTGCTCTGATGCCACATAACTCTCTGAGTGTTTCAAGAGAATGAGGTAATCAGAGCTAAGAGATACCAAACCCCTTTGGACTACAGCACTGACCAGCCCTTCTCCCTCCTTCTCCTGCTTCTCTTTCTTGGATATAAGTTTGCATTCCCAGCCACACCCCTCCAGCAGTTCTCTCTCCATCTGACAGTAACGACTGGGACCTTTTAGGTGTTATGGCAAGCTGAAGAACCGCCATAGCATCAGGATGAAATGCATCATTCCATAGTATGAAAAGATGTATATATGCTACACATGCAAACTTTCTTCAAATTAAACTCAGTTGAGTTCTACAGCAGAGAGTGTTTTATTCTGTCTTCTATAGTCCTTTTAAAATTCACAGAGTGTAACATTCCATTATGCTCTTTTACAAGCCGTAAAATATGTTAGGCATTCTCCAAAATCAATACCCCATACAGAATATTATGCAGGTACATTTTTATAGACTAATTGCCTATACAAGGGGACAGCTATTGCCTACAACAGTACACAGTATTAATGGTTATAAAGAAATATGGTTATAAAGATATGCCGTTACACAGTAGACATGAGTATTAAATAAAACCAGTCACCTGAAGCTGCTGTTCTAGATCAGGAAAAGCCAAAGGAAAGGCATTCTCAGGGGGTGTATCATCTGAAATGGAAAAACATTGTAAAGTTTAAACATCATTAGAAGGCTCCCTGCACAGTAAGGTACAGAGTAAATTTATATACAGGTTGACCCCTGTATCCATGGATTCAGTAACCACGGTTTCACTTATCAATGTCTGAAAAAATATGTTCTCTCTAGGCATTTCTATGTTCTCCAGTGTGCTTCTATGGTCAATTTCTTGTGTTTGTATCATTGAAAATAATATGGTTCCCTATTATCCATGGTTTCAGGTATCCACGGATAGTCTTGGAATGCATTCCCCCACAGATATGGGGGTTGACCTGTAGTTCTATCTCATCCCTATCTGGACACAATTCAAAGTGCTGATTGTGATCTATAAAGCTCTATATGACTTAGGTTCAGACTCTCTGAAAGCTCATATGTCTCCCCATATGAGCCTACCCAAGTCTAACATCTTACATCTTACATCCCACCACTTTTACCGACTCATCTGGTGAGGACACAAGAGAGGGCCTTCTTGGTGACTGCTCCCAGGTTGTGGAACTCCCTCCTAAGTAAAGATGTAACTTTTCACTAAGTTTCTTCTTGAAGATAGCAATGAGTAATTTCAGCAATGTAATCCCTACTATGAGAAAGGCTGAAAAAACCACAATTTTTGATGGCTGTTTGTAATTTAGGACTTACTCTGCACAAAATTCACACGTGGTTATTTTGCACAGGAAACATTATCTGCATAGAAAATATTATTTCAATATAACTATATTATTTCCTGCACAGAAAAAGCTGCTTTCTATACAAATCCAGGATGTGCAAATTTTACATAGAATAAATCCTGAATTACAGCATTTTTTTTTTTTTGGCACAGAAAATGCTGTTTGCTGCACAAAACAACCACATGAGAATTTTGCACAGGATAAGTCCTGAATTGTGAAGATTCTTATCAGCCCTGGATTTTTCAACACTTGAAAAACATGTTTTTCAACCATTTTTGAATATTCCTTCCACTCCTTCTCCCAAGGGAGCTTCACTTGGCCCCTTCTTTGTAGTCTTTTCTCTTGAATGCAAAGACCCTCTTACTTTAAACAGGCCTTCAGCCTTTGACAGACTGGGGTAGAACAATGTGCAATAGGTGTACTGGCTTGTTTTTAATATGTTTTTAATTATTTTAATTTTATTTTAATTACACTGATTGTTTAATGCCTTTTAAACCGTTGTACAACAGATAATTTTAGTTTATTTTTAAAAACTTTTACTGTAAGCTGCTTTGGGTCCCATATTGGAAGAAAAGCAAAGTATAAGTCAAATAAATTAATAGTTATATTTGTTTCATCATCTGTACTCTAAGATTATCAGATGAGTTTAATAATCTGAGACAGGGACACCACAGGATCAAGAAAGGGTTTCCTTTTCAGAGAACGTCATCCCTGTCTCATTCTGCCCCTGTGCTGCTTCTGTGTTGTTTTTTTATTGACGGCCCAAGGCCAATAGATCATCCATTCCGTTTCTGTAAAAGAATCACAGGTGAGAGAAAAGGTGCCCCGTTCCTGTGAAGGTCAGTGTAGAACACTTCTGGTGGCGATCGGGATATCCAAGTAAATGACAGCCTTTTTTGTACCCTCCCCTGTTTACTTGTTGGTTTTTTTAGTGTATTTATGTGCTTGCTTTAACTTTTTGAGGTTTGGTTGTATTTTTATTTTTAAAATCCCTGTGGTGCCGGCCTCCCTGTAAGGTCCTGTAAAGTCAGTAATAGAACACTTCCCATGGTGATTGGGACATCCAGGTAAGTGACAGCCTTTTTTGTACCCTCCCCTGTTTAGTTGGTTTGGGGGATTTTTTTTTCCAGTGTATTTAGGTGCTTGTTTTAAATTTTAGACTTTTATTTTTAGTTTTATTTTTGTTTTTCCCATGCGATCATCCTCTTGTGAAGATGGCCAGGATTTGATCTTCAGGAAGTGAATGGAGCTCTCTGAGAGCTCCATTCATGCCTGGGCTGCCAGAGGGGAGGACTTTTTATTCTGCAAAAAAAGGTAGGGTGTGCATTATTTTTTTAATCATGACAGGGATGGAAGCAGGGTGGGAATTAGAAGGTGAGACGGGGACACTATATTTGTCCCTGTCTGATAATCTCCTGAATGTTCCTATATTCCATGCTGTGTTATATTTTGATCATGGTCTTAGTACATTGCCCTGGTATCCACAAGAATGAAAAACAATTTTAAAAATATTTTAAATCAGTCAGTAATAACATGGGTGGGACTGGAACTTAATGAGTCATTGCACTGATGGAAAGGCTTCCACCAGTGGAGCTAGGAGGGGTAGACCCCCCCTCAGCCTCCCATGCACCCTCAAATCTGATCCGGAGAACTGGGAAACTCTGCAGAGTCAATTTTTGGGTGGCATAGAAAACTGTCTTTCAGAAGGAAAGGGGGAGAAAGTCAAGTTGTACTGTTGGACCTCTTCTAGCACAGTGCTGGATTTAACCCTTCACCAACTAGCCACAGACAGGCTATTATCCAAGTAGGCTGTCATCCAAGAAGACAATTTTGCACCTCTTTGCAGCTAACTATTCTCTAGTGTACATATTTCACCCAATAATATTGCTCACAGAATGGAGAAGAGGCATGGGTATCCCTCCCTTCTCCCATGCCTTGCTTGTCAATCAAGCTTTCATTTCCGATGTCCCACTGGCTGGCAAAACTTTGTATAATCTGTCCCCTCATTTTGAAGGCGGGTCTAGATCTCCAGGGGGCCGTTTACACGGCAGATTTATTGCGGCAACTTGCACTTTAATTCTTTTCCACAGCTGTGCCAGTCAGGTTTTTTTCCTAATTATGCCACTTTTTCGTTCAGACTTTAAAAAGTGCGGGGATGTGGCCTCCCAAGAAGACAAAGGCTTTATGAGGAAGAGGCTAGATCGTGAGTGAAAGCATTTGAAGCCCTGCATTTTCGAGCTAAAGAAAGACTCACAGACTGTCAAAATAGCAGGGAGGAAGATCAAAGAAGTGGCTCTGTCTCTGTATCTCTCTAAATCTGCCTGTAAATGAACTCAGTCACTCCCCAAAGCAATCTCTGCTGAAAGACTTTGCTGCCATGCCGTGGATCCTAAGGTGAACCTATCAAAAGTTTTTTCAGCATGATTTGTTTAGTCAGGGTCCACAGACTTGCAAAATAGCAGAGGATTTTTGACTCTTCCTCCCTCAGTCCCCCTCCCTCCCCCAATCACAATGCCGCCCTTAGCAAAATGGTTTCTCTCTCTCTCTCTCTTTCGCTCCCTCCCCCAAGCAGAGCTGACAGATGGGAACTTTATGACTGAAAGGTCTTGGGAATCCTTTTTCTTGGCAGACTTGCAAAATAGCAGAGAGGATTTTTCAAAGTTTCCTGAACGCTACTGAACTCAGTCCCCCTCTTTTAAGCCCGTCCCTGCATCATAACAACCAATCACGGAATGGTAGTTTACACTGCCAATAATGCGCTACATTGCAAATATACCTGCAAAAGTAGCGACATCCCTTGCCACGCTATATTTGGGTGTTGTACCTTCCCCCCTTCTGAATGAGGCAATGCTGTGCCTCGACCCATGTGAACTATGAGCTATCTTAGCGGTATATTTAGAGGAATATTTGCCCGTGTAAACCACCCCCCGGTGATTTTTGAGGAGAACTGTGATGGAAAGGGGCTGTCTCATTTCATCATATACAGAAATGGTTTCTTCCCAGTGTCATGCACTTTAAGACCACATGTTCCTGAAGAATGCCCAAGTATACCACAAGCCAATAGCCTGCTGTGGGGTTCTTGAGTATTACCAATTTACTGTACAATAAAACCTGCAAACGTCTGTCATTCTGGAATGCCTAAATTTGCACATTAGTCAGAACCAATACATGGACATGGCCTTCTGTGTTTGATGCTGCACAGACTACTTTTCCATGAGCAAGACATGCTGCATCCAGTCCAATCTGGGCTTCTTTCAAAAACCCAGTTTCCATTGTTCTCTTTTGCCAAATATTTTTTCTCACTTAAGACTCTCAAAAGCAGACATTGCAGCAGAGACTTTAGTTGTGCAAAATGAAATGACTACTACTTTATATTAAAAGATACTGCTTTCATTCTTCCATTGTATCTCCTTTTCTGTGTTAGTAATATGACAGTAGAATTTTACAGTGTTAGTTCTGTGTGTCCAGTTTTTCAAGACCATTTGAATTCAAATGATTCTCTATAAGGCTGGGGTGGGCAACTGTGGAAGGATACAGAACTGCATTAGCCCCCAGGAGATTTTGGAGGGCTCCATTCCTCCACCACACTGGCTCCTGCAAAAAAATAAAAAAATTCCCCGCCCTACAAATGGCCTCTGGGGCCTCCTTGGGCCATTTTAGGCCCAGAACAGGCCTTTTTTGGACAACCGGATGTACACATAAGTCATTTCTTGCTCACCTCCTCTTTCAAAAAAAGGTCCTGCCAGGGCCTAAATTGCCCAGGGGCACAAAATGTGTTGGAAATGCATCACCATGGCCCCTAGAGGGCATTTTTGGGCATCTGGGCACAAAAGAATTTTTTGGAAAAATTTGCAAAAATTGTTTTTGATCCTGGGGGGCCTCCAAATATGGTGGAAATGCCTTCCATACCCTCTAGGGCATTTGGGGGAATTTTGGAGCCCAGGGGACTGCATGTGGCCTATAGGTCACACTCCCCCTCCCTGTTTCTGTAAGGGATCTTTAATCATCTTTTACTTAAAACTTAAACCGAGAAGTATACTTAGCCTGCTACATCAGTGACCTCTGTTCCTGAGAAGCTCCTCTGGATTTTAACACATTACCTTTGACCAGTTTACCAGCTGACCATCTTAAGATGCCTTTTTCCACAATTGAATATCTAGGCAGTAGTTCTATTAAGTCCAAGACCTAAATCCAATGTTGTGCTGGCACTGCAGTGCTTCCTCATTCTGCTGATGGAAGCAGATCTGACAGTCATTGTCCCCCATTAAGTTTAGGCCCATTGGGAATAGACCATGACCATTGAATACATGCAGTCTCATAACTCAAAATTAGGATACATGAAAGGAGCCAGTGTGGTATTGTGGTTTTTGAGCTGGACTAGGACTCAAAGTTTGAACCCCACTCTTCCATGCAAACCCTCAGTGACTTTGGGAAGGTCACACACTCTCAACCACAGAGGAAGGGAGTGGCAAACTTCTCTGAATACATCTTGGCAAGAAAACCTGGGATAGGATGAATTACCACCAGTAGCTGATGGCTCTAATGTCAGTGGAGTGGCGATTTCACTCTGAGTTTTAGTCTGAACTTTAAAGGCACTATCGAGTGTGCTGAACACTATCCCCCCATAGGTTCAGCACCTTGGTTCCTTTAGACTAAAACACAGAGTGGATTTACTGCCCCATTGACAAAGCAGTCACTAGTTGCTACTGCGAAGGGCAGGAATAAGTCCTAGTTATAGCCAACAATGAACAAAGACAAGCACTTTCAGGACTTTTTCAAATGGGGTAAAAAAAAATATGAGGAGGTTGGGAGAAGAATGGGGCTGTTGCGCTTACAGAGCCCTGTTTCAGACAGCCCCGTCCACCTCCTGACCTTCCCCTGTGCTTCCTCTGTGCTGCGGGCTCTGCTTTTTATTGACGGGGGTTTTTCTGTGAATAAAAGCAGCACATTTCTCGCGTGGATAGCATGGAGGAAGGATGGGGGAAGGTCGGGAGGAGGACAGGGCTTTCTGAGACAGGGCTGTGTAAACGCGACAACCCCGTTCTTCTCCTGACCGCCTTGGGGTTGGGTTTTTTTTACCCTGTTTGAAAAATTCCTAAGTCCAGGAGTTAATGATACCAAAAAGTTCAATGCTCTGCTTCAAATTTATTATTTATTAAACTCATATTGTACTTTTCTGCCAAAACTGGCACTGAAGGCAACTTGAAATAAAACAACTACATTTAAAATGAAACTGGTTTAAAATGCAATTAAAGACACATTGCTAAACAACATTGTTAAAAACAACAACCTACAAAGGCCTGTGTGAATAAAAAATATATTTGTCTGCTAGTCAAAAGACAAAGGGTGGGGGGAGCAGTCTAGCATCCCTCAGTAAGGAGTTCCAGAGAAACCTTTCTTATGCTCCCACCAAACATGCTTCTGGGGCAATAATAGGACCTAATGAATTACAATCCATTATGCTGTGAATTAAGTTGGAAATGTTGGCAGCAAAAGAGCTAATTTAATGAAATTTATTTTTTAACACAAGTGTCTAACTTAAGGTGGAATTTCAGAATCCAAGCTTTTTCAAAATTATATTATTAATTAATTAAATGAGCCACAGCCAGTGACAGGTAGTGGCTTCCATATCATTGAGGCAATGAAACCACACTGGGTTTTAGTAAGAACTTTAAAGAAGATATTTTGGGGATAGAGTTTAGCTCCTTGGAGAGCTCTTTTGAAGTCTGGACTAAAATCCAGAGCAGATTCATTGCCCAACTGACATGAAAGCCTCCAGCTGTCAGGAGCCACAATGCTGAAAAGCCAACAGACACTTAGGACTATCACACCAGCCTTCTGCCTCACCATGATAGTGTTAGTTCAGGGAATGGAAACATACCAGTTTGGGAATGTTCCTTATCACAACTCTCTTGAATCGCACAATTGCAGTGCTCTGGTGGTCTATAGTTGCATGATCTGTCTTCCACACCAGCGCCATAATGCCACCTTTCCAACCTATATCCTACCCAGCATGTCTTTCAGTATTTTCTTCTTTGTGCTGTAATTTTGCAAATACAGCAATACTAGGGTGTGGGGGGATAAAAATATAGAAAATAAATGGAAAAAGAGCCTGCTTTGGAATAGCGAATGGGAGGGGGAGGAGAAGAATCACGCCCACTGACACCACATGACATGTGATAAAGTCCATTACCTAGTTCTTTATTCTAAACTTCATTCTCTTGGGTTTTTGCAAAACTACGTTTTCTTTTTTGCTAATCCCTCAGGGCTGAGAAATTAAAACATTTAGTTCACAAATAGTAAGTGCAACTTGGAATGGTTGTAGTGGTCTTTGCATTCAGATGGCCTTCCCTGAGTTCTACAATAGAAACCACACACTGGCCCCGGAAACTAACCATTTCAGCTTTCACCTAGGCACATGTGGGAATCAGTAAGGGAAGAAAGGGGGGAAAGCAAGAAAATTTGTTTCCTGTGTGTGCATTGGAGGGATGAGAAATAAGGTTTTGCAAATGTATGCAGTTGTTTCCTTCTCAAAAGTAGTGGGGAGAAGGATAAAAATAATGGATGTGGTTTTCTACCTTTATTCTGGCAAGGCTTTTAGTTTAGCAATGTAACGTAAGTTTAAATGTCAAATTGAAATTAACTTAAGATAAATGCAATTCAAGTTAACGTTTAAATCACTTATTAACTAGTTATGTAATGTGTTCATCCATTTCTAGTAATTTTTCCACCTCTGAGGGAAAACAGTGACTTTCCTGAAGATCTTAAAATCTGGACAAGCTCACAAGGAGAATATGACCTTTCAGATAGCCTCTTCCCAAGTTACATAGGGCTTTATTGTTCATCAATTTGTTCTTGTTGTTGTGTTATATAGGGCTTTATTGTTCATCAATTTGTTGTTGTTGTTGTTGTTGTGTTATATAGGGCTTTATTGGCCGTTGTTGTTGTTGTTGTTGTTGTTGTTGTTGTTGTGTGTCTTCAATTTGTTTCCAACTTATGTGGCCCAGAGGCAATCTATCACAGGATTTTCTTGGCAAGGTTTATTCAGAGGGGGTTTGCCATTGCTTTCTTCTGAGCACTTTAAATTATGTCCAGAAAGACAGACACCGTTAACTGTTTCACTTGGGTTGATAAACAGTAAAATTGTTGACTCTTTAAAACAAGTGTGGGCAACATGTGATGCAGTTCTCCAATAAAATAAGGCACATCATCCCCATCTGCCATGTTTTGGTTTGGAAACCAAAAAAAAGTTTCAAAAAGAGGAAAGAAGCCCCTGGTGGTCTCTATGAAGACTGGCCCTGGCCTTGGACCTGTCCAAGTTTCTCACTCTTGCTTTAATGAATGCTCTTCTTTCTAAAGCTGGGGAGCAAATCATGTAGCCCCCCCCCCGATGTTGTTGGACTGCAAATCCCAACATCTCTTGCCAGCATAGCAAAATTTAAGAATTCTGGGAATCCCCAGCTGAGAATGCTGGGAATTGCAGTCCAGCATTGGGTGGGGCCACATGATCCCTACCCCTATTGGGAAAAATGAGGCAATGCCTTTGGATCACTTTAACCAAAACTTGCTTGTACTGTTTAATAAACATACAAAAGAGGAGACTGATTTTTTTCATGGTTACCACCACTCCCATATATTTTAAAGGGATGAGGGGCTAAAAATACACATGTGGAGAGCTGATGCAGAGCTATGCAGCACATGTATTTTCTGCTTCAGGATCATGTCAAAGAACAAAAAAAACCAAAAAGCCTTGCTTGAAGTATCCCAAAAGCTTTAAGGAGGGCCATCAAAGGCTGCTATAGCGGGATATGAAGAATGAGCAGCTGGGCAGCAGCAGCAACATCCTCCTTTTCCTCCTGGAATGAGAATGGAATGGCCACCGGATCCCTGGCAGGTTGCCACATGGCAGCACAAGACTCTTTGGCCTCAGGGAAAGGCTCTGGTACATTCAACAGTGGACTCTGGGTTTAATCTGTATCTGCTAGGGATGGTATGTGGAATGGTATCCTTGTTTATATCCCAGTCGCATTACATCCATTGCTTCTTTGTCCTACCAAATTATTTCAAATGTTAAAAGGCAAGTTTGGCAAGAGATCATTCTTCATACATAATCCAGTGAACTTTGGCTCTCTCCTTCCCCTCTCCCCTTTACATTGGAAGTTTCTGAAGACAGAACAAAGAAATGGACAACACAATTTTATCGACCTTTCTACCCCAGAAACAAATCCCATCGAGTTTGCTGAGGCTTACTTTCATATAAATGTGTAGACACATTTGGAAGGGGCCATGCTGGGAAAGGCTAAAGAAGACCCATGCTACTGTTCCAGTAAGCCTCAAACTTAACATGATGCTTCCTGAGTCCTTCAGAGCCACATTTGATTGGGCTTTTCTTTAATTACAGGTGAAGGAAGAGTGGATCTTCATAGGATGGCACTAGCAATGAAAATGGAAAGGAATCTGAGCTCATTGAAGCCCCATGCAGTCTCAGTGAAAACTGGCCCCTCACCACAGGCATGGGGTTTAGGGGAAAACCTCCCATTAGTGAAGCCTGGGTGATGATTGTAGTCCAAAACACAAGGAAGAGCACTCTGTCCTAAAGTAGACACAATGTTAAACCATGTCAGGTTAAGAAAGAAGAAAAACAAACAAACAAAAAGAAAGCCCTCCCACCTTTTCATTGGGTTTACAGAAGAAAGAGATAAATAACCCATTCTCCCCACATTGAAGATTATCAGACAGGGACAAAAATAGCATCCCTGTCTTGCTATCTCCTCTCCTGCCCCACTCCTGTCCCTGTAACGCTATAAAAATAAAAGTTTTCAAACCTACCTTTGCTGCTTGTTTCCCTCCCCGCAGCAGCCCAGGAGTGAATGCAGCTCTCACAGAGCTGCATTCACTTCCTGGAATGGAAATCCCAGCCGTTCTCACAAGAGGACGATTGTGTGGGAAATTCAAAAAGAAAAAGAAACTTCAAAAAGTAAAACCAAGCACAAAAACACACTTTAAAAAATACAAGAAACCCAGGGAGGGTATAAAAAAGTGTGTCACTTACCTCCTTGTCCCTATTGTACCCGGAAGTGTTTGGCATGGACCTCCCAGTGATGCTGGCATTGTGCCAGCACAACGGGGCACCTTTTCACTCACCCGTCGTTCCATTACAGAAACAGAATAATGGATCAATTAATGGCTTAGTCCATGAATAAAAAAGAGCACCGGGGGGACGGAAGCAGCACAGGAGCATATCGACCTGTGGACGACGTCTGAAAGGGAAACCCTTTCACAATCTCATGGCATCCCTGTCATGCTATATTTAGGTTGTCTGATAATCTCCACTGAAAAATCACCACTCCTCACTATAGTTCCTTTTAGCCCTAAAAATAAAAAGTTCTCATCACTGACAGTCTCTTTCTTTCTCTTTCCTTTCTCAACAGCAAGTCAAAACTCTGAAGACTTTGGGGTTGTCTAAATGGTGAAAATACTCCTCATGGAATGCAAGGAGAATATGACCTGACTTAATAGCCTCCCGCATTGTATCACCATATTCAGAAGGAGGGAGACCAAAAAAACCCAAAACTCCAAAGAAAAAGCCTTCATAACTTTTCCAGGAATTTTTAAAAAACAGCAGAGGGGGGCATGCAGATTGCTGCTCATTGGGACAAGTGATTTGATTTGATTCACTTTCCCAAAGGAGCAGAAGCTGAAAGCTGATTGGCTGGATGAAGACAGGGTTTGCTAACAAGACAAGTGCCCAGAACCACCATTTTTTTCACCTTAGTGAGTGAGTGCTAATGTGATAAAATGGGGTGGGATGGGGGTTTTTTTGCTTTTCTGTTAAGGCAAAAGATCATATTTTGCAACTTATATATGCTTTAAATGGGGTTTTTTTTGCTTTTCTGTTAAGGCAAAAGATCATATTTTGCAACTTATATATGCTTTAAAAAAAACCTGTTTGGTGGTGGCAACTGGTGAGAATAAAAACACGAGTAATTCACTCACAGCCTCCATCTTGATTCACAAGAATGCCCATTTGCACAGGAATCACAGATAGCTTCCCATACCCCCCCAAAAAAAATCATTAAGACAAATAGCAGTTGCTACGAGTTGCCTTTACTGTGAAGCAATCGATTTCTTTTGCCTCATATAGACAACCCGTCTGTAAACTGAGCAAAGTTAGATATTCAGATGAAAAACAAATGCACTCTTGCTAATGATAACCTCAGAAAGCCCTAAGGCCACAGTGCTAAATACTCTTACCAATAAGTAACAATCTGTGAAAACAGGCTCTCTTAAAAGAGAGCTCAGCAGGTTTTTCATTCATGGGTGGGTGTAGCTTTCCCCTGGCACTGAAATTTGGATGACTAGAATACTAAAACAAAAGGTGGTCTAAAACAGGGTCCCCCAATGTGTCATACCACACATACAGATGTTTGAAACTATGCTTCCCATCATCCCCAGCCAGCATGGACTGTAGTCAGTTGTGAGAGGAGATACATCCCAAAACATCTGGAAGGCATACAGGTGGGAAAGGATGATTGGAAAGGATTTTTATAGTGACTCTGTCTATTAAAGATTCAGAATTAGTGGAAGATCAAAACTGGCTTGACAAATTTGGCCAGGAATATACCTATTGTTAGGCCAATGGCAATTCATGGCCAGCAAATGCATTTTCCTGTGCCCCAAGAATATACTAATCAAGTGGGCATTTGAAATATGCAAGAAATGTTTAGAGTGGGACTGGAAGAAATGCCGTGAGAGCTAAACTGCTTTGTGCAAGATACCTATGGCACTGGTGCTTCCCCTAAATACAAAATAAAACAAAAAACAAAAAATGCCCACCAAACCCCTTTTTGGACTACAGTTCCTAGAATTCCCCCAGTCAGCATGAGTTTATGTGTGAATGAACACATACCATATATCACAAAAACTGAAACAGTTGTTCCCCTTGAATTTTCACGGCTTGGGAAAACAGGGTATGAGCTCGAAAAGGTAAGGACATTATCAGACATGACAAAAATCACACAATTATGATGTCACAGTAGCGTGATCAGGTCTCGCTATTGCAAGACATTGTCCCACATCTGTGGCCAATATGTGCTCCAGCTGCGAATAAGGCATTGGTTTTAATTGATGGGTTAACCCATCAATAGATCTTCAATACTGCTTTTTCCACTGTATTAAAGGTGTGCAAAACCATGTGTCCAAAACCAGAAAAGGGCAACTAAAATGGTGAAAGGTCTGGAAACCATGTCTTATGAGGAGAGACTTAGGGAGCTGGGTATGTTTAGCCTGGAAAAAAAGATGGTTAAGAGGCGATATGATAGCCCTGTTTAAGTATTTAAAGGGGTGTCATGTTGAGGATGGAGCAGGCTTGTTTTCTGCTGCTCCAGAGACTGGAACACGGAACAATGGGTGCAAGCTCCAGAAACAGAGATTCCGCCTCAATATTAGGAGAAACTTTTTGACAGTAAGAGCTGTTCGGCAGTGGAACACACTCCCTCAGAGCGTGGTGGGGTCTCCTTCCTCGGAGGTCTTTAAGCAGAGGCTGGATGGCCATCTGACAGGGATGCTTTGATCGTGATTTCCTGCGAGGCAGGGGGTTGGACTGGATGGCCCTTGTGGTCTCTTCCAACTCTACAATTCTATGATTCTAAGATTCTATGATTCTATGTCCTGCTGTAATCATGAGATTACAGTGTGAATGGGTGGTCCTCTTTCCCCTATCCCCATTGCCACCAAGAAAACCTCCTGGTAACAATGTGAAGATGATTGACAGGACATTCTTTTTATGAACCCTCTCGTTTTTGCTGGCAAGTTTTTATGTTTGTTTCAGTGCTTGTGTGTACATTTACTTTGTTAATTAAGGTGTTTTTTGGAGTTTTAAGCATGCTCACATCTTCTCAGAAGAACCGTCGAAATCTCACCCATGCTAAATTGTGGAAGTAAACTCCCATTCTTAAAGTGCTAGTGGTGGGCATGTGATAATTCCATGGCGGTTTTCTCTCACGATTTCTGCGAGGTGCAAAAGTAAGTCTTGTAATACCACTATGTTTCTGCTTTCCTCACTGGTGGAATTACAGTGTTTTTAGATGCTTGTCTGATAACATCCTAAGTTCCATCAAACTAATTGCTGATTAGTCACTGGTGGGGTTCACATCTGCCATAGTTTCAAGTGAAGAGCCTTTACTTCACCCCTTTTTGACTGCTTTCTGCCTTTACTTATTTGCATGTTCATCCTTTACCTGATTTATTTTTACCAGCGGACATTTTAAAAGAAGGCCAGATTAAGGTGGTGAGGGACCCCTCTGTGCACACACACACCCTCCAACATTTCGTTGATAAACACTAGTACATATGTGGCCAAACAACATCAGAATGTGGTTAAGATGGCAAAAAGTTATGAATGAGGAAGAACACACAAGAGGCTGCAGCAGTTTGCTTTTGCCTGAGTCTGCAGGGACTTTCCTCTCCTCTCTCCCTGCTGAGTAAATTGTCTGTAAAGCACTTTTGCACTTTGAACGCACTTTGCAGTAACTGAAGTAAGCTGAGGCCAAAGGAGGAAAGGGGGAGGAGAAGAGAGAAATGGAGATATTCTAAAAGCAGCTGAAAAAATGGGATGACAGAGGATTAATCAGGAATTTTGGGGGATATGCAAATATATGACCCATCTTAGGAGTGGTGGCATGAAAATTAAACAAGTGAATGAATGATTAATAAAACACACAATACAATAGACAGCAGTACAGACATCATTGTTAATATGTCTCACTACCTCTGTCCCCAGTATTTCACAATTGGAAATATTGGACGCTTTTGGAGGTCAGGTTGGCTGGGGCAAATCAAAGGTCACAATGACCTGGGATATGTCTTAGAAATATTATGGCAAGATAGCCCAAATTAAGTTTGTGCGGAAACCCCTTAGTAAAAACAGCCATTAAGGGGGTATATGCTAATCCTTTCTTCCAGCCCTGGGCACCTCAGCAATGATTCATTTAATCAAACAATTAAGTGACAATTTCCAAATCTATCCTATGGAAATCCATCCTATACCCCCTTCTGTCCAACCTTGTGAGGTTGTCGTAAACCAATCAATTC
This sequence comes from Gambelia wislizenii, assembly GCA_030847615.1. Lineage (NCBI taxonomy): Eukaryota > Metazoa > Chordata > Lepidosauria > Squamata > Crotaphytidae > Gambelia > Gambelia wislizenii. Next base: position 286,339,751 of record JAUMIR010000003.1, read on the forward strand.
CTATCTCCCAGCCATTAACACAACCAGTTGAGTTTCTGTTGCCTTTGTCTATCCCGTGCGAAAGCCATCCAAGCTTTGTCGTAACAAGAGTACCTCTTCAGGATATGAAATAGGGTATAAATATTAGTCCCCCAACAATAGTAAGGTGTGCAACAGTGGACAAACCCAGCCACTCTCTTTCTCAGCGTGTTCCAGATTGGAACCTCCTGTGCCACCCTCAATGCCTGTCTGAGTATCTTTGCTGCACAGAACTCTTGTCTTCAAGACTGGTAACTATTGCCCTACATCCCTGAATCTCTCCCTCTATTTAATCTTTCTGTCTTACTCTGCTATAACCCTGTGTGGTTCTTAGGCATGTGTGTTGCGTGTGTGAGTTCATTTTGTGTTATTTGCAATAAAAATACTTTATTTCACTTTAACTGGCATGCTCTCTACAGTTTGAACTGGTATACATACGTATATCAGCACGGGATGAGTCCTTCCTGAATCTTCATTTGCGAAGAAAAGCCAGAGAGAGACATATGTGAAAAGATACCTGAAGTTACCTTCCTCTTGCAGGCTACCGTTTGAGCTAATAATTCCCTCAAATAATTATAGAGATAGGTGGGGCTCTAAAGCACTCCCCACCTCTTAGGATAACACTTTGTGTGTGTGAACCCATGTTTAACAGCCTGACCTCATGCATTTTTACTCAATCAATTAGTCATTAGTTAATAGAAAACCTCAAGAATGGGGAGGAATTATAGGGCAAACCACACTTTTCCCCTCCACACTGTGCCCTTAGCCATCAAGGGGAATGGAACAACTGCATCAATTGAACCATTGATAATCCAGTCCTACTTTAAAGACATCTTGCAGAAACAATTGCCCATCTTTGTTCTTATACTGTTTGGTTTCGTATGGCTTTTCTCTTATAAAATCGTGGCTTTTTAACAGTTGTAAGCTGCTCTGAACAATAAAATAAAACTGCCATAGGAACTGTTAAAGGTGAGGAGGAAAACAGACCCACTGATATGCAGAGCTTGGGAAAAAGTTATTTTTGCACTACAAAGCCCAGAGTCTCCACATCCAGCATGCTGACTGAGGGAGTGTGGGAAGTGTAGTCAAAAAGAAGCATTTTCAGACTGTGAGAATGTAATGGACACTACCCAATCAGCACCACACCCACACAACTTTGTATTTGTATTTCCTTCTTTGTTTCAAGGAGCTAAACCCTAATGATGAGGAGAGATATCTTTGTATTGAATATGGTGAGAGGGCTTCCAGCCCTTTTCACTTTTAATGGAACTAATCCCAGGGCTTTTTTGTCATGTAAATTTATCATAAATAACTGGAATACACAATTTTTAAAAATCAAAATGGCCACAGAGGTGGGGGGAGAAAAGGGTCAGGTGAGTGGGTGGGGAAATAATAGTTTTTCCCCTGCCACAGTTCTAATAAAAATTGCTCCACTCTCTGTATTTACTCTGATGTCCATTGGCAGGAATGGGAGCTTGCATACACGGACTTATACCAACTGGGAAGGGCGTACAATCAAGAGACTGCTGGGGTAAATCCCCTCTCTAGGTACCATGATCCTGATTTTGCTTCTATTCATCCTTCCCTATGTGAAAGAGAAAGCAGGTATTTAAACTTTGAAAAAATGGACATACAGATCAATCCCTGTATACATGGATTTGGTATTAATAGTTTCACTTTTCCACGGCCCTGTCTATACAAGGTGAAAAACCCCTGGATTGCTTTGCAGTAATGACAAATTGCAGCAGCTGCAATCTGTCCTAATGGTGTTTTGGCCCCCAAAAGCTTTGCATGCCTGCTGGTCAAGAGGGCAGTCACAAGTGATTTATTCATGTTTTTACTTGCCTTAATTTGCTGCTGCAGAACTTTTTTTTTAAAACTATTTTCCATTGAGCACTAGAGCAATATTTTGCCGATGAGGGGGGAAAACCAGCACCCCATTTTCTCACCTTAGTACTCGCTCACTAAAGTGAAAATCCAACATGGCGGCACCAGGCACTTGCCCTGTTACCAAGCCACACTCCCTGTGCTTGTCTGGCCAATCAGCTCTGTGCTTCCACTCCTATGGGAAAGTGATTCAAAGCAAATCACTTGTCCAAATGAGCAGCGATGCATATTCCCCTTGCTGGGTTTTTTAAACTCCAGGAAAAGCCGTGAAGGCTTTTTCTTTGGAGTTTTTGACATTTTTCGCTCCCTCCTTCCAAATATGGCAAAATGATACGGGATTCCATTAAGACAGGTAGGATTCTCCTTGCATTCCATGAGGAGTATTTTTACCGCCAAGACAGCCCCACACTTGAAAAAATATGTTCTTTCTAGGTGTTCCAATGTGATTCTATTGTCAACTTCCAGTGTTCCTCTCTTGAAAATAATAGGGTTCCCTATCATCCACAGTTTCAGATATCCACAGGGGGTCTTGGAACATATCCCCTGCAGATATGGGGGTCGACCTGTATGAATTGTTGACAGGAAATGAACATCAAGTCTAGTTTGACCTACAGCATACAAGTTTAGGATCAGGTATTGCATACAGTATTTTTACTGTCAGGTGCAGTAGTGTTCTGGCTTGGGAAAATGCCCAAGGACTTTCATTTCATAGATATCTTAACAGAATGAGGGCAGATGCACTTTCAGAAAACTGGCCATTTTTGTATGAAAGTAGAAATAAAGAAAGAGCTTTGTAGCAACCTGGTACCTGTTTGAACGGGGTTTCAAGCACTAAATGTTTTAGATGGACCTCCAATTAATCAACTGGATTGTTGGCATTGCAGATATTAATCTATTGTAGAAATAGAGCAACTGATAATAGACATTATGTATCAAGGGATGTATAAATAAGATTATTTACAGCTGATTTTGAAAATGTATATTGTTATGTGCTTTCATGTCAACTCTGACTTTCGATAACCCTCTCCTCAGGTTTTCTTGGCAAGATTTATTCAGAGGTTTGCCATTGCCTTCCTCTAAGGATGACTCTATTTGACATGTTATAATTTTATTGTTAATTTTGTACGGCTGGGTGGGAAAAACTGATGTTTGAATGCTAAACAGAAATTTAAAAAACACTAACAACATACTAGAGACCTATATTGCACTTAAAGAAAAAGATTATTCTAAAAAAAAAAGTCAAATCATTGGTAATTGCCAAAAGAAAAGAAGAAGCATGATGACTAGTGTCACTGGTAGCCTAGCTGCTCTAAGAATATTTGACTGGACAGTTGTAAAACATTTTGACAAGGATACTGGATCAGGGCTGAAGGGAGCTGGTGCCTGTTGTGACAATTTAAGGAACACACACACACTATAGAGCAGTCCTTAGAAGCTTTCGTGGTATTTTATCTTTTTTAAAAAAAAGTATGACACTTCATTAAAAGGTATGTCTGTGTGGTAGCCCCACACTGCCTTATTCATTGATAACATGATTTTTAAACAAACAAACAAATAATTTACTCTTATACAAGCCCATTTCTGTCAGATGATATTCACTACATGCTTTATGAAGATCTCAAGTCAATGGTACTAAAAATAGAACTCTGGGGTGATCTAATGATTAAAGCATACCATAGTACATTTTTATAGCAGGCCTGACATAGGATCCTTTGGAAAACTATTGGGTTGGTTGTTTTTGTTGTCTGCTCATTTGTTTTTCCAATTACTCTAGTTTAAAATTTCATTAAAATTACCTCTCTCTATAGGCCTGCAAGAAAATCTGAAAGATAGGAAGTTGCCTTATACTTAGTCAGACTGTCTGTTCTAGATGAGGGGCAAAGGGTGGCCTGTAGAGCTGTTTTGTGGCCCATAGAGCCCACCAGGTGTATGTATGTGTGTGTATATATATATATATATGATGCAGAATGCACAGAAATTATCTCTAAGGAGCACAGATGGAACTTATATATTTGGAACCCCCCTGGACCCTTTTGGATCAAAATAAAATTTTTCAACTTAATTCCTTCCCCCCCAAAATGGCCAAAAATGCCCTCTAGGGGCCCAGGAAGGCCCCTAAACATTCCCCATGCCCCACAGTGTGTGTTTGGGAGCAAAACATTATTTCTTTTTTTGTAGGAACAGATGTGGCCTTCCAAGTTCTCCTTGAGGGCTAACGCAGCCCCCTAGTCTTACACAGTTGCCACCCTTGGTCTAGACCAGCCATTCTCAACCTTTTTATCCTGGAGGAACTTTTGAAATAGTTTTCAGGTCTCAGGGAACCCTTGCATAAACATTATTCTCTATATTGCTATTGCTTTCCCCCCACAATCACAATCTCTTGAGGAACCCCTAGCAACCTCTTGGGAACCCCTAGGGTTCCAGGGAACCCTGGTTGAGAAACACTGGTCTAGACTGTACTGTCTGCTGCAGCTGGTAGCCACTGACTCTGCAGCACTTCAGGCAAGATATTTCCCCATTATCTGCCACCTGACCCTTTTAAGTGGAAGAGTCAGGAATATCCTGGTTCTTCCACAAGATGCAAAGAATGTGTTCTGTCACCAAGCTGGGATCCCATCAGGAATATGGTGACATTTAAGAGGATGTGTGTAGATACAGACTCTCTCTCTCTCATATTCTCATTCATTGACACACACACACTAACATTATCAAAGGAAAATGTGATAGCACTGTTGAAAGAAGTTATGGAAATGCATACCTGCAAGACTTTTCCAGCACAAATACATTTCCAGCGCAAATACATTTATTAGTAAATGAATGTTAGAAAGGTAGGCTTTTGACAATTGGCCTTCGTTTTGGCAATCAACTGGTTGCTGAAGAAGGGGTTTTAACCATTTAGTGGGTGTAATATTTAAACCCTTTTAAGGAAACCATTTCTAGTTCAATAGTAATAGTAGTAGTAGTTGTTGTTATTATTATCATTATTGTGTTTAATTGTGTTTTAATATTATAAAAAGTTCATGTTATTTTTATCTCTTTTTAAGCCTGTGGAGAGTGACCTTGAGTCCCATTCTGGCAGAAAGGAGTGATATAAATTGGAGAATGAGAGAAATTTCAGGCAGGCAGGCTGATTGCATCTGTTCAATATCTTCATTCCACCCCTCACCCCCCTTAAGCTAGTTGAAATACTTTATCCTAACATGATTGTATAGGTCTTGTCCCCTTTTTGCATCTGGCCATCCTAGTACTTGGTTCAGAGTTTAGGTTCACATCCTTCAGTGAAATAAGGAATTCCTGGTGTACATTTCAGCATCCACACAGATATGCACTTTTTATAATCCACAGGTATGAGATGATATGTAGTTCACCAACCATCCATCCTCATGTAGGACCAATGAATATTGTGGAATCTGCACAGCTAGTTATGTACACTTTAATACAAAGGAGTCTTTCACACTACAAAATTATAGCATTATGATTCCACATTAACAAAAGATGGGTGCATCTTTTGTAGTTTGGTGAGGCATTAGAGCTCCCTGGCTGAGAATTCTAAATACCTATCCCTAAATTGCATCATATCTGATTTCTCCATGAATGTTTCTGCACTTCAGACATCAACCAGAAATCCAAGCAGTTGGGTCCTATATAAATGTAGTCACTCAAATAAGTGCTTTATAAGCATATAGTTTCCTGTCTTAAGTGTACACATTTTAATTAGTTTATTTTTATTTTTATAGATTTCATTCTATGTATGTTAAATGAGGCAGGCATGAAGATATATTTTTTGTACTTGTTCAGTCAAAGTTACTCATATATGTGTATTGTCTTTCCCCATTTTAACAGGTCCTCAAGAAGACCATATAAATATGCCTAGAACAAAATTTGCTGGGCTAATTTCTGAATTTTTTTTTTAAAAAAATCCTGAGAATCAGTCTGTCCTTCATATCAGGTTTTATTGGATGTTTCTAGCCTGGGGGGGGGGTACATAATTAAACAAACAGCAGTGATCCAAAAAGCAAATTTTAACCAACTTTTTACTTTTTTTCTGGCAACAAGCATACCACAAAGAACAGAACAACAGAACAGCTGTTTCCTGAGTGCCTTTCTTAACATAGTCAAAAAGATGTTTTACATCCGCCTTCATCATACATTTTTAAAGATGTATATCTCCAAATCTCCAACATGTGCTTTAATTTTGATCTTCTCCCATGCTAAGATCATTACCCTCTTTCTAGTTGTTGCAAGTAAGGAAAATGTTGTCCACAATTTTAATATTTTGTTTGACTAGTAACTTCCTCTAATTACTGGATAGAAATGCAGAACATGTAAGTTCAACCACCTAACAAAAATCAATCCATGCTGTTGAACCTGCTCCGATTATTGCAAATGGTGGCAAGAATGAGAGCCAGTGTGGTGTAGTGGTTTGAGCATTGGACTATGGACCCATCTATAGATGGGGGGAATATGAATGTGTCTGAAAAAGGAGCCATTCACAGCACTGTGACCTGTCTAAACAGTCAAAAGATTCCCCCCTAAACTTCATATGCCCCCTAGCCAAGATGGTGGCCACAAGTGATTTACTTGCACTTTTAAATCTGCCACCGCCAAATTTATTTTTAAAAAACAGTTTATCGTGGTGCGCACATGCGATATTTCATATTTACAAAAAGAGAAAAAGAGAGTATAAGATCGCCATTTTATCAACTTACCAGACCCTCGCTTAGCCAAAAATCCAACATGGCAGCAGCAGGTGCTTTCCCTGTTTTCTAGCCCCACCCCCATGCTCATCCAGCCAATCAGATTATGCTCCCTGGTCACACCAATGTGAATGTGAGTGTCTAAATGATCTCACATTTGCATGCCGTACGGAACTTTTTTAAAAATCCAGGAAAAGCCCCGGAGGCTTCCCACATGGAGTTAACCCTAACCCCCCTACCAAATGACATGTATTTATGTGAATGTCCATTTGTACAGATCGTCGTCCATTCACACCCCGTTAGGATTATTTTCACCATTTAGACAAGCCCTACGACTGGAGACCAGGGTTTGAATCCCCGCTCATCCATGAAAACCCACTGGCTTGGGTGACCTTGGACAAGTCACACTCTTTCAGCCTCAAAGGAAGGCAAAGGCAACCCTGCTTTGAACAAATCTTACAATAATTTTTGACTTACAATAATTTTTAAAAGATTCAGCTAAAATATTAGTTTACAAAATTTTAAAAAGAATTAAATAACAATATTATTTTAAAAACATTTTAAAAGTTAAAAACATTAAAGATGATTTAAAACAGAATTTCCAATAAAAGATTAAAAATAGAGCACACCACTTCACACACATACTACTGCTCCATAATTAAAATTCAAAGGAGTGCCTGATTAAAAACATCTTTACCTGCTGATAGAGAGAGAGGAGGAAGTGGGTCAACTGGACCTCCTGTGGAAGGGAGTTCCACAGCCTGGAAGCAGCCACTGAGAAGGCTGTCCCTGAGTCCTCACCAAACGTGCCTACAAAGATGGTGGGACTGAGAGAAAGCCTTTCCCTGTAGATCTTAAAGCTTTCACTGATTTAATTAAGGAGATACAGTTTTTCAGATAGTCTGGACTCAAGCCATGTAGGGCTCTAAAAGTCAAAACCAGCACTTCGAATTCTGTCCAGAAACAGACTGGTAGCCAGTGAAGATGTTTCAAAAGGGGATTGTTTCTTGATCTTTTGGCTAAAATCATGCATAGTTTCAACCGGGGAGCCACATGTTCCCTGTAACTAGCCCAGTCAACAGCCTGGCTGCAGCATTCTAGATCCACTGAAGTTTAGGAACTGTTTCCAAAGGCAGCCCCATGTGGAGAACATCACAGTGCTCCAAATGGGTTGTTTTCAAGGCATATGTTACTGTTGCCAGATCTGATTTCTTAAGGAATGAGCACAGTTGCCACATGGATTTTAACTGTACAAACCTGCTCCCAACGGCAGCTAAAACCTGGGCATCCAGGCTCAGATCCAAGTCCAGGAGTATACCTATGAACCTGAATTTCAGGGGAAATGTAACCCCATACAGCACAAACTGAAATGCCTTTCAACTGACCAGGAGCACCTCTGCCTTATCTGGATTAAGTTTCAGTTTGTTCACCCTCATCTGGTCCATTACTGACAGCAGACACTGGTTTAGCACAGAAACAGCTTCCTTTGAATCAGATGGAAAGGAGGGACAGAGTTGCGTGTCATCAGCTTATTGATGACACTGAAGCCCAAAACTCCAGTGACCTCTCCGAGCGGTTTCATGTAAATATTAAACAGCATGAGGGACAGAACCGAGCTCTGAGGGATACCGCAGCCCAGCAGCAAGGGTGTTGGACAGGCATTCCCCAGCACCGCCTTCTGAGTCTGTCCCTCCAAGAAGGACCAAAGCCACTGTAAAACAATTTCCTTGAGCCCCATTGCAGAGGGTAACCAAGAAGGATACCATGGTTGATGCTACTGAAAGCTGCTAAGAGGTCCAACAGAACCAACAGGGTCTCTCCTCCTATCTAGTTCCCTGTGTAGGTCATTTACCAAGATGGCCAAAGCTGTCTCCGCCCAATAGCCAGAACTGAAGCCAAGTTAAAATAGATACAGATAATCTATTTCATCAGAAAGCCCTGGAGCTGGAAGGCCACCACATGCTCTAGAATGTTGCCCCAAAAAAGGGATACTGGAGACTGGCCAATAGTTCTCCAGTATGGTGGGATCCAGGGTGGGTTCCTTCAAAAAGGGCCTCGCTGCAGCCTCTTTTAGGCAAGATGGATGTCAGTCTTGCTGTAGTAAGGAATTCACTACTCCCTTTACTTTCTCCACCAATTCCCCCCCCCCGGCTACTTTAAACACAACTGCAGTATCCAAGGGCTCAGTTACACAGCAGTTTTTATCCCAGGGAGACGTGAGACATCCTCATCCTGAGTTCGTCTTTTATTGTTTACATGATTTGTCCTGGGATGAACAATATCCTGGGATTGTTGTTTACATGTCAACCTTTTCCGTGACAAAAACAAGATCCTGAGACATAGTATTCCGTGTTTTTGTTTGTTTGTTTACTCGGGAAAAGGTTCCGGGATATATTTTTTTTAAGCTCTCAGTCAAGGATGCAATTACTCGTTTTTTCACAACCATCGTGACGTACTTCCCCTGGAGTTTCCCGCCACCAGCAATGCTATTGGCTGCAACAAATGTTTGCTCAAGCTTCTGCATTTGTCAGTGAACATTTGCCAGGTCAATAGTAACTGTGATCCACCATAACTTTTGTATGGGTTTAATCATGGAAAGTTCAATAGCCTGCTGTATGGCTATCGCTGTCCTCATTCAAGGTACCATGAAAATGCTTGCCAGAAGGAGACGTCAGCAGTGTGTTAGACTGTTACGTCTCCCTCTTCTCATGCAACTGATGCAACAGTACTCCTCCAACTTATGAAGTAGGGTGTTATGGTGGAATTGATACAATAAACACACCTATGCTGTATCAGTCCTTTCTCCCTTTATGCATTAATATAGCATTATGTTAATGCATTAACATTATACATTAAAATAATGCATTATGTTATGCATTAACATAGCTATGATTTTTTAAAACCTTTTGTAGTTGTGAAAATATGTAAAATTAAAAAATAAAAAGTATATTATGATTCTACCATGATGTTTACTATTGAACTATGAAGTGTTTTGACTGCTTGTACATGTTGATTAGAAGCAGCACAGCTCATGTTCATAAACTTGTTTGAACTGATACAGTTTATGAACACCTAAGCGGCTACATTGTTGAATTGATGTTTGTAATTAACAGAAAAGGGACTTTAACTGACCCAAAAATAAAATAAAAATGGGTCCGTGAGGTGGTGGAGTGCAGGGAAGTAGCTATCTCCACCAGAACACCAATTGTTTACAAGACACGGATTTTTAAAATTTAAAAAGTTATGTTGCAGGATCTTATAGGTAGGACAGATTCTAATGGTCTTTACGAAAATATAAAAACTCGAATTTCCGCAAACTGCCTCATGACGTTATGAGTCTCTCCCAGCAGGTTGGTGCACCGGACCGCCTCATGCGTTCCTCTAACCAGAGGAACTGCAACTTCTTCTTGGAGGCGACGTGGTTCCTCTGAGAAAGGGGCTTCATCAGGATGGGCCTCCAGTGCTGGTCCAAGTTCAAAAACTTGGCCAGTTCTACCAGGCACTGGAGGCCAATAATGGAAACCCACGGCATTCTTCTGTGGTCCGATCATGCCCCTTGCGCCTCATCTCCGCAGCTATTTTTTCAAAAAGGTCTGTATTTCTACAGCACTCTCTCAGATGCTCGTGTACCTTCTGTTCACCCCAAATACCGAGCAAGTCTATTGTTTCCACATGGGATGCTGCATCCACCTTTCCTTCCTCATGTACCGCTTTGGCATCCATACCACTGTCCTCTCAGGTGAAGATGCAGGAATACAATGGCTTCTGAGGTTGGCAATTTAAAAATCATTTGAAAAAGGGTCACTGACCCCTCCTTCTCTGAACTCTGTGCCCGCCCCTGCCCACCTCAATTTCCGGGCATCATCTGCTCCCATAATATATTGTCCTGACCTGTTCACATTTCTGATTTTTTGCAACCATCCGTGACTTTTTAAAAAACACGGGACAAACTGTGGGGCAGAAAGTCCCACTTCTTGAAGGATTTAAGGTGCCCCCCTTCTGAAAAGCGCGAGATCGTCACTATGTACGTGTGAACAACTAGAGTTCATCACGAATTCATCCCAGGACATTTTTGCCATGTAAACATTCCCCAAGTCAGGGTGAATATTAGTGATTTTATTTGCAAAGTGCTGTGCAAATAAAATTTACTTAATATAATGCATTTTGTTCATTATCCCCACTAAAGTACATATTTTTGTATGCACTGCTTGACTTGATAACTCCACAGAGAAGAGTGAACATTAAAGTATGACTGTGTTTTAGTTCACATATTGATTTGAGAAGGGCAAAGCAAGTAAGTAAGTTTTAAATGTGAGCTGAGCAAATTTCTCTACCATCCCAAGGCAAACAAAAATATCCAGGACAAATAATTTTAGATAAAAATGACTGTTACCTGGAGAGTCATTTAGACTGAAGGCAATTCGTATTGCTTTATCAGCAGCTATCCTTGCTGTGGTGATCATGTGGGCACTTGGGCCTATGCGTTTACTTGTATCTTCCAGCTGCAAAATATAAATATTGCATATTTTACAGATAATGAGAAACCACTTCAATATGACTGAATGTTGTTTGAGGTCACATATTTAAATAATCCTCTCTCATTTTCAGGAAAAATGAATGCCCTGATATGTTTCTTTCACAAAGGCATATAGAGCATTTGGAAGACTTTACAAAAGCGTCTTCAGTAACAACACCTAAGGCGAAGCACAAACATCAGTGTGTATAGAGCCATTGTACTGTCTATTCTCCTTTATGGGTCTGAAACATGGGTCACCTGTCACCAACACTTACGACTCCTCGAACATTTTCATCAGTGCTGTATATGCACAATCCTAAATATACACTGGTCTGACTATGTGACGAATGTTGATATCCTTGAGCAAGCAGGGATCACCAGCATTGAGGCCATGATATTGAGAACACAGCTGCGCTGGGCAGGGCACGTTTCTAGGATGGAGGACCATCGCCTCCCCAAAATAGTACTCTACGGTGAACTCGCCACAGATCAGTGTAAGAGGGGTGCTCCAAAAGAGCGATACAAGGATTCCCTGAAACAACATCCAAGGCTTGGCCAAATTGATCACCAACAATGGTCCGCCCTGGCCTCACATCAGGAGGCATGGAGACACACTATCCACAATGCTGCAGCTTTATTTGAGAACTCACACTGAACAAGTCTTGAAGAGAAACGACAACGCAGAAAGAATCACAACCTGGAAACATCACCCAAGGAGACCCTCTGCTGTGCTTTCTGCAACCAGACTTGTTTATCTCAGATTGGCCTTTTCAGTCATCAGCGCACTTGCAGAAAGTGCGGGATGAGTCCTTCCTGAATCTTCATTTGCGAAAAGCCAGAGAGGTAATCTGCACTCATAGCAAATCTTCACTTTCCATTTAAACTTCCCATTTAAAAACTACATGCCAATAAATATATGTTCAGATGTTTTGGACTTCCAGAATCTCCCATCAGCATGGTCAATGCAAATAAATTGTGAGAGTTGTAGTCCAAAACATCTGTAGGACCAAAGGTGCTAGGACAATAAGTTTCGGAGTTATAGTGCAATCATATACATACTCAATGAGATACAAGCCACATTAAGTTCACGGGATTTGCTCAGAGGTAATTAAGCAACTAGGACTGCATATTTTGTACACAAATGCTGAGTTGATAAGATTCTCTTGATTATGTTTACTTTAGATAAGTGGGGAATCAAAACCAAATTAACTGGCTGCTCATTTTGTGTATCCATTCTAAAACATCTAAGGAACTGTGGGAATCCCCAAAAGCTGTGTAAACAGTTTGTGCAAGATCATTTTGAAGAGGTATTGCCAGTAGAACACAAGCTACAAAAATAGAGAGACTGATCATGACTGCCGTTTGCTGGACAGACAAGCCCATCTTTTCCCCTTTGCTTACTTTCACAGCTATTTTTGGAAGGCGATCGCTTCCCAAAAATAGTACTCTATGGTGAACTCGCCACGGGTCAGCGTAAGAGGGGCGCTCCAAAAAAGCGATACAAGGGCTCCCTGAAACAACATCTCAGGCTCAGCCAAATTGATCACCAACAATGGTCTGCCCTGGCCTCACATCGGGAGGCATGGAGACGCACTGTCCACAATGCTGCAGCCTTCTTTGAGAACTCACGCTGAGCAAGTCTTGAAGAGAAACGACAATGCAGAAAGAATCACAACCCGGAAACATCACCCAAGGAGACCTTCTGCTGTGCTTTCTGCAACCAGACTTGCTTATCTTGGATTGGCCTTTTTAGTCATCAGCGCGCTTGCAGAAAGCATGGGATGAGTGCTTCCTGAATCTTCATTTGCGAAGAAAAGCCAGACTTTCACAGCATTGTTTGGGGCCATTTCACCTCATGAATAATCACAATATAATTATTATATATGATAAATGTGCTAAGATTATTATGCAGGTACTTCAGGATTCATATTTTCTCAGTGATGGCTTATCATTAGACAGAGCAAGATGGCTTCCTTTGACATTGGACGGTTGGTTACAAGGCCAGTGATAGGTTCCCCACTGTTCCCCATAAGCCAGCATGATGCCTGCAGGTACAATGGAAGATGCTGTACCACCCCCACTGTTGAAAAAGATTCATTTGTCAGTATGGTCAGTATTTAGACATGGAAATGAGAAGGGCTGCCATCTTGTCCTTTGCCTCAAGCAAAAAAATAAAATAAAATAAAATAAAATCTTGGGCTGGTTGTGGTATAGAAATGTGGGCTGGTACACACACCCATACATATCACCTCAGTGTCACATAGTAAGAAAATGTGTGAATTGATTGCACAACAAGCTATGGGATCACTTTAAACAAACAAAAAATTTTATGACTAATCTATGATGGATAATTCACACATGACAGTGATTACTTGACTACAGTAAAAAATGGATAAAAACATGTATGAAACAGCCCTTTGTTTTTCTAGTTGTCACCTGAGAATCTTTTCTAAGTTGTGTGTCATCATTTAGAAAATTTGTTTTAAATTGCCACTAATGACATGAAGATAGTGATAATATAACTGTCCTGGAGAGCCAGGTAACACCACAAAGCTTGGACAGACTTCTTTGGCCAAAAGAGGTACCTGCTTAGGTGAATGAGTTTTGTCTTGAAATCACTGACTAAGACATATGAGCTGTTTTGGATTCTATCAGAAGGCTGCTATCTCTAAATAAATCTCATTTTCTGTGAGTGGCAACTGCTCTCCATACACAGTTCTGAAGTGGTTCTGTCTTAACTCTACTGCCCAACGGGAGATGTGGGGAGGAGTGTTAAGATGTGGGATGGGGCATTTTAGTGAGAGTTAGCTGTTCCGCACCCACAAAAACTCCATCTCAAGCCAACAGAATGCACTTGAACTAGTGGAACTAATCTTTATGTTGTACATTTTGGGATACCAGATTTGTTTCTGTAAACTAATAGATTTTATAACAGCTACCAATGTGCTGTAATTCTAAAACTGCATTGGCCTCCTATACAAAATATTTACTAAGTTCCAAACCCACCACATGCTTACTGCAGCCAGATATCACAGTTTATTTGAAACAGCATTCCAGTAAATTGGTATATTGGAGCTCAGTGATCTGTGCATAACTCCTGTGATCACAACCTATGGTTTCTACATATATTCCAGATTTCCTTACAAGTCATTACTGTGGTTTTAATATTTGGTGGCTAAGGTCATTAGAAAACCACAGTATCAGTTCTAATTCGTATCATGCCATTGACCTGTATTGTACTCAGCATGACATTTTGCTGGTCACAGAGCCAGCCAATTCATTAGGGTGAGTGAGGCAGCTGCCTCATATGTTGGTTGGCTAGGAGTAGTAAATTCTGCTCTCCCTAGAAGGGCCCTTGTAGTTGCCTTCCTGCCTTCTGTGCATCTCCCACAAACCCCACCTCCCTATTTCTCACTGGCCACTTTGTCTTGTGGTATCAACAGTACTGCCTGCCTAATGTTGTGTAAAGCAGTGGTGGGTGCAAAAAGCACCTGTCACTGCTTTACACAAAGCAAGCTAGGCCTCAGATGCTGAGCAGTTGTGTAAAGGATCACAGCTAAAGCAGGAAGAGAGGCAGAAGCAATAGTGCTTCTATAGTCTCAAGGAAAAGTAAAGCAAGGTTTGGGGTGTGGTGAGGTATAGAGGGATGTTCAAGAAAGGGAGTTACAACAGGAATAATGATGGAGGTAGCAATGGTGGAAGCACTTCTCCAACCTCAAGGGTAGAAAGAGCTCAGGTCATCAGTGGCTAGTGGAAAGAAAAAGAGCAAGTCATCGCTTTGAAATCCCCTGCCCCCCATTACTGCTTTATTTACTGACAGAATTACTGGATCAAGATGACTGTACTAGTGCCACTGTCATTGATACATAGTCCTTGATCAATAGTCCTATATAACATTGACACTGAGGGTGCTTCCAGATGGGGCTTTACTCGTGCATGCAGTCAATCAACAAGCTCTCACAGAATTTGACAAGGTGACTAGACACAAACCCATTCCACCAATAATCCTCCTGCATTTCTTCACCACTTCTTCTGCCATTTTCACCACAAATCTATTAAGGAACAAAAGGTGAAATGGTTTCCCGGTGCATCTTGAATGTAGCTCTAGAAGCCACCCATAGACTTGCATTGCAAGTACTACCCAACAGAACTGGAAAATGCAGTTGCGTAACTGCTGTCATGGGTCTGTTTTGACTTGCAAGTAAAGGTGCTAAACATTAGTGTGCAAATTTGTTTGTTTGCCAAGTCTAGACCCTGGCTGAGGAACAACTGTAATTTCAGACAGTTCACTGGAGGCAGAACAACAATTCACCATGTGCAGCATACCATTGTGGTAAGGTGACAAGCAACACTACACTTGGAGAAGTTTCCTCTCTGTCATTCAGCCCCTAAAATTACAAGAGCTTTACGCAGGTTTGGATCCAGCATCCCCATGGGCTTTGCATCCATCTTCCTTTTTTTTAAAAAGGACTTGGCTTGAGAGAACTAGATTACATTAAGCTTCCCACAACACCATACATTAACACCCCCCTCCATTCTTTAATAGCTTAACTTGTAGTAGGTATGAATCTGGCCAGGATTCTAATGTACCTTATTCTCTCAGCATTTATCTAACAATGGTATCCTGTGAAACTCTATCCTGGCTGTGAACACATTAAAACGTGCTTTGGCCAGGGAGTGTTGTCATTCATTTCAGGATGATGCACGAATGCAGTCTGCAAGCTCCAGGAGACTAACACATTGAACAGTTTGTACGTAACCGCAAAGTGATTCATTTAATTAAGCTATTTAAAATGCAATACCTTCCCTGAATGATTTTCGCTGAACTTAGCTTTCTGTTTCTACCAGAGAATCAAAGCTTTGTTTCAAAAAGACTTTGCAAGGATGTCCCATATCTTTTCTGTTTTGAAAGATGTTTGTAGCAATATCTAAATCCACCAATACCAGATAAACACACACAGGATCAAAAGGTGTTGATTCTGAAGGAAACTTATCAAAGTCTTCTACAGGTGGACACAGAACTTTGTTAGCCTAAGATATAAAGGTTTGATTATTCAGTTATGTTTCAATTAATCCAAGCTTGGATCCAAACTCTTCAGTTTAATTAAGATGACAAATATTCCTCATACCTCACTGAAGCAAAACACTTCTGAAAATCCTCATGGATTTTAAAAGCCCTTGGGCTAAATATACCATAATTGAGTATTAGGTTGGCTTTGTCTTCTTTGAAAAAAGCATTTGAAATGGTGCAAATGCAATATTCAATTGAAAATTAATCTCCCAATACCACCATAGCTATATTAATATATAGCTATGAGGTGACTACAAAATTTTATATATTAAAACTCATAGTTAACTTTCATTTAATTGTGCTGACCCCATGTCACCATCTTTTGGTCAGCATATTCCACCAAACAGAAAAAAAAAGTATGTTAACACATGCTCAGACTACTAAATGATTTTTTTTTAAAAAATATATATATATCCAAAATGCACCTGTAGCAGAGTCTTTCTTTTCAAAACAACAATTACACCAGCCATGTAAGATTTTCTTTAAAACATTCCTTGAGCTTTCTGAGAAGTAGCCACCTTTTTTACAAAAAAACCACAGATTTAGTTTTCTCTATTTTTTAAAAAATGTAAGTCCCCAGAATCCTAAAACCTTTTCTCTTTCATAAAAAGAAAGCATAAACCTGTACCAGACACAACAAAAATTCCAATTCACACCATTTTATATATTATAATCCAGTAAAATACATTAAATAGTATTGTTTTTTTCAAGTATCTGCCTTTGCCCTGTCTTTTGATTAAAGCTGGAAGCCTTGACTTGCAGAAGAGTTCTAAAATGATTTCCCCTCCAACATTTCTTCCATTAGATTGGCTGTGAAACAAGCTGTTCTGTCCTTATACATTAAAAAAAAAAACATAACAGAACTCAAGTTAAGTGTGGTTACAACTCAATCAGTTAGTTCAGTTTTCACACCTGTTGCCTTACCTCACTTAATAGTGTCTGCACTTGTATAATCCAGGGCCAGCCACTGCCTTGGCTTGTTCTTGCCTTTATGGAGTACAGATTCAATAAAAGAAAAGGGCTCTGCACCTGCTACATAGCAGCAAGCTGACAAGGTCTGAGAAGTTGAAACAGCTGTTGGGGCAACATGCTGCTACCTGCACTTCCCATGGGTGGTTCAGTCCCTCCGGACCACCGTTTTCCTCCACAGTTCCACCGTCCTGTCCCTTCCTTTCCTTTCCAACAATGAGGGATTATGGTATTGTCATGCTTCGTGGGGCAAAAATTCCATCCATCAGAGGCATTATTAAAGCAGCAAACTGACAAGAGTCCAAGATTTTTAATTCATTAGTCCTGCCAAACCTAAAATACAAACAGACTTGCTTCATAGGACTGGAATGTTTTCAGCATGACCCAATCAGTGTCTGTGTCTATTCCAGCGAGCTGGAAAAGATAGCCTGACTCCAGTCAGCAAAAATGTCTGTGGCTCCAATCAGCTTGGGGTGACATTGCCAACTTTGAACCGGCTGTAAGCAAACAAAATGATAGCTGTTGCGGCTGCTCCTATCAGAGCTAACAACTAGAGGTACAACTGCACTACAGAAATAACCCAGTTTGAAACTGGATTATTTGCCAGGGCTCCTTCCTATGGGATTCTGGGATTTGTAGTTTGGTGAGGCACTGGCACTCTTTGACAGAGGAGGCTGAAGACCTTCTCAAACTACAGATCCCAGGATTCCAGCAGAAAGAGCCATGACAAATAATCCAGTTTCAATCTGGATTATCTGTGTAGTGTGGATCCTCCCTAGGTTGGTTGCTTTTGTCCAGGCTTGGTAGACTTATACAATCCAATAAATGAGATGATAAGCCTACAGCTTTCAAAGAGACAGTGATTCTTAGATGTAGTGTATATTAAGAATCTACAAATCTTTCTTTTCCTGCAGGCGTATTTACATAAATATTGGGATTATACTGCTCATGTGGGAGAAAAGCAACAGGCTTTCTTACAATGCTTACATTTACAACCGTTCTTTTCGTCATTCTTCTAGAACTTTTGTAAATAAATGCATGCTAATTTGCTGCATTGTCACACACTTTAAAAAAAATAATGGGGTATTTGGATCAAATGGTACACATATTTAAAAAAAACAACACTGCCATTTTTTGTTAATCATGCATCACAGCCTGAAAGAAAAACACGTTATTCAACACATCATCCATGAATAACACTTCAGTTTAATTTTGCTGTCCGGTGCTTGGCACGTGCTACTTGATTAATCACTAGCCCTTTAAAAAAAAAATAAATATTCAAAATATTAATAAAGAAGGCAGTTCAGAATTGGTCCAATCATATTTCAAACACTGGATTATCTGTTACAAATTACACCATTTCAAACTGATACAGAAAAGCATCAGAAAATCAATTTGACTTTTCCTTTTCTCAGATTCCATAGCAGAGTGGTTCCAGAACCATTCAAAATCTGGAATGGTTTCCTGTCTGAGTTTTCTTTCTGCTAGAGAAGGCAATACAGTATAGGCAATAAAGTGTTGCCATACAGGATAAAATATCTCATTTGGTTTGGGTTTTCTACAAGGTAAAATTGGTAACTTGGTTCTTCTGTTATCCTCCATGGCTTTCTATACCACACATCTAGAATTAGTTTTACAGGCGACTTCCAGGCCTGGGTCATTGCTATATAGACACTTCTGGGTGGGTGGGTGCCTCCAAGTCACCTGTTAACTTATGGTGACCTCAGGAATTTCATAGGGTTTTCATGGAATCCTCAGAGGTGGTTTTGCCAGTTCCTTCCTCTGAAATATAGCCTACAGCACCTGGGATTCATTGGCAGTCTCCCATCCAAATACTAGCCAGGGCTGATCCTGCTTAACTTCCAAGACAAATGGGATCTGGCGCCTTTAGGGTATTTAGGCCCTATATACCAACATAGAAACTATCTCAGTTCCTTGAAGACCATATTTTGTCAATCACTACAAAAATATTAACCAATGGTGGAGATCTGGGTTGGGACTGTCATATCTGAAAGGATTATGTTGTTCTCTTTACAGTTCTGACATAGATTTGTAGTTCAGTTTCTTGACTGTGAAAACTAGCTTCTAATTATTTTGTTTCTTGTTATGCATACAGAGACATTATGTTGTAGTTGAGTTTTAAAACATTTGTCTAAATGTTAAAATAAATATAATTAAAAAAAAACTCTTCCCATATTAATTCCTACTGTAAGTGCAGCATTACTATCCCACTCCCCTGAGTGGTGTGGCAGGAAGTTTCAGGAGGAGCTTTACAATGTCATTTTCTATAGGAGGAAATGAAACTGAAGAATTGCGGTGGAAACTGTTGGAAATTGAAAAATGCAACTATTTGCACAAGCAAATATGTGCCTACAGGTGGCAATAGAGGTAGAAAAGGCTAGTTAAGGCCTCCTAGAGTGTCCCTTCTCTCCCCTGTGTGATCTATTGCTTCCATGTGAACAAATATTCTAGGTGTAACTTTTAATGTCCTCCCACTCTTCCTTACCAGCAAACCCCATCCTTATCTGACATGCGATTTCCTTTGTAATTCATTAGTTGTCATGCCCTCCCCTGGATTCTGGGTATTAGAGTAGAATCCATGGAAGGCCTTGACATGAGTTTGGTTCCTGGACTGATTTCCCTGCTTGGGCCTCTCAGTCTCTGGAATACAGCCAGCCCGCCTTTAGCCTGGGAATGTTTCTCCTCTTGAGACTTCAAGGCCGTGCCACCTGGGCGCATCTCTCCCCCTCTTCCCCCTGCATACCGTTCTCACACTGGAAGGGTCTATCTATAGTCTGTGGTTGTGGTAGCTTTAGTTCTAGCTTTTACATGTTTCTGGAACACATTGCCTTGCTCAATAAAGTAATCTTGTTGAGTTAATGTGAGAGTGTTATTGGTGCATCACAGTAAGCCAGAACTCACAATCATTCATATTTCCTGCCTGTGCACCGAAGGCGCGATGTCTGAAGACACGGAGACTGGAACCCAGATGGAGAAAGACCTGGCCACAGGCGATGACCAGGGAGCAGGTTTGCTAGATGCTGGTGCAGGCTTAGAGGAGGGAGAGCTGAGCCGAGATCACTGGAGGGCTGGGAGGCTGATCCTCCCCCCCCCCCATGGAGCTGGGAGCCAGGCAAGCCCTAGGGATGGGCAGCCTCACCTTCTCTGAGACACCTATGCATGGAGCAGGAGTGGCCATGGGAGCTATCTGGCTCTGGCTGGATGAAAGAGGTCAGGAAGAGCGGATATCCCTAAGGTGGGATAGACTCCTGACTGAAGGGTTTCGTGAGCCCGGGGTGAGACTCTCTCGCCCAGAATTGGAGAGAGAGGTGCAGCAGCTGAAGCAACAGATGGAGACCATGCAGGCAAGCCTCCTGGAAATCCTACAGAGACTGCCTCAGCCACCTGCAGCCCTGGGGGCCCAGCCACCCCAGGGACCCCAGTTGCCAGCTCCTCAACGGATGGGGTCTCTGGGGGTGGGGTCCCAGCTCCCACAGGAGGGGTCCCTGCTCTTCCTGATGGAAGCCTGGTCCTGCAGGTTCCCGGTAGTCCAGTATCCCCTGTGGTGCTGGCCCAGTTGAGCTGTGGGTGTGACCATGTGGCCTCAAGTATCGGGACCTCAAGGCCACATTTGATGGGGATGCCGCGAATCCTAACCCAGGTGATGGGACTCATGTCTCACTGGGGGGAAGAATTCCAGACAGAGGCCGAGAAGGTGCAGTACGTCTCAAACCAGTTGGAGGGAGAGGTGGCACAATGGCTGGTGGGGCTCTACGACATGGGGGCTCCAGAGTTAGGAAGCTTCCATGACTTCATGATGGCCCTCAGAGTGCAATTCAAAGACCCACTGAGGATGACGCGTGCATGCACAGAACTACAACGTCTACACCAAGGCTAGAGATCTGTGGCCGAATATGCTTCCGAAGTTCGCCACCTGGCCAGCCAGATCCCCAACTGAACTGAGGCCACCAAGCTGCAGTATTTTCAGGATGGCCTCAACACAGACATCCTGGAGTGGGCCTTAGTTCAAGGGAACCCCGAAACCCTCCTGGGATGGGTGCGGCTGGCTAGGGAGGTAGAAACCCTGAGGCAGAGCGTGAAGCTGGCCCGGCAGTGTCAGGGACTAGCTGCGAAGCCCAGCGGGACCACAGGGAAGAAGACCAAGATGGCACGGCCAACTGGAGGCGCATTGGGGGAGTTGGAGAGGGAGCGACGGATGTGGAAGGCCCTGTGCTTGCACTGCGGAAAGGAGGCCACCGCATAGCTGAGTGCCCAGAGAAGCAACTCCAGGGCAGCCCCGCTGAAGAGGGGGATAAGAAGGCGGAGGGAAAGCCAGCAACACCAAAGATGCCACTCAAGCCAAAGTCCAAAATAATGGCACTCACCTTAATCCCTGGCCACACAGCAGGGGAGTCTTCTGAGGAGCCGGATGACAGCGGTCCTCGTCCGATGCTGAGCCAGTGGGAAACGGATCCAGCCTGCCCTACTAAGTGCCCGAGGGCGGGCTAATCCTGAAGGGCGCCCAAGTGCTGTGGTGAGTGGAGTAAAAGCCCCATTTTTTATAAAGACCAGGATAGGGGTTGTAGATAATGGGGTCCCCTGAAAAGTAATGGTGATGGTGGACTGTGGATGCACGCAGGTGCTAATTCACTCCTCCCTAGTCCGGGAACTCTCAGTCAACACCATAAAGTTGGACAAGCCAGTATGGCTGTTCCAGATGGATGGGGGGATGATGAAGGGGGGCCCCGTGAGATGAATGACTGGCCCAGTACAAGTGAAGATGAGAAACCATCAGGAGGAGCTCCAGTTTGTGGTAGCACCAGGCCTAATCCCAGCCACACTGGTAGGTTTGAACTGGTTGAAATTTCACAACCTCACCATAGACTGGATCAGAGAAACTGTGACTTTTACTGACCCCATGTGTGTGAGGGAACACAGATTGTATGGGGGTATTGAGGCCTCTCTGGAGTGGGGTCCCCCACAAGGGAATGATCACCAGAGCTTTAAAGTAGCTATGGTGCAGGGGGAAGTGAAAAACCTGCTGGTGGAGTACAAACAGTGGCAGTACGTGTTTGAGGAGAAGGAATGCGACATTTTACACACACCCCCAGGCCTTTTGGCTGTGCCGTTGAGATAGTCTCAGAGGCAGCACTGCCCAAGCCCAAAATGTATTCCATGACCCTGGCGGAGATGGACGCACTCCGGGAGTATATAGATAAGAACCTAGCCCAGATCGTTAAATGCTGTTAGTGTTGTAAATCAGTACCCTCTCCCATTAATTAATGAAGGATATTTGGACCCATTTGGCCAAAGGAAAAATATTCACCAAGTTGGATTTGTGGGAGGTGTATTATAGGGTGCAGATCAAGGAAGGGAATGAATGGAAAACTGCTTTTAATTGTCAGTTGGGGGCCTTTGAATTCTGTGTGATGCCCTTTGGGTTAGCGGGAGCTCCTGGAATTTTCATGAACTTGATTAATTATGTGCTTAGAGAGTTTTTGTAGAAAGTGTATCTGGATGATGTGCTCATCTACTCGGAGGACTATACGTCCCATGTTAAGTTGATAAATAAAGTGCTTAGTAAACTGGGGGGAAACCATTTGTATGCTAAGTTGTCAAAATGTGAATTCCACCAAACCTGCTTGGATTATTTGGGGTACCGCATCTCTAGCAGGGGGGTTGAAATGGACCCTGAGAAGGTTAAGGGAGTTCTCGCATGGGAGGCTCCCAGAACCATGAAACAGCTTCAGAGCTTCCTGGGGTTTGCTAACTTTTATCAATCCTTCATCCCTGACTTTGCTGAGGTTGCCTTACCCCTTACTGTTGAAAACCAAAGGGCTGGGGGGAAAGAAGCAAACTGGGAAGGGTAAGGGTGAAAAGCCTCCCCAAAAGATAGTGTGGACTGACCAATGTCAAATGGCATTTGAAAAGCTGAAAAAGCTCTTCACCTCTGAGCTCATTCTCAAGCACCCTGACCCTGAATAGCCTTTTGTGGTTCAAGTGGACGCCTTGGATGTGGTGATGGGGGGTGTTGTTACAATGGGATGAGGGTGGGGAACTCAGACCCTGTGCATACCTGTCAAAGAAGTTCAATGAAACCAAACGAAATTGGCCAGTGTGGGAGAAAGAAGCAGGGACTATCAAAATAGCATTAGAGACCTGGCACCATCTACTAGAAGGATCATCCCAACCTTTCAAGGTTTGGACGGATCATAAAAATTTAGAGACTTTGAACCCTAAGCTTGAACCCTAAGCAAATTCAGTGGGCCAGCTTCTTTTACCGGTTTAACTTCACGCTGAAGTTTCTTCTGGGAAAAAGGAACTTTTTAGCTGATGCTTTGTCTAGACTTCCCCAACATGACAGCAAATGGAAGGAGGTGGTGGATACGGTTTTCTCCCCCTCCCACTTGGGGCTTGCAGTCCTCACATGCAACCAGGCCAAACAGCAAGAGGCCTCCGCCCCTTTTTCCCCTGGGGATCAAGACTTGGGCAGGGCACCTGAAGGGCCACCGCTGCTGGATGCGGCCCTGAGTGTGACCCAGGCCCCAACGTCCCTGGATCTTCCCTCTCCTCCTCCTAAGGGTGTAAGGGGGGTGGTTGGTGATCTCAAATGGTGGACACCCTTTCTCAGGACCCCTGGTTCCTCTCTTACAAAGGGGAGGTAGTTATGCGGGAGGGGTTGGCTTGGAAGGGGGAATGCATGTATGTTCCTGAGTCCATGAGGACAGCTATCCTTAAGTGGTGCCATGATGTGAAGAGTGCTGGCTATTTTGGCTATGTAAAAACATTGCACCTGGCCAGAAGGCAATTCTGGTGGCCCCTCATGCATAAAGAGGTAAAGGGGTATGTAAATGGATGCCCTGTGTGTGCCACAGCAAAAAGGGTCATGGGGAATCCCCGAGGGTTATTAGTTCCCCTGCCAACCCCAAGGAGACTCTGGGAAATAAGCATAGATTTCATTGTGGATCTTCCCGAAAGTAATGGTAAAACAGTCATTTGGGTAGTGGTGGATTTGTTTTCCACTTCTTCGTGTGCAAACGCATGCCTACAGCCCAACAGCTAGCCAAGATGTTCATACAGCATATCTACAAACTACATAGGGCCCCTACTAAGATTGTCTCGGACCAGGGAGTCCAATTTACCTCTCACTTTTGGAAAGCCTTCACAAAACTGTTGGGGGTCGAACGGGCCCTGAATAGTAGCCATCATCTCGAGTCGGACGGCAACTCAGAATGAGTGAACATGATTTTGGAACAATATTTACACTGTTATATAAACTTCCAACAATCGGACTGGGTGGACCTATTGCCATTTGCTGAGATGGCGTACAACAACCCTGTACACCAAAGCACTGGCCTCTCCCCTTTTAAAATAGTGTATGGGTGAGAGTTTGATCCTTTACCCCTAGGGGAACTGGACTCTAAAGACCCTGTCCCTTTGATTCAATGGTGTACCCAAATCAAAGACGCTTGGCCTAAGGCCGCCCCAATTGTTTTAACAGAGGGGCGGGGTATAAATAAATATTATTATTATTATTATTATTAAGGTGGCAGCTGCTCTGGACTTTGCAAAAGCACAATATAAATGCCACGTGGACAAAAAGAGGGATCCTACTCCTCCCTATGCAGTAGGGGACAAAGTGTATCTGTCCACTAGGTTCCTGAGTAGCCCTTATCCTTCAAAGAAGTTGGGTCCAAAGTACATTGGTCCTTTTACTATTGTGCGTCAAATCAATCCAGTGGCTTTTGAATTGACTTTGCCAAAATTGTATCATAATGTCCATCCTGTGTTTCACTCTAGCTTGCTCAGGCCTGCGGCTCCTCCAGATCTACATCATCCAGCCCCTGAGACTTCCTGTCCTGTCATGGTGGACAACGGTCAACCTTTTGAAATTTCTGATGTTCTGGACTCTCAAAAACACAGGGTGTGTGTGTGCTGCAATATTTTCTAAAATGGAAACATCTGCCTATGGGTCATGCCGAATGGGTTAATGTTGAACATATCAATGCTCCTTGCTTGTTAAGGAAGTTCCATGCCCACTTCCCTAATAAGCCTGGTTGATTGTCATTCTCAGTTTGGGCTCTTTGCTTTGTGTTCTATTTCCTAAGAGTGGTTGCTAGGGCTTAGAAGGGGGAGTTTCTTTGGAGGGGTGGTACTGTGATGCACCAATAACACTCTCACATT
The DNA here is from genome assembly GCA_030847615.1 of Gambelia wislizenii. Lineage (NCBI taxonomy): Eukaryota > Metazoa > Chordata > Lepidosauria > Squamata > Crotaphytidae > Gambelia > Gambelia wislizenii. The sequence continues at coordinate 286,365,093 of JAUMIR010000003.1, forward strand.
AACTCAACAAGATTTCTTTACTGAGCAAAGCAATGTGTTCCAGTAACATGTAAAAGCCAGAACTAAAGCTACCACAACCACAGACAATAGATAAACCCTTCCAGTGTGAGAATGGTATGCAGGGGGGGGGGAGGGGGAGAGATGCGCCCACGTGGCACGGCCTTGAAGTCTCAAGAGGAGAAACATTCCCAGGCTAAAGGCGGGCTGGCTGTATTCCAGAGACTGAGAGGCCCAAGCAGGGAAATCAGTCCAGGAACCAAACTCCTGTCAGGGCCTTCCATGGATTCTACTCTAATACCCACAATCCAGGGGAGGGCATGACATGTATTTTCTTAAAATGATAATTGATACTGTTTCATAGTTTGTGCTGGCTTACAAAGCCAACATGGGTCACCAGACAAGCAATGCCAGTACTGAAATGAGACCAGCCCTGCAAAACTAGCATAATTTCAGAGTTCCCCAAAGCTGTTTGCTAACTCTGTACAGTATTCAGATTTCATCACTGAGAATAAATATATACAAGGAGTAGGCTATCCATACAACAACTCGGTTGAAATAATGGCTGGGTTTATTAATTTTCCAAGCAGTTGATTGGCAGAGCACAGCTGCCAACTTACTGTGTAAATAGGGGATACATATTTCTATGGTGAAAATATAGCTGATTTCTATGTTCCTGATATATTTACCTCCTAACTGTATGTCTGAAAGCATTACATGAGGTTTTTCACACATTCCAACAGTTTTAATTGACCTCCACCCCATGACAACTTGAATCTATTTTCAGAGATTATTAAGTGCTGAGGATAGCAAAGCACCCACTTGGGCATGGAGACAACACATACCTAGAGGACTTGGAACAGATTTAAAATATAAGGTCCAGGACTTTACACAATGAACGGTCATCCGGAAATACTTTATTTATGACATGGGCAACAGTCAACATAGGAGCAGAGTGACTGCTTCAGATCAATGAGCCATATACGACAGGGGAAGGTGAAAAGCACAAGGCAATGCTGAGTATGTCATGCCCTATTATCTGAGTTTCATTTATCACCACGGGCAACTCAAGTCAATCTAGAGCAGAGGTGGGCAAGTTGTGACTTTCTGAATAGTGCTGGATGTCAGCTCCCACTAGTTCTAGCCAGCATAGGGAATGCCCACTCAGAGCTATATATTTATGGATTAAAGGATTTCTGTGCCTACATCAAAGGCAAAGCTATTTAAAACAATTTAAGATTTTAAACAACTAAAAACAGTGTAAAACTATTTAAAACCATTCTGAACAGTGTGACAGATACCTAGTACTGTTTAGTGCTATGTCTCCATGACCACTTTTGAAACTCATTCCTCTTATGAACTTGGGGGATCATGACCTTGGTGGCATTTTTTTATTTTTATTTGTGGAAGGAGACAGGTTCTGCCTCCCAACTGATCAACTAATTCTAGAGCTCACACTGAGCATTCTGGGATCAATATATGGGCAGAAGAGATAGGAGTGTAAGTCTGTGGGGATTCCTCCGACTAAGCATAGGGGGATGCCTCTGAGTAAGAGTAGGGGAGAAATGGATAATGCTGTTAAAAACAAGTCTTTTTTATTTTTGAGAATCCAGTTATTTGTCATGACAGTCAATTTTGAAATTACCTTTCATAAATGTGGAGCACTTGGTACTTGTAGGCAATGTAATGTAATGTTTTGCTTACCCACATTTCCTCTGCCTGTTTATTTCCTTTCTAAGAGTTTGTTCAAATAATTAAGATAGTCACTTGCATGGTAGCTCCAAAAAATGTATGGAAAAGTGTTTCAGTGGAAGCAGGACCAACTCAAGAAAATGTTCATTTGGACTTTTGGAGGAAAATAGTTCCATTTTAGTTTATAGCCTTTGCGACTCCATTTTGTTTTGTTTTAGCTTGTTTTAACGTGAACACTATCTATATATATAAAACACTTGGGTATGTTTCTGCTCCCAGCTGACTGGACACTTAAGAAACATTCCCAACCAATCCCCTCCCTCCTCTCATCCCCTCAGCCAATCACCACCCACATGCAAATTTCCTCTCCACCTCACAATCCACTCCTGCCACTCAATCTGCATCTACACCCGCAGCCTCACAAGGGCCCCTCCCTCCTCTCACTCCCTCAGCCACTCACCTCCCACAAGCAAGTTTCCTCTCCACCTCAGTGTTAATTATATTTACACTAAAATATATGAATAAATACATAGACTCATAGAATTGCAGAGTTGGAAGAGACCACGAGGGCCATCCAGTCCAACCCCCTGCCACGCAGGAAATCACAATCAAAGCATCCCCGAGAGATGGCCATCCAGCCTCTGTTTAAAGACCTCCAAGGAAGGAGACCCCCACCACGCTCCATTTTATCTACATAAAATGACTTATTAATATATAACCTTTCAAATCTACTATAGTAGCATATGTTAAGCTGGGTAAAGCTAGTTACATATTAATCATTTTAATGGTATGGTTTAATTCTATGTATAGATAATCTTTTGTATGTTTTATTTATATTTGTTTTAATTTGAAAGCTTCCTTGCATTGCCATTCTAGTGGGAAAAGGAAGATTGTAAAATCAATCAAGATGTGCCTCAGAAGTGGCAGTACTCAAAGGCAGGGTAGAAATTCCCTAAACAAAATAATTAGTTCCATAATAATTAGGGTGATCCCATGGTCAGGAATACTAAAAGAGAATAGACCTCAAGATGGATGGGACTTTCTCAAAAGGGAGATACTGAAGACACAATTTCAAACAGTACCATTGAGGAAGAAAAATGGGAGGTGTCTCAAGAAACCAGGATGGATGACTGAAGAAATTTCAAGGGAGCTAAGTTTTAAACGGAACATGTATAGGAAATGGAAAAAGGAGGAAATCTCCAAAGAAGAATTCAAACTGATAGCAAACATGTGTAGGAGTAAAGTCAGAAAAGCTAAGGTTCAGAATGAGCTCAGGCTTGCTAAAGAGGTTAAGAACAATAAAAAGGGTTTTTTGGGGGTATGTCCACAGCAAAAGGAGGAAGAAGGAAATGGTGGGGCCACTACACGGAGAAGATGGCAAAATGCTAACAGGGGACAGAGAAAAGGCAGAATTACTCAACACCTTCTTTGCCTCAGTTTTTTCAGAAAAGGAAAAGGGAGACCAACCTGAGGATAAAGGAACAGAGGACACAATAGGGGAAATCCAGCACAGAATAAGCAAAGAGATAGTACAGGAATACCTTCTTAAACTAAATAAATTTAAATCTCCAGGACCAGATGAACTACATCCAAGGGCATTAAAAGAGCTGGCAAATGTAATCTCAGAGCCATTGGCAATAATCTTTGAGAATTCATGGAGAACAGGAGAAGTCCCAGCAGACTGGAGGAGGGCAAACGTTGTCCCCATCTTCAAAAAGGGAAAAAAAGAGGATCCCAACAATTATCGTCCAGTTAGTCTGACATCAATACCAGGGAAGATTCTAGAGCAGATCATTAAACAGAGAGTCTGTGAACATTTAGAAGGCAATGCCATAATCACAAAAAGTCAACATGGGTTTCAGAGAAACAAGTCATGCCAGACTAATCTGATCTCTTTTTTTGATAAAATTACCAGCTTGGTAGATGAAGGGAACGCTGTGGATATCGTATACCTTGATTTCAGTAAGGCCTTTGACAAGGTTCCCCATGACATTCGTGCAAACAAGCTTGTAAAATGTGGGCTAGACAAGTTAACTGTTCGATGGATTTGTAATTGGTTGACCAGCCGAACCCAAAGGGTGCTCAGCAGTGGCTGCTTGGAAAGATGCGACCAGTGGGGTGCCACAAGGTTCTGTCCTGGGCCCAGTGCTATTCAACATCTTTATTAATGACTTGGATGCGGGAATTAGGGGCATACTTATCAAATTTGCAGATGACACCAAATTAGGAGTAGCTAATACTCTAGAGGACAGGATCAAAATTCAAAATGACCTGGATAGACTGGAGAGCTGGGCCAAAGCTAACAAAATGAAATTCAATACGGAGAAGTGTAAGGTACTGTACTTAGGGCGAAAAAATGAAATGCATTGATAGAGGATGGGAGAGACCTGGCTGAATGAGACTACATGCGAAAGGAATCTAGGAGTCCTAGTAGACCACAAGTTGAACATGAGTCAACAGTGTGATGCGGCAGCTAAAAAGGCCAATGCAATTTTGGGCTGCATCAATAGAAGTATAGTGTCTAGATCAAGGGAAGTAATAGTGCCACTCTATTCTGCCTTGGTCAGACCTCACCTAGAATACTGTGTCCAGTTCTGGGCACCACAATTCAAAAAGGATATGGACAAATTGGAGCGTGTCCAAAGAAGAGCGACTAAAATGGTGAAAGGTCTGGAAACCATGCCTTATGAGGAGAGACTTAGGGAGCTGGGTATGTTTAGCCTGGAAAAAAGACGGTTAAGAGGCGATATGATAGCCCTGTTTAAGTATTTGAATGGGTGTCACACTGAGGATGGAGCGGGCTTGTTTTCTGCTGCTCCAGAGACAGGAACACGGAGCAATGGATGCAAGCTCCAGGAACAGAGATTCCACCTCAACGTGAGGAGGAACTTTTTGACAGTAAGAGCTGTTCGGCAGTGGAACACATTCCCTCGGAGCATGGTGGGGTCTCCTTCCTTGGAGGTCTTTAAACAGAGGCTGGATGGCCATCTGTTGGTGATGCTTTGATTGTGATTTCCTGTGTGCCAGGGGGTTGGACTGGATGGCCCTCGTGGTCTCTTCCAACTCTGCAATTCTATGATTCTATTTGTCTAGGAACCAGAGGGAGGGACGGAGAAGACTAGAGGGTCCCTAACATTGAGCACAAGAGTGGGCAAAACCTGATTTCCCCACAGGAAAATAAGACTGCTATTTGTAATGAAGGCTAATTGATGTACAAGATGAAGAGACGCAGTTTGTTTTGTAGGATTCAGCAACTGGCTGCACCCTTTTGCTTGGAGCTTTGGGAACCCAGCTTTGTGGTGGTGGGAAGACCTGAGCTAAGGTAGTATGTGTCAGGATTGGATCCCTTGGCTCCTGTTCCTGCCATTTTTGCTTATTTTCTTGTGGCCTTGGTGTATAATGGGCCTAGCAGTTTATGTAGGGGATGTACATGTAACTGTTTGGCTTTTGCTTGGGAAAGAAGAGAAGATGCAGCAGCAATTAGCAGTTTTCTAAAGCCTGGGAAGAAGGAGGTTTTGGTTTAAGGATTGCTTGTGTCAGTGGATGATGGATGACCAATGATCTTGTAGCCCACCAGATTTTGGTGAGTGTAAACTGTTTTTAATTTAGATTGCATCTATTAGGCTCCCATTTGCAGCAACAATGTTGTATTGTATGCTTCCTGAATTTCTAGCACTAAAGTTTTCTGATGGACTCTGAATCTTGTGCTATATGAGTATGGGAAAGCTGATATCTGACAGTTTACGAAGAAAAAGGAAGGGAGAAATGAAATTAAGAGTTTGAGAGTCTATACTCTGAACAGTGATTTTCTAGTAACTAGTTCTACCATTCTATAATTAGGGATGGCCCAGGACATCTTGGTTCTTTAGAAAAGGAAAAAAGATTATCCCCTTTCTATTCCCACCAATGGAGACCAACTAGATAGGCAGCTGAATCTTGTTCTAATCAGACAACATCTTCCACTGCAATTTGGAAAGTTTATTTTAAAAGTAATTAGTTGCAGTTACCATTATAGTTGCAAGGTTCTCATGTTAGTTAGATATCATCATAGTTACACTATTAAAAAGTAACTATACATTCTCATTCAAAGCAATGAAACCATTTACTTTTTATTACTTGAAAATCATAATATTACAAGTTTAAGTAGTAAACAGAGTAAGTTGGTGAAAAAGTGTCACTACATTGTCTTTAAAGCTAAAAAAGGAGTGCTAATTACATTTATGATGAAAGGGGACATTTGTTAAACTTAAATTAATTTCAGCTTGTTTTAAAAATTTACAATATATTACATTCTAAAACCGTTACTGGAATGCAGATGAAAAAGCCCATCAATGAGCTTACAATTTCGCTGCTTGCCTCTGTTCTGATCTTGGAAGAGGGGGGAAAAAAACAGCTGTACAAAATTTTGAAAAACCCCATTTTTCACCCACATACATACTGAAAGGGAATGAGTAGGATTAAAAAGAAATGCACATACAGGAAGGATGAAAGAAACAAAATATTTTATCTATAAATAAACTAATGACCTGGATAGACTGGAGAGCTGGGCCAAAGCTAACAAAATGAAATTCAATACGGAGAAATGTAAAGTACTGCATTTAGGGCGGAAAAATGAAATGCATAAATATAGGATGGGAGAGACCTGGCTGAATGAGACTACGTGCGAAAGGGATCTAGGAGTCCTAGTAGACCACAAGTTGAACATGAGCCAACAGTGTGATGCGGCATCTAAAAAGGCCAATGCGATTTTGGGCTGTATCAATAGAAGTATAGTGTCTAGATCAAGGGAAGTAATAGTGCCACTCTATTCTGCCTTGGTCAGACCTCACTTAGAATACTGTGTCCAGTTCTGGGCACCACAATTAAAAAAGGATATTGACAAATTGGAGAGTGTCCAGAGAAGGGCAACTAAAATGGTGAAAGGTCTGGAAACGATGCCTTATGAGGAGAGACTTAGGGAGCTGGGTATGTTTAGCCTGGAAAAAAGACGGTTAAGAGGCGATATGATAGCCCTGTTTAAAGTATTTGAGGGGATGTCATGCTGAGGATGGAGCGGGCTTGTTTTCTGCTGCTCCAGAGACTGGAACACGGAGCAATGGGTGCAAGCTCCAGGAACAGAGATTCCACCTCAACATGAGGAGGAACTTTTTGACAGTAAGAGCTGTTCGGCAGTGGAACACGCTCCCTTGGAGTGTGGTGGGGTCTCCTTCCTTGGAGGTCTTTAAACAGAGGCTGGATTGCCATGTGTCGGGGATGCTTTGATCAAGATTTCCTGCGTGGCAGGCGGTTGGACTGGATGGCCCTCGTGGTCTCTTCCAACTCTGCAATTCTATGATTCTATGATTCTATGATACAATAGTCCCACCTTCCCATGAGTATTACCCATACCCAACCAAGCCTGTAATTCCACAAGAAAAATAATCAGAGATGTTTGAAAGAAGCAGAGGCAGTATAACAATAATCTGACCCCTCTTCTGAAAGGTAAATCTTTGATTCCATCCGAAACCAGTTCTGCCTCAAAAGAACCAGATTCTCAAGCATGCTGCCAGATAATCTGTGTCCTTTACATGAATATCCACCAATACTGAGGAGGTACTCAACTACTATGCTGGATAGCATAGAGAATCTTCATGTGGAAAGTCATGTAGGGAAGAGGAGGACACTTCCATCCTGTCTGTATTCAGGTATCTGGATATCTCCTTCTCAGAGCCTTTCTCCCTTGATGTCAGTGATGGAGCTTTGGAACAATTCTTCTGTTTCTACTAGCTGTTTTCTTTTTGAAGACCATTTGCTGTAGCTGTCCTAAGTACTGCTGATCCTTTCTAGGACAGCCTTTAGCAAGCCTCCTAGGATAGGCCTAGGACTTTATCAGACCAGTCAAATACAGTGTCATAAGGACGCCTAATGATCGCAAAAGGGTGGACAAACCAAACGATGTCACCTTTTTACAATCATGTATTATTAAAAAGCCATACTTTTTATTGATGGCCCAAGCCGTCAATTGATCTCCCGTAGTGATTTGTTGCCAGTATTGCTGGCATTTGAATCCATACACCATTGTACTCATGTGAATGCAGTGTCAATGGGCAAACACTTCCAGGTGAGATCGGGACTGCCAAGTAGGATATGCTCTTTTTATGACCTCCTAAATTTACTTGGGACTTTTAAAGTGTGCTTCTGTGCTTTCCTGTACTTTTTTTGGGGAGGGGGGTGGCTTTTATTTTTAAATTTCCCATGCTAGCATCTTCTCATGAGAATCAGTGAGATTTGAAACCAGGAAGTGAATGGAGCGTCATTCACTCCCCATTAGTGCCTGGGCTGCCTCTTTAACATGAGCAAGGTAAGGTCTGGTGTGGGGGAGTTCTTTTGCTGACATAAAAATGCCACAATTTATGTTGGAGGAGGGTGGTCTGATAAAGTTCCTAGTAGAGAAAGGTAAAAACCTAAGTTATGAAAAGTAAAAGGTTTCATTTATTGGGGTTTGAGCCCCGTATATTACACTGCAATGCATGATGCCCCACTTGTAGTAATGACAGCTGCTGTCCTAAATTGTTTTGAAGGAAGAAAGGATGACATAATTCACTGTTTCATATGATTGGTTGGGCCACGGCTGAGAAGAAAACAGAGTGCTGGATTACGTGCACCCACAGTCACTGTGGTCTCATGAATTACCTCTGATTTTTTTAATCTGACCTATTTCATCTGGATATCCTAATTTGTCTGCAACCAATCTGTTTTGAAGCAAGGGTGTGAAGGAAATGCCAGAAGCAGGTTCTTATCCTACCAGAGAGACACATCTTTTTATGGATTTGAACTCACCCTTCAACTTGTATATAAGATAGAACTTGTATGGCTGGTGTTTATTTACCAGGATGTTTAATTTGTTCTCAGCCCATGGACTTGCAGCCCTAGTGCAGGATGTCTAGGGAATAAATTCAGCCCCATGACCTCTGTGTAGTCAAGTACCACTGGATGCTGACGTTCTGAGATGTGACTCATGATGTCATCCACTCTTTAGGAACAGGTGATGGGAGCTCTTGCTGTTGCTTCAGTGCATCGGTTATGGAATCCCACCTGTTTCTGTTTGGAATTGTTAAATACACAACAATGGGAGTGAATGTACTGTGCACTCTGCACGGATTGGTTCTATTTTGGGCCTCAGCTTACAACACTTTCTCATCAAGGACCAAAAGTTTTCCTTGAAAGGCCTAGATTTTTTTTCCCCCCTGAAGTCACACTTCATAATTAGGGGTTTCTCCTTCTGGGTTATAAAGTTTACTTGCATTTTTAATCTGTACCAAGGTGTTTCATTTCTTAAATTAGAAGTGGATGGTTGTGGTTCTTCCACCTCTTCATATTCTTCCTGAATGGCAGTGGTGCCTGAAGCAGCAGCAGCAACAGGAGAAAGAAGATAGATAAAGCCTTTTTACATTTAAATTGCTTTATTTTTAAAATCATAAAAATCATAACCATGTTTAGTGCATTAAAATATTTATCTATATAAGGGCACATTAAAACACCTCATGAAGAAATTAATAATTAGACACACTCTCTCTTGTTCATGTTTGATTTCTTGTGTGTATCTGTAGCGTTTAAACCCCTTTTGTGGGCAATGAACTATATTTGTAATTAATACTGAAATCCTTCTTAAGTTGATTTGTGGCAGAAAAAGCCTTCTTATTATTTACTCCCCACTAGTACCAGGGAAACCTTAACGCAAGCAAGGTAAGGTGTGGTGGGGGGAGTTCTTTTGCTGGCATAAAAACATCACAATTTATGCTGGCAAAAGAACTTTTACAGGGGGGGGGGGTGGCCTGATAAAGTCCTAGGACTCTGGAAGACCAGGGTTTGAATCCCTGTTTATTCATGGAAACCCGTAGGGTGATCTTGGGCAAAGCACACACTCTCAGCCTTAGAGGAAGGCAATGGCCACCCCTCTCTGAACAAATCCTGCCAAGAAAACTAGGGTCACCATATGTCAGAAACGACTTGAAAGCACGCAGCAGCAACTACAATGTTCTGACTTAAGGTATTTTTTAAAGGTTCTGATCCTCTGTAGGGAGGCCACACATACCACCTAACTAAACAAAGTTACAATTACACTTCAAAAAGGAGTAAACTTATCTTTCGCTACCTAACGATTGTAATGTAGCCCAGTTATGGCAAAAAGGGATTAATTAGAAAAGTAACTTTTTTGGTAAAGAGTTACTTCCAAGCTCTGCTTGAGGACAATAGGCAGGTAAAATGGCACACACAGCCCTGTCCTCCAACATCACATAACTGTTCCCCGCCCCCAGCACCTACTGCCTGAGACAGCATTCTCATTTTCTCTCTGCTTTTATTATTCATTAATAGCATCTTTTGAGCAGAGCCTTGAAATAATACTTTTTGGGACTACAACTCTTCAAATCCCCTAGCAACATGACTGGGAGATTCTGGGAGCTGTGTTAAAAAGAGAGTAAAGTATCTGAGCTCTGCTTTTCACTACAGTTGGAATCCTTTTTTGAAGATGACTTTCATGTATTTTAATGTAGTAACAGTTGTGGGGGATGGACTGTGTTCATCCATCTGTATTACAAACATTGAAATAGAAAGGCACATGATGTTCCCTGCAATTTATCATCTAGATTTTTAAAATGAACTACATGCTTCCTTTTAAACTGCCTCCCATTAGGGTACCTCCACAGTACTATGAGAAGGGCAGAATGCTGATAATTGCTCTTGTTTTTCCTTTAGAAACAAGGGCACTGTGCTGTGTCCTGTTTCCTGCCAAAGTGATCTAGTCATCCAATGTTTGGTACCCAAGCAATTTTTTTCCCAGTCATGGATCATATTATGAAATGTAAGCTCATCTCCAAGGATGCATTCCAAAGTTATCATCTCCTGAATTAGAAACATTACAACTTATTGACAGTGGGAGTTAGGCAAGCTTGTAAGTTTATTCATTTATTTATTTAGCCTGAAGGATTCAGTGCCTTGAATATGTAAATAAAGGCTAGGATCTTCTGGCTAATAAAACACCTGTCCCCTTCTATTTTTTCACTGCATTACTTTCACCTCATTAGAGCCTCTTAGCAGGAGTATCATTTGGGTAGTGTATGACCTCACTGAAGCTGAAATGGTGTCTGGGGGTTTTAGTCAGCTTATAAAAATAACCTTTAGAAATATTCTGACACATGGATGACAGTGTTCAAAGGAGACAGAGGAAAACCCTGGCCCTATTAAACTGAGCCTGGAGAAATTACTTCTTGGACTACAACCCCCAGAACTCCTCAGGCTAGTGTGGCTAGCTGCCTGGGGGGTTCTGGGAGTTGTCCTCGGATTTTTTTCCAGACAGTACTATTTTTTTTCATATAATTTTTATTATTCAATTCTCCACAGTTAAGTACATTCAGACAGTTTGTTATACATACTCATTGCATTTTAACTTTTCATAATATCACTACACATTCCACATTACATTCATCCTATCCTTTCTTACTTTCTTTCATTAACTAAAAATCTTCTCTATCACTCTTCCACTTACTCTCCTACCTTTTTCTCATTCTTCCACATCCATTACTTCCCATTAAGTCTCATCATTGATGATTTATCCAGCATCTAATTTTATGTCGCCTCCTTTTCATTTCGGCTTAATATTCACAACAATTTGAGTCCATATTGATCTGTTCTGACCCATGGGGACCTCTCAAATTTCCTTTCCTCTTTTAATTCACTTTTTTTACATAGTGAACCCAATATCTATTCCACTTCCCCATATTCCATAAAAATATTATTTCATCTCTTTCCATTCTTTCTCAAAATCCTTCATATTTTTATTTCTGATCATCGATGTTAGCTTATCCAAATATATAAGTTTCACCACCTTAATTCCCCATTCCTCCCTTGTGGGGATGGTTTCTCATTTCCAGTGTCGCGCATAAACAATTCTAGCTGCCACAATTAAATTAAACAAAATTTTCTCATTATCTTTTCCCATAGACTCATCAAAAATACATAGCAGATATTTTTCAGGTCTCATTTGAGATGGTGTTTTTAATATTTTCTCAATTGTGGAATGAACCATTATCCAAAACTTCCTTGCTTGGTTACATGACCACCAACAGTGAAAAAAAGTCCCCACTTCTTTTCTACACTTCCAACAATGATTATTAGATGTTATAAATTCTCAAAAGTTTATTGGGGGTCATGTACCATCTGTGAAACATTTTCCAACAGTTCTCCTTTAAACTCTGACACACCGTTAAAGACAATGTATGATTCCACAATTTCTCCCATTGTTCAAACTTAATTGTGCTTTTAATATTCTGGGCCCATTTAATCATAGACTCTTTCACTGTCTCTTCCTCACAGTCCCATTTTAACAATATTTTATAAATCTTGGCAAGTATTTTGGTATCATCTGACCTAATTAACTCTTCCAATTCTGTATTATTTTGTTTTATTCCACAAATCCTCATATCCTGTTTCAGCCTTTCCCAAACTTGTCTATATAGTAGCCAATGGCATGTAATTCCCTCTGCTTTTAACTCTTCTTGAGTTTTAATTTCTAATTTACTCCCTTCCCATCTTATCAGGTCCTCATATCTTAACCAATTGACATCCCACAGTTTTTCCCTTCTATAAAAAGCTTCATGAAGTGATATCCACACTGGAGTTTTAGGCAAGCATTGACTTTTATATTTTTTCCAAACTCTAAGGAGTGGTTTTCATAGATAATGATTATTAAAGTCCTTGTTCACTGATTCCTTATTAAACCATATAAAAGCATGCCATCCAAATCTCAGTTTATCGCTCCCAATCGTTAATACTGCCTCATCTTTCAGGTCACACCATTTCTTAACCCAGCTTAGACAGCTAGCATGAAAATATAATTTTAGATTTGGTAGACCCAAACCTCCCCTTTCCTTTGCATCCTGCAAATGTTTCAACTTTATTCTCAGTTTTCAACCTGCCCAAATAAACTTACTCAATTCCTTCTGCCAATCATATAAAAAAACATCATTATTTAGAGTAGGGATCATCTGGAACAAAAACAAGGCTTTAGGCAAAATATTCATTTTTATGGCTGCTATCCGACCAAGAAGCGAGAGTTCCAATTTAGTCCAGCCTTCCAATAATCTCTTAGATTCTTTCCATGTTTTCTCATAATTATTTTTAATTAAATTGCTATTATTTTTGGTTATCGTTATTCCCAAATATTTGGTCTTATTATCCCATTTAAACTCAGTCTTCCTCTCTATCTCTTCCTTTTCTTGCCCATTCAGATTGAATGGGAACATTGACGTTTTACCTCTATTTATTTTCAACCCAGACACTTCTTCAAAAGATTTCAATATGGTCACAATTTCCTCAATACTTTCATGTGGATCTTCTAATATTAAAATCAGATCATCAGCATATGATCTTACTCTGACCTCATGTTTCCCCACATTTAGACCTTTTACCTTATTATTATTGTTAATACAGACATCCCTTCACATTCGCGGGGGTTAGGTTCCCCAGACCCCTGCGAATGTGAAAAATCCGTGAATGACAATTGCCCTCCCCCTCCCCTGCCAAAGCGACCACAGGGCCTCCGGAGGCCCTATAGTCGCTTTCCCCCACCTCCCCCTCCCTCCCCAGGCCTTCATGGGGCCTCCGGAGCGTCTCTGGAGGTCCCTTGAAGGCCTCCCCGGCCCTCCCCACTCCCTCCCCAGGCCTTCATGGGGCCTCCGGAGCATCTCCGGAGGCCCCATGATCGCCTCCCCAGGCCTCCCCACCCCTTCCCCAGGCCTTCATGGGGCCTCCGGAGCATCTCCGGAGGCCCCATGATCGCTTCCCCAGGCCTCCCCACACCTTCCCCATGATCGCTTCCCCAGCCCTCCCCACACCTTCCCCAGGCCTTCATGGGGCCTCCAGAGCATCTCCGGGGGCCCCATGATCGCCTCCCCAGCCCTCCCCACACCTTCCCCAGGCCTTCATGGGGCCTCCGGAGCATCTCCGGAGGCCCCATGATCACCTCCCCAGGCCTCCCCACCCCTTCCCCAGGCCTTCATGGGGCCTCTGGAGCATCTCCAGAGGCCCCATGATCACCTCCCCATCCCTCCCCATCCCCTCCCCAGGCCTTCATGGGGCCTCCGGAGCGTCCGGAGGGCCCATGATCGCCTCCCCATCCCTCCCCATCCCTTCCCAAGGCCTTCATGGGGCCTCCGGAGCATCTCCGGAGGGCCCATGATTGCCTCCCTGGCCCTCCCCACCCCTTCCCCAGGCCTTCGCGGGGCCTCCGGAGCGTCTCCGGAGGCCCCAGGATCGCCTCCCCAGCCCTCTCCACTCCCTCCCCAGGCCTTCATGGGGCCTCCGGAGTGCCTCAGGGGGCCCCATGAAGGCCTCCCCGGCCCTCCCCCTCCCTCCCAAGGCCTTTGCGGGGCCTCCAGAGGGTCTCCGAAGGCCCCGCGGAGGCCTTCCCAGCCCTCCCCGCTCCCTTCCAAGGCTTTTGCGGGGCCTCGCAGGGCCCTGCGGAGGCCTCCCCGGTGCTCCCCAAGGCCTTCGTGGGGCCTCGCAAGGCCCCCCGGAGGCCTCCCCGACCCTTCCCCCTCCCTTCCAAGGCCTTCGCAGGGCCTCCAGAGGGTCTCCAAAGCCCCCGTGGAGGCCTCCCTGGCCCTCCCCGCTCCCTCCCAGGGCTTTCACGGGTCCTCCAGAGGCCCCGTGTCGCGGTTTTGGGGGGGCGGGGGGCCCTCCCAAAACTGCGAATAATCAAAACCGCGAATGTCAAGTTCGCAAATGTGGAGGGGCAACTGTACTATTTATGAGCAAGTCCATTACTACAATAAAAAGAAGTGGGGAAATCGGGCAACCTTGTCTAGTTTCTCTATAAATTTTTATATTCTCCGACTGTTCTCCATTTACATTTGTTGTAGCTCTCTGTTCCTTATAAATTGCCCTCATCCAATTGAGGAAATTATCTCCACAATTCATCATTTTTAGTGTATTTAGGATTAAAGTCCCATTCACACTATCAAAGGCCTTTTCGATATCAAGGAAAATCATGACCGCTTTTTTTTCCGGATGTTTCCTATAATATTCAATAATATTTAATATCGTCCTCATGTTTTCCTTGATCTGTCTCTTTGGGAGAAATCCATTTTGCTCTTTCCCAATCCATCCAGACAGGATTTGTCTCAATCTCCTTGCCATAATCTCAGTATAAATTTTATCATCTTGGTTTAATAATGAGATTGGTCTATAATTACCTACTTCTCTAGGATCTCTACCTTCTTTATGTATTAAAATAATTTGTGCCTGACTCCATGTATTTGGCATTCCATTTTCTTTGGTCGCATTTAATAGTTCTCTCATAGGTGTCATCATTGATCCCGCCACCTGACAGTACTATTCATAGGCATGTACATTTAAAAAGTATATGGACAACATAATCAAGAGTCTGACACAGGGCTATGTGGAAATGCCATTATATCCAAAGTGACTCTAGGCTCCTACAGCATCACTTGCATGTGTAAATTCTGTGTGCATACAATGTAATGGAAAGGACCAAGGGGTACATTACTATATGCATGCAAGAGGCAACAGAAATGGACAGGGCCAGTCCTACCATTAGGCAGAGTAAGGCAGCTGCCTTAAGCAGCATACTCTGGATGTCATGAAAGAGCATAAATTCAGTTATTTCATTTGTTACTATTGCATGTTTACTGACAGACAAGGGGAGGTGTACTTTGTGGGATTTTCTGCCTTTTGTCCCAGAATAATTTGACTGGCTTGGGGATAATGTCTCTTGACTTGATGGATTGGAGGATGCCATTTACTGCTCTGCCCCAGGCAGCAAAATGGCTTGGGCTGGCCTCAGAAATCTATCATTCACCAGCAGCAATGGGAATTCAGAAATAACAGTGATGTTTTTGCTGAAGATCCTCAACACCTAACTGGTGGCACATTCGGCACATATTTGAGTGTGTGTGTAAACCTGTACCAACATTCCTCAATTTTAAGCCAAGCACTATGAACAGAGTCTGTCCATAGGGTTTCTGACATAAATTTCAGAACCCTGTTTTCAAGCGGAACAAAAAATACTGGAGTTGTTACAGCAGAGGGAGGTGCTAGTGGGTTCTTCCTTTGTTCCTTGTGGTACATTTAGAGCCAGAAGAATTCACAGATTTGACTCTTGAACCATTACCATTCTAGAGAAGAAAATGTCTTTTACCCATACACTGGGTAAGACTGGTCTTACCATTAGGTGCAGTGAAAATTCAAAATGTAGTGCTTTTCTTAGCACTATACTTTACTCAGCACCGCACTGGAGAGATAGGAAGACCTATTTGTTCAATAGCAATAGTGCTTATATTTCTATACTGCTTTATAGTGCTAAGCACTCCCTAAGCAGTTTACAATGTGTTAGCTAATTGCCCCCAACAAGCTGGGCACTAATTTTACCAACCTACGGAAGGATGGAAGGTTGAGTCAACCTGGAGCCCTGCAGGCTTGAACTCACAACGTTGTGGCTGCAGTACCAGCATTTAACCTCTGTGCCACCAGGGCTCCTCAGTTACTGTTAAAAGCCCAGAGACACCATTGGAAGGAGAGAAACAACCCCATTTTTGCTGTCCCAACTCACTACAATCTTGACTGTAACAGTATGTACTATTACTGCATCCTACCCATCTGAACTGGAATCAATCATTTCTAGGGCAGAGTTCAAAGTGCTAAAGGTTGTTACCTTTAAAGACCTCATTGATTATATGATATAAAACATCTACATATAACACAGCCCATGGAAGATTGCTCTGGACTGTTGCTTCTGTTGGCACAGATGGTCACTGTTTAAAATTTTATAACTCTCCATGCTTTTTTTTAATGAACATATATAATTTAAATTACTATTTTAGAAATTGTTTGTATTTGCGTAACATTTTAATGACATTTTAATTTCTTTAAAATGGTTGTTTATAAACATATGCCGTATGTCAACAAATCGAAGGTCAGGAAAACAATAGATAGTTCATTTCTCAGGTGTTATTCTTGTTTTGATGTTTCAAACTTATCTTTAAATACCTTGGCAGAATCAGCCCACATATTTGACAATCTGTCTTACTAACATGAGTTTGTCTGGCCCCAAAGACTCATCACAGACACTCTGTTCTTTGGTTTACTGGTAAGGTCCATCCAAAGGGTAGATACAGGAATACCTTCACAACAGTGGCCCTGTTACTGTAGAACTCTGTCCCACAAGAAGTATGTTTGGCTATCTTGTTTACTGCCCTTAAACAAATTCTGAAGACCTAATTGTTTACATGTTTTTAAAAATTATGCTCAAAAGTTGTAATTTTAACTACTGCTGCTATTCTAATATTATTTGCGAATGTCTTGTTATAAGTGGCTATTGTAGTGGATTTATATTTGAACTTTAACCTGCTTTATTATTACTTTGTATAATGAATAATCTTGAGAGGGTTCACATTCAGGGGTAGCCATGTTGGCCATGCAGCAATACAAAATACAAAATCCATAAAAAAGTGATATCTTTCTCTGGCTTTTCTTCGCAAACGAAGATTCAAGAAGGACTTTATTAGCCAACCAAATACAAAACACATGATTCAAGCCTTCAAAGCTCTACCAAGGGTTGTCTAGATGGTCAAAATATCCCTCATAGAATTTGCGGAGAATACGTCCTGACGAGCCACACAGGAGATTTGCCATATTAGGAAGGGGGGTCATAGACTGCACCCTAAGAGATTTCAGTTTTCCATTAAGTTTCTGATAAACTGCCAGTGAATGAGCATTGCTGGTTGTGTGAACAATGTTTCACAGCACTGCACATTCTGAACAAAGGTGGAAGTCAAAAGCTGATTGGTCTGTCATGCAAGCAGGAGTGGGTTTCCTGTTGCAGAGCCCAGAAGTGCCATTTTGGTGTTCTGAAGGAACAACAGTGTGCTTTTTTGCCACGCTGAGGCAAAAAGCCACCTATTTTTACAAGCGGAAAGTCTCCTGCCTGTTTAAAGTTAGAGATGTGCAGAGAAGTTATCGTTGGGGGAAATATTAGCATCCCGTACTCATGGCTGCCATGTTGATTTGCGGGAGGGAGGTCCATGTGCATGTCAACATGCATTGCTTTGCAGAGAATTCCCCATGCCAGAAATCATGAAGACAAAAAGGAATTGCTGCAAATTTCAAGTAATGTGTGTCCCAGCACAGTATTTCCTCCCATCTAGCTGAGCCCCTGGCTTCTTCATCAGGCAAAAGATGTTAAAAAGAAAAGAAAAAAGAAAAGTGACAATGTTGAAGTCACAGGCCTAAATGTTGTCTCAGATGTAACTTGTGCTGTTCAGGTGAGGGGTCCTACTTTCTGGCCATGTGGAGCTGACACAAAAGACAGTAAAACTGAAACCCTTCTGCAGTAATGAGCAACTTCTCTGGCAATCAGATAGATGAGTGGGTTGTTTGGGACATGAAAGGCCCCAAACCAAGACAGACAAAGGACTTTATCAGATGCAGCAAATATGGTGTCATAAAGACACCTAAGTGATGTGAAAGGGTGAGCATATTACATGACTTCGTCTTTTCACAATTTTGTCTTGTCCAAAAGCCATTTCTTTTTATTGATGGACCAAGCCATTAATAGATCTCCCGTGGCGCTTTTTTGCTGATACTGCCGGCATTTGAAATCGTGCCATTGTGCTCATGTGACTACAGCGCCAATGACAGAATACTTCTGGTTGAGATCGCAACAGCCAGGTAGGAGACACTCTTTATAAGAACCTCCCAGGTTTACTTTTAAGTTGTAAAGTGTGTTTCTGTGATTGGGTGTACTCTTTGTGTCTTTGGGGGGGGGGTTGGTGTTTTTTTTTTTTTTTTTTTTTTGTATTTCTCAAATTTACCACACTTGCATTTTCTCAAGCAGCTCTGCAGCGCCTAACATCCTGCTTCGCAACAGCTGCAGAGTTCTTTGGGCTGGAAGTCAACCTGAAGAAAACAGAAGTTCTTTACCAGCCTGCACCACAGGACGAAGACCACCATCCCCACATTGCTGTCAGCAATTCTGTGCTTAAGTCCGTTCAGCAGTTCACCTACCTGGGAAGCATCATCTCCTCAGATGCCAAGATTGACAAAGAGATCGATCACAGATTAGCAAAGGCACATAGCGCATTTGGAAGACTTTACAAAAGAGTCTGGAGTAATAAACACCTGAGGCGAAACACAGAAATCAGTGTGTATAGAGCCATTGTACAGTCTATTCTCCTTTATGGATCTGAAACATGGGTCACCTATCACCACCACTTACGACTCCTCAAACGCTTCCACCAGCACTGTTTACGCACAATCCTAAATATACACTGGACTGACTATGTGACGAATGTTGCTGTCCTTGAGCAAGCAGGGATCACCAGCATTGAGGCCATGATATTGAGAACACAGCTGCGCTGGGCAGGGCATGTGTCTAGGATGGAGGACCATCGTCTCCCCAAAATAGTACTCTACGGTGAACTCGCCGTGGGTCAGCATAAGAGGGGCGCTCCAAAAAAGCGATACAAGGACTCCCTGAAACAACATCTCAGGCTCGGCCAAATTGATCACCAACAGTGGTCCGCCCTGGCCTCACATCGGGAAGCATGGAGACGCACTACCCACAATGCTGCAGCCTTATTTGAGAACTCACGCCGAACAAGTCTTGAAGAGAAACGGCAACGCAGAAAAAATCACAACCCGGTAACATCACCCAAGGAAACCTTCTGCTGTGCTTTCTGCAACCGGACTTGTCTATCTCGGATTGGCCTTTTTAGTCATCAGTGCGCTTACAGAAAACACAGGATGAGTCCTTTCTAAATCTTTGTTTGCGAAGAAAAGCCAGAGAGAGAGATTTTCTTATGAGAATCAGTGAGATCTTGAACCTGGAAGTGAATGGAGTTCCGTTTGTGCTCCATTCATGCTGAGGGGCTGCCTTTGAATGGTACAGAAGGTAGGTCTGGTAGGATGGGTTCTTTTGCCAGCAGAAAAACGCTTTAAAACATGCTGGCAAAAGAATGATTGTAGAGGCTTGTCAGATAAAGTCCAAAGTGTCTATGAGACAAGGTTAGGGTTATGGTGAACCTGTGAGCAGGGGGAGTGTGCTAGCTCTACACTCCTCTGATCTGACTCTCTACATGTGGAAGGTGATAGTCTGAAGAGGAGAACCTCCTCTGTGTGTGAAAGCTCTCCATGCAATCTGAGATTGTGACTGCCTGGAGAGCCTCTGGAAAGCATGGAGGGTTTGCACATAGAAGAAGATCTCCACTTCAGACTACTATTCTCTACACATGGAGAGTGCCTATGGAAGAGAACTGGGCTAGTACACTCCCCATACCCAAATGTTTATTTTACCCCTATTCTAAAGCCTGAATAGAGCTAAGGTATTTGTAAGGAATCCAGTTTATATGTAAGAGAATACATCTTTATACGGTGAGACTATAATAATAAATTGCCATCTTTTATATTACAGTTGAACAGGGAGAACCACACACTAAATTATGAGCTGACAGATTAATTGGTTTATTTAAGCACATTAGCATGATACATTTAAAAATAAGTAGCTAATAAAAGCACATACAAAGCAAATTATATCTGTTCTGCATAGGTCATATAGCCATACATCATCATCATCATCTTTGTCATGTTTATTTGTATTGTGCTTCTCCATGGTAAAACCACACTTACAGCAATATCAGAGAAATTACAAAATGAAAGTAAGATTGCCAAATTAAAATCAAACAAGCTAAACATCCTGCGGTGATATAAGTATACATTAAAATTAAGCAGCCCACTAATGATTCACCCCAAGGTCAAGAAGAATACGTCCAAAAATAATACATACTGGTTACTGGTTGATTGGATTTGACAGATCTGAGTTTAATTCTCATTAACCCTGAAATTCTAGCTGACCTTGGGCAAGTCACTCTCAGCCAACAGATTTGTTGTGAGGATAAAATGGGGAGGATAAGAACCATGAGCATTGCATTGAACTCATTGGAAGGAAAATGGGAAAAACACTCTTTCTTTTTTTCTTTTTTTAAAAAAGTATAATTTTATGAAGAATTTTAAAATACAATAAAAGATATACAAAGAAGATAACACAAAAGAAAAGAGTTAATACAGAAAAAAAAGAAACATAGGAGATTATCAGACACTTAAAAACAACCAACGAGCTCGCGAGGACGTCACTGTACCACCAAAGGGTCCTAATACTGCACGCATCATCTTCCTTTCATGCTCCCTCCATTCTCCCTCCATGCTGGAGCAACGAAAAAAATGCCACTTTTCATTAGCGGAAGTTTCTGCTAATGAAAAGCAGCACATTTTTCATAGCTTCATAACAGAGGAAGAATGGAGGGAGCATGAGAGGAGGATGGCGTTGTGTGGTGTCAGGACCCTTTGGTGGTACAGTGACATCATTCTTGCAAGCTCCTTGGGTTTTTTTTAATGTCTGATAATCTCCATAATAACAACTAATAAAGAAATAAGAAATAAAAAAATATACATTTAACTTCCAATCTTCCTAATGGTGATTATACAAAACCAACTAAAATAGTTTCTTCAAACATTACCATTCATTCAATTCTACTGTTTAAATCAATCTAGTAATCTTCTAATTATCAAAACCTACAATTAAATTATTGTTCTCTTTGTTCTGCAATTTTTAAAAACAATTCTCAGCCTTTCACAAAGGTCACAAATGATTTCTCTATAATCAAAGTTGTTAATTTGTCCATTTCTGCAAAATCAGTCAGTTTCAAAAACCAATCATTGGTATAGTTATATTTTCCCAGTTCTGTGCATAAAGTAGTCTTGCTACTGTGGTCATATATCATAGTAATTTTCCATATTTCTTTTCCATTTGGTCTTCCATCAGTCCCAACAAATACAATTCCAATTTCACTTGGAAGTTAACTTTCAAAATTACCATATGTTCCTGCGTATAAGACTGCTTTTTAACACTTGAAAATCTCCACAAAAGTGGGGGGGTCCTCTTATACGCCCAGCAGATCTTTTCCCCTGCTGTGAGAATGACTGCCTTGTCTTTGAAGTGTTAAATTGCCTGGGCAGCTTCCCCAGCAGATCCTTCCCCCTGCTGTGAGAATGACTGCCTTGCCTTTGAAGTGTTAAATTGCCCTCCATTTAGGGATTGTATTTTGGTAAACTTGCCAGGAAGATTTCCATTTGCATAGTTTGGGGGATTTCCTCTCCAGGAGTTTGCAAATCTGCCAGTGTGGCTCTAAAATCATTAATGTGCTCATTCAAAAATTTGGGATTTGATAGTTTCATATTAACCAACTTCATTACGAATGAAACCTTACTTTCCAAAGATTGAACACCACAGAGATTTTTCAAAGTATCCCATGCTTTTTTAGCTGTTCTCAGTCCTTTAATTTCACAGACTGTTCCATCATCTATACAGAATGTTATTTCCTGTGCAAAAAAATGTTGTTTTCTATGCAAATCACCTACATGTGAATTTTGCACTGAATAAGTCCCTGAGCATAGCATTTTCTGCACAGGAATATTATTTTCTGAATAGAAAATGCAGTTTTCTATGCAAAACAACAATATTCAAATTCTGCACAGAATTAGTCCCAAACTGTGAATATTCTCACCAGTCCAGGATTCTTCTTGTCAGGGTTTTTGACACTCCAAAAACATGTTTTTCAACAATTTTTCAAATATTCTTTCCACTCCTACATTACACATCCAGGACGATGTCTGTGCTTTTAGTTTTGGTTTTGCAGTGATGTTGAGAAACCACTAGACAAGTCTTCATGGTCATAACTGGACTCCTTAAATTATTATTTCTGTCTGGGATTGTCCACTTCCCTAGTTTTCTTCCCTGTCTTCAGTCCAGGATTATTCTTAAATTCAAATGATCCCATACAGTCCAATCTAGATGTGTACAAAGATCAATAGCAGCTTCTCCATGTGACATTTTCAGCAAACGTCTTTAGCAAAGTGACCAAATACGAGGTTTCTAGCCATCTGCGTATGACTCTCGGAGGAGATTTTCAGACAGGCATAAAAAAGTGTTTCCGTCTCGCAATCTCCTCTCCCGCCCCTCTCCCATCCCTGTCATGCTCCAAAATAAAAAGTTTTCAAACCTACCTTAATTGAGGCTCCTTACCTCGGCAGGGTAGCCCAGGAGTAAATGGAGCTTGAACGGAGTTCCTTTCACTTCCTGGATTGAAATCCCCGCTGGTCTTGTGAGAAGACAAGAACAAAAAACACTACAGTAAAAGTAACAACAAGCACAAAAACACACTTAAATCATTACAAGTAACCCAGGGAAGGTACAAAAAAGTGTGTCACTTACTTTGATGTCCTGATCTCACCCAGAAGTGTTCTGGCATGGATCTTCCATTGACATTGGCATTACACAGCATAATGGAGCACCATTTCAATTGCAGGTCATTCCAGTACAGAAATGGAACAGGGGATTCATTGACAGCTTAGCCTGTCAATAAAAAGAAGTGCCAGCATAACGACAGCAGAATGGGAGCATGGCAAAACAGGAAAGACATCATCTGAAATTCAAGCCCTTTAGCGATCTCCTGGCATCATTATCACGCCATATTTAGAGTGTCTGATACTCTCCAGAGTGTGTCTTATATTGTCTGTCAAACATAGCATTCTTTATCTGTGTATTACCTAAATCATCTATCTTCTGGTTAGTTTCCTGTTCACAAGGAATTTAATGCAGAGTCCTCAAGTAGAGTGGAGACTATGTCCCTGAACCTATTAGTATACCGAGTCTTACTTCACTGTCCTACATTCAGTCCAACATGTTCCACACAGGTTGCTAAGAGTTTTTCCCATCACCACAATCCCTTGGATTTGAACTTTTAGCTTAGATACGTAGCCATGTTTTCAGCTTTTGGGAATTCATTCCATTCTCAGAGGTTTAGAGTTGCTCTACCATTATAAGAAATCATGGGTTTCTATGTATGGTTGTGAAAACTAGACAGTGAAGAAAGCTGACAATAGGATAATCAGCACATTTGACATGTAGGAGTAGATATTACACACTGTCAAAAATATAAATAAATGGATTCTAGAACAAAGCAAGCCTGAGCTCTTGCTAGACTCCACAATGACTAAACTGAGGCAATTGTACTTTTGGATACATCATGAGACAACATGACTCACTGGAAAAGTAAAGTGGAAGGCAGTAGGAAAAGAGGAAGACCACATTACAGTTGGATTGATTCAATAAAAGAAGGCAGAGCTCTAAATCTGCAAGACTTGAGCAGGAATGTTAATAACACAGTCTTCTGGTGGTCTTTCATGCATAGGGTTGCCATAAATTGAAGCTGACTTGATAGGAAATAACAGCAACAACAAAAAACATGGGAGGGTTATAAATGGAAGACAGGGAAATCAGGATCTCCTCCACCACTTTACAATTCTGTGAATGAGAAAGACAAAGGACTTTTTCAGACGTTGATTTACCGTGGAAGAAGGCTCGTAAACTCACGAGGCTGCTGTGCAGCAGGGGGCCTGTTTCTCACGACGCCGTCCCCCTGCTGAAATCAACTGTTTCAGTTTCGGGAGAGATCGGAGGCAGCCGTGCCATATTTGGCCATTTTCACGGGCAACTTCCGTGAGTAAAAAATGGCCAAATATGGCATGGCTGCCTCCAATCTCTCGTGGCAGGGGGATGGCGTTGTACGAAACGGACCCCCTGCTGCGCAGCAGCCTCGCAAGTGTTACGAGCCTTCTTTCATGGTAAATCAACGTCTGAAAAAGTCCAAAGACAGAATAAAAGCTTAATGTGGAAGCATCCCTTTGCTCAGAGTGAAAATGAATTGGTCATCCAGACATCTTTTAGGAAATTATCAGACGTGTCAAAAATGGTGTTATAACAATGCCATGAGACCGCAAAGGGGCTTCCGTGTCAGATGATATCATGTCCCAATATTATGCAAGCGTTCTGCTGCTTTTACAAGGAAGTTCTTTTTTATTGTCTGGGAGAAATTGAAAATTGATCTCCTGTAGCGTTTTGTGTTCTGGATTTTCATGTGTGCGAGAAGGTG
The DNA here is from genome assembly GCA_030847615.1 of Gambelia wislizenii. NCBI lineage: Eukaryota > Metazoa > Chordata > Lepidosauria > Squamata > Crotaphytidae > Gambelia > Gambelia wislizenii. The sequence goes on from JAUMIR010000003.1 coordinate 286,389,824, forward strand.
TTCTGTTCTGCTGCTGTGATTCCAGCATCAATGCGCGGTCCCGCCAGAACACTTCTGGGTATGAATGGAAAAACTTGGTACTTTTTATGAACCTCCCCATCTTGCTTGCAAGTTTCTAAACACGTATCTGTGCTTTTCTGAATGATTTCTTTTTTAATTTTGGTGTTTGGGGGCTTTTTAGCGTGCTCGCATCTTCTCGCGAGATGCACCAAAATCTCATTTACTGAGAAACATGGAGCAGCATGAGTGCTTGTATTGTCGGATTCCTGGGCCAATGTTATATTGTTATCACAGCAGCATGCAAAAATATGTGTCGTGCCAGAACACGAGCGCTGTAAAATATAGTGCCATAATAACATTTTTAGGCAGTCATCTGATAATCTCCTTAGACAAGAAGAAATTAGCTGTCCTTCTGTTCTAGCATGTCCTATTCTAGTCTTGTTATTCTTGCTCTAGGTCAAGGGGACAAAGTGTGGCCCTATGGCTCCATGTGGTACCCAAGATTGCTACTATTACCCTGACTCCCAAAAGTGCCATTTTTTTCTGGCCAAAAAGGTGAATTGCATCTCCTGAAAGTATCTAGGAATTGCAATTTACCTTTTTATATGGGTTGCAAGACCTCTCAGCAGTATTTATCATAAAAAATGCCCATTATTTTCAAAAACAGAAGTGGGTTTCTGGGCATTTCCAGTTGTTCCCTCCCCACCTTTTCAGCGATTCTGTCAGCCTGTGTAGCCCCTGACACATCCCAGGACCAGAAAATTGGCCTCTGGGCCCACAGTAGCAGTTGCCCACCCCTGGTCTATGGGCACCTACAAATAAACACTAAAATAGGGGAAGGCAGCATGCTTTGTTCACAAAACAGTTGTCCCTTTTCATATTCACTGGGGTTTGATTCCAGGACCCCCCGTGGATACCAAAATCCGTGAATACTCAAGTCCCACGATATGCAATGGCATAGCAAAATGATGTCCCTTATATAAGATGGCAAAATCAAGGTTTCTTTTTTGGATTATTATTTTTTTAAGAATATTTTCAAGCTGTGAATACTTAAATCCATGGACACCAAATCTGTGGATACGGAGGGACAACAGTATTGTTGATTTATGCCTTCAAATTGTTTCTGACTTATGGTGACCCTAAAGTAAACTTATCATGGTGGGTTTTTTGCAAGATTTGTTCAGATGGGGTTTGCCTTTGCCTTCCTAAGTCATTACTGATACTTTACGTCAAATAAATAAATAGATAAATACTGAGGACTATACTTGTCATGGCCCAGTGGGTTTCCATGGCAGAGCAGGAATTTGAACCCTGTTCTCCAGAGTCATAGTCCAAGGAGATTATCAGATGGGACCTTTAATAGTGCCTCTATTAAAATAGTGCATTTCTAATACCGGAGCTAATGTGTTGCCTTTTAACAATAAAAAGACTGTCAGAATTTTGACTGGTGGTGCAGTGACACAGAAGTCACATGTACTGTAGCTTAGTGCTAATGGGTATCTCATTTTCAGGCTGTCCTGCTTGAAGCTGAAACCTCAAACACTGTCCTAAGACAAGTGGCAATAAATATTGACCAATTGGTAGCAGTCAAGCATATAAAATAAAAGCTACTCCAAGAAATACGGTAGGTTTGGAGGAGCACACGGATGCCCTCCAGTATTTCACAGATGAACGCCAGGACATGTATGGCCAAGCAACATCACAGTGTGGTCAAGATGGAAAATGTTATCAAGGAGAGAGAAAATACAATCTAGGAGAGGCTGAATTTCAACAGGGAGAAATGTAGGATACTACACTTTGGCAGTACAACTGGAATGCACAGATATAGGATGGGTGACACCTGGCTTGACGTCAGTACATGCGAAAGGGATCTAAGAGTCTTAGTGGACCATAAGCTGAACATTAGTCAGCAGTGTGATGCAGCAGCTTAAAAAGCCAATGCGATTCTAGGCTGCATCAATAGGAGTATAGCGTCTAGATCAAGGGAAGTAATAGTATCACTCTATTCTGTTTTGGTCAGACCTCACCTGGAATACTGTGTCCAGTTCTGGACACCACAATTCCAGAAGGACATTGACAAGCTGGAACATGTCCAGAAGAGGGCGACCAAAATGGTAGGTGGTCTAGAAGCTATGCTGTATGAGGAGCAGCTTAGGGAGCTGGGCATGTTTAGTCTAGAGAAGAGAGGGTTAAGAGATGACATGATAGCCATGTTTAAATATTTGAAAAGATGTCATACTGAAGATGGAGTGAGCTTGTTTTCTCCTGCTCCAGAGACTAGAATGCAGAGCAATGGGTTCAAACTACAGGAAAAGAGATTCCACCTAAACATGAGGAAGAAATTCCTGACAGTAAAAGCTGTTCAGCAGTGGAATGCACTGCCTCCGAGTGTGGTGGAGTCTGCTTCTTCAGAGGTTTATAAACAGAGGCTGGATGGCCATCTGTCAGGGGTGCTTTGATCAGGTATTCCTGCATGGGGGGGGGGTTGGACTAGATGGCGCTTGTGGTCACTTCCAGTTCTATAGAACCATAGAATTGTAGAGTTGGAAGAGACCATGAGAGCCATCCAGTCAAACCCCCTACCATGCAGGAAATCACAATCAAAGCATCCCCGACAGATGACCATCCAGCCTCTGTTTAAAGACCTCCAAGGAAGGAGACCCCACCATGCTCTGAGGTAGTGTGTTCCACTGCCAAACAGCTCTTACTGTAAAAAACCTAATGCTGAGGTGGAATCTCTGTTCCTGGAGCTTGCATCCATTGCTCCATGTTCCAGTCTCTGGAGCATCAGAAAACAAGCCTGCTCCATCCTCAACGTGACACCCCTTCAAATACTTAAACAGGGCTATCATATCGCCTCTTAACCATCTTTTTTCCAGGCTAAACATACCCAGCTCCCTAAGTCTCTCCTCATAAGGCATGGTTTCCAGACCTTTCACCATTTTAGTCGCCCTCCTCTGGACACGCTCCAATTTATCAATATCCTTTTTGAATTGTGGTGCCCAGAACTGGACACAGTATTCTAGGTGAGGTCTGACCAAGGCAGAATAGAGAGGCACTATTACTTCCCTTGATCTAGACACTATACTTCTATTGATGCAGCCCAAAATTGCATTGGCCTTTTTAGCTGCCGCAACACACTGTTGGCTCATGTTCAACTTGTGGTCTACTAGGACTCCTAGATTCCTTTCGCATGTAGTCTCATTCAGCCAGGTCTCTCCCATCCTACATCGATGCATTTCATTTTTCCGCCCTAAGTGCAGTACCTTACATTTCTCCGTATTGAATTTCATTTTGTTAGCTTTGGCCCAGCTCTCCAGTCTATCCAGGTCATTTTGAATTTTGATCCTGTCCTCTAGAGTATTAGCTACTCCTAATTTGGTGTCATCTGCAAATTTGATAAGTATGCCCCTAATTCTTTATCCAAGTCATTGATAAAGATGTTGAATAGCACTAGGCCCAGGACAGATGATTCTATGCAAGAGTTTGCTTGTGCCTGAGCAGGATTCCATCCTCGTCTCTCCTCCCAGCTGAGCTAATTAAGTATGAACTACTTTTGCAGTTTAAACCCCTTTGGAAATACCTGAAGTGAGCCAATGATGAAAGAGAAAAGTGGGAGGAGAGAGAAAGTGGGACGTTTTAAAAACAGCTGAAAACGTGGGACAACACAGGATTAAATGAGATTGTCCCTGCCAAATCAGGAGAGTTGGAAGATATGCACATTGCCTGAACATGCAACACTACTTTTCCATAGATGTTTGATGTTGACTGTCCTCAGCAGAAACTTCCCATTTTTATAAGTTCCAAAGCAAAATGAGGTCCCAAAGCAGGCACCCTTTTTGAGCATGTTTGCTCAGATGGTGCAGTAATCTCTTTAGCACCACCAGGTTAAAGATATCAAACAGAAGAAAAGTTCATACTAGATCTGCTCTCCAATACTGCCACCAAGAGAACACATTTGTAAAAAAAATATTTTCACAATATTTGTAACATATATCTTGATAATAAACAAGCTGATAAATTTTAAAACTGCTTAAAAATAAGGGGCGTATCTGCATGGAGAATTTACCCCCTCTTGCCCCCATCTTGGAGTCCTGCAGTTGAACTGATGGAGGGCTTTTGCCCCATCTTGCCTCCGGGCAGTCCTCATGACCCCCAGGGCAAAGGAAGGGCTAAGATGGGGGGAAGATGGGGTAGGGCCCATTACAGTGTTTTAAAAAAATAACCAGGAAAACCTGCTCCTGCTTGCTAAAAATGGATTGGGCCCCATGTGACCACAGGATCCTGTTCTGGCAAGCCGGCCTGTTGCTTCAGCTGCCCTCTGCTCTCGCTCTTCCACAGCAGGAAGCAGGCCTACAGCATGTGACCAAGGCTGGTGATATGCAGGGGGGCTTGGTCACATGTTTTGGGCTGGCTTCCTGACTTTAGAAAGAGTGGCGGAGGTGGTAGAGATTGCAGCGGCATGCCAGCATGCCCATTTGGACTTCCACCCATTCTGTGCAGGTAACGGGGAAGGAACGGGCCTGTTCTGCAGTCTGGATACACCAGCAGGGAGCCAGCATATCCTGGCCCGTGTACATTAGCCCTTAATGTTGTCGTGGAGTTAATAAAACAGTTGTGTATTTTATTTTAAATACTGAACAGTATCATTTGTCAACCAATGAGATTCATCTAACAAATGGATTTCCACTTTTTTCCCCATCCCCTGCATTCCCCAAATATACTGTAGGGATCTTCTAATACTTGCAAGGCTGTGTGATCAGTGGTGCAGTTGGAGCAAATGCTCCAGGGCCCTTAATGTCTAGGGGTCTCATGCTGCTGCAACTGCTGCCACGTATATGCATGCTTCTTGTACTATGATGCTGTCAAGGAATAAATGCTCCAGGCAAGAGAATGCCTATAGATCTCTCCCCCACCCCACAACTCTTACCAAGGTTTGCTTGTCTTTGTTACCTATCTGTCTTCATGTCTGAGTGACAGAAAAGATAGCACATTGGGGACTTCACTGACAGTAGAGCTTTGGGCACTCCAGCTGGAGCATAGGCCCTTTTGGCCCTGCAATACAGTGAAGCTTGATCTGCCAAATCACAAATCTAGCCCTTCAATGGGAGAACTCACAAATGTGCACAGAAGAGGCCTTGCCCTGTTAATCTGAATACCTGGAAGCAGATTGGAGGTGGGGAGGGGAGATAGAAGTGGACTGAAAGGAAGAGAAAGAATCCATTCCACCAGCAATATCCATTAGGCTGCTGGACAGGCATAGTTGGATACAGTAGATGTCCTCCAGATGGTACAAATATTTGTGGAAATGTTGCCTAAAGACGAAAAGTTGCTTGCAGGGCAACAAATTAGTTACAGATGTAATTTCTGTTTCCAAGTGGCTTTACCCCACCTTGAGTTCCCTTTAACTATCCTTCCTTCACTTTCTGTTCCTGAAGCCCTTTATTTATTTATTTTTGTTCATGCTTGGCCATGGTCTACCTCATCATTTAGGTGTTCACCCTGCTCACCTGTGTACATATCCATAGTCATTTTTAAGATTATTTCCTTAGTAGGAGTTCCCAAAAGAAACTGGAAGACCCACCTCCATCCAGCATGTGTATTGTGACAGCCCCTAATACTTTACAAGATTCTTCCCTTCCCCAAACAGGAGAGATGGAGAGGCAAAAAACAAAACAAAAACAAAAACAAAAACACCCCCAAACAAAACAACCCCCACCCCCTGCATACAGAATAGAAAATGCATTCTCTATCAATCTGCTTATAAACTCCATTGTTTTCTTATAGTCATTGATTAACTATGGCAGATTCACTCTAGCAGAATCTTGAGTGCATTTCCTTGGATCAACTGACATAGTTGAACAGCTGAACAAATCATACCAATTATAGTATGCAACATTTTCTTCACCAAACCATATGCTATACCCTTAAGGCATATGGGCCCATGTTTCACAGTCTCATAGCTGGCTCAGATCCCAAATTATGCACTGCTGTAATTTATTTTGCATTCTAACAAGTAAATGTGTCTCTCTGGTGAAGAATTGGCTCAAGTTCATTACAGAGAAAGAAATGTGCTTACTTAATTCTGACTAAAAGAGCAGGGTTTTTACCACTTTTTTTTTTAAAAAAATACTGTATACTGTTTACCACCACCACTTGATGAATGTAAAAATTATTGGCTTGGATCCAGAGTTGTTCATTAGAGCAGACCCGTTTAAATCAATGAGGTATGAATTAGTCATGATGTATTTGTATCTGTTGACTTCAGTTGGTCTATTCCACAGGTGGGAAAACTTTGGTCTTCCAGAGCTTTTAGTCTTCAACTTCCAGAAGCCATAGGTACTATGACCAAAAGTAAAGACTGTGGGAGTTGTAATCCAAAATATCTGTGAGGCAACCATGATGTCCCTCATCTACTCTGCATATGACTAAGGACTTTTTCGGATGGGGTTTTGTAATGCGAGCAGCCTCATCCCCGTTGCGAGGCTGCTGCGCACTGTCCCCTACTGATACTGTTGCAGAAGTGCTGGGAGGCTGCAGCGCCATATTTGGTGATTTTCTAATCACGAAAGTTGATCGTGATTAGGAAATCACCAAATATGGCACTGCAGCCTCCCAGCATTTCTGCAACAGTATCGGCGTGGGCACAGTGTCATCTGAAAGGGACCCCTGCAGCGCAGCAGCCTCGCAACGGGGACGAGGCTGCTCGCGTTACAAAACCCCATCCGAAAAAGTCCTAAATCTTAATACTTATTTTATCTTAATATCCATCTTAATATTTATTTTTTCATGTATCCACTTATCCATTTTGTTAGGGGGTCCTGATAATGCACAATTTTTGCTCTTAACATGTACTCAAGCAAACACAACTAAAAGCTCTCTTCAGACTTTTCAGGTCAATGCAAGAAAATCTAGGCATAAGAGTAGGGAGGTTTTTGCATATGCACATGTTTCTTGCCACTTTTGCCCTGTATGAGCAGGCTAAACACCTACATAGTGGATAATCTTTTCAATAGTCATCTGTGAAACAACTGTCATCTAAAATGGAGGACATGCATTTATGGAGGACATGCATCTAAAATGCATACTTGCACCATATTGTTAGATGTGTTCTGTTAGGTTCACCATGGCTTGAATATACCCTGATCTCTCCACAATGCACAGATATTCTGCAGAAGAAATATAGGAGCTCATTTTAGAAAGTTCATGTGGAAAGTGCCTTGAAGCTAAGAATCAGGGAATGATTGGTTTACTTTACATACTGTACTTATGTTCAGGATCTCAGCTACTAGGCTGTGTATTCTGCAATTCCATTATCTTTCCTTCCACTGTTCCTGCTTTCATATAGATGTGCTGGAAGCTCCCTTGATTAGACATTCCATGTGTAAGAGCCAAACAATAATTAGATTTCATGGCTAGTTATTTAGGCCCCTGCAAAGAAAAGGCATTTTTATCTGAGTGGAGCAGGAATGCTTATTCTGAGCTCGTACCTCAGATTCTTTAAATATTTCTTTTTATGCGCTTGAATTAACCATTAAAAATACAATACTTAGATTTTCAGATGCCTCTTTCAGCAGCCTCCGGAGCAGTAACGAGGCTGCTGCGCGGCAAGGGGTCCATTTTGGACGACGCTGTTTCTCTCTTGGCGTCGTCCGTGACTGTGACTAGCATTGGAGGCAGCCACACTGTTTTTTTATTCACGGACAACTTCCATGAGTGAAAAACAGTGCGGCTGCCTCCAATGCTAGCCGCAACAGTCATGGACGATGCCGAGAGAGAAACGGCATCGTCCGAAATGGATCCCTTGCTGCGCAGCAGCCTCGTTACTGCTCCGGAGGCTGCTTGCACGGCAAGAGGTTGAAAGAGGTGTCTGAAAATCTCCTTAATCAGAACCTTGTTGTTTAAATCACAATTAAATATACTGTAATCAATTAATTGAATACATTGACTAAATACTGCAAATACTCTCTTTTCACCTTGAGGCCGTTTGATGACAATGCTGTGTAATAGTTATAGCCAAAGTTGCAGGACCTCAGAGAGTGTCACATGAGAAACTTGATCCAACGAAGACACATGTTAGTATATCAGTATATGAAGGGATCTTGTAGCACCTTTGAGATGGAAGAAAAGAAGTTTGTACCATAAGCTCTTGCAGACTCAATTTACTACATCTGATGAAGTAAACCGAGCCTATGAAATCATCCCCCACCTTTTAACAACTTGTTTTTCAATGTTATGCTGTTTCAACAAATCTAAATTATAGCCCTGTATCACACTTTCGACCCCTGGTCCACTCTTTTGACCACACACTGCTTTTTTCTCTCTCAGTTGACTTGGCATGTTGGGTTTTTCTCTCTCACTCGGTGTAGACACAGAGAGAAAAATTTATGTTGACTTTGCGCTATCTAGTGTTCAGTCTTGCATTTGTAAGCTAAAAAACTGGGTCCCACTTTTCAACTGATTCCACTTTCTGGCAGGGCTGCTGTCCCTAACCCATCAGAGAATCAGGGGCTTCCTGTACTAAAAGGGGCTATCTCACAGTTAAGTCTCAAAGGTGCTCAAAGATCTCTTCGTATATTGATTCAGCAAAGCTTCTTGTCTTACCAAAGCTTTTTCTTCTAGCCCAAACTACCTGTCTATCTTCTATTTGGCCCTACTATCTTCCTGAAGGGTGGCCATTTTCTGGCCTCTGTCTCCTCTCTGTGTAGTCTTTCCTGGTTAGGGAATGTGAGACTTCAGGTGGGGAGGCAGTCAGTTTCTTGGCAACCTTAGAATAATGACCCATTGAAGGCTGTTTTGCTTGACCAGCTCTGGATCAGGTCCACCTTAGAATCTGTCTCTGGATCTAGCTCTTCTGTGGTCTTTGCCACTGCTTTTTCTGATCTGGATCTGGCTCCTCTCTCCTTGTCTCGGTCACAGTTCAAGCTGTTGCCTGTGTGGAGTTCATGACATCAACTTTCAGTACCTTATACCTGATCATAATGCAATGCCTTATTTTTTAAAAAAGAAATCAATTATTTCATTACTTGTCTAGAAATAACATGTTATAGACAGAATTAATGGCATGTTTTGCACTGCTAATTCTACAGCTATAGAAATTATTTAACATTTTTATCCTACCATCTCTCATCGTTTCAAATAAAATCTCACTTCCTCTTTTACTTCTTTCAGATCAGCACAACTGGTTAGTTTAAACCTGGAACAAACAGAGTTTGCCTTTTCTATATTGCATCATTTTCTCATAAAGCCTTTGACGCTTTCCACTGAACAGTTGCTGCAAACCCTAGACTGTGCAGATCACTGTGATGCTAGTGCTTCCCAGGCTATCTGATGCAGGGGACCAGCAATTATTTTTTACCAATGTGGCAGGACAGGCACTATATTTGTGCCCATTGGATACACTAGTTTCTTTCTTTCCTGGAAACTGGCCAGGGATTGGCATTGGTCCAGGGATCGCCACTTTGAGCAGCCCTGATGCAAGGCATTTGTAACATTCTCTCATTCCTAAAATTCTGCAAATTTTTGTTAAAACATTAGCGAACAGCCATGAAAGTTGTCAAACTGTGTGTGCAAATAAGCTGGGGATTTCCATCTGTACAGTAATAGATTCTGGCTGGTAAAAAGAGGACAACTGCCAACAGCCAAGTCTGTGACCTTTGGATGGTCTTCTCTCAAGGCCAACCACCCTGCAGAATATAAACTGTGTGGCTAAATAAAGATCAAGGCCAACTCAAAGTCATGACCAGGCAATGAGCCCCAAATAAGTATTCAAGACACATTCCAAGGTTGTGGGAACATATGCTTTTCAGTTATTTTAGTCCAATGTTACTAGAAAGGCATTTTAAGAAGACACCTTAATATTTGAATAGGACATTGGAAACCTAACACACCTGTCTGGGATAGCTGACCTGCACTACAATGCACTACAATGGTTTCTGACAGAGGCCAATGGAAGTCACCCTTAGAATAGTTATTTAAAATGTATATTTGGTACAAAACTTTCTTATAAGCAGTAAACTAAAGCTTGGGATTATCTCTGAATTATTTATTTCCTTAAATGGTTGTTGGTATTTTATATTGCTTCCTCCTTGAATAAAATATTAATGTCACCAAGGATGGAGTGACTTAAAAGTTCTCCTCTTCTGCTGGGTTTCTCCCAAAAGTGTTCCATGAAGATAGAAGGCTGAGAACTAGTAGTTTAAATTATATGCTAGATTCATGGTCAGAACTTTGACTACCAAGCTGTGCTTGTGTAATTCCATTATTTTTTGTTCTGAGGTTTTAAATTTGCCCTTTCTTTCCTAGTTCCTGATCTTGTGTATATATGCTGGAAGCCGCCATGATTGGATGTGTTTAGATATAAGAACAATCCAGTAACTGGATTTGTTTTGCTTTTTTTTTTTAAAAGATGCATGCTAGTCTCAAAATCAGTAAGCTAAAATTACCCACCGTGGCACTATCTTTCCCTGGTAGTGGGCTTGTGAGCTCTTGTGAGGCAAGAGGCTATGTTGTAAACTGTGTGGCTGGTGAAGGATCTCTCAGAGACAACAGCAGGAACACTGTAGTTAAATCTTGTTAGTACTGTGCAGAAGGAGCCACTGGTAAACCATTTCTGAATTTCTTTTACTATGAAACCTCTATGATGAGACAACCCAAATGAAATAGGGGATAATGCCTGAAGACGAGTTTCCCAGATTGGAAGAAATTCAACCAGCTACAGGGGAAGAACAGAGGACAAGTAAACTAGAGCTGTGGCTAATGACACATAATGGCATCTGGACTCAAGCTAGACTGTGTATATCAGCTGCTGATATACACAGATGTCACAGGCAGTGACTGAATGCCTCCTGTAGTATCACTAAGAAGGATTATTTTCATTCTTCCCTTACACAGGGTCATACTTGTGATCCTAATCCAAGTGTTCACTCAAAAGAGTTGATACACATCAGAGCTAAGACTAACTAGTGTTAAGATATGCCGGGAAGAAATTGTATCCCATGAAAAGCAATGGTATCAGATTTTGCTTGTAGTTGTGAGTTGATTCTCAAGTTTTTCATGCTCTACACTGTCAAACACTTTGCTATAATCTATAAAGCACAAGCTGATTTTCTTCTGAGATTCTTTGGTGTGCTCCATGATCCAACGTATGCTTGCAATATGATCTCTAATACCTCCTCCCTTTCTGAACCCAACTGGGAGAACGGGCATTTCTCATTCTGTGTATGGTAAAGGTCTTTGTTATAACATTTTGAGTATCATTTTGCTTAGATAAGAGATTAATGTAATGATTACTACAATTCATATTGTCTCCTTTCTTGTGGAATAGAATAGTCAGACCCCCATATCCTCGGGGGTTTGATTCCCAGACTTACTGCGAATACCATGCATAACAGCAATCGCAATTTAAATAATGGGACTTCATGTTACAAATAGCATAGAGTTGCTTTATCCTAACCCTTCATCTGATTAGTGCTTTTTGTTCTAATGTATTTATTCATTGTGGGGCGGTGAATGAAAGCAAGTAATTTATGTACAGGTTAAACAAAAAGAGAATTAAAAGATGTTTTATGCAGGTAGACATTTAATGCAGGCTTACAAGCATCACTTTATAAAGAGTTATGTATTTTCCCCTGACATACAGTTTTGGGTTTTTTTGTTGTTGTTGTTGTTGTTGTTGTTGCTTTATTTTTAAATCCAACCAACTTGAGGAGGCTGTAGATTTAAGGGAAGGAAGGAAGAATGCATTAAGAGATGTTTCCCACACCCTTCAGCTAAAAATCATCACTCCCAAGCTGCTTTTCCCATCTGTGTTCATTCACTAACTTGCTGCTAACATAACTTGTTGTAGGTTTAAAAAAAAACTTGCAGAGAAGATTGTGACAGAACCTGTAATGTGCAGCTTGAGGTGTAATCTTGTATACACTTGTTGGATAGTAAGATGCAAGGAACTTGCTTGGTTACTTTTGAACACATATGTATAGGATAAGACTCTCAGTTTCTTATCTATACTACTACAGTATATCAGATGCAAAGATGTGCTCAAAATATGACTATAAATGCCAAAATATCAAAAATGTAAAAAGAAACCTAAATTTATTACATTGTCTTGCTCACCACTTCTGACATGCTCCAAGTTGGATTTTGTGTTTCTTATCCATTTGATTTCCTTTCCATTTGGTTCTAGGACCTGTTATATCATACCTATCATAACCTACAAAACATGGCTTGGAAACTTTTGACATAAAGCCTTGTGAGTGGAAAATTGAATTGAGAATGAGAGGGAGCTAGCACTGTGTAGACTTTTTCCACAAACAGTTGGTATTTATCATATTGCTGAAACTGTCATGTGAATTTTACACATTCCATGTCACTAAATTTTTTATCAGATGTGGTTTGCAGTTTAATCATAATCTGAAAAATGACCAATGAGGAAGTACTTAAGCAACTTCTCTGTGCCCATCACTCTTCTGGTCAGATGCCATCTGACCAAGTTTCTTTGGGTTAAAAAACAACAAGTGGAAAAAAGGAAATGGCATGTGACATATAGGTCGATCCCCCAATACTTACTTCTACTGCGCTTTATGAGGGATGCAAGAAATACTTGATGAGAAGGATGTCTCAATGTGTCAAAACACTTTGTCAAAAAAAATAAAAAAATAAAAAAATCAACCACTGTCACTTGAAATTTCGCATTTCATTACTTTTTGGAGGGAGGTGTCATTTATGCTCTCTCTTTTTTTGGTGCAGTGGGTTATGTTGGGATTTTCCCTTGCAAAAACAATGTTTTTGTGCAAACAGATTTTTTACAAAAAGTTCTGAAATATGAAAAAGCATTTTAAAAATGCCCCCCCCCAAATCCCCTTCTAACCTCACCCTGAAAAGATAAAAGCTTTGCTCTTCCCTGCAAGAATGAACTAAATGAAGACTGACATCCCTACCCTTTGCAGACAGAAGGCTGTGTAGCTTAGACACAATAATAAAAATATTACAAGTTTGCCCTCTTGTGGCCACTTGAGTATCTTATATTTAATATTACTGTATAGCAAAGGCCAAGAACGCCACCCTCATTCAAACTATGAAGTCTTAATACTGTACTATATAGATTACAATCCTATACCAATTCACCTGAACAAGATCCATTGAACTCAACGGGACTCACCTCTGAGCAAACATATGTAGCATTACACTGTTAAAAATGACACTGAACATTCTTTAGTGGGCAGCAGAATAGCTTTTATTCTGTATTAGAACAAGGTGGAATAAATATACAATAACCCAGTAATAAATGACCAACATATTTAAGAGTCCCTTTAAAAACACCTTATTTTAACATGTGCAGTTTTTCAAGTAACTGCTCACCTCACCACGACTACCTCCCTAAATTTAAAGGCTGCAAGCCTAGACTCAGCTATCGGAATAGTTTTCGAAGAAGTAGCCATGTTAGGACTTTATCAGATTAAGGAAATATGGCATCATAATGATGCCTAATGAATGCGAAAAGGCACACATATCAGGCAACATTGTTCTTTCATGATTTTGTGCGGTCAACAAGCATTTCTTTTTTATTGATGGGCCAAGCCATCAATAGATCTCCCGTGGCACTTTTTTGTTGGTATTGCCAGTGTGAAGCAGTAATGGGCTGGATGAGGAAAAACAGATTGAGATTAAATCCAGACAAAACAGAGGTGCTCACGGTAGCGGCCCCCAAACCAGGAGTTGGGTTGCAACCTCCAGTCCTGGACGGGGTCACGCTCTCCGTTAAGGACTGTGTTCGCAGTCTGGGGGTGCTCCTTGATTCATCGCTTCAGATGACGAGTCAGGTGAATGCGACAGTCAGGAGCACCTGTTATCAGCTTCGGCTGATACGCCAGCTGCGCCATTTCCTGGAAGTAAGGGACCTCGAGACTGTGGTGCACGCGCTGGTAACCTCCCATCTAGATTTCTGCAATGCGCTCTACATGGGGCTGCCCTCATGCTTGGTCCGGAAACTTCAGTTGGTACAAAATATGGCAGCCAGAGTGGTCTCGGGAACATCTCGGAGAGACCATATAACTCCAGTATTAAAATCTCTCCACTGGCTGCCAATCAGTTTCCGGGCCCAGTATAAGGTGTTGGTTATTACCTTTAAAGCCCTAAATGGCTTGGGTCCAACTTATCTCCAGAACCGCCTCCTCCCATACAATCCTCCCCGCGCACTCCGGTCCTCTGGGAGGAATTTTCTTCAGCCACAAAAATCTAGGTTGTCTGCAACCTCCCAGAGGGCCTTTTCGGTAATCGCCCCCAAATTGTGGAATGACCTGCCGAATGAGATCCGTCAGATAACAAGCCTGAGTGGCTTTAAAAAAGCACTAAAGACGGATCTCTTTCGGCAGGCCTTTCCTAATTAGATCCCGGCCTCAGGGGATCCTGGCCTCTTCTAGCCTGCTGGCCATTTATAATATTTTATTGTATTTATAGTTTTAAATGTGATTTTAGATTAGTTGTTTTTAATTTATATTTGTTTAATGTTTTTTTATGGGGGAGGGTGGGAGTGGGGGTGTTTAGGGATTTTATTTGTATTGTATTTTAAATTTTGTAAGCCGCCCCGATTGTTTTAACAGAGGGGCGGGGTATAAATAAATTTTATTATTATTATTATTAAGTCAAAGGCTTGCACAGCCAGCATCCATAGATTTTCCTTGGTTTTTTTACAGGCTGTGAGGCCATGTTCTGGAATAGTTTCTTTCTGACATTTTGCCTGCATCTGTGAATTCTCTGAAGATGCCAGCCACAGATGCAAACAAAAAGTCAGAAAGAAACTATTCCAGAATACAGCCTCACAGCCCAGAAAAAAACCAAGGAAAATCTAGGTATTGCCATTGTTTGAAACCTCACACCACTGTCCTCTCATGATTTCAGCATCAATGCCAGAACACTTCTGGGTGAGAACATGAAAGCCAGGTAGGGGACCCTCTTTTTATGAACCTCCCCAGTTCACTTTTAAGTTTTAAAGTGTGCTTCTGTGCTTCTGTGTATGTTTTCTGTCTTTGTTTTTCTGTATTTTTAAAATTTACTGCACTTGCGTCTTCTCACGAGAATTGCTGAGATCACAAGCGCAGAAGTGAACAGAACTCCGTTTGTGCTCTGCCTTTTCACACTGCTGGAGGTAGGTCTGAAAGAATGGGTTCTTTTGCTGGGACAAGTGTGCTGTTAGCTTTTGGTGGGACAGAAACGTTTTTACATGGTTAGTCTGATAAAGTCCTTAGTTTCTTGAAGCATAAAACAGAGGAAGGGAGGAGAGAAGGGATGTGGTAGCATGTTTAAGACTACAGTAACTGCTCCCCCCCCCACAAGCTTTCATGGATATAAACCCACTTCTTCAGATGCAGTACAGAGTGATATTAAAGCCCCAGGTTATAAAGCCTATTGATACACTTGCAGGAGTGGGACAGAATGTAATAGGATTCAAAAAGATGCAAATCATGTCCCTCATCTGGAATTAATGGGACTTACTTTTAAGCAGGCTCAGCTATGTTTTTATCTTATTTATTTAATTTACATCCTACCATTCTCCCAATATGGAACTCGAGACGGCTCACAATTTGAGTTAAAATAAAATACATCTAAGACAAAGAGGAATACTACATGGGCCATTTTAGCACAATGCTTCAGTAACAGTATCACTTTTGAAACTATTCTCACCAGACGACGACCCCCTTTGGTGCTCGTTCCATGTGCAGCGTGTCCCAGAAGCGTTTATTTTTATTCTTGGGCACTGTGCGTGAATAGCAGCCCTTCCGATTCAAAACCACTTCTTTTTACTGTGCAGTAGTACCTCATCACAACTGCGACTGGGTGATATTTACCGTGAAATGGGCTCTACCCGCCTTATCTGGATTCCTTTCCTTTCTTACTTCCTGCCATTCCACTTCTGGTGCCCGTCTCCTTTGTGTTCAATCTGAGCTGTTATCTGATTACCATATTCTCAAGGTAAGATTTTCAAAGAGCTTACCTGTGCAATTTCACAAAAAGTACCATTTATCAATTATGCAAATGTTTAATTACTGCACTGTTTCATCAGAAAGTACAGGAGGACTGGTGCGAGCCTCTGGGGCATTATGCTCAGCTGTTGATCAGCAAGGGGAACGCAGTCATCCATCTTCCATATATCTGTAGTATGGTACTGTAAAAATCTGGGAACTGTAAAAAATTGGCTGCTATATGAACCCATTGTTCAACTTCAATTTTTTGAAAACACTGCTCTTTAGGGAACATATAATCTAATTATGTCCTTCCCATCCTCCGTACTGGGTGCAATGCAATGGCAGCCATTTTACCTCTCTCTGTAAGGGTGCAGAGGCGCAGCTACGAAATGGTAGTCTTCATTCCCTTCATTATAAATTCCGCCCTTTGCCTCTAAACTCTGTTTCCTCCCAAAATTCTCCCATTCTGCTATACGGTATTAAAAAAAACAAACACTTTTCTATTCTGATCATAAAAAACTTTATGTTGTTTGCCATCTTAGAGAATGTGATTATTTACATTTAATGATACATGCTATATATTTCTTTTCACTTACAATACTTTTTTTTGCCTACAGAATTCATTCACCGAAGTAATTTCTATGGCAGAAAAGAAAGAACTGTTTGGACAACAGTATTCTGCACTGCCCAAGTAATTAAATTTGATAAAGCTGTACATGCATGTACTTGGGACCCATGGGATGAGTAGTGCGGTTGGGCAAAACAGTAGTTACATTCCTCTCTTTCAGCCCATCACTTACTTCTAATGCAATGGTACAGTCACTTGAACTAAATCCCTTATAAGGGGGGGGGGAACAACCTGACATCCGGGGGGGCATACTCACAGGATCTGTAGTGCTACTAAGTACAAGGAAACTCATTTCCACTCGGTCATGGATATACACCTACACATACCTAACACCCTGGAGCACTCGTTGGAAATATCCCATGTGGTGGGGGGTGGGTGGAAAAATGCATGTACTTGGGACTCATGGGATGAGTAGTGCGGCAGGGTAAAACAGTAGCTACATTCCTCTCTTTCTGCATAGGATTGCACTATGTGTATGTTCACTTATTTTAAGACGGCACAATGTATTTGTCTTTTCAAGCTTGTTAGGCTTTCACTCTATTCTCTAATGAGCTGACACAGATTGTACATGGAGGACAAAACTGTTCTTTTTTTAAACATTATTTTATTTATTAATTTTAAAATGGAACAACATACAATTTATACATACAACTTAACAAACACATATAACAGTGATTCCCTCCACCGAGGGACTTCCCTTTACATTCATCCCTCTTTCCAAAATACCATTGTTTCCAATTCAGGTTTGCTTCCTCTCCTCTTTATTAATACAAATTCTAAGAATTTACTCCATTTTTCACCAAAAACATTCTTATTTAGCCCTCTTTTTTTTTCTTTAACCATATTTGTTAATTTCTCATTTATAGCTATATTCCATATTTCATTATACCATTCTTCTATTTGGTATTCACCCTGTGTTTTCCATTTCTTTGCTATTATTAACCTTGCTGCTGTCAGCAGATTTGTTAATTTTTTTCCATAATATGTTTATTGTACATTTTCAGTTGAATAAAACAATACACTTCACTTTTATACCTTTCCATTCATTTCATACCTTCCATACATTCCATACATTCATCCCCATATCCATAATTTACAGGTTTTATACACTTAAACTTACACTTGTTCCAACAAAAACGTAATCACTTTACATCGGTTACTCCCTCTTTACTTTCTGTCTTGAGTTTTAAATTACATACCTCTTCTCCCCCTCCTCCTTGTTTACTATCTTTGATTCTGTTGCGGCTACATCTTAATATTTCCTTTCCCGTTCTTCCTGCTTTATGTTTAGGTCCCTTCCCTTAAAATTTAAATCTCTGTGTTTAGAAATAAACAGTCTCCCCATTTTTCTTTCCAGAGTGAGGTTACAATTTCCCAATCCTCATAAATTTTATGAGTTTTTCTCCCCTCCAACAGCATCGTCAATTTGTCCATCTTGTACATGTCGTATAATTTTATCAGCCAATCTTCTATCACTGGTATTTGTTGGCTCTTCCAATTTTTTGCAAGGTTAATCCTTGCTGCCATTATCATATAAAGGAGGATCTTTGTATAGTTCCCCTTATTCCATTGTTTTACATTATGCAGCATATTTAGTAGATAAACCACTGGTTCACGTCAGCAGATTTGTTAATAAATCCTTAACAATTTGAGATTCTTGTATTTTTTCACAATATGATAATAATGCTATTTCAGGGTATAAAGGTATATTTATCTCCAGTATCTCACTTATTTCCTTCATAACTATTTTCCAAAATTTCTGCACATGTTTGCAATTTCACCACATATGAATATACGTTCCCATTTCTTGGTATCCCCTCCAACACTGTGCTGAGTACTTTTTATCTATTTGATTCAAGCTTACTGGGATTAAATACCATCTCCATATAATCTTATAGTAATTTTCTTTTATTCTTACTGATAATGTTTTCAAATGTTGCATATTCCATATTTTCCCCCACTTGGATTTGTCTATTACAGTTGCTACATCTGTTTCCCAAATATCTTTAAGATAATCTTCTACTTCTTCATTATCCATTAACATTTTATATATTTTACTTGTAATACCTTATATATTAATTTTCTCTTGATTAGCTTTTATAATCAATTCCTCAAATTTTGTATTTTTTCTCCAACTTCCCTCCTTTAACCATTTTTTTGTCCATCGTTCTAACTGTATCAATTTAAACCATGTAAATCCTTGCTGTTTTAATATTTTTTCCAGATAATTCTTATTTTTCATTTTCCCCCATCCATTCCTTCAACCTTATTATTTCTTGTCCTCCTAATTTTGCTTCCACTTCATTTCTTAAATTTGCTGGGAAACCCTCCAATAATATTACTGGCATTCATAGAATCATAGAATCATAGA
Organism: Gambelia wislizenii; assembly: GCA_030847615.1. Lineage (NCBI taxonomy): Eukaryota > Metazoa > Chordata > Lepidosauria > Squamata > Crotaphytidae > Gambelia > Gambelia wislizenii. The sequence continues at coordinate 286,408,785 of JAUMIR010000003.1, forward strand.
ATTGCAGAGTTGGAAGAGACCACGAGGGCCATCCAGTCCAACCCCCCTGCCACGCAGGAAATCTTGATCAAAGCATCCCCGACAGATGGCCATCCAGCCTCTGCTTAAAGACCTCCAAGGAAGGAGACCCCACCACACTCCGAGGGAGCGTGTTCCACTGCCGAACAGCTCTTACTGTCAAAAAGTTCCTCCTCATGTTGAGGTGGAATCTCTGTTCCTGGAGCTTGCACCCATTGCTCTGTGTTCCAGTCTCTGGAGCAGCAGAAAACAAGCCTGCTCCATCCTCAGCGTGACATCCCCTCAAATAGTTAAACAGGGCTATCATATTGCCTCTTAACCATCTTTTTTCCAGGCTAAACATACCCAGCTCCCTAAGTCTCTCCTCATAAGGCATGGTTTCCAGACCTTTCACCATTTTAGTTGCCCTTCTCTGGACACGCTCCAATTTGTCAATATCCTTTCTGAATTGTGGTGCCCAGAACTGGACACAGTATTCTAAGTGAGGTCTGACCAAGGCAGAATAGAGTGGCACTATTACTTCCCTTGATCTAGACACTATACTTCTATTGATACAGCCCAAAATCGCATTGGTCTTTTTAGCTGCCGCATCACACTGTTGGCTCATGTTCAACTTGTGGTCTACCAAGACTCCTAGATCCCTTTCGCATGTAGTCTCATTCAGCCAGGTCTCTCCCATCCTATATTTATGCATTTCATTTTTCCGCCCTAAATGCAGCACCTTACATTTCTCCGTATTGAATTTCATTTTGCTAGCTTTGGCCCAGCTCTCCAGTCTATCCAGGTCATTTTGAATTTTGATCCTGTCCTCTAGGGTATTAGCTACTCCTCCTAATTTGGTGTCATCTGCAAATTTGATAAGTATGCCCCTAATTCCCTCATCCAAGTCATTGATAAAGATGTTGAATAGCATTGGCCCCAGGACAGAACACTGTGGCACCCCACTGTTCACATCTTTCCAAGACGAAGAGGAGCCACTGCTGAGCACCCTTTGGGTTCGGCCGGTCAACCAATTACAAATCCATTGAACAGTTAACTTGTCTAGCCCACATTTTACAAGCTTGTTTGCAAGAATGTCATGGGGAACCTTGTCAAAGGCCTTACTGAAATCAAGGTATGTGATGTCCACAGCATTCCCTTCATCTACCAAGCTGGTAACTTTATCAAAAAAAGAGATCAGATTAGTCTGGCATGACTTGTTTCTCTGAAACCCATGTTGACTTTTTGTGATTATGGCATTGCCTTCTAAATGTTCACAGACTCTCTGTTTAATGATCTGCTCTAGAATCTTCCCTGGTATTGATGTCAGACTAACTGGAGATAATGGAGATATTCCTGGAACTAATACTTTTTTGTATTTAATCCATATATCTAGTATATTTTTTAAGGAGACAGACTATATTATTTCCCTAAATTTCTTTTTTGGTTTACAAAAAATATATATTTCTTAATTTTAACTCTATCTCTTGTTTATTTATTTCCATCCATTCCATTTCTTTTACTTCCACAACACTATCAATAATATATCTCAATTGATTTGCTACATAATATAGCTTCAAATTGGGTAGGCCTAGACCTACTTTTTGGGGGGATTTATACCATCTATTTTTTATTAATTCTTAATCTTTTGCCTCCATTACAATAATTATTTATCATATTTTGCCACTTTTTAAATTCCATCTCTGATACTTTAATAGGCAGCATTCTAAATAAAAAAAAATATTTTTGGTAGAATTTTCATTTTAACAAGCGCTGTTCTTCCAAACCATGAAAATTTAATTTCCCCATTTTTCTCCATATCTTTCCTTAATATAGTAAAAAAAAATTCTTCTAGTTTTTCCAATTCTGCCACAATATTTATTCCTAAATATTTTATTTGCTCCTTTATTTTAATATATTTCTTTTTACTCTTCATATTTTTTGCTCTGCCTCTGTATAATTAAATATCATCATTTCTGATTTATTCCAATTTACTTTTAAACCTGTCATTTTCCCAAACATTTCCAAATGTTTCTCTATCTCTTGCATTTTTTCCAATGGATCTTGTATTGTTATTAAAGTATCATCTGCGAACATATTCAGCTTAATCTCTTCAATATTTCCTATCCCTTTAATACCTTCATCTTTTCTAATTACATTAGCTAATATTTCTATTACCATAGCAAATATTATTGGGGAAAGTGGGCAACCTTGTCTTGTTCCCCTAGTTAAATTTATTTGTTCCATCTTACCATCATTTACTATTACAGTACTGTAGCTTTATTTTATTTTTTTATACAGTTGGTCAATCACGCCCCTAAAGTTTTCTCCAAATCCAAATGTTTTCATTATATTTTTTAATGCCGGCAATTCCACACAATCAAAGGCTTTAAATATATCTATGGCTATAAGCCCTGCTTTAATTTTCTTTCTTCTAATTATATCTATTATATTTATTACTCTCCCAGTTAAATTAGCCATCTGTCTTCCTACTATAAATCCACATTGGTCTTTTTGTATATATTTGTGCATAAATTTATTCATCCTTTTTGCCAATATTGCTGTTAATATTTTTGCATCTTGATTTATTAATGATATTGGTCTGAAACTGTTCTTTTCTAAATAGTCCTGCTTTTGAGAAAAAATAGTCTTTCTACTTACTGAACTGTATGTTCCATATTTAACTAACTTTGTCTTTTAAAAAAATGTTTCTCTTTTTGTACTGAACCCTGTTTTGCTGTACATCCCATCCAAATCTGTTATATCAGGCTGCTAGCAGTACCCCTTATAAGACACAACTGTATCTTGATTAGGGCAACAACGAGCATTAGCCACCAAATGTTGCAATGTCCGGGCTTATAGCCAAAACAGTTTTGACAGACAAAATATATCTGATTCTTGCAAGGTTTGTTATACCTTGGACTAATGATTTCCAAGTAAATTTTACCGTTAGGCTAGTTTTTCTACATATACAGCCAAATGAGGTACAAGGTTATCACAACTGCAAAGAAGAAAATAGGTTGTTCTTTCATGGTCGAAGTTCACATCTTTGAACCTGACTTGAGGGCCTGATTTTTGAAAAATGTCCTCAAAGATTTTGTTAGAAAGGTGTCACAGATAGAATATAATCTGTCTGAAATATAGATTAGGCCAATTTCTTTCTAGATCCCAGAACTTAAACTGACAATAGAATTGGGATGTCTTGATAGCTGCTGATTTGCCACCCAAATTTAGCTCCAGAGTACTTATCAGCTTTCACATTTATGTAAGAGCTTACCAGTTTAGAATATAAGACATATCTTCTTGGGTCACCAAGTATTTTTATTCAGTAGCTACTAAGTTCAGCCAATTGACCTCCTAAGACATTGCCTTCAGTACAAGTTGGGACCTAACTACTGCAATAGATCTGTTTAAATCCCTACACTGGCTTATGATGCTGGAGATGGTTATTAGTTCCCATTTTCATATGTGTGTGAGAGTTCAAAAGACAGTTTGATTGGTACCAGAATAAAGCCACGATATGTCTGAAAATATGAAATTAAATTTTGAACTACAGTACTTCATAGCCTATGTCTATGATTAAAAAGCTGTTCATATTCAGTAAAATCTTGTCTCCCCTTGCTGCCTCTCATCTTCACTTACTCAACTCCATCTCCACCAGCCATCTGAAGATCTTTGACTCTCTGGAATGATTGTTGATGCTGTGCACCTTCAAGTCACTTCTGACTTCCAGTGATCTGTTACGTGATTTGCTAGTGTCTGTGGAAAGTTCCACATTTGTCAAGGTCTTACTTTGGGGAATTTAAATTAGCTCAAATTGGCATGTGAGGAGTGGGAGGAAAAAAGCCTTTTCTCAACAGAGACCCAGCCAGGAGAGGGAGATAAGATAGGAAGGGAGAGGAAAATAGGGCATTAGAGGTTTGGAATGAAAGAGAGAAAGAGTAGATGGCGGAGGAGGCGATACAGAAGGACATAAAGGCAAGAGGAAAATGGGTTCAAGCGCACTGAGATGAGATTTTAGGTCATATTTATAGTCAAAATCTCCTTTGAAGGGGCAATTTAGAGAGGAAGACAATTGTTTACCAAAAGATTCCCAAAGTTACAGCAAAGCGTCTCCAAATGAGTTGGTGCTGTTGGAAAAGGATAATTTTCAAAACTGATGAATGACATGCAACCTCTTTGAGTTTTAGATGTGGAGATAAGGAAAATAGACCTCACATAACAATGAAATAACTTTTTGAAGTGGTCCAGAGGAAGCTTCCTCCTGGAGATGCTGAGGAAAGAGATAGCATTATTACTGCAAGCATCAAAAGAATTCTATTTTGCTTTCGCGTGAGGTGTGAAACATATTGAGGAATCTGAGAGGGCCTTTCCTCAGGCTTGTACATGTCAGTGAGCATGGCTCTAGCCCTCGCTTGATTCTCCCGTCAGCCTCATAGAGAGCTGCATATTAAATATATCTATTAAACATGTACAATATGATCCCTGTATCTGCTGGGTATTGGTTCTGGGGGGGGGGCATGAATACCGAAACCAATGGATAATAGCGAACACCATTGAAAATAGTGTGACTTCTAGTTTAAAATACCATGGAGTTGCCTTGGAGGACCTAGAAAATGGCTAGAGAGGACACATTTCCTAGGAAGACTCTATAGTAGGTGTGCTGTTTTGTATCCTGTGGATAATTGAATCAGTGGATAATGAATCAGTAGATACCGGGGCCCTACTGTATCATAAAAGCAAAGAGCAGGGGCTCTTGTTACAGATCCTAAGGCAAACCTATCATGGGATTTTCTTGGCAAGATGTGTTCAGAAGGGTATTGCCACTGCTTGTCTCCAAGGCCCAGAGTAAGTGATTTGCCCAAGATCACCCAGCAGGTGACCATGGCCAAGTATGGATTTGAATACTGCTCTCCCAGAGTCCTATTCGAGCACTCAAAGTCCTACACCATATTGGAGCTCTGGAATGATGTTGCCCCTTAGTTTTGGAATACTCTCCCTGAACACTTTGATGTGGCTGCCATTATCTTACAAAAAGATGCTCAAAATCCATCTTTTCAGCTAAGCTTTTCATATAACTCTCTCTGACCTCATGCCTGGCAGTTTCTCAGCTAAAGTTCATGTCACTGAATTAATTATATACTGTATTCTGCCATTCAACCAATTTCCCCCCCATTTCCCTGTGTCTACTGTACACGACCAAACGGTTAAGGTTTGGGTTCAGGATCTGGTCCCCTTCCCAAGCGCCTTATGTTCCTGCGGCTAAATACAATCCTGAAAGGTATAAATTCAGCATTTATCAGGACAGTTTTATGTTATGTGTTATATGTCGTTAGTGATTTAATTGTTCTTGATATTACAGTTGGACCCCCGTATCTACGGAATCAATATCCGAGGGATACAAAACAGAACACATACCATAGAGTCTTCCTAGAAAATGTCTAGAGACATCCTCTCTAGACCTTTTCTAGGACCTCCAAGGCAACTCTATGGTATTTTGACCGGAAGTCCCATTATTTTCAATGGCGTAGGCTGTTATCTGTGGTTTCCAGTAGGCGTGACAAGTCCGGGAACCAAACCCCTGCAGATACAGGAATGTTTTTTTTTTTGGAGTTAGGGATTTTTTATTGGAATAAGACCATTCTACAGATACAGGGGTCCTACTGTATTTTGGGTTTTCTTTTTTTTGTTTCTATTTTTTCTTTATTATTATTGTTTGTCAGTTATTTTTATTTCTTTTTAATATATGCTATACACATATATAAATCCCACAAGGGCCATCCAGTCCAACCCCCTGCCATGCAGGAACATAGAATGAAATCATTCCTGCCAGATGGCCACTCAGCCTCTGCTTAAACACTTTGAAAAAAGGAGACCCCACCACAGTACGAGGCAGCATCTTCATACAGCCTGACAATTAAAAGTCACTCCTAAATCAATGGTCGTCTGTATAATGCAGGCATCCAAACCATTTTAAGGAGGAACGTGATTAAGGAACGACAAGATACCAGCCAGGTGGGACGCTAAGAAATCTCTCCTCCTTGGCTAAAAAGAAAAACACCCCTCCCCGGTCAGACTTAGACTCGCCCAAGCAAGGGAAGGCTTTCCTCCATCCGCGCATGCTCAACTCCTCCCTAGTTTTCGGGGGTTTACTCCCCCCCACCCCTCAGCTCCTTCTTTCCTCTGCGCCTGCGTGCGAAGGGGACGACGGGACGTAAGTTGCGCACGCCGCCGCCGCCTCCACAGCCGCAGCCTTCGCCAGTCTTGGTGCGTCTCCGCTTGTGGCCGCCTCAGCAGTCGCCGAAAGAGAAGATGGCGCTGCACGTCCCGAAGGCCCCGGGCTTCGCCCAGATGCTGAAGGAAGGAGCGAAGGTGAGGGAGGGGCGGGGGGTGTAGAAGGGAGGTGAGGGAAGCGAAGGCGGAATGTTCTAGAAGCGAAAGCTCTTGAGGCGAGGGCTCCACGCGCTCCCCGGAGGGCGGAGCCAGAGGCAGCCGCGGAGGAGGAGCTTCAGGGTCGGGGCAGTCGCCTAGCATTCACGCGCGCGAAAGTGGTGACGAAAGAGCTCCTGGGTGACGCAGGAGGCACGCGCCAGGCTGGTCCCCCATTTTCCAGGGCGAGGTTGTGATTCTGGAACACGAGTAGCCCGAAAGTTCCAGAAGGAAAGACCTGCGTGGCTGGGCCCTGCAACTTAGTACAGTTGTCCCTTCATATTCGCTGGGGTCTGGTTCCAGGACCCCCCCCGCCCCCACTGTGGATACCAAAATCCGTGAATACTCAAGTCCCATTATATGCAATGGCATAGTAAAATGGTGTCACTGATATAAGATGGCAAAATCAAGGTTTGCTTTTTGGATTGTTATTTTTTTGAAGAATATTATCAAGCCGTCAATATTTAAATCCGTGGATACCAACTCCGTGGATACGGAGGGACAACTTTGCTCTCATTCCAATCCATGTTCCCTCTTGGTGAGTGGCCAAGCTAGGGATGCTTTTGGGGCGGTTTCCTGCCTTCCCCTTTTTGTCACCCTGTTATTGTGACAGTGTAATAGCCAAGTGAGTCTAGTGCAGCAAAAACAGCAGAGTTCAGTGATGCTTTAAAGCAGGGTTTCTCATCCAGGGTTCCACAAGAGGTTGCTAGGGGTTCTAGGAGATACTGAGATTGGGGGAGGGGGGGGGGACAACCCCTTTCCAGCTGTAATTGTAATAATTTTTAGTGAGGGGTTACCTGAGACCTGAAAATTGTTTTTAGGGTTCTGTCCGGATAAAAATGTTGAGAAAGGCTGCTTTAAGGACTATACAGTTTCTTTTAGTAAGTCCTTCAGTAGCCAAAGGTGCAGTAATCTTAATAGCACTCATCCAGAACTTTGCACCCTGTTAATAGTGATGACACGAGGTGGAAATGATGGGCATGAGAATCCTGTTAACTCAGTTGCATACATACTTAACTCTTAGATTCATGTATTTTAAGGTTAAAGCATGCATGTGGAAGACAATCCAGGTACTTTTGTACACAGTGCTTAGTATTGATTTAAGTGAGATTGAACAAATGATTTGGTTAAGTATTTTGCTAATGTGATGAGAGCAAAGAAGATGATTGCCATATTTGAAAAGAGCCCTGAGTATCCTGTCCAGCATCTTATTTCCCGCTTTGGCCAACCAGATGCCCATGTATCATTTTATGTTAGCCCACAAACAGCACACAAGGATGGTAGTTGAGAAGATGATTTCTCTGCTTCCATCTATTTTATTTATACCCCGCTCTTCAGCCACAAGGCTATGAGAACGGCTTACAAATTGTTTTAAGCAATAGCAGTTTACACATCTACACTGCATTAAGCAGTTTCCAGTGTGTATTAACTAATTGCCCCCACAAATTGGGTACTCATTTTACCGACCTACGAAAGGATGCAACTAAGGGGAACAAGTGGGCAGGCATGCCTAGGAATAGGCAGTTTTTAAGAGATGCTAATCCAAAACTGTCAGCCTTTCAAAATTATCTTCTGTACCAGCTACGTCTGGAAAACATTTTAAATGAAGTACAGGTCACCCCCACCTACATATCTGTGGGGAATACATTCCCAGACTTACCATGGATAATAGTGAACCCTATTGAAATGAATTATTCCAGCCCAACTTCCAGTAGAAGCATACTGCAGAGTTGTGCTGGGGGACCTAGAAAATGCCTAGAGAGGACATATTTTGGGGGGCATGGATAAGTGAAATGGATACCAGTCCCATGGATACTGAGGTCAACCTGTGTAGCTCCAATAGGAGAATCACATGCTTCTGTTTATATATACAGCTCTGTTGAGTGTTGACTAATTTCTGTAAGTCTCACTTTAGACCAATTGTGGACACTGTTCATAGGCACTGGATGTAGAGCATATTGCAGTAATGAGAAAGGCCCATGTTCTAGAGCAGAGGTGGACAAAATTCTTAATTTTTAAAACTGTAAGATCTACCAACTGGAAGTAGGTGAAAAGTAGTGGCATAAGTGCATGGATGTATACAGTTGTCCCTCCGTATCCATGGATTTGGTATCCATGGATTTAAGTATTCACAGCTTGAAAATATTCTTAAAAAAATAATAATCCAAAAAGCAAACCTTGATTTTGCCATCTTATATCAGGGACACCATTTTGCTGTGTCATTGCATATAATGGGACTTGAGTATTCACGGATTTTGGTATCCACGGAGGGCGGGGGGCGGTCCTGGAACCAAACCCCAGCGAATATGAAGGGACAACTGTACTACACTTGTCCCTCCACGTTCACGGATTTGGCATTTATGGATTTAAGTATTCACGGCTTGAAAATATTCTTTAAAAAATAATAATCCAAAAAGCAAACCTTGATTATGCCATCTTATATAAGAGATATCATTTTGCTATGCCACTGCATGTAATGAGACTCGAGTGTTCACGGATTTGGGTATTCTTGTGGGGTCCTGGAACCAAACCCCAGCGAATGTGAAGGGACAACGTAGTTTTCTTCCCAGTGTTTTTTTTTTTTTAACAGCTTTCCTGTAAGGCCATTGTGAGATACTAAAGGAGTACAGTTGTCCCTCCATATCAATGGATTTAAGTATTCACGGCTTGAAAATATTCTTTAAAAAGTAATAATGCAAAAGCAAACCTTGATTTTGCCATCTTATGTAAGAGACACCATTTTGCTATGCCATTGCATATAATGGGACTTGAATATTCCCAGATTTGGGTATTCATGGGGGGTGCTGGAACCAAACCCCAGCAAATATGAAGGGTCAACGGCAGAAGAAATATTTTATAAATCTTTAAACCCTGAGAAAATGCAGTATTTCATGATACGTTGCAGGAAAGAGTTGTGTTGGGAAACTATAAAGCCCTATGAGCATGTCAATGAAATGTGAGGTTGCTGAAACAAGATTCTATGCTTCCAATATTTAGCAGGTTTGGGAGGGGTTTTTGGGGAAAATGTTTAATGTTTGCTTTTGAACTCCACCCTGAAAAGAGAATATTTAAACATAAATTGTTGAATACTCTTGGTAAAGTGAAGGCAGCAAAGTCTGGTTGGTAAAACAATACAGTGAGAAGTTCTCCTGAGAGTATTTTCTGTTTTGCTACATTTAAACAAAATTCAAACATAAAATTTCAAATTTCTGTCATACTAAGAATTTATGCTGCTTAGTATTCAGTGTGAAGGTGTAATTCTGAAAGCATTTTGTGTCTGCAGCATTATTCCGGATTGGAGGAAGCTGTGTTTCGAAACATTCAGGCATGTAAGGAACTTGCCCAGACAACTCGCACAGCCTATGGACCAAATGGTAAGACCAAAAAAATAAATTAGCAAATATATATATATTAGTTTCATTCCTGTGTAGTGTATAACTATGAAACTAGAAAACATATAATATTTAAATCATATTTTTGCTAGCATACCTGGGAAATAAAGGCTTGATACATTTGGAGAATTTGTTGGAGTTCTGTAATTTAATTTCTTAAACAAGTACAGTTGTCCCTTGACATTCGCGGGGGTTACGTTCCACGGACCCCCGCGAATGTAAAAAAAACGCGAATATGGATTGCCCTCCCCGGGGCCTTCACGGAGCCTTCGAAGGCTCCGTGAAGGCCTCCGCGGCCTCCCCCCACCCTCCCCAGCCCTTCACGGAGCCTTCGAAGGCTCCGTGAAGGCCTCCCCCCACCCTCCCCCCTCCCTCCCCGGGGCCTTCACGGAGTCTTTCAAGGCCCCGTGAAGGCCTCCACGGCCTCCCCCCACCCTCCCCAGCCCTTCACGGAGCCTTCGAAGGCTCCGTGAAGGCCTCCCTCCACCCTCCCTCCCCGGGGCCTTCACGGAGTCTTTCAAGGCTCCGTGAAGGCCTCCGCGGCCTCCCCCCACCCTCCCCAGCCCTTCACGGAGCCTTGGAAGGCTCCGTGAAGGCCTCCCCCCATCCTCCCCCCTCCCTCCCCGGGGCCTCCCCCCACCCTCCCCAGCCCTTCACGGAGCCTTCCAAGGCTCTGTGAAGGCCTCCCCCCACCCTCCCCCCTCCCTCCCCGGGGCCTTCACGGAGCCTTTCAAGGCTCCGTGAAGGCCTCCGTGGCCTCCCCCCACCCTCCCCAGCCCTTCACGGAGCCTTCCAAGGCTCCGTGAAGGCCTCCCCCCACCCTCCCCCTCCCTCCCCGGGGCCTTCACGGAGTCTTTCAAGGCTCCGTGAAGGCCTCCGCGGCCTCCCCCCACCCTCCCCAGCCCTTCACGGAGCCTTTCAAGGCTCCGTGAAGGCCTCCCCCCACCCTCCCCGGGGCCTTCACGGAGCCTTTCAAGGCTCCGTGAAGGCCTCCGCGGCCTCCCCCCACCCTCCCCAGCCCTTCACGGAGCCTTCCAAGGCTCCGTGAAGGCCTCCCCCCACCCTCCCCCCACCCTCCCCCCACCCTCCCCAGGCCTTCACGGGGCCTCTGGGGGGTCTCCAAAAGCCCCGTGAACGTCTAGCCGGCCCTCTCGGCTCCTTCCCACAGCTTTCAAGGGGCCTCCGGAGGCCCCTTTTCGCGGTTTTGGGGGGGCCCCGGGGGGGCCCTCCCAAAACCGCGAATAATTAAAACCGCGAATGCTGAGTTCGCGAATGTGGAGGGGCAACTGTACACACTTACCAGTAACATGTTACTAGCATGTGTATCATATTTTTAAAAAATGCTTCTGAATGCTTTGACATGTTGCACATGAAATTGATCTCAGATGTGCATAATCATATTTGAGGTATTCTGTTTTGTTTATTTCAGGGATGAACAAAATGGTTATCAATCATTTGGAAAAGCTTTTTGTTACTAATGATGCAGCTACGATCTTAAGGGAACTGGAGGTAAGTTCTTGCCAGCCTCTTCCATTTTTTATCTCTTTAAAACTTACTGAATTTTACATGATAATTATTTGATGGAGTGTTTTGCATGCTATCCATTACTAAGATTGTCTTGGCTTGCATTTTCGTTTGAAAAGGATCTAAATGAATCCTTTGTGTCAGGAAGAAAGTTGGGCTAACAGTGTTGGAGGTGGTATGAAGTACAGGTAGTTCCATGATCAGCTGAATTTGAATGGGGGTGGATGAGAAATGTGGGCATTTCAACGGTAGAGAAGTAAAAAAATATGCAAAAGTTTCAATATATCCCACACACGTGTGCAGTGTGTTGTCTTGAATTTGTATTACATAATGAAATATGTATTTAATGAATTTTTATATTGCACTTAAATGTTTCCTCTGATACAAAATTCTGAATAGGTTCAGCATCCTGCTGCAAAGATGATTGTTATGGCTTCTCACATGCAAGAGCAAGAAGTTGGTGATGGAACAAATTTTGTTCTTGTTTTTGCTGGAGCTCTCCTGGAACATGCAGAGGAGCTTCTAAGAATGGGACTTTCTGTTTCAGAGGTAATTTTTATTTTGCTCGTATTATTGCAGTTCATATTGGTGTTCCAGGGCACTTGAATAATCAAGTTAAAATCAACCATAGAATCATAGAATAAACCAAAGTACTGTTATGTAAATAAACATAAGGCTACAGCCTCATTCTAATTTTTCTCATAATTCTTTTCAAACTATCTTTTAACAGTGTTAATGCATTTTTATCTTCTCCCATTGTGACTTGTGCAGAGTTTTTTCAAATTTTTAGAGAAACTTATTCAAATTGACTTTGAACAACACCACCAACATGTTTTTTGAGTACAATCAACTCAGTGTATTTCATTGTAGGTGATTGAAGGTTATGAAAAAGCTTCTAGAAAAGCCCTTGAAATTCTACCTGATCTAGTATGTTGCTCTGCAAAAAATCTTCGGGATCTTGAAGAAGTGGCATCTTTGCTGCAAACTTCAGTAATGAGTAAACAGTGTGGCAGTGAAGTCTTTCTAACTAAGCTTATTGCTGAAGCATGTGGTAAGTAAATGTATATTTAAAGTTACTAGCAATTTGTTCAGTAACACCCTTTAGATGTCTTTTTTATGCGAGCATTGATTGGACTTAGGTTTTGTCATGGAAACCAAGGTTTAAGTCATTCCCTGTAACTCAAAATTTTTGTTACTGGATGTTGCTTTTTATTCTGGACTTTCTGTTCCTATACTGCTAGGTAGATTTTACAGTGCCGATAAAGAGAAAATAAAGCTTAATTTGTTTTATAACATGCTATAATATTTTTACTTGCTCAATTTTCTTACAAGTTGAAGTAACTGAAATAGAGGTTTTGATATCATAATTTTTACAAAAGTCATGTGATTTTGGTTTTTAATTCTCTCACAGTATCCATTTTTCCTGAGTCGGGCCACTTCAATGTTGATAACATTAGAGTGTGCAAGATCTTAGTAAGTAATCATTGGAATTTTGTACCACTATTATATGAGTAGATTTTAAAGATGGTTATACCAGGAAGCAACTTTTATTGGGCTTTGTCAAAATTTACTGGTTGCTATACTTAAAGGTTCCAGCATTGCTTTGGTAAGCTTGATGTTTTAGGAATAGAACTTCTTCAGAAAAAATGACTGTTACCAGATGAACTGTTTAAAATAAAAACTCTCTCAGCTTTAGTTGGAAAAAGATAGAGGGGAAATGGTTAATATACCTTCTATGTCATTTGACTATTTAGCAGACATTGTTTCTATGTAACCAAAGTTTTCATGAAATATTAGATTATGGGTAGTTGTATATGTAAAAGAGTTGAGATCCTTAAGTAGATTTCACAGAAAAAAAGATGAATTCTGGCTTGAATAATGTCAGCATAATGGTGAATCATGATAACAAAGATTAATTTTGCCTAATTAGGAGAGAGTAGGCTGGAGTTGAAGTAATTTTCCAGTGTGCAGAGACAGGAAAATAGGGAACATCAGTCCACCTAATATAGCAACTTTTATTTAGTGTTAAATAAAAGAACAAACATAACAGTCTTAAAACTAAAAGTATGGTTTTCTTACCTAGAATAGGATGATAATTGTTACTTTTTCCTTTAGGGTTCTGGCATTTGTGCATCAACAGTTTTGCATGGCATGGTTTTTAAAAAAGAAACCGAAGGCGATATTACGTCTGTCAAAAATGCTAAAATAGCTGTGTATTCTTGTCCTTTTGATGGTATGATAACAGAAACTAAGGTACGTTATGATCCTCATCTGGACAGTGTCCTTCTCTATTTAAAGTATTTATACCCTATTCTTCATCTGGAAAGAATTCTGCTGTTTGCAGATCAATAAAAACAAGCCTGGTCTCAGGTTAATAATCTATTAACTATCTATTAATGCGGTTGGATTCGGTGGCCTATGGGGCCTCTTCCAACTGTTTGATTCTATAAAAAGGCATGATGCAAAAGGTGTGGTGTGGGAAAAGAAATTGAGGCACCAATTCTTTATATTAATAGGGCTGTGAAAATGACTGTTGTAGTGGTTGTAATCTGAATGTTGTTCATTTTATCATATTCTATGGGATTTAGCAATTTCTTAAGGAATTACTGCTGGGTGACAGTTGTGAGTAGGCAAAGAACTTTGTTAGTCCATAGGGCAGATGGTGGTCCTAACTTTCTTCTGTGCTCCATAACTAAATTAAACACTGATTTGTGAATATGCATAACTTATTTTCTCCAGGTGAGCTTTCTCTTATTTGTAATTCCATGGTAAACCAGGCTGAAGATCGTCTTTATGTGCAGCCTGATTCATAATTGGACTACATAGAGGAACGTGAATGTAAATTGGAGCATACACAGATAGCCATTTCCACAGTTGTGGTGACAGTGAAAAGTTGGTGCTGTGACTGTATAAATGGTTTCAGCCTGATAGTTTGCCTGAGATGCAGAGCACAACATGAGACACCTCTTACTTGCTCATTGTGTGTCAGTGCGAACATGAGGAGAAGTGGAGGATCTGCTGCTGCTGATCATCTTTCCTCCCATGTCTTCCTGTTGTGCTGTAAAATTGAAGTAGACAGGTCTGTGATGACAGATTTTGACTGTCAGATCTCTCTTACTGCAGTTTGAGTCCTTTGGTAGAAGCTTAATAATTATGATTGCCTGGAGAAAAACAGTGGACTCAAACTGCAGGAAAAGAGATTTCACCTAAACATTAGGAAGAACTTCCTGATAGTAAGAGCTGTTCAGAAGTGGAATGCACTGCCTCAGAGTGTGATGGAATCTCCTTCTTCGGAGGTTTTTAAACAGGGTGTATGGCCATCTCTCAGGGGTGTTTTGATTGTGTATTCCTGCATGGCAGAGGGTTGGACTAGATGGCCCTTGTGGTTTCTTCCAACTCTATGATTATATGATACCATGTATTTTTTCATTTTTACAAACTAAAATTAGTTTCTGCACTGAGGTGGTTTTCTAACATACTTGGCAGGTGGCTTACACTGAAGCTTTGGGTGTTTCTACAGAATGGGTTAGACTGATAGGGATTTTTTCCCCCAAAGTGAGCGAGACTAGCACCTTATTTTGTGTCCACTGGCTATAGTTGTTTCTTTCTTTGGCACTGGTCGATAGACTGTTCATTAGACAAAAATACTGTAATCCAGGGCATAATATTTGGGTTCTTGTATATTCAAAACTCTTATATTAAAGAAGAAAAACCCTAGCTGCCAGGGTCCCTGTTTTGGCTTTTGTAGAGCTTCTTTGGCCATCTCTTCCCCTACAGAAAGTCCCTTTTCCAGAGAGGAGACAGAACAGGAAAGAAGTAGAGCAAAGCACGCTCAGAATGAGCTCAGCTTCTGTCTCCTGGTTTAGATAAATGCAGTTGAACTTTTAAAAGTGTTATTAATAGTAATTGCTGGGCAAGAAGATCCCATCTATAACTTTTCCCATGGCTGCACATTTTATAGCCATTTCAGCTGCTCCATCTCTGAACTCCATATCTACTAGTCATCTCATCAGAGAGCTTCTGGTAAGGCAGCGAATTACCAAATTTGGATGCACGTTTCTTGGATGTTGCATCTGTCTATAGTAACATGTGACATTTATGGAGTTTCCTATTGTTTCATTTTTTAGGTTATGTGTATTATGCAAAACATAGCATGAATCACATTTAAGAACAAGATCATTTAAAACAAAATCGGTTAACAGAAATTTGGCATACAGCTTTTGTGAGTGATTGGGAAAATGTTTTCTGCCAACAGGGAACTGTATTAATCAAGAATGCTGATGAGCTGACAAATTTTAGCAAAGGAGAGGAGAACTTAATGGAGTTACAAGTGAAAGCCATTGCTGATGCTGGTGCAAATGTTGTAGTTACAGGTGGAAAAGTGGCAGACATGGCCCTTCATTATGCTAACAAATACAAACTTATGGTGATCAGGTGAGGATTAAAAAGATGGAAATAGTCTAAATTTCTTACTAGCCTTGATGTATATGTTAGTATGGACAATCGCTAGATGATTCTAGCCTACATTATCATTTGATGCCAATGAGAAATGATGCTGACATTATTGGGGAGATCATGTACTAGTTCCCCATGCATTTTAATGCTAAAAACCACCCTCCAGCTCTACTGTTTGCTGCAACTTTTGCTTATAATTTTAAGTGTGTGGTTATTTTCACACGTGGGTGGGGTCTTATCTGTGAAGTCCAGTGTACAGGTAACTGATACAGTCTAGATTTTCAGGCAGTTTAGATGCATTTGATGGAAAGAACGTTGTATTGGGGTACATTTGTGTAATGCACTTTAGTAGTACAGTCATCCCTTCACATTCGCGGGGGTTAGGGGCAGACAACCCCCGTGAATGTGAAAAAACTGCGAATAAGATGTGAGCCTGCAGGCCAGCTGCTTCCCACCCCACTTCCCAAGGCACCGAAGGGCTTCCTTGGGAAGGGAGTGGGGCGCAGAGGCAGCGCGCCAGCTACTCCCCACCCCTCTTTCCCAAGGCACCAGAGGGCTTCTTCAGAAGCCCTTCGCTGCCTTGGGAAGGGAGTGGGGCGCAGAGGCAGCGCCCCAGCTGCTCCCCACCCCTCCTTCCCAAGGCACTGAAGGGCTTCCTTGGGAAGGGAGTGGGGCGCAGAGGCAGCGTGCCAGCTACTCCCCACCCCTCTTTCCCAAGGCACCAGAGGGCTTCTTCAGAAGCCCTTCGCTGCCTTGGGAAGGGAGTGGGGCGCAGAGGCAGCGCCCCAGCTGCTCCCCACCCCTCCTTCCCAAGGCACTGAAGGGCTTCCTTGGGAAGGGAGTGAGGTGCAGAGGCAGCGCGCCAGCTACTCCCCACCCCTCCTTCCCAAGGCACTGAAGGGCTTCCTCAGAAGCCCTTCGCTGCCTTGGGAAGGGAGTGGGGCGCAGAGGCAGCGCCCCAGCTGCTCCCCACCCCTCCTTCCCAAGGAACTGAAGGGCTTCCTTGGGAAGGGAGTGGGGCTCAGAGGCAGCGCGCCAGCTACTCCCCACCCCTCCTTCCCAAGGCACCAAAGGGTTTCTTCAGAAGCCCTTCGCTGCCTTGGGAAGGGAGTGGGGTGCAGAGGCAGCGCCCCAGCTGCTGAGGGTGTGTTGAGCAGTGGGGGGGGGGGAGCAGCCTTCCGCGAATAACCAAAACCGCGAATGTGAAAGTCGCAAATGTGGAGGGGCAACTGTATACTGCTGTGCTATATGGGGCACCTTTGATCTTATGACATAGTGGTTAAATGCTGGTACTGCAGCCACAAAGGTTGTGAGTTAGATCCCAGCGGGCTCCAAGGTTGACTTGGCCTTCCATCCTTCCATAGCTCAGTAAAATGAGTACCCAGCTTGTTGGGGGCAATTAGCTAACACATTGTAAACTGCTTAGGGAGTGCTTTGGTACTGATAAGCAGTATAGAGATATCAATGCTATTGCTGATACAGAGATGTGCTATTTCTGTTCGTAGGTAGATGTGTTCTAAATTGCTTAACTCAGGTCTGCTGTCACTATATATATATATGTGGGAGGGATGAATGTCAGTATTTTTAGATGCTGTGGCATTTCCTTTAAAACATAACATTCCTTAAAATAGAGTCAGGTGTTTTAGTGAACATTCCTAAAAATTGTTAATTCATTGTACTAACAAGAATGTCTAGATTATGGAAAGGATTTTCACTTTGAACACTGTTTATGTATTTTCTTAAAGATTGAACTCTAAGTGGGATCTCAGGAGACTATGCAAAACAGTTGGTGCTACAGCCCTTCCTAGACTGGTATGTAAACAACAACAGAGGTTTTTTTTTATGGGAATTCATTTCTTGGTGAAAGCATAATAGTTTTTTTTTCCTTTCAGACACCACCAAATCTAGAGGAATTGGGTCATTGTGACAGTGTGCATTTATCAGAAGTTGGAGAAACACAAGTAGTTGTGTTTAAACATGGTATGCCTTGCAATTAGACTTTGTTGTCTTTATTGCATATACAAGCTTAGCACTTAATCATGCTTCATGAGTTAAATCTTGATTCCTCCCCCCGCCCCTTGCACAGACAAGGAAGATGGTGCTATTTCAACAATAGTAATTCGTGGCTCAACAGATAATCTCATGGATGATGTAGAAAGAGCAGTTGATGATGGTGTTAACACTTTCAAAGTACTCACTCGGGTGAGTAAAGCCCTGTGAATAGATAACTTGGTTTTGGAGAATTATTTTATTAAATACCTCATAAATGCAAAGCTGTTAGGTCTTGAAGTTGACCCCATCTTTGTAGGATTTTCTTTGCAGAATTTTTTCAGAGGCGGTTTGCCAGTGCTTTCCTGTAAGGTTAAGAGAGTGTGACATGCCTAAGGTCACTTAGCGGGTTTCCATTTCTGAGTAGGCATTCAAACATTGGTCTCCCAGAGAGTCCTAGTCCAACACTCAGACCACTATACCACACTGGCTCCTGTTACAACACTTTCTACAGAAGCAGAAATGATATTTTTGTATAGCCTCTACAAAGGAATATACATTTAAATTAACACCCGCCCACAATCACAGCTCAAAAATATTTGGGGGGGGGGATTCAAAAAAGCAGACCTTTGCCATTTTTTATAAGGGATGCCATTGTATATAATGAGACTTGAGCATCCATGGATTTTGGTATCTTGGAGCCAAACCCTAGTGGATGCTGAGGGCCTACTGTACTTAACTTTGAGTGTATCCATTTAAATCTGTACTTTTGTATACTGAATAGTAAACCCAATGTGTAGTAAGTATATTTTCATGCTTGGATTGACATGATAGTCTTTGAAATAATGATAAATTCTTCACTCTTTTTTTTAGGATAAGCGACTTGTTCCAGGTGGTGGTGCAACAGAAATTGAATTGGCGAAGCAGATTACTTCATATGGAGAAGTAAATTACAAACTTATTTTCCTTATTAAAGTTAATGCCAGGATTGGGGATTGAGTTCCCTCCTTATGAGTGTTCAAATTTTGATGTTCTTGGATTCAGCTGTGTTCCTGATGTGCCAGAGGGTTTGTGGTGGCCAGTAGTAACTTTGCTCAGCTTTGGCTGGTGCACCAACTGCATGACTTCCTAGGGAAAGTGGAAATGGCTACAGTGCTTATTGCCTTGATTGCCTTTTGGTTGGACTATAGTAAACTGGTCTGTTAGGGGCAGAGGGGCTCTTAGAAAGTGATCAAAAACTGCAGCTATTACAAAATGCACTGCCCAGGCTATGGTCTGTTAAGTGCTTTAAAGATTTTGTTTCACTGGAACTGCATCAACTGCCCTGATTTCTAGTTTGTTTCTCATCCATATTCAAATATATATGGCTTGGGTTCAGAATATGTGAAAGATAGCTTTCTTCTGTATGTGTCTGCCCATAGTTTGAGATACTCATCAGAGGAAATATTGTATACAGTTGTCCCTCCACATTCGCGGGGGTTAGGTTCTTGAGACCCCCGCGAATGTGGAAAAACCGCGAATAACAGATGCTGCTCCCGCGGGCCTCCCCCCCCCCAGATGGAGAGAGGCAGCGGGAGGGTGTCTGGCCAGCCTCGCTGGCCTCTCCGCGGCCTTTCTGAGGGGACTCCAGGCCTTAGAAGCCCCGGAGCCCGCTGGGGAAGGCAGCGTGTGGGTCGGGAGGAGGCTGTTCTGCCTCTCTCTGGCCTTCTGAAGTGGGTGCCAAGGCTTTGGAGCCCCGGCACCTGCTTCGTAAGACCAGGGACAGCAGCGGGCGGGGAGGAGGCTGCGCTGCCTCTCCCCGGACCCCGCTGAGAAAGGCTGGGGAAGGCAGCGTGTGGGTGGGGAGGAGGCTGCGCTGCCTCTCCCCAGCCTTTCTCACCCCCCCACCCTTCCCAAAGTGGCGTAGGGGGCTTCAGAAGCCCCCGCCGCCACTCTCCCTCACCCCCCCCCGCCCTTCCCAAAGTGGCGTATGGGGTCCCTCGCCGCCTTGGGAAGGGACTGGGGTGGAATGAGGGAGGCTTTCCACCCCCACTTTCCCAAGGCAGCGAAGGGATTCCTGAGAACCCCTTCGCTGCCTTGGGAAGGGACGGAGTGGAAAGGGGGGGCAGGTGGCTTTCCGCGAATAATCAAAACCGCAAATGCGGAGGGGCAACTATACTTCAAATGTATTGTTACCTTCAAATGACACTAGCTAATAGGTACATAAGATGTGTTGTATAACAGCAGCTTGATTGTGGCACTCCCTCCAAAGGGGGGGGGTCAGGTTGGAACATATGAAATATTTAATTTACTCGTGTTACTTTCACAAAGTGGTAGCCTATAGGAAGCTTGCAAGCAGAACATAAATTCAACGGCACCCTCCATTTCACATCTAACAGTGATCATTCACATCTATCTTTAGACATGTCCAGGTCTTGATCAGTATGCTATCAAGAAATTTGCTGAGGCATTTGAAGCCATTCCCCGAGCCCTGGCAGAAAATTCTGGAGTAAAAGGGAATGAACTTATTTCTAAGCTCTATGCAGTACACCAAGAAGGCAACAAAAATGTTGGCTTTGATATTGAGGTAAGACTTTATATGATGTCCAGTAGTTGTTACTAGGGAATGAACTCTCTAGGAAGGGAGAGCTGCAAGGGAACAGTTCTTTTATAACTTTGGTTTATCTAGTAGGAACTCTTTTTAACCTTTTGAACAGAGAAACAGATTTAGTATTGGGTCCAATGCATTTCAAGCCATAGAAATAAAATACTGTTGGCCCTCCACATTTGTGGGCTTCTCATTTACACATTTGATTATTTGCAAGTTTGTAGCTGGTGCTTAACTGGCTCCACCTCCTCGCCCCAGTCCCCTCCTCCCCCTCTCTATATCCTCCCGTTGCCACCCCTTAACTCCCAACTTCCACCAAGACACCACATCCAGGTTTCCAACTCCCAGTCTTCCTTCTTGTCTTCCTTCTCCTGTCCTGTCAACAGCACTATCCTGCATTGGGTTCAGAGTGGAGGGAGACAGGAGCTTTACAAATCTGGCAGAGGCAACGTGGTGCAAGGTGGCAGAGAGAGGTATGGGTGGTGCTATTAGCAGGACAGGAGGAGGGGCGAGAAGGTGGATCCTCAGCAACCAGCAGCAGTTGCTGCTGACATTGGATTCAGAGTGGTGAGAGGCAGAGGGACTTTGCCAAACAGGGGGTGGAGGATCGGGGCTGGGAAGCTGGATGGGGCAGTGTGGTGGAAGGTGGAAAGGGAGTTTTTAGCATCCATGTATCCAGTTCCCCCCCCCCCCCACTTTCCCAGGTCCTGTGCCCCTAACCTCCACAAATGTGGAGGGCCAACTGCACTTGATAAAAACCATTAAGCATAACACCATTTCTGAGTCATGACTTTGTTCAGTTGAGGACTTCAGAGAGTTCTAGCCATGAAATTTGTGCCCATGTTTTTGTCAGGCTGAAGCTGCAGCTGTGAAAGATATGTTGGAAGCTGGTGTATTGGACACATATCTTGGGAAATTCTGGGCAATCAAGCTGGCAACAAATGCTGCGGTGACTGTACTAAGAGTTGACCAGGTAAGTGGACATAATGGGCTCCTTTTCATACCATATCAACATATTATGCAAACCAGTAGCCTATTGTAACAGTCATACATGCATTTCAGAATTTAATTGTTGTTTGAAGTTCTCCTTTAGGGTTAACTTAATGTTCTGTTATTGTATAGATCAGAGGTAGGGAACATGTGGCTTTCCAGATGTCAGTTCTAGCCAATGATGAAGGCTGTTGAAAGTGCACTTCTACATTTGAAAGGCTACGTGTCAATGTAGAACCTTACTAGACACTGTTGGTAGCAACCCTTAGTGTATTCTGTTATCAGCTGTATACAAAAACATATTAAAAATTAGGTTAATATGCAGGGATTTGTTTAAAGATTAAATTTGCTGGAAATATGTATTTGAATGTGCAATTTCTGTAGATTATTATGGCAAAAGCAGCAGGTGGTCCAAAAGCCCCTAAAGCACCAGAAAACTGGGACAAAGATGACTGGCAAGAAGGCCCCTGAACAGTAGCATGCAGTAAGATTTGGTATCATGTCTTCTATTGACAAGAACAGTCTGCATGAGTACTTTACACTCTGCCTGAATTTGTTGAGTGTTGGCTACATCACCATCTAACAGCCTGCTTAAGACAAGACACTAAGAGTGAAACATATGGTATTATATTTCCTAAAACAGATTAAAATATTATTAAGGAGCTTAATATGCATGATCCCACTTCCTTAACACAGGAATACTGTATTAACTAACATTTTACCTTTTGGGGCTGGTTGACTGTTCATTGTTAACATCCAATACACCAAAAGTATATCTGCAGATATCCATGCTGTACATCTGTGGGGATCTAAATGCATGTGATAGTTACTGCATTTTGGAAGTTGTGGCAGCAGAAATTGCTGCAGAGAAGTAGTGGTCTTTTCCAGAGACCAGGCATCCCCTTTATATTGATCTGAAAATATATTTGGGACACTGCAAGGGTATTGGATGTAGACCAACATTGACGATGGCATCTGGCTCTTAAATGTTTGTGTGAATTGAATGAGAATATATTCTGAATGAGTCTGTTTTACACTGCATGTGAAAAAAAATCCTTTTAGGAAGGTATAAATTTTCTTTCTAAGGAAGTACAGCTGTCCTTCCACATTTGTGGGTTAAACATTTGTGGTTTACTAAGTATATTCTCTAGGCATTTTCTAGGTCCTTCAGTGTGATTCTGTGATATGCTTCTGCCAGAGGTTGACCATAAAATTGTGCTGGCAGACCTAGAGATTCCTAGAGAACTGTTCTCAAGTAATGGACCTATAGTCACAGTTTTTCCACTATCACATGGGTTCTGTGAACCTTCACGAAAGTTGAGGGCTGACTGTACAATGTCCTGAAATATACTTTGCTTTCCGTGTCTCTGTAATAGCTGTCTTAGTAAGCAGGCTATGTCTGTTTAATGAAATAAGAAATATTAATCTACTGTGACATAAAAGGTAGAGAACATAAATTACTTTAGTGTTTCTAGTACTAACTTAATCATAGAATGTGGAATGAATGATAAAGGCACATACCAAATAATAGATAAAATCCAATTTTGCCATGCTTATGATTTGAGTAACTGCTTGCTACATAAATTGGAGGTAACAAATCTAATACCTTTTTCTTGTAGATCATCATGGCAAAACCAGCTGGTGGCCCTAAACCACCAACAGGAAAGAAGGACTTGGATGATGACCAAAGTGACTGAAACAATTTGATGTCTTTTTGCTGGGAGTTGTGTATCTTGTCATGTGTGTAACTTACTTTTAAATTATGAGACTAATCTACTAGCTACTTGTCTTGTAGCATTTCAATAAAGTGGTTTCAGTAAAAGTTGCTTCCACCTTTTCTATTAGAACTAGCTATTTAAAGAGTTTCAAATTATTACATAGATATTGAATGTAACTTGCTGTGTATAAAGCCCAATTGAAATGAGTAGAATATATAAATTCACAGTTCAGAGCTAGTTTAATGTACATTTCCACTGTTCACATTGCAAATTACAAATTGAAGAGCCTTAAGTGGATAGGTCATGCCTTTGGCAGATGTTTCCTCTCTGTAAGGATCCCTTTGATCTGCAAAAGAGGTAATTGCCCTTGTAGCATTAAAGGACCTTCAGAAAAAAAAGGTTGTTGCACTTCAAAAATACATGCTGCCATTCTAGTTCCTCAGCATTTTTCTGGAAAGATTCATCTCTTCCCCTGCTTTAATCTCAAATTGTCTGTATTAACAAGATAAGGGTTGGTTATGAAATAGATCAAAATTGTTCTAAATGATTTAAGCTCTGTGAAGTCGAAAGCTTTCACGCCCGGCATCCATAGATTTTCCTTGGGTTTTTTCCAGGCTCTGAGGCTGTGTTCTGAAATAGTTTCTTTCTGACGTTTTGCCTGCATCTGTAGCTGGCATCCTCAGAGAATGGTTAGGTAGGTGTGTGTGTGGAGTTTATATGCTGTGAACCCCTATAAGGGAGTATATGTAAATTTGTGTAATTGAATGGTTAGTTTCTGGGTATAGATATTGGCTAATGGTTGGTTGATGGGCCATTATCTGCTGGGAATCCCCCTGTCCCTGGGTGGAATTCTTCTGTAATTCATGATGGAAAAAGAGAAGGAACACTGCCATTCCTGGATGTCCTAGTCATCCGCAAACCAAACCAACAGTTAGGCCACAAGATATATAGAAAACCCACGCACACAGACAGATACCTACATAAAAACTACAATCATCACCCAGGACAAAAAAGAAGCACAATAAAAACACTGATAGACCGTGCAAAAAAGATTGTGAACCCCACTACATGGAGGATGAACTGAGGCACCTAAACTGGGCCCTACAGGCTAATGTTTACTCCAGATCAGACATCACAAGAGCAGCCAGGCACAGAAAAAAACACAGGAATGAAGAAGAAAAACAGCCACTTAAAGGAAAGACATTTTTACCATACATCAACAGAGTCACAGACAGAATAGGGAAACTAATGAGGAAACACAACCTCCAATCAAGCTATAGACCAACCAAAAAAATCCCAAGAGATGCTATGCTCAGCGAATGACAAAAGAGACCCTCTCACAGCTGCAGGAGTTGATCGCATACCATCCAGCTGTGGACAAGTTTACATAGGGACCACTAAATGCAGTGTGCAAACACGAATCAAGGAACATGAGAGACACTGCAGACTGGGCCAGCCAGAAAAATCAGCAGTAGAAGAGCATGTTATAAACCAACCTGGACATAAAATACTATTTGAAAACACAGAAATTCTGCACCAGGCCAACAACTATCATGTCAGAATGCACAGAGAAGCTATTGAAATCCACAAAACCTGGACAACTTCAACAGGAAAGAAGAAACCCTAAAAGTAAACAAAATCTGGCTGCCAGTCCTGAAGAACACTAAAATAAGAACACTTGCGAAGGAACCCCATCCAGGGACAGGGGGACTCCCAGCAGATAATCCACCAACCATTAGCCAAACAGACACTAATGAGCCTTGCATTTCTGTACCCGGAAACTAACCATTCAATTACACAAATTTACATATACTCCCCTACAGGGGTTCACAGCATATATACTCCACACACACATCTACCCAACCATTCTCTGAGGATGCCAGCTACAGATGCAGGCGAAATGTCAGAAAGAAACTATTCCAGAACATGGCCTCAAAGCCTGAAAAAAAAAAACCAAGGAAGATTTAAGCTCTGCTGTTAAATCATTGTAACCAAAATAAGGATTTTTCCCTTGGATGTGGCTCAGAACATCCTGAGCTCTTGGGTTGGCTCCTCCCATCACTCCAGGAAGGCAGGAAATAGAACTGAAGAAAGGAGTTCTGGGTGGCCCCAAAGGGGGAGGAGCCAGCCGACATCCAGTTCACTCCAGCAGGACGTCTTTGCCAAGCACTCCATTATTGGCTATGTGGGGCTTCAGACTTTTTCTTTCTCTGCTTGCTGACTCCTTCACCTGTGTGTGTATATACACACACCCTTTCCCTCTCTTTCTCGTCCCTTGCCTTGCTCCCCCTCCTCTCGAGCCGGAGTGACCGTGGTGGCCCTTGGTGACCATGAAAAAGAAGTCATCTAAGGCAAAAGGAACAACTGGGCGACCAGGTTTCTCCCCTGGCTTTGCTCCCCTGCCAAGAGCAGGAACAAACCCAGCCACCGGAGCAGCACAGTACCCTCCAGGGAGGTCGAGGCCATCCCCCTCCCAGGCCACAGCCTTTCCATCAAGCGCAGCCACGACCTGCTGGGGCATGGGATTGCAGATGACACACAGGTGCTGAATGCTAGACACTGGGTGCCCTGGGGACCCCTGCAATGGTGATTGGGGAAGCTGCCTTGGATCTCTCCTTGTGGGTCTGGGAGCTTATACTGAGGTCCAGTCAGAGGGGGAGGAGGACGGCACCCAGTCCTCTGATGAAGCAGTGTCAAACATTTGGGCGACATCCAGTCTAAACAGGAGGAGGAGGAGTTGTCAGCTGATAAAGAGGAGGACAACCATCAGGAGTGGGTCAGTACATGCTTTTTAAAAATTGACCTCTCCACCCTTGTCAAAAAGACTCTGAAGACCCTTGGTCTGCCCCTGGCCTCCATCCCAGATCCCTTATTGGACAAGGACAGGCCTGCCATGAAGGAGGACCTGTGCCCCAGAGCATCCCCCTCCCCACTAGGAAAACCCTTCCCTCCCAACTTTATGCAAGTAGTGAGGGAATGGGACAAGCCTGTGGCCAGCAGGTCTCACCCAAGCTCCACCACAATGCTATATAGCTTCAACCAGCCTTTCATCGAGAAAATACAGGTCCCACCACTGGATGCCCCCATTTCTGCACTCATCAACAGTGTTTTGTAGGGATGAGAAGAGCTTAAAAGAATTCAGAGGATAGGAGGGCCGACACCCTAAACAGAGGTGAGGTCCTATCTCTGACAATCAGGGCGGCTGCATCGGCTTCCATGGTAGCCAGGGCAGCACTTCAATGGACCAGGGAGATCCTGGCAGAAGTTCCAGGGAGAGAGACCAGAGTTAGGGCCTGAATAAGATGCAGAGGGTCATTGCCTACATGACAGATGGGACCCTCGATGCGGTTCAATTTGCGGCCAGAGGTCAAGCAGCAGCGGCACTGGTCAGATGACAACTGTGGCTAAAGAACTGGTCAACTGACTCAAAGTCAAAGCAGAGTCTAGCCTCGAACCCCTTCTTGGGAAAGCTATTTGGAGACTCTAGAACCAATCTTGGCCGAGGACCAGGACAAAAAGACTAGCATTGGGAAAGAAGGAGGTTAGGAAGTTTTTTCAGACAAGGGTGGTCCTTTCATCCCTCCAGGACCCAGTTTATTTCATTTTTTCCAGTCCAGACTCCAGATCTTCCAGACAGTGATGGGAAAAGTTCAGACACCAGTCTAGAAACAATTCCCCAGGATGCTTTAGAAAGCCGCAGTACAACAACACCAACAGGGGCCAACGCAAGACCAAGCATAACTTGACTGCACCAGCAGGGGAAGACTTCAGCGTTTTGTGGCGGAATGGGAAAATTCCACTACAGACAACACCTTTAGTCGGGGATATAGGATAGAGTTCATCCGCAGCCCCCCCGACCATTTCATACCTACGCTGAGCTCAAAAAATCCCATCAAACACTGCTACTGGAAGCCATAGACAAGCTGAGTCTACTGAGTGGCATAGAAGAGGTTCCCAAATCATAGAGAAGGAAAGGGACTTATTCCAACCTATTCCTCATCCCCCAAAAAAACGGCACATGGAGGGCCATCCTCAACCTAAAAGGGTTAAACCACTTTGTCAAGAAGAGGCATTTCTGGATGGAAACTTTGAAGCACATCCTGGAAGCCAACTGACCAGGGGACTTCTTAGCATCCCTTGATTTACAGAATGCATATCTTCATGTGCCTGTTCATCAGGACCATCGAGCCTTTCTCAGATTTTCATACAGCATGGTGCACTTCCAATAGAGGGTTCTGCTCTTTGGGCTGTTATCAGCCCCCAGAGTATTCACAAAGATCACGGTGGCCTTGGTGGCTCAATGGAGAAAGGAGCACCTGCACGTGTATCCCTACCTGGATGACCTGCTGATTCACTCAAGATCAAAGAACCAAGGACTGGAAGACGTGAACCACATCTGGTCCTCACTAGAGAGACACGAATTCCTGGTGAACCAGAAGAAGAGCTCTCCGCCCCCAACTCAGCAAGTCCAGCACCTGGGGGCTCAGTTGGATATGGTCACAGGACTGATGTCACTTCCTTCCAAGAGAATGCCATCCAGAACACAATCCAGGAAGTCCAGAGACAAGAGACTGGACCTAATGAAGTTAGCGCACCTTCAGGGCCTGATGATAGCAGGAATGGTGTGCATCCCATGGACATGCTTCCACCACAGGCCTCTCCAGCAGCTCCTTCTCCCCTTTCAATCAGATACCATGGCCAAACATCACCTCCAAATCAGGGTCCCACTCAAAGTGACCAGACCATTCAGTTGGAGGACTTCTCCAGCAATTACGAGAGAAAGACTCTTCTGGAAGTCAGAACGGATATATGTAACACCAATGCCAATCTGAGAGGTTGGGGAGCCCACTGCAGATCGCTGTTAGCCCAGGGTCCATGGAACCAGCAGGAGACCTCTCAGAGCATCAACTGACTCAAGGTTAGAGCAGTCAGGCTGGCTCTTCACTCCTTTCAACAGACAGTGCAGGGTCATGTGATACTGATAAGGACCAACAACACCTCAACAAAGGCTCACATAAACCGTGAGGGGGGCTCAAGGTCACGTACCCTCATGAAGGAGGCTCAGCATCTACTCACCTGGGCAGAGGAAATCTTCTCTCCCTGGAGGCCAAATACCTATAAGGAGAGCTGAACACCATGGCCGATTGGCTAAGCCGGACGGACATAAACTCAGGGGACTGGAGTCTCCATCCGGAGATATTCAAATTGATCTCAGAGGCTCTGGGTTGCCCAGAAGTAGACCTTTTCGCATCCCTAGTAAATGCCAAACTCCAGAGGGTCTTCTCAAAGTTTCAGGCAGAAGATGCAGAAAGCATGGTCACCGGGACTGCTCTACACCTTCCCCCCAATTCCTCTGATAGCACATTTGCCCTCCAAGATACAGAAGGAGGGCACAACTGTGATCCTTGGCTTGGTCAAGGAAAGCCTGGTACTCAGAAATACTCAACATGACAGAGAACATTTCCATACCAATTCCACCAGATCTTTTGTGTCAAGGGCAGATATGCCACCCCGATCCAGCATGGCTACAGCTTCACACCTGGAAATTGAGTGGGCTTCGCTGAGGATGAGGGACTACTCAACCAGCTGAGTCGAGACCATCCTGGAGGCCATCCACCCTTTGCATCTATTAATGCACCTTCAGGGTTTTCTGCATGTGGTGTAGACGCAAGGGTTTCGACTTCATGGTTGAAGAGATGTCTCACCTAATGGAATTTCTCTAAGAGGGTGCAGACTGTGGACTTCACCCCAACACCCTCAAAAGGCAGGTGGGCTATCATCTCCCTACTGCCACTGGCAAGGGCATCAGCAGTAGCTTCGCACCCCCACCTCCACAAATTCCTAAAGGGCCTAGCAAACCTAGTCCCACCCATAGTGCACCAGTTCCCATCTTGGAACTTACACACAGTTCTAAAAGCACTGATGGTTCCCCTTTTCGATCCCCTGAGGGAGGCCTTTCTTAAGCACCTCTCTTGGAAGATGCTCTTCCTTATTGCCATCACCTCAGTGCGTAGAGTATCGGAACTGGGAGCCCTCTCCGTAAGAGAAGACCAGGGATGACTCCATAGCAATGAGACAGGATCCAGCATTCATTCCCAAGGTCAATCCGACCTTTCACTGGTCACAGGAGGTCATTCTGCCTTCCTTTTGTCCATGACCCTCTACAAAGCTAGAAGGAATTTGGCACACTCTAGACATACGGAGAGCAGTCCAGATCTACTGGAAAAGAACCAGACCCTTCTGACCTTTGGAGACCCTCTTTGTATCATTCCACCTGCGATATTTGTGGAGGAAAGTATCCTCGTTCACCCTGAGCACGTGGATTAAGGCTTGTATGATGGCCTGCTATAAATTCTAGGATGTGCAGTTGCCTGGTCACATCACGGCATATTCTACAAGGAGCGCAGCTTCCACTGGCTTGGACCACTAGTGCCACCTTGGAAGAGACTTGCAGGGTGGCCATGTGGAGGTTAGCCTCCATCTTTATAAGACATTATAGACTAGACAAGTTTCATAGAATTGTAGAGTTGGAAGAGACCACGAAAGCCATCCAGTCCAACCCCCTGCCATGCAGGAATACACAATCAAAGCATCTCTGACAGTTGGCCATCCAGCCTCCTTTTAAAGACTTCCAAGGAAGAAGACCCCCACCTCGCTCCAAACGAGTGTGTTCCACTGCCAAACAGCTCTTACTGTTAAAAAGTTCCTCCTAATGCTGAGGTGGAATCTCTGTTCCTGGAGCTTGCATCCATTGTTCCATGTTCTAGTCTCTGGAGCAGCAGAAAACAAGCTTGCTCCATCTTCAACGTGACACCCCTTCAAATACTTAAAACAGGGCTATCATATCGCCTCTTAACCATCTTTTTTCCAGGCTAAACATACCCAGCTCCCTAAGTCTTTCCTCATAAGGCATGGTTTCCAGACCTTTCACCATTTTAGTCTCCCTTCTCTGGACACACTCCAATTTGTCAATATCCTTTTTGAATTGTGGTGCCCAGAACTGGACATAGTATTCTAGGTTTCAATCAACTGAGACTGCCTTTGGCAGAAGGGTCCTATAATGTGTAGTTGGACCTTTAGTCAGGTTTCGCCAGCACGCCCACCAGGAATAGGGAGGCTTTGGTATGTCCCAAGAGCTCAGGATGTTCTGAGCCACATCCACAAGAAAAAGGAATGTTGGTCTTTTTTGTGATACATTCCTTTTTAATGGATTGGCGAAGAACATCTTCTTGTCCCAGAGGGCGCTGGCAGTGTCTTTCTCCTCAGTTTTTTTTTGTTCCCTTGTTATTGTTGATTGCAATGAGATAGGTCCATCTTCTTTGGCCTTATTTGGACTAGCTTGTTATCCATTGTTTTTATCCTTAATTTTCTTTTTCATCTGGTCTGGAGGATATGCAGCGGTATCGGCTTTGCAATTAACTGAAGTGGTGGAATTGCTCCTCCCCCCTTGGGGCCACCCAGAAGTCCTTTCTTCAGTTCCATTTCCTGCCTTCCTGGAGTGATGTGAGGAGCCAACCCAAGAGCTCAGGGTGTTCTTCGCCAATTGATGGAAATATGAACATATCACAGGCAAGACCAATGTTCCTTTCTCAATGCTAACAGGAGCAAATAGAATATATACTTATTTTGGCCACTTTAACACAAACTTAGGTGTTTTGAGCACACCCATGAAAACTGGACAAATGTGCTTCTGCAGAAATAATATCTGGAACCACACTTGAAGAGGCCTGCTGCTGCTGCTGATAGCAAGCACTCTTTCCTTCCTTAGCTGTCAATGGCAAAGATTTTTTGCTCCTTCTGAATGACTAGCTTTATAGAAGGGGAAATGGGTAACTGGAGAAATCATCCATGCTTAAACATAGCTGATTTCCATAGTTATCTGTTTCCTCCTTTAACTCTACAGATGTTCAAGAAAGGGAGGGAGAGAATTTGCTCTGCTATACCACCGATTAAAAAAAGAAAAGCAGTTGGGAGTGTTTGCTCACTGC
Organism: Gambelia wislizenii; assembly: GCA_030847615.1. Taxonomy (NCBI): domain Eukaryota; kingdom Metazoa; phylum Chordata; class Lepidosauria; order Squamata; family Crotaphytidae; genus Gambelia; species Gambelia wislizenii. The sequence goes on from JAUMIR010000003.1 coordinate 286,439,854, forward strand.
TGTCTGTTGCTAGAGGAAGAGGGTTTTGCTGGCAAGTAGATGTGTGAATTTAGTTAGGCTTATTTTAAACTTAAAATCTTAAATAGAGGAAAGAGCAGGGTGTTTCAGTGTGAAAAAACTTATGGGAGTCAGGTTTTTTTTAAATGTAACTTTTATTAAACAATTATGAGTCATTCAGATTTCAGGATGGGGTGCAACCTTGTGTAGTCTCAAAGGGAGGCTGGGTGGCATTCAACCTTCTAGTCCTGGCCTATGGGAACTGAAAAGAGTGTTTCTTGCAATTTTAAACCAGGAACCAGCACATTTCATAAAAATGTTGTGACTCTCACATCTTTATGATGGTCTTAAGACTTTAATGCAGGCTTTCTTGTTACATGCCTTCAAATCCATTTCAACTTTATGGTGACTTTGTCTTAGGCACTTTTTATCAAGATGTATTCTGGGAAGGTTTGCCATTGCCTTCCTGAGATAGGTCAACTTTCCCAGAGGCGCCCAGAAGGATTTCCATGGCCAAACTGAAATTTGAACCCAGGTCTGCTGGAGTCCTAGTTGAACACTCAAGCCACTATACCATTCTGGCTCTCACATGTTTTCTATTACTTATCTAAAGCTAGAAGGCTTTCTTAAGAGGAAATTAAATGAATTAAATGACAAAGAAGTACTCTTTACTGCATAAAATTATATAGAGAATTCATTTAAGCTACCCTGAGTTAGTTTTAAGGATTTTTTTTTATTTAAAACCAAGAAAAGTAAATTCTGTTCAAAATGCAAATTAAAAGTAGAATAGTCAACAACATAATTTTTTCAAATCCAACTTTTCTTGTGTTCAGATCAATCTTCTGCAGAGCAAAACTCATTAGGTAATTTACAGTAGTCGTTCATAGAATAGGAGATACGCTTGTGCATTCAGCACTTTGGATATAGGCACTGCTTGCACATGGGTGTCACTAATATGAAACCATTGTCCTTTGGCTGATTCAGTATCTGCATCTGCTGGGGAGAAAGGCAAGTAAGTTTGCTGGCCATTAATCAGCAGATTAGTTTTATATGGGTCTTTCAGGATAGGTTCTACTTACTTTGAATCCTGCCATGGAGGACAAGATCAGAAAGTTGGTTGGTAGGAGCTCTTGTCTTTACATAGGCAGTGTAGTGGCCAGATCTCATAGTGCCACCATGTTGAACAATTCCATATAAGGAATACAGGACCCTTGAGCTCCCTTCTGCAACATTCTGTGAAAACACAATAAATCCAAGGCATTTCAAGCAGCTTGATTTCATTTGTGTATTAGCCAAAAAGTTAACTTTTTAAACTTCCTTTGCATATAGTATCATTTTCTACTGTGACTTGATTTGGACTTAAAAAGAGTATCCATCCCGTTAAAAAAGTGGCAATGTTTTTCCTATTAGAAGGAGAGTTTAAAGATATTAGGACACCTAGTTCTTGCTGGAAATGTTTGTTGCAAACAAAATACATTAAAACAGAATTTCATCCAACATATCACATTTTAATCCATAAACTAGGACACTGACTTTTCGGACATCTATATATAGAGGTAAAGAAACCAAGAGTGAGAGAGCACTTAAAGAGAAAGCCAAGGCTATGTGACTGTTCCACAAAATGTATGTTGTCATTGCTAGATAAGGAGAATGAAAACTGAGTGGCTGGATTGAGAGGAAAGATGAAAAATGTGGTCTTTTGGACTACTGTGATTGACAGTGCTGAAATATTTAAGTGGAAATATCAGAAAGACACATGGAGATGCAGGTCTGGAAGGAAAGAGTTCTGGCATTGAAAGGCGTATTAAGTCGTTCTGAAAACCATGGGTCTTGATGAACCAGAGATAGTGTACAAAGAATATCCTGATGACTAAAACACAGTCCCAAAGAGGCCAATAGATGGAGGGAAAGGATAACATTGAAATGCAGAGAACCAACTGAGGAGAGAATCGGAGACACTTAGATTAAAAAGGAAGTCAAGAAAGAACGGTCATATGTATATGCAAAGTGCACAGGCAAGGAGGCTGTTGTGCCTGATACAGCAATTCTTACAATTTTCAGGGGAGGGTGGGTGCATGGGATCAGCCCAGGGTTATGCTACCTAAAATCATACTAGTTTTCGGAACCAGCACTTCTTCACTGAAGGAAGATCATCCTTCTATATACAGTATCTTTCTCCTTCCTGGTCCATGTCTTCCTGCTTCAGAGCCATTTGGTTTCAGCTTAACAGTGACAGTATTAGATGACTTCCTGGCTTAGTAAATAATGTTCTGAGCAAATTCTACATCCAATGTCATGGTCCCAAGGGAAGAGAACAGCTATATTAGGGAGTTAGTTTTGTCTTAAATGGCACAGAACTACAATCAAACCCCAGCGCCTTGATTTGTGTATGCATATTTTATACAAATAGTAAGCACATTTTTATTGGATACACATACTTTATGATTTTATGAATATGAGTTATACTTCTCACATATATAGTGGTTCTTTTTAAAAAGCCCTTCTATGGGAAAAACTGGCTGTTGAGAAATAATGGAAATTAAATGGACTTCTTTCTTCCTTACCTTGCACTTAACTGAGCAGAAAGGAGCCAAATCCATTACTTCAGGAAATTGTATGTGTTTGTTCACTTTTTGGAGATTATATCCAGTCTAGGAGAGAACCACAGAGAGAGATACATAAATAAAATGCATAAAGTGATAAAACAACTTGCTTATCATTTTTGATCTTAAAGGAAATAAATCTAAGTATAAATTTGAAATATTGGCTCAACAACTCAAATATAAACATAATATGCCAGTAAAGCCCCATTTGCTACACTTTTCTAAATGTTAACAAATACTGTCAACCACGCAGACCCAGCACTACAATTATGCAGAATGAGACCGCTGCCTCAGAGAGCAAATAAGTGGTGTGAATCAAACAGCAGTCCTCTTGCCATTCACTGCTCTTGGAGCACAGAACTCTATTCCACACACCCTGCCTTTTGCCCCCTTAGCTAGCTGGTTGCCCTGAGCTGAGGTGAAGCTCATCACAAGTATTAAATTAAGTTTCAGCACTGTCAAGCCTGTCATCTGTATGTGAAACAGGAATAATTATTGTACAAAGTGCCATCTTAACCCAAGCATCAGAACAGCAACAACAGTAGTAACAGCATCCCTGCCTCTTTCCTGGGACATAAGACATAGAGGAAAACGTATATAGGAAGAAATGTATAAAAAGTTATTGTTAAAACTTAAGTTAAACTATCTATTGACTTAACACATTTAAAACATGCCCATTAAAAAGAAATCACTACACTACTGAAAGCCCTTACCTTATAGCCAGGTCCATAAAGCCTGTGGAAAGTATAATGTCTTCATCACCAACAGCACTTCTATTTCTATACCGCTTATCAGTGCAAAGCACTCTCTAAGCGGTTTACAATGTGTTAGCTAATTGCCCCCAACAAGCTGGGTACTCATATTACCGACTTACAGAAGGATGGAAGGCTGAGTGAACCTTGGAGCTCTCTAGGATCAAACCTGCAACATTGTGGCTGCAATACTGGCATTTAACCACTGCGCCACCAGGGCTCCTGGTGGGAGGGAACTGTTCTAGCCTCCTTACTTAAGGAATTCCAGAGCCTAGGAGCAGGTACTGAGAAGGCCTTCTCATGCATTTTCATCAGACATCTCTGTGAGGACGGCAGAACTGAGAGAAGGACCTCTTATGAATTTCAAAGGCTAGGCAGGCTTGTATAGGAGAATGTGGTCATCCAATGGCCTAGATTCAAGCTCATAACAAGCACTCCAAATTGTGGCCAGAAACAGAGTGGTAGCCAGTAGAGCTGCTGTAACAAGGAAGCCATGTGTTCCCTGTACCCAACCCTGGCTAACAGTGTGAAGGAAGCTTTTTGGGCCAACTAAGGTTTCTGAGCACTTTCCAGAGGCAGCCCTGTGTCAAGTGCATTGCAACCATCCAAAATATCTTGAGCTACCCTGTTAACAGAGAGTTTTAGAAATTTTACAAATGAAGTTAACAATACCTGTTGAAATCTTTTTAAATGCAGAGTTAAAATTGGAGGAGCAAGAGAAATAAGCATTTGTTTTTTAGCATTAGTGTATACATGTTTCTTGGCATCTGGAGAAGAGAAAAAAATATGATTTTTGTTATTTTTGTTTAACTGATTTCTATACCATTTCCCATACCCAATGCTATGTTCAAGTGACATACAGAAAATTAAAGATTTTTTTAAAGAAAATAATGCTATTTGTTGAAAAACTGTTCTTAACTTTGCATATAACTAATAAAAGAATCAGGAACAATCCATTCAGATTAAGCATTGAGTCCCACGGATTTCTGCATAATGTGGAGAGCAGGCAGGTCTCCTTCCAATGCTTTGGACTACTATTCCCATAGGTTGTAGGCAGCCTGTATATTTGTTAGGGATTATGGGAATTGTAGTCTAGAATATCTGGAAGACACTGTTGCCTATCCCTGATGTAAACAACTAAACACAGGTTTATCTATCCACAATACTCAATCCAATTAAGTCAAATACAATAAATGGAATTTGCTTCAGCTTGATTGAAAGTACCACCATTTATGTTATTCTCTTTCTAAATTTATGATAACTGGAGGATTTCGCTCTAACATATTGACACTGTGACCTGAAAACAAATTAACATACTAAGAAGGAGAGTCTCTGAACACATGAGCCAGTTCTGTATTTGCTTTCATAAGAACCACTGTGTGTTCAGGTCTTGGCAATGATTTTGTTCTTGGATTTTGTTCGCTATTGCAAAACTACTACTGACTACCATCCAGTATTAAAATGTATGTGTTTTTAATTGTGAAATCTACTTTTCCTTGATAACATACAAAGCATCATTATTAACTTACCTTGTGGGAAGAGAGAAGAAATGCATAGAAGAAATGGCCAGCAATGGCACTGAAGCCCAGGGTTAAATACCATACCTTTGGGCAGCTGTCACTACCTGAGAAGCTGGAAGCTCAGTCATATGGGGAAGCAATGTTTGTTATGCCAAACCCTACTCCAGTGGTGCTCAATCTTTGGTCCTCCAGATGTTTCACCCTACAACTCCCAGAAGTCCCACTCAATGATCAATAATCAGGGATTCGGGGAACAGAAGTCCTAAACGTCTGCAGGACTAAAGGCTGAGAGTGTCTTACTCCCATCTGATCATTTGCCTAAACAAATGGTATGCAAAAGCATGAAAAGCTTAAAATTTGTCATTATCAAAATTGCTATCCTCACTCAGCTTTGACTAAGTTACCCATCTTCAACTAAACTGCATACTCACTTGAAAACTGGCAACAACGATGCTTTAGGGTAGGGTTTCTCAACCAGGGTTCCATAAGATATAAAACATTTTTTGAGCTGTAGATATAAAAATGTTTAGGCAGGGGTTCCCTGAGACCTGAAAATTGTTTCAAGGGTTCCACCATGGTAAAAAGGCTGAGAAAAAGGCTGCTCTAGGACCTGTCTACACTGTAGAAATACAACAGTTTGACACCACTTTATCCATCATAGTTCTATCATTCCTCTTAATTTTGAGATAAAGGTAAAGCATACAAATGTAATAAATAATCCTCATCCTCCATGGGAATCCTGGTATTTGTACGGTAGTTTGGTGATGTATTTAGTCTTTTCTATCAGATAACTCTGGTGCCTCACCAAACTACAAATACTAGGTTTCCATAGGACAGAATTATGGAGGATAAAGTGGTGTCAAACTGCTGTATTTCTGTAGTGTAGACAGGCCCCTACACTTCCTTATGACAAGGCTACATGAAAACCACCTCATACTTTAATAAAAACCATCTCATACTTAAATAAAAGCTAAACATGTACTTCCTACTTCCTTCTACACTCCAATAAAACAAGTGCTCTGTGAAGTTATTTATACTAAGTTGTCCTGATAAGGGGGAAAAAAAAGATTGCTTTAGAAGAGAACAATTTGGCATACTTTTTCCAGCAGTCTTTGGTTCACAAAGTTGCCTGTGTGTGCATACATCACAGAGGAGTTTATTGTTCTCACAAAGTTTCTCATTACGAGTGAATTGGTATAAGCAATGAAGGATTGAACCTTCTTCTGTATCCATTGCTTTCCTGTTTGCAAGAGTACAAAATGCTGTTTCTGGGTCCTCATTCACTACTTTGTACATTTTTGTCTCTGAATTATAAAGCTCGCTAAAGCTATCTGTATCATCATCAGGTTCTTCATCCAAGGACAATTTATGAAAGCCATTGGCAGTATCCTCATCTTCCTCAATACTATCTTCTTTGAGAGACAAATGATCAAATTTATTGACACACTCTACAACAGAAACCAAGCTTTCTGAAGAAGCATCCATGTTAACATCATTATTTGGCACTTGCTCAGAAGTCTCTGCATTTCCATTGTGCTTCTCTATATTCTGGGTTTCAGTTGTTATATCATGCCCATTTATACTGTCTCTTTGATCAACACAAGGCTCTTCACATGAGTTCAATGGCTCTTCCTCTTGCTTTAAGCAAGTCACTCCAAAGTGACTTTCAATGGTTCCTGTTCCATTGCTACAATCATTATCAACTTCTTTTTTTTCAATTGCACAGTTGTCTGTTAGTGGGATCACCTTTTCTTGAAATTTTTGCTGACGGCGGTGGTTCTGTCAAGTAAAACACACCATGCGTTAAGAAAGGATATCATACAGAAAGTTAAATTAATTTCTGCCAGGCACAACAGATATAAAAGACATGACTTATCATGTTATGATGGATATGTCATGGTTAGCTATGAGCCTGCACTGCTTCAACCCCTAATATACTAGAATCTGCTATAGCACTTACAGTTTCTGAGAACACTGTGGCATTAAATATGTATGCTTGTTAATGGAGCAAATGATAGTATTCAGAAACTACTTTTTCTCTAAAATGCACATCAAAAAACCATGGTCAAATCCTTCTTTAAGGGTATACTACAGTTTGAGAAAGTCACAAGTGTGCTACACTGCCATGCAACCACAAACCATGGCCAGGATCCAATGAGACAAGGGAAAGGGGGCAATTTCACCTCTCTGTGTGTGCTCAAATCTGCTCCAGAGGACAAGGAAACTCTCTACAGAAGAGCTTCTGATGGTGGAGAGGGCTGCAGAAGTGAGAGGGTATACGAGAACTACAGTCACAGCACTGGAGGCAGGCCTATGGTTTATCACAAACTTGGAATGTTTTTCAGAAAATGAAGCATCCAAGGTGAGGAGAAGAGAGAGAGGACATGAGACCCAAGCTCACCACAGTTCATTTATGCAATTCTAAACCAGAAATGGGACAATGTGTGATAACTCAAATCTGGTTTTGCAGCCTCAGGAGCACTGAAAAACCAAAAAGAAATAAGTTTTGTCTTCTCTTAGCCATTCAGCTTCCCATACCCCTTCCAACAGACTTTGGAAATGCCCTTATGCTCCCTAGAAAGTGTTTGCAGAAAAAAAAATGGAATTTGTGTATGTAGAGGTGCAACAGGGGGATGCAGCCCCTCATGTCTTGGGGGGGGGGAGGGGGAGATACTGCATCCCTTTAGCCTCTGACTGTTGCCCACCCTCTGTTTACAGATTTCTACTCACTTCATTACTAACCTTTGCTTGCTTTTTGGCCATTTTTTTTGCCTTTTTCTGAAGGTGCTTACTTGTACCAGGAATGTCTTCTCGATCCTTCAGATAACAGTCATTTTCTACGTTGCCTTCATCATCTTCAATCTCATTTTCCTGTAACTTTTTAATATTTTTCTCACCTGTTTTTTTCTTACTACCCTTAAAAAGAAAAAAAGAGAGCAGTTTGACAGGTATGGGATAGTAATATTTGAATACAGTTCAATGAAGGTTTTGCAACTGGCATATCTAATGAGTGTAAAAGAAAAAATTAGAAGAAAAAAAATTAACTGAAACTGTTAATGCTTACAATAGTTTGTTGGGAAGTGGAATTTGGACTCAGTTTTCTTGCTTTTGTTCAGGTCCTGAAAGCATGTGCCAAGCTTTCTTTCACAAACAATTCACACACACCGCCACATATTTTTGTGAAATTATCTACCGCAATAAACATACAATGAAAGTAGGAGACATTCTGCTATTACAATATGTATAATTTGTTTATTTCATCACCGTTTGACACATATACATGTACGTATACATACAGAAGGAGCCCTGGTAATGCAGTGGTTAAATGCCTGTACTGAAGCCACAATGTTGTAAATTTGATCCTAGAGGGCTCCAAGGTTCACTCAGCCTTCCTCCCATAGGTCGGTAAAATAAGTATCCAGCTTGTTGGGGGCAATTAGCTAACATGTTGTAAACCACTTAGGGAGTGCTTTGGCACAGATAAGCAGTATAGAAATAGAAGTGATATAGCTATTGCAATTTGCCTGACTTGGTGAATCCCCCACTTTTACTTCAGAACCTTTCTTCTACTCCCGGAAAGGTCAAAGACTTCTCAAGGTCCACATATGTAGAAACTTTGGGATCTCACCCAATAAAGTTATAGGTGTCCTTTATACCTGTCCTCATAACATATTAGCACATACTACCTTCTTTCATATTCTTCTTCCATTTTTGCTGTTTTCAGAATCTTAACAACACAACACACATTGTACAATTTAAAAGCAAGGCACACACCTTTATGCTTACCTGATCATTTAAAACTGGAAGTGAAAGATCAAGGAACGACTCATGCACTAATGAAACCTGAAAAAATAGATAAACATTTTAGCCTATTACTAGGAAAACTATCTGAATTTAAGGGATCTTGCATCTTAGTGGCAGAAAATATAAACTTAGATGTTCTGTTCAGAGCTTGCAGCTCCTGGTGAAAAAAAGTCCCAAACTCCAATGTTGTTGGGGAGCGCAGGGAGTTTAAAGCTAAAATTAGGCATTTAAGAATAATTAGCCTTATCCCAAAAAAGTAGTTAAGCAAGATATCACTACTGATTGATCTGCTTTGGCCTCTGTTCTTCTGGCTGAACATAAAAAAATAGGAATCGCTAAAAATTCCCCCCCGAATAACTTTCTGTCATTTTATTCCAAAGCAAAAGGAACTTTGCTTTGTAAATTAAAAGAATACTCAGAGCACATTCAAAACTGCTTTTTTACTTTCTTCAGTGCCTCCATTCTTTCCCCATTTCAAACCTGAAAGAACAAAAAGGCTGACTAAGAGCAGACAAAGGTTGGATTGTGATGGGAAGGAAGAAAAGTCAAGAGCATTTTTTATTTTTTTGGGAGAGAAGAAAGATTATTTTCTAGTCTTTTTAACCCATTTTGAAAAGAATGTTTGCACTGCTTTCCAGGAAACCATTATAAATTTTTGGACAGACTCCATCAGGGAATTCAGGCTTATGCAGAATGATACCATATGTGCTATTAGCCATTTTCCTTAATTCTGTGGGAGAACCAGACTGCTTCTTGCTGAGTGGAAAGTGAAAGATTTTTTGCATGTGTTCTCAGAGGCACTTTTAGTATATTCTTGTTGGCAAATCAAAATACTTCTTCTGTACTAAAGCTGGACCTAATTTGCAGACCAATGTATAAGGTAAACCACTCAACTGGAACAAAATGGAAACCCGGACAAACACTGGTATATAGGGCACATTACATGAGATTAAGAGTTGGGAACCCACTGTTGACCTTGGACAAGTCACACACTCTCAGCTCTCAGAAAACCCTGTGATAGGTTCGCTTTAGGATTGCCAGAAACGACTTGAAGGCACACAGCAACAAGGCTAACTGATGATACCTAATGATTCCACTTTCTGTGTTCTGTGATTGTAATGATAAAATTGAACACAGTCTTTTAACTGATCTTAAGCCTAATGTATTTGCATGAATTTTTTTCCCTTACAAATAATTTATTTTGCTTCTGTTAATTATGAGAGAGAGGAGCCAGAAAATATCCCAGGCATCCAAATCACTGGATATGTATTCAGCAATTCTTCTGACTTCTGAGATTGTTCCTGGAGACTAACAGAACTTGCACCTGCAAAACTGTCCCTTCCTGCCTCTACAGTTACTGAGATGCAGATCATTTGAGAAAACCCAAGCCAGCAGAGCCAGATCCTATGCCACCCCATTGGTGACCAAACATACTTTTATGGTCCTGGATGAGAATTATGTGACCCTCTAGGTGTTATTGAACTCCAAGTCTTGGCAGGCTCAGGACAACACAGCCAATAGCAAGGAATGCTGGGAATTGAAATTCAGCAACATCTGTAAGGTTGCACGATTTGCACCCCTATTTTGGACTATAACAAAAAACAAGGCCACTCACAGTTTGGCACTCCTCACACATGATTGTACTTGTTAGCTCGCCTCCAAAAATACGATCTACGAAGGTCTGTGTTAACTTCCTTTTTTCATACTCTGAAATGTCAGAAAATATATTGATAAACCAATCAAACTTTTTAATCCTAACATATGCAGTTGTGTTATTACAATACTGAACTGGTCATGTTCACATGTCACACTAAATTTTGATTTATATTGTGTATTGCTTTAGTCATGAATTGACCCGCAGATGACCAAGCAAATGATAATTTATTTCCCCCATTTCTGTCCTGTTTTTCCTCCATTTTGTCAACTCCTGTTTCAGAGGAATTGTTGAGAAAACAAGCCAGGTACAAGCCACAGTTCAGACACACAAAAAGCCAAGTTGGGGCGGGGGTAAGAGTAACTCTGGCTCTAGATATTTTTCAACTGCAGCTCCTACAATCCTTCACTGTTAGTAATATTGCCTAGGACTGATGCGAGCTGTCGTCCAACAATATTTAGAAGGCCACTGTTACCTAATCCTAACTTACAAATCAGAGTTCATAAGCCAACAATAAACCATGGCTTATATTGTTGTCTGTGGGTGGGTAATAAATAACATTTTGTTTGCATGGATTCAGGCACAAGTCAAAATTCAACAAATCACACTTGGGCTGTTACAAGTGAACCTAATCACTGGATAGAAAAGAAGCTGTACACTCTACCTAGAGAACATAATAAAGACATTATAGCTCCTGACTAGGGAAGAATGGAGCTGCCAAATAGTCTCAAATGATATTGTGAACATTTTTGCTATTAACTGTTCCTTTTCCTTTTCAAATTCATAGGGCAGAAAGTTTAGGCATGACAAGAGGATGCTTCCATATGGACCTGGGGTGTGAAGGCAAACTGAATAATTTACCCCTGCACTCCATCACATGGTCTTCCCTAGAGAACAACCTGACTCCCAAGTGTAGTTTTTATGGAAAATGTGCAGACATGTCTCATGAACCATTTGGATCCTAGACAGAATCCAAGAAATGTCCAACAGATAGCAACAGTTACCTCTGAGCTTCTTTTTTAGCTCTTCATTTTCTTTGTCAGCAGAATTATTCAGGGCCTTAAAAATCCCAGCACAGATCCGCTAGAGAATATAATTTTATATGTTTTGTAAAAGTAAGGTGTCAGGCCTTTTTGAAGTTCAGCCGCCATATAATAACAATTAAACAGAAATAGAACAATCAAACACAAATGATTCTATCAATAAATATGCTATGGTACCCATTTTTCCTGAGCAGATTGTTTTAAATGAAGATTATTACCCACAAACATGGATTGAAGAACTATGTCTTCAATCCAGTGGAGGCTTCCATGGACACAAGAATAAGGGAGAGGGTTTTTGACAATTTCCATGGGCACTGAAGCTCCTGGCACCACTTCTCCTGCTGTTCCAGAAGTTCCCCAACCCTCCCAAGCAGATTTGAATGGGAAAGGATGCAGGGAGTAAGGGGAAATAATTGAAGATGACAGCCCTCCCCATTTCCTTGATGGAGATCATTGCTGGAGGGACACCCAACTGGATGCAACCCATTTATATAAATCTGGTCCAAGATACCTGACTTTTATGCAGGGGCTCTGATAAGTGTAAATGACAGAATCCCAAAGATGACGGTACTTATATTCTACTGAAATCAATGGTAATAAAATTAGTTGTGATGACATTTTTGCATCCGTAAAAAGAATAACCCTAATTTGTTGGGAAAAGGTTGCCTTTTGAAAATATGAAAGATGATATATTGTTCCTTTGCACGATATAGTTAGACTGTTCACAGTAGTGAGAAAAATATTCTTTGCTAAATTCAGAGATATATCTCTATTTTATTTCTGAAGCTATCTCTGTCTGTTTTATATATATATTGACGTTCAATAAAATTATTATGTAACAATAATAGCCCAACTGTAAATCAGTTAATTATTCAGAATTAAGCATGAGTTTATTCCCCAGTAGGGATGTATAGGACTGCAATCTAAACCTCATCCACTATTTCTATGAGAACTCACAACTGGATTTTGTAGGATGAACTTCTCAATGAACTCACTCTCCTCAACACTGGTAGTTGACAAAAGAGGATATAAAATTCCAGCAGCCACCATATCAATCCTGATTAGATACCTACTTGGACTTCTTCTGTTCGCATTCCATCTAGTAAGTAACGAAGCAGCTCCTGGCTGTCCTGTTGCTGATACCCTTTAAACCGTATGGCTCTGAGTAAGAAAGAAAAAGTATGTTATGTGGTCACAGTATAAAGCAGGTATCACCTTATGGTTACTAAAATACAGAGTTTGTGGACAAACAGCTGAAAACCAGGGCAAAAAGCTTGACAATTAAGAACAAATTCTCACATAATTTGAGATGTCCCAGGTTTGTTTATTTTTTTTATATTTGTGCCCCAGGAAATTGTAAACAGCATTCTGGAAATGTTGAAAGTACATGTATCATTGCACGGTCCCCATGATATTTTAGTATGTGATGAAAAAGATTGCAGAGGTGGTTTCTTCTAGAGACTTACAGCACAAACTTAGGTAAGTCTGTTTAAAAATGCCACTTACTTCCTGTTAAGTTTGTACAGGATTGCAGACTTCAGATTCTAGAATCATTTGATGCCTGAATTGTCTGAGGGCAAGATCCAGTAGTGGACTTTTCCTAGCAGAGAAGTGAAATCCACTGACACTGATAGACGACCAGTTCCTGCTTCCCACTGCACCTCCTGTGAACCCAAAAATTTAGTTCTGGAAGGCTAGAGTGGGTTTTGGCACAGAATGGAGGGCTGAAGGGTTAGGGAAAGGGAAGAAAGCTCTAAAGATTCGGTGCAATTTTGGATTTAGTCCCACTGATGTTCGTAAGGGAATAGCAATTAAATAAGTTTTAAATAATTAGGTCAATTCACTATAAAACAACTAATACATGTACTAAGTTAGTTTTTCAATATTATTAGGGAAATACTTTATAGGGCGATACTCACTTTTTACAGACCTGGGAGAAGAGTTCTTTAGGAGTCACGATTCCCTTTTTTGTCTCTTGCATTTCTGTCAGAAACTGGCACATTGCTAAAGTAAGTGGTCCTGGCTGATTCAGTGTAACTACCAGGGGTTCCTGAACAACGCACAAAGAAAGCAGTTGTATTACACATTTTAGGCAACAACTTTGCTAGTCAATACTCTGAACAGGGAGAGAGACAACTCCACTCTCCTAAGTAAAGTCATTATATTATTTTGTAAATTTAATGAACCACATCTAATGTAGTGTTCACAAAAGAGCACATTCTCACAGAAGGAATGTTGTTCCCTCTCTACACCACAGACTACTTTGGCCCCAACAAACGTTTCTCATAAGGGTCAGAGAGCTCTGAGGAAATGATCAGGAGTTGGTGCAGGGGGGATTGTAGCAGAAGGAGGGAACTGTAGAGGAGATGTCATGGGAATTTACAGTCTGGCTCAGAAAGGAACACCAGGGGTGGTGGAGGACGAATGTGTGTCTTAAAATCCAAATGAATTTTAAATTTTGAATTTTAAATTGTTTTACTATGTATTGGTTTTCATAGAATCATAGAGTTTGAAGAGACCACAAGGGCCATCCAGTCCAACCCTCTGCCATGCAGGAATACACAATCAAATCATTCCCGACAGATAGCCATCCAGCCTCTGTTAAAAACCTCCAAAAAAGGAGACTCCACCACACTCCAAGGCAGTGTATCCCACTTCTGAACATCTCTTACAGTCAGGAAGTTCTTCCTAATGTTTAGATGGAATCTCTTTTCCTGTAGTTTGAACCCATTGCTCCATGTCCTAGTCTCTGGAGCAGCAGGAAACAAGCTTGCCCTACCCTCAGTATGACATCCCTTCAAATATTTAAACATGGCTATCGTATCACCTCTCAACCTTCTTTTCTCCAGACTAAACATGCCCAGATCCCTAAGCCACTCCTCATAGGGCATGGCTTTCAGACCTCCCACCACCCTGGTCACCCTCCCCTGGACACATTCCAGCTTCTCAATATCCTTCCTGAATTGTGATGCCCAGAACTGGACACAGTATTCCTGGTGAGGTATGACCAAAGCAAAATACAGTTTTCTTTGTTCTTTTAAATTGATATTATGTGTTTTAATGCATTTATATATTTACTTTGTGCAAACAAAATAAACAAAATGTCCAAACCAAAGATAATATACTTTGTCTTTATGTTTTCTAACCTGTGCCCTGCAGAGATTTTGGACTTTAATTCCCCTCATCCTAAATCAGAATGGCTAGCGCTCAGGAGTTCTGAGGAGTTGTTGTTCAAAACATCTGGAGAGCTGTTTCTCTGAAGACACCAGCCACAGATGCAAGTGAAACTTCAGAAATAAACTCTTCCAGAACAAGGCCTCACAGCCCAGAAAAAAAAACCAAGGAAAATCTATGGATGCCAGTCATGAAAGCCTTCGACTTCACATCTGGAGAGCTGTTCCGGAAGGCTGGTTTTAATGATGGTTTGTGAAAGCAAGCCATCTTAAAAAGAGGTTATGAATCTGGCTTTCCTTTGTAAATCATACATAATACAAGCATAATTTGTCTAAGTCCAGCCATAACATGAAAGTGCAGTTCATAAAAATAGATACAAAAGTTTCTGGTCTCCTTGTGGTCACACCAGAAGAGGAGAGGAGAGCACAAAAGGCTGAGGCGTTTTCATGCAGTACTAAACCACAGTCATAGTTATTGCTTTGGCCACCTCCTAATTCTAGATACCCCTCAAAGAGTCTGCAGAAGTATAATTTAAACTTGAAGCAAGAAGTTTCTTAAAGTACTTAAATCCACCTCTTAATTATTTAAACACCACAAAATAGCAGCATACATACTGTTATTGAAAATTCTGGAGGCTCAATCATAAGGGTGGAATCAGCCATTTTAACCTCTTTTAAGAGCTCTCTTAGAGCAGGGGTCTGTGATAAGTTCTGTAAGGGAAAATGAACAAAGTGTTAGCCAGTTTGAAGATGTCTACAAGCTGAAATGAAAAGCTCAATTTTTAGTCCCTTGGGTCTGTTATTATGGCTAATATGGTTGCATTGTTGAAGTTTCCTTTTAATTTTTGGAGATGATTACATTGTACAAATTTTGTTTTATTACACTGCTGTGGAAGGATAATGTAAACACTTAATGAAACAACAAACAAATCTGTATTTATGCTCCAAAGAAACAGCAGGGTTCTAGAAAACGGAAAAATATGTATAGCCTGCTTCAAAAGGAGATTTTAAGTTCAAGAAAGGCAGAGATATGCATCATAAGGATGCCTGCGCTTTTTGATTCTTTAATATTTGATGTTGCTTGTTATCCTGAGGATTAATCATTTATTTTCCAATGCAAATGAGCTTTTCAAAGGAAAAAAACAGTAAAAATAAAAAAGTTAAAAATTACGTTAGCAACAGTATGTTAATAGCAGCCTCTAGCATACAGAGATGGTTTGTGCAATGAAAAGAACACAATGTCACAGAATTTTCAGGACCTCCCAATTCCACTTCACTTTCACAATTTCCTCCAAGAGGGCCCTTCAACCCGAAAGAGTGATTTGGAGTATAGGGGAGCTATGAGGGTAGTAGTGGGGAGAGGGGCAGGAAAGTCACATTGTGCAACCAGTCTCATAGCTAGTTTATCTGTTGCTCCAATCTAGAGGAAAACACCACAAGCCCAATTGCTGCTTAAAAAGAAAAGTCTTAATTGTCCATCTAAACAGAAGCTGGCAAATTAAGACAGATAATTAATTTGGTCAGAGATTAGGCTGCAACAAAAAAATCTCTACCAGCCGCCAAATGCACTGTAACCTCTGAAGGATACAACACATATCGTTGGGAATTAAAATCAAATGCTTCTTAATGAAGGTAAAGAGCTTAACTAGCTCTTACTTGCAACTTAAGAGATTTAATCAAGATAAGAAAGAACTAGCTAGTGAGGTTGGAGAAAACACATTTTACTTAGAACTGTGTAAAGAAAATGATCATGTAATTTAAAAAGTCTATAAATACCTTTTAAAATTAGAGACACACGATGAACTGGTAAGGGATTATATGATGAGATAGGCCCAAAATTTTGGGCATAATGTTAAAATGGATGTGTTGTGGGAAAATGTAGACCAAAGATGTAAAATTTACATTGGGTAGTAATTTAAAGGAAAACATGTCAAGATGATGTATAGATGGTATTTAAGTCCAAATAAATTGTCAAAAATGTAGCAAAACCATGTTGGAGATGGCAAGAGTAGGAAAGTTTTCTTTCTTTCATATATGATGGTCTTAGAAGAAAGCAAAGTGTAAGTCAAAAAAATTATTGCAAAAACTTGACCCCCAAAACCTGGGCTGACTTGTATGCAGGTCAATACGGTAATCCTGCTTGAAAAAATGGTGATGGCAGCTCTTTGGGCTTTCTCTGCTATGATAGGGAGGGCAGGTTTGGATACATCACTGATTATGGAAGAACGGATTGTTAAATTTGCTAAGGTGTCAAGCTAATGTGGATCTTAAATGAAAAGCCAACTTAAGATTTTCTGAAAGACTGGAAATTGTTTATGGTTTTTTTGAGCCAGAAAAATAGTAATGATACAGTAATTTGTGGCTACGAGTAGTAACAATCCTAGTAGGATTATTTAGTTAGATCTCTGATGGTAGAATTATATTAGTTCTTTTGTTTTGTGGACATTTCTTCTTAATAATTCATTACAGTTTAGATGAGGAGAGGTCAGAGCCTCATGATGTGTTAATAAGTTAGCAGTAGTTAGTATTTAGTGTTTACTTTAATATGGTGCAGTAATCGTAGTGTTAGGTTAGTTTTAATTGTACAGTTGTCCCTTCATATTCGCTAGGGTTTGGTACCAGGACCCCCTGTGGATACCAAAATCTGTGAATACTCAAGTTCCATTATATGAAATAGCATAGCAAAATAATAAAATGGCAAAATCAAGGTTTGCTTTTTGGATTACAGTTGTCCCTCCACATTCGTGGGGGTTAGGTTCTTGAGACCCCCGCGAATGTGGAAAAACCGCAAATAACAGACACTACTCCCGCCCCCCCCCAGAGGGAGGCAGGCAGCGGGAGGGTGTGTGGCCAGCCTGGCTGGCCTCTCCGCAGCCTTTCTGAGGGGACTCCAGGCCTTAGAAGCCCCGGAGTCCTCTGAGGAAGGCCTCTCCCCAGGCAGGCAGCCACCCCTTGCGATTCACCAACTCACACGGAGGCTCCTTGCAGGTTGGGGAATCGCGGGAGGTGGCTGCCTAGCTGGGGAGATTCCCCAGTCAGCCAGCTTCGGAAAGGCTTCAGGAAGGGTGGCTGGCTGGAGCGGGGAAACTTTCCAGCCACCATCCGCCCTCCCCGAAACCGCGATTGGGAGCCCAATCGCAGCTTCGGGGTGGGTGGGTGATGGGGGTTATCTTATACGGCGAGTATATCTCAAACTCTATATTTTTAACTTAAAAATGGGGGGGGGCGTCTTATAAGCCCAGTAGTCTTATATGCCGTATATGGAACTCTGGTGGCACAGTAGTTAAATGGCAGTACTGTGGCAACAACATTATGTTCGATCCCAAGGCCTCCAAGGTTCACTCAGCCTTCCATTCTTTCATAGGTCAGTAAAATGAGTACCCGGCTAGTGGGGGCAATTAGCTAACACACATTGGAAACGGCAGATACAAATACTTAAATAAATTATACACACACACACACACACACAAACACACACACAAAGTTGCACCCCTGTATCCGCAGGGGATTGGTTCCCCCTGTGGATACTTAAATCCGCAGATAACATGAAATGCCGGACTCCTTCTCCCCCACCCCCAGTCCACTCCGAACACCACAGTCATCCTGGAGAAGGGAGACAAGTTCTCTCCTCCACCTCTCCCTCCCCCCATTCACCCCAGCCACTGCCTGCCGCCGCCACCACCATCATCCCGGGGAAGGGAGAAGTGAGGCAAGTTCTCTCCTCCACCTCTCCCTCCCCCATTCACCCCAGCCGCTGCCTGCCACCACCGCCGCCACCACCACCATCCCGGGGAAGGGAGAAGTGAGGCAAGTTCTCTTCTCCACCTCTCCCTCCCCCATTCACCCCAGCCATTGCCCATCGCCAATTGTGGATAACTGAATGAGCGGATGGTGATTTAGCAGATACGGGGGTGCTACTGTGTATACACACACACATGCATTATTGTGTATACACAGCATTTTCTCTCATTTTCCTTTCTCCCTTTCTTTCTTGAATATTTAATGTGTTTTGTATTCTTGTATTGTGTAATCTCAAATATTAATAAATAGTATAAAAAGGGATACAACCCATAGACCAGAGTTTCATTACTAACCTCAAAAATCCAGTAAGTACATAAACATGTTTAGTGCTGTACCTAGAAGAAAGGCTATAAAGAACTTTAAAAACAATAACTGTGTCAGAAACAGAACCAATAAGTAACAGTAGTTCTAATGACTCCTCAGTACAAACAGGAGAACAGATATACTAGAGATCTGGTAATCTCAGCAATTTCTTCCTTACCTGCAAAACAGCATTAAAGAAACATGTGTTTCCCAGGTTGCTGAGACCCTTCACTGACAATTCTCCATTGCCATTTACATGAACCTTGTTATCTTTGAGCAAACTCTCCTTTTTCTCCTTCTCTTCCTCATTTCTGTGATCTTTTACTTTTTTATTTTCTACTGGTTTGTTTCCTTCATCTTTAGACACTGAAATGAAACAGTTTGATTTGAATTTTAAAATAAAACAGTTAAGATGTGATGAAAGCACAGTGACAATCCAATCACAAGATGTAGCACTTATAAACACTACTTAGAGCAGAAATGGGTATTATGAAACAAAACACCAGAGTCCTGGATTCAGCCCTGAACCTAGATGCTCAAGGAAAATTTAATGTGGCTTGGTAGGCATATCGTAATAGATACATTATACATAGTATTGTTTTAAACCAGAAGTACGAATGATGTGACCCACCAAATATTGTTGGACTGCAGGTCCCATCAGTCCTAGCCAGCATAGCCAGTAGTGAGAAATGGAAGGAGCTGCAGTCCAACAATTTCTGGAGGGCTGCATGATTCCTCATTAAATTTTCATGAAAGAAGAACTTTATTGGTGCAGAGGAAAAATAATCAAATGTATACACAGTACCCTAAGTACCCTAAAGGCACCAGATCCTATTTGATCTCGGAAGTTAAGCAGGGAGACTGCCAATGTATCCCAGGCTATATTCCAGAGGAAGGAACTGGCAAAACCACCTCTGAGGATTCCTTGCCTAAGAAAACCCTATGAAATTCATGGGGTCGCCATAAGTCGACAGGCACAGACACACAAACATATAGATGAAGTTTAATAATGATGGAAATTCCCAGCCTGCAATTTCAAAAGCAACCATTTTAATCATGTGAAACCACAGCTGCTACTACTGAGAACAAAGTAGGAGAATGGAACATTGGTACTCACCGTGATGGTTCCTTTTCAGCAGCTGTGGGGAGGGAATCCTTAATTTGGGTTTGGCTCTGCCACCAATCGTGACAGGCAGGGCAATCACCAAATAAAAGCAGAACATACACTCCAGGAGGGAGAGCCAACCCCAACCCTTACCAGAGATGAATAACAAAACTCCGCCATCTTACATAAAATGAAATAACCACATTAAGGGAGGGAAGGATTCCCTCCCCACAGCTGCTGAAAAGGAACCTTCATGGTGAGTACCAATATCCCATTTTCCACCAGTGTGGGGACAGACTCCTTAATCTTGGGACCTCCTGAGAGGCCCAGAGTTCCTGGACAGAGTGCTGGCCAGCCGGCACAGTGAGATCTGAAGTAGCCTCCTCCTCCTCAGAGGAGAGGTCTGCAACAACAGGAAACTTCCAGTTGAGAACAGCCATCCTCCCCCAGAGCATATATGTCTGAATTTGCTGGAGCAAAGAAACCCTGACCTGCACCCTGGCACGGCAGGACAGAACTGGGAAGGGTTGGAGTTGGTTCTCCCTCCTGAAGTGTATGTTGTTTTTATTGGTTGATTGCCCTGCCTTGTCAAAATTGGAGGTGGAGCCAAACCTAAGATTAAGGAGTCCCTCCCCACACTGCCAGAAAAAGGAGACTGCATTCATATTCAGAAAGCATGTTAAATGACTATGGCACCTGCAATTTTCTTAAACATTTGGATCAGAGAGCAGGGATGGAGGGTAAGAGAATCCTGGGGAAACTTTATGATATTAAAAATGGTCAGTTGGGCCAACAAATATGATAATCGATTAAGAGTCATCTTGAAGCATCCAAGTGTATGACACACTACTTTTTCTGAGCCATCCATTGATGTGATTATACTAATCACAAACTCAAGCGAAGTATGAAGTTTGTTATGGTATATGCCTTCATGCTATAACTGTTTCTGACCCTCTCCTAGGGTTTTCATGGCAAGATTTATTCAGAGGAGGTTTTCCAATGCCTTCCTCAAAGGGTGAGAGAATGTGAGCTGCCCAAGGTCATACATTTGATTTCCATGCTGAACAGGGACTTGAATGGTTCTCTCAGCATGTATCAGATTAGTCACTATTAAGGCAAATGCAAACACAATATAGGAGTCCAGATTCTCTTTACTTCCTTCTGCTCACCCACAGGGGGCCTATCCAAGTATACAGTCTATGGAAGAAATATGGCACTTCTGATTAGGTTGGAACCTAGGAGTTAGAAACTATTACAGTTGCCCCTCCACATTCGTGGCTTTCACACTCATGGTTTTGATTATTCGCGGTTTAGCCCCGAGCCCCTACGGGAAGGCTGGCAAGAGGCAGGGCACCCTCCGGCCTGCGTCTTCCCCGGCCTTCCTGAGACTGCTCCGGGGCTTCTAAGCCCCGGAGTCCCCTCAGGAAGGCCGGGGAGAGGCCGGGCAGCTTCCATCGCTCCCGCCCGCTGCCGTCCCCAGCCTTCCTGAGGGGGCTCCGAAGCTTCTAAGCCCTGGAGTCTGCTCAGGAAGGCCGCGGAGAGACAGGGCAGCCTCCCGCCCGCCCACTGCTCTCCCCGACCTTCCTAAGCAGGCTCCGGGGCTTCAAAGCCCCGGAGTCCACTCAGGAAGGCCACGGGGAGGCAGGGCAGCCTCCCTCCCTCCCGCTGCTCTCCCCAGCCTTCTTAAGTGGGCTCTGGGGCTTCTAAGCCCCAGAGTCCGCTGAGGAAGGCCGGGGAGAGGCCGGGCAGCTTGCCTCGCTCCTGCCCACTGCCTTCCCCAGCCTTACAAAGGGGGCTCTGGGGCTTCAAAGCCCCGGAGTCCACTCAGGAAGGCCGCGGAGAGGCAGGGCAGCCTCCCACCTTGCCTGCTGCCTTCCCCGGCCTTCCTAAGATGGCTCCGGGGCTTCTGAGGCCCGGAGTCCCCTCAGGAAGGCCATGGAGAGGCCAGCCAGGCTGGTCAGACACCCTCCTGCCACCTCCCTCCCACTGGGGTGGGGGTAGCGGGAAGCAGCATTTTTTATTTGCAGTTTTTCTACATTCGCAGGGGGTCTCAAGACCCTAACCCCCGCGAATATGGAGGGACAACTGTATGCATTAGAATCAGAAATACAGTAAGGAAATTCTTTAAAGGTTTAAGACACTCACTGACTCCTCAAAAAGGAGTCAGTAACTAACACACGCTATGAGCAGATTCAAGTCTCATGTCCTATAAAGCTTACCTTTATTCTGGATGTTTGTACAAGCTTGCTTTCTAACATAATCCACAAGTTGGCCCAACTGAGTAGAACTATTGTACTGGACCTCATTATCACATAAGTAGCACCTGTTTCAACAAAAAGGAGTAAAGCAGATCACAGGCTCATACGTTAAGCATGGTTGACATCATTTTTATTTATTTTTATTTATTTTTATTGTTTGTTTGTTTATACCCCGCTCTTTAGCCACAAGGTCTATCAGAGCGGCTTACAAATTGTTTTTAAGCAATAGCAATGTACACATCTACACTACATTAAGCAGTTTCCGATGCATGTTAGCTAATTGCCCCCACAAATTGGGTACTCATTTTACCAACCTTAGAAAGGATGGAAGGCTGAGTGAACCTTGGAGCCCTCTGGAATCGAACTTTCAATGTGGTGACTTGCAGTACTGGCATTTAACTACTGCGCCACCAGGGCTCCACATCAAACCAAAGGATCATGATACTATGGCATGGTAAAAGTTTACATAAAGATACATGACTAATTGCAATATGACTTTTGACAATTGTTTGCAGGGAGACTTCTTATGGGGGAGGGGCTACTCTAGCTTTAACTTCTGTATTAACAATTTTATATTGTTTAATGTACGGTTAAAAATGATGATATTTTAATTGTGCTTCAATTTCATTACTGTGTTTTTAATTAATTTTGTTTTATTGTTTCTGTACTACCTTAGGTCCCATGCCAGGTGAAAGGCAGTATGTGCGCATGTGTTCCTGTGCAATAAATAAATACATAAATATGTTTTCGATGTGCAGCTAAAATACTTTGAGGTTCCTTTCATCTTTTTTATGTCTGATGTCCAGGGGATAAAACTGTCAGTAACTGATGGCTATCTCTTGACTTTTCTGATAGAGCAACAGTGATGGACAGTGACAGTAGGGGTTCCTTGCTAAATCTGACCCATTTTTAAAGTCCAGTGATTAGAACTATATTGGCAGCTAATTTTATTTGGAACTCCCAAATATGGAAGAATGAGCTTCCTTGTTCAACTGAAGATAGCCACAGCACCCTCCTAAAAGCAGTCGATGGGCCCCACAGAAAATTAATGTCCTTCGAGTCCTAGGCCAATAAATCAGACCAATGTGTGCAGCAAAGTGGTTACTTCCTACTCAGTAGAATTTGAGCATATGTAACTTCCGGGGGGGGGGGAATTATTGTGCTGACGATGACCACAGAACAATTAATGGCACAATAGCTTTCATTATAGCTTCTGTAGCATCTGGTTAAAAAACCCCATATGGGACACTGAGAACAAACTCCATATATAATCTACATATACAGAAACTGCAATTCAGGTATATTGTACAAAAGCCTTAAAGCACATGTCCTCCCATCTGATACTATAAACATAAAGACACTTACATCTGATAGTAAAAAACAGAGAAACTCACCACACACTCCAGTTATCCACATTGAGAACCAAACAGTGAGGTTCTGATCTTGGTGTTTCATAGTGCTTTAAAGCATGTTTTTCTTGAGAATTTCTGCCACAGCCCTGCAATATTAACAACAGATGCATGAAACACACTGGCCTGAACCCTACTGCTAATTCCAACTACAGTAGAGTAGACCCACTGAATCAATGGGATTGACCTATGTGGTGACTCACTACTCAGCAATTAATTCAATGGGTCTACTGTAGTTGAGAAGAACCAATAGGTTTTAGGCCACAGCTAACAACTAGCCCATTTGTGAATAAAAGAGGTTGCTAATTAAAATAAAATCCTCAGAGAGAATATCCCATGAGCAAAACTCTGCTCATGGCAATTTTAACTTAACCAATATATATATTTAAAGTCTAGCAGGAAAATTGGTTGTTATTCAGCAGTAAGATAGGCAGGAAAAGCTCTCTGCATGGTACCCAATCTGAAGATTCTTAAATGTACATGTTTCATGTCTCAAGCATCAAGCAGAAAGGACAATTGGTATTGCCGCTAAAATATGTGTATTCCTCCTAATCAAAAGTAATGCTAAGTATTAACCACAGCTTGGAAAAGCTACTTTTTGTATTACAAACCCAGAATCCCCAAGCAGCATATCCACTGGACATGCTTGGTTGTAGCCTGAAAATGTAACATTTCCAAGATTTTGGTACTACCTGTATTTAAGTCAGTGATATGTTTTCCAATCTTAGTATGTCTATTATAGGGAAAAAGAGATACCCTGTGGCCACATTTTAGACATAACCATATTGATGGTCTGTCTTCTGCTGCTTCTTCAGATTTCTCTTGTGTCCCATTGTCTGATATTCGGCAATCTTGGCAGGAGCCCCAGTCTACATTCTGCAACACTTTTCTCAGGTGGCCTTGCTCCAAGCCTTTACGAAGGTGTTTGCACACAGGTTCTGTCAAGAAGTTTAAACAAGGTGAGACTCACAGCTAGAGTGGGTGAAGGTACATTATTTAAAACTGGACTGGACAACTCTTGGATGAAGTTATCTGCTCAGTTGTAAAGCTCCTGAGAAACCTTGGGCAAAATGACTGTCTTTCAATCTAACCTACCTTGTATGGCTTTTGTGGGAGCAAAACAGGATAGCCTACATGTACTATACTGACCTACATGGAGGAAAGGTGAGGCAGCTGTGATAAACAATTAGTAACCAAGGACCTACAGGTAGAAGTAAAGTAGCTGCTAGTACTGTCCCACAAATGGTTCCACAAGAACTTATGTAGTTTATATAACAGGAATAGAGAATCTTGACTGCTCTGGATATTGTTGGACTGCAGCTCCCATCATCCCATCTACTGGCAATGTAGACTGGGGCTAATGGGAGTTGAGTCCGACATAACCTGGAGGGCCATATTATGGATCTCTGCTATCTTATAATATGTAGCAAATATATAAATATTTGTTTGATCTGATGCTTAAAGCCTGTTTTTAAAAGGCATTTACATTTTTAAAAAGTATGCAGATATCACTACTTCTTCTTTCTTATCTCCACTCTATCCAAGCCCACATTAAAGCTCTGTGTTGTACACACAACTCAGACATGGATGCTTTATCAATAATTAAATAAATTGTTTTCTTCATTTAGGAAGTAATTTTGTAGTCTTTTGGCTACAAGTAACTCATTAATTTCACATTTTACGTCTAAATTGGCTTACTTCTGAATAAACACATATAGAACTGCACTGTCAGCATTGTAACCAACGGCATCACTGTTAGCACATGGCATCTACCACTTGTGGACACTCCATTTTCATGTGCAAGTGTCAAATGCTCCCCACTGCTGCAAAGACCTTTCCACTTCAGCTCCTCAGTTTGAAAAAGCTTGCTACAGCTATCACTGAAAACTGAACTCTCTTAATGCTGTAACTTTAAAAGTTGCTTTATTGTTACAGATGGTATGACTAAAGGATGGAGCAGGAATATCAATCACATGGTTCAAGTGTTGGCTTGCACAGTTGCCGACACTGGGGAAGCAACAAAATAGCCAGAAAGGAAGTGTATTTTGTATCACAGGCCAGCACATTGTAGCATTCAGGCCTTTTAAAAGAAATAACTTTTTGTGGGTTTTTTGAGAAATCAGAAAGTTAGGGGTGTGTGTGTGTGTGTGTTTTAAAAAAACCCTGTAACTATAACTATAGTTAACTATTTCTGAACCCATGGAACAATAACTAATTTTAAAAATTATACTCTTAGTGGTTTTGTTTTAAATTTAAAAGTAACAGTCCAAGCTATCTTTTTCCTAACTTGATCCTGGCCAATTGTAAGTTACATCAGTAGTCTAAAGAGGATCACATCTTACATGAATTGGGAGAACTGTGTTTACTGATACATATTGTTGTTCTTCACAGGAACATAATTGCAATAGGGCAGATTCCTTCATAATGACATTAAAAATTCTGCCAAAGAATAAACAGCTATTAAAAAAATTCCTTCTTCCCAGAGCTATACAACTGACAAACAATGTCTGCACTTATAAAGCATACCCAGTATGTCTGTTAAGTCATCTGGCTGTACATTTTTCCCTTTTGTTCGTTTTTTCCCCATGTTAAGAGAAGCAGGGTTTTATTTTACATCAAACAATTATGACCTGAGTGAGAGAGACAGAGAGAGAGAGAAATAATTATAACTCTTTACTTTCAAGGAAACATCAAAACCTAGAAGCAGCTGCTTGTAGCATACACTAAACCATGGTACCACAACATTACTATATTATTTCTTCAAGAGACCCTGACCACAAAGAAATGTCATAAAACAAGTGTTAATAGCAGGTAGGAATGGAATTTACCTTGCCAGTCATATTTTCCTTTTTTATATGTATATCTTAGATATAGAGAGAGGAAGGATCAAAGGGCCAAGCCTCTGGCTTAAAAGTTCACACAAAGAATCTACCCAGGCCAGAGTATAACTATCTGTTTTGCAGCATGGAACGTACTGGGAACATTAGGAACATAATGGGAACAGTAAAATCATTGACAGCACTCATACAGTCTAGCTGTGGATAGTATTGGACTTTGACTACAAAGATCCTTGTTCAAATATCTGCTCAGCCAAGAAATCAAAACCCATTTTAGGAGGACAAGGTCAGACCTATAGTATACAGTTGTCCCTTCATATTCACTGGTGTTTGGTTCCAGGACCCCCCCGCCCCGTGGATCCCAAAATCCGTGAATACTCAAGTCCCATTATATGCAATGGCATAGCAAAATGGCGGCCCTTATATAAGATGGCAAAAACAAGGTTTGCCTTTTGGATTAATATTTTTTTAAGAATATTTTCAAGCCATGAATATTTAAATCAGTGGATACCAAATCTGTGGATAAGGAGGGACAACTGTAATTGTTACTTTATAATCTATACCAAAGAGTCATTGTATGGAAAAAACAGGGTAACTTCAGGGGTATCACTCTGAGCTTTGCAGATAAAAAGTGGGGTATAAATGCAATAAAAATAAAATAAACAAAATAATTTATATTTATGCAAATGTTGTGGTTAATATTCCAGAAAGAAAACAATATGAATCTGAAGTCAATGTGAACAATTTAAACTACATGCAAATCTTGCAGTTAATATTCCAGAATTAGCTAACACACATTGGAAACTGCTTAATGTAGTGTAAATGTGTAAATTGCTATTGCTTAACAATTTGTAAGCCGCTCTAATAGCCTTTATGGCTGAAGAGCGGGGCATAAATACCTAAACAATAAAATAATGTAAACAATATAAGTCTGAAGAAAAACCAAACTATTTAAACTATATTCTAATACAGCAGGTTAAGCTAGTCTGATGGTAAATCCCAAACTAAACCACAACCTATTATGACAGAAGGGTGTGGATCTATATATTAAAATTGAAATTCTGTTCTTTTGGGGAATACTTAGAGAACAAAACAATAATGTGCAAGGGAAGCTATTATGAAACAAGCTAATTTTACCCAGGTGATAATGTAAGTACTTCAGCTTGCTGCTGTCTTGCTTTATTCTTTCCTATACTGCTGTCTTTCCTCCTGCTACATTCTTGTGCATATTTTGCTTTTTATTGTTAATTTCTCAGTTAAATGACACAATAGTCTCAGTTAAATGACACATTATACAGAAACTACATTCTAATTTGTATTTTCAGTACAGATCAAAAGAAACACATGACCAGTATCATGTTCTCATTGAAAGTTTGGACATGTATTTTTGGAACAGCATCCCCAGGGTTGCACGGCAAATTGCCTGGGGGCGTGAGGGAAACATGTACTCTTTCGTGAGTTGGAACATAAAAAGACTTACTAAGCACTTTCTACAGTCACTTTTAAATCCTAGTTTTAGTAAGATGCACTGACTAATGCAATGATGGCAACCAAGAGGCAAGTGTCAGCTTGTGCATGACAAGTACAGTAGATCCACACAGATTCCAGTCTGATGGCATACAGTTTAGGTGGCATTTTATTATTTAATTTAACAGTTTCCACCTTACTCCCAATATGTAACTCAATGCCCAAAATCCTGTATCAGTGGGTCTACTCTAGTGGAGACTAACAACAGGCTATGGTCCATTATGTTCAGTAATGTATCCTAACAAATACATACTGTAGTTGGATTCACACAAACATAAACAGTTCTGTAGGGATTATTCAAGAGTAATTGCCTTACATTTTTAAAGCATATTTTTGGAATAGTATACCAATAACAGAAGGGAAAAGTCTCAACCAATGTAAACTATTACATTCCACTCCATCCTATTCAGTTTTGTTATGGTTTATATATTTGTAATGACTTCTTTTGTAAGAACATTATATAGTCCTGCTTTCACCACAGGAGGATCCTTTTCTGCATTCCAGAGCTGTCTTTTACTCATACTCCTACAATACTTACAATCATTCTCTCTAGGGTTGAAAACAGCACCTTAAGGTCAAGGAAGATCACCTTGTTTTACTGCAACATTCACTGAAGTCCATATTTTCTTTTTCTAACTCCACTTTTAGTATGAAGGCATTAAAGACCACTTGCTTAAGTTTTTTTCAAAGTTAAAATCCTTACGTAGGTGAAACAACTTTTTTTTTTTGTTAACACAGCTATATGCTGTTTATTGGCTATCCTTTTCCTTTTGTTTGCCAAATTGATTGGGAACCAGGGGGTGGGTCGGATTTGTTCTTCCACTGGATGGTTAACTCATTAAACTGCTAACCTCCTGTGACTTTAGCTACTGCATGGCCTATGAAAATTAAACAGGTGAAAAGAATTCTCCATGAAGTTTGCCTTAGTAACAGGAAGAGGTTGACCTGGTCAACTGCCTCCCCTGTTGAGTGTTAGTTAAAAGTTACTTGAGGACCCTATACAGGTGTCCCTTTGTCCCTTCATACCCACCGATTTGGTATTCATGGATTTAAGTATTCACGGCTTGAAAATATTCTTTAAAAATAATAATCCCAAAAGCAAACCTTGATTTTGCCATCTTATATGAGGGACCCCATTTTGCTATGCCATTGCATATACGGTAATGGGACTTGAGTATTCATGGATTTGGGTATCCATGGTGGGGTGTCCTGGAACCAAACCCCAGCGAATATGAAGGGACAACTGTATATATAATCTGATACTCATGTCTTGGGAAAGAGATGGGTCCTTGCTGATGCTTGTGCTGGGTTCCATTAACCCTTCTTGAACATTCTTCCTTTTCCACACAGGAGCAGAGAGATTAAAAAGTTGGCAAGCTCTAATATATCGGAGCATATAGTTTTGCACATCTGAGAGAGCACTTAATACAAAACTGGTACTGCTACTACCTATACCTCCCTCTCTCCAAGTACTCCCATGATAAACCAGGAGGGAAGGGAGGGAGGGAGACAGTTGAGGCCAAATCCACACTACACTAATAATCCAGTTTGAAACTGGATTATTTGCCATGGCTCCTTCCTATGGAATCCTGGGATTTGTAGTTTTCAGAAGGCCTTTAGCCTTCTCTGCCAGAGTGCTGTTGCCTCGCCAAACTACAAATCCCAGGATTCTATAGGAAGGAGTCATAGCAAATAATCCCGTTTCAAACCGGATTATTTGTGTAGTGTGGATTTGGAAAAGTTCCTTTTTTTACGACTGTAACTCCCACGCCTCGGGACACGCATTTCTTAATGCACCGCCAAGGGGTCCTGCGGCAGTTTCCAGAGAGTGTCGCCTATAGAAACTAGCGAGAAAACGCAAACAGAGATTTTCCACAGCCGCCCACTTCTATTTCGCTTCTACGCTACAGAGAAGGTCGAGCTTGTTCGTCCACTAGATCACCGCGTAGCATCCCAGCTCCAGACAGAGTCAACCCTCTTATGATTGGCCACTAACTACTCCACAGCCCGCCTATCCTGCCCTTACTGACAGCAGCCGAAACCAATCGGAAAGGTACTCCAGCTTTTTTTTTTTTTTGCCCCGGCGAAGAAGACGGTGCTGCTGGAGTGACGGGGAAGAGTCCACACACGCGAAGCGGCGAGAGAGCCCCGAGGACTTTGTATCGTGTCAGTCCTTACCTGGAGCGATGTCCTGGAGTGGAGTAGTTTAACGACACATCCGTGAGTCCGACGAAGAGGGGTTCTTACAGCACCCGAAAAGTGGCCGCTGGCCCGCGACTCATAGAGATCAGGCGATAGAGGGGCCACTTTTCCCTCGCCAGGTACTTCCGGTATGTTGGCTGCCGGGAAGGAAACCGCCAATGAGCGCGCGAGGCAGCGGAGGCGGCGGGAGCGCGTGCGCAAAACGCTCACAGGCGCTTGTCAATGTGGGAAGGGACTCCGAGGAGGCGGGACTTCCGGATGTGCTTTGGTGGTGGTGTCCCTTCAAGTTGTTTCCGACTAGGGCTTCCGAAGCAATAAACACATAAAAACAAATTAAAGCGAAGTGTGTTTTGTACACTCACGTATTAATCTATGAGATACAGTACATTCATAAGTTAAACCTAGCAGGCTTTACTTTTCAGTAAACAACTGCTGTATAAGCTTGAGTTGTCAATGGAATAGAGAATATAAATTACAGTATTATTTCTAACCATGCGCATAGTGAATTGGAATTAAACTTGCTGTTGTGAAACCACTTGAAGAATTCAAGTGTTGGTCACTTTAAATACAGTTGTCCCTACCTACGTATCCACGGATTTGGTATCCACGGATTTAAGTATTCATGGCTTGAAAATATTCTTTAAAAAATAATAATCCAAAAAACCAAACCTTGATTTTGCCATCTTATATAAGGGACACCATTTTGCTATGCCACTGCATAGAATGGGACTTGAGTATTCACGGTTTTTGGTATCCACGGAGGGGGGGGGTCCTGGAACCAAACCCCAATAAATATGAAGGGACAACCGTAGAGCCATTTATATTATATATTATATATTGAATTAGAAGCAGTAGAACTTGTAAATATTAACCTTACTTTGCCCTAACTTGTTTAGGAATCTAATAAAAATATCCAAAATGAACAATTTGGAAGAAGCTCAGCAACAACTTTCTGAAATAGATTTACTTTCCAGTATGTTTCCAAATGAAGATGAATTTAAGGTGACTGACCAGCTGGCTTTAGCAGAACTGAAAGATCATGTTGAAAAGTGTACTTTGGAAAAGCCATCTTCAAAAATACAATTTGTGCTTAATTTAGAAATAGATACTCCTGATGGAAATAAGGTAATGTACTGTTGTCCTAACGTTAACGAATAAGGCTTTTAATATTAACCAATAATTATACTCTTAAACATATATATATATATTTAAAAATCTCTTTCTAGGTTCCCCTTTCCTTGTTTTGTGCTTTCCCACTGAAATATCCAGCTTTGCTTCCAGAAATCACGATCAGGTACTACACATTTTGAAATGGAAAGATGTGGGCTAAAAGCCAAGATTCTCTGCTTTTGTTCTAATGTTATGTACACATTTAACCTCCCCTGTGGAGTATAATGATCTTAATGACTACAGTGATGTTTCTGGATCAGAGAAACATACTGGATTTCGCAGGGCCTAAATCATCATTGTAAAAATAAGTGATCCCATATGTGATGGATATCAGTGTAAACTTTAATCAGTTTGGTCTCACTAATCAGCACTCTCTTTCACTATACTGAAAAATAAATTATAATTTATAATTACTTTTTTAGCGTAAATATAATATTTATGCTTACTATTTAGTGTAGGTATGATATTCTTAAAGCCCTCCTCTCTGTACCACCATAAAAATTGGAATTTATCCATTCCCATTTTTTTCTTAAGAGGAAATAATTATATTACAGATTACTTTATGCTCCACAGTTCAAAACATTCTCATTTAAGTCATCTTCCTCGATCCTTTGGATTCATATCTCTTTATGCACTTATAGGTAGCAAAATGGCAAAACAATTAATATTCCAATCATGTTTCTGACATTCAGTTTGATTTTCTTCATAATGAAAAAGGATTTGGGTTCTCCATTCTATCACATACACCAACAGGAACCCAAATGCACCTGATTAATACAAAATCAGAATAAGGAATTGGTTGCTTCTAATTTATCAGATAGTACAAGACTGTTTTTCTTGTTACTGTTCCTATTATTTCCACAAAATGCATGCTGTGGATTGCTTTATAATGGTTATTCATCTGCTCAACAACCTAAGGAAGCAGATAATCAGAATTCCAATTTTACAAATGGAGAGCTGAATAACATCAATTTGTTATTATAATGCTCATTTTTAAAAAATGTGAGGACTGACAAAAAGTAGTTTCCCAGCCTGTTGTCTAAGGTAAAGGCTGAAGAGAAAGATAGTCTAAAATGTTACAGGAACCATGCTTTCTTACTGACATTGCCATGTATATGTCATTCCTATTACAAGAACTGAAAATGATTAGGCATAGACTTTCCCCTTCCCTTTCCTCTATGCTGTGTTAGGGCAGGAAGTTTAAAGCTTTGTTTCCAAACTGCAGTTTCCTGATAAATTTGATTACAGTCGGCTCTCCATAGCCACGGATTCTTTATCAACAGATTCAACCATCCACAGCTTTAAAATATTTCCCCCAAAATCTTAAAAGCAAACCTTGCTGTTCGCCATTTTATATAAGGGACACCATTTTACTACACTATTATATATAATGGTCCTTGAGTATCCACAGGGGATCCTGGAACCAAACTCCAGCAGATACTGGGGGCCTACTGTATACATTACAGTTTGATCCTAGTTTGTTTTAGTGAATAAGTCCCACTGATTTCAGTTGGTCTGCTCTAAACAAGACTTAAGTCTCCATCCATCCATTATTTTCAGTGAAGGAGAATGAGAAATGAGCATAATCTAGAATAAGCTTTTTATTTCATCATATAATTGATTTTTATTGTAGCTGTGTTTCCACCTGCACTTTTGTAGATCTCCATTCATAAGCCGATCACAACAGGTTCAGCTGAACACAGATCTCATAACATACTTGAAGAAGCACTGTGCTGGTGAAGTGTGCATTTTAAGTGCAAGAGAATGGATTAAAGATCATGCTGCTGCTTACACCAGCAAGGAACAATTGTCCTCCACTGTACACAAATCAAACGTCCAAAACTCTGAGGATATTTTCACTAGACTCTGGATTTATAGTCATCACATTTATAACAAGCAAAAAAGAAAGAATATAATCGACTGGTCTAAGGAACTCTCTCTCTCTGGATTCAGCATGCCTGGAAAACCAGGTATCATTTGTGTAGAAGGCCCACAGAGCATGTGCGAAGAGTTCTGGGCAAGGTTGGTATTCATATATCTTTTATTTAAGATTTGTGAAGTTGTTCTTTTGATTGGTTAACACTAGTAATAATAAATTCCTAAGACTGTAATATATTATTTATGTAGATCAGTAATCCTCCTTTAGATGTTTATTTTATAGCTGATTTGAGTTGAGGCTTCTTAGATCCAAATTCACTACCATTAATGTACAAAGTAATGTTATTCTGTATTCTGTATTGTAAAACATACAATATTTATAACTCAAATTAGTACACGTAAGGGTAAAATATTCATAGTTAGTCCTTAAAGTTTTTTCTGTAAGCAAACTTGATGATTTGCCAGAATTCTTTGTATCTTCTTTCCTTACATCCTCTCTGACATGTCAGTTGCTCCAGTTTTCCCACAGTACCAATGATATAGCAAAGCCAATAATACTTCATAAATTAGGATATATTGCTACAAGAGGATGTCTAGTTTCACAGAACCATATGGAGTGAGAGTAACTTACTGAAACCAAAAGCCATACATAGTAGTATATTTTGTTTTTTTATTTATTTAATTTAATATGTTGCCTTTCTCCCAGAAGGGACCCAAGGAAGCTCACAAAATATCACATAAAATACAGTTTAAAACGATTAAAAACATCACAGTATAAAAATCTAAAATTACATAAAACATATAAAAGTTAAAAAATAAAAACACACAAAATAAAAATAAATACACATTCCTTCACTGTGTGATATTACAACCCAAAGTCTTAATGACAGAAAAAACTGTTGCAGCAGCAGAAGTTTTTCTTGTGGCATGGTGGGGAGGGCAATGTAAGTATTCTTAAGGACTATAATTTGACAGCATACAGCTTCTGGTCTTTACCAACAAACAGTCAAGCAGTAGGTCCAACCAGAAGGTGTTTCATCCCCCTTTTCTCTTTTTACAGCAGTGTGGGGAGGGACTCCTTCAGAGTGAGGTTTGGCCCCACCTTCAAGCTTCACAGGCAGAGCTAATAGCCAGTGACAAACTTCCACTTCACCCTGAGAAGGAGAGCCAACCAACCCCCAACCTCCCAGTTCTGTCCTGCCTCTTGAGGCTACAGGTCAGGGTTTTCTTGTATTGTCCAGCTTTCAAGAAAAAAATTGAATTGCAGGAGAGGATGGCTGATCCTAACCAACATCTCCCCATTATTTCAGACCTCTCCTCGGAGGAGGAAGAGGTTTCTACAACTACGTGGCGCTGTCAGACCAACACATAAAGAAGGAACTCCCTGACCTCTCAGGAGGCTCCACGTTAATTTCCCTGAGCGCTGCCATGATGGTGCGGGAGTGTGATGGGGTCCCTCTCATAGGGATGGACCACGCCACGGAAAACTCCATGATGGCAAACATACCGAGAGGGGACTCTGTGACCTCTCTGCAGGTCCATGTTGTGTCTTCTGAGCACCGCCGTAATGGCACAGGAGCATGATAGGTTCCCTCTTGTGGGGACGGACCATGCCACAGAAGCCTCTACATTGGCGAATGGCACCTCAGCTAGCACCCACAGCTCAGACCTGTCATCTGATGAGGGATCTAGAGTGGGCAGCATGCTTCCTCTCCCAAATGGGAAAATGGATCCGGACCTCTCCAGAGGTGCCGGGGTTTGGCCCAGAGCAGATGCCATTGTGGCTGTTGATTGTGATGGGGACCCCTTAGAGGGGCTGGTCTACACTGTAAGGATGGTGGCAACGGCGATTTCTAGCACAGCTGGGGCCACATGGGTGAGGGCTGGAGAGAACTCCTCCCCTGCTTCCACCTCATCTTAGATGGTAATGAACTCCCGCCCCACCCTACCTGGATTAGGCTTGTTGCATTTTCTAAATCTGCAATACTCTCATTGTATCTAGACTTAGAAGATTATCATGGCAACGAATTTTAATCCAGCACAGAGAAGATATTTGCTTACAAGGAGCTGAAAATCAAATGGAGAAACAAAGGAAATTCTCCGCTTTTGAAGAAAAAATATTTGATGCACACGGTGCCAGAGGAAATCACATGGATTTAGGACAGTTGTATCATTTTTTACTTGACAGTGGTTGTGGTGATATATTTCAATTATACTTTGGAGTTGAAGGACAATAGTCATGATAAAGATGAAAAAAATGAAAATTTTGTCAAACGTTGTTTTTCCTCTCTCTTTTTAAACCAATAAACAATTACTAAAGATTTTGCTCATGGTTATTTAATAAATATTTGATGCCCAAACACATTTGCTTTTAAGAGGATATTTTACTTTAATGGCAAAGATTTAAAAATAGTTCTATCCAGCTTATTAATTGCTGTTGACTAAGGCTGTTGCCACACTACAGAAATAATGCAGTTTGATATAACTTCAACTATCATGGCTCCATCCTATGGAATCCTGGGATTTGTAGTTCATTGTGGCATCAGAGTTCTCTTACATAGAAGGCTAAATATCTCACAAAACTACAAATCCCAGGATTCCATAGCATTGAGCCATGTTAGTTAAAAGCAGATCAAACTGCATTATTTCTGCAGTGTGGCAGCAGCCTAACTTTTTTTGCAGTTAGGCATGTCTAAACTTTTAACAGGATTGGGTTGTAGAAACGCTATCTGCTTCTCTGGCTCATGTTGTGTGCCTTCAAGTCTTTTCTGACTTATGGCGACCTTAGGGCAAACTTACCACAGGGTTTTCTTGGCAAGATTTGTTCAGAGAAGGTTTGCCTTTGCCTTCCTTTGAGGCTTGAGAAAGCGTGACTTGCCCAAGGTTACCTAGTGGGTTTCTATGGCTGAATGGGGATTCAAACCCCGGTCTCCAGAGTCATAGTCCAGTGCTCAAACCACTATACTACACTGGCTTTCTGGTTCATACACAGGAAATTATTGCTGCTAGAGTTCAAAATGACCACTCATTACATTTTCCGCTTCAGTTGTAGCAAGCTGTTTGTGCGCTGGGGGCAGTCATGGATAGATAACAGTGGATACATACAGTATTTACTTCTTATACTAACTGCTTCTCTGTTTCTAACATGGATTCTGGAATATGTCAAATATAAGGGTCACCCTAATCCTACTGAAGACTTTACAGAAAAAGCACCCATCCTAGCTTAGTGGTTTTCAGTCTTTCTGTCATCTAGGTAAACAATCCTCATTGGTTTATTTGTTGAAAGCACCCTGCTTTGCAGAAGATACTGGCCCATGTTATTTTATGTGAATAAAATAGGCCTCTTCAGCTTCATCACTGCTTATGTGTAGACCAAGGGTGCAGGCTAAAAACTAGCCAATAATCTCCTGCAGCGGTATATTACAGGGAAAGATCACTTATGGTCTTTCAGAAAAATATAATTGATCCTTCTACTGAGCATTTCCCAATATGCTTGCAACCCAGGATTCTGTAGAACTCTCCTAAACAGAAAATTTTCCCTGTCAGGTTCTAGGTATGGCGACATAGGACTGCTTGTTTCCAGAAACCCATGTTTATCATGTCATCTTGGTAGCCCCCATTTATTGTCTGTGGATTTGGGATAGGAGTATCTGAGGACCCTGGAACATTCTTAGATGCAATGCCTGTTCAAAATAAATTGTTAATGAATGACTTTTTAAAAGAACCTCATTTGTGACTTTAAAAAAACTGTTAACCTTGGCAATAGGAATATGGAGCAAAATGTCCTAATCTATAGAACACCGCATCTCAAACTATATGATGGAGGAATAAACTATTTCACCCCACACCCCTTACAAAGTACCAGGGGCTGGTACTGTATTTATGACCGTTGTCCACAACTGTTTCTTTCCTTCCTGGAAATTCAGCAGGGACTATGGCTCATGGACTGGCACAAATCCATGGGCCACCAGTTTTGAGTATCATTGCCTTAGAAGTAAACTGCTTCCATGCCGCTGGAGAATCAAATGGGTATTGTGCATAGATTCTTGAACTAGAATAAAAATCTGTCCCAATGTCTCTAAATTCTTAGATTCAGATACTTGAAACACTCAGCTGTGAAGCTGTCTGGTTGATCTTCAGCAAGTCACTAGCTTTTAATCCAACCTACTTTTAGAGGGAGGGAGGAAAGAAACATGACATCCAGGTGCATGGATGGGACATCCCTGACCTGAAGGAAGTTACAGTCTGAAGTTGATACAGAGAAGGTAACGAGAGCTTTAGAAAGCGAGGGTGAGGAAAACAATGTTACATTGATTCATTTACACATGTTTAGGCTTATGTAAAGTGTAGGTAAACGAGACTAATGACCAGGACTGCCATCTGAAGCTCTTCGGAGGAACTGGCACTGGTAAATGTGGCATTATCTTAAACCTCTGCAGTGTGAAGAATTGGAGTTTGTCACCCATGTTCCCAGACAACCCAAATTCTGATATATATATATATATATATATATATAAACACTAATATCCAGGACTGCCGCCTGAAGCTCTTTGGAAGAGCTGTCAAATATGGCATTATCTCAAAGCCCTGCAGTGTGATGAAGAATAGGAGTTTGTCACGCATGTCTCCAGACAACCCAAATTCTGATATGAAATGAAAAATATACACATCTGTGATTAGGAGGGCAGAAAGAACGCGGGCGTTATAATGTACGGAGGGCACTTCCCCCCTCCTGCCCCTGAGAGGCCTTTCCAGCGGCCACTTCCCCCGGGGCGGAGACTTGAGTCCCTGGCGGCCGCCTC
Organism: Gambelia wislizenii; assembly: GCA_030847615.1. NCBI lineage: Eukaryota > Metazoa > Chordata > Lepidosauria > Squamata > Crotaphytidae > Gambelia > Gambelia wislizenii. The sequence goes on from JAUMIR010000003.1 coordinate 286,477,692, forward strand.
CTCGTCCTCCAACTCCTCCTCCGCCGCCGCCATCTCCTCAGTCCATCCCGGAAGCGCCGTTTCGCCTCCCTTTTTCCGCCTCTCTGGCTGGGGAGCCGCAGTTTTGGAGCGGGCTGTTTTTTCTGGGCTTCCGACGACGTTGCCATGGGAGGCAAGAATAAGCAGCGGACGAAGGGCAACGTGCGGGTGAGCGAGCCAGGAGCTGTGAGAGTGTGACTGTGTGTGTGTGTGTGTGTGTGAGAGAGAGAGAGAGAGAGAGAGTGAGAGAGAAACCCAGTGTGTGTTCATGTTTCTCTTTCTTGTCGATTGACCTGACACCCCTTCCCTTCCCTGTCGAGCCCTTTGGGCGAGCCTGAAGGTTGTTGGTAGACAGTTGTCCCTTCATATTTGCTGGGGTTTGGTTCCAGGACCCCCAATCCGTGAACACTCAAGTCTCATTACAGTATATGCAATGGCATAGTAAAATGGGGTCCCTGATATAAGATGGCAAAATCAAGATTTGCTTTTTGGATTATTATTATTTTTTATTTATATTTATGATTTATTAAATACACAAACATTTTACATCATAAAATAAAAAATAAAACATTTCGACCATTAATGTATTAGAAACTTATATTGGATTATTATTTTTTAAAGAATATTTTCAAGCCGTGAATACTTAAATCCGTGGACACCTAATCCGTGGATATGGAGGGACAACTGGTATTTGTAGATTTTCCTTGGTTTTTTTCCCCCCAGGCTGGAAATAGTTCTGGAATATTTTCTTTCTGACGTTTCGCCTGCATCTGTGGCTGGCATCTTCAGAGAATGGTTGGGTAGGAGTGTGTGTGGAGCTTATATGCTGTGAACCCCTGTAGGGTAGTGTATTTAAATTTGTGTAATTGACTGGTTAGTTTCTGGGTATAGAAATGCAAGGCTTGTTAGTGTCTGTTTGGCTAATGGTTGGTTGATGAGCCATTATCTACTGGGGATCCCCCTGTCCCTGGGTGGAATTCTTTTGTAAGTGTTGAGTTTTGATTCTATTGTATTTCAAAACTGGGAGCCAGATTTTGTTTACTTTTAAGGTTTCTTCTTTTCCGTTGAAGTTGTCCAGGTGTTTGTGGATTTCAATAGCTTTCTTATGCATTCTGACATAGTTGTTGGCCTAGTCCAGAATTTCTGTGTTTTTAAATAGCACTTTGTGTCCAGGTTGGTTTATAACATGTTCTGCTACTGCTGATTTTTCTGGCTGGCCCAGTCTGCAGTGTCTCCCATGTTCCTTGATTCGTGTTTGAACACTGCGTTTAGTGGTCCCTATGTAAACTTGTCCACAGTTGCATGTAGCAGCCAAACAGACACTAACGAGCCTTGCATTTCTATATGCAGAAACTAACCAGTCAATTACACAAATTTACATACGTTACCCTACAGGGTTCACAGCATATAAGCTCCACATACACTCCTACCCAGCCATTCTCTGAAGATGCCAGCCACAGATGCAGGCGAGACTTCAGAAAGAAACCATTCTAGAACACGGCCTCACAGCCAGGAAAAAAAACAAGGAAAATCTATGGATGCCGGCCATGAAAGCCTTCGACTTCACAAACTGGTATTTGCTTGCACCCAGTCTGTGTGAGAAGGCGAACCACAGCAAGCAGCAAAGAGTTTCTTTTGCCCACATGGGTGACAAGAGCAGGTTCAGATTTCTTTTAAGGAAAGATGTGAAAGAGCTGCTTTACCTTTTCCCCGCAGGGCTAGGAAGGAGCCTGTTCAACACCTCTGTGAGTAAAGGAGTGTGTGCAGTACTTCTTTTTTTCTCTTAAAAGCGGGTTGGATCCATGTAACTGCAAAATTCAAAACCTTCCTTCAGAGTGATAAAGAGCTCCTAGTATTTGGGGCCTTGAAATATTGCACACCAAGCCAAATCCATACTACATAAACAATCCACTTTGAAACTGGACTATTTGCCATAGCACTTTTTTAATTGAATCCGGGGATTTGTAGTTTTACAAAGTCTTTAGCCTTCTCTGCCAGAGCGTGCTGGTGTCTCACCAAACTGCAAATCTCAGGATCTCATAGTTGTTAGGTGGTAACTTTTGCTCATGTATGTTAGGTTTTCAGTGCCAGTGGCATAGTGGTGATCTGCTACGTGTTACTGTTAAATTGGTACTGTTACCACATACATATGAACATGACATTGTATTTGATAATTAGTGAAGAATAATGGCTGTCTGTATTTTCTTGCATGCACAGACAGGAATTTGCCTCCCACTTTGTCATAAGCATGGACTGAAGGGAAAGATCTACACCTTTACCACAACACAGATCTAGGGCCGGTCTATGCAAGGGTTGGGGATGGAATACCTCGTAGTTATGGGATTTCACAGCCGCAGCGACTTGTCTTAACAATGGTTTTGGCCCCAGAAGCCTTGTATTCCAGATGGTGGCCACAAGTGATTTACGTGTGTTAGTTCTTTGCTGCTACTGAACGTTTTTTTTAAAAAAAACAACCTGTTTCACACTGCGTTGGAGCGATAAAACTAGATAGCAAAAAGAAACACAAACACCCCATTTTATTGCCTTAACAAGCAATCGCTAAGGTGAAATTTCAACATGGCTGCAGTGGGTGCTTGCCCTGTTAGCAGGACCCCCTCACACACAAGTCCAGCTAATCAGCTTTGTACATCCACTTGTATGGGAAAGCAATCCAAAGTGAATCGCTTCTCCTAAAAAACAGGAATGCACACCCCCTTGCTGTTTTTTTTTTTTTTTAAACCCAGCATTGTTTTTGCTGTTTTGGGCCTCCCTCCTTCCGAATACCATGCATTGATGTGGGATCCCATTTAGACAGGTAGGATTCCCAGTGAATTCCATTAGGTTTATTTTCACCATTTAGACAACCCCCTAGGTTCAGTGGGATTCTGTATGCCTGGATCTGGGTTTAGTGGAGATTCATTCCCAGATCCTCACTGAGAGTACACCTGAACTGTGTTAAGTGCCTGTGAGTATATTATATATGCCAGCTTCAGGCCAGGTGTGCATTTTCTTTCTGTGTCAGGGTCCTAGCTGGCAACCAAGAGGGCTTGCGATCTGCCCCATCACTTGTCTCTACCACTGTTGGAGAGGGAAATGTTAAAGAAATATCCAAGAGATATCTGGGTCAGTTCTCTGCCCTCAAATGGACTTACCTGAACTGTCCTATGGACCCTGGGATGACCTACTAGAGTCCATAGGATTGCAGTCTTCATGTACAATATGATTGGTGTTAAAGCAAGGACATTACTAAAGACATTTTAGCAACTGCTCTCTAAAATAATCCTTTCTCTTTTCAAAACAGCCCTCTAGTAGTGGTAGAGCAGCAGAACTTCTAGCCAAAGAGCGAGGAACTGTTCCAGGGTTCATTGGCTTTGGGACATCTTCAAATGACCCAGGATATGTTCCTGCAATTCAAGGAGCTGAAGAAATAGATAGCTTAGTAGATGCTGATTTTCGAATGGTGCTCAGGAAACTTTCCAAAAGAGATGTTATCACCAAATTAAAGGTTAGTTTGTTATGTTGCTCTTAAGATAGCATGTATAGATGATAAATTAATATCTACTGTGTCATGACTCTTAAAGCATCATTAAATAGATTGCATGCATCCAGAAATACTTTCGGGGGGGGGGAAACTAGTTATATTACTTAGCACAAATAACGTTGCATTGCAGGATATTAGCAAGTTTGGTTGAAATTATCTTCATGCCCTAGTTGCTGAACTTTGAGGGCATTTTTGAAAGAGTGTGTAGCTGCTGAAACATCCTGAAAATTGACCCCTGAGTTACTGTGAAGTCAATAGAACATGATGCCTGACAAGCAGGGACAATAAGTTGACAGTCTTTAGGGTACAATCCAGAGAAAGTCAAGGTACATGTAAGTATATTTGAAATCACTGCTACTAAATACATAGAAAAATGTTTAAAGCAACATAGGACGGAGACTTTATTTTGGGTACTGTCTCACTGAAGGTTTATCTGTGTAAACCAAGATTAATACTGTATTGTGCTGCAAGTGGTAATGATTTCAAAAGGACATGCAGCTGATTCTGTTACATGTTTAGTGATTTAAATAAATCCCATTGGAGTTTAGTTGGACTCACTCAGGTAAGTGTGGCTAGAGTGCACTGACTGAATTTTGTCTTTCAGCTATTCAGTGATTGATAAGGAGCTACAGTCGTCCCTTCACATTCGCGGGGGTTATGTTCCACAGACCCCTGCGAATGTGAAAATTCCGCGAATAATGACTGCCCTCCCCCTCCCCCGCCAAAGCGACAATGGGGCCTCTGGAGGCCCCGTAATCGCTTTTCCCTGCCTCCCCCCTCCCTCCCAAGGCCTTCATTGGGCCTCCAGAGACCCTCCCGAGGCCCCGTGGTCGCCTCCCCGGCCTCCCCACCCAAGGCCTACACAGGGCCTCCGGAGTGTCTCTGGAGGCCCTGTGGTCGCCTCCCCGGCCCTCCCTCCTCCCGCCCAAGGCCTACACAGGGCCTCCAGAGCATCTCCAGAGGCCCCGTGGAGGGCTCCCTGGCCCTCCCTCCTCCCTCCTAAGGCCTACACGGGGCCTCCGGAGCATCTCTGGAGGCCCCGTGGAGGGCTCCCTGGCCCTCCCCCCTCCTGCCCAAGGCCTACACGGGGCCTCCGGAGGCCCCGTTTTGCTGCTTTTGGGAGGGCGGGAGGCCCTCCCAAAACCACGAATATTCAAAACTGCGAATGCTAAGTTTGTGAATGTGGAGGAGCAACTGTATATTCTTAAGGGTAGGGTCTTTGATATCATTTGATAATCTTTTTATATCGTTATGTGGTTTTAACATGCCATTCAAAATTGTTGTCCAGTGAAGGCAAGTAAGATGAAGTGGATTTCTCTGATTATAATAGTGCACACAGAAAGTCAATCACAGTGTGTGTATGTGTGTGTATTTTTCAAAATCTTGTTAATTTTTACTGTCTTTAATTGTAGGCTATTCAGGAATTTGGGACAATGTGTAAGGAGAGAGAAGCAGAGATTGTTAAAGGAGTTCTACCTTATTGGCCTAGAATTTATTGTAAAATATCTGTTGTGAGTATTGAAACTCTTGGATTTTATTAAAAATGGACAAATTATCTTTTTTTGAATTTGCTATGGTAGTTAAAGAAATGTGCAAAATCTACTTTTGGGGTGCTTGAGATTCATTTGTTCTGAAGAATATTTTGATATAATATTAACTCGTGCTTTCTGATTAAGCTATATTAATGAAGAAGTAGCGAAAATTTTAGATGCATATTGTTTTTATGCCTTAATTTTAAGATGTCAAAATTAGGTGCAAATAGTTTTCAAGACAGAAGAACAGACAGTTTTTACTTGTGTTTCTGCATTATAAGAAGTGTGTTTACTTTTCAATATTATAGGATCATGACCGCCGAGTCCGAGAAGCAACACAAGAAGCTTTTGAGCAACTTGTTCTGAAAGTTAAGAAACATTTGGCACCTCATTTAAAGAATCTTATGGGATACTGGCTTATAGCTCAGTGTGATACTTACTCTCCTGCAGCATCAGCAGCAAAAGTAGCATTTGAAAAAGCCTTTCCAGCAAGTAAACAACCTGAAGCCTTAGTGTTTTGTAAAGATGAAATTCTGAGTGTAAGTGTTCTAGTTTTTTTTAATTAATTTTTTAAAGCAGGGAGTGTTTTCTGTTTTTTAGGAGAATATAAATATTTTGTTGCACAGAAGTACATTCAGTTTAGAAGCCTATTAATTACTCTTTTATTTGTAATTATTTCAAATGTAGATTGCATATTCGACAAAACTGAAAGTTCAAAATATTTTATCAGCAAAATTGATAGTCCTGATGCAGAAGACACCACTGGTTTAACAAACCCTGTTTTAATTACTGCCTTTTTGCTAGCTGATGTTGTCAGTAGAACAAAACAAGTAGTTTACTTGGCAGTGTGGTGCTTTTAGTAGCTAGCTGTGGATTCACACATGTGAGTTCTGTGCTTCTTAATACTATCAGTAACAAAGCTGTGCATTTATCTAGTTAGGAAAATTCAGCTGCCACGGGTATCATGTGCAAATGAGATTGCTTAGCAAGGAGAAATATAGTCATTCCTTCACATTCGTGGGAGTTAGGTTCCCCAAACCCCCGCGAATGCGAAAAATCCGCGAATAACAACTGCCCTCCCCCTCCCCCGCAAAAGCGACCACGGGGCCTCTGGAGGCCCCATAGTTGCTTTCCCCTGCCTCCCCCTCCCTCCCAAGGCATTCATGGGGCCTCTGGAGCATCTCTGGGGGCTCCGTGAAAGCCTCCCCGGCCCTCCCCCTCCCTCCCAAGGCCTTCATGGGGCCTCCGGAGCGTCTCCGGGAGCTCCATGAAGGTCTCCCCGGCCCTCCCCCCTCCCGCCCAAGGCCTTAATGGGGCCTCCAGAGGGGGGCCCTCCCAAAACCCACGAATATTCAAAACCGCGAATGCTAAGTTCACGAATGTGGAGGGGCAACTGTACAATACGCAATATGTATTTTCAGTATGCCGGCATGGATTTAGGCTTATAATGTTTAGCAATAAAAACAAAACAATGTCATTTTGCTGTAAATTATACCACTGAAATAGAAAAAAAAATGTGGGGAAAAAATGTGGGAAATGTAAGTGGATTTTTCTGTGAAAGGACAGCTCCATTCATTTGAATTCAAATTCCTGGGCTCAGAATTTCAGCTGTGTGTGTGTGTGTGTGTGTGTGTGTGTATACCAACATCCTTTTAATGGCTCTCAGGGTTCTAGCAAAAATGAAATGGAGCTTGTAAATCTGAAGTCCTCCACTCCTAGTTACAGTCTGAAAAGGATAAAAGAGAGTGGTAATGTTTTCCTTACTTTTCTGATTAATAATGGTTATTAACTTATTTCTATGAGAACTGTAGGGTTCTCCCCCTCCCCCCATTTTAAGGACATCTGATTGTTTTTGTTCTAGGTGCTACAAGATAATCTTTTGAAAGAAACACCTGATACACTAAGTGACCCTCAGTACGTACTTTTTATATACACACAGATTTTTTATTTGAAGAAAACTAATTTGTATTAATTTATTGATGGTATGTAAAAATAAGATATCAAGTGTGCTTGAGATTGTCGGCAAATGACAGGAAAATTTTTCTCACAGTTCAGACCTTTGTGTATACGCAGTAGCCACTCTATATGAGCAGGCTAGTTAACTGACTTCAGTGGGAAGAGCAGTTCAGCTCACATCTCCCAGTTGTGTGTGCTGTGTTTCTTATTCATTCCACTAGTGCATGGGTGGCCTTTGTAGATGGAACTGTTCTGCATGTACTTTATGTCTGTCTGTTAGGCAGAGAACTGCTAAATGAGAGTAGAAGACGCTTTAGGAGATAGTTATGTCTGCTACTTCTGAGTGAGCACAATGTGTTCTAGTAGTTTAGGCTCCTTGTGGGAGAGTTTGTGCTTGGGTAATCTTGTTACCATTCTAAATTACTGCAAGACGCACAGAATATCTGGACTGAGTTTGAAAATGTGTAGATTTTGACAGTGGAATATTGATAGTGAAGCCAAGTAAAATGCCTTTTTTCTGTTGTAGACGAAATATTTCTCAAAACTCTGTGATTGATCCCTCAGTATATAAGTACAGTCCATAATCAAATGTTGAACAGTGTCTTGGTTTTTGGAGCAAGGTTGTGCTGTCTTGTTTAAGCGTGGGATTTTAAATAATATATTAAAATATACTGGTGACTGATTTGTGCATTTATACAGCTTATATCTTCATTTTCCCTTTCCCACCAGAACAGTGCCAGAAGAAGAAAGGGAGGCCAAGTTCTTTCGAATTCTAACCTGTTCGTTGCTAGCATTAAAGAAACTGCTTTGCATGTTGCCCAGTAATGAGACTAGATCACTGGAGGAGAAGCTTAAGCCTCTACTGTCACAAAACAAATTCTGGAAATATGGGAAGCACAACACACCCCAGGTATTTTTACCTTTTGTCAACATTTGCCCATAAAAGAGATAGCTGAGAATAAAAAACAGTTTCAGTAAACAGCATTTATACTACCTATATTAATATTTTTTCTTTTAATCACCATATATATTTGCTTTTCCATATTTCATTGCTGCTCTGTTTCTTGAGGTGTGCCATCTTTTTATATTTGGCAGAGGGTAGGTCTTGAAAACCCTTTAAAAAACCCCAAAGAGTACTAAATTGTTGTTGCACTCTGTTCTTTGAGCTGCAAAACCATCTAAATATTGTCAATATTGCAATCCAGTTTACTTATGCTTTAGAGATATATAAGACTGTACATATGCATGCTCCATTTCTGAAAGTCTTTGTTGTGAACAAGATCCATCAGCCTGAAAGAAGCTTGTAGTACTAGAGCACTCATGAACACTATTTTGACTGTTGTATTTATGCCATTAGGGTTTCCAAGCAGTCTGCAAAGCAGTTAATCTGGGATACCTCTACCAATGTCAAAGGGTCAGCCTCAAATGAAGTGCTGTGTGGGTGTAGCTTTAATAAGAATGATAAATGTTATGCAAGAAGCATTCTTGCTTAAAGAGGAGTTTTCTTAGAAATTAAATCTCTTACCATCTTTGTTGAATTAGTTTTGAACCTGGCTGCATCACATTTTCTTATTGTTCTAAGATAAACTTCAGGTCAGAATTATGGTTCCCTTTGATAAGTCCATTTTTTATGCTTAAAAAGAACTTCCAAAGTCCTTCAGCTTCAATAAGGGGAGAAAAACAAGAAAATGTTGCTGGATATGGATATACACAAGGTCTCAGGCATTTCTCTCTCTGGCTTTTCTTCGCAAACGAAGATTCAGGAAGGACTCATCCCGCGCTTTCTGCAAGTGCGCTGATGACTAAAAAGGCCAATCCGGTCAGGCATTTGGTGAATGTTTAAAAAGAGTGACATGAGACTTGCCATTATGAAGGTGATAAAGCTGTTATTGCCTTTTTTCACTGCTTAAAAAGATCTCTTTTTCCTCCTTCTCTTCTGCTTTAGGTTCGTTCAGCTTTTTTTGAGCTGACTTCTGCTTTATGTCTGCACATTCCTGAGTCAATGAATGCTGAACCGTCAAGACTTTGCCCGGCAGTTCTTCTTAGCATTGATGACAGTGATGCTGTTGTATGCCCTGCTCTTTGGGAAGCTGTGCTCCATGTCCTTACTACCATTGAGGTAATGCAGGATACTACATGAAGGCATTATTTTTCAGACTTTCCCAGGCACCTTTCAGACTATACTCCTGATATCAAAAACTGGCAGTACATATACACAGAAAGGAAGAAGGTTATACATGCCAAGTTATTCTTTTCTGCACAACTGATAAGAGTAGAGGCCTATATTCAGCTGCACCTCTTTTCTTTTTCTTTCTCAAGCATTAAACAAAATGGTGGTAATGCCATTACTCAGTTTACCTTGGGTTGGGGCACAGTCCACTTCTGATTGCTTATCCATCAGTTAAAGAAATGGTTCAAATGAGTAGTCTTGTTCATACTGCAGAGTTTGTGGAGAGTGATTCTTCACTGTAGGATCTTTGTTTTTTTGAAGGGGGGGCAATTTGATTATTAAGCTGAAGATTTATGTGCAAAGCTTTGTAAATTCTGACAATTATACCTTATTTCACTCACTGTGATATGAAAGGATTTTTGTAGTCATCTTGAAAAGAGGTAAAGTTGTTCTGCATGAACATTTCTGCATTTAAGAGTGATTAAATGTGTTATGATATCTTAAAAACATTATTAAGCTTCATTAATTTTGAACTGAATTGGTGAATTTATGGTTTCATTCATGAAGTAGGTTAGATGTCCATGTTAGAGAGTATTTTCCAAGCCACCTGCATGTTCTTTAATTTATTTCTGCATCTTGTGGTGTTCTGTAGGATTGTTGGAGTCATGTGAATGCAAAAAAGGGAGTCCTGCCAAAGTTGTGGACAGTGCTTCTTGAAGGAGGACGAGGGCTTGCTACTGTTATATATCCTAATCTTTTGCCATTTATTAGCAAGATACCACATGGCATCATAGAACCAAAGCTGGACTATTCTAGAACATTTTTCACCTCCATAATTCAAGGGTAGGCATAACTCGCTCTTGTACAACTAAGAACTGCCATGTATGTGTTTGGAAATGGAAAATGTGTTCAGTCTGAGAGCTACAGATGCCAGACTTCAATATTGTGCATACTGTCATTTACCTATCAGTTGTAATAACTAGATGTGTGTTTTAAAAATAGTTGTTATTTTGCTTGCTGTTTTGCTTGTAAATCTAAATCATTGTTATCTTTGCAGCAGACATTCATTTTTATCTACATTGTTATTTCTGATACATTCTAATTGGTGCAACTTACAACACTATGTAAAATTCCAAGATATAGCTGTGTTAGTCTGGATCAGTATATAAAGGGATATTATAGCACCTTTGAGACTAACTGAGAAAAAGAAGGTTGTAGCATAAGCTTTTGTAGACTGAATCTGCCTCATCAGATGAGTGGAGTGAAGTGAGTGTGGACAGAGATTTATACCCATGACTGAGCAGAGGTGTGTGTGAATAGTAACAGAAATGCAAAACTTGTGGATATGGTGATGAGGTGACAAGTTCAATTTTAATGATGGTCACTGAGAGACAAATTTGAGAGGAAAGATATTGCCTAAAGCCAAGATGAGTAGATAACCTTATGAATGATGGAGGGAGTTCTTGCAATATACAGTCGTCCCTTCACATTCGTGGGGGTTAGGTTCCACAGACCCCCGCGAATGTGAAAATTCCGTGAATAACGACTGCCCTCCCCTGCCAAAGTGACCACGGGACCTCCGGAGGCCTCATAGTCACTTCCCCCCGCCTCCCTCCTCAGGCCACCACGGCGCCTCCGGAGACCCTCCGGAGGCCCCGTGGTCGCCTCCCCAGCCCTCCCCCTCCTCCCAAGGCCTTCACGGGGCGTCCCAAGGCCCCCTCGCCGCCTCTCCCACTCCCTGCCCGGCCTCCTAAGGTGGCGAGGGGGCCTCAGAAGGCCCCTCCCTCCTCTCCCCCCCAGAAGCGGCCACGGGGCTTCTAAAGCCCAGTCACTGCTTTTGGGAGGGCGGGGGGGAAGCCCTTTCAAAACCGCGAACGCTAAATTCGCGAATGTGGAGGGGCAACTGTAGTATGATGTTGGCTGCGAAGCAGAAAGAAGTTGTGATAAAATGGGCACTATGTAAAGCTGGTTATTGCAACATTATTTAATTCTGTTTGAAAATGAAAGCAATAACAGTGTTTGTTCTGTTTCTTAATTTTATGTTTGCTTAGGTTATTAACTGAGAGAGCTATGGCTTGCCATTCAGAATGTTCAGCAATCATATCAGCATTTATAGAATGCTTACAATTTACAGTGCTACAGAATCTAGGGAATGAAGAAGAACAAATTAAAATCCAAGAAATGCTTATAAATGAGCAGGTATTTCATTATGAAATTCAACAATTATGTATATATATATATATATTATCTTGTTTTAGTTAATGATTCAGTTATAGTCAGTTGCCTGAAAGTCTGTGGTGAAATAGCTGAAAAAAATCCTTCATAGCGTGGAATTTTAAGAGGAAAGGAGCTACAACCAAAAAGGTCCTCTTCAGAACTGCAGTTACAAACACAGCTACAAAATTTCCCAGGAGTTAAACACACACGCATACATGCACACATTGAATGTTTTCTCTTAAATATTTTCAAAGTGAAAGATGGCTTTCGAAATGAACAACTGTGTTCTGTGGGCAGCAGGAAAAATCATTTTTGGTGTACTTCCCCCCTCATCGCTGTTGTTTGAGTTTCTTTCTCCTTCTAGTTTACAAATTATATATAGCTCATGCACACACCGTATCCACAGAACCAATATCCGCAGTTTCAGTTATTTGTGGGACACAAAATAGGGACACAGACCATCGAATTGTCCTGGAAAATGTCTAGAGAGGCATCCTCCCTAGGCATCTTATAGGTCCTCCAACAACTCTATGGTATGTTTGTACAGGAAGTCCTTTACTTTAATAGGGTTTGCTATTACCCATGATTTCACTTACATACAGAAAGTCCAGGAATGTATCCCTTGTGGATATGGGGGCAACTTGTAATCATCAAGTTTACAGATTTGATGTCATGATACTACTGCCTGATGAATTAAATCAGTGTAGGCAATGGCATTAGAGTGAGCCAGATTAAATAAAACAGGATGGGGTGTGGGAGTAAACACATCCTGGATACTGAGGCAGCCTGATCGCTATTTCCTTTCTTGGTTTGCTCTGACATTTTAATTGACTGCTGCTGCAGAATTGTGAGTCAGGAAGCAAAAGCATGGCTGCTTCAGAAACATGGGTGTGCCTTTTTACAGTGGGTAAGTGGTCTTTCCATGCTTCTGCAAAAAAATAAATCAATAAGGTTTATACTTTTTCTAGGGGGATAAAAAAATTGCAAAATGTTTCAGTATCAGCTCAGCACTAAAAATACTGTTTTTCTCTTGATAGTTGATTCCCCTCATTGACATGGTGATGAAAGAGCCCAGGTTACAAAATGGACCTTTGTTTTATGAGGTAGCCGATGTTTTACATGTTTGGAAAACAAGAGCAGAGATTTCAAGTGGTGATGGAACAGGTCTCACTTACCATAGAATGATGCTGAGCTTTTGGGATGGCCTTTCAAATACCTGTGTGGGATATGTTGATGTGGTGGATGCTGATGAGAAATCTTTGGCCGCCATGTCCTCTTTGCTACAAATACTTCAGAATCGAGAAAACAAGATGAAACCAAACAAAAGAAAAGCTGTGAAGATCAGATTTGCAGAAGACACTCAGCCTGAAAGTAACAATGAACATGAAAATTATGCTGATCTGAGAAGTAACAATGAACCCAGCACTCCTACTCCTGGGATTCATGAGCAGCATCCTTCCTCTCTACAGAATAAACCTTTAGAAGATTTAGTTTGTAAACTTGCTGAACTGAGTATTGTGTATGCTAATGAACAAAAGTCTGATAGACACTTAAAGTTCCTTTCTGCTCTACTTAGCAACTTTGCTTCTAGTAGAGTTTTTCATGTACTGTTGGAGGATAGAAGCAAACTAGAAGCTGGAAAGGTTCAATATGAAAATCCATCTGTCCAGTTTCTGTATGAAAACCTAATTGATTGGCTGAAGGAAGATGGGAGGAAAGAGACTGACTTCTTGGTTGATATTTTGTATAGTGTCCTTTATTGCTGCAGCAGTGCCACAGAGAGAGAACACATTCTTAATGACTTAACAAAGGTACATTTTACATGTAAAAAAATCTGTTTTATGTACTCTAATATTGTGGTTAGTTTGGAAGTCATCATCAAAGTGAAATAAATAAAATAATCCAGGTTTCTATTGGGCAATTTGGATGAGGATGAAATATCTTAAATATTTGGGATGGGAATAGAATAAAACTACAGTAGTGGCATTAATATTAACGTTAGTAGATTTTTGACTGACCTCTTAAACATAACAATTACTAACCATTGTTATTCATTTCATATTGCAATTTATTATAATATTTTCTACTCCAAAGTATCATCAGGATGGTGTACATGAAGTGTTTTTTTTTAAAAATCCAAACAATAAAATTAACAGATATTAAAACAATGCCTTCAAAAACACTAGAGCAGCACAATGCACTAGACATTTTAATAAAACTATGTCAGTCCAGGTGATAGTAATAATTAGTACTGACAGTCCATTTAAGTAAGGCTGAGTGAAAATTAATAAAAGGCTAAGTTGCTAAGAGAAATTATGCAAGATTCTCATAGTCATACTACTGAAGTTCTTTTCGTTTCAGATGGATCTGAAGTGGAATGTTATTCTTCAGATAATTCAAAAGGTATGTTCAATTTAAAAAAAAATACTTTTCTGCTTGGTACTTTCTTGGCTGCAGAGAAATACTAAGTTGCTTCAGGGCTTGTCTACACAGGCCAAAAATGCCATACTCACCCTGAATCTGGTGCTGGCAGTCCAGACAACATACAGCTACATCAGGAGATCATTCACAGCTTTTGGCCCTTATCCCAACTTTGCCCTGCATAAAATGGCTAGAGTAGGGGGAAAGTCCAGTGTTTCCCTGAAATCCCAAAGTGGCTTCAGGTTCTGTTGGCATGTGGACAGTTGTATTGAGTCTGATTCACCTGATCTAGTTGTCCACATGGCCAAAGCACTACCATCCCTCGCTGGCAGGGGAACTCCATGGAAAGCCTGTCTGGTGCACTGTCGCTTCTGCTGAGGTCAGAACAGGGCACCCGTGCATCCAACAAGGAGAAGGTAGAGCATCCTCCTTGATGTTCAGATATCTGGGTTCCCCTTTCTGACCTCAGCAAGCGCAATGGTGCACCAGGCAGGCCTTCTACGGAGCTCCTTGGCTGTCAAGGAAGTAGCGGTGGCAACTGTGACTGCAGGGGACAGACCAGTGAGGCTGATGTGGCCCAGCTGGTCCATGTGGACGATGACAGCCATTGCAGCAAATGCAGCCCATTGCGTGTGCCCACCATCGTGTTCAGTCCAGGACTGGGCTGGAGCATAATGCTTTAGACTGGCCCCAGATTAAGTGGCCAGTATAAACAAGCCCTTAGTGTGCACAGGCTTTCCAACTTTCTCCTTCTAGTGGCAGCTCCCTGAGGTGACATCCCATGCAAAATTATTCTTTATTTACTCACAGATCCACTCACAGTTTTCTCTTGACTCCAATCCATAGTTCATAAGAGAGAACTGAGGAACTGGATTGGTCCAGATTGTATCCTGGGAACCTCCCAGGGCCTTTATGATATCAGGGGGTGGGCCCCTTTCCTTGATGGCCTGCCTCATTATGTCATCCAGCCTGCTTTCCTGTCCTCTGTGAGGAGGACATGGAGTGAAAGACTGGTGGAGGAGCTGCTTCTCCTGGTGCTGGCTTTGCATGTTGACATCTTCACCTCTAGTTTGGGATGGTATGGGAGCAATGAAACAGACTCATCTGGCTCCTTGAAGAATATGCTAATCTTCAACAATCTTCATGCCCTCATTCTCTTTCCTCAGGGAAGTCCACATGAGCTATGGCCTTGAGCAGTGGTACTCAAGGTTGGGCACAGTTGCTTTCCTATCCTCCTCCTTCAGGGAGGGGACATGGGTTCACATGAGAAACCCAAGCCCAGAGAGATTTCTCCATCCCTAATGCACAGAATTGCATTGTAAGTTGCATTTATGGTCTGTAAGATTTAGAAATAACTAGAAATTACCACTTGTGTAGTATTTGCGTAAGTTTAAAAACAAACAAACAAACAAAAAACCTAGAAGTTCCTTCTCCTGAGCATAATAGCCAACTGGAAGGTTAAAATGGGTGCTTTCCTTGTACCATTATGAGGAGAAGGCATGGAAATTAAGGAGGGAAAGCAGAACGGAGCAGCCAAGAGTTTCTTGGATAGTTTTCTGCAAATGTGGGTCATGGTAATTTCACTCAGCTCTGGAAAATGCAGAACTCAACAGGAAGGGAGACAAGAAAAAAACTATCCATGCTCATGTCTTGTTTTAAGATAGAGTTAAGGAGCATAGCTTATTTATTTATTTAACACCCTGCTTTTTTCACATATGGGACGCAAATCTTATGTGATATGCTAGACCTCAGGTAAGGAGTGTGCAGGCACAAAACACTTCCAGTGAACTTGCCTTATTGTAACCTCATTGGAAGCTTTGTAAAGAGCAGGTAAAAGACAGAGGGAAAGGGTTCTCCCATTTTTGCCAGAGCTCTGTATCCAAACCCCTATCACTTAAAGTTTTCTAGTGTATAAGGAACTCATGCATCTCTTGGTCAGAGTGAATGTATTTAGGACATGAATCCTACATTTATATTTATAGTAAGCTAGAGTGTATTTGGAGAACTCGAGCACAGTTCTAAGTGGCCAGGATGGCCAAGAACAAGCTGAGCTAACGAAAGGATGTTTGAAACTGTGCTGAAGCCAAATGTGTCTCAGTCTATGGCTGTTGGAAGTCACATATGACTACCCTCACCTTCGCTTAACATTGTGCCAGCAGTGTGGCTGTGTTCTTGGGTTGGGAGCAATTTGAAACTAGCATAATTCTGTTTCTCTCTGCCCCTTTTTTGGTTCTTCTGCTGACAGTTCTGTCAGAAGATTGCTGTATCTGCAGTTCTGTGAGAAGAACATTTCTGCTAGGTGAAGAGACTTGTGCCCAATCTCAACTTCCTATAAGTGGAACATCCCTGAGTTGGAAATACATTGTTAAATAAATCAAAAACTGCTCTGAAAAATCTGTGAATATGTTTTCTTGATATAGGCATGCTCAAGCTCTGAAAAACATTCCTTAAGTTCTACGTGGTTAAAAGGAGATGTGTTAGGTGAGAAGCTTGTCACTCTGGCTGATGATCTATGCAGCACTAGCCTGAAAACGACGGTAGCGTCAACAGAATCCTTTCATTCAGAAAGATGGACTCTACTAAGCTTGGTATTATCTCAGCTGATTAAAAATGGTAGGTGACTTCAGCTTTCTTGATGAATGATAAAGGCCTGCTATGGTTGGGAAGTGTGAGACACTGGTATCAATAAGTCGAACAATATAATATTGCATTCGTCCCTGATAATATCCCAATAAACAAAGTTTCAAAAAGTATGAAACGTAGTCCTGGAGAAGAATCCTTGGGCTTGTTTAAATGATGAAAATACTCCCCATAGAATTCGAGTAGAATACCTTTTGTCCCAATGGGATCCTGCGGTGATTCGATGTATTCAGAAGGAGGGGGACCCAAAACTCCAAATACTCGAGGGAAAAGTCTTGGTGGCTTTTCCCAATTTTTTTTTTAAAACTATGAGGGAAATGCGCATTCCTGCTCATTGGGACAACCTGTTTGTTGCGCAGTCCGGAGAGGATGGAACTGGAGATCTGATTGGTCAGATGTGTGCAGGAGCACACTTGCCACCAAGCACCTGGAAGCACTTCTCACGCTAGTAATCATGCACTTTTTTGAATTGTTAATTCTTTATGGCAGCCACTGCAAGGAACTGGAGGAAAAACTGAGCTGCCAGCCCTTCTCCCATCCTGGTGGTGGCGGCAGCATCCAAATCCAGCTGCAATTAAAGGGATGGGAGGAGCTGCCTGGCTAGCCGCTGGTTGTGGAGAAAGAAGAGGAGGGTGGCTCTTCAATGCTTCAGCTTCATCTCGCCTTCCCAGGCTGGGCTACTCCTTCTCTCATGCCTGTCCTGCCCCTGCCAGGCTCCCTGGCAGCAGTCTTTGGAGGGTGTGGGACAGGCATGAGAGGAGGAGCAGCCCAGCCCGGGAAGGCGAGGTGAAGCTGGAGCATCAAAAAGACGCTCTCCTCTTTTCAACCAGCATCTGGCCAGGTGGCTCTTCCCATCCCTTTAATTGCAGTTGGAGAGTCAAAGAGCCTCTTCCTTGTCTGCAACCAGCAGTTGGCCAGGCAGATGTTCCCATTCCTTTAAATGCAGCTGTATTGGGAGGCTGACACTGACAGGATGGGTGAAGGGCTGGCAGCTCAGTCTCCTGTTCCTTGCGGTGGCTGCCCTCCTTGTCTCTGGGCACTGCTGGGTTCCCTCTGCTCCCCCGACTGTCCCGACAGCAAAAACAAAAAAACAAAACAAAAAAAAACAAAAAAAAACCCAACAGCTGCCATCTTTATTTGCAGCTGTGTGAATGTCTGGCATGGAGAGCTTCACAGCCTATTGTTTTTGTGAAAGACACTGTAGAAACAAAATGATGCTGCTGCAAATTTGCTATAATGTGCAGGTATGAGCATTATATCTACTTGTCTGGACAAGTTCCTTGATTGCTGCAAGCCGATTTGTCTTGGACTTGTGATTCTGTGGTTGCAGAATGCATGTGTTGGCTTGGGAATAACTTGTGCTGTGTCTCTTTTAATCACTAGAGTCCTTGATTAGTGAAACATATGTTAAAAGGATTATTGATAAACTACAAGCAGCACTGACTAAAGCAAAGGACCTTTCAGAAGCTGGAAATACAGAAACGTCTGTATCTTTCATCTGTGACATAGCTTCTAACTTTTTCAGCTCAGTTAAAGGATGCTTGTTGATGCCTTCATCAGAAGACTTGTTGTTCACCATTTTCCAGTTGTGTGCACAAAATCAGGATACAACACATTTGTCAGGTATTGCATAATAACTAGATCACCTGCATACTGATTCTTTTGTCTGCATTTTTTTCAGTTGACAGTTGCAGTTCTTGAAAACAGGAACTTGTGAAAGAATAAAATTTTGAAGCATAATAATAATAAATATTAAGGCAATGCTTCAACTTGTAAGTTGAAGTTTATCTGAATAAACTTATTTATTCAGAAGTTTATCTGAATAAAATAACCTACCTTTCTGTGTAACATTGCATCTTGTCTTGGCAAAATGAGCAATTAGTTGGTTAAGAGTTTTCTGTATCTCATAATTGAATAATGCACAGCAGTTCTTTGAAGGGATACATGGTAGCAAGTTTGTTTATACAAATTTTAAAATCAGAACAACATAAACAAATTCTCAGAAACAGGAATCTGTTCTGAATTTTTCAGATTTAACCGTACAACAGATGTTTGGCATTAAGTTAAAACATTAATTTTTGTTTGCTGTTGTAGATTTCCTTGTAAACAAGCTGAAACACACTTGGTTGTGTGGCTTAACTTCGCTTGTGCATCAGCTTAGTGATACTCATAAAGAGAGCACCTTCCTGCAGAGATCTGCATTATGGGTCAAGAACCAACTCCTGTCTTCAGTGTTGGATCTTAAAAGGTAACAATATATTAAATTGTTTAGACTAATGCATGTTTAATTGAGTCGCATCCTGGAACCAGGATTCCATCTCTTAATCAAGGGTTGAAAATCAACATTTCCACCTGGTTTAAAAGTCTAGTTAATATTTAATCATGTTCATCATGAAAGGTAGTGGTACTGTAACTCTTACTCATGATTAGTAGTAAAGGAACTGTGCTTAAGAAGTGAGAAAGCAGGGAGAAGTGAATGATCCTATAGTCTGTTCCAATCACTTACTGTAGATTAAAGAGCAGATGGCATTAGTTCTGTTCAGGGATTATACTGGCTCTGATTTGCACTAAACATAGTTTAGAAGCTAGTGTTATGTGTTTTAGGTTGCATTGTAGAAAATCTATCCTCATTTGATATGCTGGCGGGCAACCAACCTGCACTTCTTCTGATTTCTTTTGCTGATACTGCCTAGCACAGACTTCCCTACCATAGCAGCTCTAGATGTTTGGTACTACATCTGCCATATGAGACACATATGGAGACACAGTCACCAGAGCAGTGGCTACTAATGGTAGGATCTGTATTCTAAACATCAGGGAAACACTGCATTACAGAAGACTAGCCTGGTGTATTGATGTAAACTAAAATTCACTCTCAGAACTGCACTGGAGGGGAGAGCATGCTGAAGCTCATTTCTGCAGTGCTAAATTGTACTTCAGTGCTGTTCCTGGCTGTTTTAAACTGTAAGTTTTGAAATGCAAGGTTTAGCTTCATCAGTATGTTCTTGTATGGAAAACTAGTTTGTGATTTTTGTGTTTTATTCTTCAAGTAAAATATTGGTTTCTCCTCAGTTTGCAGATTTTGATCTCTGCGGTCAATGACTTGTTGAATAAACTGTTGGAAAGTGATGAAGTTTCTGCTTCTATTTGGAAAGATTACATTGAGTGGCTCACTCCAAGCAAGTCAGAATGGGAAAGGATGCGAGAATCTCTGTCTAGTGAGGTATTTAATAAAGTCATTGGACAATTAATAGTGATTATTTCCTAACTTAGATTCTTGTGTTTGAAGAATTCTATAGTAAATTTGTCCAAGAACTAAAATCAGTACAAGATGTACATCTTTGTCTATATAAAGTACACATTTTGCTAGTTAAATTTTATATATTCACAACATATTATAATTAGCTAGTTTTCAATGATCAATGATTTGGTTCCCAATTATTTGGTCCATTTATCAGAAAAGAGTTATATTTATGGACAGACTTCTTCCATATGTGTAACAGGAAGGCTAAAGGAGCAATCCACTACCACTTGGTTACTCCTTTGTGCTAGTTGTCCTAGGCAGGAGACCAATTTTCCAATCCGTTATCACCATTGCTTCTTACCCTCTCTCAGTTTTTCTTCTCCTGCCTTGGCAGCTGGTTGAGAAATCTCTCTCTCTCTGCCTGTCTAGCAATAAGTTAATAATCGATTCTAAATAATTAGCAAATATGCTAGCCAATTAGGTTGCGATGTCAGCTACAGGTAAATTAACAAAGAGGAAAAGGAGAAATTCAGCGTCAGATGAGGATGGAGACATGCTTTGTGCCTTCCTAGAAAAAATTAAAAAGACACTGGAGATTGGGAACACTGCTGAAGGTATGTGGTAGCTACAGGCACCAAGCCCTCAGAGTAAGGATAAAGAGAAAAAGAAATAATTGATGGTCAGTTGGCTGCAGATAGGTGTTCCACAGACCAAACTGTAGAATCGATATTAAAGAAAAATTTCTTGGTGGGCGGTGACAGCGAGTGGGAGGGAAAGTTCCCTCAAAGCCACTCTGATTTAAACACAACAGATCCAGAGGTAGTAAGATCAGCAACAGTAATTTACAATGCTGAAAAAAAAACATAAAAAGAAGCAAAGGGAAAACTGGGTTCCTTACTGGGCTGGCCTGCTCAGAAAAAGGGGAGAGTGCTGGAAATTAGCATGATGCCGACTTCTGGTCACCATCTTGAAAATGCAAATTCCAAGCAGAAGGGAGGGGCGGGAGCAAAAAAAGCTTCCAGCCACTCAGGAAAGGCTTCACTGTTGAGAGCACAGTCACATGTGATGTCAGGCAGTCAAGCAAGTTCAGGTGGAGTGACAGAGCAGCTGCAGAAAAAAACCCCTCAAACCCTGTGTCTGAAGCACAAGGGGGGTTTCTTGGCTTATTTTACAAATATGTTAATGCAGGCACAGCCTAGCATTCAGGGTCATGGTTTTGGCTTCTCCACAGATATCCAGGCAAATGCAGACATTCAAGGTTTAACTGCAGTGAGAAGCATAATTAAAGAAATGATTAATGAAGAGATGGAGGCAAAGGTGCAAAGTGGTTCAGTAAAGCACAGTTCACAGGACAGTGAATTTATCAGATGTCAGATATATTGAAATTGCTTTCTCAATTTAATTTGGCATTAATGAACTTTTGCAATCATGACATTTTAAGTCTGATAAATATAAAACGACTAATTACTGGGGTCAGATGATTTCCTCTAGTGAGCAAAGTATTTCACGGGGGAAGCATGCAGAAATACAAAGATAGACAGTAGGTTAAGCAGGATTGGATAAACCTAAAAACTGTACAGAGAAATCAAAACATGTTGCTTCAAAGAGTGTTCCGTGTGCATGAAAAAAACTTGGATAGAACAGTTGCTATCTCAGATATATTCAGATGTTTCTAAGGAGGAGGATTTTTTAAAGGAAGGTCAGGTCTCAGATTCAGAGGGTTTCCAGTCTTCAGATGAGGATGGTGTAGTGCAACCAAGTAGATCTAAATTATTTGACTTAGAAAAGTTTAATGGTCTACTTACGAAAGTATTAGTGACTTTAAGGTTTAGAAGATGGGAATAGAGATGGTAATTCAGAAAAGAAGGATGATAATGTGGCAGCAGTCCTGCAAAAGGTTACATCTAAGGCATTGGAGATTCCAATGTCAGAGTTATTCATAGAGATAGGATCAGAACAAGAGTCAGCGACTTTGTTCTAAAAAATTGTTAGGATTCAGCAAACGCTTGTACGCCTTTGATTTAAATGGAACAATTGTCTACCCCAGCAGTGAATGGTTCTTTTTCTCTGTTAGTTTCCAATGCATTTGTCCCACGTGATGGTGAAAAGAGGATATATGAAAAGAGGATAGATGCAGCATTGAGGTGATCCCAAGCACAGTGTGGGTAAACAGACCTGTCTTGAGCTTAAAATTCCTGAACTCCTATGTGTAATACTGGAGGTTCAAGCTGGAGACATTGCAAATTATTTTAGACAATTTGGAATTGAACAATTACTTGCTATTCATAGATTTATGAAAAACTTACTTACAGGTTCCCAGTAATTACAATGCAGGAAATACTTGATTTGGTTTGATTACAACAGCAGTCACTATCATGTCGTGCCATTAGAAGAAGTGTAGATATATAACATCTTGCCTTTCCTGCAGAGTGGTATTGATAAGGGGTTAAGGCCAAACACATTGAAGAGGCAGGTGGTGGCATTATTTTCTATACAGTGTAGTGGTGGGCTCATATCCATGTGAAGTGTTTTTTAAAAGGAGCCATTTTGCAAGCACCTCCAACCGTTTTTCTGCATGGGATTTGAATTTGGTGCTCAATGCACTAATAAGACCACCCTTTGAACCACTTTGGGAAGCATCATTAAGGACAATGACTTTTAAAGTTGCATTTTTAGTAGCCATTACTTCCACAAGGCAAGTGTCAGAATTGATTTGAGGAGGATAAAATATCCTTAACTATTTATCCATTGTTTCTTCCAAAGTCTGTATCAAGGTCTACAATGGTTTCAGTGTTAGAGCTGCCAACGTCCTCTCTGTACCCTTCTCAACCACTAGAAATAAGATGGCATTCTCTGGATGTCAGGAGGGCTGTTAAAGTCTATATAAGTAGAACAAGAGCATTTAGATGGACAGAAGTGCTATTTGTTTCTTTCCATCCAAGAACATTGGGCTTTAAAGTCTCAAAATCAACCATTTCAAGATGGCTAAAAAACTGCATTTATTTGTGCTATTATTACTCACATACGCTGGGGCCCCAACATGTATGGGCACGTTCAACTAGATCAATGGCAACTACAACAGCATATAGAGTGACATAATTGGAGGATGTATATAAGGCAGCTGGATGGAAGGAGCTGTCAACATTTATTAGACATTACAAGATAAGACAAGTTTAAATCGAGTTACACAGCCTTTGAGTGAACTGTTCTATAGGCTGTATTGCAGGACTTGAGCAGCCTTTCCCACCTTTAGGAAGCTCAGTGGTAGTGGATTGCTCCCAGTGGTAGTAGATTGCTCCTTTAGCCTTCCTGAGAATGAGAGGTTGACACTTACCAAGAACGGTCCTTCTAGGAAGGCTGAAGGAGCAATCCACCCCCACTCATGGCTGCAATGGGGGGGAAATCTATCTTTACACATTCCTCTATTCTTCAACACACACCATGCCAGTCTGTGTAATATAACTGAAGGAGAGAGTAAAAAGCAACAGGAATAATGGATTGGAACGTTGGTCTCCTGTCTCTGACAGCTGGCACAAGGGAGTAACCCAGTGGTAGTGGAGTGCTCCTTCAGCCTTCCAAGAATGACCATTTTTTGTAAGTATCAACCTCTCATTCCATTAATAAAATCTCCTTTCCCAAAAGTTGGAATGCAAGCTTTTTCCAGTTTTAAGTAGACACTGGTCTTGCAGAGTCATTTTGTACAGGTAATTCATTTGTTTACTTCCTTTTTGTTTGTGTATGTATGCATGAGTTCTATAAATGTATTTTCATAAAGCTTTTTTTTCAAGTTCATAATATCAATTTAGTACATATTAATGCATTCAATGTAGTCATTAATGTTTATGAGTTAACTTGGTTTGTAAGATTAATCTCTCAGGGCCAAGTCATACTTCATGCTTCTGCAAATGTGAGGCCAACGTACTTTGTAAGGTCTTGTTCTTGATATAACACAAGCATATACATGTATGTATGTGCATATGTACCTATAGTATACATTGTGCGAGAACAAGACATCAAATATTGTGTGGAACATGCTCTCTCCCCCCCCCCATATATGTATTCAGCTGTGTATGTAACAAATATGTTTCTTTTGCTAGTTTTAATTGTGTAGTCTTAATGTGATGCTCCTGTTATGTGAATGGTATTGAAATCATGAAAATATTGTATGACTAAATAATTTTTCTATTATTTAACTTTTTTCTGATGTTTGCTTTTGTAGTGGATCAGGAAACCACTTTTGGAAGGAAGACTGAGTATGAATTGTGAGATATCTGGAACAGATCAAAAGCTTTGTGTCATAGCTCAACTTCCAAGTCATTTGTGTACTACAGCCTTGTTAAGTAAAATGGTGCAATTAATATTGGGAAAAGGGGTAGTGTTTGAAGACCAGGAAGTGGAAAGAAGCAAATTTGAAAATATCAGTAAGTAACAGGATTATTATTTTATTACAAAAATATAATAGCTGTTAAGAATGGTCATTCTAGCAAGGCTGAAGCCTTCCTAGTGTCAAGCAGAAATGGGACATATAAATATTTTACACAAACCAAGAGGAACTTGATTTTTCAAAAATTAGGATTTAATAAAGAGCAGAAATTGGAAAGTTTTTCTTTAAATTTTCATTGCTATTCCAGCCCCCCCCCTCCATTAGATACTGTCATACAGTTGTCCCTATGTATCCATGGATCCTACTAGTCATTGCTTGAAAATATTCTTGGGGGGTGGCAGGGGTCTGAAAAGCAAACCTTGCTATTTGCCATTTTATATAAGGGATACCATTTTACTTCGTATATAAGAGGACTTTAGCATCCATGGATTTTGGAATCCCAGGGGGTGGGGGAACACTAGAACCAAACCCAATCAGATACTAAGGGCCCACTGTACTTACGGTACTTTTTAAATAAATGCAACTGCTCTTTATGTTCTTGTTCCCCAACATCCCTTAAAAAGTTACTTTTTTAAAAAAATAAAGCTGCTGACTTGTGGTGCAAAACACTCTCTTCTCCCCCTCCTCCTCATCACTTGGACACTCACAAAAGAGAATGAGGCTGCAGCACAAGGCAGAGCATGAGCTAGCACTTGTATCATGTGATATTCTTGCACCACTGTGTAGTGAGTCTCCACCTTGTAGCAATAAAAGTAAAAAGTTACAATTGCACCACAGAAAGTAGTGAGCTTATACCTAGAGAAGTTGCAGTGGTCATATTACACTGATTATTCATAAAAGTTACTTTGAAGGCCTGGTAAGGACACATTGATATTATAACTGTGTGAAATTTTGTTGTGCTTTCTATGTTATGACTTATACCATAATTTAGTGCACTTAGTGCACGTTTTGTAAAGATACATCTCTCAAAAATCAGCCTACACATACAGGATTCCTATTTTTTCTGGGGTCAAGGCAGAGAGCAATTTTACATACATAGTAATGCTTCTTTGGAAATGACTGGGTCATTAATGTTCCCATATAAGCAAACGGTCCATTGCTGCCCTTACCATTCCGATGGATTCCAAAGTAAGACACAAACAAGTGTCACCATCTTTCAGTTTTGTAATCCATCTCTCAACTTTGGTTCCCTATTTGTAAAAGATTATAGATGAGGTGAAATCATAGCAGGAATATAAAGCATCATGTACATGGAAGTGCTACATAAATATCAAGAATAACAACTTGTTGACAGTTTCTTCTATTGCTGTTGTATATATCTATTGTTTCAGATTGCACGTGTAGTAAATTTCACAAAGTTTTGATGATGAATATACTGTATATGCTGCATTATGCTAATCAGATATGGTTCTGGCTTTTTCTAGTTGCAGAATATCTGTATACTTTACAGTGGATTGAAGAACTGGTAAACCCACCTTGCTCACTCCTTGAATTTCTTCACCACACCCAAGCACATTCATGTGGGAGGTTACATACACTCAGCAATATCCCCTGCCTCTTGCAAATATTATTCAATAGGTAAGTATGTGCTTTTGGGGGAAAAATAAACACGTACTGTTTTTTCACTGAGCTAGTGTGGTATAGTTGTTTGAGCATTGGATTAGGACTCTGGAGATCAGGATTCAAATCCCCACTCAGCCATGGAAACCCACTGAGTGATTTGGGGCATGTCACACTCTCTCAGCCTTAGGGGAAGGCACAGGCAAACCCCTTCTGAACAAATCTTGAACCAAGCTTTCTTATCTTTTCATAGATCAAAAGAGAGTGGAAGACTCTGGGCCTTAACCTTGGCTAAATTGTTAAATACAGAGAATATTTCATCCTCTGAGATAAAAGCACTTTTCAGTACAGCAGAAAGGTATGATAATAGTTTAATACTTCTTAGACTGTGATTGTGTCTATTGCTTCTATGCTGATTAAAGCAGAAAATGTGAAGAGTGGACCACATCATATTGTAGAAACAGATGAAAATAGCCATCTTAAAATTCATTGTGTTTTGCCCTGTCTTTTTAGTATTATTTTGATACCCTGCGTTCTGCATTCCTATTCCTATTTATTTCAGATAAATGTTTTGTCTAAACAATCTCTTGATTGGTTAGGTGAATCCTTCATGTTCCTTTATGTTCCTCATACAATACTGCAAATATAGCACAAAATTAGTAGTGTTGCTGTGTACCAGGCCCCTCCAAGGACTTTGCATTTGATTAGTGATGACCAATATGTTGATTCTCAGATTCTCTCTTGATGTCTACATTTCATGAACAGGTTTTTTCCATTAACAGAGGGAAACTTGCACACGCTTCAGAATCTATCTCCATTTTTACTTGATGAAGATAAGGAAGAGCTTGTTATTCAGTGTACTGCTAAATTAATGACATGCAATGGAAGTGAACTTCTTAGTATTGATGGTCAGTGTCTTATATATTACCTCCAGTGCTACATTAGCTTGTAAGAGGTAGGATTTTCAGTATGTGCCATTCAACCAGATGTTTATTAGAAACTGAGAATACACTGTTCTTGACCCATCATAATTCTGTCATATTATATTGTTTAAGTTGCCGATTTCCTAGATGGTGCATACCACGCTAGCCAAGCTGCTAGGTACCAGAAACTCACTTAGTCAAAGTGTGTATTGGGAAGTAGTTAAATACACACACATAAGTTCAGAGCCCTAAATACAAGAACCAAAAGTCTGAAATGGGCCCTGGCTTGAACTGGTAGCCAGTGAAGGGATCCATGGGGGGTGGGAGACATGTGAATATTTAGAGAGATTTAATAAGCAGAAGTATTACTTGTTTGCTTGTCATGACTTGGATACCAATGTGTCATGCATCAGTATAAAACACTTGGTTTTATGGTAAGTGGAGTGCCTGGTGTTCACCAGTTCTTCCTACTCACTGCAGCCCTTTGTGTTAAGTTTCCAAACTTTTAGGAGTTGCTTTTTGGAAAGCAGCAAATAGAATGCTTTAGCAAAATGAGACGGGAAAGAGGGAGGTATACTTTCCTCAGGCGAAAGGGTTTTTCCACTATTGTAATGGTATACTTTAGTCCAGATATATGTGTAATTCATACAGATATAATGTATGAGTTACTCTGTTAGATTAGGCCTAGGAAGATCTAGTTTCAAAGCACCAACAAATATGTTTCACTACCTTTGTGATATTAAAATCAGAAGTAGAGCCTGTCAGTCTGAACAGTTTAGATAAACTCTTAAATCCACACTTCAAAAGTGTGTTAAGTTTCTTTACATTTGTCTCTTTGTTTAGAATTGTCCAGTAAGTTTTTCAGCACATTTTCAAATTTTTCCATGTGATCATAAAGAATAAGTAAGCATAAACTGATAATTGCAGGATTTTGAAATGAAGCTGCAATGGCACAGATGTGTGTTCTGTAGCTCATCCTGGATCCAATAGAAACCAGGTGAGGAAATGCAACTCCTTTTCCAAAGTGGAACATTAGGAATGACAGACAGCTGTTATCTTACAGCCAGCTGCCAGTGTTCACTCCTTGTTAGTATAGTTGTCCCTTCACATTTGCAGGGGTTAGGGGCACAGGACTCCTGCAAAATATTTACAGTACAATGGAGGTGGGGGCGGAGCTCCCCAGAAGGGCTCCTCAGGCTTGCGAAGCGAGCGGCTGGAGGCAGGGTAGTACAAAGAACATGGGCCTGGCAGGCAGGTCCCTCAGCCACTGACCTGCTTCTGGAAGTCCTATGATGCTGTGCTAAGTGCTCAGGGAAGGCAGAGAGAAGAAATCTCTTTTGCAAAGAGTATCCAAACTCCACAAAGAAGCAGGCTTCAGGGGCTCTTCACAATGGAGATTTCTGCTGCTCTGTATGCCAGCAGCTTGCAACAGAAGGGATGTGGTGGGGAGATCTTTCAGCCGGGAAAGGTTTTGCAAATGAAGCTGGGGGATCCTGATTGCAAGCAAGAAACTGAGTGAGTGGCTGGAGGTTTTGGCAAGGTAGGAGGAATTTAGAAGAAAGAAGGAACTGAGGAATGGGGTGGGAAGGTCTTTCAGCCAGGAAAGGTCTTGCAAATGAAGCTGGGGGATCCTGGTGCATGGAAGAAACCGAAGTGAGTGGCTGGGGGCTTTGGCTGGACAGGAAATAGTGAGGCAAAGAAGGAACAGAAGGAGCGGAGTGAGGAGGTTGGGCTACTTAAGCAGCAGCTACAAATCTGCAAAGAATCAAATCTGCGAAACTGAAAGCCGCAAATGTGGCAAGAGGACTGTATTTTAATCTAGTTTTTTAATGTTCCATGACATTTAATGTAGTCCTTTCTTATGTGGTATGGCTTTGTTTTAGGAGCTTTTGGATATCTTGCTATTTTGAATTCTTGCTTGAAAACTGGAAGCATTGATTATGAAGAACTAATGTCTGGGATACTAAAAATCATCATATCCTGGCGAAATGACTATGAAGACAGCTTTCTTTTCAGCTGGTGGGTAATTCTGTTGTATATTTTAAAGATTGGTTCATACTAAATTCTTGAAACAGTTATATTTGCAATAAGGATGTAGCAAAATGGAATAATTTTTAACTAATCCTGCAAGGCAGGGGGTTGGATTGGATAGCCTTTGTGGTCTCTTCCAACTCTGTGATTCTATGATCCCATGGTTTTTCATAAATGTATCAGTTTGAATGTGTGTAAAGGCAAACCAATATTTCTGAAGCAAGAAATACAGTTGCCCCTCCACATTCGCGAACTCAGCATTTGCGGTTTTGGATATTCATGCTTTTGGGAGGGCCCCCCTGCCCTCCCAAAACCGTGACACGGGGCCTCTGGAGGCCCCATGAAGGCCCGGGAAGGGAGGGGGGAGAGCCGGGGAGGCCTCCACAGGGCCTTTGGAGACCCTCCGAAGGCCCCATGAAGGCCCTGGGTGGGAGGGCCAGGGAGGCATCCACGGGGCCTCGGGAGGGTCTCCTGAGGCCCAGTGAAGGCCTAGGAAGGGACTGGGGAGTCCGGAGAAAGTGACTATGGGGCCTCCGGAGGCCCCATGGTCGCTTTGGCGGGGGAGGGGGAGGGCAATCATTATTCGTGGATTTTTCACATTCGCGGGGGTCTGCGGAACCTAACACCTGCGAATGTGAAGGGATGACTGTACTTCTTTTTCTTTCTTTTTTTTCTTTCTCCCCTTTTCCTTTGATGATGCACACTTGTTTTAGCGTGCTTTATATTCCAAGTATGCATTCTGTGTGTGAAAAGCTTTCTGCACCTTAAGGTGTGGTTTCCATCTACAGTCTTCATGAGCACGAGCATTAAAAATGATTGGCATATTTTTAAAAAGAGTAATCAACTTTTCAGGGACAACTTTCTAGCCAGTCAAAGGTTCAAAAACTGATTATTCTAACCCAACTGGCTGTTCTAAATGTTGCAGCCCTAGTTTACAAGATTTAGAATTTTCAGTGTAGCAATGGAGGCCATCACAATAAACAAGCTGGGTTCCTTGATAATGCTGGTTATTAGTAATGAAGAATAGTTTAATAAAGGTCATAAAATAAAGGGATTTGTACGTATAAACACTTTTTATTGTTGCTTGCATGTTAATTTCTCCTGAAGGAAGAATATGTCTCCTCTTTTGTTATACATACATTAATATTAATATTAAACTACAATTTTCTAATTTATTAATTTCTTCCAAGCAATCTACAAGAAGGAAACCCACAGTTGCTTGGTTTCAATATAGAGATGATCCATTTTATTTCTCTGTTCCTGAATAATCCTTCTTCCTTGCTGGAAAGTGAGTGGGATTTTGTCATGTGTTCCATGCTGGCATGGTTAGAGGTAAGTAGTAAACATAAATACAGGAAAAATATTAAGATATTTTTCTCTTTGAATCTACTGGGTGGCAGTTCTTTCCTTTTCAAAATCTCAAATATTCTGCTGTGACCTCTCATATAAACTTAAGATAGTTTTTTGATTGTTCAGAATTACTAGTTACACTAAATGTTTCACATTTTTCTAGTACAAAATTTTCATACAGAAGGTATGTGCTTAAATTAATGCTGCTTACCAGTGCTTCTACATTTGAACATACTTCGTTGACTTTTCATTTTACCGAAACAAACAGGTCCTTAACTGACTAATGATCTTGTCCTGTATACAAAGAAAGACTGATAGAAATATGGAACAAGTCATTAAAACAAAATAAGGGTAAAAGAAGAGATATAGAAAAATAAGATATATTGAGAGAGAAAGCAAATTGTCTTTTGACTACGAGAACCTGTTTATGAGTGCATATACTTAAAGAACTTACTCTGCTTTGTTATAGAAAGGTCGATTGTTAATCTTTTTTAAAGAACATGTAAGAGACAGAATTAATTGTTCTTTGACTAGGGAATACAAGTTAGTGAAATTCCACAAAAATTGCGAAAGAGTAAAAGTCTCCCCTGGTGTTTCTTTACCTCCCCCAGACAATGAGTGAAAGTCAGGCAGTGTTTCCCCTGGCACTGGTGCAAGTGTTTGCCTGTGGCAGCTGTGACTTGAGTGTGGCCATGAGTGCCTATTTCCAGGCAGCAACTCCTGAAATCATTGAAAAACTTCCAACAAACCTCATGACTGAATGGCAGGAGTTCTTTTCCGAAGGCATTCATAGTTTACTTTTACCTTTGTTGGTTAAAATCACAAGTAAGTCTGTGGAAATTACACCTCTATGTTAACCGGTATAATATGGAAGAGTAATGGACAAATACTTTGGCCTGCCATTTAACAGGTGATATTTCTTCCAATAAAATTTAAGCTGCAAGGTTAGAGACATAGAAATAAGCAATGTTCAAGGTTTCCAAGGTACTTGGAAAAGGTACTTCTACAGTACAAAGTGAGAAATATTTTGCACATGATGTCAAGGCATTCCCTTCCTTTTTAATACTTTCCTCCCCTATTTCCCCTCAGCTGTTTACTTTCCTGTCATTGTCTACTGGGAAAATGTTTTTCATCATTGCCCTTTTATAGGAATATCCCATCAAGAGAATTCCTATAAATTTATATCTGTTCAGTTTGTAATGGCAGCACATGAGTCCTCTACTCTGTCTAAACAGAAGGGTCTGTTCTATCACTGCCCCTTTGAGGCTAAATAAAATGCTGGTGTCTTCAGACTGCATATTTTGAAAAAAGGTGCAGGGAAGGATATGCTTCTGTTTTCATCTTTTCTCCATTGCCTTTTAATTCTGTGATCTGATCTTAAAGGTCTTTAGGTATTAATCAAAATGAATTGACCACAATACAATAAAAATGTATCCACTGCCATACTTAATGCATTATGACACATGCTGCTCATCCTTTCATCTGGTTATGTCTTTGAACAAGATGACAAAAGATCAAGTTCTGGAAATACTTCACCTTTGAATATAATCATATTCAAGGGTACATTATGATATATGTGTGTGGTATTTTTGAATGGTTTTGCTAGGTGGAAGTACTGTAATATTTATATAACTTCTGTTGTAAGCTTGCTAAACTGAATTAAAAATGTGAATGGTCTTGTATTGACAATTATAAATGTGAATTGTCTCTGAACAGGGAAAGAAAAAGATGCAATGGAAACATCATTTCAGAACTCCTTGTTGAAATCCTTGGGAAAAGCTTTGACATACATATCAAAGGATCAGTTATTAAATAATAAACTTCCTGCCAAATATGTTGCTGGCCAGAAGACAAACCTCCCTGATAAACTACAGACGTTGTTGAATACACTTTCTCCACTGCTGCTCTTTAGATCTAGGCCTGTTCAAATCACAGTATACCAAATGTTAAATAAGTAAGTTATCTCCTTGTCTCCTAGCAATATTCAAAAATTTATTGTATCAATTTTCACTTTTATTGGTTGAATTTGAATTTGGAAAAGCCCTTATTAGGATAATGAACATTACTGTTCAGTGTGATGTGATGTTACATTATCTATATCAGACGTGGGCAACTGTGGAAGGCTAAGGGGCAGCATTAGCCCCCTAGGAGACCTTGGAGGGAAGCCTCACTGCACCTAAATCTTTAAAAAATAAAATTAAAAAATCAACTTTTTGCTCCCCAATGTCCTCTAGGAGATGGGGGCCATTTTCACCATGTTTTGGAGCCTTCCTGGGCGATTTTAGGCCCAGGAGAAGCTTTTTTTAACAATAGGAAGTAAGTAGAAGTCACATCCTTTTCCAAAAAAGGTCCCTCTTGGACCTAAATTGGCCCAGGATGGGCCCAAGACGTGGTGGGACATGCCCCCCATGCCCCCTAGATGGCATTTTGAGGCAACAAAATTTTTGAAAAAAATCTATATATAAAACACTTGGATATGTTTTCTTTTCCAGTGTGCTGATTGGTCACTTAGGAAACACCCAACCAATCCCCTCCCTCTTCTCCTTCCCTCAGCCAGTTATCACCCACATGTAAAACAATTATTTTTTCCTAAAATCATACCATGTAGCTGAACTGTGGGAAAGGATTCTGAGAAAAAACATGTAAAACAATTTATGAAATATATGAACAAATACATAAAATGAGTTATTAATTTATAACCTTTACAATCTCCTATAACCCACATGTAAAACAATGCAGTATTTTTTCCTAAAATTGTACCATGTAGCTCAACTGTGTGAAAGGATTCTGAGAAAAAACGTCTAAAACAATTTATGAAATATATGAACAAATACATAAAATTAGTTATTAATTTATAACCTTTACAATCTCCTATAACTACGTATGTTACGCTGGGTACAGCTATCGTAGTTGTAAAAATTCTGTTTGACTACTGGGGGGCTCAGGGGCTCCAAACACAGTGGAAATGTCCTCCATACCCACTATAGGGCTTTGGGAAGCATTTTGGAACAAAAACATTTTTTTTTTTAAAAAATGACCTCTCTCTAGGGGCTCATGGGGGCACAAAAATGGTCATAGGGTCCACATGTGGCTGACAGGCCACATTTTCCCTGCTCCTTATCTACATACTAGTTGCAATCTTGGTCAAAGCTGATCAGTCCAAAGTTCTCAGCCCTCTCAATTCCCATCCTAAGTAGAGCTCCTTGATTTTGATAGCTGCTTTGGATATGGAATAACACAGTCATTAGCTGTGGCTTCTGTCCCATCAGAGGCATCTGTTGAGCAACCTCCTCTCATAAAGTGTGGTAATCATCGTTGTCTGTTGGGGACTTATTAGATCCTTGTACTGATTTCTTCCCTAGAGATGGCTTATAGAAATCTTAGCTGCTGTGGGTATATACAATGTGGAAGAGCAAAGGGAGCTTTTATTCCTTTGCCCCTCCCTCTTGTAATTGTGAGCTACTCATGTTGTTCCTTTGCTATATACAGTCTCTAGTAAAATAAATATTATTGATGATGCTGAGGATGAGAGATACCAGTGCAAGCTCAAAGGGTTAAGAACAACATATTGCAACAGGGGCTTTCTCTCCTTGGCCTCCTAACCATTTGTGCTGCCTGAAAATTTGCTCTGAAGTGTTTCAGAGCCCTTTAGAGCAGATTTTAAGGGCACACAGCAAGGTGTGAAATCTTCCTCCTCCTGGTTCTACTGACAGAAACCATTCATGAGCACTATGACATGACAGGATCCAGCCTATCATCCAAAAATATAATGCTGTGGATATCACCAATCCATGTGTTTAGGACTGAGGCACTACTTTCCTCCTAAATAATAGTCAAGTTTGCTTTTATCACTTCTGTAAGGAGGTGATTATAATGCATAATACTCTGCTCAATTTACAGAACCAGATAAATGTTCAGGAATGAAATAATAGACTATTTTCATTGCTTTTTCCCTTTTCTTTCAAATTTTAGGTTAATGTGTGAATTACCTAAATTTGACAATGTGGATCTCAAATCCTATGGTGATGAAGAGGAGGAACTGTTATTGTATGTTTCATTTTGTTTTTCTGATAAATGATGCTGTTGTATATAGTATCTTGGTAGAATCTGTAAAATGTTTCCTGCAGCTCACTAAACTTTTTGTACATTTTTAAAAGACTATGACTGGCACCCTGCATTGCAGTTATGGATATGTAACTGATCCATATTCAGTTGTGCTCCTTATTCACAATCATGTGGATGGCCATCTGTCAGGGATGCTTTGATTGTGATTCCTGCGTGGCAGGGGGTTGGACTGGATGGCCCTTGTGGTCTCTTCCAACTCTTCAGTTCTGTGATCCTATGATGACACTATTACCATGATCAGAAATGCTTCCTGAAACCCACCTTAAACTCCAAGGAGCCACTATGAGTAACAAAGTGTGCAGCACAGTTGAGTGGGATGCTTTAGGATGATGCAACCAGACCCTTGCTGTCCCTGAGCTGCGGTATGACGAGGAGAACCAGGTCACACCACAGTTCAGGAGTGGGAGGGGCTGGCCGGCAGGTTAGGGAGATCATATAACCTCCTGCTAAAACAACTCCACTAGCTGCTGATCCGTTTCTGGGCAGAATTCAAAGAACTGGTTATGATCTTTAAAGTCCTACATGGTTTGGGTCCAGATTGTTTGGAAAAAAAAACAGTATCTTCCTATATGAGTGTGCCTATGCTCTAAGATCTGCATGGGAAGGCTTTCTCTTGATCCCACCACCATCCCAGGTGCACCTGATGAGGACATAAGAGAGCCTTCTCAATGGCTGATCCCAAATTATGGAACTGCCTTCTCTAGGAGGTCTGGTTGTTCCCCCTCCCTCTGGGTTCAGGAGGCCAGTTCCTTAGTTCATTTTTAGCTATGTTTACGTAGCTACCAATGTGAACTGAGGTTTCTGGTTATAGTAGTAAGATTAGAGTACTCCTATCTATTCAGTGGGAGTTTGCACAAAAGTGCTTTGGCTTGAATCCTGTTGGGCTGCTTTACAAGCATGCATAAGGAAGTATCCGATAACCTCTTATCCAAACAGTTCCTAATTCACTTATAGGGCAATGGGACAACTTATGTACTAGTTACCACATGGGCACAGCTTGGCCACTCAACCAATATGGCTATTATCTGTGAGACGTGCTTGGAACCTACCAGTCAATAAGTATGCTGGCAGAGTTTTTCACTCCATTGGTTTCAAACTGGATCTTGGCCTAGTGTTATAGTACTTTTATTTATATAAAGTGCTACTGGAAAATATGTTACTCAGAGAAACGAATGAGAAGTTGTACCTTGTGATGCTGTTTGGTGCCTTGGGGCGTAAAAGAGCCAAATCAGTCATAACTGTTGCAGAAGCTACTCCCCTATGGGACTAGTCAAAGTGGTGAGTGTGTGCTGACCACTTTCTGATGGCCTCTCTCCTCTTTCTTAACAAATGCTAGCTAGTGTGTGGGCTGGGTACCATTCACTGCTTCAGTCCATGACACTATCTTGAGGGAGCCAAACTGCTGTCTCACGATTTGTTATAGATGATGGCTGTTTATCCTGGAGGGGTATATGGCTCTGTTTGCTCCCTGCACAGCCAGTAGGCTTGACTGAATGTCCAGGTGATACAGTTAGAATCTGATGGTGGTTTATATCTCACTGACAGCACTATAGTTGTTGAGAAAAAGGTTTAGGAAGCTAAGTGAAATGTTCTTTTCTACAAGAAAAATAATTCAGTTCTCCAAGAGAAGGTGGAATGTAGTATGTCTGCATCCTCTATGTTCATTTTAGGTCACCGCCAGCGGCTCTTATGAATGTTCTTGTGACTCAGGAAGACTTACTAGAAAACATCCTAGAATGCATCCCAGTTGGAGAGTTTGTGGTTGTTCAGCCACTGAGTGAAGAATTTTGCCTTGTTTTAGGGTATCTTCTCACCTGGAAATTAATACTAACTTTCTTCAAAGCATCATCTTCTCAGGTAAAAAAAAAATATCATTTTTACAAAGTGTTTTAGGGACAAACCAGTTCAGTTTGCTTGCAGAGTTCCTCTTGCTAAACCTATCTACAGCAATAGGAAATCAAGAAATTTCTGTTTTGTAAAACTATGAATAATATTAATACGTTATTGTTTCTCCACAACGTTGACTTCAAACTATTTATTACAATATTCCTGATAATTTTGTGCCCTTTAACCAGTATGGAAAAATGTATATAGGGTATTGTCCTGTTTATCAGAAAAATAGTTGCGATTATTCCCATGCTTGTTTGGATAAATGTCTGTTGTCATGTACAGTCTGCATTCATGTTGCTCACACTTATTATATGAAAAGATTTGGAAGTACAAAGGCACTTTTCCTTTCCTTACCTGATAATCTTGCATTTAAAAAGCAAGATATTTTATCATGCATACTTTAAAGATTACTATGATTAAATTCAGAGGCTTTTAAACATGTACAGTGTAAATTCACTCTTTGTTTTGTAAACATTAATCATAACTTCATGTGTTTAAAATAATGTGAAAGAATGTAAGTTTTCTTTGTGAGTGAAAGAAGATATATTAGTGTCTATCAACCTGTGCATGCCCAGAACTACAACTGCTAGAATCCCCCAGCCAGTATACCCCATGTCTGGAAAATTTTGGAAATTATAATCTTAAAAAATAACTTTTCAAGCTCTGTCCTTCCTCAGTTTTGTTCCCTTCATGTTCCGCAGACATATGAATTAAGATTGACTTTTCATATAACTTGTCACTTGACTCAGCTTGACTTTGCTAAATTGTTTCAGACAAATAAGATTTTGCTTTTGCTTTTTAAATAGCTTAACAATGCGGTGCCATTAATTGTCTTGCAAGTATGTACTCTGGTTTCATACCAGAGCATTCTTATCTAATCTGCTATGAATCCCATTTAAATTCATTGTGCATATGCCTTCAGTTCATTTACTTCTGAGCACAATTTTTATATGGAATCGTTTTTACTTTTTTCTGACAACCAGCTGCGGGCTCTCTATTCACAATACCTTCGAAGAACTAAGAGTTTGAATAAACTGTTATATCACCTGTTCAGGCTTATGCCAGAAAACCCAACCTTACCAGCATCAACAGTTGAACTTCCAAATAAGGATGTAAAAACATACTTTACAGAAGAGCTCGATTTAGACATTAAAGGTTGGTCCAAATATTTTTAACTTTGATGCAAACCATTTCAGTTTTTAAAAGCATCAAATATATTTTATATCGGAACAGTGTAATTTTAAAATGTTTTTCACTGTTCAGCTTAGCTATTGTTGGAAAATGACTAGAATTAAACATTTCCTTTAGGGGAATCACAAGATTACACTGTCACATTATCTAGAGAAAAAAAATAACTTAAATTTGTGGTGCATCTATGGAAGAATTATGCTTTAAACACTGCTCTTCTTTCTACAAAAAATTCTTCTCCAGATACATCAGGACTGTCGTCACACATCCCACATTTGGCTTGCTCTGTTTACTGCATGACATTGAAAGATTTGCCAGCCATGGTTCGTCTTTGGTGGAATAGCTGTGAGAAACGAGTCTTCAACATTGTAGATAAATTTACAAGCAAATATGTCAGCAGTGTACTTTCTTCACAAGAAATATCCTCTGTGCAAACTAGTACGCAGTTGTTTAATGGCATGATGGTTTGTATTATCTTATCTTACCTTATTTTGCTATATGGTACATTAAGTTCTAGGAACTACACTATGAATCACAGTTGAATTTAGGAAATGATTTAAAGCACAGACATGAAGTGATATTGGAGGTCACATAAAGAAAAAAAGTTAGGTTATGATTGGTACTCTGAATAATAGCATTGGTCATCTGCAACCCATGCATTTCTCTATGTCCTCCTTCAGTAATTATCTTTCATTGTACAGATTTAACATCTGGGAAGGCCTTGTAGCACATAATGCAGCACAACTATTTCAGGTTAGCGCTGCTGTTGTGCTAACACAAAAATAACATGTATCGAAATTTGATGTATCGACTTGTCACCTGTAAAAATTCATATTTATGCCAGTATTGTCCTGTGCTTAGACTAGCAGGTAATGTCTGCAGTTAGCTATTTTTTAATTTCTGCCTTCCAGTTAGTGTTATACCAGTCATAGTAGTAAGCAACGTGTTCTATGGAATGCAAGATGGTAGTAGGAATGCTTGTTGTTACTACCACTTTTGAACTATTATTATTTAACTCTACCTAGTATTCATTCAATCCTGTTTGTACTACAGTTTAACTTAGCTCAACACCTGCTTTTGTCAGGGGAGAGTTGCAATGATACTACT
The DNA here is from genome assembly GCA_030847615.1 of Gambelia wislizenii. Lineage (NCBI taxonomy): Eukaryota > Metazoa > Chordata > Lepidosauria > Squamata > Crotaphytidae > Gambelia > Gambelia wislizenii. The sequence goes on from JAUMIR010000003.1 coordinate 286,515,989, forward strand.
GTAAATTTAGTTTTTGTGTGTGTTTAAAATTGCCTAGTATGACATGTCTCTTTTGAAAACGAGTTTTCTGTTCACTGTTTTTCCACAGGTAAAAGCTCGATCTGCTACTCGAGAAGTCATTGCTACCTATTCAGTTGATGATATATTCATTGAACTGATCATACAGTTGCCCCCTAACTACCCTCTGGGCTCTATCACTGTTGAGAGTGGAAAGAGAGTTGGGGTAGCAGTTCAGCAATGGCGCAACTGGATGTTACAGCTGAGCACATACCTCACTCACCAAGTATGTTTTCCCTAAAAATATCTTGTTCCTGAAAACACCATGGTAGTTTAGTCTTTGCCATATATTACCCACAGGTTAGATTAATTAGATCTGCTCGAGGGAATAAAGGGGTTCAGGAGAACTGTAGCAGTTCCATTCTTCACAATTTGGCCAGACCTTGTAGAAGTTCCTTTTTGAATGAAAACTCCCAGAGTGTATGGCTAGAACAGCACTAGTGCAGTTTTTGCATCTCATTGTCACCCAGGACATTTGCAGCTCTGTTGAATGTTAAGGCAAAACAGAGTATTCTATTTTGGTGAGTGAGTAGGAGCTTTGGGCTATACATTTCCTAGTGCATGCCAGCTCTGCTTCCCTCCGTTCCAGCCTTGCCATACAGAGCAGAAATATCTATATATTTCTGCTTGTGATATGAGTAGAATTGTTCAGCACTTGCTGCTCAACATAGAGTTGAAACTGATGGGGCACGTCATTGGGATATAATGGGCAGAATCAGTGAAAGTCCCCTCATGCTCACATTAGCTCAGTGCATGAGTGGGGCTAATGTGATGTTGCTTGCCTTAAAATATTTTCAAAGTATAGTATAACTTTGTATACAAATATGTAAATATTGTGAGCAAGTATGGATGGAGTACAGACCAGCTGAATGTTTGAACCAATACATTATTAAGAGAACTTTTGTTTCTTTTTAGAATGGAAGCATTATGGAAGGTTTAGCATTATGGAAAAATAATGTGGATAAACGTTTTGAGGGTGTTGAAGACTGTATGATCTGTTTCTCAGTCATCCATGGCTCTAACTATTCACTTCCTAAGAAAGCTTGCAGAACTTGCAAGAAAAAGTTCCATTCAGCTTGTTTGGTAAGTGCAGGCGTAGGCAGACATTGAACCAAATTTTAAGTGAAAAAATGTAATAGTCCCAAGGCTTTGGTGGTACCATTAGTTGTCAAGTCAAAATAATTGCTCAAGCTGAATCACTTCAGCAAAATTCAAATGACCCTCATTTATTTTTTGAAAAAACAGTTTCCTTCTGTACTATTCCACACTTTGAACAGACTCTCAACAAATTATGCAGATTTCATTCACATATACCAAAACTAAGAGTAATGTCAATTTTAAAAAACATACATACTGGGAAGATACACTAAACCAGCCTTCCTTAATAGGGTGCTGTTTGGATGTGTTGGACTGTACACCCACATTTCCAGCCAACATGGCCATAGAAAACCTAGAATATGGTGGAAATACTATAGTTAAAAGTATGGAGGATCCACATGGCCAAAAAACCTTTGTAGGCTAATGTCTTTATAATGGGTTTTTATTTTAATTTCTGAAGTTATACGTGTATGGTTCACTGGATTAAGTATCTACCAAACAAAACTGATTAATGCCTGTTTTTTTCTTCTAGTACAAATGGTTTACATCTAGTAACAAGTCCACCTGTCCCCTTTGTCGAGAAACCTTCTTCTGAAATATGTTGCATTCGCTGATTCAGAGAATTTCTCAAAGAAAACAGACAACAATCACAACAGGATTTAGCTGTGAAGGAAGCTAATTTAGTTTTAGCTGTATTTACAAATAAAAATCTTAAGTTGGTTGATCAGCGTGACTTAAAATATTGTATATGACAATTCTGATATCAAGATTACTTATTTGCTATATTAAAACAGAGTATGCTGACATTTCTGATGAAACTTGATGGGTGTGCAAAGACATGTATACTATTGACTAGTGTTTCATGCCCTCACTGCAGCACTGAAAGGGTTTTATAGCCCTCTGGAACAGGTTTTTTGAGTGCAGGAAAGAGGCAGATTGCCCTCTCCTGATTCCACTGGCAGAAACACATCAAATAGTATGGCTTAGCTGTGCACTCCTATGCATGTCTATTCATAATTAAGCTCCACCCTGTTCTGTGCTAGGATTTCTTCACTCCAATTAAAAAAACAAACAAACCTCTCTTATGCTCCCTGCATCAAATTTATCAAACTATAATAGTGGGGGCTTATTGTTTATTAATAACTTTACATGCCGTTACCAGATCATCTTTTAGTTTTCACTGGTGTGGCCTGCCTACATTCCCATGTTGTCTCTGCTGGCATAGCTGAAGTGTCAGTGGCAGTGGCTCCATTTAATTTAAAAAAAACACCAGTAAAAATAAGCAATTTCAGTTTGTGATGACAGCAGGTTACTGGCAAATAGTTTCCTTTCCTTCTGGCCTGCACCAGTTCTGCTATGCAAACATCTTACACACTTTAAAAATTTACATAGTTCTATCACTTTAATTCACCCAGTTAGTTTAAATTGTTGGGCTTAACTAACTTGTACTGTAATTGGGCATTTTTTGTAAACTCCAGTCAAGTCATCAGTGTTACAAACTCATGCTCTTTAGCTCAGTTAAGGTAGTAGCAGGCAGTGTTCTGGGCCAGCAAGCAGGGCTTAGGGTAGGAGATGCTATAATAACTCTAGTAAAGACTTTGTCTTCTGGTCTCCATTGAGTGCTATTGCACAAGCAGTTGGAGTGGAAAAGATGGAAAGCCAGCAGAGAATGAATTCCACGATGTCAATGGAGCAAGTGTGTCTGTATGAGAGCAACTTTAGCCATGTCTTGTGCGCTGTGCAGCTTTTCATCCATCACCCAGATGACAGCAACAAGATGCTGGATGTCTTGTGACAGACCACAAAATTCACAATCAAGTATCTTCTCAGAATCATCCTCCTTCCCACTGCTGTGATACTGCATCAAATGCCCATTTGCTTTGCAAGACAGTAAACAGCAGGACTCATCTTCAGGACTTGGAGAATTTGAGTACTGAAAGGTTCTCTCTTCCTGCTTGTCTGTGAAGTACTTTGGTGCCCTTTAAACCACACTTATGCAATGTTTGAATAATTTCATCTGCAATTTAAAAAATGACAAATTATAGTAATGTTTAAAGCAGCAGCAGGCTAAAGTCCTTTTATCATGAATAATCAGCTAAGACGGTCTTAAATATTATAAAATATTTATCTCCTATTCTAAGCTATCTGCTTATTTGGCAAATAGGAATGCAGAAAGACTGACTCTTGATTATCATCACTGGCAGGCAAATGGCTATAAAAAGGGGAATAGGAAACTCCCTGTCTCACTTAAAATTGTCATTATTCTGCTTATAAGAGCTATAGATTTGATGATAAAAAGTGGAAAAAAAATTAACAGCCAGCCTAGCATTAAACTGCCTGTTTTGTTGAAAAATGTGTACATCTCCTATTACATTATTCACCTTTCCTTAACTGTCAGTCCCTCTGTTTCATCTATATAGGAAAGTTGTAGAAACCATGAGCATAAAAGATAGTAAGGATTTTCAACATAATGTTGTAGATCGTAAGAGAAGTGGTGCCAATCTCAAGGTGGCATGGAGGAGCAATCCACCACTATTGGGCTTTATCTCCCCGTGCCAACCCAACTAGACAGGATTGGCACGTGGGGATGAAACCCAACAGTGGTGGATTGCTCCTCCGTGCCATCCCAGAATGAACATTCACATTAAGTACAACTTCTCATTTAGAGTTCCAGGTGTTCTCCAACACTTTGGTGCTCACAGAGGAATGGAGCAAAGAGATACAGGAGGAAGAAACAGAAAACACCCCAGCATCTCACTACACCCCTACAAGAGGTCTGCACTGCATTACAAAGCACTCAATATTTCATACTCGAACCAATAGCTAACTAAACCAGGGTGCTTTTCTGTTATATATTGGGGGAGTTTTCTAGAGTGGAAAAGTCAAATTTTAGATTATCTTCCAGAAACATTAGAGAGCAAAGAATATACTATTTTACTTTCATGACATACATACATCTGGCCCAGAGCATACCTAGATATTACAGTAAATTAGACTGAAATTTTAGACTGTGAAAAAGGTCTATCTAATGCAAAGAAAATAAAGCATTCTTTCTGGGCTGACCCCACTCTCCATGCTCTGAGTAGAAATGCCTCTAAAGATACATATATGTATGAGATGCACCCTGTAGATGTCTGTGTTCAGTGAGTCAATGCTGGGAGATGGAACTGAGCCTCTTCAGAAAAGTAATGCACAGAGCAAGCTGGAAAGTAATCCTATTACTCATTCCTTTTATTACTACTGTAAAAAGTCATTACTTTGAACAATAATGCAATGGCTACTAACAATGTTATGTTTTGGTACTTCAAAGAGTAATGGAGCGGGGGTCCTTTGGAGAAATGTAGCCTTTTTTGTACTTTTAAAAATTTTAATGTCATGAGTAGCGTTACTCACTGAAGTCATAAGTAACAAATATTAACACACTGGCTTTTTCAATAGCATTTCCATGCTATTCCATGTACAAAAGGCCATCTTTTTTCCCTATAAGGGCTTTCTGTGGTGGCCTTAATAGCTGAATACCATATATCCATTATAGGATAACATAGCTCAGACCATGCATACAGGAGTGACAATCCAGTTTGGCATGAAGACTCATAGGGATTACCTGTTTATTTGGAAGGCTTCCTCTAAATGGTAAGATTTAACACAATAAATGAAGAGTAGTTTGTATTGTTTTAAGGATATTTTCAAAGAGGTTCAGAGAATTCAAACATTTAAGAATAACAGAGAAGCAAACTTTCTTTCCTACCTGGATTATTTTCTTGGATTGTAACTATGTAAAATAATCCTCTTGCTGAAAGCATGTTGGGCACTAATGGGATGAGTCTGTCCATAACTTCTCTGCCATCTTTACCTCCAGCCCAGGCTGCCTCTATTCCATGACTTTGTATCTAGAGTAAATAAAACAGGAAAGTTGCAGTCTGACCACACAGTATTTTAGAAGAAATATATACTCTTCAATGACATGATGTTACACCAGATTTAAACAGTCAAGTTTCACTTCTTTGACATTTTCAGACAAGAAAAATATTGCAAATTCAATTGATAACCTGCTACCCTGCAAATTCAATTGATAACATGCAGTGAGTAGATAAATTGTATTCAAATGCATTCTCACACAATTCTCACCTCAGCAGAAGGAGTAACCACATAGGGTGGATTAAATAGCAATAGGTCTACTTTCCCATGTAGTCGTGGCAACAATCCTGTTACCTAGACACAGGGTGAAATAAAATAACATGAAAAATATATAAGGGAAATATCCATACATTACGTGTTCACACAAAACCAGTGTTCCAGTAGGAGTCAGTAAGATGTCTTAGGAAAAGTGGAGATATAAAAAATCCTTAGGTTGAGTACATGACTATTCATATGAAAAGACTTAGTATTAAAACACATTGTAAATCTTGTTTGTCTTGTGATATTTATGCTTCAAGAAAAGCACAAAAAGACCACCTATAATGGTACAGTGGGCTCATAATGTTTTCAATAAATCTTCCAAACCACCAAATAGAGGTAGTTTTACTACTATTATTTCCCAAAGGCCGTGGATGTAAAGGGTACCTCCACAAAGAAACAGTTATAATTAGGTATTTATACCCTGCTCTTCAGCCACAAAGGCTATCAAAGCAGCTTACAATTTGTTTTAAACAATAGCAATTTATACAGCTACACTGCATTAAGCCGTTTCCAATGTGTGTTAGCTAATTGCCCCCACAAGCCGGGTAGTATTAGTTAATACTAACAGAGGACTTCAGTGGGTTACAGTGATAAGTATTCAGTATCACTGTATGAGAGAATAAACAGCTTTACATAGCAGTTGTGGTTAGTATTTCTTGAGCTCTACCTGAAATAATTGCCCCTTCACAGGAGAAACCCTCCTTTACTCCCCACTTCCAATGTTCACCCTATTGTATTTGCTCCAACAACTTCTCTCCAGCCTCCCAATGCTTTAGGCCAGGAATGAACAAAATAAAGCCCTCAATTTCAAGCTCTCCCCCCATTTATGCAGTGCCAATTTCTATTCCTAAAAGCATCCAGGAATGGCATGGTTTTGAATATGAACAAGATGCAGCTCTCCCCACTCTGTACCCCCCCTTCCCACAAAGAAACCTAAAATAGAGGTCTGAGCAGTTCCGGTTTTGATTTCTTTTTCCTTTTCTGCCTTATATTCAAGGTTGGTGTGGCCAACAGTGTGCCCTGGGGCTGGGAAACTTACCCTGTGAGGTTGACCACCCCTGATTTAGGTTGCTCTTCTGCTGAGGATTTTGTCATAGGTACATCTGCATGGCTTTTTGCTAATAACTTGCTCCGCATGCAAGCAAAGATTCAACAAAGTTGCCAAAGCCAAATACTAATAACACCACTAAAGCTAGGACAGGACAAGTCATGACAGGGTTTTCAAGAGAAGACACTTCCTTATGTTGTGTTAGCAGGCAAGTAGTGCAACAGGGATGGGACTTATGTGCCCCTTCAGAAGTTGTTGAACAGCAGCTTCTAGCCAACCTCACCATTGGCTATGTTCTCTAGGGCAGCTGAGATTTGCAGTCCAACAACTTCTGGAGGGCCACAAAATTCCCACCCTTATAGTAGAAAGATAATATTGAAAATCTGCATTAATAGGTGAGTTTGTGGGAACTTAGTTTAAAACATGGCAATACTGCTATAGCATGGTTAACCTAAGTGGCATAATGCAGTTATAATGCAGTTCCATTGCAAAAACTGCTGACTTATTAGAAGGATCATTTATAATTTGAGTCTCACCAGGTCAGTAATTATGGGCTGAATATCAACATTATTACGTATAGCTGTCTCCACTGTGCACAGACCTGCCAAAGGATTGATATCAGTACACCTGTAAGAGTAGAATGAGTCAGATTTAAATTAATACCACTTATATTTGGTAAACTGAAAAACATGATTTGGTTTAGACAAGATTGATTTGTTTTATATTCCATCTTTTCCTACAAGGACCCAAGGTGGCTCAAAGCATAATTAAAAACAGGAATTTTGAATTGTATCCAGAAACTGACCAGTAGTCAGTGAAGCAGTTGTCACAAAGGAAGTATACCTCCCTGTAAAAGAGATGGTATTAAAATTGTCATAATAAGAGAAACATTCTGTAAATTGGAATTCCTAGTAAGAAACCATTTTTCTCTTCTAGTTTGAAATTACTAAGATATCATGCAAGCCCCCAGTGTCTGCAGTTTTAAATATTTTTAGTTTGAATTTTGTAAGAGAAGTGCTTCCCATCTCCATTTTCCCAGTGTTAATAAACTCATGGGGACATTTTGTTCATGAATCTTTATTTTGAATTAATTGTGTGATCTAAGATGGGATAATTAAAGCCCCCAAAACTGATCTGAAGCATGGCTTGGTTGCTGTATATACAATGGATTAGGTTCTAAAATACAGTTAACATGAACCAGGAGTTGGCATGGCATCTGCACGGATTCATTAGTTTGCAGAACTGGTAGGCATACAGCAGCAACACTATTTCACCTCAAACTTTTCTTTCATTTTTTCTTTTCAGGTCATTTTCTTTGACCTGAGTGTTTTTTCTGAATGAAGTCAAACTGGCATCACTGATGTCTACAGACAATTTTAATCACACTTCTCATTTTCAGGTCCAAAGGTTTTTAAAAAGAAAGCAGTATAATATGCAGCTGAGTAAAAAGGATACCAAACTAATATGGGTGATACGGCAAACGAGTGGGGACTGTGTGGCTCTCCAAATTCTATTATACTGCAACTCCTAGCATTCCTGTCCATTTACTATGATGGCTAGGGCTGCTTGGAGTTGCAGTCCAAAAATATCTGGAGTGCTGCACAATTCCCTTCCCTGCTTTAAGCTGTCAAATGTACACATACCCTTTCAATTACACTACATTATTCATATGTACTAGATTATACTTACAAGTACAATGTTTTTGGTCCAACAATTGAAGCTAGAAAAGTTGACACTACTCCAGATCCACAACCTACTTCAAGGCAGATGTCCAGGCTAAATTTTGGCATAAAAATAAGGGTGCAAGTTGATTAAAATGAGGGCTATGATGTTACATATAGATAGATCAGATAAGATTCACCTTTGAGGCCATAAATGGGAAATGACTTGAAGGCACACAACATCAACAAACATGCCTTTTTTCCCTAACAAAACTCCATATTAAATTCTCTGCAGAAAAAAAAAGATTTGAATATGCAGTGTAAGTTATACTTCAAACGAATCATTACAACTATTAGGAATCTTACATTTTGGATTTTGTCACTTCACAACTTCATTTTTAAAGTGGTAAAATTCATTGTTTGATTTAATTATTTTTCAAACTAGTGAATCCAACTTGAAATCTCCTGCTATAGCCTGATGAAGCAGAGCTTAGAAAAATTACTTTATGGATTCTTGGAGTTTAAATCAAAAAAGTAACTTTCTCAAAGCTCTGTAATAGAGATCATTTGTAAATGCAAGATAAGTACTTTATAGATCAATAATCTGTATTTGTTTATGTTCAATTTTGCCTCAAAATCTGTGGCTCTTCCTGTAGTTGCACCTTTACTCCAGCACTGATTGGATTCTAGAGATCACTAGAAAGTGAACCTAGTTCCTGTCACATGGGAACAAAACACAGCCCAGAGACAGAGACAATTTTGCATGCGTAAGGTCCATGGGGCATTTGAGAAGTTCAGAGCTGAACACGGATGTGTGAGTCACTTAAGTGGGTCTCCATAGCAGTCCTGATCACTACACTGCAGAATGGGCTCTCACACGTGTAGTGCTGCAGTCTCACAGAATCCTCACATTGTGAGTAACAAATACCTAATACTGCTTGTAACCTATAATACATGTGGCCAGCAATAAATGTGTTAACTTTTATTTAACTTTTTCATTTATTATTATTATTATTATTATTATTATTTTAAATATATGTTATATTGGCCATGGTTGCCTTGGCTGATGACCTTTGCCTGGGCACTGACAGAGGTAGTGTGACCCTATAGGTGCTACTGGATCTCTCAGCGGCTTTTGACACAATAGATTATGTCATCCTCTTGGATCGCCTGAGAAGGCTAGGAATTGGAGGCACTGTGCTGCAGTGGTTCCGTTCCTTCCTCTCAGGCAGATTCCAAAGGGTGATGCTTGGGGACAGTTGTTCTGCAAGGAAAGAGCTTAATTGTGGTGTCCCACAAGGCGTCATCCTGTCCCTGATGCTACTCAATATATACATGAAGCCGCTGGGCGAGATCATCCGGAGGCACGGGGCGGGATGTTATGTACGCTGATGACACCCAGATATATTTCTCCATGCCTCGGTCTTCAGCTCTGACTTCAGATGGTATCTCTTGTCTTAATGATTGTCTTAAGGCAGTAATGGACTGGATGAGGGAAAACAAATTGAAGCTGAATCCAGATAAAACGGAAGTACTCACGGTAGCAGCCCCAAACCCATGCATGATACACTCTCCAGTCCTGGACAGGATCACACTCTCCTCCAAGGACTGTGTTCGCAGTCTGGGGGTACTCCTGGACCCATCACTCCAGGTGGTGAATCAGGTAAATGCGATGGTCAGGAGTGCCTGTTATCAGCTTCGGCTGATACGCCAGCTGTGCCATTTCCTGGAAGTCAGGGACCTTGAGACTGTGGTACATGCTCTGGTAATCTCCCGTCTTGATTTCTGTAATGCACTCTACATGGGGCTACCCTTGTGCTTGGTCCGGAAACTTCAATTAGTACAGAATATGGCAGCCAGATTGGTCTCGGGTACATCGAGAAGAGACCATATAACACCAATCTTAAAATCACTTCACTGGCTGCCCATAAGTTTCTGGGCCCAGTACAAGGTGTTGGTTATCACCTTTAAAGCCCTAAATGGCTTGGGTCCAACCTATCTTTGGGACTGCCTCCTTCCATATAATCCTCCCCGTGCACTCAGGTCCTCTGGGAGGAATTTGTTACAACCTTTAAAAACTAAGCTTTCTTCAACCTCCTGGAGGGCCTTTTTGGCTATCGCTCCCAGATTATGGAATGGCCTGCCGGATGAGCTCCGTCATATCACCACCCTAAATAGCTTTTAAAAAAGCTCTTAAGACAGATCGCTTCCGGCAGGCCTTTCCTGAATAGATACCCAGCCGTCAAAAAAGGAAATCTCGCTTGTCCCAATCTTGCCACATCCAGTGCCCATTGTCCATTTTTATTCTTTATTTTTATTTTTTCATATTTTTAAGTATGTTTTTAATTCCTAAATTATTTAATTGTATTTTAAGGGGGTGGGTGGGTGGGATTGAGGGGTTGGATGTATATTTTAATTGTTGTAAGCCACCCTGATTGCGTTTCGTAAAGGGGCAGGATACAAATAAATTTTGTATATAATATAATATAATATAATATACATATAATTATTATCCATTGTTTAACTTCTCTGTTATTGTGTTCTGGTCCGTACACAGAGTTTTCTTTCAGGGTTGGTTTTGACAGTTGTTCCTCTTTATAATATTTAGGGCATTGGGTTACATCAGGGTGAAGAGAAATGTTGTTCTTATCTTTAGGAGCTAGACTTCCTGTCAATTTTATTCCCTTCAATGGAAGAGTGTCCATTTCCCTATGGTAGGATGACCTCACTCTGAAGGAAGACCATGGAAAAAGGTACCCTGACTGAATCAGTTTTCTCCATTTTCAAGGATTGCAAAGATTTTGTGTGGCCTCAGCCTGCAAAGAGCGTTACAGCAGCACAGAGCTGCACTGCCACACCAGCTCAGATCAAAGCCACACTACACTCTTGTAGCGCTATTATTCCGGTTTAACTGCTCCGGCTGCCTCCCGTGGAATTCTGGGGTTTGTAGTTGAGTAAGGCCTCAGAGCTCTCAGGCTGAGAGCTCTCAATGCCCCTCCCTGAACTGCACATCCCAGGACTCCACAGCCAGAGGAAAGAGCTGGAGGGCGCCAGATGGGAGTTGTAGTTCGCCGCACGTGACCACCTCCAATCCCACAACCCGCCGCCGCCGCCGCCTCCCCTCTCTTTCTCTCACCCGGCACTCCTCAGCTCTGGCGCCTCCGCCTCGAGGGCGTCCAGGAGCAGGAACGTGTCCTCGGCGGGCTCGTAGACCTCGCGGAAGGGCCCCTCCGGCCCCACGTGCAAGTGCCACGGGGTGGGGATCATCGTGGGCCTGGCTCTCCACACAGTGGGGCGGCGCTGTAGATGGTACAGGCACGTCTTCTTTTTCCTATCTCTATGGTGGAGGTAACCGTCAGTGTAGCCAAGGCACGAGAAGAAGAAGCCGGAAGTTGCCGTTCAATCCTCCGCGCGCCTGCGTACGCCAACACCTGACGGGGAGGTGTCTTGAGCCACGCCCCCTCTTCTCCTCATGATGAGGCGCTCAGAGAAGGAACGCCAGGAGCGACGGGATGAACCCGGAAGTCGCTGTAAAAGAGGATTAGCTTGTTCGTAGAGATAGAAAGGGAAGAGCTGCACGTCGTCGTGGTTCTTATTTTCCGTCTGGACTTGTTCATAGAAACATTCAAGGCAAAGGGAGGGGTTCACAATAGAGACGCGGAGGAGAGCTCAGTCTCCCCTTTGCCTTCCCTTCCAGAGTCAACTAAAACCTTTCTTGTTTTGACTGGCCTTTGCTGATCTCTGCTAATGGCTGTGCTAAAGAGGGTTTTTTAAAAAAAAAAAATTAGCTGATTTTTAACTTTTTTGTTGTTTAATTATGTTTTAACTTTTCTATTTTGCTGATCACCTGTACTTACTATTTTGTTTTATTCTGCATTATGTGTATGCGTGTTTTTTGTTTTGTTTTTTTCTATTGTATTTTAACATTTTATATTATTGGAATACAGTAGGGCCCCCGTATCCACTGATTCATTATCCACTTATCCGCAGGACACAAAACAGCACACCTACCATAGAGTCTTCCTAGAACATGTGTCCTCTCTAGCCATTTTCTAGGTCCTCCAAGGCAACTCTATAGTATTTTAAACGAGAAGTCCCATTATTTTCAATGGTGTTCACTATTATCCAGGGTTTTCGGTATCCACAGGGCTCCCCAGAACTAATCCCCAGCAGATACGGGGGTCCTATTGTAGTTATAATTTGTTTTATTCTATAACCTTCAGTAAAGCAGCACGTACATGTCTTTCAAGCATTTCAGCATGGAGGAACTAAAACTGACAAAGATAGAACTACTTATTTTTCCTCCAAAAACCTTCTTTACAACAGACATTCTATGCTAATAATGCTCCAGTTTATCCTGTGAAGGAAGCATGGAGTCTTGGCTTCATTTGTTTATTCTTCTATGTCTTTTGTTCCTTACATTGAGGCTGTAGCAAAGTCATGTACGTGGATGACGCTATATAAATAAACAATGATGATGATGATGATGATGATGTTTGGATTTCTGTTAAAAGTTCTGGTGCCAATTTCTCCGTTTATCGGGTCCACGGACAGGCTTACGTTCAACTTGCTGTACACAGGTACTATAGAGCACTTGTTTTCCACGGGATGGATCCGGTGGCTCCAACGCTACCCACAAAAAGAAGGACTTCCGCAACGCTGATTCAATGCAAAGCTAAAGGAATTCCCATTGACTCGCAACAGGGCAAAGCATGTTGTGTTGGTTTTACTTCCAAAAATTTAGTTTCCTGCCAAAATGTAGAGATAGAAACAGTTTAGCTGAAGAAGAAAGTGGTATACAGTAGCACCCCTGTATCCGCTGGGGATTGGCTCTGAGGGGACCCATAGATACCGAAAACCGTGGATAATAGTGAACACCATTGAAAATAATGGGACTTCTGGTTTAAAATACCATAGAGTTACCTTGGGGGACCTAGAAAATGGCTAGACAGGATACATTTGCTAGGAAGACTCCATGGTAGGTGTGCTGTTTTGTGTCCTATGGATAATTGAATCAATGGATAACGAATCAGTGGTTAAGGGGGTCCTACTGTATAGCTTCATTCAGATTGTTTTTCCTTTTCAGGGTCTTGTACTTTTTTTTTTTAAATAACTCTTTAGAAATAAAAGTCAAGCCTCTGTAACTGTCACAATAATTGTTAAAATATTTTTTTAAAATAATTTATATTGTATCCGTTATTGTTAGGGAAGATATATGGCCAAATCCACACTACACAAATCATCCAGTTTAAAACTGGATTATTTGCCATGGCTCCTTCCTATGGAATTGTGGGATTTGTAGTTTGGTGAAGGACCAACACTGGCAGAGAAGGCTAAAGACCTTGTAAAACTACAAATCCCAGGATTCAGTAGGAAGGAGCTATGGCAAATAATCTAGTTTTACACTGGATTATTTGTGTAGTGTGTATCTAATTAGTTTAGTTTACTTTGACGGCTTTTCACAGTGAAGTCCTAGATATGTTTTCACATAAGTAAATCCTAGTGAGATCAACAGGACTAATTTTTAGCTAAGAAGGAATAGCTTTCGTGCCTTAAATATAGTGAATATTTATGTTAGAAATAAATATTTTTCTTCTTTGGAAGAAAATACATTGTTTAAAATGATGTTTGAATCAGAATGGGCTTTGGCTGCTCTATGGAAAGAGTAGGCTGCTCATGCAATGGGATTTCCAAACACTTAAGCATCCACCCTTCCTTTATCATTGTGGGTGGTGGAGCGGGGGGTAGGCTGTTGTTTTTGGGATTAGTTTTTTAAAAGTTATTTTTAATGGAAATGATTTCAATAACTTATTTTGATTTTTTTCCCCTCCATTATTTAGCATTTAGAATGTTAAAGTATTAGGGAATCCTTCCGCTCTAAGTAATCATTACAGCAAAGTAGGACTGTGTTGTATTTCATGCTGTCAAGTTTAAATTCCATTGATTTAATCATTCTACTCTAGCTGGGACTTCCAAATGAATTTAGGCCTCAGTGTTCAACATGCAACCTTCAGGTAATTATTAATAGGATCCAGCAGGCAGGAAAATGCTATTAAAGTAAGCATTAAAGAAAACTGCTGTTAAAATGGGGTGGTGATTGGTTCAATTTTTTTTTAAAAAAATAAGATTTTCAGAGGGTTTTTTTGCTGAATATTTTTTGAAAAATGTAGATAGCGATGATATAATCATGTTGGTCAGTATAGTAGTAAACTGAAAATCAAACAAATTCATTTTTATTGCATCATTTTGCATGTTTTTACATAATAGAACAGTAAAACCTTTTGGAACCCTTTTTAAATTTTCTAAAACATTCTATGAAATAACGAAAACCAGAATTTTGATGATCAGGTACCGATTTTTTAAAAAAACTTCTTGTGAATGAGTTCCATAGAATCTTGCAGTATATCCTGAGTTTGCATTTCTCTTAAAATTATAGGGTAACTCTTAATCCTTTTGCTTCTTTTTGCTGCTCTGTCACAGAGGAGAGAAATCCATGCCTATCACCAGGGCTACATAAACAGGAGGTTTGGGAGGAGGCAAAAAATCAGGAAGAAGAAACAGTGTCTTGGCTTACTATCCAAATAGAGGGACACTTCTCTGCCAGCCAAAACACTGAAGAATCTAGAATTGTCATCTCAGCTATCACATATAGTTAAATGTCATTCCTGTGATAATTTCTTCTCCCCCTCCCAGGTTTCTTCCCTCTGTCAGTTTCTTTCATGCTTCTCTGACAAAGTTGAGGGTCCAGATGTAGGGAGAAAACTCTGTTTTTAATTATTTGTAGCACCGCTTGATCCACAATAATGTTATTTTTATGGTACTTAATCCTGGGACAGATAGTATGATACTCAAGAGTGCTGTGAAGAATTCCTGAGCAGCTACAATTGGAGTATAAGTGTACCAGTTAGCTGTAGACCAGGAGTGAGCAAAGTGTGGCTTCAAATGTTGTTAGAATGCAAACCTCAACAGCTCCAGCCAGCAATACCAATGGTGAAGGATACTGGGAGTTGTACTTTAACAACATTTACAGGGCTTCATTTCCTTTGCCTCCTCCAGGCCACAACTAGGAAAATCTTGGGGCATGTCAAAGTTTTCCACTTTGATACAGTAATTGATTTGGGTACTATGTTCCTATTACATAGGATGCTTCTGCCCAGAAGGCTGTTGTCAGAGAAATAACTCCTCAGTAAAGTATTTAAGAATCGAAGGCTTTCATGGCTGGCATCCATAGATTTTCTTTGTTTTTTTTCCAGGCTGTGAGGCCATGTTCTGGAACAGTTTCTTTCTGATGTTTTGCCTGCATCTGTGGTTGGCATCTTCAGAGATGCAGGTGAAATGTCAGAAAGAAACTATTCCAGAACACAGCCTCACAGCCCAGAAAAAAACAAAGGAAAATCTGTTTAATAACCCAAGTAGATGTTCCTTTAATATTCATGTTGGAATTCCATGTATAGTGATCTAGCTTCTAGGAATATCACAAGGCTATTCAGTGCAAGAGGGAAATTAATATCAGTGCAGTGAGCAATCATAACAGCTGTTATTAGTGAGAACTCACTATTTGAGAACTCAACGCCGAACAAGTCTTGAAGAGAAACGACAACGCAGAAAGAATCACAACCCAGAAACATCACCCAAGGAGACCTTCTGCTGTGCTTTCTGCAACCGGACTTGTTTATCTTGGATTGGCCTTTTTAGTCATCAGCGCGCTTGCAGAAAGCGCGGGATGAGTCCTTCCTAATCTTCCTTTGCGAAGAAAAGCCAGAGAGAGAGAGAGAGAGAGAGAGAAAGAGAGTGAATTAGTGACAACCGAACCTTCCTCTCAATCTGATAGAGACTGGCAGGGTTTCAGTCTGACTTGATTGTACAAGACATGCCTTTATTTGGGCAAAATACTCCATTTCAGTTGCAACCAAGGGACATTCCTGACAATTTTAGTACATTTCAGAGACAATAAAAATGAAGAAAAGCCTGCCTGTGCTGTGATTTCATAGCATCAAGACCTTTCCTGCCCTGGCTGATGAAAAACAAGTGACAGGACAAGATAAGTTTTGCAGCACAACCATATACATATTTACTCTGAAATAGTAAACCTCTAGTGGGTAATATAACTTAAAGTTATATTAACTTTAAGCCGCCGCTTTGAGTCCCAAATTGGGAAAAAAGTGGAATAGAAATAAGGAGGAGGAGGAGGAGGAGTGGTGTCTGGCCATTTCAAAACATGTCAAAGAAAGGGAGCATCATTCTTCATTCAAATCCTTTAACTCACCTTTTCAGTGAAGCTGTGAAGATGGGGAGAGGAGTATTTTCTGTGACAAAACAGCTTAGTCCCCATATATATTGTAACTAAGGATTTTATCAGACCATCCAAATACGGCATCATAAGGATGCCTAATGATCATGAAAGGTCACGTGTACCAGACGATGTCGCCCTTTCACTATCATGTCCAGTCCAAAGCTGTCAATTTATCCCTGTGGCACTTTTGTGCTGTCATTGCCAGCGTTTGAATCCACACGCCATTGTGTTCACATGAATGCAGTGTCTGGCGTGAACACTTCCAGGTGAGATCGTGACACTCAGGTAGGTGACACACTTTTTATGGCCCTCCACAGTTTACTTTGGACTTTTATAGTGTGTTTATGTCCTTTTAAAAACTTTAAGTTTGTTATTTTAGTTTATTTTTGAATTGCCCATGCTATGTATTCTCATGAGAAACCACGGGATTTCAATAGAGAAAGTGAATGGAGCTCCATTCACTCCTCATACATTGCTGGGGAAGCCTTTAGCATGGATTGGAGCTAAATGTGGAATGGGGAGTTCTTTTGCCAGCATAAAAAAGGCAGAAGTTATGCCGGCAAAAGAACAGGCTTAGGGGGTGGTCTGATAAAGTCCTAAGCCTCAGTACATGTAACTGAAATAATACATGTCCATCCCTGTATAGTCTTGTCCCCACTTCCCTTCCCTTCTGTTGTCTTCCTGCATCAAATTACATAAATCCTGTGGGTATCGTTCTCTTGTAATCTGTAAACCACCATGCACATTTATTTACACATTTAAGGCCCCTCCCTAGACAAAAAGGTTCAAGAATGGTTTAAGATCAGTGTAGTCCCTGCCCATTGTCTAAAAGTCATGATACAAAAGGGGGAAAAAGACTGAAGAGGGTAAAGCAAAAGAAGCAAACTCAGGCACCAGTTCTTAAAGTTACTTTACTAATTCTTATAAAGACCAGCAAGAATGGAAAAAAAAACCCAGGAAAAGAAGGAGTCACTAGACTCTTTGCATAACCTATGCCCCTACTATCCATTTTTCTCTGTGCTGTAACCCTATGGGACATATGGCTGTATCCAATGACAACTGATAGAGGGAGGACCCTGGTGGAACTAACTTCTACTATGAGCCAATGGTGTGGTCCTGTTACCCATATCTCCACTCCTGCAGACTGATGTTATATCTATTATGGTGCTATATAGATGATGATGATGATGATTAAACAACTACTACAATATATTATTTATTCAACACTCACAGTACCAGCATGCCTTCAGAATCTGCACATTAGTCTTTGCAACATCATAACAAACTGTTGATGCTGTGCTGAGTAACTTTGTGGGCCAATATTATGTTGTTGCCAAGGCCAAAAATCAAGCCAAATCCTTCAGCTTGCATTTGGGTGGCCAGGAAAAATTAGCTTTAGCAAAGGTTCATGAGTGTTGGTTTAAAATTAACCCAGGTCCTTTGTAGAAGAACATTGGAAAGTTGTACTGGCTGAGAATAGACTTGTATTTGTGAAGTTTTATAGGCTCATGAGTTTTCTGGAGCCTGAAGCACAGTTATTAAAAAATTGTCAAGTTATGACTAACAGAATATAACAATTGTGTTTCATGAGATGAAGGAACAAAACGTATTATTATACCTTAAGAAGACTTTGTTTTCTGGATGAATAGCACTATACAGTGTTCATATAAGTTATTCTCAGCCATACAGACATATCGCAAAGAACATGGACTTTCTGAGGTAGGTGCTAGAATATACTTGGTTTCTTCTAAACTGGATTTCTTAGGAATGACTGAGCTTAGTATTTAGAATATTTACCATTTAGACAAAATGAATGTAAGGGCTGTGCTGCAGCCAGAGTTTGAGCTAGTGTCTGCATCTTTCAGTAGCAAGGACTGAAGGACATTCTTAACTCCCTCATTGACGCTGTATCTACACTGCCAAAAGAAATTCACCTTTCCATTGCATTTTCCTGGTCCACAGTGACCCAGCTAGCGCCACACACACCATGCACATCGAGGTGAGATTGGCATAGCCAGCCTCATGTTTTCCCCTGGCAAACTCACTTCAGTGCAAGGGGGTGGCCCACATCTCCATTTGCATTATTTTTGGCCACACAGCTATCTTGACTCCACTCTTTTTTTACCTTCCCAGCATGCAAAAACCTATCAACCAATAGCCTTCACTGTTTACCTGTCAACCTAACAACCCACCTTGCACTGATTGGATGCCTTCTCCATCCAATCTCCTTTCCCTCCAGTGAGTGATCATCCATAAGGGAGGGAACTTTAAATGTACCCCCCCCCCCACACACACACTTACAAAATAAAATGTTTCCTTATCCTTATCCTCAGGTCCGCCACTCCCTCCCCAGCTGAGCCCAGCCATGGGGGGGGGGGAGGAAGAGGGAGGGCCCACATGCTCACCATCTCATTCAGTCATTTGCTCGCACACTTGTGCAGAGATCTGCATACATAATTCACTGAATAAAAAAAGTTGACACAAGACTGATGGGGGGATCAGATGGGGCAAGGTAGAAAGGGGAGCGGCCATGTGCTCAGCCTTCCTATAGTGTATTTGCATGCATGTCTACTTGTCCCCAGGGCAAGTGTGCATTGGCCTGCAGCCTTTTCCTGACAACATCTAGAGCTGTATTTGGAGCAGTGAATTTTGAACTGCCAGTTTATATTAAGATAATCCGTCTGAAGGATTTCTTCTCTCTCTTTATAGGTGGTGAACCTTTAGACTATTTTGCAAGAAATGAAGTAATCATCTTCCACTTCAACAAATGTAAGTCTTGGCCACCTTAATGATCATGAAATATATTTAATTTTTTGAAAAAATGCCTCTAAATCTTGCTTGGTAAAATTTTGTCAACATTTATTTTTGGTCCTTATATAACTAAATGTGACAGAGTGTTGCTGCCAGAAAACTGTCTCTATTTCATTTTGTAGACATTGCTGGCAAGTTAACTATGTTTTTGTCTTGAGGATATGTCTATCATGTAATCAAACTTTTTTTTTAATGGATATTGTAACTGCTGAATTCCTTTTTGGTGTTTGTCAATGTGGTATAACTGAGAGATATTCAACAACCCAGGCAGTCTTCGTATTTTTCCACAGGGATAAAAAAAACAACCCACTTTTTCGGTGCAACTAGAACAGGACCTCATGGAAATGAAGAGGACAGACATGATGAAATATATTGCTCTACAGGGACAGGACAAACTTGGGTGGTCCCTTGGACCGACTTGTTACCCAAATTGGTGGGGGTCTGTGGGGAACACACTCATGAAGCCAAATTTATGTTCTTAATTGGGGGAATTATAATAGTTCACATAAATGGCTGCAAGAGGTCAGGTACCTTGTGGGACCTTTGCATCTTATGTATACTAGTACTAACTGCAGAAACTCTATGTTAAAGTGAAATAAAATGGTTTTTATTGGAAAATAATAAAGAAGCATTCACATGCACATGCACACTCACAAGAACCACACAAGGCACACAAGGCTAATGACGAGTCAAGGCAGAAAGTTTGGACAGAGGATTAGATTCAGGCAGCATGAGACTAATCACCCGTCCTGAAGAGCAGAGGTTTGTGCAGCAGAGAAAACTCAGACTTGGAGCTGAAGGTGATATAGCGATCCAACAGAGTGACGGTGTCCAACTGTAGCACACTTTGTTATTGTTTGGGGACTAATATTTATACCTAATTTCGTGTCCTGAAGGGGTGTTTGAGCTTTGAAACAAAGCTTAGGTGGGTTTCCCACCGTTAAACAAAGGAAACAGTTCCTTTGCTGATGGTCATTAATGGCTGAGATATTAGAGTTGATGGGTTTGTGACAACCTCCTTATTGTGGGATGGGAAAAGTGTGTGGAAAGGGTTTTCTGGGATAATGGATTTCTGGTCACTGTTTGTTTGTGATAGATGACTCATTGTCAGTGCTTCCAAGAGGGGATTAGCACATACCTCGGTAATGGCTTTGTTTACTAGGGGCTCCACTTACTCCTATTTTTGGAGTTGTCATGATGACCTGCCAGTCATCATGGAATCCTTATCACAAACTCACAGTGAACAGCTAATGGAAAGTTCCACTCCTTATTTGGTCTGTTAAGGGGATGGGAACCTCATTGAATAAACATCACATCACCTGACTGGAGAGCTAATCACAGTTAGCGATACAGAGCCAATGAGAGTGGCTCTGCAAAGATTTTAAAAGTTCTGATTTTCCTTTGTTCTGGATCTCATGGGCTCTGAGCACATGGACACATGACCGAGAAGCCTCATGCCTCGTGTGGCTGGTGAGAGCCTCGAGCCACATGTAGTAATCAACAAGATGCAGCTGTGATAACAAAAGGTGGGTGGAGCCAACCTTTCTTAAGGGCTGGATAAAACCAAGGCCCTAAAATGATATTGAAACTTCAAGAGGAAGATCCTATTCAGACAGGACTCTGGACTCTGAATCCCATCACAAAGACTGCTGTATCCTGCCAGACTGTAAGTTACCTACATTCAGTAGCTTAGGGACCATCTAGATAGTTGCATTAGTTTATGATTTTATTTGTAGTGCTCTGAATAAATGTATAACTTTGTAAACTCCTAAGTTGAAGCCTGGGGGAAGTCCTGCTCTCTCTAGTAACATAGACCTCTGGAATTGAATAAAGCTTTCTGCTATTTCATAACCTCCCTGAATCGCCTGCCTCCTTGGTCAGCTATCAGAACTTCTCTAGGGACTTTTTCGGATGGAAGAAAAGTAACGCAAGCAGCGTCGCCAGGTTGCGACGCTGCTGCGTAAGAGGGCGCCAGTTTCGAACGACGCTCTTCCCAGCGGTACTGTTGCAGTACCGCTGGGACATTTGAGCATGATATTTTTCCTTCCCAGCATCATATTTTACTCACGATCAGCTACATCAGCGATCCGCTGGGAAGAGCGCCATTCGAAACTGGCGCCCTCTTGCGCAGCAACGTCGCAACCTGGCGACGCTGCTTGCGTTACTTTTCTTCCATCCGAAAAAGTCCTAGGATAAAGAAAAAGGTTATTATTGTTTTCTTTAACACAGCCTGTCTAGTTCTCACTGCACTAGACATGAAAAGAGGTAAAGTCAGTGAGTGGTGGTGGCCTGCCTTATAAAAGGGATTTCTAGACTAGAGAAACCCTTGAGAGTGTGTTTTCAGGTTGTACAAATAAGCTGGAAGCCTTCCCTTAGTGCTGAAAGAGAAGGGCCAGCTTACGACAGGAGTGTCTGCCAGTAGTTTTCCATGACACCTTTGTTTAGGTTCTGGCGACCACCACCTGACCTTGCTTCTGGCCCACCCTGGTCTACTGTAACTAGACCTCGTGAAGTGTCTTATTATTGGCAATTTATGAAATATGGTAGGGCGGGGGGTGTAAGGTGTGGTAAACAATTGATATCTCCCCATTACTTGCTCTGGTCTGACTGGCTGGCTTTAGATGGCAATAGTACTCTCGTCAAATGTGTTAACACTGATCAGAGCTAGATAGTTGGCACATTTATGACACAGAATGCAATGCTTTTAGGACATAAAATGGCTGCCACCAGGTTCTACTTGGCTTTTATCCAGTCAGTTACAGCACCTGTTCTGTGTAAGCCTAGTAGTTTGGCTATGAGGAGGGAGAGCCTGGTGGAGGATGCAGAAGGTGAATTCTGTGAGGGTTCATGGGTCACAGCAGCCAAATGTAGCAGGTGAAGAAGCTGGGCTTGCTCCTGTGCTTTACTTAAAAAAAAAAGGTGGGGTCATATATGAGTTCTCCAGGATAACAGAAGGCAAGTATATGTAACCCCACTTTTCCTACCAGTACCCTGTATGGTAGAGGAAATCATGACATCCCTACATTTTGGAAGAAGCCTTCAAGTGGTCTGTAGAAAGCTCAAAATGTGTCTGTTTATTTATTCAAAGCTTATCTAGCCTGGTGTTTTCATGTCACACCTGCATATTCTTAGTTTGGAATAAAGTGTTTTCTGAAACATGTGGAACTGCTCTTCTTTTTTGTGGCGTAGAAGCCTATCCCTAATTGTTCTATGTTATTTCTCCCTCTGGTAACACATTTTCTGTTAAAGAAGTAATGTCCAGGAAAGTCCATCTATTTCACTAACTGAGGTATGCTCTATGCAGGATATAGCCTATGTGGTAAGCTGAAAATTTTAGAGTCCAAGAACAGCAAGCCACTGGTTATACAGAAAAAAATGTATTTGTCTTTGTCTTGGAGTGACAAAGTTCAACTGATCCATGTAACTTTTTGTGTCTAATGTAACTTTTTGTGTATAATATAACTTAATTGGAAATAAAGTAGGACCCCCCGTATCTGTGGGGGTTCAGTTCCTGGACTTACCACTGATATTATAAATTGCTCTCTCTCTCTCTCTGGCTTTTCTTCGTAAACGAAGATTCAGGAAGGACTCATCCCGCACTTTCTGCATGTGCACTGATGACTAAAAAGGCAATCCGAGATAAACAAGTCTGTTGCAGAAAGCACAGCAGAACGTCTCCTTCGGTGATGTTTCCGTGTTGCGATTCTTTCTGCGTTGTCGTTTCTCTTCAAGACCTGTTTGGCGTGAGTTCTCAAATAAGGCTGCAGCATTGTGGATAGTGCGTCTCCATGCCTCCCAATGTGAGGCCAGGGCGGACCAATACTGGTGATCAATTTGGCCGAGCCTGAGATGTTGTTTCAGGGAGTCCTCGTATCGTTTTTTGGAGCATCCCTCTTACGCTGACCCATGGCAAGTTCACCGTAGAGTACTATTTTTGGAGTTGATAGTCCTCCATACTAGAAACGTGCCCTGCCCAGCGCAGTTGTGTTCTCCATATCATGGCCTCAATGCTGGTGATCCCTGCTTGCTCAAGGACAGCAACATTCGTCACATAGTCAGTCCAGTGTATATGTAGGATTGTGCGTATACAGCGCTGATGAAAGCGTTCGAGGAGTCGTAGGTGGTGGCGATAGGTGACCCATGTTTCAGATCCATAAAGGAGAATATAAATTGCAGATAACAGCAAACCCTATTTGTACTTCCAGTACAAAAAATACCATAGAGTTGTGTTGGGAGACCTAGTGATTCTTAGAGATTACACCTCTCCGGGCATTTTCCAGCATGACTCTATGGTATGTGTCCCTATTTTGTGTCTTGCAGATAACTGAAATGGTGGATATTGGTTCTGTGGATACAGGGGTCTGACTGTACTAGTTAATGTTTGCCCTTCTGTTTGTGTATCAGTAATAAATTTCTTTGTTATTTTTTAAAAAGTAAAAGATAATGTAGCATCACAGAAAGAGCCAGCGTACCACCTGAACACACTCTATCTCATCTGATTTTGGAAGCTACATAGGGTTGCAGCTGGTTAATAATCAGATGAGAGATCACCAGTAAGGTAGGGATCTCCTTTAAAGGTTAGGACAGAATCCACCTTGAAAATCAGGGGAAGTGACAATACAGCACAAAATGGATCTGTGATTCAGTGTAAGACAGCCTCCTATGTTCAAGAGGAAGAAGAGCGACTGCTTGTGCTTGATAAGGATGGGGGGGGGATAGTTAGGTGAGGATATTTAGGGGATGGAAAGGCTGAAGGAGTAGTAGGGTGGAAAGACAAAAGGGTTTCTTTCACATTACACAATCATAGCACATTGACTCCAAGTCCACGGTTGTATCGTTCAAAATCCTTGGATTTGTAGTTTGGTGAGGCACTAAAGCTCGCTGGCAGAGATTTCTAAATACCCCTGGCCAAACTACAAATCCTAGGATGGCAAATGATGGAGCCATGGCAGTTAAAGTGGTATCAGAGTGCTATAGTTGTGCAGTGTGAAAGAGACTTTTAAAGATGAACAAGAAAGAGGGGTGGGTGGGGGAAGCAAAGGGGGAAGAGAAGAGAAACTCCCTGTTGTGGAGATGAGACTAATTGGCCAGTAGCCTATGCACTTTCACAAATTATCCCATGTTGTGCTTTCATGTGAGGAAAGTTTTGCTTCTCTGAAAGACTGATGTACTGTATATGCAGTAGATCATCCACTTTGTTTGTCTATCTTCCTTTCCAGCCCTTGGAATGTAATGCTGTATTTAATAAACATGAAACATTCTATGATAAACACATGATTTGGTAGGGGTGGGCTCAGTACCTTGTCAAATTTTGTGACTTTGTTAACGTCTTCCAGTTTGTAATACCAGCTTGAATCACAATATAAGTTTTGGTGCAGATTTGACTTAACACTCGTAGGTACGGCTGCACTCATACATAAATCCCGTTGAATTCAAGAGGGTGTACTCCTGAGTAGGCATGCACAGGTTTATTCCTCCACTCTATGAACAGCACATTTGGATGTTATCCTGCTTATTTCATAGTCTAAATTACCAGCTAGAAGCCACTGGGAGCTCTCCAGACGTATTGGACTACAATTCCATCGTTGTCAACTAGTACAACTATTGGCCATTAGGATGGTGGAAACTGGAGGGCCCCAGATTGGAGAAGGCTGCCATAGAAGAATTGTGTGGGTCAGGAACCAATTCCACGGCAGAAAACTGAAATGGGAGGGGGTTCTGTATGTTTAAAGGTTGCATGACAGTTAGCAGGGAAGGGGAGAAGTTGTTCAGTTCAGTCCTGTCGATGACAGTGGCTGGAGCAGAGGGCTCTAGGCATGTATGGTATATGAGTGAAGTTTGGATGAGATATTTGGTGTGCAGAGGTTAATAGTGTGTATGAGATGGTTGGACAAAAAAAGAAAGAGTGTGGGGGATAAGGGAGAATATTATAGAGATTTAAGAACTGTTAAAGCACAAGATTCCACGTTACTGTATTATTTATTCCCCTTTAATAAAGTTCCCCTGTGTTCTGGAATAGTTTCTTTCTGACATTTCTCCTGCATCTGTGGCTGGCATCCTCAGAGAATGAGGATGCCAGCCACAGATGCAGGTGAAATGTCAGAAAGAAACTATTCCAGAACACAGCCTCAGAGCCTGGAAAAAAATCCAAGGAAAATCTGTGGATGCCAGCCATGAAAGCCTTCGACTTCACATTCCCCTATGTTGTTTGTTCAGCTACAGATTCTGGTCCATTCCTTCAAACTATATATAAGTAAAGGCAGAATAGCATAAAACACAAACCACACATTTAAGGAAAAAGGTATATCCCTAGTTCAGGAAGAAGGAACTATGGGAAGCATAGGAAATGAGGTGGAAGGAACAGAGGGTAAAGAGGTAGCCAGGCTGAACCCTGAAGTAAAGTGGGGCTGGTGTTCTGGAGTTTGCTCTTGACCACCTTGTGTTGTGACTTCACATAATATTATAGAGTGGCAGTTGGTGTGAAGCATCACAGGGAAGGCTGCCATAGAAGAATTATTTAAACCCGAGGTGGAAAGTGTGCAGCCCTCCAAGTGTTGGACTGCAACTTCCAGTATTCTTCACCTATGATTACAGCTGCTGCCACATTGCAGAAATAATGCAGTTTGACACCGCTTTAACAGCCATGGCTTACTGCTATGGAATTCTGGGATTTGTAGTTTTGTGAGACATTTAGTCTTCTCTGTCAGAGGGCTCTGATGCCACAACAAACTAACAATCTCAGGATTCTGTAGGATGGAGCCATGATAGTTAAAGTGGTGTCAAACTGCATTATTTCTACAGTGTGGCAGCAGCCTCATGATGCCTAGGGCTGCTGTGCTTTGATTCCCACCCTTGCTCTAAATGGTACACAGTATTGAAATGTCAGAATTACAGACTATGGACTGACTTTATCAATGATAATAGGAACAATTACACATTATTTATATCTTGGGTTGTTGGCTTTTTTACTACTATTCCCAGTCTGGTTTTCAAACATGGAACAAAAATGCATACAATTTGATTGATTTTATGATCTCATTTTATATGTTTAACCTGTACTTTCTGTGTCTTTGGACACAAGCAACAACCTTCGTGTAACCTCCATTAAGTAATTTCAAATATACAACGTGCCATGTAATACTCTCAAATACTGAGCCTTTCAACAGGGACAAACAAAATAATTGAAAAGTACCTAGCAACGTTTAAATCTCAGCAAAAATGTTTCCAGGAAAAATACTGTTTTTCCATTCTGAGGCTCTGAACATTGTGTTTTAAAAAGAAGCACTGATGGAAAAGCTAATACTTGAAAGAGGAGTGTTTCTGAAATGAATTGTCCTTGACTTTTCTGCCAAACCTCTCTCTAAGGATTAAGGTGTTTATCCTCAGTACATTTTACTGTACGTTCATATGTCTGAGAAAATTCGCAACTAATGACAGCCTTAATAATCACTGTTGTAGGAAATATTACTGGGTTTTGCAATTGTCTTCATAAAACCTCATTGACAATGTTGGCTGTACGAACATATTGCAAAAAAAAAAAAGTGTGGTGTGCCAATGGTTTGAATTTTACTGTTTTAAATGGACACCTTTCACAGAACTATAAAAAATATGGTCAGAACTTGAGTGCAGGTTTTGGGATTTGGCATATAGCAGTAAGTAAATAAGACATAAGGAATTCCATTAAACGGTACTTCTGGCATCCTCTTGTAAGTATTCATTAGCTCACTGTACAGATTTAAATTACAATAGGAATAGTAATGGCAGTTCTGAGGATATTCTGTGGTTGTGACAAGATCTCTTTCAAAAAAATAAATAAATAAATTCAGAGCAGGTGTGGTGAAGGTGTGGCCCTTCAGATGTTTGGTGAATGCAGTTCCTCATCAGTCCTGTGTACCATAGCTGATGGTGCAGGATGATGGAAGAATAATAATGTGATTGTAATGAAAACCTACTCAGGTGTAGCAAATGGTTCAGCGAGCTGCTTGTAAATATATTTCAGAACACAAAAAGCCTTAAAAGTTTGAAAATTTCATTCCCAAACATCTCAAGAATACTATATTGATAATAACATAATGTTAAGGAGATTTCATTCTTGTTGATGTATCAACATCATTGTTAATCCAGTTATCCTAAATTATAGGCACACATGTCTCCCTGTCTTTTTGTGGCTGTGCACATGCTTTCCATATAGGTCATCTCAGGCTTAATACCTGCTATTTCATGTTTCAGGGCTAGGAAACAATTCTGCCTGTGAGTCTTTGAGAAGCTGTTGCCAGAGCGACAACATTTAACTAGATGGACCAATTATTTGAACCAGTAGCAAGAAGCTTCAGGGTACATCAGATATATGGCATATATCTAATTGGTGTAAAGGAGTCATGGGTTTGGGAAGGCTTATGTGGTGACTGTAAAG
The DNA here is from genome assembly GCA_030847615.1 of Gambelia wislizenii. Lineage (NCBI taxonomy): Eukaryota > Metazoa > Chordata > Lepidosauria > Squamata > Crotaphytidae > Gambelia > Gambelia wislizenii. The sequence goes on from JAUMIR010000003.1 coordinate 286,543,549, forward strand.
TTCCTTGGTGTAAACAGGCTAAGGGCTTGTCTATACGGTCAAAATAATCCTAACGGGATGTGAACAGAAGGCAATCTGTTCATATGGACATTCACATAAATATGTGTTAGTAGGAAGGGGACAGCCAAATCCACTGCAAAGTCCCTGGGCTCCGTCCAGACTTTTAAAAAAGCTCCGTACGACGTGTGAATGTGCAATTGTTCGAACACTCACATTTGCACAAATATGAACAGGCAGCATAATCTGATTGGCTGGATGAGCTTGGGGCGGGACTAGCAAAGAGGGAAAATAGCTGCGGCCACCATGTTGGATTTTTGGCTAAGCGAGGGCCCCATAAGTCATAGAATCATGACGTAGAGTTGGAAGATACCACAAGGGTCATCCAGTTCAACCCCCTGCCATGCAGGAATACACAATCAAAGCATTCCTGACAGATGGTCATCCAGCCTCTCTTTGATCAAATGGTGATCTTATACTCTCCCCCCCCTTTTTAAAAAAAAATATGAAATATTGCATGTGCGCACCATGGGAAACTGTTTTTTTGTAAAAAAAATGGGCAGTGACAGATTTAAAATCGCAAGTAAATCACTCACAGCTGCCATCTTGGCTAGGGATGGGGATCATGTGGAGTTTATGGGGGTTCTTTTGACGGTGAAGACAGGTTGCATCTTTGCAAATGCCTGATTTTTCGGATGTGTTTGTATTTTTTCCCCTCATATAGACGAGCCCTAAGTTGGCAGGTGCAGCTTTTAATAGGAAAATCACAGGTAAATGGCCTAAAGTTACTAGGAAGTCATATGGCAATATCCTGTAATGTGAAAGTTATCTTGGCAAAAGGCATACCTTCCCTGTCTTCTCCAGGTAAGGATGATATTAAGCAAGACCATCTTGATACAAAGACAGACAGTCTTTGTAAGACTGCGGTTTATGAATGGGACAGAGAGAGGGTGGGGGAAGAGAGATTGCAGAATGCTAGCTTTGAGTTCTGGGAAGCACCTAAAGCAGGGTTGCCTCTTTGGAGGATTGGTGTGGATTTCTTGTTAGGGTGGTTAAATTATGCTTTGTCTATCCATGTGCTCAATCTGTATGTTCATAAATGAACTCCAACATTATAAAATGGCTCAAGTATCCAGTGGTTTCTCCTTCCAAAGGAAACCAAGTCCAGGTAAACTCTGCATTCCTGAAACATCCTACTGGTCAGGAATATACATAATGTATTTTTAATGGACAAGTTGTTTATTTGAAACTATTCTGCCAGGAAACACTACACAGTAGGACCCCCATATCCACGGATTCATTATCCACTGATTCAATTATCCACAGGACACAAAACAGCACACCTACCATAAAGTCTCCCTAGAAAATGTGTCCCCTCTAGCCATTTACTAGGTCCTCCAAGGCAACTCATTGGTATTTTAAACCAGAAGTCCCATTGTTTTCAGTGGCATTTGCTATTATCCATGGTTTTCGGTATCCACAGGCCCCCCCAGAACCAATTCCCAGGAGATACAGGAGTCCTACGGTAATTAGACAAGAATTCACGAAGTATTTAGTAATCTGAACATTTCCTTTTGTTTGCATGGTACTTTTAGCTCCCTATCTGTGTGATAAGTACCAGTAGAATTATAGGATACTTGCAACAGTTTTTGTATTTGAGTTGATAGGGTGGTTGTTGGCTTTTTAATAGTAGCTAAACTGTAGCAGAGCCTGAAGTTCTTCACTCTGTACTGTTTACTGTATGCCTGTTATACACTTGTGGAATCCATCTACAATGCTTTCTACACCAGTTCTCTGTCTTCCAAATGCTACTTGCTGCACTATCCTCTACTAGGTTCGTAGCATAATCTCATTAATGTAACATTCTTCTCCCCAACAAGATGGCAAACAAAACCTTTTCCCATCCCATTTGAAACCTATGTTTTCAAGAGAAAGATGCCTCATAACATTTTTGACCACTCTCTTTGACAAAAGGCTTGTCCACATTGGCCAAATCTCTTGGCTTGCCCCCATTCCAGAACCCTGCAGTCCAGACGACACAGGGCATTTACCCTGATCTGTCCCTGGGCAGTCCAAACGACCTTGGGACAGCTACAGGGCTGGGATGGGGGAAAGCCAGGATAGAGCTACTGTTCTAAGATACAGTAGCACCCCCATAACTGTGGGGGATTGGTTCCGCTCCCCCCCCCCTGTGGATACTGAAATCCACAGGTAACAGCAAATGCCCAACTTCCTTCCCCCATCCACTGCTGCCACCTCTGCTGCACAACCGGAACCCCCCCCCCCGGTGGGGAAGGAAGAAGGGAGACGAGCGCTCCTCTTCCCCCCTTCCCTGTCCACCCCCTCACCTCTGCTCCCACCACCGGAAGCCCCATGGAGAAGAGAGAAGGGAGGTGAGCTCTCCTCCCTCCCTCCCTCCCTGTCTACCCCCCTGCTGTTGCCATCCATGGATAACTGAATCAGATGGTGGTAAATCAGCGGATATGGGGGTGCTACTGTAATACCTAGTTTAATCTGGTACTGCCGGATCAGGTCCAGCATGTCTGCAGGAGCCTGTCCCAGAATGCCATACCTTGCTGGCATTGCCAACTCCCTGGCTCTCCTGGAAGCCAAACAGGGGTCCATCAGCATGTGACTGAGGCTGGTCACATGCAGAGGGCCTGCAGTCACAGGTTGTGGGACCCCTGTCTGGCTTCCATGTCAGCGGAAGAAATGGTGGTGGCGGTGGCTTCAGTGACAGGCCAGCATCTTGTGTGGACTCCAGCCTGTTTTCCCTAGGTAATGTGTGTGTGGGGAAACGGGCCACTTCCAAAGTCAGGATACTCCAGCAGGGAGCTGGCTGGTATACATGAGCCCTTAGTAATGAAAGAGGCAACTGGAGAAGGTGATGGAGGGACTATATAGTTTAATGGTAGAGCATCTTTTGAAAGGGTTTCTGATGGGATCCTCGAAAATCATTATCAGCCAAACTAGACAATATTGGACAAGATGTGGTAGTAGACTAATTTACTCTAAGGTTGTTGTGTATGTTTCTTTCTGTACAAATTCCAGTTCTCACAGGCTTCTTTTGCTTTTTAAAAAAAGGTATTTCTGCTTTTAAAGCAAAGGTGCATGCCTTATTTTTGTAGGGAAATGGGAGTAGGGGTTATAATGGTTGTGTCAACAAAATTCAGCAGTATAGCATCAAATGCTGTAACCACCTGCTGTTCCTTTCCCCCATTCCCCAATATTTCATTTCCCCTGTTTTTAGGTTCTTGAAGAGATAGGACTTCTGACCAAGGTAGAAGCTTAAAACCATAAGCAACACATTGAGACTAAAAATAAAATGGTGTCTTTCTTTCCTACCCTTGCTCTAGTTGATTGGCTTGACCCAACATTCTTTTAAAATAATTTCTGGCTCAATTCATTTACAGACTGGAGAAGTGAAGGGATGGTTGCCCCAAGAGAGGCAGAAGCAGCAAACATGCAACAAGGATTGTTATTGTACAGAAACACTGATTGGTAATTGGAAGAAAAAAGAAGCCTCTGCCCTCCCTGTGGGGTTTCTTATTGTGGAACGTTTCTCTTGGTCAAATGGTTTTGCTGCCTATGATTTATTTAGTACATAAATAGGATAAAAATTGGCAACGTGTCCACCTAGTGGGGAATTGGTGATGAAACTGTTTTGTAGAATACAAATGTGAAGTCCTTGACTTCCTGATGGTTGTTGTTGGATTCTACTAACACAAAATTATGCAAATGAACATGGCTTTCAGGCCTGAAGGCAGTGGTCAGGTAATTTCCCTGCAGAAAACGAAATGGCAAAGGAAACCTCCCCTTTCATACCAGACCTGCTCTGAAATCCAAACATCTGTGTGTGCCACATACACCTGCCAGTGGTCAACAGTTAAAGCAGCCAAGTCAGAGGAAACAAGAGTTCACCACCTCCCAAATTTCACAGATGAAAACTGGGACATGTATGGCCAAGCAACGTTAGCGTGTTGTCAAGATGAGTTAGAGTTGCTAATAAGAAGGAAGCTGCAACAGTTTCCTTTTGCCTGAGCCTACTGAAAAGGTCAAGCGTTTTCCTTCTACTCTACTCTCTTCTCCCTGGTGCTGAATTAATTGAGTACAAATTACTTCTGTACTTTGAACTCAGTTTGCAGCAGCTGAAGACAGCATAGGACAAAGGGAGTGGGAGGAGGATACTGGGATATTTTAAAGACAACTGAAAGTGGGACGGCAGAGGATTAATTTGGACTATCACTGCCAAATCTGGACAACTGGAGGGTGTGGTTGCTGTGTCCCATGGAAAGCTACAGGTAAGAGTGGGAAGTCTGGCTGCAATAAAATCTGTTATGGGGTATCATATTAATATATGCTTTTGAGATCTTTTCAGTCTTTTTTTTCATACATCTAGTTTCATCATCCATTAGTCTCTACACAGCAGTGAAAACCTCTGCTTTTTGCAGACAGACAGAGTTGGGAAGATGTGTAGTCAAGATCTGGGATGCTGTTATACTTTTGGGAGTCATGGGTCAGGTGGAATCATGACATTTCCTCACAGTTCATACTTTTATTCCAAGGTTAATTCTTATTTACTGGGGAAGACAGGAAGCTTCAAGATCACCTGTAAGACATATAGTTTCCAATCTGTTCAGTACAGCTGCAGAATTTTTGGGAAGAAACATTTCTTTCAAATAATTGATGTCTGGCAAGGTAAGTGTTCAGTTAGATGATAACTGTTTCTATAACTATCACAGTCAAACTATGTTCTTGCTTTTAAATGTTTCTTTTTCTATGGAGAAAATTGGATTTAATTTAAAGAAAAGTTGACTTGTTTTCCTACTCACTGAGCCAACATTCTTTTCAAACTAGAGAATTTGTATAATTTTTCACTCAAATTCCAGTTTGTCTTAGCAGTACATAAACACCCAGTTAAAACATGAGCCTTTACTGTTAACTGCGTACTATTATGCATGGATTCACGAGCATTTTACCAAGTGATACTGCACTGAGGATATGTTATGTGGAGGTCTCCTATGGACATACACATGCACCCCGAGAACTTCAGAGTTAATCTAAAAATCTGCTGCCACCACCCATTGACTTCAATTTCCCTTTTTAGTGTAACCCAATGGGAAGTTATAGGGTTCAACTTGTACTTTCCACTCTGACTCTGAAGAGCTTCACCTTTCCTCACCCCTGTGGTAGGAGAGCCAAGCAAGGCACATGAAGATAGAGTGCATCTAGGAAGAGCTTTAAAGGAAGTTTATTCTAAGCAAATTGCATAGCATAGTAGAAATACTCTTTCATGAAAGGCTCCTTCCTTCCAGGCACACTTAGAAGTTACAGTTACAGATAGTCTAGTCATTCCAGCCAAGTTTATAAAATAAACATAAGCCCTAATGTGACTAGCTAGACAATTCCCTAATCTACTCACAAGGGTGCAGTCTAGATGTGCTTGATGTTCATGGGGATTGGGAGTCTAGGCCTTTCAGCCCAGCCTCTACCAAGTGCCCCTCCCTCCAGCTGGGATGAGAGTCACCCTGGCCAAGGTCTCTCTTTGTTCTCTTTTGTTTTTCTCCCTGCCTTGTGGACCCTGAGGCAGTATTTATCACCTCTTCTCAGAAGCATCTTGAAGCTCCAGATGATCATCTCATTGGTCAGTAATCTCCTGATGCTGACCCCCATAAACTGTAACTTAACTTAATACATCCTTAACCCTTTGTTTACCTGGTTGGCTGTGCTGCCCAGATAACGGAAGAGCCTATGGGATGTACTGTTGCCATGACAGATACACTAATCGAATGGAACACCAAAGGTACACTAGAGTGATATAAGAGAAGGATACACTTAATGCCATATCCTATACTCTTCCAGACTACAACTGTGGCACTGTTGATGGCAGAACTTTACATCAGTTGTGGACCTAGCACAAGGAATTTTTTGCCTGTTGACTTCACATGTTTTAACTGAAATGTTGTATTGTTCATGCTGCCATTTGATAGCTGTAGAAATGGGTTTTAAAGCTATAAATGACTGGGGACCTCAATACTTGAAGTAACCTTTACTTGCATATATCTGTCTGTCAACTGAGATCTCCCAGAGGGCCCCTCATCTGTATCCCACCAAAGGGATCAATACTCTACATGAGACAGTGCCTTTTCTGCTTTGGTACCCCAGTTCTAGAATACCCTTCCTTTTGAGGCCTGATTGGCAGTGACTTTGATTTAATTTCATTGCCAAACTAAATTGTGTCTCGTTACCAAAGCCTTCAGGATCAAAGGGTCATTCCTTGAATAGTTTGTGTTATTCCTTGATTTAGTTTAACCACCTAGTGTGTGGTCTTCCTCTCTTTCTTTTCTTTCCACCTTTCCTAGCATTATTGACTTTTCGAGTGAGTTGTTTCTTCCCATGACAAATCCAAAGTAAGACAGCCTCAATTTGGTCATCTTGGCTTCTAATGAGAGTTTGGGCTTGACTACCTGTTTGTCCTTTTGGCTGTCCATGGTATCATCAAGACTCTTCTCCAACACCACATTTCAAATGTGTTTATTTTCTTTCTATCAGCTTTCTTCATTATTTAGCAATTACATCTCTACATGGTGATGGGAAATACAATGGTTTGAATGATCCTGACTTTAGTAATCAGTTTTATATCTTTGCATTTTATGATCTTAACCAGTTCTTTCATAGCTGCCCTTCCCAGTCCCAGTCTTCTTCTGATTTCCTGGCTGCACTCTCCCTTCTAGGCTATGATTGAGCCAAGGAATGGGAATTCTTTCACTATTTCAATTTCCGCATTATCTGTTTTGAATTTGTGTAAATCCTCTGTGGTCATTGCTTTGCCTGGCCATTATAGCATTGTCCACCACCTTGACAAGCTATCCTTAGTGAAAATGTTCACTCTATAAAGGAACATTTTGCTGGTACCTCTTGTTTTCCCCTATACTTTGCAGCAGAAAACAGCCATTACTGGGTTCTGTAAAACCATAAACATACAACCTGGATATTACTATATCTTCACTCAAAGTCCAGATGGCAACTGAGCAGCACTGAAATACACTGAAGTGCATTGCATGGCTATTTCACTATCTGTCAACAGGTAGATCTATTATACTTATGAGACCACTCTATGGAATGTGTTTTTTTTAAAAAAATAAGCAATTGGCCTGTGTTTTGATTGAAGCCCATAGATAAATGAGGATGAGGGGCTAAGCTTTTGCCCAAGAATGCCTTGTGGTTAATTGGGTCCTGGACAGAAGAGAAAAGTCTTTTTGTTAAGTGCATAGCCAAGCAGCATTAGATTTCACCAAGTCTGCATTTGTAGCAATAATACAATTATATTTTTCCCCTAGCAAATTATAGTGGTTAGTTTATATTCTCAAAAGAATCCAGCAATTTTGCTTTGTTGAGTGAAGAATTCCAGATGGTGACCACCGGAAATTTTACAGCATTATTGATAGAGGAACTTGGCAATTAAGACCATAAGCATAGGTACATACAAGGTATATATAATTAAGATAACTTTTACAGCATTATTGATTGAGGAACTTGGCAATTAAGACCATAAGCATAGGTACATACAATGTATATATAATTAAGATAACTGGTTTTATGGTGTGGCTCATTTTAAATAAATAAATAAATACACATACTTTTGTTTTTTAAAACATTCCACAAAAGTACAATAATACTCTTGTTATATCCGGGGCTCTTACAAAACATTTTAATGTCAGCAATGAAAAACAGTGTTATTAAGCTAAACTGCTGTTCCTTCTTATTTGCAGTTTCCTTAATACAGTATATAGGACTTAAAGGATATGGCTTATAAAAATGCAATCTCTATAAAAGTCAGTTTATTTTAGCTCATTTTTTGCCAAACTTCCTTGGATTCCTTTGGATAGATTTATAGCCCAACTAAGGGAACAATTCTTACTACAATTTCACCTGTCCCTTGTGGCTAAACCCATCAAATGGTTCCAAGTTTTGCTTCAAATCACAACTGTATAAATTACTCATGAACAGAATGGGCTGAATTGTAATTCTTGTATATGATCCAGGGCTACTCACAGGAAAGATTTATTTATGTATATGAATATATAAGCAATTCCAAATCATCAAAAGACATTCCTAGACCCTTCGTTTTGTCCTCGGAGCTTCCATATTATGAGCATAGTAGAAACATTAATTCTTGTTCACATAAAATGGTTGGGCTTGATCAAGGGTGGGGATCATATGGGCCTCCAGACGTTGGACTGTAGCTATCAGCATAATACCATTAGCTGTGCTGCTGGGACTTGCAGTCCAACAACATCTGGAGGGTTGCATGGTTCCCACCTCTGCTATAGATAAACGATCTACAGTATAAAGCAAAAATTCAATATAGCAAAAATCAAGGGGTGACCATCCATAATATTGTAAGGTAAAAGAGAGGACTACACTGTTTGCAACAACTCATCTTGATAGCAAAAACTCAGCCTTGGCCCCACTATTTTCACTTCATGTCTTATTAGGCCCTGGGATACTACAAAGTTAAGCTAGACAGCCTTTACTTAGGATCATAGAATCATAGTGTTGGAAGAGACCACAAGGGCCATCCAGTCCAACCCCCTCCCCTGCAGGAATACACAATCAAATTATTCCCAACAGATAGCCATCCAGTCTCTGTTTAAAAACCTCCAAAGAAGGAGACCCCACCACACTACAAGGCAGTGTATTCCACTTCCGAACAGCTCTTACTGTCAGGAAGTTCTTCCTAATGTTTAGGTGGAATCTCTTTTCCTGTAGTTTGAACCCATTGCTCTGTGTTCTAGTCTGTGGAGCAGCAGAAAACAAGCTTGCTCCATCCTCAGTGTGACATCCCTTCAAATATTTAAACATGGCTATCACGTCACCTCTTAATCTTCTCTTCTCCAGATGAAACATGCCCAGCTCCCTAAGCTGCTCCTCATAGGCCATGGCTTCCAGACCTCCCACCATTTGGGTCATCATCCTCTGGACACGTTCCAGCTTCTCAATATCCTTCCTGAATTGTGGTGCTCAGAACTGGACACAGTATTCCAGGTGAGGTCTGACCAAAGCAGAATAGAGTAGCACTATTTCTTCCATTGATTTAGACACTACACTCCTATTAATGCAGCCTAGAATCACATTGGCTATTTTAGCTGCTTACTCATCTAGTTTTAAGAGTACAGTTGTCCCTTCATATTTGCTTGGGTTTGGTTCCAGGACCCCCCCTGGATACCAAAAATCTGTGAATAGTCAAGTCCCATTCTATGCAATGGCATAGCAAAATGGTGTCCCTTATATAAGATGGCAAAATCAAGGTTTGCTTTTTGGATTATTTTTTAAAGCATATTTTCAAGCCGTGAATGCTTAAATCTGTGGATATGGGGGTCAACTGTATATTGAGAAGGTATCCTTTACTAGTCAAGTACATGCCAGTCAAATAACAAGCTGACAGTTAACAAGCTGAGAGAGTCTGCCATCCTCATTTTGGAAGGCTGCATATTCCAGTTTCCTACCCTGTAAGGTATATAGACCCAGAATGATGGGAGTGGTTTGTGTGTTGGACTAGAATTCTAGGAGACTAATGAGATTTTCAGACAGTGTTTAACAGTGCCTACCACAGGATTAGGTCCCAGGAGAGGAACGGCACTCTTGCGCGGCAGGGGGTCATTTTTGGATGCCGCCATCCCTCTTCTGGGACCCTCTGTTGCACGTCCGTGAAGCTTTGGAAGCAGCCGTGCCATATTTTAAGCACAGAAGTTGCCCGTGCTTAAAATATGGCACGGCTGCTTCCAAAGCTTCATGGACATGCAACAAAGGATCCCGGAAGAGGGATGGCGGCATCCGAAAATGACCCCCTGCCACGCAAGAGTGCCGTTCCTCTCCCGGGACCTAATCCCGTGGTAGGCATTGTTAAACACTGTCTGAAAATCTCCTAGGATTCAAATCCCTGCTCAGGCATGGAAGCACACTCAGTCGCCTCTAAGTAGCTCTTGCCAAGAAACTCATATGATAGGGTTGGCATAAGTCAGATTCGACTTTCAGGCATATAACAACATCAACAAAGGCATATTGTTGAAAATGTGCCATAGACAAGAACTGCCACTGACTGTATTTCACTTCCATCTGTTCCAAACTGCCGAAGTAATATGTATTCTAAGGACTTTATCAGACAAGCTACGTGTGTCAACTTTATTTACAGTCTTCTTCAGCATGATGCTCCAAAGGGCTACGGCAGAGCTTGAAGAAGATGATGACATCTATATACATTACTGTACTGATGGTAGCTTGTTTAACTTAAGCCGTCTGAGGGCTCACACTAAGACTCTTAACTATCTAGTCCGTGAGCTGATCTTCGCTGCTGCTGCTGCCCTTGTTGCCCACACAGAAGCAGCTCTGCAGTGCCTAACATTCTGCTTCGCAACAGCTGCAGAGCTGTTTGGGCTGGAAGTCAACCTGAAGAAAACAGAAGTTCTTTATTAGCCTGCACCACAGGATGAACACCACCATCCCCACATTGCCGTTGGCAAATCTGTGCTCAAGTCCGTTCAGCAGTTCACCTACCTGGGAAGCATCATCTCCTCAGATGCCAAGATTGACAAAGAGGTTGATCACAGACTAGCAAAGGCATATAGCGCATTTGGAAGACTTTACAAAAGAGTCTGGAGTAATAAACACCTGAGGCGAAGCACAAAAATCAGTGTGTATAGAGCCATTGTACTGTCTATTCTCCTTTATGGATCTGAAACATGGGTCACCTATCTCTACCACCTACGACTCCTCGAATGCTTTCATCAGCGTTGTATATGCACAATCCTAAATATACACTGGACTGACTATGTGACGAATGTTGCTGTCCTTGAGCAAGCAGGGATCACCAGCATTGAGGCCATGATACTGAGAACACAGCTGCGCTGGGCAGGGCATGTTTCTAGGATGGAGGACCATCGCCTCCCCAAAATAGTATTCTATGGTGAACTCGCCATGGGTCAGCGTAAGAGGGGCGCTCCAAAAAAGCGATACAAGGACTCCCTGAAACAACATCTCAGGCTCAGCCAAATTGATCACCAACAATGGTCTGCCCTGGCCTCACATGGGGAGGCATGGAGACACACTATCCACAATGCTGCAGCCTTATTTGAGAACTCACGCCAAGTTCTTGAAGAGAAACGACAACGCAGAAAAAAATCGCAACCTGGAAACATCACCCAAGGAAACCATCTGCTGTGCTTTCTGCAACTGGACTTGTCTATCTCGGATTGGCCTTTTTAGTCATCAGCATGCTTTCAGAAAGCGCGGGATGAGTCCTTCCTGAATCTTCGTTTGCGAAGAGAAGCCAGAGAGAATTAATGGCCTGTGAATGTACCTTTAAGAAAAATGTTCTCTTACTTCTGTGATTTTGCATGGGCGAGACTTTGGCTATTATCGTGAGAAGATGCAACTTCAGTTAAAAACTAAAAACAAATACATAACGAAAGAACTTCACAAATAAACACTTAAACAAACATAAAAATATACCAAGCAAAGGCTAAAGTTCAATAAAACAGTGTCCTGTTGGTCCTCTTCATGTCCTCCCCTGGAAGTTTAATCATGTCTTTCTCATTGGGAAAGAGGAAAGGGAAAAGAGGACTGCCCATTCATGCTGTAATCACATGATTACAGCGGGACGTGATTTCATGCTTGTCAATACTGTGAAAAGAGCTATATTGTTGGGTTTTGCCCATCAATGAAAAGTTACATGTAATTAACAGGTGGAGCACACATGGACCCCAGAAGGATGACATCGTCTTGCGATAACAGGAACCTGTTCCTGTTACTATCCCATCATAATGCAGCCTTGTGTGATAAACTCCTTAGACTCTAGACCAGAAATTTCAGGGCCTAGCATGATCCTGACCTGGCAGTGCTAAATGGAGGCCATCATGAAACAGAGGTCTGTTCTCTGATAACATGATGTATGATGCATGCCCACTGTTAGTTAAGATGGTGAACAATAACTTTTTTTTTTAAAAAAATGCCTCTTTGTCATTGCAGCTAAAGCAAAATGAGGGCCATATTTCACATAGAAAGTGTTAGAAAACAGGGACCCTCTAAAATAAATAGGGAAATCCAGGACATATGCGGTTAGTTAAATGTGCTAGTATTCTCTTACGTGGAAAACATCAGTTGGTCACCATTTATCATTGAGATGATTCCTCCAAGAGCTAAGCCAGTACGATAAACAGCATGGTGAGGCAATGTGCATGGGTTTCTTCCACACCACATATTCTTGTATTTGTACTTTTCATGTATTGTAAAGCTCCAAAGTTGGAGAAGGAACATCTTGTGCAGACATTGCTTTCAGATTCCAAGCCTTGAAGATGGGCATGGAAACACTGCTAGTTACCGTATACTAGCAACATGAGATTTATTATCTTAACAGCAGGAGGTGCTGTTAGAATAGCAGAAAGCTATAGATGATCTCATTTGGCAACTGGAACTGAAAATAAAGAAAGACCACTTAGTTCACATCTTCTGTTTCAAGAACACATTACACATATGTAATTTAATCAGACAACATCACTTCTAATTAATATCACAAGTGTCTCTAGTTGTCAAACTTTTTCAGTTAATTCCTTAAGCAATAGAAACATTTCTAAATTATTTAGATATTTTTTTTTTAATGTGAACAGTGTTGGCAAATAAGATTTTAATATGATTGTTGGATGGATGGCAACCTGAGAGAAAAACAAGTTAACCATTTTAGAAAAGATGAATGCTTGACATGGTGAGCATAATTGGCTCCATTTAAATAAGCTAATGAAATACCAAAAGATGTTTAAGGGGTCATTTACATGGGCAAATATTCCTCTAAATATACTGCTAAAATAGCTCATAGTTCCCATGGATCGCAGCACAGCATCGCCTCATTCAGAAGGGGGGAAGGTAAAACACCCAAATATAGCGTACCAGGGGTTGTCGCTACTTTTGCCGGCATATTTGCAATGTAGCGCTTTATTGGCAGTGTAAAGGCTGCATCAGATCTGCATTGTGATTGGTTTCTGTGATGTAAGGGGCGGGCTTTAAAGAGAGGGACTGCGTTCAGTAGCATCAGGGAACTTTGAAAAATCCTCTCTGCTATTTTGCAGAAGATCTGCCAAGAAAAAGGATTCCAAAGACCTTTCAGTCATAAAGTTCCCATCTGTCAGCTCTGCTTGGGGGAGGGAGAGAGAGAGAGAGAGAACAGGAGAGAGGGGGGGGAAACTGAGGGACGGAGAGTCAAAATTCCTCAGCTATTTTGCATGTCTGTGAACCCTGACTAAACAAATTGTGCTGGGAAAACTTGTGATAGGTTCACCTTAGGATCCACGGCATGGCAGCAAGGTCTTTTAGCAGAGAGATTACTGCCCCTCTGCTTCATGGAGTGAGTTCATTTACAGGCAGATTTACAGAGACACAGAGACAGAGCCACTACTTTGATCTCCCCCCACTGCTATTTGGGCAGTCTGTGAGTCTGGTCTATGCCCTTCCCCATACAGCCTTTGTCTGCTTGGGAGGCCACGCCCCCCACACTTTTTCAAGTCTGAATGTAAAAGCGGCATAATTAGGAAAAAAAAAAAACCTGACTGGCACAGATGCGGAAAAGAATTAAAACGCAAGTTGCCGCAATAAATCTGCTGTGTAAACCAGCCCTAAGTTTCAGTTTTGAATAATTTCAGAATATTAGCATATTCATATTTTTAATCTCAAATTGTTTTAAATCTCTGTTAGATTTCGGGCCCATCCAGACTGACTGGAAAAACCAGAAAGTCACTGGTTTTATTCCTGTGCTTTCCAGGTTTTTGCATTGTTTTGTTTTGTGTTTATTTTGGAGATCTACATGATGTTATCCCCATCCTGAAATATCCCCAGTGAATTCCCAGCACTTACAAGGACATTTTATTCTCATTTCCTAGGTTATCTGAAATTAACCATAAAGTGAAATGTACCTCTCCATAGCTGGTGGCTGAGTTTTCTCCTAGCTAAGATGGCTGCGTCCAAGAAACACAGGACTTTATCAGACCATTCAAACAAGGTATCATAATGATGCCACATAAATGCAAAAGGGCGTGCATACTAGACAATGTCTCCCTGTCACAGTCATGCATTGTTTAAAACCCATACTTTTTTTTTTTATTGACGGCCCAAGCCATCAGTTGATCCCCTGTGATACTTTTGTGCTGGCATTGCTGGTGTTTGAATCCACACACCATTGTACTCATGGGAATGCAGTGTGAATGGCCGGACCAGCCACACTTCCGGATGAGATTGCAACATCCAGGTAGGTGATGTACTTTTTATGACCCTCCCTAGTTTACTTGTAAGTTTTTAAGTGTGTTTTTGTGCTTTTAAAAACTTTTTGAGTATTCTTTTTGTTTTTATTTTTGAATTTCCCATGCTATGCATTCTCACAAGAATACGTGGGATTTCAATAGTGAAAGTGAACAGAGCTCTGTTCACTCCTCATTTATTGCCAGAGAAGCCTTTAGCGTTGATGCAAGGTAAGTGTGGCATGAAGAGTTCTTTTGCTGGCATAAAAATGTCAAAGTTATGCCAGCAAAAGAAGAGGGTTTAGTGGAGTGGTCTGATAAAATCCTTAGTGACTGTTCCCAGGACAGCAGATTCAACAGACATCAAGTGAAGGAAAGAGGAATGCTAGCAATAAAAGAAAATACTTCTAATGCTAAACTAGTGTAATATTGCAAAACCTCTTCAACACTTTGACTATAACTCTTAATAATAATTTAAAAGGACTCAATGGAAACTGGCGAAAGTGAATTTATAAAATGTTCCCGGAGTCTAGGGGCTTGTTTATAGTCATGGGAAACCCGGCACCTACCTTGTAGCCACAGATTTCTTAGATCTGCAGCAGCCCTGTAAACACCACACTCATCAGGCTTCTCTGATTGTAGATCAGAGTATCCTACCACACTGTAATTTGTGTAAAATGGCAATCATATGCTGATCATGTGTCCTATACAATGTACTATTTGTGGCCACATGGGTGGGGCTGCTTCATTTTTGTTTTTGTTTCTGTTTGATCATGCATATGAATAAGTGAATATACATGGTCCCAGAGTACCGTATTATTGGATAAGCAGAGATATGCTTATCCAGATATCTGCACAATCACAACATTTAAAAATAAATTATAAAGTGCCAGAACGAAGTCCACCAGAAGTCCTTTCCCGGATTTGCTCCAAAGCCACTCTTCAGCTGCCATATGGCCAAAAATCTGGGTTTTGCCCTCCAATGCAGAGCAAACTGAATCTTACAGATCTGGGGTTTCCTACAGAAACCCCAGTGAAAAAGCACATTGTCAAAAACATCATGTGTCAGCTATGCCACAAATACGGAGTGAATACGGGTTTTATTGCCTTTGTAGACAAGCCCTCGATGTGACATTGATCAGTAGGAGGGGAAGGAAGAAGAACATGAGGGAGGCAGGGAAGGAGAGAAACCTGGAATATTTCAAGAAAGAATTTGCATGCAAAACCATGAAGGTGCAGGTAAAATCAAAACAAAAAGAACAGGAAAGTTTCAATACTTCCAGGAACTTTTTCACTTTCTGGATGAGCCTTATGTTTTGACTTAAATGGTACATACTATAATACACAGATAAACAATCTGAGATACAAATTCATGTGATGTTTCCAACAAATAATTAAGCTGCACATTTAATAATAATGAAGCTACCCATTTACTTGGAAGAAAAGTCTAATAGGTTCAACCAAGCCCAGTAAGCCATATTTGGTCCATTATGCCAAAAAGGAGAGGTTAGATAATGCTAAGCAAACCGTACTATACTGATAATAGTAGCAAATGCAGCAGAAGAGAAGTGTCTGGACATTTCCCCCCAAGTAATATACAGCTTTTTTTTTTTTTTGCCTTCCTTGTACACACATTTTGCTGCCTGAGGCAAAAAAAAAATCACTTCCCATTCCATGTACAAAAAAACAGCTGATAATTAAACCTTTCTTCAACACTATTGAGGGGATAACATCTTTGACCACATCTGAAAGCAGCAGCCTTCCTTAGGGGGCACAGGGCAAGTAGTGTGGCACACAGACATTTCCTCCAGCACTTTATTACCATCACCCAGCATCTGCTGCTTGAGGTGACCACCTTGCTCTGCTAGTCATGCTTGTCCTTCATCCTCCATTCGTACCATACAAGAGTGTAGACAAGGAAATGGCTTCTTATGCTCTAGGCGGGGGAGCTAATAATAATAATAAAATTTATTTTTACCCCGCCCCTCTGTTATAAACAACCGGGGTGGAGATGTGATCACTATTACCATGGAGCAATACTCATTTGACCTATTGCTCACAGATTAGTGGAATGCTCAGTCGAATGTTCTGAAAAGGCTAAAATAGTCTAAATAGACATTATGAAGTATTATATATCTTTATAGTAGGAAAGGAAAATAAATTTAACTCGCACTGAGATTTTCAGTGAAAGTATCAAGTTTGCACCTCCTGAGACTTGTAATACAACACACAACCGGCCTTACAAATGTGTACATTTGTATTTCTTGCTGTACAATATGCATAAAGTCAGGTGTCCATTTTCAAAATGAGATTGGCTAAAAATATGTGCAGTTGAAAAATACACACAATTGTGTTACAAAATTGTGTATGTCAGAGGAAATGAATACAAAGATGTATCTGTACAGTATGAAAAAAAATGGTACAGAAAATGCATACAGATTTCCTTGAGGGACAGTTTTGCAATCTGATACACAGAAAGGATGAGGAAACAATGATGTAGGTAGGATTCAGAAAAATACAACAAAATGAAGAGGGAGAGTTTGTCATTCCACTATTAATAGTGAACTCGGGTACTGAGACATGATGTGTGTGAAGCCAAAAGAGGCCTACTGAGTAACAAGAGGGAGTTACAGTATAGCTGTACCTATTCCTTGAGATGTCTGGCTACAGTGGGTTGCTATATATCCCAGGAATCTGGGAAAATCCCAGATTAAATGGACTAAAAATTGTCCCTTCGAGCTGGGCTGCTTGAAGCAGCAGATCCTGGATTCCTCCAGCTCTGGAAGGAAGAGAGACTCTCTTCCCTCCAGAGCTGGAGGAATCCGGGATCTGTCTGCTGCTTCAAGCAGCCCAGCCCAATGGGCTGGCGTAGTGACAGTGGAAGGGAGGCAGGGCAGGGGGAGGTCCTCCCTGGGTGGCAGTATTTGGGGGAGTCACTCCCTCCTGCCTCATTCCCCTGCCCACCTGCTTCGTTCCCTGTGCGCCCTGCCTGCTCGCTTGCTTCCCCACAGAGTTGCAGTGAGTCTTTTGGTGCCCTTCTCCTTCCCCCTTGTGGGTGCTGTGGGTGCCCTCCTCGCAGGGATCCCTCCTCCTTCCTCCCTGTAGGTGCTTTGTCCCAGTGTTGTGGCAGAGAATTATGGCAACCCTAACAGTGATATATGCCTTAGGAGATTTTCACACAGGGAAAATATCCCCTGAGAAATCGGGACAGAAATATTTCTGTCCCAGAAGCAGCACCATGGTTTGCACACCCACTTCCCTCTCCCGATATTCCGTCGTCCTCACACTGTCTTTTTTCTTCTCTCTTCCATCATATTTTACTAATGGGAGTTCGTTGTTAATAAAATATGACGGAAGAGAGAAGAAAAAAGACAGCACGAGGATGATGGAATATTGGGAGAGGGAAGTGGGTATGCGAACCACGGCGCTGCTTCTGGGAAAGAAATATTTCTGTCCCGATTTCTCTGGGGGATATTTTCCCCATGTGAAAATCTCCTTAGTTACATCCCATTTGAGTTACTGTAATGCACTCTACATGGGTCTGCCTTTGAAGAGTGTTCCAAAACTTCAGCTGACCCAAAGAGCTACAGCCAGTTTGTTAACTGGGGCTGGCTACAGGGGCTTTCTTGTTGCAACAGCTCCACTGGCTACCAGCTTGTTTCCAGGCACAATTTAAAGTGTTGGTTATGATGTACAAAACCTATATGACTCAGACCCAGGTTACTTGAAGGAGCATATTATCCCATATGAGCCTGCCCATGTTTTGTTGGGTGGCCCTCCTTGGGTGGGAACATGGGAAAGGGCCTTCTTGGTGACTGCTCTCAGGCTCTGGAACTCCCTTCCTAGAAAGATTAGACTGGCATCTTATTCTCCTTTTATAAGCTGCTGAAATTCTTTATCTTTTCGCAGGTCTTTGAGGTCTGCATGCTCAGGAGGAAAAGATCTTTCATAGGCTATGTTGATTATTTGTTCTTGTTTTTGGTCTGTTAATGGTCCGTTTTTAATGACTTTTAATTTTAGTTTAATTATGTTTTCACTTTTGTACAATGTAAATTTTTTGCTATATCTCTTTTAACTTTTTAAGCTGCCTTGTTCCAGATTGGGAAAAAGGCAGGAAATAAATAAGTAAAGAAATAAATACTAGACATCCATTGAACAATATAAATTTGACCAATTTCCATTCTAATCAGATTGTATCTAAAAAATTAAATAATAAGTAGCTGGACCTGACATAACATATGTTGGTGATGCGTTGAGGGTGAGTTACTATGTTGACCTGCCCCTGGTACCACTGCTGTCGCTGCCAATTGACTGCATGGGTCCTGTTGGAGTGGCTGCAGTGGCATCCCGCTGCCATCGCCAGTCCCACCACTGTTGCCAGTTGACTGTGTGGATCCGCAGTCTGGCAGTGGTGGCAGTTGAGGAGGTCAACAGAGCAACTCACCCTCAATGCACCAGTGACGTATGTTATGTTGGGTACAGCTAGTTGGAGTGGCAGGAGCAGTGTTACACTGCTGCTGCCATTCCTGCCACCAATGCCACTGAGTGTGTGGTCTCTCTCAGAGTGGCAGCAGCGGTGTCCTGCCACCATTCCCACTTCCACTGCCAAGTTCATTCATTCAGCAGTGGTGGGGGCATGACCTACCACCCCGTTTGGCCTGGGAAGGCTGGAGCTCGACAGCAGGAGCCTGACCTTCCCCCCCATTAGGCCTGGGAAAGCCGGAGATTGATGCCAGTGGCGGCGGGACCCTGACCTCCCTCCTATTCAGCCTGAGAAGGCCAGAGCTTAGCGGCGGGGTCCTGAGTCCCCCCTGTTTGGTCTGGGAAGGCCAGGGCTCAGTGGCAGCAGCGGTGGATCCCTGACCTCCCCCTGGTTTGGCCTAGGAAGGCCAGAGCTCAGCAGCAGCGCTGACAGGGCCCTGACTTTCCACCCTTTCAGCCTGGGAAGGACAGAGCTCGGTGGCAGCAGTGGGAGGCCATGACCTCCCCCACCCCGGTTTGGCCTAGGAAGGCCAGAGCTTGGCGATGGGGCCCTGATTTCCCCCCATTTGGCCTGGAAAGGCTGGAGGTCAACAGCAACATTAGCAGGGTGATGATGTCACCCCCTATTCTGCTGGGTAAGGCTGCAGCTCAGCAATGATTGTAGGGTGAGGAGGTGCTGCTGAGAGCTGCTTGGTTGGCCAAGGAATCTCTAAGCAGCCAGTCAGCACACTGAAAATGGCAACATACCCAAGAATTTTATATATATATATAGACTATGATAGCTGTCTCCAGTGTAACATACACGGTAATAGGAGATTGTAAAGGTTATAAATTAATAACTCAATTTATATATCTATTCTTATATTTCATAAATTGTTTTACATGTTTTTTTCTTAGAATCCTTTCACACAGTTTAGCTACATGATATTATTTTAGGAAAAAATATTGCATATGTGAAGTCGAAGGCTTTCACAGCCAGCATTCATTGATTTTCCTTGGTTTTTTTCCAGGCTGCGAGGCCATATTCTGGAATAGTTTCTTTCTGATGTTTCACCTGCATCTGTGGCTGGCATCTTCAGAGAATGAAGATGCCAGCCACAGATTAAGGCAAGACATCAGAAAGAAACTATTCCAGAACATGGCCTCACAGCCCAGAAAACCCCCAAGGAAAATCTATAAAAATATTTCATAGTTTTACATGTGACTAGTGAGTTGGCTGAGGGAGTGAGAGGAGGGAGGGGCCCTTGTGAGGCTGAGGGTATAGATGCAAACTGAGTGGCAGGAGTTGTGAGGTGGAGAGGGAATTTGCATGTGGGTGGTTTAAGTATTTGAAGGGGTGTCACATTGAGGATGGAGCAAACTTGTTTTCTGCTGCTCCAGAGACTAGAACACAGAACAATGGATGCAAGCTCCAGGAACAGAGATTCCACCTCAACATTAGGAGGAACTTTCTGATGGTAAGAGCTGTTCAGCAGTGGAACATACTCCCTCGGAGTGTGGTAGTGTCTCCTTCCTTTGAGGTCTTTAAGCAGAGGCTGGGTGGCCATCTGTCAGGGATACTTTGATCGTGATTTCCTGCATGGCAGGAGGCTGGACTGGATGGCCTTTGTGGTCTCTTCCAACTCTACAATTCTATGATTCTATGATTCTGTGGTAATTGGCTGAGGGAGTGAGAGGAGGGAGGGGATTGGTTGGGTATGTTTCCTAAGTGGCCAATCAGCACACTGGGAGCAGAAACATATCCAAGAGTTTTATATATATAGAAAATACAGGAAGCCCCCACCTTTCGACAGCCCATTATCTGACGACTTGCTTTTCCAGTGCTTGCAAAGAATCCATGCTTTTGACAGTTCTTGCCTATGGAAGCTTGCTTGGGACTGACCTCACATGTGTGCACTGTTTGCAAAGTGAGCTGAGAGGGGCAAAAAGTCACCAAGCTGACTGAGAGACTTTGCAAGCTGCGCATGTGTGGGTGGGCACAGGGGTCCGAGCAGGCAGTCCCAAATGAGCTACCATAAGTCCCTCATGTTCCCTACATGGCTTCTGTTTTTCAACCAGTTCTGGTTTCTGACACTGCTGCAGTACCTAACCTATTGGATAAGCAGGGGCTTCCTGTATTTATTTATATTTTGGTATGAAAAATTATGTAAGATTCGGTTGAAAATGACGTGATCTAATAGGAGTATAGTGTCTAGATCAAGGGAAGAAATAGTGCCACTCTGTTCTCCTTTGGTCAGACCTCTTTGGAATACTGTATCCAGTTTTGGGCACCACAATTCAGGAAAGATATGGACAAGTTAACATGTCCAGAGGAGGGTGACCAAAATGGTGGGTAGTCTGGACACCATGCTCTATGAGGAGCGGCTTAGGGAGTTGGGTATGTTTAGGCTGGAGAAGAGAAGGATAAGAGGTGACATGAAAGCAATGTTTCAATATAGTTGTCCCTTCAAATTTGCTGGGGTTTGGTTCCAGGGTTTGGTATCCCCCCATGGATACCAAAATCCATGAATACTCAAGTCCCATTATATGCAGTGACATAGCAAAATGGTGTCCCTTATATAAGATGGCAAAATCAAGGTTTGCTTTTTGGATTATTTTTTAAAGAATATTTTCAAGCCATGAATACTTAAATCCGTGGATACCAAATCCGTGGATATGGAGGGACAACTGTATTTGAATATTTGTCATACTGTAGATGGAGTGAACTTGTCTTCTGCTGTTCCAGAGACTAGGACATGGAGCAATGGACTCAAACTACAAGAAAAGAGATTCTATCTGAACATCCTGGGAAGAACATCCTGACAGTAAGAGCTGTTCGCAGTGGAATGCACTGCCTCAGAGTGTGGTGGAGTCTCTGTTTTTGGAGGTTTTTAAACAGAGGCTGGATGGCCATCTGTCAGGAATGGTTTGATTGTTTATTCCTGCATGGCAGAAGGGTTGGACTAGATGTCCCTTATGGTCTCTTCCAACTCTTTGATTCTATAATCCTATGATTCTAGTCAGGTTTCCTTGGTTCATGGTTAGGAAAGACCACTTCCATTTTGTATTAACTTACTGGAGCCTGTTTAATTTTGGAATTGTGGACAGCAGCATCTAGATATTAGAACTGTTTGTATAAGTTGGCAGCTGTTTAACCATTAATCATTCAATGGTGCAAATTAAGAAGTGGAATAAGGAGAGGGAGACCAGCACATGGACAAAGACATAACAAGCAACTACCCAGAATATGGATCCTCTGTCTACGTCAGTGGTTATTTATCTTTAAGACACATAGAACATACTGAAGAAAATTTACCAGCATGATTTGTATGGCATTGTGAAATGTTCACTACACCACAAAATTAGTCCAGCTATTATGTAAAGAAAAACAATTATTATTTTTTTCATGAAGAGGTAGTGTGTGTAACAGCACAAAATCCACTAGAGTGAACAACAACATCATTTATTTGGCTGGGAAAAATAGCACATTTGTACTATCAACATTTTAGCCAATTTAAATATTTTCCTTTTAGAGATAGCTTGATTTGGCAGTTAATTTTGCAAATGTTCCTATATTCAAACAAATGTTTTTTCCCTACTGAAGGTACTTAAGACACTGTTTTCACTTGGCTGCTGAAAGCAAAGCTAGGAAGTACATACCATGTTCTTTTCTGTTTAAATATATTTTATGATTAATTTGGCTGTTATTAACATACAATTCAGTGGAGTAACAGGGCTGAGTTAACCTACTAGGTGACCTTGGGCAAGTCACACTCTCTCAGCCTCAGAGGAAAGCAAAGGCAATGCCCCTCTGAACAAATTCTACCAAGAAAACCCCGTGATAGATTTGCCTTTGTGTCACCATATGTCAGAAATGGCTTGAAGGCACACAACAACAGCAAAACATACAGTTAAAAACTGAAATGTCTGCCAGGGTTTACCATCAATCATCCCCTTCGCTCCAAGAGAGTAAGACCTTCAGTGATTGCTCTCTCATATGAAGAAAGATGCATTTTTCTCATGCAGTGGGGTTGAGGTTTTGTGAAGATAGCAAAGTGCAGTATTCCCAAAATATTTCATCCTGAGTCATCAAGCCATTCACCTCTTTTGGGGAACAGAGCTTTGCATGCTGCCCAACGGAAGATCCCACAATTAGGCAGTGTGAGGCAGATGCTGAGGGCAAGAAGTGACAGCCTAGTGTTGCAGGACAGAGTTATTCATGCCAGCCACATTTCCCTGCATCCTCCTAAGCCAGCCTGGTGATCTCAGGGACTTAACAGGATTCTGTTCCAGCATTAAAAGAATCACCAGCATTAAAAGAAGATTCAATTGCCATTTAAGGTTTAAGTAACCTGAAGGTGTTACCTGAATCGTTGAGGTCCATGGAATTTCCATGTGTGTCTGAATTGTGATTTGGGGAATGTTAATTAACACAAATTGGCATACAAGAGGTTGGGTAACTGTGGGATCTTTGACCTGTGCATATCAGTATTCACTGAATGGACTCAAGCCCAAAATAAAATAAAATAAAATGGCATTTATTGGAAAATGGTCTTAACAGCATTTGAACCAACTTCAATCATAGAATGATAGAATCATAGAATCACAGAGTTGGTGAGTGACAGGCAGCCTTCTATTGTTTTGAAGATCTGTGAGAGGAAAACCAGCATCTTGCGCAGCAATGAAAATCCAACTACCTTTGATGTCGCTCCCAGAGGTGCCCAGGGAGAACTGGACATCATTACCTGAACTTTAAAAGTCTTCTGGGACTTCTGCATTATTCTCACCTGGGGGTGTGACTTTTTGAGGAATTTAGAAGGCCCTTTCTTAGGTTGTACATGCCCTTAAGCATGACTCCATCCTTGGTGTTTGGGGAGTCCCGATTAACCAGATTATAGAATATAGCCAATTATAAGTTTGTCATGGCTCACTACAAAGGTGCTATGTCCTGTCTGATCTTGGAAGCTAAACAGGGTCAGCCCTGGTTAGTACTTGGAAAGGGGACCACCAAGGAACACCAGGTGCTGTGAGCTATATTTCAGAGGAAGGAAATGGCAAACCACCTCTGAAAGTTTGGCTACATATGGTGTGGTGGGGTAAAAATCCAGATGAGTTTTGGACTACTTTGGCCTGGAGCTGCAGCTGATGAAATTCAGACTACTCTGGCCCAGATTTAAGTTCCACACCTGGCAAAGCCTGAATCTGCAATGGGTTTGCTTCCATTCAAAGTTATTACTCACGCTTGACTCTTGAACTTCAGGACAAGCAAAATGCCAGTGGTTAAGCTGGTCCTTTGCTTTTCCTGGAGCTCAGAGGGGTGCTTGTACATCAGAAAAGCAAAGCCCCAGTGGCAGTCACCCTTTCTGTAGCCAGATTGGGTGGCTGGCCTCACAATGGCAGGGTAGGAACCCGATCTGGCTTCAGAGAGGGCAACTATCACTGGCACTTTGCTTACAATCGCCCTTCTGAGTTCTGGGCAAAACAAAGCACCAGTGGTTGTCACCTCTCTGAAGCCAGACTGAGTGGCTATTGCTGGGGCTTTGATTTTCCTGGAGCTCAGAGGGGTGATTGTGTGCTGGAAAAGCTAAGCTCCAGTGGTAGCCACCCTTTCTGAAGCTAAAACAGGCAGCTAGCCTTGTGATGGTCGGGTTCACCAAAGCTTCTGACTTCAGAAAGAGTGACTACCGCTGTGGCTCTGCCTTTGGAATGAGAAGTGGTGCTGAGGAGGGGAATAAATGGCAGCACCTCAGGCAGCACTTGTATCCCCACCACCACAAAAAGCTGGTGTGGATGGATCACATGGCAGTTTTCTCTGGAGTTTCCAGCAAACCTGAATTAAGGGGGTATTTCCCGAGTCTGGTACAAATAGGGCCCTACAGTGTGTGTCACTATAGCACCAGATTTGGGGGAAAGACCACATGTCATGTGGCATTATTGGGCTGGATTAGGGAGGGATTTGAGTTTTGAGACTGGTGTAGAGAAGCTCTTGAGTATTCCTTTCCTTAGAAAACCCTATGAAATTCATGGGGTCACTATAAACTGACAGATAACTTGAAGACACATAAACACACACCACTGTCAGTTAGTTCCTGTTGTTGGGAGCAGAGGGAGCATCATTGTGCCCTTGCTTCAACAGCAAAATGTCCTGGGGCAAGCTGAGAGACTTGGCATCCTCCCTAAAGGACAACACAAGGTGGTGAAGAAACACCCAGGCTGCTGCTTCTGAAGCTAATTAATTCTAATTAATTCTGCAGGCAATTAACTAATTTATCACACGCTTGTATGTTGTAAAGTAGCAGCCCTGTGCTGCTGCTTTACTCTGGCTCCCTCTTTTCCATTCAGGAGTGCTCAGGAGCAGATGTTCATATGAACACCACTGTCCAGTCAAATCTCATTTTTTTTCTTCAGTGTGCTGAGCTGTAATACTGTCATGCTGCTGTATGATGCATAGAAGAATTCAAATGATTTGGGAAGCCAGAGGACTTTATCAGACAAGCCTCTAAAAATGTTATTTTGTCAGCATGATTAAAGCCATTTTTATGCCAGCAAAAGAATGCCTCCCACCAGACACTTTTGTCTCCCGACAAAGGCTTCCCTGGCAACGAAGAGGAAGTGAACAGAGCTCCATTCACTTTCTCTTTAAAATCTGGCAGACTCTTGTGAAATTTCATTGTGTGGGAAATTAAAAAAACAAACAAACAAACAAAACACACACATAAAAAGTGGCAGAAAACACATATACACACTTTAAAACTTACAAGTATACTGGGGAGGGTCATAAAAAGTGTGTCACCTACCTGGATGTCGCGATCTCACCCGGAAGTGTTCTGGCTGGTCCAGCCATTGACAGAGTAAGTATGGGGGTGGGGGGGGGAAGCACTAGGTTTCATACACCAGCAATGCTGACAAAAAACAGCACAGCTGTTCTATTGATGGCTTGTCCCTTCAATAAAATAGATTGGCTTCTTGGCAGGACATAACGCGAAAGGGTGACTTCGTGTGGTACATGTGCCCTTTCATGTTTATGTGGCATCATTATGATGCTATATTTAGTGCATTTGATAAAGTCCAGATTCCACCCTCCACATCTTGCTTTAATTTTTGTGATAACTGTGTGTATGAGAGGAAAAGAAACTGTGGAGTATTATCAAGTAAAGAATGTAACCATGAAACTGAACAGAGACAAAAAATGGGACATCCCAAGCTGCAGTATGTGCATGTAATGGGAATATAAGATTGCTGCTACACTGTGGCTTCACAAGACAAGTTCTTAAAATTGTGAAATGCCATGTAAACAGAAAATATTTTCCAGCAGAGCTAAGAAAGAATACCACTTTCTCTTGCCTCTGGCTCTTCTATCCTTCCCCCCCCCTCACCCCAGATGATTTGATTTTCATATTTAAGTGACAAATAGGGTTATATGTTATTTTTAT
This sequence comes from Gambelia wislizenii, assembly GCA_030847615.1. Taxonomy (NCBI): domain Eukaryota; kingdom Metazoa; phylum Chordata; class Lepidosauria; order Squamata; family Crotaphytidae; genus Gambelia; species Gambelia wislizenii. Next base: position 286,569,722 of record JAUMIR010000003.1, read on the forward strand.
GGAAAATATCACTGACTGCTTTTGGGAATCCTATTAGTGTTACTTTGGAAACGCTAATATATAGAGCTTTTGGCCTTGGTTGTGGTTGTATTCTAGTCACTGAAAGATGTTCCACTGATAACAGTGAAAACAGACGTAGAAATTTCCATTATAGAAATCACAACACAATAAGTATGCTTATACAAAGCACACTGCCTTTGGAGGTTATTTGCTAAGCACTTGCATAAAATATATACAACAAGGAGGCACCCAGATTCAAATGACCTGAATCCCCACGAGATTAGAATAGACAAAACAAATGTCAAAAGAAAGCATGACTATATATGGTGTTTTCCTTAGGAAAAGATTCAATGTGTGTCATCATGTACTTTATTTCAGGTCACTGTGTGCTTCAAGATGTTATGGCTTGATCAGAGAAACCACTGTCTATTTGGAATTTTATTAGCAGGCAAAAAGTGAGAACACAACAAAGTATTGATAATGGAATATGTTTAGTTTTCCAGACTGGCAAAGAGGAACCAGATTCTTGGCCCCTACAATGTGCTACAGAGTAATAGCAAAGAGACACACGTTTGCACAAAAAGCTATTTATAAGGCATGCTGAAATCAAGGCCAAGTCCACAAGAATACTCACCTTCTTAATAGACTCACCAGGGCTTGCCAAGTTTACTTTAGTGTATGCTACTAGAGAAAATGAAAGGCTTCTGGAGGTGAAGTGAGTTTCCACCCATTCAATGAGACACAATAGGGCTACAAAACTCAAGTGCAATTGCATTGAAACTTTCCTATCCTTGGAATCCTTGGAATTAGAGACTGGTGTCTTTACTGTGGCCACAATTAAAGAAAAATGTTTCTTATTTACATATGGTCTGATCACATTACACTGTTATAGCGTTATATTCCACTTTAACTGCCATGGCAACATTTTGTGGAATTCTGAGGTTTGTAGTTTAGTGAGGCTCTCTGTCTGAGAATTCTAAATTTGTTGTTGTTAACTGCTGTCAAGTCGACTTGGACTTGTGGCAACACTCTGAATGAGAGACTTCCAAATCATCCAACCATCAATAGCCCTGCTCAGGTCTTGCAGACTCAAGGCCTTGAGCCTATCCATCTGGAATGCAGTCTCTCTTTTTTCCTACTGTCCGTGTTGGTCTGTGACTGCAATAAAGAAATGCATTCATTCATACTGCCTTCTACTTTACCAAGCATTTTTGTTTTTGCGAGCGAGTCATGTCTTCTCATGATGTGGCTAAAGTATGACAATCTAAGTTTAGTCATCTTGGCTTCTAGGGAGATAGTTCAGGCTTGATTTTCTCTAGGACCCATTTATTTGTTTTTTAGTTTTTTAGTGGTTCATGGGATCTGTAGAACTCTTCTCCAGCACCACATTTCAAATGAGTTGATTTTCTTCCTACTAGCTTTCTTCACTGTCCAGCTTTCACAACCATACATAGAAATGGGAAATATGATGGCATGAACACTCTAATATTCAATGATATATTTTTACACTTCAGGATCTTGTCTAGTTCTTTCATAGCTGCTCTTCCAAGTCCTAGGAGATTATCAGATGGGAACAAAAAAAGTGTTCCCATCCCACAATCTCCTCTCCCGCCCCTCCCTCTTCCCTGTCAAGCCAAAAATTAAAAACTTTTCAAACCTACCTTGTTCACGCAACAGGGCTGCCCAGGGGGCTGTTTAAACAATGAAAATGTTGTGAGATGAACTCGTGATGAACCCTGGTTGTTCACACGTTCATCATGATGATCTCGAGCTTTTCAGAAGGGGGGGCCACCATATATCCTCCAAGGAGCATGACTTGCTGTCCCTCGGTTTGTCCTGTATTTTTAGTCTCGGGAGGTTGCAGGAAGTCTCAGGAGGTTGCGGAAAATCGGATATGTGAACAGGGGACAAAATATCTTGGGAGTAGATGATGGCCAGAAACTGAGGTGGGCAGGGGTGGGCTCAAAGTTCAGAGAAGGAGGGGTCAGTCACCCTGTTCAATAGATTCAGCCTCACCGGCTGAAAGCAAAGGTTTCCCTCCTGGCTGCACTAAGGTTTGTGTGTGTCTGTGCCATAAGTCACCCTGTTCAATGGATTTTTACATTGCAAACCTTTCAGCTCCAAGAAAGCCTGTCTCCCTGCTCCCCTGCACGGAGGCTTGTGATTTTTAAATGGAGTTTCACACTGCCAACCTCTGGGCTCCAAGATCGCCTGTCCCTTTTCCTTCCCTCCACCCTCCCCTGCACGGAGGCTTGTGTTTTTTAAAGGCCTGTGTGTCTGTGCCATCAAACACCCTTTAAATGGATTTTTATATTTATTTGGCATTAACCTCTGTGGCAACCCCATCGGGATTTTTTTTTAAAAGGAATTGTGCAGAGGGGGTTGCCTTCGCTGTCCTTCTCTAATCAATGCAGAAGCTTGAGCAAACGTTTGTGGCAGCCAATAGCATCACTCGTGGTGGGAAACTCCACAGGAAATACATCACCAAGATTGTGAAAAAAACAAGTACAGTCATCCCTTCACATTCGCGGGGGTTAGGTTCCCCAGACCCCCGCGAATGTGAAAAATCCGCATATATCAACTGCCCTCCCCCTCCCCCACCAAAGCGACCACGGGGCCTCCGGAGGCCCTATAGTCGCTTTCTCCCACCTTCCCTCTCCCTCCCAAGGCCTTCATGGAGCCTCCGGAGCATCTCCGGAGGCCCCATGATCACCTCCCTGGCCTTCCCCACTTCCTCCCCAGGTCTTCGCTCCGGAGGCCCCATGATCGCCTCCCCGGCCCTCCCCACCCCCTCCCCAGGCCTTCATGGGGCCTCCGGAGTGTCTCCGGAGGCCCCATGATCACCTCCCCGGCCCTCCAAACCCCCTCCCCAGGCCTTCATGGGGCCTCTGGAGCATCTCCGAAGGTCCCTTGAAGGCCTCCCTGGCCCTCCCCATACACTCCCTAGGCCTTCATGGGGCCTCTGGAGCATCTCCGGAGGTCCCTTGAAGGCCTCCCTGGTCCTTCCCACCCCCTCCCCAGGCCTTCATGGGGCCTCTAGAGCATCTCTGGAGGCCACATGATCGCCTCCCCGGCCCTCCTCACCCCCTCCCTAGGCCTTCATGGGGCCTCTGGAGCATCTCTGGAGGTCCCTTGAAGGCCTCCCTGGCCCTCCCCACCCCCTCCCCATGATCACCTCCCCGGCCCTGCCCACTCCCTCCCCAGGCCTTCATGGGGCCTCTGGAGTGTCTCCGGAGGCCCCATGATTGCCTCCCCAGCCCTGCCCACCCCCTCCCCAGGCCTTCATGGGGCCTCTGGAGCGTCTCTGGAGGTCCCTTGAAGGCCTCCCCAGCCCTGCCCACCCCCTCCCCAGGCCTTCATGGAGCCTCCGGAGCATCTCCGGGGGCTCCCTGAAGGCCTCCCCGGTCCTCCCCCCCTCCCACCCAAGGCCTTAATGGGGCCTCCAGAGGCCCCATGTCGCTGCTTTTGGGAGGGCGGGGCCCCTCCCAAAACCTGCAAATATTCAAAACCGCAAATGCTAAGTTCTCGAATGTGAAGGGGCAACTGTAATCTCATCCTTGACTGACAGCTAAAAAAGAAATCCCGGAACCTTTCCCCGTGTAAACAAAACAAAACAAAACAAAAACACCACATGATACTATGTCTCGGGAGCTTGCTTTTGTCATGGAAAAGGGTATCATGTAAACAACAGTCCTGGGATATTTTTCATCCCGTGACAAATCATGTAAACAAGAAGGGACGAACTTGGGATGAGGAAATCTCACTTCTCCCTGTGATAAAAACTGTTGTGTAACTGAGCCCCAGGAGTGAATGGAGCTCTAATGGAACTCATTCACGTCCTGGAATGAAATCCCAGCTATTCTCGTGAGAAGACGAGAGTGCGGGAAATTCAAAAATAAAAAAGAAAAATAACAAGAAAAAAATTATAGGAAGCACAAAAACACATTTAAAACATTACAAGTAATCTGGTGAGGGTACAAAAAAGTATGTCACTTACTTATCTAGATGTCAGGATCTCACCAGGAAGTGTTCTGGCACGGACCTCCCATTGACGTAGGGATCACACTAGCGAAACGGGCAACTTTTCACTCTCAGGACATTCCATGACAGAAATGGAATGGAAGATCCATTGATGGCTTAGCCCATCCATAAAAAGCAGCGCCAACGTAATGATAGCCGAACAGGAGCATTATGAGAGGGGAACAATGTCATGTGAAAGGGAAGCCCTTTAGAGATCTCCTGGCATTGTGATAACACCATATTTAGAGTGTCTGATAATCTCCCTAGTCTTCTTCTGATTTCTTGACTGCAGTCTCTATTCTGATTAACGATTGAGCCAAGGTATGGAAAACCTTGAACTATTTCAAGGTCTTCATGGTCTACTTTAAAGTTATGTAAATAATCTGTGGTCATTACTTTTGTTTTCTTAATGTTGAACTGTAAACCTGCCATTGCACTTTCTTCCTTGAATTTCTTCAGTAACAATTCTAAATGCTTCTTCCTTAAACTGCAAATCCCAGGATCCCATATGATGTTGTCATGGTAATTAAAGTAGAAATATAGCACTATTAACAGGGTAATGTGGTAGAGATAGCAAGAATAATGGAAGATGGAAGGGCTAGATTTAGCCATGTATGGACTATTCCTCTATTATTAAGGTTGCAATCCAGAGTTCTGCCAAAATCCAAAATTCAACATGGTGGAAAGAATGATTGTATGGCTTGCTAGAGCAGCAATTGAGAAAGTGAGAGGCTGAGGCTGCAGGTACCCAGATCCCACATTTTTATTTTTGGGCCATTCTTTCAGCCTAAAAATAATTTGTAAAAAGGCCACTGCATCTACAAAATCTGTTTGCACTTCTGACTGCAGAGAAATGTGTTTCTGAGGAAAACCTGTTGTGTAAGAGGAAATAGGTTAACTGTAGGGAATACATGTTGTTGTTGTTGTTGTTGTTGTTGTGTGCCTTCAAGTTGTTTCCAACTTATGGCGACCATAAGGGGAACCTATCACATGGCTTTCTTGGAAAGATTTGTTCAGAGGGGGTTTGCCTTTGTCTTCCTCTGAGGCTGAAAAAGTGTGACTTGCCCAAAGTCACCCACTGGGTTTCCACAGCTGAGTGGAGATTGGAACCCTGATCTCGAGAGGGGCACTCAAACCATAACACCATGCTGGCTCTTCTCCTTAACGTTTAGTTTGATCCAAGTAGAAAGAAAATCTCCAAACACAATGAGAAATACATCTGTGTCCCTGAAGACATCAATATCCTAAGGCAGGGGTGGGTGAATGCCAGAAGGCCGGGGCCAATTTTCAGATTGGCGATGTAGTGAGGAACACTTTGTGTTTGTATGTTTTAGGGTTTTATTTTGGAAAAGATTATGAGTTTAAATACATAATAATTAGCTATGTATCCCACCAACACAGATATATGCAAAATAGATTAAAATTGGCTGAAACTAATTACAACCAGTTCTTTATGAAATTATTGTATATGCTCGTGTTTAAGTCAAAAAAATCATGCCAATAAATCAACCCCCCCAAACCTGGGTCAACTTATACATGGGTCAATGTGGTACCTCTGTCTGCTGTGGTGCTGTTTCTGGTCTTTTGTGAAGCCTGCTCAAAAATATGGCAGTAATGGTGGCTTTTTGGAGTTTGCCTACCAGAGCACGGAGGTTAGAAGGATTTGGGAGAACCCGAAAGAATTCCTGGTCGCCTCTACTCTCCCCACCATGGTGGCCTCTCTTTGATGCTTGCCCACTGACATGGGGAAATTAGAAGTCATGAGAACCTGAAAGAAGCCCCAATTCCCTCCACCCCACCCTACCCCACCCCCCCCCCCCACAGTTGTGGCTGTTTGGTGCTTGCCCACCAGGGAAGGGAGATTAGGAGTCAGGAGAACCTGAAAAGAGCCCTCTCTGTTCTCTCTCCAACAGCTCTTTTGGGGCTTCCTCACTGTGGTGGAGAGTGAAGACGGGGTGGGTAGTTCTTTCAGGCACTCTCCACATGGATTACACTCTGAGAGCTTAGTCTGTGCCAGTAGAGCCTGAAGGAAGTAACACCCCCCTCTCCTCTCTAGCCAGTGGTTCTTCTGGGGCCTCCCCACCATGCAGACAAAGATCACTTCTCTGCTGCAGCAGGAAAGCGCCAAAGAGCCACCATCTGCCATTTTTCTGCCCAGACATTGCAAAAGGCTATCAGGGAGAGTAGAGGGTGTTGGTGCTTCTTTTTGAGTGATTGAGTGGTGAAAAGCCTTTTTGAATGCCTGGGAGGGAAACTGGAGGCAGCAGCAGCATGGGTGGCTGGCTCCTTGAAGTGTTGCTGGTGCGTTCACCTCTCCGCAGAATAGATCTGAGGAGCCCTGTGCTAAGCCCCCAGATTTTACTCTTGACATCCACAGGTCATATCAAAATCCATAATTTTGGCCCCCAAACCTGCCCTTGACTTATACATGAGGTCAACTTATGGTATTAATTTTTTTTAATTCCCACAGTTTTTGTTGACAAACAAACTCTATCTGCTCATACTTGGTTAACTACAATGGGCCCTCCATATCGGCAGGCTCCCAATCCATGGATTGTATTGTCTACGTTTCACTGCGCCCCATATTATTCATTGATGGTGTTGTGAACACAGACATGGTGAAGTTCTCGTTGCTGCCATTGAATAATATGGGCCTTGACTGTCTGTATTTTTTTGGCATCTGTGGGGGATCCCAGAACCAGACGTCCATGGTTCTGGAGGGCCCACTGTATTGCTAAATTTATATATGAATAATCTTAAATGGACTTAAATTTTAATGACTATTATATTGACTACTGATATTGACCTGAAAGGATCTAAATAGACTTATGATGTTGACTATCCATTTATTATTGTACATTTCATTGTTTCCCCCTCTGAATAAAGGCTATCCAGTTTTTCCATTGCATTTTGGTGACAAATGGGAATGTGAATTGTAAAAATAAATAAATTCTGGAGTTAATGGGGGGCACAGAAAAGTCTTGGGGCCACATGTAGCCCCTGGACTAGGCTGTCTTCAGAGCTATCTCTATGCACACATGAACATACATAGGTGGGCACATATACATGCATACTGTACATACACTCCAGTCATTCAGTCCACACCTTAACAATAGATATTCTAGCATAGTCTCAGTCTAATGTTACTGTTTTAATACTGTTTCTAAGGCTTGTTGCAAATGATATTTGTGTATGGTGCAATTCTGTGGTATTACATGGTGGTTTGCTATTACATGGATTAAGGGTAGTACTTCAAGATTGGACATTGGAAGATCAGCCTAAAAAACAGTTGCAAGATAACACAAGATGCATTATAAATATTATAAATATTATTAAACATTTAGATAAACATAATGAGAGGTAAGCAGCTTTGATTTTTCTAGTCACAGAGAAGGCATTTGGTAATGTGAACTTGGTTTTTATGAAGGCTGTTTTAGATAAGATGGATGTTGTAAAAAATTTCATTTCATGTATAAAAGCAATTTATGAAACCCCTCAAAACACAAATTTTTCTCAATGAAGATTTGACAAAACCTTGTGATATACAAAAGGGGACTCGACAAAAATGTCCATTGTCTTCCTTCCTTTTTATTCTAACTTTGGAAGTTTTAAACAAAGCAATAAGAGAAGAAGAGTCAATTCAGGGAATAAATGTCAGAGATCAACAAGCCTTCACAGATGATTAGGTGATTTATTTGTTTTTTTGAAAACAATTTACAGAGTGTTGATAAATTGATGACAATTTTGAAAGAATATGGGGAATTTGTTGGGTTAAGATAAAACTGTTATGTTATTGAAGAACTTGAGAAAAGAAGCCCAGAGTTCCCTAATAGGAAAAACTGGTTTTAGAACTGAGAAAAAGTTTAAATATTTGGGCATAAATGTTTCTAATAACAATTCTAAATTGTTTCAAAATAGCTATGTTAAAGTGTGGAATGATGTTAAGCAAGATTTAACAAAATGGACTAAATTGAGATTATCATTGTTGGGTAAAATTTGAGTTATGAAAATGAATGTTTAACTGAAAATGTTTTTGTTTCAAACCATCCCGATTATTCCAAGGATGCACCAGTCAAACAATGGCAGGGAGATATCTCGTATTTTATTTGGCAAGGTAAAAAGCCTAGAATGAGATTTAAAATTTTACAAGATACAAAAGAGAGAGGAAGCTTTGGTTTGCAAAAAATTGAAGTTGCATTTCTCTGTCTGTGGTTTGGTGTAGCTAAAGGCCTGGATAACTCAGAAATGAGAGATTGTTGTAACATGAAGGCTCTGATCTATGATTTGGTCGGCATGGCTTTTATGGTATGATAAATCAAAGGTTAACGTTGATTTTAATAATCATTATGTCAGAAAATCTTTGTTGAGAATATGGATAAGATACAGAACTAGATTCTGTTCTAAATATATGGTATATTATTTACATTATACATGATAACATATATGATTACAGCAGCAAGATTGGTCTACCCACAGAGATGGAAAGAAGTGTCGATTCCAACACAGGAAGATTAGTTATTGAAAATATGTGACTTTTCTCAGATGGATAAACTGGCTAATTTAATTAAGGAAAAAACAATAGATTAGTTTAGAAAAGATTGGCAACTCTTGGTGGCCCATATGAAGATGAAATGGGGTGGTTTGGCAGTTTTAGGATTTGAAACATGATAATTTGTATTAAGTAGAAATTTCTTTTATAAGTAATTATCAGTATAATTATATAAGTTTCTAACTAAAAATTTGAGGGAGTAGAATTAAATTAGAAACATAACCATTAGCTTGCAAGTTGGAAGCCAACAGCTTCCCTAGTATGAGGTTTTTTTGTGTGTGTGTGTGTGTTATCCTTGTATACTGTTTTGTGTTATATATTTTTTTCTTTGTTATGTGTGAATAAAAATATTCTTAAAAACAGACTCTGGCAGGTTTGGATATGGAGATACAGTTTTTCAGATAGTCTGGACTTAGGCTGTATGAGTAGAGTACAGAAAACATGGAACAATGAAAAAGCCAACTAATGGAAGCACCCAGGAAGGCTTTTGTGTCCGACAACTGCCTCTGTATGGATATGTGTGGGTGGGTGGAAATTAGAAAAGTCCTAGAGCCCATAGGGCAAGGGTGGAAATCATGCATTCCTCTAGGTGTTGTTGGACTGCAATTCCCAGCAGCCCTATCCAGCAGGATGAAGAATGCTGGGAGCTGCTGTCCTGCAACATCCAGAGGGGTGCATGTTTCTCCACCCTGCCTTAGAGCTCTTGTATCCATTATTCAAACACAGACCAGGAGCAAATAAGGATACTTGTACGAATAATGAGCAAGAGTAGAAAGACCAAATGTTCCCTTTCTGTTTCCGAGGAAGGGACTATACTGAAGGGGACTGCATATTGATAGATGAGAAATGGCTTTGATGGAATGTGTTATATTGAACTGCCTGCCAGATTCGAGAACTATGATGAAGATCAAGAACTTTTGTCACATAGTTCACATAACCTATACCTTGAACATTTTAGAATGTTTGTGGTGTGCTATCTGCCTGTAATATCTAATTCCCAGACACCAACTTTGTTATGACTGGCTGGGAAATGGTAGTTGGACCTTGACTTCTGAGTTCTCTTTTGCTCCAGAAGTCAGTCTATGATCCAGTCTAAACATCTGAGTAGTGGTACCATTGCAAAGGTCAGTTGTAAACATAATTGTTGTTTTGTATTTTTCTGGAACAAAAAGAGGCAGCAGTGGTCCTTCACCATCTTTCAGTCCCTAATCCCCAAGTCCTTGAAGAAGGAAGCTTCCTGTTGTTTTGTGCCATCAATATGCTGTTGACTTATGGCAACCCTAGGAATGAGAGACCTCCAACAGACCTTTCATTAACAGCCCTGAAAATTCAAAGCTATGGCTTCTTTGACTGAGCTCATTTAGCTCCATTTCAGCGAAATCACCAGAGTCTTGCAGCATTTTGAAACATTGGCAGCTGGCTTCCATGTCATTGGGGGGCACTGAATTTGCTTTGTGCTTTAGTCAGAACTTTAAAGGAACTATTCAAGGTGCAGAACCCAGGTTTGATACAGGCTTCAGTACCTTGGATAGTTCCCATAAAGTTCATCCTGAAACTCAGAGTGGATTAATCACCCAACTGATATGGAGGCCACTGGCTAACTGAGCTCTAGAGGCCAAACAGTTTTATTGTCAATACTTATGCTAAAATCAACCTATCACAAAAATTCAGAAAGTTACTAGCATGATGCTCTGTGTTCTTATTAGTAAAGTAGCAAGTGGGAAAATACATCTGCACAGATTTGGGGCTCTGGTAACACTGCAGTAATTTCTTTACACTTCCAGCAGAGGCCACATGATGGCAGTCTGGTCACATAAAAAAATAACCCAACCCCGAGTTTATGATGCATCAAATTAAGATTTTTAACTCTTAAAAACAAGGCTACAAAATTTGTAACAATTGAATTAAGGCAGCCCACCAGATGTTCAATAATGGCCTGTTTTCACTCCTGGCTTAGAGCTGGAGATTATAAGCACCAGGTAAGCCACAGTGTATGGTTGGTGGCCCATACTGAGTCCATTAACTCTTGGGGCTGCTTGGAAGTGAAATTCCACACTCAGCATTGCCACACTCATCACACAACACAAGGCCTCTTGGGCTCGACATCTCCACTTGCTTCTTTTCCTTTCCCACCTTCTGGGCTCCCCTTTTGCACTCAGCACTCCTGCCTTCTGGGCTCTGGTTCTGGCACACCTGTGCAGTACTACCCAGAGCAGCCTGCACTCTGACTAAGGAAGAATCCGGGATCTGCTGCTCCATAATCTTTCTCTCTCTCTCTGGCTTTTCTTCGCAAACGAGATTCAGGAAGGACTCATCCCGCACTTTCTGCAAGCGCGTTGATGACTAAAAAGGCCAATCCAAGATAAACAAGTCTGGTTGCAGAAAGCACAGCAGAAGGTCTCCTTGGGTGATGTTTCCGGGTTGTGATTCTTTCTGCGTTGTCATTTCTCTTCAAGACTTGTTCGGCGTGAGTTCTTAAATAAGGCTGCAGCATTGTGGATAGTGTGTCTCCATGCTTCCCGATGTGAGGCTAGGGAGGACCATTGTTGGTGATCAATTTGGCCGAGCCTGAGACGTTGTTTCAGGGAGTCCTTGTATCGCTTTTTGGGAGCGCCCCTCTTGTTGGCAAGGTTTTGAGTTTGGAGGCAATGGAGTTTTTAATCATAAAGCCTACTCCTGAAAGATGTTTTTTGGTTTTGGGTTTGCCAGACCAGTAGAGTGTGTAGCTGATGCCGTGTTCTTTAAAGCTGCCTTCCTCATGGAGACGAACTTCACTAAGAGTAGCGATGTCGATATTAAGTTGTGATAGTTCATGGGCTATTAGAGCAGAACGACGCTCGGGCCGTCCACTATCTGCAGAGTCTCACATGGTTCTGATGTTCCAGCATGCAAGCGTCAGTTTATTTACACCTTTGGAGGCCGGTGTGTGCCTTTGTTTCTTTGCCTTGGTTTGACCGCATCAGAAGATGCCCGTTGGCTTCGGCTAGCCAACCAGGAAGATGGGGATGAGCTTTTGTTAGGCCACCTTTTCTAGGCCCCTCTCTATATGGAGCAAGCAGTGCTCTCCTTAAAAAAGGCTGCTTGGTCGTTCAGGATGCTGCTGAACAAGACTGTCATCTCCCGGGTCAGCCTCAAGCGACCAAAGTTCTGAACCGCCTGCTTGCAGGGTTGGGTCTGCAGCTTCCAGTGCATCTTTACACCTGCTGTTTCATCCCTCGCCTATCGCTACAGGGCTTTTTCTGAATTGGATTTGTTCTTTGAGCCTGTGCAATGGATTTTTTTGGTGGAGCGCAGCGTGCACAGAACTGGCCTCACCCTTTAAACCAGAGGTTCATCTGCTGTGGCCTTGCAAGCATGGATGGTAGCAGCGAGGTCCTCGGGCCGTAGGTTTGATTAGAGTTTCCTTCTCTTAGATGGTTGACCTTACAGGGTTGGACAAGCACCATCTGCCCGAGTTAGGGATTAGAGTTTTCCTTCTCCTATGATGGTTGCCATAAGGCTAGAGAGCCCATCCTGCCCTTTGATGCTCTTTGTCAGACCCTTCGGTTTTTACTTGTCTGGCATGGGAGAACCTACCGGTGGCTATTATGCCACCGCCGGCATAGCTCAAAACATCATTAGGGTATGCAAGCCTCTCTCCCATGACAAGGGGGCGTCAATGGAGAGGAATCCATAATCTACAGACATTAAAATAACATCATTAAAACCACAATACAATGTCCCTTCAATCTGGGATTTTCCTGGTTTTCCAGGACAAATGGCAACTCTAGTCACAACAACAACCATAACAACATTTCCCCGATAAGAAAATTCCAACAAAGCACAACTCTGTTCTGAATGTCTACTCCGAGGTACATGCTGGCCCAGGTAAAATGTGGTACCTCTACCTGTGTAGCAATCCCAGCCTGGATTGCTCTCTCAGTCTTTTCCCCACAGCCTACGTATTCAGCAGAATGAGGGAGAAAAGTGACTGGAGTTTCACAAACTTGGCCAAAGGGAACATATGACCCACTGCATTGTTCTTTCCTCATGTAAGAGCTGGAGGTCATGCTTGTCTGATCTGGGTGTGAGTTAAATGTGTCTGGCTCCATTTGCATCACTAGTCTGCCTTTGCTACCTTTCAGGTCTATTCTTAGGCTTGGGAAGGCACTTCACACACTTTACCACATATTGTACCAAAGAGATTTTTAAATGCTATTTTTTGGATTATAATTTCCAGAATCCTGCTAGACAGCATGACAATTGCTGTAAGGCTGCTTGGTATCTACCACTACTGACATTAAAATCTCAAGCCATCTAGAGTTACTACTTAGTCTTTTGGAGACTTAGGGGTTGTCTTGATGAGAAGATACAATGCTGATTGCTGCACATTAACACACATTTGCAGCAGCATTCATTTGGCTCCATGGTCCTTTGGCAAAATCAGTTGTATGAAAAGCTATCTGAAGTCCACATGCAGTCATGCCTGCGGATCAAGATGGTGGTTGAGTAAATTATAGCTTGTTATTATTCTCCACACATTGTCACTGCTGCACAGTATTTTTTAAAAAAGAAAACTATAAATCAAAGGTGCGCAAGTGTGACCTTCTACTTAAAACAGCTGTTTGGTTGCCTCATCTCAGCAAAAAAGCACATGATTGATAATGTGAAACTCAAAAATGGCACTTCCAGACACTTTGTTGCTGGCAAGCCCACTTCCCACACACATCCAACCAATACACTTTCCACTTCCACCCTCACTGAGAATGCACAGCATCCCGAATTGGATGTCCAATCCTGCAAATTATTCCAAAAACCTCGGGGGAAGCCTTGAAGGCTTTCCCCATGCAGTAGATAGAGTTTTTGGTCCCTCTCTTTCCGAATACCACAAATGTCATTTGCAGCATGTTGTGACAAAAGGTATCCTCCCTGAATTCTATGAGGAGTATTTTCATCATCTAGACAACCCCCATATTTGCTTTCAACAAAATGGTCTATAATTTCTCACAGTCATGTTTGTTTTATTCAGTTTCATTAGAGCTTAGAACAGTTACTTTTTTGAACTACAGCTCCCTGAGTTCTCCAGCCAGCATGGTTTTGAATCATTTTGATCATGGAAGATATTCAAATGGGCAATGGCTCCCTGAGAAAAGCAGTGATATTTAGTAAGTCTCATTTCTGATAACACCAGTTATTACTGTATAGGGTATCCTAAATACTGATGAATTGGTTGCTGCCATAAATGTTCCATAAGTATCCAAGTTATAGGGCACAGCAGTGATATTTCAGCACATTGCTGTGGAATTCTATAAAATGTTTTACAAGCTACTGAAACCATGTATATCATAAAAGGTAATATAGTGGTGCTCAGAACCAGAAGTTTTTTTTTTTAAATCTTCATTTATAGTGACACCTATTAACACACTCTTTACTTGAGTGACTAATAGGAACCCCTGGGCTTGAGAGAGATGTATGTGCAACCTCTCATAACAAAATTGTTGGATTCTTGGTAATGACCAGAAATACATTCTTCATATATTAAAACTCCCCCCCTTTTTTTTTTTTATTTTGCCTGTCAACACTTCTTTAATAACCATCAATCTCTCCAGAGAATTATATTCTGGATTCTAGAATTCATCAGGGTCTTTTAGCAATACCGGTTTTTATTCTTTTCTAGTCTCGCCCTCCCCCCAAAAAATCATCAACTTTTTTTTCTATTTAGAAAAAGGATGTCTGAGACATTTCACAGACTAGCCCACACATACCTCATCTGGCAGTGGCATTGCCTTTGGAGACCTCACAGTATGTTGATTCAAGTCCATGACCACTCTTGCATGACAGGAGAGAAGATCTTTTACAGTACATTTGAGTATCAAAATACCAATTATACACCAACAATATATTTTGGACTATTTATTTCTATTTAAAAATTGACAACTTTAAAGCTTAAATCCAATTGTTCATCCCAATTAGAGTAGACTTATTGGGTAAATGGGAATTTGTGTAAGTTCTGTTGATTCAGGGGGTCTGTTCCAGTTGGGACAAACAGTTGGACTTAGGTTTAGTTATTTAAAACCCTGATTTGACACTTGCCTACTTGGCACTCAGTTACCTTTCCAGCAGAACTTAGAACTGCATGAGAATTATTGTTATTTGGTTTCTTTAAAAGAAGCTACCCTATCTGTAGGCATTGGATTATATAGCCATTCAAACTGTTGCCTGACATAACCAAATATATTACACAATATGTTATACAATCCTGCTATGAATGCTTACATCATGTCAGTCAGAGGCCTCATTTAGTCCAATACTATGCAGTCTAATACCTGTGCAACAACAATTCTTCCCATAGACCAAGTAGATGTGCCTAGGATTACACTGTAAATGTCAGGACCAGAAAGAAATCTTTTGTCTGACTGCCAGTTTCTACATCTTTATATCACTCTATACCAGGGTGGGCAACTACTTCCTCTAGTATAGAAAAGACTGCTGAACATATGGCTTTCCAGATTCTGTTGGTATCCAGCTCCCACCAGCCCAAGCCTGCTTTGTTGACCATAAGGCATGGTGTAGTGACAGTCCAACAACATGAGGAGAGCCATATATTCCTCCCTCTGTTCTAGTCAGTGAAAAGTTTTAAAGCATTCTAGTATATGAAACAGGAGAGGCATTACAGTTAACATTTTTCCTGATTTTTTAAAAACAACTGACAAAACTTTTTCTATCATAGAGAAGAATGGTGGTAAAAAAATAATAATTGGTAGAACTCTTGAGAGGGCCCTAGGTATCACTGATTCCAACAGAATTTGGAGGGCTGTGTTTTCACAAGTACTTTTTTTAAAAACAACAACACCACCAGCCTTCTAATAGATGGAATTCTTGCCCAGGGATCCTTTCACACTACCCAGTTACAGCATTAGGATTCCCCTTTGCCATGGTTCCATCTTATGGGATCCTGGGATTTGCAATTTAGGGAGGAGTATTTAGAATTCTCAGTCACAGTGCTCCAGTGCCTCACCAAACTACACATCCCTGGATTCCATAGGAAGTTCCCATGGCAGTTAAAGTGGAATCCTAGTGCTATAATTGGGTAGTATGAAAGGCCGCAAGGTTGAAGAGCCCTTAATAAATCTGTAAAACAAATAAAAACCAAAACCTTTTTAAAAATAAGGCTTTAAAGGCTCTGATTCTTTAATCAATGTATGATTTGATTGCCTTAACTTATCTAACAACCCAGCATCCAAGAGATATCTGATACAGAATCGCAGCTTTCTAATACATACATCAGCCTTGACTCCTACTGAGAATACAAGCTAGTCACAATATGCAATACTCCAGCTTGAAAAAGTGGGCACTATCTTCAAAAGAAGCTGGCTGTTGACTGTTTTTAATGGTTAACCTCACCAATTCTGAATTCCATGCCAATTATTTTGCTACCATATTTTACATATAACACCCCATTTCCCATTGTCAGTATTGCTTCTGACCCCACTGCATTCAAAAATGACCATCTTCTACATACTGAAGATGGCAGTAGAATGCAAAAAAAGAGGATGTATTTGAAAGTTAGATGGGAAATCCATTCATTGCACTGCAATTCTATCCATTTCACCTCCAAACTGTGTTAGATTTCCTGGAACTTTAAATTTTTATGGTCACTTATGATGAAACATTAAAATATTATCAAGGCTTTTGTTTTTGTATGTTCACACCAGTTCCTCTGTTGCCATGTTACCTTCCCATGGGAGAAGGCAGTGCATAAAACCTCTTGGAGAACAATAAAGAAGTAGATGAGTTTTCTTTGCTGATCTCACTTTTGCTTCCTGGAAGCTTTTGTTTTTGTTACATCAAAGCACCAACTGCTCTTGAACATCCAGATCTTTTAGCTTTCCTTAGTAACATCTCTCAGATTGCAAAGAAGTACATTAAATTTCTAGTTATCCTTGGAGATAACTACTGTTTTATTTCTTTCTCCTTTTGGCCAGCTTCAAGACTGATTTTAAATGGACCTGGCCTCAAAGGCATTATATACCTTCTTGACCTACTCAAGTGCAAGAGTAAAACTCCCTTCTCCACTTTTCTGGAATGGGCAATCTCTTCCAGCTCTCTAAGTCTGAGGACCCTTTCATGGGACACAATTATAGCACCATGATTCCACTTTGACTGCCATGGTTCCATCCTATGGAATCCTGGGATTTGCAGTTTAGGGAGGGGTGTTTGGAATTCTCATCCAGAGAGCTCTAGTGCATCATCAGACTACAAAACCCAAGATTCCATGGGATGTTGCCACAGCAGTTAAAGCAGAGTATAATGCTATAATTGTGTTTTGTGAAAGGGTTGCCAAGCATCTGTAGCTGAAAATCATGACTTGGAAGTCATCTTTGCTGAAATGAGTAGGATGTGGTCAGTACAACATTCACTTGTTACCTGAATTATTGGGGGGGTCCAAGGGACCCACTTCTGACACAGAAAATATGATATTAAATTGGGGGATTTAATTAGTCAAAGCTAATTAATGCGAGAGGCCGGGTAACTTAGTGAGATCTTTTGCACCTACATATACCTGTACTCACTGATGAGGCTCCAAGCCAAAATGAAATAAAAATGTTTTTTATTGGAAAATAATCACGGAAGCATCCACACATGCACACAACCTCACAAGACAATCACACAAGGCTAATGAAGAATCAAGGCAGAAGTATTGGGATAGAGGAAATTGATTTGGGGAGAATGGGTTATATTTACCAGTCCTGAAGAGCAGAGGTTTGTGCAGCAAGAGGAGACTCTGGCTTGGAGCTAAGGGTGGTATAGCAGTCCAGCAGAGTGACGGTGTCTAACTGTGGCAGCACTATACTTTGGCTATGATTTGGCGTAATATTTACACCAAATATCATACCCTTGAGGTGTGTTTTGAGTGAGAAACAGTGCTTAGATGAGTTTCCTAGGGTTAAACAATGGAAGCTCTGGCTACTCTGATTGGTGCTAATAGTTGAGAGATTAAAGTTAATGGGCTAATAGCTACATCCGTATTGTGGAGAGGAAAAGGTTCGAGGAAAAGACATTTTGTGGATAATGGGGATTCCGGTTACTGTTTGTTTTGTAGTATGACTCACTGCCAGGTGCATTCCACCCTAATGACTCTGACTAAGGGGGGCTTCACTTAATCCCTTCCTGAATGTGTTATTGGGAAATTTCCAAGGCAACTTCATTAGGTCTTTGGGTGATCTTCACTTAACCTAAGTTTTGGTTGGCCCTGATCTAGCTTAGATCTTGTGAACTGTCCAATATTGGCAAATTATGAATTATATGGGGAGGAGGTGTAAAGCTGGGTAATACACTACTGAGGTAATTAACATGTTTCATGTTGGAAAAGAGTTTTAGAGCTGGAGGAACCCAAACAATAGTAAGGCACAATAAGAGTTGTAGTTCAAACACATCTGGAGGGATGTAGATTTCCCAGATTTCTCCTTGGATTTCTAATTCTGTCATTTGACTGTTCTTCCACCATTTGGAGAGAAGCTAAGGAAGGCACAACTCCATCTTGCCTCAGCCCAGAAGCAGAATGGCCCTTCCTCCATCCCAACTGCCATTGCCCTGGCTGCAGAGGGAGAGAAGCTATGGCAGGCACAACTCCATCTTTCCTTGGCCCAGAAGCAGAACAGCCCTCCCTCCATCCTAACTGCCATTGCCCAGACCAAGGAGAGATAGAAGAGAATGCTAGACTTAATCACTTCCCCTATTGCCTTCCCCTTTTCTTTTGCATCATGTCTTCATTAGACTGTAAGCCTGAGGGCAGGGACTGTATTGTTGTTCTTTTTCTTGTAAAGTGCCATGTACATTGACGGCACTGTAGAAATAAAGGATGATGATGATGATAATATTATTATTTATCCAAACAGATAATATCAGTCCAGCAAATACTTGATTATGGGGATGTTTCTGCTTAGTTATACTCAAATTGCTAAACAAGATTCCTGGGAAACTGGGATACATTTCTTACATTCCCAAAAGAAAGACTGAAGTAGTTTTGCAGTGAAGGCTAGTGTTTTGCTAATATCCTAAACACTTATTATATATAATGGCTATAATATCATCAGTAGTGCTGACTGAGGAAGAGTTTGGGGTAGAAGTCCCACAGAATGAGAAGGTGAATGCCAAATACTGGCTTGGTGCATTTTTATCTAAATGGCACAATTGTTGTTGTGTGCCTTAAGTGGTCCAACTTATGGTGACCCTAAGGTGAACTTATCATAGGGTTTTATTGGCAAGATGTGCTCAGAGGGGGTTTGCCTTTGCCTTCCTCTGAGGGTGGGAGAGGACTCTATCAGACGCACTAAATACAGCGTCATAACGATGCCACATAAACACGAAAGGGCGCACATACCAGTCAATGTCGTCCTTTCACGTTTATGTCTTGTCCAAAAGCCATTCTATTTTATTGATGGGACAAGCCATCGATAGATCAGCTGTGGTGCTTTTTTGCTGGCATTGCCAGCATTTGAAACCTCATGCCTTTTTTTTCACATTATCACAGTGTCAATGGCCAATCTGGTCAGAACACTTCTGGGTGAGATCGCGACATCCAGGTAGGTGATGTTCTTTTTGTAAACCTCCCCAGTTTACTTGGGACTTTTAAAGTGTGTTTCTGTGCTTTTAAAAACTTTTTGTTTGTTATTTTTGTTTTGTTTTGTCAGTGATCGCGAGTAAAATATGATGCTGGGAAAGGAAAAATATCACGCTCAAATGTCCCAGCGGTACTGCAACAGTACCGCTGGGAGGAGCGTTGTCCGAAACGGACGCCCTCTTGCGCTGCAGCGTCGCAACCTGGCGACGCTGCTAGCGTTACTTTTCTTCCATCCGAAAAAGTCCTTAATTTCCCACATTTGCGTCTTATCATGAGAATCTACAAGATTTCATTTGAGGACTCGAATGGACCTCCGTTCATTTCTCTGTCATTGCTGGGGCTGCCTTTTCACTGGATAGGAGGTAAGTTGGTAAAGGGGGTTCTTTTGCAGGCATAAAAATGTCACAAATTATGCTGACAAAAGTACACAAAAGGACATATTCTGATAAAGTCCAGAATATGACTTGCCCAAGGTCACCCAATGGGTTTCCATGTAGAGCGGGGGTTCGAACTCTGGTTTTGAGAGTTGTAGTCCACCACTCATACCACTACACTACACTGGTTCTCAAATGAGAGAATACGTACATTATTTATGCAACAGTCACCATTACCAGCATGCCTTCAGAATTGGCACATTCTTCTTTGCAACATCATAACAAACCGTTGCTGCTGTGCTGAGTAATTTTGTGGGCCAATATTATGTTGTTGCCAAGACCAAAAATCAAGTCCAAACCTTTAGCTTGCATTTGGGTGGCCAGGAAAAATTAGCTTCAGCAAAGGTGGACAAAATACAGCCCTTCAAATGTTCTTAGCAGCAATGCCTATCAGTCTCAGCTGACATAGTCAGTGATGAGGAATGCTGGGAGCTGTAGTCCAACAATATTTAGAGGGATATACTCTACCCACCTGATTTAAGCATTCCCTTCTTCATAAGCCACTCACCACCTAATTGCACTATTGAATATCCCTCTGAAGTCTATAACAAACTATTTTCTTTGATCTTCCTCCCATTTGGAATGTTATGCTACATGGTATATAACTTCCCTTTTATTCCTTTTAGACTCTGAGCCCTGAACCTTTCCAATGCTTCAGTTATCCTGTTCCTTCATAACACATTGGCCCTATCCCATCCTATTATCTGGAGACAGTGCTACTGCTGGATATGGCTAAGATCAAACACGAAGGACTTTATCAGATGCATAAAATACAGCATCCTAATAATGTAACATAAACGTGAAAGAGTGCGTGTACCACACAATGTCTCCCTTTTGCATTTATGTCCCCACCAAAACCCGTACTTTTTAGTTGATGGCTGAAGCCATCAATTGATCCTGCATGGCGCTTTTGTGCCAGCCTTTCTGGTGTGTGAAACCTCATGCCATTGTACTCATGTCAATGCATTGAGAATGGCTGGTCTGGTGCAAACACTTCTGGGTGACATTGCAACAGCCAGGTAAGTGACACACTTTTTATGATCCTCCTCGGGTTACTTATAAGTTTTAAAGTGTGTTTTTGTGCTTTGTGTCATTTTTGTGTGTTCTTTTTGTTTTTTGAATTTCCCATGTGATTAAGTCTCACGATAATCTACAGGATTTCAAAGGAGGAAGTGAACAGAGCTCCGTTCACTTTCTCTTTCATTGCCAGGGAAGCCTTTGATAGAAAGGCAAGGTAAGTGCGGTGAGGGATGTTCTTTTGCTGGCATAAAAATTGATGTTTTTATGCCAGCAAAAGAATGCTTTGAGGAGCTCATCTGATAAAGTCCTCAGAAAAAACAGCATTGCCACCATAGGAAAAGATACGTATCTCTAAAAACTCTTAAAGGAATATTCCAAGGAAAGAAAATGTGTGTTCCACACACTTTGGTTTTTGAACAGACATAAGTCCCTCACTTAAATGGAACCTCAATTTTCAGAGGCAAGAGACACTAGCTACTGTCTTCAAGCAATGAATGATGATGATATCATAGCTTGCTGGATTTCCCAGAAGCATTCTGCCTATCTCCTAAAACATAGTCCTGGACTAGATTAAGCTTTGCTTTGATCCAACAATACAATTCTTTTTTTCTTTTAAAAAATGCATTCAGATTTGCTATACCAAGCTTGAAGATTCATGTTTTAATCATTCCCCATAAAAACAAACATCCCTATGTCCACTTCCATCCAGATTTCTAATGTTTTTGCCATATAGAAAAGAGGTACAGATTTGGCAGAATGCATGAGGAAAAAGAATGAGTCATGTTATCATCCAATTCCTAATGGAAACAATACCTACAGGAGGTGAAGGGCAACACACCCAGCAGAAACTTCAGAGGCCAAACCTTGTGTGTGTTTGAAACAGCTGCTACACAGATTAGCACTTTAGACAGATTTTTGTTTTGGTTCAACCATTAATGTGTGGGCAAGATGTGTGGGGAATTTTCTGATGTGTTGATAGTTTTAGGGCAACTGTTGTGTTGTCATCATTTGATAGCTCCAGTCCAGAATCTGATACCTTAATCGTGGGGCTTGTCTACGTGAAGGTAAAAGAAACAGACTGCTCCACAGTAATAGAAAATCACAGCAGCTGCGACTGGTCTTAATGGTTTTACAGCCCCCCCTAAACTTCACATGCCTGTAGCTGTTTTTAAATCTGCTGCTGAACATTTTTTTGGTAAAAAACTTTTTCTATGGTGCACACAAGTGATATTTCACCTTTCCAAAAAGAGAGAGAAAAAAAGATAGCACAAACCTTCATTTTATTGCCTTAGCAATCACTTGCTAAAGCAAAAAATCCAACATGGCAGCAGCAGGCGCTTACCCTGTAACCCAGCCCTGCCCCCTGTGCTTGTCCAGCCAATCAGGTTTGCACTGTGTCCTGTATGGGGACGTGATTCATGTCGAATCACTTGTCTTAAAGAGTGAAAATGCAGATATCACTGGAGTTTTTAAAACAAAAGTTGGGAAAAGCCGCATATGCTTTTCTCACGTACGTTTTCCTCTTTTTGGCCCCCTCCTTCACAATACGATGAGACAATGTAGAATCCCTTTAAGGCAGCTTGTTTTCTGAGCAAATTCTGTGAGGAGTATTTTCACCGTATAGACAACCCCCAGGTCTCTTTCTCACACACTGAAAAAGCTCCCACATTTTATTATTAGATCTCCTCTCAATCAAATCTCAAATTTGTATCTTTCCCTTCAGAATTGGGAAGGAACATTCTGAAAGTATACACAGAGCCTCTAGTAGCATGCAAATATACACTGGCCACTTTAAAATGAAGGATTGTAATTCTGCTCACTCTTGTTATTCATAATAATATCCTCACATACATTACATTTCAGTATTGTTGGTGTTTTATTGTTTTTCATGGTTGTTTCATAAAATTTGCATGTTGCATATCTGGAAACTTTTTTAAAAAAATGTGTCTCAACCATCCTCATGAAAAAGCAACACCACAGAATGTCCACACATTATTTAAAAACCCTATAGAATAGTAATTGTTTCTCAGTCTTTTAAAACCCATACTTCCTTTTGACAAAAATAAAAAGTATGCTCCCCTTCAAATCTGCCACCCCCAGTAATTTTATTTGAATTTGAAGTACTGCAGGTACAAACAAATCAAAGTGTTTGTAAATTAGAAAGAAAATTATTTCAGCCTTTTTAATGTTAATTAAGGTGCACATTGTACAGTGATGTTATAAGCTGTGTATTGAGAAATAGTATGCATAATTGTTTCCCCCCTCTTCCACTTTCAGGATATTGTATGGAATTCATTTTTTAAAAACTACACTACCTTTTCCTGAAATCCTGATATGCCCTGGGAGTGTGGGGGCTGGGGGGGGGGCGGGAAGGAAGGACTGTTAAACTGGAGGGAAATCACCAGTATAGAACATCTGCCAGCTGTAGCACTAAAAAGCCAGGAAAATGTGATGTGTATATGTTGATGAGAGAGTGTGCACATGAAATCAGAAAAGAAGAGAAAGACTGATAATAGTGGTCAGGGGCTTCATCTTAGATTTGAGTCCAGGGCTTCACAAGAGCTTGTCAAGCCATACATATTGGTTGGTTGCTAACCCATTTGGAATGAATAAGGAATGCACCACCTAATCCTCCAGTATGGGGTCTCTCTCATGCAATGCCTGAATGTTGAACAAGGAGCTTCACCTTCACTTGCAGAACTTAAGTCCCTCAAATTTAGCCAACTACGCAACTGTTGCAGGCATATTTATTATTGTTTTTATACCTATTTATATCCTTCCTTTTCCCCAGTTCTGGATGCAAGGTAGTTTACAACAATTAAAATCAAACACAGATAAAAAATTCACAGCATACAAAAGTTAAAAAGTAATTAAACTATCAAACAGTTAGTGATTAGAAAAAAAAAACAATTAAAAACAACTTAAAAAACCCAAGCACAGTATACAAGTCCTGTTTCCCTCTTAACATTACCAAACTTGTTTTGAATTCTTGCATTTCCCCCAGTTGTTCCTATCTGCCTTCAGGTTGAGTCCAACTTAAGGTGAACCTATCACAGTCTTTTCTCGACAGGATTAATTCAGAGGAGGTTTGCTGTTGCCTTCCTCTGAGGTTGAGAGGGTATGACTTGTCCAAGGTCACCCAATGGGTTTTCACAGCTGAGTGGGGGTTTGAACTCTGGTCTCCAAGAGTCCTAGTCCAACACTGAAACCACTACATCATGTTGGTTCACCTCTGTTTTTCATTATGATGGGGTGGGGGAATCTCATTCTGGATTTTGGCCAGAATGTTTTCTTCATCATTCTCACTTCCACCCCCAGTCATAGCTTGCTCAGGCATCTTATATATACTGGTATGCTCATAGACATATAAAAAGCAAACAGAACCTTTTCCTTCAAAATACTTTTGGAAAATGTGGG
This sequence comes from Gambelia wislizenii, assembly GCA_030847615.1. Classification (NCBI taxonomy): domain Eukaryota; kingdom Metazoa; phylum Chordata; class Lepidosauria; order Squamata; family Crotaphytidae; genus Gambelia; species Gambelia wislizenii. Next base: position 286,593,765 of record JAUMIR010000003.1, read on the forward strand.
TGGCAAGTTATATAGGTGGTCTTTATACAGCTGAGAGTTTACACTGAAAATATATGCTCTGGGTCAGGAAAAGAAACACCCATGCGTTTATACAAATAAAATATACATAGCAGATGTAAAACAGGGAGGATTGATGAAGGGAAATATAGTGAAGAAATAACAGGAGTTCATTTGTAGACTTAAAAGTTCCAATTGGGATCACTTAAAAGTTGCAGATGACATCAGTTTGGTTACAACCTGTACTGCAAAAATGGATGAAATTTGCAGGTGAAATTGGAAAACAACAAGAGAAGCAGATTCCATGTATTTGTTTAAAAAGTATCTTATTTCTCCTCTCCCTTTACAGGTGCTAGGTAAATAATTTCCCATTTGCATTGTCTCCTGGAATTACCAAGAACTTCAACAGAGTGAGACCATAAAACTGAATTTAGACCACCAGTGTAGAGGCTTTCCGTCAAAGTTCAAACATATTTTGATACTTCCCTACCCACTGAAGTGAAGGTTGACCTCAGGGGTGTAGCTACTGGGGGGGGGGGAGAGAGAGAAATGAGGGTGTTGCCCTCCAATAAGAATGATGCCCCTCAATGACATTTTCCTCCATTCCCCAAATTTCTAGCAGTGCAGCAATTTAAAACTTAAGTTGAACATTTAGAAATACAGTTTAGGTCTTGTCTATACGAGGGGGAAAATACGAACACGTCCAAAAAGGCAGGCATTCACAACAATGTGATCTGCCCAAATGACCAAAATTCCCCCTAAACTCTGCATGACCCCCTAGCCAGCTGGCTACCACGAGTGATTTACTTGTGATTTTAAATCTGCCACTGCCAATTTTTTTTTAAAAAAAAGTTTCCCAAGGTATGCACAGGTGCTATTTTGTATTTACTAGAAGATGAAATTTAAAAAGAGTATAAAATCGCCATTTGATCAACTTACCAGACCCTCTCTTACTCAAAAATCCAACATGGCAGCCGCAACCTCATTCCCTCTTTGCTAGCCCTCCGCCCTGTGCTCATCCAGGCAATCAGAATGCACTGCCTGTCCATATCTGTGCAAATGTGAGTGTTCAAATGGTCACACATTCACATGTTGTATGGATCTTTTCCAAAAATCCAGACGAAGCCCCAGATGTGGTGCAAATGGACTTTATGGCAGATTTTGCCACCCTCCTTCCGAATGACACATAGTTTGTGAACAGCCTTTTGAATGGATCACTGTACATTCGCATTCTGTTTCTTTCTTCTTCTTCTTTTTTTTTTTTTGCCATATAGACAGGACCGTAGGCACCTGGAGAAAAGGGGCAGGCAAAGTTATCGAGGGAATGTGAGCATAGCAAATAGAGTGCTAGGTATGAGCGGTTTTCAGAACCTTATTGCACAAGGGAAGGAAAGTGGCTTTAAAGACTGAGAATAGCACACCCCACCTTGCCTTATCACATGACGTCCGTGTGCTTCTGCTGTTCTTCCATTCTGGCGGAAGACGGTGATAAATGTGTCTTTTTGCTAACTGAAAAAACCCATTAGCAAAAAGACTCACCTTTACCACTATCTCCCACAGGACCAGAACAGGAGAACAGCTGAAGAACACCAGTGTCATGTGATAAGGCAAGGCAGGACATGCTACTCTCAGGCTTTAAAGCCGCTCCCCTTCCCTTGTGTGATAAGCCCCTTGGTTTTTCACTCTCTGAAATGCTAGAAATTTAGGGACTGAAGGAAAATTCCATTGGATTCTTATCTGGGGCCAATTCTATGACCCCCCCCCCAGTTATCCCCCCAGTTATCCCTTGGTCACATGCCTTGAATAAACTTATCATATCTTCTTAATTAGGGATTTTCTGTTTCTATAGGATAAATGTTTTCTTGTCTTTCACCCTTTCCACTGGGTTCCAGCTTTCTTTCTTTTTATGTCTTTTCATTTGCTTTCTTTATTTCCAGAAGGAAATCTGTTGCTAAGCCATGTTGCTTGTCTGTGTTCCACACTGTACACTTGAGTAATACACTTTATGTATCTATTTCATTTTTATTTCTTCTTTCTGTTAAAGCAAATACTTGGGAGACTTAACAAGCCTCACTAAAACAAACTGAACAATAAATTGAACAAATTGAACAATAAAACCATCACAACAATCAATAAGAACCAAAATAGTTTAAGAGGCCAGATGGAAGAAATGTGCCTTCACAACCTTCATAAAAGCAGAGAAAATGATCATTAATCACAACTCTGAGGAGAGTTTGTTTCGCAATCTGGGAGCAGCACAAGAGACAATCCTCTCTGTTGGGCTGATGAAGCAGGCCTCCACAGGTGATTATATTCTTAAGAAAGTCTTCTCGATATCGAAACATTTGGACAGGCTCATAACAAGACAGACAGTCCCTTAGATATAAAGGCTCCAATCAGCCCTTTGAGATTAGGCTTTTTACAATTAGGATGGTCTTTTAATATTAGAGTAACATGAACTTGATACTCTGCCTCAGTTAGCAGCCTACTTGCTGCATTTTGCACCTACTGAAGCTTCCAGATACAGGTTGAGTCTCCCTTATCTGGAATTCCAATATCCATAATAATAATAATAATAATAATAATAATAATTAATTTATACCCCGCCCCTCTGTTAAAACAATTGGGGCGGCTTACAAAAGTTAAAATACAATACAGATAAAAATCCCAAAACACCACCCACCCCCACCCTCCCCCATAAAAAGATATTAAACAAATATAAATTAAAAAGCAACTAATCTAAAATCACATTTAAAACACAATAAATACAATAAATAGCCAGCAGACTAAAAGAGGCCAGGAGCTCCTGAGGCCGGGATCTAATTAGGAAAGGCCTGCTGAAAGAGATCCGTCTTTAGTGCTTTTTAAAAGCTACTCAGGCTTGTCATCTGACGGATCTCGTTCGGCAGGTCATTCCACAATTTGGGGGTGATTACTGAAAAGGCCCTCTGGGAGGTTGCAGACAGCCTAGATTTTTGTGGCTGAAGCAAATTCCTCCCAGAGGACTGGAGTGCGCGGGGAGGATTGTATGGGAGGAGGCGTACAAATATTCCAAAATCATCCACATGAGTGGCTGAGATTGTGACATCTTTCCTTTCTGATGGGTCAATGGACACAAACTTTGTTTCAAGAATACAATTATTAAAAATATTTTGTATTAAATTACCTTTGGGTTATATGTATAAGGGGTATATGAAACATAAATGAATTTTGTGTTTTACTTGGGTCTCCTCTCCAAGATATCTCATTATATATATGCAAGTATTCAAAAATCCCAAATCCCCCTGGTCCCAAGCATTTTGGATAAGAGGGACTCAACCTGTACTCTTCAAGTGTATCCTCACATAAAATGCAATGATGTAGTCATGATGTAACTAAGGCATGAGCGACTGTTCCCAAGTCAAGCTGATTCAGGAAAGGCTGTAGTTAACATGCTAAATGGAGTTGTGAAAAAGCATTCCTTGTCTCCAGAAGTGTGCTCCCTTTTAGAACAGGTTGAGTCTCAACCCCAAGCCAGACTTTCTAATGACCACCACCACCTCTGTCTTGTCTATGTTTAATTTCAACATAGGAAATTAACATAGGTTCACCCTCCTACAACTTCTTACCAAAAGCAGGCAGCATTTAAAGGTATGGAGCCAGATGTCAAAGATCAATGGAGTGGCATATAATTTCCCTACTGGGGATATCTCAAAGTTCTAAGTGACTTCTTTAAATTATCTCTTCCAGTGGCTCTTAGAATTATTAACATGGGGAACAAAGCGGAATCCTGTGGGACACCATATCTACCTGCCAAGTGGTCCAGCAAACCTACATCCAGTCTCTGACACAATGGAGATTATCAGACGCAGCAAATGTGACATGTTCATGATGCCAAAGGAATGCAAAAGGCTGCCAATATCAGACAATGTCCTCATTTTGCATTCTGCTGGCATCACTATGGTGTTTCTTTTCACTGACAGGTTAAACTGTCAATAGATTCCCCACGTTCTGTTTTGGTGCTGGCATTGCAGGGGCCTGAAACCTCGCACCATCATCCCCCACGAATACAGCATAAATGGGCAGTCCTGCCAGAACACTTCCGAGTGAGATCGCGAAAACCAGGTAGGCTACGCTCTTTTTATGAACCTCCCCAGGTTACTTGTACTGTGTATAGTGTCTTTCTGTGCTTGTGTGTACTTTTTTTTGTTTTTCTTTTTGTTTGTTTTTAAAATTTGCTGTGTTTGCATCTTCTCGTGACAATCGGCAAGATTTAAAACTAGGAAGTGAACGGAGCTCTTTTAGAGCTCTGTTCATGCACCCCACCTGTCAACGCTACTCAAGGTAGGTCTGATCATTTGGGTTATTGTGCCAGGCAGGGCCGGTTTAAGGAATTTTGCCCCCCCCCCGCAACACTTTATTTTGGGGGGCCCCTATCCTGCCTGCCTGCCTCCCGGTGCTCCTGCCGTCCCGCCTCTGCTCGGCCACTGAGACCGCGGCCCCTGCACCGCCCCCTCCCTTTGCCAAGCAGTCCACAAAGGTGCGCAGTTCCTGCAGGGCCTCCTCCCATGCCAGAAGGCTGCCGAGCTGGGACCAGAGTGCCACCTGCCTCCCTGCCTGCCTGCTTGGCACCTCCCGGCAGATGTGCCACCGGTACTCCCGCCTCCTACAGTGGCAGCAGCAACAGCAGCAGCAGAGCCCTGAGGGCAGCCGCCGCCTCTTCCTCCTCCACCATTGCCTCCCGCTAACTACCGCTGTCCCTGAGGCCGCCCTGTCTGCACCGCCTCCTCCTCTTCCTTCCTGGGAGGCTCCAGGAGAACATGGCAGGCAGGCCCGGAGGTGGAGGAAGTGGAGTACCCCCTTCATAGCAGGAGGAACTCACAAGGCCATCCAGCCTGCCCAGCAGTGGGACAGCGGTGGCTCCCCAGCACATCCAGAGGGGCCGGTCTCTGCTAGGACTGGAGGAGGGTTACCTCTCCAGCTGGCCCCGCAGCTCAGCCTCAGGCTTCAGATGTCAGCGGCATCAGCGTAGCTCCAGGCTCTGGGCCCGGCGGCCGGCACAGCGCTTCCTGCTCTCACTCAGCCTGGCCCCGTTCCTGGGCTTGGAGCAACTCAGCTCGAGCCTGGGCGCTGCTGCTGCTGCCTCTGGGCCTCTCCTCCTGCGCAGTCACCAGCGCTCTCCCCCCAGGAGCTTGTCCTGCTCGGTGGGGGCTGAGGGAGGAATGGAAGGAGATGGCCAGGCCGGAGATGGTTAGGATGGACCCCCCACTGTGGCTGCCTCCCCGCCAATGCAGATTTGGTGGTATGGTTAAACTGGCCCTGGTGCCGGGACAGGGACAGTTTTTTTTGTAGTGGGTAAGGAACATTTGTGTGTTCCTTTCTGATAATCTTCTAAGACTGCTTTGTGACCAAGTAAGCAGTCTCAGTCCCATATAAGCCAGATCAAAATGGGTCTGGGCAATCAGTGTTGTCCAGAAGTATCTGAAGTTGTGATGCCACTGCCTTCTTAACCACTTTAGTCAGGAATGGCAAATTTGAGACTGGCTAGAACTTGGTCAAAATTCCTGGGCCAAGGGCTGGTTTCTTTAGTAAATGGCATACGAGTGCTTCCTCTAAGCAGGAAGGAACAACCTTGCCGGTAAAGGGGTATTCACTTCCCTTAGACAGAAATAGCAACACTTGAGTAAACAGGTGATAGCCTTCCCTTCTCCAGACAACTTAACAACACTAGCCATACCTGGTGTAACATGCACCATTATATGCATATATAAAACACTTCAGTATGATTCTATGTTTCCATTCCCATTCTGATTGGTCACTTAGAAAACATATCAACAGTACGATCATTTGACGCATTAATATATAACCTTTCAAATGAACTATGATGGCTAATTTCATGCTGAGAGTCCCTCCGCCACTGCCATGCAACTGCGTGTACACACAGACACACACACACACAGTGGTAGACACACACACACCATGCATGCCAGGATGCGAGAGCCCCACCATCACCATGCAACTGCACGTACACACACACACCACACTACACACACACACACCATGTGCACCAGAACATGAGAGCTCCTCTGCTGCTACCATGCAACCACACGTACATACACACCACATGCACCAGGACATGAGAGCTCCTCCACCACTGCACCACACTAAACACATACACACACCATGCTACAAACATACACACACCATATGCAGCAGGATGCAAGAGCCCCTCCACCACCAGCATGCAACTGTGCATACACACACCACACTACACACACACACCATGCATGCCAGGATGCAAGAGCCGCTCTGCCACCACCATGCAATTGCACACATACATACCCCACAGTACACACACACCATACACTACACATGCACACACTACACACACAACCATGCTATACACACACACACACACCACATGTGGCAGGATATGAGAGCCCCTCCACCGCCATGTTTAGAAATGTCTTGATGTTTTCCACATGTTTCCACCCCAAGGCCCAAGGGGAAGGAACTGCTACAGATAGCACAGAAGACCCAGGGCACAGCTACAGAGCGTGCCCAGGGCCCAAGGGTCCAGGCAGCACATAAAGGACCAAGGCCCCAGACCCCAGGCAGCACAGAAAACCCGAGGCAGCACAGAAATGCCCAAAACAGCACAAAAAGCTCCCAGATGTCAGACAGTACAGAAAGGCCCAAAGTCCCAGTCCCCAGGCAGCACAAAAAGCCCCCAGGCATGACAGAAAGATGCCAGGCAGCACAGAAAGGCCCCAAGCCTCACAGAAAGGCCTCAGGCAGCACAAAAAGGCCCCAGGCAGGACAGAAAGTTCCTAGGCCTAGGCAGCACAAAAAGGCTCAGGCAACACAGAAAGGCCCCAGGCAGCACAAAAAGGCCCCAGGCCCCAGCTTGTACAAACAGGGCCTACGCCCCAGGCAGCACAGAAAAGCCCCAGGCAGCATAGAAAGGCCCCAGGCAGCACAGAAAGGTAGGACAGGCAGGAAAAGAAGAAAAGAGGTTGGGGGACACATAGAAAGCAGCATTATTTCCCCCCATGCATGCATATTAAGACAGCAAGGGGAGATGGCTGAATATTTAGTTACTGCAGCTCAACAGGCAAAGATGTGGCTGTAGGCCAAGGAGGCGGTACTGAAAAACACCATCAAGCTGTTGATTGGCCAGCCAACAGAGCACTACAATTGGTTGGGTATGTTTCCCAAGCGGCCAATCAGCACACTGGGAATGGCAACATACTCAAGAGATTCTATAGATTCTCAAGATCTATAGGCTGAAGACAATCTTATCTAACAAGAGAAGCAGTTGCCAGAGATGTACCAACCTGGCTTGCCGCAATATTGTACCAAGGTGAATCTGACTAATTGTGGTAGAATTCTGAGGAAGTAAACCAAGGACTTTATCAGATGAGCCCCTTAAAAGCGTTCTTTTGCTGGCATAAAAAAATCCATTTTTATGCCGGCAAAAGAACATCCCCTACCACACTTACCTCTAATCCAGGCAAAGGCTTCCCCGGCATAGAAAGAGGAAGTGAATGGAGCTCCGTTCACTTCCTCGTTCAAAATCTTGCGAGAATACATAGTATGGGAAATTCTAAAATAAAATAAAAAATAACACTAAAGCACCTAAACACACTAAAAAACTTCCACGTAACCCAGGGAGGGTCATAAAAAGTGTGTCACTTACCCGGCTGTTGCAATCTCTCCCGGAAGTGTTCACACCGGACCAGCCATTGAAACAGCATTGATGTGACTCCAATGGCACAAGTTTTCACATGCTGGCAATTCCGGCAAAAAGCGCCATGGGGGATCTATTGAGAGCTTCAGCCGTCAATAAAAAACTATGGCTTTTGGTGGGGACATAACCGTGAAAGGGTGACATCGTCTGATACATGTGCCCTTTTGCGGTTATGTGGTGTCGTTATGATGCCATATTTTATGTGTCTGATAAAGTCCCCAGTCTACCAGGGCCAGTTTAAGGCACCAGTGGTGTCAGCATCCACAGGGGGCCCCATCATTGTGGGGGGCCCCGTAGTAACCCTCCTCCTGCAAAAATATTATTGGTAATAATCTGAATATCCTGTACTGTGAATAGCTTAGGTTGAATTAGTTTACATTGACCTGAGATAAACATATGGGGCCCCCAAAATAAAACATTGCAGGGGGCCCAAAATTCCTTAAACCAGTCCTGCAGTCTACAAAAGCTTATACTACAATTTCTTTCTCTCAGTTAGTCTCAAAGGCTCTACAAGATCCCTTTGCTTACTGACTAATTGTGTTCACAAAATGCATTCAGCAAAGAGTTCATAATAAGACACTCCAGCACTTGGGTCATGATGAAGGCCATGAACAGTTTGGAAAAGCATCACCAGTCTGTTCTGTCGGGACACAATAGTGAAAGAGAAATAAGCTGTCTTCACAGAAACCTTCTCTTCTTTCTGTCCTTTCATTGCTATACCTCAGCTCTTTTGCCTCTATCCAGGGCTCTGTCAATAAAACAGCTCATGTCTTTTGTTCTCCAGATCACATGACTGCTCTTCTTAAATCACGATTCTGGCTTTCTATCTGCCCCCAGGCATAACGTAATCCTCTTGTCCTTACCTTAGAAATCCTCTCTAGATCTTCCCCCTTCCCATCATTGCCCTCATATCTGCATACATCCTTGCCCCTGCCCTTGATGTCTCCAGCTCTGTTGCTCTCAGTCATCTGAAAGTATCCCTTGTTCCCCCAAATAACTCTGCATTTTATCCCTTGCTTTCCTTTACCCAAAATACTACATGATGCAAGCTATCTTTCTTTTTTAAAAAATATATGTTTTAATTAATTTTATTTTTATTATTAAAATAGACAGACTAACATATTACACAGACATAGAAACAAAAATAACAAACATAAAAACAAAACAAAAACTAAACTAAACTAAAACTAGACAAAGACTATATACATAGAGTTGACTTCCCACTTCTCTCAGATTGTTTTATACATTATAGATTATTCACCCTCTCTTTTATCACGAACTAACTAAAGCATTCTTTATACACTAATAATAATCAAAAACATTTCTTTCACCTTTTGTTATCAACACTATAATCCTTATAATACAAACCCTAAAGTTCCAATATCTCCATTATGTTGCCTTATAAATTCTATAAAAGGTTCCCAATTCTTAGTGAATTTCTCATTTGACTTATTTCTCATTAAGTTTGTGAGTTTATCCATAGATGCAAATTCTACTACTTTTCCCATCCATTCAGCATACGTTGGCATATCATTCATTTTCCATTTCCTTGCGTAGACCAATCTGGCAGCTGTTACTAAGTAGCAAATTAAAATTCTATATTTTTTCTCCTTCTCATTTTCCAGATTTATCATGTTCAATAGATATAATTCGGATTTCTGTTCCAATTTAAATTTTAGTATCTTTCCTATCCATTTATTGATTTTGAACCAGAATTTTTTTGCTTTTCTGCATTTCCACCATATGTGGTAAAATGTTCCTATCTGATTTTGACATTTCCAACATTTATTTGAATTTCCTTTGTATATTTTTGTTAATTTCTGTGGGGTTAAATACCATTTGAACATCATTTTGTAAAAAATTTCTTTGATACTAAATGAACTTGTAAATTTCAATCCTCTCTTCCATATTTCTTCCCATCGTTCTAGTTGTATATGATATCCAAAATTCTGTGCCCAATCTATCATGCATTGTTTTACCTTTTCTTCCTCAGTATTGAATCTTAATAGTAATTTGTACATTTTACTAATCAGATGGTTTTCCTCTGAACATAATAATTTTTCAAATTCTGATTTCTCTCCCTCATATTGAAATTGTCTCAGATCTTCTCTAGTTCTTTCTCGGAATTGATAATAATTCAACCATGGCAATTTTATTCCCTCCTCTTCTAATTGTTGCTTATCTTTAATTATCCAATTTCCCTCTCCCCCCCCCAATATATCTCTATATCTCAACCATTTCTCTGTCCTTAATTCCTTTTTACAGAAGGCTTCTTGTGGTGATAACCAGCCTGGCATATTTATACATAACCTCTTTTTATATTTATTCCAAATCCAGATTAACAATTTTCTAACAATATGATTCTTAAAGTCTGCATTAATTTTGATTTTTTCATACCAGAGATATCCATGCCATCCCATCCTTATTTCATGTCCCTCTAAATCTAAATCTCTTCTATTTTCTAAAGTTATCCATTGCCTTATCCATGTTAAACATGTTCCCTCATAGTAAGTCTTTAAGTCTGGTAAACCTAAGCCACCTCTTTCTCTTGTATCAATCAATATTTTCCATTTAATCCTAGGTTTTCTTCCATTCCATATAAATTTTGATATTTTCTTTTGCCATTTTGTAAATTTGACGTTACAATTGGTATGGTTTGAAATAAATATATTAATCTTGGTAAAACATTCATTTTTATCACAGATTTTTCCCATCATAGACAAATTTATATCTTTCCATTTAATTAAATCTCGACTAATTTCTTTCCATATTCTTTCATAGTTATTAACAAATAACTGTTGTGTTTTATCCGTGATATTTATACCCAGATATCTAACCATCTTCACAATTTCAAAACCTGTTTTTCTATTTAATTCCTCTTTCTCTTTTTTATCCATATTCTTTGTTGAAATTTTTGTTTTTTCTTTCTTTATTTAAAATCCTGCAAATTTTCCAAATTCTTCTATTTTTTCTATCAAGGGATCAATACTTTTTATGGGGTGTTCTAATGTTATAACTACATCATCAGCAAAAGCTTTCAATTTATGTTCTTCTTTTCTAATTTTAATTCCTCTAATTCTCTCTTCTCTTCTTATATTTATATTTAATATTTCTAAAGCTAATATAAATAATAATGGGGATAATGGGCATCCCTGTCTTATACCCTTTTCTATTTTAAATGTTTCCGTGGAGCTATCATTTATTATTATTTTAGCCTTTTGATTCGAATATACTGCCTGTATCCATTTACAAAAAAATTCTCCTAAGTCTATCTCATTCATTACTTCTAGTAAAAACTGCCAATTTAACTTATTGAATGCTTTCTCTGCATCTAAAAAAATTAACACTCCCTTAATTTCGTTATGATAATTTAGATATTCCAACATATTCAAAACTGCCCTAGTATTATCTCTTATTTGCCCTTTTGGCAGAAAGCCATTCTGGTCTTTATATATATAGTTCTGTAATATTAATTTAAATCTATTTGCCAATATGGTTGCAAATATTTTGTAATCTTCGTTCAAAAGGGAGATTGGTTTATAATTTTCTAATAGATTTGGGTCTTTATTTTCTTTATGGATTAATACTATATTTGCTTCTTTCCAACTATTTGGTATCTGTTTCTTTTGTAATATATCATTCATTACTTTCTTTAGGGGTTTTATCAATTCCATTTCAAATTTCTTATATAGCTGTTAACCCATCAGGTCCTGGAGTTTTTCCTCGTTTCAAATTATTAATCACCTCCCTTATTTCATCTTCTGATATATTTTTATTTAATATTTCCTTTTGCTTTTCTGTCAATTTCCTAATTTTACAATTTTGTAAATATTCTTTCATTAATTCCTGGGGTATTATTTGTTTTTGATATATTGTTTCAAAATAATTTCTAAATACTTTTTGAATTTTGATTTCATTTGTTATCTCTCTGTCACCCACTTTTAGTTTCAGTTTAATCCTTTTTGTCCTTTCTTAATTTGTAAGCCAACCACCTCCCTGGTTTGTTGGCATTTTCAAAGAAGTTTTGTTTTACAAAGTCTAATTTTCTTTTTATTTCTCAATCATTACCATTTCTAATTGCTTTTGTAGCAAATTTATTTCACTTCTGATTTTTTTTTGTCCGTTGGGGTTTCTACTAATTTTTGTTCCTCTCTTTTAATTTCTTCCATAAGTCTTTTTATTGTTTCTGCTCTTTTCTTTTTCCATATATTATTCATCTTAATAAACAGGCCTCTAATCACAGCTTTACTTGCATCCCATACCATATTGCTTTCTACTTCTCCATTAAAATTCATCTCAAAGTATTCCTTTAATGTTTTTTTTACTTTCTATTATTATTTCTTCTCTTTTTAACAGCTGTTCGATCAATCTCCATCTTCTTTCATAATTATTATTTTTAAATATTGCTAATACTGGATTATGATCTGAGATTGGTTTAGATAAAATTTCTACTGTTTTGACATTGTTGATTATATTGTTTGAAGTCCATATCATGTCTATTCTAGATGTAGAATTATGGGTATCTGAACAAAAAGTATATTCTTTTTTATTCCCCTCTTTATATCTCCAGGTATCTATTAATTGTAGTTCTTCTATCAATTCAAAGAATTCTTTTGTCAGTTTACCTTGATTTTTCTTTATCTTTTTTTTTCTGAATATCTTTCTAGCCATGGTTCCAAAACTCCATTAAAATCTCCCAGTACTATCCAATTCTCAAAATTTAGCTGTGTTATTTTGTTTTTTAGCTCTTTATAGAAAGTATATTTTTCGTTATTCAACGCATATATTTTCTTATTGTTAATATTAACCTCTACTGCAACAAATCTGCCTTTATTATTGGATATAATCAAATTTGGGTCTAAGTTTTTTTTTTAATGTAAAGCACCACTCCATTTTTCTTTTTTTGTTCTAGTGATAGGAATTCGTCTTCTAGATTTGTTTGTTTTAGTAGGTGAGCTTGCTTTTTCCTAATTTGAAGTTCATGTAAACATAAAATGTCCAGATTAGTCTTTTTTAGGAAATGGAACACTAGTTTTCTCTTTTCCCCAGCATTTAGCCCTTTTATATTCCAAATAAGAATTCTTTTTTCTGCCATTAACAGTTTCTATATATTTCTTTATCTATTATTATTTTTAGTAATATTCTTTATTATTCCTTCTTTTTCTACGTTCTCTTCCCCCCTCCCTCTCCCTCCCCCTCCCTTTGTTTACTTTTCTCTAGTTTCTTCACTCAGAGATACTTAAATCCAAAAGACTCTGGTTTCCTTCTTTTTTTTTTCCTCTCTCTCTCCTCCTCCTTTCCTTTCTCTCCTTTTGGACTACATTGGTTTCTTCTTCTTCTGAATCACTATCTTCTGTTTTTTGTATAGGCTCTTCTTCGCTTATTTTTCTCTCTCCATTCTTATCTCTTACCATTCCAAAGTCCCTTTTATTCTTTTTAATAAAGTCTTTGGCTTTCAACAGCATCAATTTTGTATCTCTCTTTTTTATATGTAAAGTTCACACCCTCCAATTTGTCCCAACTAAAATTGATATTTTCTTTTTTGAGGATTTCCACCAGAAAACTATACTCCTTTCTTCTTCTTAAGATTCTTGATGGTATTTCTTTCATAAAAATCAAGGCCTTCCCTTCATGGTATATTCCTTTATTATAATGTACCTCTAAGATATGATCTCTTAGTAATTTCTTTGCACATTGAATGATTATGTCCCTTGGGAGATTTTTTTTTTTTTTGCAAAAGCCGAATTCAATCTTTACACTCTGTCCAACCCTTCTTCTAGCTGCTCTTCCTTCCATTCTAAATTTCTGGCTAATAATTCTATGATTTTAGCTCTAATGTTTTCATTTGTCTGTTCCTTCAGTCCTCTTACACGAATCCAAGATTCCTTCTCCCTCTGTTCCATTAATGCCATTTGATCTCTTTGTCTTTCCAATTCTGCATTTAAATTTTCATTTTCTTTCTTTAATATCTGAATATCTTCCTTTTGTTCTTTTACTTCTTTTTTAACTTGTAGAAACAGGGAGTGCAATGTGTTAAATTTTGTATTCATATCTTCAAAATGAGTTCCAGTTTCTTTTCTAAATTGTCTTATCTCCTCCATAAACTTTTGCATATACTGGGGAACTCCTTCTTCTGTGGATCCTCTTCTACTTAAAGGGTTTGGGGGCTCATATACTCTATTTTTGTTTCTTGTACCTGAATCCATCTTCTTCTTTTTCTCTTCTCCTCCCTCTTCCTTGCTGCTTTCCTTCAGCTCCTTCTCTATCTCTCCTTTATTTCCAACTCTTGACCTTCTTAACCTTTCTCTCTTTCTTTTAATTCTGGTAGCTTTCAGTCTTTCACTCTTCTTCCTCTTTCTCTATCTTTCCTTCAATTCAATATCTTCTTTCACCTCCTCCTCCTCTTCCTCTTCCACTTCTCTCAGCTTCCTTCAACTTTCACTTACCCTCTTCAACTTTCACGTAATTTCGTCTTTCACTATTTTTCGACTTTCTCAATCTTTCTTCAGCTTTCTTCAACTTTACTTCAATTTTGATTTATTTCATTCTTCCTTCCACTCCAATAATAGTAGGAGGGAATAGGGGAAGAAGAGAGGAGGGGAAAAAAGAGGAAAAAATGAAAAAAGGGAGAGAACTGACAAAAATAAAAAAAATTAAAAAAAATCCAGTTTCCTCCAAATGGGAGGAAAAAAATCACTAAAAAAGAAGACACTCAAAAAAAGAAAAAGAGCAGAAAAAATAAGATTCCAAACAATTGTTGAAAGACAAAAAACAAAACAAAAAAATGAGGAAAAACAAAAGCAACCCCCCCAAAAAAATTTAGAAGGAAAAAGAGAAGGGAAAAAAAAATCCCAAACAAATTTTAGTTCTTACTTATCCAATAATAAAGTTCAGTGATAAAGAAAAAAAAAGAAAAAGAAAGAAGGGAAAAAAAGAGAAAAAAGAAAAGAAAAAATAATATATATATATATATATATATATAAATTTAAAAGTGGATAAAAGGAAAAAGGAAAAAAGAAATGTATATATATATATATATATATATATATGAAGCAAAAAATCTACACTTAATAAACTGCAATAGCCAAGAAGAGAGGGGGAAAAGAGGAAAAAAGAAAATCAAAATATCCTATACTTTAATTCAAATCAAAATCCAAAAACAAAAACAAAAAACCCAAAATTCTAGGTAGTAAGAAAGATAAAAATAAAAGTGAAAAATGTAATTAGAAGAAAGGAAAAAAGAGGAAAAAAAGGGAGAAGAGAAAACAACAGAGTTATTATAATTAATTTTATTCATGAGAGAGAGAGCTTTTTTTCCCAAATGCAATGGCCACTCTCCACTGGTGGACTTCACCAGATGGCATTTTCAAGGACATTCCTTTATCCTAGTTCAAGACAAAACAGACTCTGTGTTCACTCTCTCAGATCTTTTCCTCAAACAGCCAAACAGAGAAAAAGAAAAAAAAAAGAAATAATAATCCCTTAATCTTTTAGTAAAGAGGCAAAGTATAATGAGATATCTACTAAAAAGAAAAAAAATACTCAGAGGAAAAAAATAAACTCTGGGAAAAAAAATCCCAAAGAAGAAATGTTTTCATTTGCAGAGGGAGTAAACAAAACGATCGGGGAACAAGTTTCTCAATTTTTCAAAATCACCTTACTTTCTCTTCATTCTTGAGAGGTTTGGCAGCTTGTTAACAGGGCAGGTGGGGGTACCTTCATTCTACCTTTAGCTATTTAAACGGCCGCTACAGCCACCATGCTGCCCGGAGTGTCTTTGCTAGGCTTATTCTAAGCTTTTACACTCATAGCGAAGCCTTTCACTCCAGTTTTGCGGTGATTGCGGTAACGCCTGGGTTCCCCTCGATCTTGGGGATCACCCAGCAGGGTTTCTCGGCTGTTTAACCCCCAGACACCGTTCAAATTGATTTTTGGAGCCAGAGCTCCTTTCTTTTGCTCTCCGTCCGCTCCGCACAGAAACTGGAAGTCCTGATGAAAGCTATCTTTCTTGAGAAGTCATCTTCAAAACCACCTTTTCCATTAAAGCTACGGCAAAACTGCACGATCCTATGAGGAATGGCTAAGGGAGCTGGGTATGTTTAGCCTGGAAAAGAGAAGGCCAAGAGGGGGCATGATAGCCATGTTTAAATATTTGAAGGGATGTCATATTGAGGATGGATCAAGCTTGTTTTCTGCTGCTCCAGAGACTAGGACATGGAGCAATGGATTCAAACTACAGGAAAAGAGATTCCATCTAAACATCAGGAAGAACTTCCTGACAGTAACAGCTGTTCAACAGTGGAATATGCTGCCTCACAGTGTGGTGGAGTCTCCTTTGGAGGTTTTTAAACAGAGGCTGGATGGCCATCTGTCGGGAGTGCTTTGATTGTGTATCAAAGGGCAGGGGGTTGGACTGGATGGCCCTTGTGGTCTCTTCCAACTCTAGGATTCTAGGAATCCTCCTTTCTTCCTGAACCAAGCCTAATCACATATAATTGATCTGAACATACATTCTTCCCTTGTTTATCACCAGCTCCATCCACCTTCCCTCCCTTGACCTGGTCACTGTTGCCTCCCCTCTGTTGAATTTTAGATTGAAAACATCTTGGCAGTGGGAAACTGACCTATCATTACTTTGCAAACAGTCAGGTCCACTTTGTTGATGTTATATGAAAACCAGGCATGAGCTATGGTCTTACGCTGGGCACCTATGTTTAGCTGCAACTGAATACAGGATTCAAAATAAATGTGCAAAATAAATTGTGGTTTAGCTATGGGAATAACAAATGTTAATGCTTGCTTGTGGAAGAGAGAAATAATATTAGGCTTCCTAAAAATGAAAAAAGGTTTCACTGAAAACCTGTTTCTGTTTAAACTAACCAAGACTATTAAAATATTAATGCTTAAAAGAAACAAAGGAAATCCTATCTTAATTACTTGAAGATCTTAATAGTACAAAACATACAGACCACCAGCTGACAAAATTTACACATTGGAAACTGCTTAATGCAGCGTAGAAGTGTAAATTGCTATTGCTTAAAAACAATTTGTAAGCTGCTCTGATAGCCTTGTGGCTGAAGAGCAGGGTATAAATAACTAAATATTATATTATTTATTATTCTTCCTTCCTTCCTTCCTATTTATTTATTTATTTATTTATTACTAACTAGCTAACTAACTAAATAAAATAGGAAGGAAGAATAATATAGCTCTGATTAGTGCACCTTAGCTATTTCACCTCCAGCACGTGTGAGGAAAACCTCCCCCCGAAAAAGATTATCACTGAGTGAGAACTTCAGACATTCTCTTCCATTAGCATTATAATTTGTCTCCATTAACATAATCTATTTAGAATTACACTGCTGTTGTCTTCCTCCATAACACAAATCATTTTTGCTTTTCACAGACAATTACCCTGAATAATTGAAACGTGGCATGTCATGTTGGACAATTACTGTAATTTAGCTTTCTCTAGCTGTTTTCTTTAACTGATATTTACCCAAAGACAATCATGCCTCTCTAAGGATAATTTTCATATGTTAGGGAAAATATGGTTTTCTCTCAGTCTGCTGTATGTCTCCCCAGCAAAAGGTAACATGGAGGTGGGATAAGGTGTATAGAAAACCAGAGTTTTAAACACAGAGCGGTCAGCTAGATGGGAGAATCAAGTTCAGAAAATATTGCCTTACCTCCCTTTCACTGCAGTGTCCATTTGTGCCCATGATGGATTCAAAATTGGTTGAAGAGAAAAAATAGCAATTTTGCAGTTTACATGGAGCAGCAGGACACAATGGTGGCCTCGACTGTTGGAAAGAGAAGCGACATTGGAAATGGTCTGATCCTGGCAATACAGTTGTCCCTCCGTATCCATGGATTTGGTATCTATGGATTTTAGTATTCACGGCTTGAAAATATTCTTTAAAATAATAATCCCAGAAGCAAAGCTTGATTTTGCCATCTTATATAAGGGACACCATTTTGCTATGCTATTGCATATAATGGGACTTGAGTATTCATGGATTTTGGTATCCACGGGGGGTCTTGGAACCAAACCCCAGTGAATCTGAAGGGACAACTGTATTTCCTCTTTAAAGACAGTTTGCTTCCTTAAGATAACCTTAAGACATGGAGGAGGATTTGACAACCAGAACACCTCCTGCTCTCTTAGAAGATCTGCTCCAAAGCTCTCTTTTAAGGCAACGGGTTAACCTTAAAAGGGTTAAAGTGTAGTAACCAACCCAGTCCATAGCTTTGCCAAGTCGTTCTTCTCCCTACCTTTAGTAACCAGCTTCAGAACTTCCCACCCCCCTTTTAAAAAATAAATACTTCCCTTCCTCTAGAGAGATCTTTAACCAGTTTTTCTTACCCAGCCTTCGAATAACAGCAGGGTGGAAGGGGTGGAAAGAAAGTCCAAGGAAGCCTAACAGCCAGGCTGTTTCCTCTGTAAGGGCTTGAGAAAGGAGATGTGGGCTCAACGAAAGGAGAGCCCACAGGGGGAGAGAGAAGTGGGCTAGTCCACAGCATTCTTGGTGAGCCCGAAAGTTTCTTCCCTTTCCAGCCATGCCAAGGGCAGCTCTCTTCCACCCCACTGTTTGCAAAAGGAGCCTGGCTTGAATTGCATCCCCAAAATCCCTCCTTTAAAAAAAAGAAAAGAAATCCAGATGTGGAAAAGCAATTTTCCACTGAAATAAATGTTCCTACTTTTGCTCTGCTGCTTGAACGCTTGTGCTGGGAAACAACAGTGGCTGCTATGGCATTGAAAGCCCTGCCTTGCAAGCCCACCCCCTCTGAGGTCCAACCAATCAGCTTTCAGTTCTGCTGTGTTCCCTCTGTGAATTGTTTGTACAGATGACCTATTGTGTGCATTTTCATGTACTTTTTAAAAAAGATTGTGAGTAACCGCGAAAGCTGTTATCACAGAGTAGATGGAGTTTTCAGCCCGCCTCCTTCCGAATATAGCGAATGTGGGCCAGCGTCTGTGAGGACCACTAGCATTTTTAGGGAATCCTTTAAGGATTTTTTTTATCACGTAGGCAACCCCCAGAGTCTTAAAAAACAAATTAGCTGATGGTTAGAAACAGTTGGAATATAAAGAAATTTGAAAATGTTGGTAGATTTTTAAAAACTTATCCAAAACCAAATTCTTCCCCATTTGTGCCAGCAAAATTCATTAGGTACAGCTATGGAGCCAGCATGGCATAGTGGTTTGAATGTTGGACTATGGACTCTACCAGACACACTAAATATGGTGTCATAATGACACCACATAAATGTGAAAGGGTGTGTGTACCACATGACATCGTCCTTTCACATTTCTGTACTGGCCAAACCCATACTTTTTAACTGATGGCTGAAGCCATCAGTTTATCCCCCATAGCGCTTTAGTGCCAGCATTGCTGGCATGTGAAACCTCATGCCACTGTACTCACATGAATGCAGCATCAATGGCTGGTCCAGCACAAACACTTCCGGGTGAAATCGCAACATCCAGGTAACTGCCACACTTTTTTATGAAACAACCCAGGTTGCTTGGGACTTCTGTGTGTTCTTGTGCTTTTTTTTAAATAAAAATCTGTGTTCCTTTTGTGTTTTTTTAATTTCCTGCACACAAGAATCTGCATGATTTTGAACAAGGAAGTGAACGGAGCTCTGTTCAGTTCCTCTTCATTGCCGGGGAAGCCTTTGCCAGGAGAGAAGCTAAGTGTGGTGGGAGGCATTCTTTTGCTGACATAAAAATTGATTTTTTTAATGCCAGCAAAATAAAGTTTTAAGGGGCTCATCTGATAAAGTCCTATGACACTGGAGACCAGGGTTCAAATCTCCATTTGGCCACAGAAAGCCACTGAGTGACCTTGGGAAAGTCACACTCTCTCAAGCTCAGAAAATCCTGTGATAGGGTTGCCTTAAGGTCACCATAAGTCAGAAATGACTTGAAGGCACACAACAACACAATATTTGCCTGGCACAGAGATCTTAATAATGAGGACCTTATCACATTCCTAAATCATGATTTTATTAATGTCTGATATTGATTCATATTAGCTGTGCCTGTTGTTCCACTGATGCTTCTAACAGAGAAACATCACTACCATTTGAACTTCTACAATGTGTGCTAAACGACAAAGTAAGTTGTCCCTCCATATCCATGGATTTGGTATCCATGGATTTAAGTATTCATGGCATGAAAATATTCTTAAAGAAATAATAATCCAAAAAAGCAAACCTTGATTTTGCCATCTTATATAAGGGACACCATTTTGCTATGCCATTGCATATAATGGGACTCGAATATTCATGGATTTTGGTATCCATGGGGTGGTGGTGGTCCTGAAAACAAACCCCAGTGAATATGAAGGGACAACTCTAATTCAATGTTTTTTGAATAGATTTCTTTGGGCAACAATGTAAATGTTCTTTCATGAACTACTGAGAGGTTGCTGAGAAGAGCTGACCTGGTATTTTAATTGGCATGAAGATTACGCTACATAAGGTATGCTGAGCCGAACCAGGGATTAGAAAAGTTATTTCTTTAGACTGCAACTCCCAGAATTCCCCAGCAATGGATTCTGGGAGGTGTAGTCCAAAAAAGTGACTTTCTCAAGCTGTGCCCCAACATGCAGTATTTAAAGGCAAACTAAAAGCATATTGAATACAATCCAGGATGTGAACCATGCAGTTTGTGAGCTGGAGTGCTCTCTCTTTCTTTCATCCCACCTGATCAATCAGACAGCACTTCAGACAAGTTTGTTCTGGATCCCACTCATATGGCAGTGGTATAATGATGATATCTTTGTGGTCTGGATGAAGGACAGGGAAAGCTTAGGGCACTTTAAATATCACAACTCCATTCAATCCACAATGAAGTTTACATTCATTTCCACTCTTGAAAACCCATACTTTCTTTTCCTCGCTGTCTTCTTCATCATTGAGAATAATGAAACAGGGTCCCTGATTGCCTGGGGCTGCTGACACACTGCAGAAATAATGCAGTTTGACACCACTTTAACTATCATGGCTCCATCCTATGGAATCCTGGGGTTTGTAGTTTGTTGTGGTGCTACAGTTCTCTGACAGAGAAGACTAAGGACTTTATCAGATACAGCAAAAACCGCATGATTATGATGTTACAGTAGTGCGAATGATTCCTGCTATTGCACAATGTTGTCATGATCATGTGGTCATACTGTACTCTAGCTGTGAATAAGGCATCACTTTTAATTTATGGGACAAGCCGTTAATAGCTCTCAATATTGCTTTTTTGGTGGTATTGAAGATCATGTGAAAACATGTCCCACTGTAATCATGAGATTACAGCATGAATGGGTGGTCCTCTTTCCCTCCTCCCTGTTACTGGTAAGAAAACGTCTGGGTGAGAACATGAAAACTATCCACAGGATGCTCTTTTTATGAACTGTCCTGGTTTGTTTGCACATTTTTAGGTTTGTTTAAGTGTTTGTGTGTTCATTTACTTTGCAAATTAAAGGTTTTTTTTGGGGGGGGGTTGTGTGTGTTTTTAAGGATGCTCACATCTTCTTGTGAGAACCACTGAAATCTTGCCCATGCTAAAGCATGGAAGTAAAGTCCTGTTCCTAAAGTGCTAGTGGTGGTCGTGTGATAATTCCATGGTGGTTCTTTTGCATGATTTCAGCGACGTGCAATAATAAGTGTAATAATGCTACTATGTTTCCGTTTTCCTCATTCACGGAATGTTTAGCTACAGCAGTAAGCAATACTGCTGTAAATGGCATTCTTGTGAATCCAAATGTAGTATTACCTGCATTTATGGACTTTATCACATGAGGCAGAAATTGCACAATTTCAATGGGATAGTAGCATGAGTGGATTCCTGTTATTGCCTGACGTCCTTGTCCTCCCATGGTCCGTGTGTGCGCCACTGTTAATTATGCATAACTTTTCATTGGTGCGCAAAACCCATCAATAGTCTTCAATATTGCTCTTTTTGCAGTATTGACAAGCGTGCAAAATCACATCCCACTGTAATCGCATGATTGCAGCATGAATAGCCAGTCCAGTTTCCCCCTTCCACTTTTCCAACAAGAACGCATAATTAAACTTCCAGGGGAGAATGCGAAGAGGACCAATAGGACACTGCTTTAATGAACTGTTGACTTTGCTTGGTATATGTTTATTTATGAAGTTCTTTCATTATATACTTGTTTTTTGGTGTTTTCAACTGAAGTCAATTCTTCTTGCGAGAACAGCCAAAATCTCGCCCATGCAAAATCACACAGGAAGCTGTGTGTGGAGAAGGAAGGAGTGTGACTGAGGCCAAACCTTCAAGTCTGCTCTCATGTGAACAACAGGCAGAAATTGGAACTATAGTAACAAAGCCTATGAGTTATATATGACCACAAATATGTATGTTTGGCACTTCTGTCCCAAGTCATCCATCTAGTGATTTTGTTCAGCATTTATTTAAGGAAAATAATACATGTATAATTGTACCCTTTCCCCGAGCTCCAGACTCAAGAGACTGTTTAGTGATGCCCAGAGTAATAGGAGAGCTTGTATTAAAGGCTGCAGTTGGGTGACATCTGATCCTCAAATATACAGTATTGAAGCAACAATTCTTATTGAAAGCAGTTCTTTTAGCAAAGTGTAGTGGAATGAAAAAAACCCATGTCAGACTTCATCTGGTTTAAATATTGCTGAATAACATAGTGGTATGGCTGGATTAATAAGTGAAGAGAAGTGAAGAGAAGAGACGGGCTTATATTCCTTGAAGGATAATAAAATAAATGGTATTTGGCCACTGTTAGATTAGGCTAAAAGTGTCATTTCATTCATACATAAAGACAATAACAACTCATTATGTAAATATGGCTGTCTCCACCTTCCCCTTCTTATTTTGATGTCAAAATAGAAATCTTTTGCCCTGATCTGCACATGAAAATAGGTTCTGAAGGTACTGTTTCATTTGGGAACATGCACAGAAGAAAGATGGGATTGCCTGAATGTAAACTTCACATCCATCCATAAGAGCAACACACAATGATAAAGTGCAAATCTTGCATGGAAAAGATCCCAGGCTGAAATCCCAGCCCCTCCACTCAAGAAACAGGTGATGAAAAAATATTTCAGTTGGAGCCTTCAGAAGCTTCCTGATTGTCAGTGGAAGTGGAGACAATACTGAGCAAGATGGATCATCGATCCCATTCAGTATAAGGAATTGGAATTTGTGAATATAATTCAATTCAACAGTTTCTCTTTCTAGTCTTCCTTTGTAATTCCCTTGTTCAAGGACCACAAATCACTAATTGTGTATCCAGGAAGATTGAAATGGTCTGTAACTGGTTCTTTAGTACTGCCATTTCTAATGTCAGATTTGTGTCCATTAATCCTCTTCTGTAGAAACTGTCCTGTTTGCCCAATGTATAGTGCAGAGGGGCATTGCTGGCATAGGATGGCATATATCTCATTGGAGGAATAGCCAGTAAATGTACCTCTGAAGTTGAGTCATGTTATGTTATTGAATTGAATTATATTCACAAATTCCAATCCATTAGCCAAGATATGAACAAAGACAATGGCTTCATGGCACACAACATATATTAATACAAGATTCCTTGCTACTGCACATATGACAAAAGGAATCTTCTTAGGGAGAGTTTTGAACCCTGTAAAAAGAGAGAAAATATGAGCATAGTCTAGATTGGACAATAGGCCTAATGGCCATTTAGCCTGTCTCTGACAGTGATTAATATTGGATGTCCCATAAATAATGCATATAAGAATGCGAGGCTCTGAGAAGTGGTACTGAAACTAAACAAAAAAGCAAAATGTATCCATAAGGAAAGTTCTGCTCAACAAAGAGATTGACAGACTTGGAAACATTTCACTTCATATTTCATCTGACTCTTGCAATATTTCATCCAACTATGTGTTTTTGATAAAAAAAGAAAAAGCAGTGGAAGAAATTATTCTTTAAAAAAAGTAAGTTCCAGTTCTACAAGGTGTAGCTAAAACCCCATATAGTGTAGGCCTTGCATTTTAAAAACAGAAGTACAGTACTTAAGAAAAAAAAAAGAAAAAGATAGGCTGGCAAATTAAAGAAAGTTTATTATTTGTAAAATATGCACTCTCAATTTCTCGTTGCCTGCCTGTTTTAAAGGCTGTACTTATTAAGGCCAGGAATGCAGAGTTTATTGTCAGTGTGAGAGTTATGTGTGTGCTAATGGGTCTCTTGAGGCTGTTTTATTTTAAGTACATGAAATGTAGGAAAAGCAATGCAGTTATAAATTCTTATCATGGAATGTAAGGGACATTAATAACCCGTTAGAGAAAAATCCATTCCTTTTTGCAGTGTACAAATCTCAACATCATTCTCAGACAGGAGTGAAGCAGGGGTGGCAGACAAGCTTGGGAGTGTATTTCATCATACATTTCCAACACTTTCAGCAAATGTATTCCATAGCAAATGTTTCCATCCAAGTGCTCAAACCACCATCTGAAAAGGCATCAGATAAGAGAATGGTATGCTCTCTGATAGTGACGTCTGCAACTTATTTGGTCAAAAACACCATATTTTGCAATGTTTACCAATGACTGCTGTCAAGATTTTTCCATGACATTTTTTTCCTGGACCCAGTTTCTTTTTTAGTTCTGCATTTTCTTCGCCAGGAATTTTCATTGTGCAGTCGATCCAGTTTGAGAAGTGCATTTGAGAGTCTGACAAAGCAGCTAGCTTTTCAAAGAGATATTTGGCCAGGTTGCAGTAGCTTGCTTGCACACATATGGAGAAGATATCACCTTGTGAGGTTTTTGCAAAAGCTTTGCTAATTTGGTCATTCATGCAACACCTAATTGAAAAAGGGCCTTGGAATACATTTTAAAACCACTTATTTAATACTGCATTAAATAAGCCTACTAAACGAGCCCTACAAGGAAACACAATTTGCCTTCTGTTAGTCTTATCCAGCTCCTCCCCTATACTTGGTGCACTTCAGATACATCAGACTGAAGCTCTTGTGGCCACTGAACATTTGGCTAAGGATGATTAGAGTTGTAGTCAAACACGTCTGCAAGATGCCATGTTGGGAAAGAGGAAGTGTTATCTAATAGATCAGTTGCTAATCTACTTTTTCAGAGATAAGTTTCCTATAAAACCTGAAATCAAGGAATGAGAATTTCAAAGCATTGGTTCAGAAATGTATCTTCTCACAGTTGTGGTTGCAGTGAGAAGAAAATGATGCTGGGTCCACCATCCACATGCTTGCTTGGAAGTAGAATTGGAATCCTGCTAATGTTTTGGTTGCTTAAAATACTCTAAGGATGATATTTTACTCCTTTGTTGATAACATATGCTGCCAAGTTTAACATCAGTAAGTTTGCTGAGTGGTTTGGCTCACAACTTGCCCACAACTTCTACCTGCTATTTTTTTTTTTTTGCAAATATTTAATTACACATTTTTTAAATTCCAGAGACTTGGCATAAAGTGTTGGCACTTAATTAACTTAAGAGATAGGCAAAGATATATTGCTGTTGTTGTTAAGTGCCTTCATGTCAACTCTGATGAACTTATTCATCAAATTGTGATGAATTTGTCCTCTGTTGTTGTTGGCCAGCTTATTTAGAGGAGGTTTACCATTGCTGAGAGATTGTGACATGCCCAAGGTCACCCAATGGCTGGGTTTCCATGGCTGAGCAGGAATTTAAACCCTGGTCTCCCAGATTCCTAGTCCAACACTTGACCACTATATCATGTTGGCTCTCAGAGATACCCTACACACTAGTTTGCCTTCTGTTGGTGCTTCCCAGGCTCAGAGACAGCCCAGTGGACCCATTGCCATGATGTGAAGAGTGAATGAGTTTTCTGTTTTAGTGGCACTAACAGACAGACTAAGAAACGTAACAACAACAAAAAAATGGAGAACCACAATGCATGATATGAGAGTTACCCAGGCCAGGGAAGCGAGAAGTCTTAAACTGCTAGGTGGCTTTAGTGTATCCTAGAAAAACAGGATGCTGCTGCCTGTTTATCTAAGAAGAAACAGATCGTTCATACAATGTGAACAGCAAGTAATAAGCTACCAGAATATTTGGATACAAACTGATAAGACTTGGAGTGTTTCTGAAACATCAGCAAAAGGCCAGAAAGAGCTGGTTAAAGATTTCATGGACAGAAGCAAAAGGACGGTAGCTGTTCAATGCGATGAAAAGACTTTAAAAAGACTAGATTTTCGAACCAGCAGTGTGTTCCTGATTTGCGGCAACAGGAACTCCCATGGCCTTCATGAAGTCTGTCTGATCAACAGTCTCCAGTGAAGAGCCACTTGGTGTGTAAGTGAGTATATGTGCGTGAGTGCATGGTTGGAATGAGAGAGCTCTCTTGGTACTATATGTCATGTGTATGATCCCAAAAATAAATGTTACATACAAGGTGATTAAATGCAAATTTTGTGTCCCTGCCTCTATCAGCCCTATTGGGATATCTTCTCTGGGGTATCTCCACTACACGTTTTCAAAATAGAATGAACGGCCTTATCACCTAGGCTGTGACAATGAGAAGGGCAAATCCAGGGTGCATCTACACTAAAAATAATGCAATCTGAAATCACTTTAAGTGTTGTAGCTCCATCCTATGAAATCCTGGGATTTGTAGTTTTACAAGGTCTTTAGCAGTCTCTGCCAAGGAGTGCTAGTGCACAAAACTATAAATCCCAGGATTCTGTAGGACGGTCCATGGCACTTAAAGTGGTGTCAAACTGCATTATTTCTACAGCATAGATGTACTTCCACTCTTGATTTTATGGCTGTTCCATAGCATTGTAATGAAGCTCCACTTGGTGCTGAACCTCTGACAGGAATAGAGTCAGCAGTGAAATAGCTCCTATACAGACTGAAGTAGCTACAGAAGAGTTGACCATAAAACCATGGGCCCTTCAAGCTATTCAATTACAGCACTATGATTCCACTTTGGAGGCTATTAATTCCATCCTATGGAATCCAGTCTGGAATGAACCAGGACCAGAAAACAAGGACATTATCACACAAGGCTGTAATTGTTGATTACAATGGGATGGTAGCACGAATGGGCTCCCATTTATTGCACAACGTCATTGTCTTCCAATATTTAGTCCGTGCTCCACCCACTCATCAGGCGTCATTTTTAATTAACAGACAAAATCCCTCAATAGCCCTCAATATCACTCTTTTTGCAGTATTGATGAACATGCAAAATCATGTCCCACTGTAATCGCATAATTATAATTACAATGAGAACACATACTTTAACTTCCAGGGGAGAACATGAAGAGGACCAACAAGATGCTGTTTTAATGAACTATTGCCTTTGCTTGGTATGTTTTTATGTTTAAGTGTTTATTTGTGAAGTTCTTTGTTATGTATTTGTTTTTGGTTAGTTTAAGCTAAGTCATGTTTTCTCATGAGAACAGCCAAAATCTCGCCTATGCAAAATCCAGGAAGCAAGAGAATTTTTTTCTTAAAGGGATATGCGCCAGGCAGCAGGAAGCACTAATACTCTGTCATTAGAAGGCAATACGAATGCAAGTGTTACTATAGCATGATCTGAAATCCCATTCTTAAACTGCTAGTGGTGGTTGTGTGATAATTACTCTAATAATGCCACTATGGACTTTATCAGATGCTCTAAAAAAAACCAAAAACCCTGCAGAGGTCGGGAGGAGGACAACACTGTCCCGCTTCTGGCTGTCAATACCGCACACCCCATCCTCCTCCCATCATTCCTCCATGCTTCCTCCATGCTGAAGGGATGAAAAAGGTGCCAGCCGCTTTTTATTGATGGAAGTTTCCGTCAATAAAGAGTGGTGCCTTTTCTGTCGCTCCAGCACAGAGGGAGAAGGAACGAAGGACAAGAGGAGGATGGCATTGTGCAGTATCACCAGCCTGTAAGTACAGTGGCGTCATCCTTGCAACCTCTTGGGGGGGGGGGTTCCCATCTGATAAAGTCCTTAGTTTCTGCTTTCCTCAATAGTGGAATTATGTTTTTAGATGCTAGTCTGATAAAGTCCCAAGACAAGAAACACAAGGTGCACAGAGCTCAGAGCTTATGTTTCAAGAGTTTGTTCTTCACCAGGCTTAGCTGTAAGCGCTATACTATTTCTGCCCCAAAGGACCAAATTAGTAGCCTTGGAGGGCAAAGTCAGTCCACTTCTGTAAGGTTCTTTTCTAAGAAACTGCTGCCACATGGGGCAGTTGCATGAACTTCCGATACCAAGTGTCCCAATTTGACAGGGGCAGTCCTGATTAATCCTCTGTCTTGCTACTTTTTTAGCTGTTTTTGAAATGTCTGGGGATGTGGGGAGTGGTATTTACTTCAGTCAGCCAGGATCAGGCTAGCAACTGTTAACCAGAGGACATTTTCATCAGCGGCCCCCAAATAGTGGAATGACTTACCGGAAGAGATCTGACAGCTGGACATGCTGTTGCATTTAAAACATCATTAAAGATCAATCTCTTCCAGCAGGCCTATCCAGATGGTTTTTAAATTATGAGTTTTTAAATTATGATTGAGT
Organism: Gambelia wislizenii; assembly: GCA_030847615.1. Taxonomy (NCBI): domain Eukaryota; kingdom Metazoa; phylum Chordata; class Lepidosauria; order Squamata; family Crotaphytidae; genus Gambelia; species Gambelia wislizenii. Next base: position 286,622,008 of record JAUMIR010000003.1, read on the forward strand.
GTTTTTAATATGTATGCTTTTTAAACTGATGTTATGCCTTTTTAACTGATGATGTATTTTTAATTGGTGTTCGAACTGTGTTATGTGTCTGTTTGTTGATGTACATTTTAATTTGTTTTTCTCTGCTTCAATCCATAGGGAGAGGCAAGTAAGAAATAATAAAAACATCAACAACATTAACAACAACAACAACAATTACACTGAGAATTTGAAGTTATGGACTTCACCCACAACTTTCAGCATTTCACAGAGGAAAATGGGGAGGACATATGTGGCCAAGCAACATCAAAGTGTGATCAAGATGGCAAAAGTTATTAATGAAGAAGATAGGGAAGCTAGGAGAGGCTGCAGCAGTTTGCTTTTGCCTGAGTCACAGGGAAGGGCATGATTCTGCCACTCCTGTTCTTTCCTCTCACTGAGGTAACTGGATGTAAATTACTTTTGCACTTTGATTTCAGTTTGCAGCAACTGAAGTAAGCTGAAAGGGAAAAGTGGGAGGAAGAAAGAAAAAGGGACATTTCAAAAACAGCTGAAAAAGTGGGAAGACAGAATTAATCAGGACTATCCCTAACAAATTGGGATACTCGGTATTGGCATATTTCAACACATTACGGGTTGTCAACATTTCCTAGCAAAGGCGTCTCCCCTGCCTTAACGGCACAGCTGAACAGTGGGGAGACTGATTGCCGGACGATTGCGGAATAAAGAGACCACACACATGAAATGGGGTGAAATAAAGTGTTTTATTTAAATCAGCCTATTTAAATTCCCTCTAAAATCTTCAGTAGGGGGAGGCAACCTGGTGAGGGACCAGCTGAGGCAGTAGGTCAAAACAGGACCACACCCCTCAGACTTCCCCGGCGAACACCTGGGTCCTGGTGAGGAATCCCAGTTGCCTGGGGTTGCTCGCCAGCCGGCCCGCATCTGGAAGGTGAACCCAAAAGTCCCTTACCCAAGCCCCACGGATTGGGGTGAAGGATTATCCTTTAGGCCCCACGACCTGAAGTGGCCCTTCCAGAGATCCTACCTTCACCGAAAATTGGTGCCAAGGTGCACACCGAAGCAACGCCTCCCCCTTTCCCGCCATAAAAAGGGGTAAGCGTCCGCTTAGTCCCTTTCCCCCACCAGCTCGTCCAAAAGGTCCCTCACCCCCTGCTGAAGATCACTCAAAAAGATTGAATTTCCTGCATCCGAGAGATGTACCCCGTCTGCTCTGTAGAGCTCGGGCCTCTTGGACGCAATGTCAGGATGTGGAAGATAGAAACCCAGCCCTTTATACATTGCGTTCTTAATTCCCGATTAGCACCTCTATGGGCTTTATCCAAAGAATGTTGATCATCTTCCCCTCTCCACTGCTGTCTTGGCAGCATGGCGGACCACATGACAGTAACATCAGGCCATCGTGACCTGATTACACACATGTCATGGATCGCTTGAAGGGCCAGCGCCTTCCCTTTCAGCAGCCCCAAATCATTCCCCCCAAATGTAAAACAAGAACATTAGGCGGAGGCCCTTGGCGCTCCTCAAAAAGCAGTGGCAACAGGCCATGCCAACGTAAACCCCTTCGACCCAACCACTCAACTGTTGCCCCATTCCCCAGACTCAGGTGAGGCCCAAAGTGACTCAGCCGGGCCTGTCTGGCCGCCCAGTAAATCATACTGTGGCCATATATCAGCACCCGCAGCCCCACCAGCGTTGGCCTAGAATCTGAAAAACAAAAGGGGAAGACAACCAGTTAGTAGGTGAGTGGACGCACATAGCGCCGGTAGGAGGAGGACCTCCATCGGCCAATCCTCTGGATTGCAGCTGCCGGCATGCCCATTGCCGCAGTGGTGGAAGCGGCTCCTATGCGGAAGGAATGGGTAGCAAAGCGAACCCCATGAAGACCCAACTTACCCAGAGCTCTAGACATCACTGTCCAGAATTGGCATTTAGTCAGGGGAGAAAAGTCTGCATGCACGAACAGGGAGACCGATTGTGGGCACCTCATACGGGGACATACAAATGCCTGCCCAAACTTTGGTTAGTCCTTTCAATATGGCAGGGGAAATGGGTACCCTGCAGTCTGCCCTGCTGCCACGTTCTCTGGACCAACCTTCAAGGGCTTTCCAAATATGGAAGTCCCCAGTATTGTCGAAAACTCCCTGTGCCTTAAGCCAAAAGGCAATTGCAGATAATCTAATTTTAATGGATTGCGGGGCTAAACCCTTGTGGTATAGAAAGATGCAGAACTGAAACAGAAGTTCAAAGGGTACAGGGACGCCCTGTTTAAGACCTGACTGCTCCTGAAATTGAAAGAACTCACATAAAGCCCTTGTGTATCCCTTCACCCTTCATCACAGGCGACGCCACCTGCAACCAGGGAAGTGGTCTCCAGACCACAATTTTGGCGGCAACTGAGAAAAACACCAAATTTTTTGAAGAAAAGCTCTGTGGTGGCTAGTAGCTTCCACGTTCTGTCAAATTTGAGTTGGCTTCAGTGCTGGTTTAAGGGCCCTGCAGCTGCAGGGCCCCCTGTCATTGTGGGGGGGCATCATAACTCTCCTCCTGCAAAAACATTAGTAATAGTAATCTGAATACCCTGTACTGTGAATAGGTTAGGTTACATTGACCTGAGATAAAATATGGACCACCCAAAATAAAGCATTGCACGGGGCCACAAAATTCCTTAAACCAACCCTGGTTGGCTTAATGAAAACCTCCTTCCTTCCTTCTCATAGCATGATGTGCAGCTAAATCTTGTGCAACATTATGCAAGCCATTGATTTCATTTTAAGAAGGACATGGACAGGTTGGAGAAGGGCAACAAGGATGATAAGAGGTATGGAGAACAAAATATATGAGGAAAGTTTGAGGGAGTTGGTCATGTTCAGCCTGGTGAAGAGAAGACTGAGGGACAACATGACTGTATGCTTTAAATCTCTAAAGGGGTGTCACAAGGTTCATTTATATGGGCCAGGATATGCTGGCTCCGCACAGGTGTACAGTGCCCACAGATCAGGCTCATTCCTCTCTTGTTACCTGGATTAAATGGGCTGGAGTCCAGACAGGCCTACATCCCACTCTCCGGATCCAGGCAGGAGGCTCTCAGCATGTGAGCAAGGCCCCCTGCATGTGACCAGTCTGGTCACATGTTGCAGGCACTCTTTCTGGATCTAAAAGAGCAATACAACCTGCAGCTACAGTGACAAGCTGGTGTGCCAGAATGGGCTCCTGCAATCATGGCCTACTCAATTTTATTTTTGCTGGAACACATTTAAACAGGTATTTTGCGTGTCAATGTAGGATGTTCCCTCTCTCACCCCTCACCCCAAATAAACACAGACACCATATACATTCAAAGAATATATTGAAACGTGATATTGGAATATAAAAGGATGATATGAGAATATATATGTTGGCAATGAAGGCCACAACTTTTGATAACAGTTGCTTCGGTTGGCACAAGCACATGGGTTTGGATCCAGATATCAAATAACCCACCTGTCTGGTTGATGAGACCATTGTCAGCCCGCCTGCCAACAATCACCAGTCCATGAAGGGAGGAGTTTAGGCAGGCCCCTGCTTTGCCTGCCGAACCCACCTCCTCCCCTTCCCACTACCAGAGATACGTGATCAAGAAATAACTTGGGACGACATGCCCCAAGTTGACATGCCCCAATGTCATTGCCCCCTGGGGCCTCTGTGACCTTGGAAATGACTTTGACCTTGACCCTGAACTTGATGGAGACCCCCCCCCCGTTACCAATAACTTTGGATCAGAACCCATGCCAACCACCCCGTAAAGTTGTGAAAATAATAATAAAATACATGCAGAATAACACATTAAATTCACATGAAAAGAGGATGGGTAGGGTTTGGCTCTCAAGGAGACACTGGCTGGTCCAGTGCTCCAGTTGGGAATAAATACCCAACCGCCAGACTTGAGTGGAAACTTTCTTAAAACGTTTTATCGGGCCCTACCTTGTCTTCCCCATGTCTTCGCCCCATGGGTCATGAGGACTGCCCGGGGTAAAACAGGGAAAAAGCCCTACATCATCAGGAGTGTAGAACTCCAAGAAGGAGGAAAGACAGGGTAAATTTCCAATGTAGACAAGCCCAAAGAGAGGAGGGTGCAGGTTTATTCTTTAATTTTTAAGAGTAATACAGTATGCTGCTCATGCTTTTTTATTAAAAAGTAAAAAGGAGAGCAAAATTTTCTTTTAAAAAAAGAAATAACTCATATTGCTCATGACTCAATGTTGTTTGTTGCTAGCAGGTTGCATTTTTAAAAATCATTATGCTTTTAAAAAAATACTCATAAGGTTCAGATCCTCCAAAATGCCCCTCCAAAAATTGTGTCTTGGAAGCAAGGAGTAAATGTTACTCATGGGTCAAAAATTTAATGACATTGCCACTCATTATATTGTTTTTTAAAAAGCAATTCTGTTACTCTCTTGCTACTCCTAAAAGTGGTGTGTTACAGATAATGCTGTAATTATGTCACATGTTACTTCCAATATTTCAATATACTTCATGAAAGTGAGTCCCAATGATTTCATCAGAAGTGACTACCCAAACAGACAAAACATAAAAACTCTTCATAGTATCATAGTTCTATGACCTGGGTCTATGAACTATGAGTTATTGCTCTATGACAAAAACAACAGAGTCTTCTTGTGGTACCTTTGAGGCCAACAGATTTATTGCATCAGGGGTTTCATTCCGTAAAGCTTATGGGACAATAAATCTGTTGGTCTTTAAGATGCCGTAAGACTCTTGTTATTTTTGCCGCAACACACTAACATGGCTATTCCTCTAGAAATTGTCCAAAGAAAGTAGATCATATGTTTATTTATTAACTAAAACATTTATGTTCCACCCAATATACAAGGATCTCAATGTAAACATTTTAAAAACAATTTAAAACAATAAAGAATAATTTAAACTGATTGAAAGCATATTCAGCAAGGGGAGGAGATTGAACTATTAGGGTGCCACAGCAGAGAAGGCTCTCTTCCATATTCTCCAGTAAGAACAACAATAATAAAATTTCTTATCTACCTCTCCCTATGGATTGAGATAGGGAACAACAAAGTAACATATAAACATAATGTTAGCTAAAAACATATATAAAATTAAAAGAACAAGTAAAACCAAGACTTTTAAAAAACAATCAATACACCATTTAAAATTCACTATTTAAAATCATCTGGATAGGTCTGCCGGGAGAGACTTGTCCTTAATGTTGCTTTAAATTCAGATAGTGTATTCAGCTGTCACATCTCTTCTGGTAGGCTGCTCCACAGTCTAGGGGTGGTTGAAGAAAAAGTTCTCTGGGTGACAGTTGCCAACCTAACCGGAAAAAATGTTCCCCAAAGGACCTTAAGTCTACGGGGCAAATTATACAGGAGCAGGCGATCCCATGGTTAACCTAGAACCAAACTATGTTGGGTTTTAAAGGTAAAAACCAAAACTTTGTAACTTGCCTGGGAACTAATTGGCAGGCAGTGGAGTGATTTTAATATTGGTGTGATATGATCACTCCTGGATGTACTAGCGACTAATCTGACTGCCGTGTTTTGAACCAACTGAAGTTTCTGAACTTGGTACAGATATAGCCCAATGTACAGTGCATTGCAAAAGTTCAGCCTTGAAGTTACCAGTGTCTGCACTACCATCTTTAGCTCCTCCAACTCTAGGAAAGGGCACAGCTGGCGTAACAGCTGAAGCTGGGAGTAAGCACTCCTGGCCATTGCATTCTATCTGAGCTGTCAATTGGATCAATGCACCCAGAAGCACTCGCAGGCTGCAAACACAACTGTTCAGGAGGAGTGTAACCCCATCCAGGACTGGTTAACACACCTCCAAAACCAAGTTAGGACCCTTGACTGTAAGCACCTCTGTCTTGTCTGGGTTCAGTTTCAGTTTGTTTTTCCTCATCCAGTCCATTACCTCCTTCAGACATTCATTCAGAGGAGACATACTGTCCTTAGCTGTGGCTGTTTATGAAGGCATGGAGAAATATATTTGGGTGTCATCAGCATATCGATAGTACACCACCCTATGCCTCCAGATGTGGATGTATTGCTTCCACTAGTGAGACACAGAGGAAGATGCTTCTAGCAGACCTTATGTCATGATGGCTGGCTCTGCCCATCATGGGAGTTCATCTCAACACCCTACATTTTACTACATTGGAAACTTCCACTCCTTATTTGGAAATGGGAAGAGGGTGGGAGAACCTCATTAAATAAACATAATGTCACATCACCTGACTAGATAACCACTCTGATTGGGCACAGGCAGAGCCAATCAGAGATCAACAGAAAGGACTTTTAAAAAGTTCTGATCTTCCATTTGTTCTGAGTCTCTCTGAGTTGAGCACATGGCCTAGCTAGAGATGGACTCTGATCCATGTGGCCTAACTCTGGGCCAGATGGCCTACACAGCCATGGAATAACCAACAAAATAAAAACTGTGATACTGTGATAGCAAAAGGGTTGGGGGGAGCCAATCCTATCCAAAGGCCTCAAAGGATCCAAAAGAACTCTGAAATTCCATCTCCAGAGACTGTAAGTTACTTTGCTTGTAATAGTTAGGGAATGTGTAGTTAGATTGCATTAGATTTATGTTTTTATTTGTAAGTGCTCTGAATGAATGCATATTGTATAAGCCTTGAGTTGAACCTGGGAATGTTTTGTCTTCTCAAGTAACATAGACTCCTAGAATTGAATAAAAGCTTTCTGTTATTTTCTAACCTGCCTCGAATTGCCTGCTTCTGGTCAGCTATCAGAAACTTCTCTAGATTAGAGAGAAGAGTTATTATTGTTCTTTAACCCAGCATGTCTAGTCTCACTGCCTGGATGTGGAAAAGACCATAAAGGAAACTGTAAAGACAGTGAGTGGTGGCAAACATAGAGGAATCCCTTGGGTTTGGGATTGGAAAAAGGACCAACCCTGGACTTCAGGTAGCAGAAACTCTAGGGTGGCTATTACGACACCTTAGTCCACAGGCAAGCATGTATAGGGAGATCTGCTCTTTAAAGTGTCAAGATCTCAAGGCATTTAAATCTTCAAATGGTATCAGTAGCATCTTGAGTTTGGACTAGAAGCATACTGGCACCCAGTGCAATTCCTTTAAAGTTGCTATATAGATTCTGTATAGCATTCTGGTCAACAGTTTAATTGCTGCATTTTGTACTACCTACAGCTTCTGAGTCATCTTCAGGGGCAGACCACATCAAATGCCCTGCAGTAGTCTAAACAGGCAGTTACCAATATATAGAGTGTATCTGCACTGTAGAAATAATGCAGTTTGACATCGGTTTAATTGCCATTGCTCCATCCTACAGAATCCTGAGACTTGTAGTTTTTTGAGGCACCAGCACTCTAGCAGAGAAAGCTATAGACCTTGTAAAATGACAAATCCCAGAATTCCATAGGATGGAGCTACAGCACTTAAAGTGCTGTAAAACTGCATTATTTCTACAGTGTAGATGCACCCATAGACTACTGTGGCTAAGTTATCTCTCTCCAGGAAAGGTAGAAGTTGGTTTGAGTAGTTGAGGGTGATCCCATGCACTCTGAGCTATGGAGTACATCTGGGCCTCCAATGATAAAGATGGATATAAAGGTAGTTGCAAGCTACACACTAAGAGGGAGTATACTCCCAACCAATTGTCCTCTTCTTGGACCAGCAATCTATAGTCTTCATTTTATCAGGATTCAGCTTCAGTTTATTAGCCCTCAAGGCTAATACATTCAGGCACTGATCCAATACCTGCAGAGTCCTAGCTCTGATGACAAGGAGAAGTAGAGTTGAGTGTCATCATCTTACCCAAAACGCCAAATGAGACCTTTTATGAACCACTTAGAGCTCTAAGATCATCTGCAGAAGCCCTTCTTTCTGCCCCAACACCTTCTCAAGCTTGTTTGTGGGAAACAAGGGAGAAGACTTTCTCAATGGTTGCTCCCAAACTTTGGAAATCCCTCCCTAGAGAGGCCAGGATGGCTCCATCCTGTCTCTCCTTCTCTTGGCAGGCCAAAACATTTTTGTGCCATCAGGCTTTTACTAGGATTGGGCTCTTCCTGCTGTGATGTGCTGTTTTAAAGGTTTGTATACAGGACTTTAACAGACAAGCCTCTTTACTTGTACTTTTGCTGGCATATTTTGTGACATTTTTATGCCAGCAAAAGACCCCCCCCCCACCAGACCTTACCTTCATTCCCAGCAGCCCCAGCATTGAGGAAGGGTGAATGGAGCTCCGTTCACTTCCGCACTCATGATCTCGACGAGTCTTGTAAGAAGAAATTTAAATTTAAAAAATAAAGAAAAAGAAACACACAAAACGTTCACACAAGCACAAAAACACACTAAAAAAATTACAAGTAAACCAGAGAGGGGGAAAGAAGAAGAAGAAGAAGAAGAAGAAGAAGAAGAGTGTCTCCTTACTGGCTGTCCTGATCTCACCTAAAGTGTTCGCCATAATCACAAAAAGTCAACATGGGTTTCAGAGAAACAAGTCATGCCAGACTAATCTGATCTCTTTTTTTGATAAAATTACCAGCTTGATAGATGAAGGGAACGCTGTGGATGTCGCATACCTTGATTTCAGTAAGGCCTTTGACAAGGTTCCCTATGACATTCTTGCAAACAAGCTTGTAAAATGTGGGCTAGACAAGTTAACTGTTCAATGGATTTGTAACTGGTTGACCGGCCGGACCCAAAGGGTGCTCAGCAGTGGCTCCTCTTCGTCTTGGAAAGATGTGACCAGTGGGGTGCCACAGGGTTCTGTCCTGGGCCCAGTGCTATTCAACATCTTTATCAATGACTTGGATGACAGAATTAGGGACATACGTATCAAATTTGCAGATGACACCAAATTAGGAGGACTAGCTAATACCCTAGAGGACAGGATCAAAATTCAAAATGACATGGATAGACTGGAGAGCTAGGCCAAAGCTAACAAAATGAAATTCAATATGGAGAAATGTAAGGTACTGCACTTAGGGCAGAAAAATGAAATGCATAGATATAGGATGGGGGAGACCTGGCTGAACAAGAGTACATGTGAAAGGGATCTAGGAGTCCTAGTAGACCACAAGTTGAACATGAGTCAACAGTGTGATGTGGCAGCTAAAAAGGCCAATGGGATTTTGGCCTGCTTCAATAGAAGTATAGTGTCTAGATCAAGGGGAGTAATAGTGCCGCTCTATTCTGCCTTGGTCAGACCTCACCTAGAATACTGTGTCCAGTTCTGGGCACCACAATTAAAAAAGGATATTGACAAATTGGAGCGTGTCCAGAGAAGGGCGACTAAAATGGTGAAAGGTCTGGAAACGATGCCTTATGAGGAGAGACTTAGGGAGCTGGGTATGTTTAGCCTGGAAAAAGATAGTTAAGAGGCGATATGATAGCTCTGTTAAGTATTTGAAGGGCTGTCACGTTGAGGATGGAGCAGGCTTGTTTTCTGCTGCTCCAGAGACTGAACACGGAGCAATGGATGCAAGCTCCAGGAACAGAGATTCCACCTTAACATGAGGAGGAACTTTTGACAGTCAGAGCTGTTCGGCAGTGGAACACACTCCCTCGGAGCGTGGTGGGGTCTCCTTCCTTGGAGGTCTTTAAACAGAGGCTGGATGGCCATCTGTCGGGGATGCTTTGATCGTAATTTCCTGCGTGGCAGGGGGTTGGACTGGATGGCCCTCATGGTCTCTTCCAACTCTGCAATTCTATGATTCTATGATTAATCATGCTGCATTCATGTGAGCACAATGGTGTAAAGTTTCCAATGCCAGCAGTGCCAGCAAAAAAGTGGAATGGGAGATTCATTGATGGCTTGGTTGTCAATAAAAAGTATGCCTTATTCCCTACACATGATCGCGAAAGGACAGCATCATCTGATATGCACACCCTTTTGCATTAATTAGGCATTGTTATGATGCCATATTTGCTTGGTCTAATAAAGTCCATAGTCTTTTAATGAATTTTAATATTTTTTAATGTTTAATATTTTATAAATTGTTTAAAATTTTTTAAAACTCTCATATTAATACTTTTATTAATCCTGTTGAATTCCTTTAAATTTGTACTGTTTTAAATATGCTGTTAGCTGCCTTGAGTCCCATTATTGGGAGATAGGAGGAATATAAATGAGTAAAACATATAACCAATATGATAATAGCGGCTTCATATATTTTCTCTCTGCCTTGCTTTTTGGAATATTCAGAATATAGGCTTATAGCTTAAGTTATACAGGCTTATAACATGTCCTGAACTAGAAGGTGCCAAATATAAAATGATTTAATAGTATAAGAGGTGAAAATGTAGATGAAAAGGATTTTTTTTTTGTTCTGCTAGTATTCTCAATGCACTATATTCACAGAAACCAACAGCAGAAGAGCATAGGGCAATTTAGTATGATTTCTAGGTCTAAACACCTAAAATAAAATAAAATAAAATAACATTTCAAAACTTAGAAGATCTTCCCAGTGCCCATTATATTCTATAAATACTCTTGGGAACTTGCATTACTATTAAGCTATTAGCATTATTTGAAAGTTGTTTCTGCTTTACACCCTAAAATCCTATGGTTTCCAAATGAGGCATACTTTCCTATGGAAAATTGTGCAGCAGCAAGGGTTGGCAAAGTTCACCTTGAGCCACGTTAGATCAGTATTTTTGTGAATCGCAATTGGCTCATGAGAATGAATACTTCTGAAAAATGGATTTTCAGCTACCATAAAGAACATCTTGCATGCTTTGCCCTCAATGTTCTTTTCCTTTGCTTTTTAAGTCAAAAATAGTGACTGCTGTCTTCCTTTAATTTCATTTGATTACAAAATTATTATTTTTTTGTGGGAGGAAGAGGGATATTCCATTTTTTTGAAACCTTGTTTTGTGATTATTCCTTTTGCCTGCTGCAGGTTGCACATCATTTCCCCTTGTAAATTCTGCTTGATCTGCTAAAGGGATGAAGTAGATGGACAATCCTAGGCAAATCAGGAGCATGAAGTGAACAAGATGATGTAATCATGATGTCTAGCTAACTACATTTGGCTGAATGTTAATATAAGTACAGGTGGCAGCCAATGTCAATTCAAAGTGTGAGGAATACTTCCTGAGTCAGTGAAAGTGAGGTGATGATTATTATGCATTTCAGTTCTGCTAAAATTGTATGAAAAAGCAGCGTATGCTTTTGGATTAGCAACTTCTCTGTTTCCCCCTCCTTTCATGTATAAGTTTTCCAGGCAATATAAAAGCAAAAGAATTTAAACTATTAACATACATAAATGAAACATGAAAATACAGACTGAAACAATAAAGCCAGCAGCACACTAAAAACAGGGCATAATCAAAGTAAAACCACACACAGAGAATCTCTGGCTTTTCTTCGCAAACGAAGATTCAGGAAGGACTCATCCCGTGCTTTCTGCAAGCGCGCTGATGACTAAAAATGCCAATCTGAGATAAACAAGTCCGGTTGCAGAAAGCACAGCAGAAGGTCTCCTTGGGTGATGTTTTTGGGTTGTGATTCTTTCTGCGTTGTCGTTTCTCTTCAAGACTTGTTTGGCGTGAGTTCTCAAATAAGGCTGTAGCATTGTGGATAGTGTGTCTCCATGCCTCCCAATGTGAGGCCAGGGCAGACCACTGTTGGTGATCAATTTGGTCGAGCCTGAGATGTTGTTTTAGGGAGTCTTTGGAGATTTTCAGACAGGCAAAAATCGCCCCTTGCCGCGCGAGCAGCCTCCCGAAACTGCTGCGCGGCAAGGGTCTTTTTCGGACGACGCTGTGCCTCTAGCGAAGCCGTCCGTGTCACTTCCGTGAAGCTTGGGACGGCTCCGCGCCATATTTCAATCACGGGCAGCTTCCGTGCTTGAAATATGGCGCGGAGCCGTCCGAAGCTTCACGGAAGTGACACGGACGGCTTCGCTAGAGGCACAGCGTCGTCCGAAAAAGACCCTTGCCGCGCAGCAGTTTCGGGAGGCTGCTCGCGCGGCAAGGGGCGATTTTTGCCTGTCTGAAAATCTCCTTTGTATCGCTTTTTTGGAGCACCGTTCTTATGCTGACCCGTGGCGAGTTCACCGTAGAGTAGTATTTTTGGGAGGCAATGGTCCTCCATCCTAGAAACGTGCCCTGCCCAGCGCAGCTGTGTTCTCAATATCATGGCCTCAATGCTGGTGATTCCTGCTCGCTCAAGGAGAGCAATATTCGTCACATAGTCAGTCCAGTGTATATTTAGGATTGTGCGTAGACAGCGCTGATGAAAGCATTCGAGGAGTCGTAAGTGGTGGCAATAGGCGACCCATGTTTCAGATCCATAAAGGAGGATAGACAGTACAATGGCTCTATACACACTGATTTTTGTGCTTTGCCTCAGGTGTTTATTGCTCCAGACTCTTTTGTGAAATCTGCCAAATGCAGTATATGCCTTTGCTAATCTGTGATCGATCTCTTTGTCAATCTGCCACAGACCTTTTCTACTCACAGTGTCGAAGGCTTTGGTGAGGTCGACAAATGTTACATAGAGACCCTTGTTCTGCTCCCTACATTTTTCTTGCAGTTGTCTAAGGGCAAATACCATGTCTGCAGTACTCCTATTGGCTCTGAAGCCACATTGGCTTTCAGGGAGAAGTTCTTCTGCAACAGCAGGAACTAATCTGTTCAGGAGTATCCTTGCAAGGATTTTTCCAGCAATAGAGAGCAGTGTTATGCCTCGATAGTTTGAGCAATCGGATTTTGCTCCTTTTTTCTTGGACAGGGTGATGATGACTGCATCTTGGAGGTCTGATGGCAGTTCCCCTTTTCCCCAGCAATTCACAAGGAATTCGTGGAATTTTTCATGGAGTGCATGACCTCTGTGTTTCCAAACTTCAGGTGGGATTCCATCAATCCTAGCTGCCTTGCCATTTTTCATCTGCTGTATGGCCTTAAGGGTCCCTTCCAAAGTGGGAGCTATGTCCAATTCATTTTTCATCGGTTTTTGTATCATATGTTGGATAGCTGAGCCTTGGACTACTTGGTTGGTGCTAAAGAGACTTTGAAAATATTCAGCCCATCGATTCAGGATGGAGGCTTTATCAGTAATTAATGTTTGACCATCTGTACTGTATAAGGAACTTTGGACCTGATAAGTAAGTGAGATTACTAAACCACAGAGAATAATGTAAGTGTATACAGTGGACCCTTGGTATCCATTGGGGTTTGGTTCCAAGACTCTCCAAGAATACCAAAATCCATATATTCTCAAGTCCCATTATATACAATGGCACAGTAAAATGGTGTCCCTTATATAAAATGGCAAAATCAAAGTTTGCTTCTTTTTAAATTTTTAAAAAATGTTTTTAATCTGTGGATGGTAGAATCCATGGATACCAAATCTGTGGATACAGAGGGCCAACTGTAATAGATCACACCCTGTCAGCCTCAGAGGAAGACAAAAGCAAACCCTCTCTGAACAAATGTTGCCAAGAAAACCCCATGATGGGTTGGCCTTAGAGTCACCATATGTCAGTAACAACTTGAAGGTACACGACAAGAGCAGATGTGTAAGAATAGTACTAAAAGATGTTTAGGTTGGAGAAGAACGTGTGAAAAAAGTGCTCTTCACTTGGCACTACTATGTTAGTAATGTGGACACCCGGTAAGCCTCTTTTGGGAGGATATTCTGTAACCAGAGTGGCACTGACAGTCATAGAATCATAGAGCTGGAAGAGACCACAAGGGCAATCCAGTCCAACACCCCCCCCCCCGCCATACAGGAATAAACAATCAAAGCGTTCCCAGCTGATAGCCATCCAGCCTCTGCTTAAAAACCTCCAAAGGAGGAGACTCCACCACACTCCAAGGCAGTGCATTCCACTTCCAAACAGCTCTTACAGTCAGGAAGTTCTTCCTAATGTTTAGATGGAATCTCTTTTCCTATAGTATGAGTCCGTTGCTCTGTGTCCTAGTCTCTGGAGCAGCAGAAAACAAGCTTGCTCCATCCTCAATATGACTTCCCTTCAAATATTTAAGCATGGCTGTCATGATCCTCTCCTAACCTTCTCTTCCCCAGGCTAAACATACCAAGCTCTTTAAAATGCTCCTCACAGGGAAAGGCTTCCAGGCCTCCTACCATTTTGGTTGCCCTCCTCTGGGCATGTTCTAGCTTGTCCATATCCTTCTGGAATGGCGGTGCCTAGAACTGGACACAGTATTCCAGGTGAGGTCTAACTAAAGAAGAATAGAGTGACACTATTACTTTCCTTGATCTAGACACTATACTCCTATTGATGCAGCCTAGAATCGGATCAGCTTTTTTAGCTGCCGCATCACACTGTTGAGTCATGTTCAGTTTGTGGTCCACTAAGACCATGACCAGTTTAACCTGTCTGCCAAATCAGCATTGGCGGGGGGGGGCAAAGTCAAGAGAGGGCCCCGGTGCTGGCCTCCTTAATCTGACGAAGGGGACAGCCAGGAGACAGCAGGGAGGAGCTGCTTTGCAGCCCCCTCCAACCCTCCTCCTCCAAAACCTCCTGCTGGTTTTTTTTTAATAAAAAAATAAGAAAACCAGTATGTCCGAAAGAGAAAGAGGAAGAAGCAGCAGCCCTCCTGGCAGAAGCTGGAGGGAGTTTGCTGCTGCAAAGTGCAAACCAGCCAGACACCTCAGAGTGTGTGTGTGTGTGTGTGTGTGTGAGAGAGAGAGAGAGAGAGAGAGGGAATTTGAGGGTTGTCTTCCTCAGAAACAGCTTCTTCCTTCCTTCCTTCCTTCCTTCCTTCCTTCCTTCCTTCCTTCCTTCCACATAGATCCCCTCCAGCCCATCTTTCCAGCTGCTTTTAACCTGTCTTGGTTACTCTTCCCTCCCTTTCCCCCTTGGTCTCCTTCAGCTTCCTCCCCTTGCTGCCAACTGAATTCAGCCTGCAAAAGAAATTTGTGTGTGTTTGCCCATGTGCCTTCAAGTCATTTCTGACTAAGGTGAACCTACCATGGGGTTTTCTAGGCAAGGTTTGTTCAAAGGGGGTGTGCCTTTGCCTTCCTTTGAGGCTGAGAGAGTGTGACTTACCCAAGGTCACCCAGTGGGCATTCATGGTTGAGTAAAGATTCAAACCCTGGTCTCCATAGTCATAGTGCAATGCTGAAACTTCTACAGTCATCCCTTCACATTTGCGGGGGTTAGGGGCAGACAACCCCCGCAAATGTGAAAAAACCGCGAATAAGATATGAGCCTGCAGGCCAGCTGCTTCCCACCCCTCCTTCCCAAGGCACCAAAAGGCTTCTTCAGAAGCCCTTCGGAGCCTTGGGAAGGGAGTGGGGCGGCGAGGCAACACGCCAGCTGCTTCCCACCCCTCCTTCCCAAGGCAGCAACGGTCTAAGCCCTTTGCTGCCTTGGGAAGGGAGGGAGTGTTGAGCAGCGGGGGGGGGGGAGGCAGCCTTCCGTGAATAATCAAAACTGCGAATGTGAAAGTCGCGAATGCGGAGGGGCAACTGTACAACACTTTAGCTCTTTTAACAGAAGAATATAAAGAATTTAATTTAAAATTGGAATTATATTATTGGGAAAAATGGTTTTATTGTTGTCACTAAGCACACCAGTATCCCATTAGTGTTATGTGAGAGGCACTGGCCTAGAGCAGTGGTTCTTAACCTTTTCTTTACCAGGGACCCCCTTTAAATATCTTTTGTTGCCCCAAGACTTAACTCAAGATTTAAAACCCTAATAATAATAGCTAATAATAATAGCTAACAACAACAAGAATATAATTACATCATCCATTAAACTTTCCCTCAGAGGTACTCTTGCTTCTTCCTGCCAGTTTGTGGCTGGAGTGGATTGAATGGCAATGTGCAGGCCAAGCCAGCCAGCTTTTGCCTTGGTTCCTATCACATGGCTACTCCACTACAGGGAGGAGGTGGGCCAAGCAGCCTTCAAGCCTTTGTGGACCCCCTGTGAGGACATTGCGGACCCCAAGTTAAGAACCTCTGGGCTAGAGAGTGCTGGAAAAGGAACAATGCAACCAGAGCTTGAGAAGGGTGCTGGCAGGGGGATTCTGGGAGGTGTAATCCAAGAGTAACTTTCCCAGGCTCTGAATGCAGCCTAGAATCATAGAATCATAGGGCTGGAAAGGACCCCAACAGCCATCCCATCCGATTGGCTTCTGCCCTGCAGGAACACACAATCCAAGCATTCCTGACAGATGGCCATCCAACCTATGTTTAAAAAAAAACCCAAAGAAGGACACTCCACCACACTCCAAGGCAGTAGCGGATTCCACTGTTGAACAGCTCTTACTATCAGGAAGTTCTTCCGAATGTTTAGGTGGAATCCCTTTTCCTGTAGCTTGAGTCCATTGCTCTGTGTCCTAGTCTGTAGCAGCAGAAAACAAGCTTGCTCCTTCCTCAGTATGACATCCCTTCAAATATTTAAACATGGCTATCATGTCCCCTCTCAATCTTCTCTTCTCCAGGCTAAGCGTACCCAGTTGCCTAAGCTGTTCTTCATAGGGCATAATGGCTTCCAGATCTCCCACCATCCTTCTCAGTATCTTTCTTGAATTGTTGTGCCCAGAACTGGAAACAGTATTCCAGGTGAGGTCTGACCAAAGCAGAATGGAGTGATAGTATTACATCCCTTGATCTAGACACTACTCCTATTAATGAAGCCTAGAATCACATTGGCATTTTTTGCTGCTGCATCACACTGCTAACTCATGTTCAGCTTGTAGTCCACTCTTTCTTTTCTTTGAGGAAATCTATACCATTATGTTAATTGCTAATAAACAAAAAATATTATGTTAGTGCCTATAATATAGTTTTTTAACTAAATTATTGGTGGCAAATTATGTAATACTGTAGGCCCCTCTTATCCACTGGGGATTGGTTCGGGGGGGCATGGATTCTGAAAACCATGAATAATAGTGAACGCCATTAAAAATAATGGTACTTCTGGTTTAAAATACCACAGAGTTGCTTTGGAGGGCCTAGAAAACGGCTAGGGAGGACATTTTCTAGGAAGACTCTATGGTAGGTGTGCTGTTTTGTGTCCCATGGATAATGAATCCATGGATACGGGGGTCCTACTGTAATCTGAACATCCTGTACAGTGAATAGGTTAGGTTACATTGACCTGAGATAAACATATGGGGCCCCCAAAATAAAGCATTGCAGGGGGCCCCAAAATTCCTTAAACCGGCCCTGACTAAGATTCCTAGATTCGTTTCACATGTACTGTCATCAAGTTAGGTTTTACCCATCCTATATCTGTGCTTTTCATTTTTACTTCCCAAGGGTAGTATCCTACAATTCTCCCTGTTAAAATTCATTTTCTTTGTTTTGTCCCAGCTTTCTAATCTGTTCACATCATTTTGGATTTTTATCCTGTCCTCTGGGGTATTAGCTATCCAACCTAATTTCGTGTTATCTGCAAACTTGATAAGCATGCCCTCTATTCCCTCATCCAAGTCATTGATAAAGGTGTTGAATAGCACTGGGCCCAGGACAGAACCCTGTGGCACCCCACTGGTCACTTCTCTCCAGGACGAAGAGGAGCCATTTGTGACTACCCTTTGGGTTCAGCCCATCAACCAATTACAAATCAACCTAACAGTTGTATTGTCTATCCCATAGGTTACTAACATTTTTGCAAGAATATAATGGGGGACCTTGTCAAAAGCCTTACTGAAATCAAGATACACTACACCCATAGCAGTTCCTTCATCTATCAAGTTTGTAACTCTATCAAAAGAAGAGATGAGATTAGTCTGGAATGACATGTTTTTGAAAAATCCATGTTGACTTTTAGTGATCATGGCATTCCTTTCTAAGTGCTTACAGACTGTCTGTTTAATGATCTGCTCTAGAATCTTTCCTAGTATTGATGTCAGGCTGACTGGGTGATAATTATTTGGGTCTCCTTCCCCCCTCTTTTAAAAGATGGGGACATTTGCCCTCCTCCAGTCTGCTGGGAACTCTCCTGTTCTCCAGGATTTCTCAAAGATTATTGCCAGTGGTTCTGAGATTACTTCTGCCAATTCTTTCAGTACCCTTGGATGTAGTTCATCTGGCCCTGGAGACTTGAACTCCTTTATACTGACCAGGTATTCCTGAACTACCTCTTTACCTATCCTGTGCTGCATTTTCCCTACTGCATCATCTGCTCCATTTTCTCCAGGTCGAGCACTGTTCTCCTTATGGGAGAAGTCCGAGGCAAGGAAGGTATTGCTTTTTCTCTGCCCTCTGTTAGCATTTCACCACCTTCTCCCCGCAGCAGTCCTACCACTTCTTTGTTCTTTTGCTATGGACGTATAAAAAAGAGCCCTTTTTATTGTTTTTAACCTCTCTAGCAAGCCTGAGTGCCATCTGTGCTTTTGCTTTTCTGATTTCCCCCCTACACGAGCTGGCTATTTGTTTGAATTCTTCTTTGGCGATTTCTCCCTTTTCCCATTTCTTGTACATGTTCCTTTTAAGTCTTAGCTCAGTTGAAAGTTCTTTAGGCATCCATACTGGTTTCTTTAGATACCTGCCATTTTTCCTCCTTACTGGAACGGTTTGAAGTTTTTCCTTCAATATCTCACTTTTTAGAAACTCCCATCCATCATGTACTCCCTTCTCTTTTAGTATTCCTGACCATGGGATAATCCCCAGTAATTCCATAAGTTTTCTGAAATCAGCTTTATAAAAGTCTAGAATGCATGTCTGACTATGCTTGGCTTCCCCTTTCCTCTGTATAACAAACTCCAGGAGAACATGATCACTCCCCCTTAAGGATCCTGCGACTTCCACCACATTAACCAGATCATCTCTGTTGGTTAGGATCAGACCTAAAATAGCTATTGCCCTTGTTGCCTCGTCCACCTTCTGGACTATGAAATTGTCTGCAAGGCAAGTGAGGAATTTGTCGGACCTTAATTTTTTGGCAGAGCTGGACTTCTAACAAATATCCGAATAGTTAAAATCCCCCATTATTAGTACATCTTTCCTGTCTGAATGTATGGTAATCTCTTCTAGGAAGTTGTCATCCAAGTCCTCGGATTGGCATGGAGGTCTGTAGTAGATCCCCATAACACCATCCCTGCTGTTTTTCTCCCCCTTGATTTTTATCCAGATGCTCTCAACCTGGCTCCCAGGATTTAAGTCATGGATCTGTCCACAGGTGTACACATACTTAACGTATAATACTATTCCACCCACCCTTCCTGTTTGGTCTATTTCTATGAAGTAGGTTATACCCCTCTGTTACTACATTCCAATCATGAGACTCATCCCACCAGGTTTCAGTGATGCCTATTAAATCATATTTGTTTTGCTGTGCTAAGAGTTCAAGTTGATTGTGTTTATTTCCCATGCTCTGTGCATTAGCATAGAGACATCTAAGACCATGGGTCATCCCCCCTATCTGCCTTTTAAAGATTTTATTCCTCCCACTATTGGGCTCTTGTACTATTTGCCTTGTTCTCTGTATAACATTTGGGCTATTATCTCCAGCACCTAGTGAACTCCTATCCTCATGAATACTGTCTCCCTCCCTGATACAACTCAGTTTAAAGCCCTCCTAATCAGATCTTTCAGACTCTTAGCAAAAACATTCCTGCCAACTGCTGTGAGGTGCAGCCCATCCCTTGCCAGAAGTCCACCTCCCTAAAACTGCACCCCGTGGTACAGGAAGCCAAACTGTTCTCAGTGGCACATCTGCATAGCCAGTTGTTCACCTCCACTATCTTTCTCTCCTTTTCTGGGCCATGCCCTTTCACTGGAAGGACAGATGAAATTGCTACCTGTGCATCCAAGTCCTTCAGCTTCCTACCCAGAGCCTCATAATCCCTTTTGATATTCTGAAGGCTATGCCTTGCAGTATCATTGGTTCCCACATGGACCAAAAAGAAGGGATAACGGTCAGTTGGCTTCATGAGTCTCGTCAGCTTCTCTGTTACATCATGGATTTTTGCACCTAGGAGATAGCACACCTCTCGAGACACCTTATCAGGCCTACAAACTACTGATTCTGTACCCCTCAGCAAAGAGTCTCCTACTACCACCACACGCCTCCTCCAAGGATTGGCAGAGGCCACTCTGTGTACTGAACCATCCAAGGTCTCATGCACATTCTCTGGCTCTGCTGCTCTCCTTCCCCTTCCTTGTTATCACTCACAAGGGAGACAGCTTCAAACTGCTTCTGTAGTGCCAAACTCATAGAATGTCCCCTGCTCCTTCTCCTTCTATGAGTCACATTCTTCCAAACACCAACCTCCTGTGTATCAGAAGTACCCTCCTCCACAGGGACATCCCCTGCATGTTCCTGAACCAGGACTTTCTGCTCTACTTTGTCTAAGAAAACTTCCTACTCCCTAATATGCTGTATAGTGGCAAATCAGGCCGCAAGGTGCTGGATCTTCTCTTCCAGCAACACAACCAACTTGCATTTGCTGCAGGTGTAGCTCTGCACATCCACAGGCAAGAAGACAAACATCCCACAGCTGTTGCAGGTGACTGAAGCAGTTTCCTCACTGTCCATATTGAATACTCTGAAGTAGGCATTAGAACAGAAATCTGTACCTCTCCCTCAAACTCCCCTGCTAAACACCCATGCCAAACACCTCTGTTGGCCTCTCTCCTGTTTGCCTTGCTCCTGTATGCCGAACTCCAGAGACTGAAGCTGCAGCTAGAGAGAGTGAGCTACTGGCTGCAAGCTCCTCCCTCTGCCTCTCACCCACTTCCTCTCTGCAGTCTCTGACTCAGTTCCTCTCAACACAAGCAGGTCACCAGACAAATGCTAATGAGTCCCTCCAGGCCAACCTACACTCAGCCCACATAAACAGCCTTGACCCAAGCAAGCACACTAGTGTTAGCCCAACAAACTCTCTGGGGCTGAAGAAGTTTAATTCAACAGCCATAAGCTTACCTTATGCTATCTCTTCCACCACACCTATGCCAAACACCCTTGTTGTTGCCCTCTCTCTTGTTCGCCTCACTCCTGTATGTCGAACTCCAGAGACTTAAGCTGCAGCTATAGACTAGAGTCTCTTGTCTCTAGTAGCCATGTGCTATATCTAGGGATGGAACGACTATTCAAAAATATTCCACAAATGATCAAAAATCATGTTTTTCATGTATCAAGACACATTGACGAGAAGAATCCTGGACTGTCAAGAATCCTGAGAAGAAAATACAGCAATTGGGGATATTCCATGCAAAATTTGCCCATGGTTGATTTACATTGAAAACAGCTTTTTCAGTGCATAAAATAATGGCCTGAATTCTGTTGCTAGTCCTACCTAAAGTACACCCATTAATCAATGTGTTGACTTAGCATTCAATAGTTCATTGAATGGGTCTTCTGTAGCTGAGACTAACCAACATGATTCCAGCTAAAATTTCCACACAGAAATATCATAGTGGATTTTTAACTACAGTATATGTTTTTTAATTTGTTGTAAGCTGCTTTGAGTCCTGAATTGGGAGAAAGAATAGAAATCTCTTCCTCTTCATCCATTACCACCCCCACCAATAAAGCTGCTTTCAGAGCACAAAAGCCTGGTTTGTGTGTGTGTGTGTGCAGAATAACATGTGAATTTTGTGCAAAGAAGTCCCAAATTGTGAATAGGCTTTGAAAACTTTTATTTTAAGTCTTTGTTGTAGCAGGGAGAAAATTGACAAAATTACTTGTTGCTTCCTTCTAGAAGAAACCTATTGAACAGTTATATCCCTAGCTGCATCACTTTTGGTGGGGCCACTTAAAGAAAGGCTTTAGTCAGATGATAAATGTATGCTCTGCTAGAAGGTGATTCTACATGTAAACTTGGCCCAGCTCATTTAGCACTATGAATTCAGCCTGGACACTACCAGCACAGATGACAATTTTTTTTGAGTAATATGATCATGTTGATCAGCCTCTGTTAAAAATGTTGTTACCCTGTTTTGAATCAGTCAAAATTCCAGGACCACTTTTCCAGATTCTCAAAATACTAGCAACACTCATTTGTGTTTCTCTCTGCATTATATCTCTGTTTTTTGAATTAAATCACTGGACATTTTTGTATCAGGATACAGTTGTCCCTTCATATTCACTGGGGTTTGGTTCCAGGAGCCCCTGTGGATACCAAAATCTGTGAATACTCAAATCCCATTATATGCAATGGCATAGCAAAGTGGTGTCCCTTATATAAGTTGGCAAAATCAAGGTTTGCTTTTTGGATTATTATTTTTTAAAGAATATTTTCACGCTGGGAATACTTAAATCAGTGGATACCAAATCCGTGAATATGGAGGGACAACTGTACATTTTTTTTTAATTTTATTAAAATATAACACAGGCTTGGGATAGTTACCTTTTGGAATGACAATACCTAGAGTCAACCAGCCAGTATTCTGTGGTCTTGAAAAATCACTTTCCCAAACTAGAATCTAGAATATAGATATGAAAGGGCAGCTTCATTATCCATGATATTTTCATTTATCTTCTTTTAAAAACTGTATTCTATAACACTGCTGGAAATGTCCAAATGTTTTTGGTTGTGTTTATATGTTGTATCAGCTTTCATGATATCAAACCACCATAGTTTCTTTTCATTAAGAAAAAAAAATAACAGCCACACTCAAATTATACAGCAAACAGAAATTACTCTGTGTGTATTTGGAAGCAGGATTATGTCCTCTACTTGTCCATTTTCTTTCTTGAAGTTATGCCATCTAGCCAGATTCAGCCACATCTTCGGAGGCAAAGGAGTGAACCTGAGTAGCTGGAACTCAGAAGATTAAAGATCAAAGTGGTCTTCTCTTTTGTTGGCAACAAGAAGCTCATAGCTTCCATAGAACTGTAAAAGGTGATGGTGAATTTATCAACAGAAAACACAGTACATTTTGTTCAATGTAGATACTGAGTTCAATCAGGAATAATTAATGTATGATGTATTATGCAACATTTTTGGACAAGAGTCTGGAAATATTTATTTTGAAGCAAACTATTATCGGGAGTATAATATGTTAAAAATGCTCGATTTCATGGTATTTTTATTTGTGTTATGGAAAAAGCAGCCCAGGTCATTCATTTTTTTAAAAAAACCCAAAAGACAAAACGGAGGGTAATTACACAATGAAGAATAGCATATGTTGGTCTACTTCTACTAGAGATCCAAAATAAAGTAGAGTTAGGACATATGATTTTAATCAGTGGATTCTCATCTTCTTGATTAGTGAAATATGTGGGAGTGTTATAAATAATACTTCATGTTGTTTTAGCTGTTCTGTTTTAGCTTATATTGTAAGCCTCTTTGAGTCCCATTTGGGAGAAAATGGGATATAAATCAAATAAATAAAAATTAAAACAAACATGTTAGCAGCATTATTTGTGGCTCCCCCCCCCAGCAAATGATGTGTGGCATTAATGTTTTGAAGGAAGGCCCTTTCTTAAATTTTTTGCCTTCTTTCCCAAATGTACCCCTGAATTCACTAAGGCAGTTAGGAATGAATAACCTAGAGTTATGTACTCATGACCGGTTTGCATTCACAATCCCTACATATACATTAGTTAGGGAATATGTAGGGACCATGAAATCCCCACTTACCAGGCAACAACAGCTGCAAGTGACATGGGTCTGTTCCTCTATCAATAGAGAAGTGTCTGACTAATGTTCTCAGCACCTCCCATGAGCAATCTCTGGCACGAGGCGGAATTGCTCCTGACTGTTACACTGGAAATTGCTCACAGGAGGGAACAGGAATGTCAGTCACCTGTTTCCTGATTGAAAGGGAAATATATCTCTGTTGCTCATGGTGGCTGCTGCCCAGTAAGCAGGGATGGGGGAAGGCTAGTTTGGGAGGCACTACTTAGGTACAAAACTAAAGTGGTTATATAGCTAAAGTCATCAGCACGCTTGCAGAAAGTGTGAAATGAGTCCTTCCTGAAACTTCGTTTGCGAAGAAAAGCCAGAGACAGTAGGTGATTCAGAACTGTGGCCATGAAAAACTGTTTCCAAAAAACAATGGAGAAAAATCCAGCAACATGAACATTTCTTAAATAGGAGAGGTGAATAAAGAATTAGATCTGGATTTTAATTGGTCACAGGAAAAGTTCAAGGCAATCTGTCTTGAAAAATGCTGCACATGCCATAATTCTCAGCTTATTTACTAGAAAAACATTTCACTGAAGTCAGGGGTAGTTGCTTCTAAACCTATGTGTTAAAGCTCAGGACATAAATAGAATTGTTGCCAATTAAACTAAACAGCATTTATGAAATCCAGTGGAGTCCAGGATTCGTGGACAGTTCTCCATCTGACATAGGATAGAGGAGAGGTTATGTTTATTTGCACATGTGAGAATACAGTGAGCTTCTTGCTGGTTAAAAAAAATTTAAAAAGAAGCAATGCATTAATTAGATACACAATTTGAACAAACCCCCCCCCCAATAGAGAATGCTATTTTTGTGTGTGATGATCAATGTGTGTTCTTGAACACCCAAACATGTCTAGGTGGCAAGCATATGATATTAGGGCTGCTAATTGGATTTGCCAATTGTTGACTTTGCTATGCCTGTCTGTCCCTTGAAATCTTCAAAGAAGCAAGAGAGTGAGCAACAGTAGTGCACCAATCTTCCACACCCCCTCCTTCATGCAAGGGCCTATCCAACCTACTGTAGCATTTCTTAGAATGTCCCGCTGCAAAATTTTGGTGGAAGTATAGCAGTGGGGTTGCCATCAAAGTTGAGCACTGCTAGGCATCTGTGAAGGCCCACAAGAAGGGTTTACACATATATTCTTTTCCTTAACAAGTTCTCTATTTGAAGGATTCTCTGGTGCAGGTTCAGTTTAACAATAAAGAACCATAATGGGCTTTGAAGTTACCTATCAAGAAATATCACCTGGACAGCAGATGCAACAGGTACACAAGTCATCTGATTACACCATGATGTTGCATCTTTGTTTAAATTATAGTGACTAGTTCTAGATTGGCAAGTATACAAATAGATCAGCACATGCAAATTAGATGTAAACCCATTTCTGCTTTTTGTCCTCTTTTTTGTGTGTGTGGAACATTTCTGTAAGTGACCACCCCACCCACATGCCAGCAAGCTTTTTTTTTGGAGCTTACCCACTTCATTGCTCCTCCTTCTGTTGCTGCTGCTTCCTCTTACTGTGTTTTCTTTGAGCTATCAAGCTGTAAGAAGAATGAGGAGTATTCACGGAGAAAGGAAAACTTGTAGCTTTCCCATCCTTCTCCCACCCACTTTCTAGGGCTTGACAAAGAGTAAAATATAGGCAGCAAAAGCAATGAAAGGAAGGTAGGTCCACTCAAGGAACAGAGGCTCCTAAGAACATCTTGCAACTCCACCACCCCAAATTTGGAATTGACACCGTATAACAGTTACATGCTCTGTCACTGTTTCAGAACTTCTAAATGGATGTTCTTGAAAGATGGGGAGCTAAGAAATTTCGCTACACATCCCTACCTCTCTCCCTGAGTTTTCTTGTAAAGAGGGATTTGATGCTAAATAGATTTAAAGATATAATTCTATGCACACCTACTTGAAAAGAAGTCCTCCTAAATGTAATGAGGTTTTCTTGTGGGAAATGCAAGTCAGATTCTTCTGTAAATCTAACTGTAGACTAGGGGATGGGATGGGATGGGATGGGACTTCACCAATTTCCTAAATGTGGTTGAAATGAGAGCTTCTGACCCCTTTGGAAATTATTGTGGGAACCCCCCCTCCCACCACAAAGTTCCCACAGCTTTGCTGGGACTTTCCCCACCCTTCTGGCCCAAAGCTGCACAACTTTCTTTGAAAAGTGCTCAGCTTTTCCAGCTGTCAGGTACCGGGTACTGTTTTCTGCAACTTTCCTTTCACTCTCTCCCCCCACCACCCCAGCCCTGCCGTGAAAAGATGTTATAGCTGTCAAACTGGCTGTAGGGGCTGGGGGGAGAAGAGAATTTGCTGGAAAGTTGATACTTGTCCTTTGAGAGCTGCAGCCGCTAGCCAAGATTTCTATGAAAGAGTGGGGTGGTGGCGGGATGTGTGTGGAAGGGAAGAAAGTTGTGGATGTTTGGCAGCTAACAATCTAGTTTCTGCTTTTTCTGCAACTCTCTCCAAGCCCCAGTCCTGACTAGAAGTTGTGAAAAGGCATTTCAGTTTCCTCCTCCCACTCAGTTGATTTGACAGCTGAAACATCTTTTCAAAGCCTCTAGTCGGTATTTCTATGAAAGATGGGGGAGGGGGAGTTGCAGATGTTTGGCAGCTGGTGATCTAGGACTTTATCAGACAAGGTTAAAATTGCATGATTATGACATCATGGTAGTGCAAACGGGTTCCCGCTATTACACGTTGTTGTCCTCACGTGGTCACTGTTTGCTCCAGCTGCCAATAACATGTCCCTTTTAATAGCTCTCAGTATCACTGTTTTCACGGTATTGAAGAGTGTGAGGAATCATGTCCCACTGTAATCATGAGATTACAGTGTGAATAGGCAGTCCTTTCTCCCCCCTCCCCATTCCCAGCAGGAAAACCCCCAGGTGAGAATGTGAAGATGATCTATAGGATTCTCTTTTAATGAACTGTCCCTTTTTGTTTGCATGTTTTTAGGTTTGTTTAAGTGTTTATGTGTTGATTTAGTTTGGTAATAAAGGTTTTTTTGATGCTTTTAAGTGCACTCACATATTCTCACAAGAACCACCAAAATTTCACCCATGCTAAATCATGGAAGTAAACCCCATTCTCAAAATGCTAGTGGCATTCGTGTGATAATTCTGTGGCTGTAGTATTGCATGATTATGGCAACGTGTGATACTAAGTGTAATAATGCAACTATGTTTCCGCTTTCCTCAGTAGTGGAATTACAGCATTTTTAGATGCAAGTCTGATAAAGTCCTTAGTTCATGTTTTCCCCACAACTTCCCTTCACCCAAGCCCCGGTATTTCACAGAAATACTGACTAGAGAATGTGAACAGACATTTCAGCTTCTTCTTCCTTCAGCTGCTTTGCAGCTGTGGTTTGTTTGTATGAAGTGGCTGAAAAATTATTTCTGAATTTTGGAAAATTCCTTCATGGAGCTGTTATCTTTGATGCCTTTATGTGCAGAGCGACATAAAAACATCTGAAATAGGTACCAACCTTTTAAGTATGAAAATTGGGCTTTATATTGGGGCCTGAAATTATCAGATGATTCTCCAGATCCAATCAATACATCCTGCTGGGATGTGGAGGCCTTAAAAAAACTGGGAAACGATTACTGCTTATTTGGGGATCATTCTTTTATTATCGATTGGTTGATAATATTTCTATACTGCTCTTCATAACAAATTTCAGAGTGGCTTATGAATAAAAACAAAAAAACACAGAACACAAACATTAATCAAATAATGCCATTATCTAAACATTCAGCAACTCCAACCAGCAGCAAGATAACTGGCACCACAAAAAGTTTCTATTCAGCATATAGCATACAAAAAGGTCTCATCAATGAACATAACTGCTTCTCAAGCCCAGATGAAGGGCTGGGTCTTAAGTAACCAATGAAATTGAACTAGTTAAGAGAATTCCACATTGAAGACACCATGACCAAGAACAGCCTTGCATGGGTCAGTTCTTGCTGGGGATGGCCCATAGGGAGGACCATAAGGAAAGCAATAGCAATAGCATTTATAGTTCTATACTGCTTATCAGTGCAAAGCACTCCCTAAGCAGTTTACAATGTGTTCTAGCTAATTGCCCCCAATAAGGTGGGTACTCATTTTACCAACCTACAGAAGGATGGAAGGCTGAGTCAACCTTGGAGCCCTGTAGGATTGAACCCACAATGTTGTGGCGGCAGTATCAGCATTTAACCACTGTGCCACCAGGGCTCCCCCTTCAAAGATCTCAATGGCCAGGCTGGTACACCTTAGCAAAAAAAGCTCCCATAAGCACTTGAGCCTCAATGAACCTTATGTCAATGGTCAACCTCAACACCTTGAATTAAGTTAAGAAGCAATTGACAGCCAGTGCAGGTGAGGCATAATAGATGTAATATGACTCCAGCTTTTCATGCTACTCATTAGTCAAGCAGCAGACTCTGAGTTTTCTTCAAGGAAAGCCTACACAGACTATGTTATAGAAATCAAGACTGTTAGTGCCCCTAATAAGACCCACCCGCCAGAACCCCCCATACTGGCTTATTAATAACTTGGCATATTAATATAGTCTTCCATGGGGAAGAGCAATAAAATCTCAGGCACTCGCTGTAAGAATCCCAAAGGCACATGCTAAGCCATGTATCACCCTAAGGAAGCACTATTAACAAATTCCAAACTGTGAGGAAACATAATGAGGACATTGCCTGAACACACCCTAGTGACAGACAATGATCCCATCAGTCAGTGAATAGAGTCGTCCTTTGTCTAAAGGTATCCCCTTCCCTTAGTCTCCAAACCCAGCCATTAAGGAGGCAGCAAGCTTTGTGAAACTAATCACCAGAACATTAAGAGTAGTTGTAACACATCAACATCATCAGAAACTCATTGTTCAAAACCAGGAGTTTTTTGATACCCACTGTTCAATCTCTGAGAGACACCTGGAATCTGTTGTTTCAACACATGAAATCCAATCACCTGAGGGCACATTATTGATATAAATACTAACCCCAAATCATGCCTCATTACGCACAAAGTCTCTTCCTGGGGACACTATGTCCGTCTGTGTTAGCCATTCCTGCTTCATTCATCCATGCGCCAGTCTGCCTAGAGACTTCGAGACAGGTGTCGTATTTTCCCTGAAAACTTCCTATCTATTCCTCTGGCAACCTCTCTTTTCTTCCATTCCTAGTGGTCTTGTGTGACTGCTTTATTGTATGAATGTGTGCATGATTGGTGTTATTATTTTACATCCTTAATAAATATCATTGTTAAGTTTTCATTTTGTGTTTGTGTGCGTGTCAGTTCAGAGCTAGTAGGGGTAAAAATAGGCGTAAGATCCCTCTTTGTTGCCCCCTCTTGCACTGCCAAGTCGAGTTGCTGCTAATTTCCTGAACATATTAGAAAATCAATATTTGTGTAGGATTCCACAAGCGATTTGGGTAACAAGACACCAGGTTATACCATCCATGGAGGGCTGTAGCTGGTGAATCAGCTACAGCATTATGACAACTTGGGTATTAAGTGGCAAAACTGAATCTAGGATGATGCCCCAGCTACACGTCTACTCATTCCAGATCCAGGAATTGCTCACCAGTGGCACCTCCATCCAATAATTGAATAAATCCATATTTACAAGTAGATGAAATAGGCTGACGTCTCAATGAAAGAGAAGGTTCCTATGAAAAATATTTGAATTTTTCCATTCTAAAATTACTCTAAAAGAAACAGTGATACGTTAGTTGGGATTTATCTCATAGGAAATGAATGTGAGTTTGCTCTTGGCCATGTCACAAGGATCATTTGTTTCTCCAGCTTTCCACTTACTGTCTGCTCTGGAATCTGCTACATTTAGTCGCTTGGCTGAGCTTTTTGGCACACCAGTCTGTCGTGGTGTAGGGCTCATGGTGGCTTTCTTTGCATTGTTTAGTTTATACCACCTGCCAGTGCTTTAAATGTTTAAAACCTGAGTTCCTGAAACTGAGGGATTTTGTGACCAGAGTGCAAAGCAAGGGAAGGGGAGATTAATTAACTACAATGTTGTTTTAAAGGGAGTTGTGTTATGTTGATATTAATTTTTGTATGCTAATGATGCAGAAAAAAATGATCATTTAATGAAAATTACAACATTACTGTATCTCAGTTGTGGGGTGGGGGCATGAGGCAATTTTCCCCAAATAAGAATTTTGCTTCCCCAGAGGAATTTTTTTCCTCCACTCTCCAAATTTCTAGCATTGCAGTAATTTAAAACTTCAGTCAAACATTTAGAAAATAAAGTTTAGGCATCCAAAGAAAATGGGCAGGCAATGTTATTAAGGGAATGTGAAAACAGCAATTGTAAGAGCTCTAGGTATGAACAATTTTCAGTTCCTCATTCTCTGCAATGTTACACATTCATGCTTTTATGAATTGTCTGCTCCTGTTGATTATGAAGCTTTGCTTTGAAGCTTTATTTCAAAGATTTAACTATATGTAGACAGCCTTTGACATAATTCTATGAATTATCTGAATATTTAAAAAACAACCAGCTGGCAACTCAATTTTTACCCCCCCCCCCAAAAAAAGAAAAAGTTGGTGTGTTCTGAAAACTCTACACTTGGTTCTGAGCTAAGAATGCAAGCTCTGTTGGTGAGTCTTCTCCAGTAACTACTTCTTAATTTATTAGAAAAAGGTGCCAAGCAAGGCGTAAAATATATAGCAAACTATACTGATACATAAAAATATTTAAATGAAACAGCAAAGATTAGCTCCATTTGTTTTGTTGGCAACTTAGAAAAACAGCTATTCTTAGTTATGCTTTTATAAATGCAAAGTACTGTAGTGCTTTATAGAGGAAGTTTTCAGATATATTTGATATTAAAATCAAGAAAAAATCCTATGACCATAGTTTGAGAAACAAAAGACATTCTTCATAATGGGCTAATAAATAATTTTTTTTAGTCTCACTGCCAACATATCCATAGTTTTATTTAAATCCAGCATTGCTTTAGTAGGCATCTGCTGTGTGATGGACTGCCTCTCCCTGTTGCAGTTTGAAACAGACTCTGGAGGATTTCCTAGCCCTCTGGAGTAGATTGTGAGGATATGGGGGTGTAGGTGGGAATGGGAATATTCCATCCTGGTTCCACTGACAAAACAAGCTGTGTTAAAAGAACAATCCCGTTGGATCCAACCCATAGTAACTAGGGAGTTTATCAGGCAAGCCTGTACAATAGTTCTTTTGCTGGCATATTTTGTACTGTTTTTATGCTGGAAAAAGAACCCTTTCTACCAGATCTACTTTTTTACATTGTGAATAGTCAGTCCCTGCATTGATGGAGAGTGAACAGAGCTCCGTTCACTTCCATGCTCATGATTATACAGATTCTTGAAACGAGACACAAGAGCAGTAAATTTAAAAAATAAAGAAAAATAAACACACAAAAAGTACACACAAGCACAGAAACACACTTTACAACTTACAAGTGAACCGGGGAGGGTTGTTCATAAAAAGAGCACACGGTACCTGGCTGTTGCAATCTCACCCGGAAGTGTTCTGTCATTGATGCTGTATCCCTGTGAGCACAGTGGTGCGAGGTTTAAAATGCCAGCAAAAAAGCACCGCATGAGATCTATTGACACCAAGGGCTGTCAATAAAATAGAATGGCTTTTTGATTGGACATGTTTTCAAAAGAATGACATCATCTGATATGTGCACACTTTTGTGTTTGTTAGGTGACATTATGATGGCATATTTGCTTCAACTGATAAAGTCCTAAGAGCATTCAGCATGCCATCAAAAGTTTGGAACAGAATAAAAGAAAAATCAAATTGATTCAGAACAGAATTAGAAGAAAATGCAAGTCCTTTAAATTATCTTATACTGCTGGGGGTTGAAAGCTTAGCTTTCAACATCCAAGCTAAGACTGCCCTGTTGGGAATGGTTTAGGATTTCATGTCTGCCATGACAATCATGGGTCTATCCCCAAGTGGTATCTGGCTCTACTCATGATTCTGGGCACACTCTGGACCTTGTTTTCTATAGTGGACAGACTGAATGTGTCTATATTTCCATTGTCATGGACAGATCTCCACCTAGCAGGGTTTAGACATGCTGGGACTCAAAACCTCTGTAGGTGCGGGGGGGGGCATTAAAACGGTCCACCCCATGAGATTTATGGCTCTTTCTTTCTGCCTTGATAGGTGATCCTAAAGTCCTGGCTGACCTCCAGAATAAAGAAATGGCAAGGGTGGTGGACACAATTCCTCCCAAGCATCCCCTATCACATAGTGGAGTCGAACTGGGAACTGGTGGAGATAGAATCATGGAATCATAGAGTTGGAAGAGACCACAAGGGCCATTCAGTCCAATTCCCTGCCATGCAGGAATATACAATCAAATCATTCCTGACAGGTAGCCATCCAGCTTCTGTTTAAAAACCTCCAAAGAAGGATACTCCACCACACTCCAAGGCAGTGTATTCTACTTCCGAACAGTTCTTACTATCAGGAAGTTTTTCTGAATGTTTAGGTGGAATCTCTTTTCCCGTAGTTTGAACCCATTGCTCCATGTCCTGGTCTCTGGAACAGCAGAAAACAAGCTTGCTCCATCCTCATTATGACATCCCTTCAGATATTTAAACATGGCTATCATGCCACCTCTCAAACTTCTCTTCTCCTGACTAAACATGCCCAGCTCCCTAAGCCGCTCCTCATAGGGCATGGCTTCCAGACCTTCCACCATCACGGGCGTCCTCCTCTGGATGTGTTACAGCTTCTCAATATCCTTCCTGAACTGTGGTGCCCAGAACTGGACACAGTATTCCAGCTGAGGTCTGACCAAAGCAGAATACAGTAGCACTATTGCTTCCCTTGATCTAGACACTATACTCCTATTAATGCTGCCTAGAATCACATTGGCTTTTTTGGTTGCTGCATCTCACTGCTGACTCATGTTCAGCTTGTGGGCCACTAAGACTCCTAGATTCTTTTCGCATGTACTGTCATCAAGCCAGGTTTTACCCATCCTATATTTGTGCATGTCATTTTTACTGCCCAAGTGTAGTATCCTACATTTATCCCTGTTGAAATTCATTTTGTTAGTTTTGGCGCAGCTTTCTAATTTGGTGTCATCTGCAAACTTGATATGCATACCCTCTATTCCCTCATCCAAGTCATTGATAAAGATGTTGAATAGCACTGGGCCCAGGACAGAACCCTGAGGTACCCCAATAGTCACTTCTCTCCAGGATGAAGAGGAGCCATTGGTGACTACCCTTTGGGTTTGGTTAGTCAACCAATTACAAATCCACCTAACAGTTGCATTGTCTAGCCCACAGGTTACTAACTTTTTTGCAAGTATATCACGGAGGATCTTGTCAAAAGCCTTACTGAAATCAAGATACACTACATCCACAGCATTCCTTCCATCTATCAAGTTTGTAACTCTATACAAAAAAAAGAGAGATGAGATTAGTCTGGAATGACTTGTTTTTGAGAAATCCATGTTGACTTTTAGTGATCACGGCATTCCTTTTTAAGTACTTGCAGACTGTCTGTTTGATGATCCGCTCTAGAATGTTTCCTAGTATTGATGTCAGGCTGACTGGGTGATAATTATTTGGGTCTTCACCCCCCTCCTTTTTAAAGATGGGGACAACATTTGCCCTCTTCCAGTCTGCTGTGACCTCTCCTATTCTCCAGTGTTTCTCAAATATTATTGACAGTGGTTCTGAGATAACTTCTGCCAGTTCTTTTAATACCCTTGGATGAAGTTCCTCTGGCCCTGGAGACTTGAACTCTTTTATACTGGCCAGGTATTCCTGAGCTACCTCTTTACCAAGTCTGTGCTGTATTTCCCCTACTGTATCATCTGCTCCATTTTCCCCAACTTGAGCACTGTTTCCCTTTGGGAGAAGAATGAAGCAAAAGGTGTTAAGTAGTTCTGCCTTTTCTCTGTCCTCTGTTAGCCTTTCACCATCTTCTCCATACCGTGGCCCTACCATTTCCTTGTTATTCCTTTTGCTATGGACATATAGAAACAACAACAACCCTTTTTATTATTTTTAACCTCTCTAGCAAGTCTGAGCTCCATCTGTGCTTTAGATGAAACAAGTAAGAAGGCAACTAGAGCAACGTTGGCAGAAAACTCAAAGCAGCCCTGATGGAATACAGGTTAAAGCTTATCTGAGAGCTACTCTGTGGCAATACAGGCCACAAAGGCAAAATTCTTCCCTGCCTCTATTATGTCTCCAAGAAGCTGGCCAGCAGAGCTGTTTCCAGTGGCCAGGGGTCTTTTCTGCCCAAAGAGAGGAAAATCCAGACTACTTGACAGCCCACTGTGAACAACTTGCCCAGTACTTTGCAGATGAAATCACTCAGATGTACTCTGACTTGTATAACTGATACAGTCTCAGTGGATATAACTTTGGCCCCTGCTTTTCCAGTGACAATGGATATTTTTCAGTTTGTGCAACCTGAGGATGTGGACAGGATTCTTGGAGAGATGAGAGCCACCACATGTCTGTTAGATCCTTGCCCTTTCTGGCTTACTAAAAAAAGCTAAGGGGGTGGGGACTGGCTAAATGGGTAGAATGTCATTGCTGAATTCTGAATTATTAGAGGGAGGGGGTGTAAGGCATGGTAACAAGCGGGAATGGGTAATACCTCATTTAAACAAAGCAGAGTTCCAGCTTTTCTGAAGGAGGCTGTGATAAAACCATTACTATAAAGGCCCTTCCTGAATCCCACCATTCTGGATAATTATCAGCCAATCTCTAATATTCAATTTTTAGGCAAGATTCTGGAACATGTGGTAGCCTCCAAGCTCCAGGGGTTTCTGGATGAGATGGATTATCTAGATCCATTTCAGTCTGGTTTCAGGCCTGGTTATGGGGCATAGATGGCTTTGGTAATCTTGATGGATGACCTACTCTGGGAGCTAGACAGGGGGAGTTTATCTCTGTTGGTTCTGCCGGATCTCTCAGCATCTTTTGATACCATTGACCATGGTATACTTCTTGCTTGCTCAGATGAGATTTGGGGACGTTGTTTTACAGTGGCTTTCTTCCTTTCTGGAGGGGTGAATTGAGAAGGTGGTGCTAGGGAACGTCTGCTGAATCTCTTGGCTATGGGCCTGTTTGGTCATAGAATCATAGAATCATAGAATTGCAGAGTTGGAAGAGACCACGAGGGCCATCCAGTCCAACCCCCTGCCATGCAGGAAATCTTGATCAAAGCATCCCCGACATATGGCAATCCAGCCTCTGTTTAAAGACCTCCAAGGAAGGAGACCCCACCACGCTCCGAGGGAGTGCGTTCCACTGGCGAACAGCTCTTACTGTCAAAAACTTCCTCCTAATGTTGAGGTGGAATCTCTGTTCCTGGAGCTTGCACCCATTGCTCCGTGTTCCAGTCTCTGGAGCAGCAGAAAACAAGCCTGCTCCATCCTCAGCGTGATATCCCTTCAAATACTTAAACAGGGCTATCATATCGCCTCTTAACCGTCTTTTTTCCAGGCTAAACATACCCAGCTCCCTAAGTCTCTCCTCATAAGGCATGGTTTCCAGACCTTTCACCATTTTACTTGCCCTTCTCTGGACACGCTCCAATTTGTCAATATCCTTTTTTAATTGTGGTGCCCAGAACTGGACACAGTATTCTAAGTGAGGTCTGACCAAGGCAGAATAGAGTGGCACTATTACTTCCCTTGATCTAGACACTATACTTCTATTGATACAGCCCAAAATTGCATTGGCCTTTTTAGCTGCCGCATCACACTGTTGGCTCATGTTCAACTTGTGGTCTACTAGGACTCCTAGATCCCTTTCGCACGTAGTCTCATTCAGCCAGGTCTCTCCCATCTTATATTTGGTCCTCAGTTCTGTCACACATGCTATTTAACATATACATGAAACTGCTGGAAGAGGTTGTCCAGGGTTTTGGGGTTCTGTGCCAGCAGTATGCTGATGATACACTACTCTATTACTCCTTTCCACCACAAGCCAAGGGAGCCAGTTTGGTACTAAAGTGGTGCCTGCCAACAGCAATGGACTGGATGAGGGTGAACAAATTGAAACTTAATCGAGACTAGACAGAGGTACTCCTGGTCAGACAAAAAGCAGATCAGGGAATAGGGATTCAGACTGTGCTAGATGGGGTTAGACTCCTGTGAGGATGCAGGTTCATAGCTTGGGTGTATTGCTGGATTCAGCTCTGAGCCCAGAAGCTCAGGTTTCAGCAGTGACTGGGAGTGCATTTGCACAGTTAAAAGCTTGTGTGCCAGCTGCACCTGTTCCTTGAGATGTCAGATATGGCCACAGTGAAACATGCCTTATCACCCGGTTAAATTACTGTATGTAATATGCTCTATGATGAGCTGCCTTTGAAGAGTGTTTGGAAACATCACCTGGTCAAAAGAGCTGCAGCCAGATTGCTAACTGGGGCTGGCAGCAGGGTACACACAGCTCCACTGTTATAACTGATTCAGTGGCTGTTGGTCCATTCCCAAGCATAATTCAAAGTGTTGGTTTTGATATGTAGAGCCCTATACAGCTCAGGTCCAGGCTATTTGAAGGACCTTATTCTCCCTTACAAGCCAGACTGTTTTGAGATCTGCTGAGCAGGGGCTTCTTCCTGTCCCACCACCCTCATAGATACATCTGGTGGGAACATGGGAGAGAGCCTTCTGTGGCTGCCTCTTGGATCTGGAAATCCCTACGCAGACATGTTAGACTGGCACCATCCCTATTTTCTTTCTGCAGACTAGACTTTTCCATTCTGACAGGCATTTTGATGAATGACTGTATAAGGCCCATCTCATCTAAGATGGATCTTGTTAATTGTTATGATGGTGTTTGTGTGTGTGTTTAATGCTGTAAGTTTTAATTTGGCTTTAATTTTTGATTGTTTAATCTTGTTTTAACTTTTGTATCTTATGATTTCTTTAATAATGTATTTTTAGATTTGTTGTAAGCTGCTTTGAGTCCCGAACAGCAAAAAGGGTGGGATCGAAATAATAGTAATAATAATGCTAATGATATTATATTATCATCTTGTAACAACAACATAATTTGAATGACTGCTAACATTGGATTGTTACTGCGATGTACAAGCGATGTGGTTTTATTATACTATTCTAATATACTTTTAGTTCTTATAATTTAAGTAAATAAATGTGTCAAAAATACTTGCAACCATTTCCCCAATATTCACCCCCTATTATTTTCTGCAAGAAGGCAAAAACCTTTTATTCAGACAAGTCCTGGTCAACCAAACTGAGCTCACAGAGAGCAGTCATTTTACTATATGAGTTTTATTTTGATTTTTAAGGGATGTGTTTTAATTGACTTTAATTTGTCTGATTTTTAAATTAATTTTTAAATATTTTAATATTTGTATTTGCTGTTTATTGTTAGCCACCTGGAATCCTGTGTGATGGGGAGAAAGGGGATTACATTGCAAATTCATCAAGAGACAAATAACTAAACATAAAATATGTGGTGGATATAAGCAAGACATCTAAGAAAAGAAAGAAAAGAAATGAAACTCTAAAAAGTAGCACTAAAGTAACTTAAAAATTTACAAGCCCCTTTAAAAAAACAGGAGCACAGAATATAGAAAGTCCCAAGAAGAAGACTGCAGGCTCTGATCTAGACAAGCTCAGCTGATCAAAGGCACAAATTAAACCTGAAAGCCAGGAAAAGAAGGAAGGGACTGTAATTAAGACTACTTGCCGTACAGCTTTACAATGGATATGGGAAGATTTTTAATATATGTGGATTGTACAAGACATTTATACAGTCTATACAGTGTTTCTGTGACCACAACAAGAGAGCACTGACACAGAGAGAACAAATGGGGAGAGGAGTAAGAAGACATGCTTCTATGGCTGTAGCAAATTGTGGGCTTACTACATGAGCCAGGATACACCGGCTCGCTGCCACCCCCATTTCCCTTGCTTTGCCGGGTCTAGGAGGCTGACCTGCACCATGTGACAAGACCCCCTGCATGTGACCAGCCTTGGTCACATGCTGCAGGTCTGCTGCCTGGACCCAAATGAGTAAGGGCGACCAGCAGCTAGAGTACCAGGCTGGCCTGCAGGGGTGGCTCCTGTGGACATGCAGGGCTTGATCTGCTTCCTCCCAGCGGAAACAGAGTGAACTGGGCATTTATAAAAACTGCTACATTGGATCCTAGCCCGGCTTGCCCTAGTTTGAGCCCCATTTTTGCCTCAGGGATTGTAAGGACTTCCCGGGGGCAGAACCAGGCAAATGCCCTGAGTCACATGGACTGTAGGGCTTTCTGGGTAAACAGCCCATGTAGATAAGACCTGTGATTTGCACTGAATAAATTGCAGCAAGCAATACTGGTGGGCTGTGCATTTGCTGGGGGATAGCCTAACAGGCCACATGCAGCCCATAGGCCTCACTTTGCTCACCCCTATTATACAGTAAACAGACCATACAAGATAATTAAAAGAGAGAAGCTGTTTTTAAAACTAAGGACTTTCTCAGGCTAGCATCTAAAATGCTGTAATTCCACTATTGAGGAAAGCAGAACACAGGAGATTTTCAGATGGGGGAAATAACCCCCGCGGAGATTGGAAGAGAAACGGGGCTGTTCTGCTGCCAGCGCTCCGTTTCACACACCCCCATCCTTCTCCCAATCTCCATTTATTCTCCCGCCATCCTGCTTGCATTTTCCTTCTGCTATTTTTTACTAATGGAAGTTCTTCATTAGTAAAAAATAGCGGAAAATAGCAGAAGGAATATGCAAGCAGGATGGCGGGTGAACAAATGGCGATCAGGAGAAGGACGGGGGGCATGTGAAATGGAGCACTGGCAACAGAACAGCCCCGTTTCTCTCCCGATCTCTGCAGGGCTTATTTCCCCCATCTGAAAATCTCCAATGTGGCATGATTACAGTAATTATTGCACATCGCTGTAATCTTGTAATACTACACCATAATCATGCAATACTACCACCACAGAATCATTGCATGACCACCACTAGCAGTTTAAGAATGAGATTTTACTTCCATGATTTTGTATGGGTGAGATTTTGGCTGTTCTCATGAGAAGACGGAACTTTGTTTAAACAAACAAAAAACATATAAATAATGAAAAATTAACAAATATACATTTAAACAAACATAAAAATGTACCAAGAAAAGATGAGAGCCCATTAAAAGAGCATCCTCTGCATCCTGCATTCTCACTGGGAAAGGCAAGGAGGAAAAAGGACCACCCATTCATGCTGTAATTGCATGATTACAGCGGTACGTGATTTTGCACACCATCAATACCGTGAAAAGAGCGATTGATATTGAGGGCTATTCACAGATTTTCTCATCAATGAAAAGTGATGAGCAATTAATGGGTGGAGCACACATGGACCATGGGAGGAGAATGATATTGTGTGATAACGGAACCTATTTGCAGTACTGTTGCTATGTAATTCTGTGATTACAGCCCAATCTGATACAGTCCTAAGATTCATATGAAAAGAACTACTGAGCAACATCTATATCATACTGAGTCTAACAATTAGGAGCTAATAAATCAGCTAGTAAATTATTATCAGAACTCTAGATAAGGACCACTTATTATACAGAACCACAGAATGTATGATTATCTGTTGTGAGTCTAAAAAAGAAAAATGTATTCATGTTAACTCTTGCACACTATTGTTGCTATATGGTGATGGACAGCCAATACTGAAATAATTCTCTGCCATCCTATCTCTTTATTTTTAAAAGTCAGTCTAATTTCACTTTCAGCCCTTAACATTTAGCTGCCCAATTACACTCAGTATTACTCTTGTTCTGAGGCATGATAGAATTGCCATAGCATCACCATAACGCATGGAACCAACCACTAGAATGAGACAGGATGCTCAAAGCTTTGTGTATATAAGAAACATTGTTTTACTGAGCCCCAGTTGTATTAATATCAACTGCTAGTATATAAAATCATTTAGTATCAAGAAGAATAATGCTATTTGACATTCTTTTAAAAGTTTGGAACCAAATAAAAGAAAAATGAAATTTCAACCATAACCAGAATTAGAAAACTCCATTGAAACCAGATTCTGTAGCACATTATTTGAAAAAGAACTTTCCACCAAGAGAAGTGGCTTCATCTGGAAATCAAATACATTTTGCTTGCTGAATTTTAGATCTAGGTTTTCATTTGGTATAAAATAACACAGTTATTTTAAGTTAATGGAACAAAATTGGATTATGAATGCCAAGGAACTAGCTCTGAATTTTTGTACTTCCCACTTTGACTTAATTTGAAGAAATCCTTTCCTAGTTAATGTGTGCCTGTTGATGCTACTTGTTGGTTGTTGCCTGGAACCACTGAGGGATTTCCCAAATCCTTTCCTTGTAAATTGGGTGCAACTGAACAATATGAGAATGCAAGGGGTATGTCTTAGTAAGTTTACAAAAATTACTAACAGTGCATGTCCTCTTACAAGTGTATATAGGATCACAGCATCAATAGACTATTTCCAGAATCTTCTTGGGGCCTTACATTGGTATAACTACCATAACCAGGGCTTGGAAGCATTTTTTGCAACATTATGAACAGAAGTATCCACTACTTCTTCATATAACACTTTTGCAAGCCTGTCCTGTTCTGTGGCTGCAAGTCTCCAAAAGAACCCAAGAGTTCACTATGAAAACAACTACTTCAGGGAAGGAACAAAGAAAGGTCAGGCATGGAAATTCCTAAAGGAAATTCCTTATCTTATTATCTTTGATCAGACAAAGAGACTAAGGAGATTATCAGACATGGCCCAAAAGTGCAAGAGCAGCACACAAGGACAGTACTGTCCCACAAGTGGGACCTGGTTTCAGACAACATTTTCATTGTTGCATCCTGCTTCTGTGCTGCAGCCATGAGTAAGGCATCACTTTTTATTGATGGGACATAGCACGTGATGAAGACAAGGATGTCTGAAATGAGTGAGATTATCACACTGCACTGTTATAGCGCTATTATTCCACTTTAATTGCTATGACTGCCTCCTGTGAAATCCTGGGATTTTCAATTTTAATATAATAAAAAATAATAATAAAATTTATTTATATCCTGCCCCTCTGCGAACAATCGGGGTGGCTTACAGCAGTAAAATAGTACATAGTATAAAACAACTCAAAATCCCTTCCCCCCCTTAAAACATTATTAAATCAATACACATTAAAATCAGCATATAATACAATTGTTATTAAAAACCCTTCCTAGCGAGCAGCATCAGTTAGGAGCTCCAGAATCAACCTCCAGAGAGGGTTCCTGAGGCTGGGGTTAGCTATTCCGGAAAAGCCTGCCTGAAGAGATCCGTCTTGACAGCCTTTTTAAAGCTGTCTAATGATGTCAATAGGCGGATCTCATCCGGCAGGCCGTTCCACAATTTGGAGGCGACAGCCGAGAAAGCCCTCTGGGAGGTGGTCGCCAGCCTAGGTCTTTGTGGCTTCAACAAATTCCTCCCAGAGGACCGGAGAGTGTGGGGAAGATTATAAGGGAGAAGGCGGTCCCTGAGATAGCTTGGGCCCAAGCCATTTAGGGCTTTAAAGGTGATAAACAACACCTTGTACTGGGCCCGGAAGCTGATAGGCAGCTAGTGGAGGGACCTCAGAACCGGAGTAATGTGGTCCCTCCTAGATGTTCCAGAAACTAGCCTGCCTGCCATATTTTGTACCAGCTGTAATTTCTGAACTAAGCACAAGGGTAGCCCCATGTAGAGTGCATTACAGAAATCAAGACATGAGGTTACCAGCACGTGCACAATGGTCTCAAGATCCCTTACTTCCAGAATAGGGCAGAGCTGGCGTATCAGCCGAAGCTGATAACAAGCACTCCTAACTGACGCATTTACCTAATTTGTCATCAGGAGCGACGAGTCAAGGAGCACCCCTAGACTACGAACACAGTCACTGGAGGAGAGTGTGACCCATCCAGGACTGGAGATTGCAACCCAATTCTTGGTTTTGGGGCCGCTACCGTGAGCACCTCTGTCTTGTCTGGATTCAGTCTCAATCTGTTTTTCCTCATCCAGCCCATTACTGCCCGAAGACATTCATTGAGAGAAGAGATGCCGTCAGAATTCGAGACCGATGAACGAGATACAGAGAAATAGATCTGAGTGTTATCAGCATACTGATAACACCCAGCTCCATAACTCCGGATAATCTCAACCAGCGGCTTCATATAGATGTTAAATAACATGGGGGGGGCAGAATAGCACCCTGTGGTACTCCACAGGTAAGCTCCCTTTTACTGGAGCTACTGTCCCCAAGCAGGACTCTCTGGGTCCTGCCCGAGAGGAAGGATTGGAACCACTGCAAAGCAGTGCCTCCCATGCCTAACTCCCTCAGACAATCCAGAAGAATGCTGTGATCTATCATATCAAAAGCCGCTGAGAGGTCTAGGAGAACCAACAGGGTCACACTACCCCTGTCGATGCTCAAACGCAGATCGTTGGTCAAGGCAACCATGGCAGTCTCAACCCCAAAGCCTGTCCTAAAGCCAGTTTGAAATGGGTCTAGGTAATTGGTTTCATTCAAGACAGCTTGGAGTTGAAGAGCAACCGCCCTCTCAATCACCTTGCTCAAAAATGGTAATAAAGAGACTGGCCTATAATTATTCATAGCCAGGGGGTCTAGGGAAGGTTTTTTCAAAATAGGCTTAACAGCTGCCTCCTTTAGACACGATGGAATATATCCTTCCCTGAAGGACGCATTGATGATGCTCACAAGGAACTTCTGCAATGCATCCCCTCCCTGGACAGCCAGCCAAGATGGGCAAGGGTCGAGGGGGCAGGTTGTCTTCCTCACACTACCAAGGAGCTTGTCCTCGTCATCGGTACTCACAGATTGAAGCTGATCCAGTATAATTACATCGGCGGAGTCGCTGGACACCTCGTCCATTGTTTCTGTTACAATAGTGGCATCTAAGTTGGCTCTTATCTGAGAGATTTTATCTGCAAAGAAGTTATTAAATGCGTCACAGCAGGCAGTCATCAGGTTAAGCCAGGGATTTGGTGCAGGGGACACCTGCGTCAGCTCCCTCACCACCTAAACAGCTCTGCTGGATGGAACTCTGCAGACTCAATACGTGCAGAGGAGAAGGATCTCTGTGCTGCACGCATTGCCTCCCGATATGACCAAAGAAAGTTCCTATAGCGAGTTCTGTCAGACAAGAGTCGAGTCTTCCGCAACCTGCGCTCTAGTCATTGTCAAACCGCTTCATTTCCCTAAGCTCAGGTGTATACCATGGCCTATGGTTAGAAGCTGATTGGCAAGGACGCTTGGGAGCAATCATGTCGATAACTCTGGTAAGGTTGGTGTTCCAGGTATTAACCAGAACATCGACAGGATCACCGGCATTTCCAACCATTAAACCCTCTAAGGCTTTCTGGAAACCCATAGGTTCCATTAGTCTTCGAGGGCGGACCATTTTAATGGGTCCACCACCCCCGGTGGGGCAGATGTTGGCTCTAAGTTCCATCTTGACCAGGAAATGATCCATCCATGACAAAGTGGAGGTACTGATTACCTCCGCCCACAGATATGCCCCATCCGAACTAAAGACCGCATCGAGTGTATGACCTGCACAATGCGTGGGCCCGTTGACCAATTGGGATAGGCCCATGTTTGTCATGGTCTCCATGAACTCCCGAGCTGCACCTGTTAAGCTGGTCTCGAGCGGGATGTTGAAGTCCCCCAAAACCAAAAGTCTGGGGGACTCCAGCAGCAGCTCTGAGACCAGCTGTGTCAGCTTGGTTAGGGAGTCTGCTAGACAATGGGGTGGTCGGTATACTAGTCTTAAGTCTCTGGATCCAGAAGCTCTCCCTTATAACCAAAGTACTTGAAAGAAATGGCACTTCAGTTCCAAACACAGACAAATCGGAGAAGTTGTGATGTTCCGAGTTACAATGTCTAGCCACCGGTCGTTCCTTGTCTAGATGTCAGACTTGTGATTCCTAAAATATGTATTCAAGTCTGTGCTTGACGGTTAATATCGCTTTCATACACACACACACATAGTGGGTGTGCCTCAACTTTAGATTGTCCTGATGTGTAACCTAAACTTGGGACATTATAAGGGCAGATTATAGTGAAACAAAATGGTTTCCAGTTGATAAGGGAGTCTGCTAGACAACGGGGTGGCCGGTAGACTAGCAGAATCCCCAAGCTGTCCCTGGTCTTCAGGCTTAGGTATATACACTTGAAGTGGGCTGTGTTCCGGACAGGTATCCTGGTCAAGGTCAGGTGGTTCTTATGGACTAGAGCCACTCCGTGCCCCCCCGCCCACTTCCCCTCACCTGCTCGCTAACAGAGTACCTTGCTGGGAGGACCCGCACCCATGTGACAGCGCTATCCTCTCCCAGCCAGGTCTCCATGAAGCAAGCCAGGTCTCCGTGAAGCAAGCCATTTTGGGAGGGGCATTTGGGCATTTAGCATTCTCAGCCAGAGAGCTCTAAGGCCTGAGAACTACAAACCCCAGAATTCCACAAGAGGCAGCCAGAGCAGTCAAAGTGCTCTACAACAGTCAAATAGTACTACAACAGTATGGTGTGATAGTCTTGGGTCCAATTCATGGGACAGTATCATCATCCTTGCGTGCTACTCTTGCACTTTTTGGACGGTCTGATAATCTCCTTAGTGGTAAACAAGGTAATTTCAGAAAAATGGAAAAGTATCCTATTGGTTTATAATGCAAAGCAAGCAAGAAGTGAAGTCTGGGAAACATGTCAAGGTCAAAGAGATTTAGGAGGTCTGATAACAGGAAAGCAGAAATGCTGAAAGCAAGGATCATGGTAGAAGAAAGCAGGTGATGGTTTCAGCAACTTGCCATCTAAGGACCATGTGTTTATATAACTCTGTAGAAGTCCAGTTGTCACAAATTAGGTGGGATTCTGCTGATCTAAGTCCTGATGAATTCCCAAGCTTCATTGCAGCTGAATGCTTTTATGTTGCTTCTTCTGACATAATCTCTCCTGGGGACTTGGGGGCCAGCAGTTCCCTGCTCTTGTTGGGGAGATGGATACTCTTT
Source organism: Gambelia wislizenii (assembly GCA_030847615.1). NCBI lineage: Eukaryota > Metazoa > Chordata > Lepidosauria > Squamata > Crotaphytidae > Gambelia > Gambelia wislizenii. The sequence continues at coordinate 286,666,604 of JAUMIR010000003.1, forward strand.
GGAAGACACCATCTCAGATGCAGCCTCCAATACACCCAAGAGTGGCTTCACTTCTGATTATTTCTGCTGGGCCTTGCCACCCTTGCTCTCCTTCTCTGGGGAAAACTCCTTTAAGTAAAACATACTTCAGGCTATGCAGTGATATCAGGATGGTGCTAAACCACTCCCTGATGCAAACATCTGCTGATCAGCTTCAAGGGTGGACCAGGAGAACTCTCTCATGCTGTTGCCTGGCTCCTTTTACCCCTGACAACTTCCTGTGTAAGTACATTGGCAGATCTTTACACTACTAGCTTCAATCTGTCTCAGTCTATTTTTCCCCTCTTGATTCGGAAAGTAGCTGCTTATGCATTTCTCCCTCTTTATATGGAATTGTAATGTTTTGGGATCAGCCACACCCGAGATGTCCACAATCTTTTGATATGTTTGAGCCAGAACTTTCTTATGCAATTTTCTTGCATTAACTGAAATGGTTCAAGGAGTGATACTTCTAAAAATGGGAAATTACTATTACCTTTGTGAGTATGAAGTTTCATGCATATTTTAATCCACCCAGCACGATGTGCATTTGCTACTATTCCACCTCCTCACATCCCACATGGCCCAGCACACACATTACATGTTGGGAGTTCCTCCAACTTAAGCTGACACTGGAGTTTTGGGAAGTCTCACCACAAGCCTAAGGGGAATTTTCAATTTTATATATAATTGTGTACATAATTTTGTGTTCAATCAGTGTTTTTATGATCAGATACTGTACATTGTCCTATATAAAAGTCTTCCTGTTACATAATTATTAAAAATAATTTGAGGTGAGTAAATGTATAAATACCTTGTCTTAGGAGATTTTCAGATGGAGAAAATAACCCCCACGGAGGTTGGCAGAGAAACGGGGCTGTTTCGCTTCCCAGAGCTCCATTTCACACACACCCGTCCTCCTCCCGATCTCCATTTATTCTCCCTCCATCCTGCTTTCAACTTCCTTCCACTATTTTTTACTAACAGAAGTTTCCATTAGTAAAAAATACTGGAAAATAGCGGAAGGAAAGTGAAAGCAGGACGACGGGAGAACAAATGGAGATCAGAAGGACGGGTGTGTGTGAAACAGAGTGCTGGAAGCGAAACAGCACCGTTTCTCTGCGGACCTCAGCAGGGGTTATTTCCCCCATCTGAAAATCCCTTTAAACCTTTCATTTATCTTTCTGAAAGAAAATACTCCATAATCTATTTTTTAATTTTATTTTTTTTTCCTGAAAAAAGCTTCTGAAAAACAAAACAAAAACGAAAACACAAACTGGTTTTTTCCTGATTTTCTTCTCTGTTTGTTTCCAAGACTTCATGTCTGTACACTCATGCTGAGATTTGTTTCCTCCTTGGAAACATGGAGAAACATAGCAAATACCTGAGACTTCAGGCAGTGCCCTGAGACCTGGCAACCCTGTATTTGGAACACTATTGATTCAAGTCACATAATCTTCATGGTGAGTAGTTTTCTCCCACCAACTTTTGTAAATCTCAAAGTGGCAGCCATTTTGAAGGCAAATATGACACTGCCAATATCAGATCAGTGACAACATCCTGGGATAATTTTTTATCAGAATAATGAACTATTGAACTATTTTGTATATCCAGTTCTCTCTCTCTCTCTGGCTTTTCTTCGCAAACGAAGATTCAGGAAAGACTCATCTTGTGCTTTCTGCATGCGTGCTGATGACTGAAAAGGCCAATCCGAGATAAACAAGTCCAGTTGCAGAAAGCACATCAGAGGTTCTCCTTGGGTGATGTTTCCAGGTTGTGATTCTTTCTGTGTTGTCGTTTCTCTTCAAGACTTGTTCAGCGTGAGTTCTCAGATAAAGATGCAGCATTATGGGTAGTGTGTCTCCATGTCTCCTGATGTGAAGCCAGGGCAGACCATTGTTGGTGATCAATTTGGCCAAGCCTGAGATGCTGTTTCAGGGAGTCCTTGTTTCGCTTTTTTGGAGCGCCCCTCTTACGCTGACCCATGGCGAGTTCACCATAGAATACTATTTTTGGGAGGCGATGGTCCTCCATCCTAGAAACGTGCCTTGCCTAGCACAGCTGTGTTCTCAATATCATGGCCTAATGCTGTTGATCCCTGCTTGCTCAAGGACAGCAACATTCATCACATAGTCATTCCAGTGCATATTTAGGATTGTATGTATACAGCACAGGCAGGTCAGATATGGTGATGCTCTTTCAGAGCCCTTTCTAATAACTAATGGAATGAAGCAAGGTTGTGTTCTTGCACCAACTTTATTTACAATCTTCTTCAGTATGATGCTCCAAAGGGCTACGGCAGAGCTCGAAGAAGACAGCATCTATATATGTTACCTTATTGATGGTAGCTTGTTTAACTTAAGCCGTCTGAGGGCTCACACTAAGACTCTAAACTATTTAGTCCGTGAGTTGCTCTTCGCTGATGATGCTGCCCTTGTTGCCCACACAGAAGCAGCTCTGCAGTGTGTAACATCCTGCTTTGCAACAGCTGCAGAGCTGTTTGGGCTGGAAGTCAACCTGAAGAAAATGGAAGTTCTTTACCAGCCTGCACCACAGGACAAACACCCCCATCCCTACATTGCCGTAGGCAAATCTGTGCTTAAGTCCGTTCAGCAGTTCACCTACCTGGGAAGCATCATCTCCTCAGATGCCAAGATTGCCAAAGAGATTGATCACAGATTAGCAAAGGCATATAGCGCATTTGGAAGACTTTACAAAAGAGTCTGGAGTAATAAACACCTGAGGCGAAGCACAGAAATCTGTGTGTATAGAGCCATTGTACTGTCTATTCTCCTTTACGGGTCTGAAACATGGGTCACCTATATCCAATTAAGCATATGTGAAATCACTAGTAATCTCTCAGAAATATGAAATCACTAGTTAAGGAGAAAGAATTCATGTTTTGAAATGTGGCACACAGAAAATGTTTACAATGCCCAATTACAACAAGGGGTAACTCAGCCCCTCAGAACTGCCATGTTAAAACTGACAAATGTTAGCCCAGATTGTGTTTTTATCTGACTTTCTAATAACTATGCCTTTAGCAGTCTGACATTACAAGTTTTCAGTATTCTATAACCAGCAATGGATTAAAATATCCATTGAAAATAGATTTTTAAGGATGCATCAGGAGAACTAGAGAAAAGCGCCTGCGAATAGATGTGGTGTTTAAATAAAAGATTTCCATATCATTAAAATGGAAACTTTGGCTTTTTGTTAAGATAGTAGTTTTAGCCATGGGACTCTGCCTGGAATAGTGTTCTTTCCAAAATGCTGATACCTTCATTTTCCACCATGTTTTTAACTCAGTAATTTCACTGTGGTCCACCAAAGACCCAAGACCAATTTTAGATTTTGGTTCCATTCTCTGTCATGGCTTTAGCACTTTGATCAGAGCTGGTTTCTGAAACATGTTTTTAATTAAACAAAACAACCTGGCTTTTAGCATAAATGGCAAAAGAACAAGAACATTTAGAAAGAAAACAAAGCCATCTCCCATTCCTATCCAGTTTCCTCTTTTGGTTAACCTTTACTCTTCTTTAATGAAACCATTCACCATTCTTCTAGAAATGAAAAAAACATCCTGTGGGTCTAATAAACAAGTACGGTATGTTATAATCGAGCTGTAGCTATCAGACAGAATGGGCTGGATCCAGACTTAACAGTACTTAAAGTAATGATGACTAAATTAATTTATGTTCATTTCAGTGGATCTGCTCTATGTGGGTGTCACCCTAGATTTAACCCTAAACTTTTTTTAATAACACCATTTTTTCCACTCAAACAACAACTTTTTTTAAAAAAAAGATGTTGCTATTCACTACATCAGTACTTATTTTTGAATAAGCATTCCATCTTGTGTAGTGAGAGGGGAATGCCTCTTCTAAGATGATGTAAGCATTGATGTTATGCCTTGTGTGATGCAAGGGGATGTAGAGATCTTTCCCCTTTCTCTTTGGTAATACTAGAATTTGGATTACCCAGTGAAACTGACAGGACAGACAAGTGGAAGTACAGCCTTACCCATTGCTAAATTAGTGTCTAGATTATACTGTAAGAAGCTGTGCTGATGGACATTGGTTTAGATGGATTGAAATGGGGATTTAAAAAAGTAATAGAGGACAGCTATGGCAGTGAAGATTAATAAAGCTCCAACAGCCACAAAGTAAACTTTCAGAAACAGGATGCCATTGTAAGCTAGTTGTTCTAGACAGTAACACATAAATGTGTGTTCTACCATCTTGGTTTATTTGTGGTCTTTTAAGATTGTCTGATTGACTACTATAGGAGATAGACTGTGGGACAGGATGACTCTTATGGCTTGTCTATATTAGGCAATAAAATGTGGATTGATGCACACTAACACCAATTCGCAGCAGCTTTCATTTGTTTCCACTTTTTTCCCCTCAAGATTGCAGGCACGTGAAGCCATACGCGTTTGATGTTCAAATGGGCATGCCTGCGAATCAATATGGCAGGTCAGGTGTGAATGAATAACTCATATATTTATTGTCACTATTCGCTGCCGCTGAACAGTTTTTTTAAAAAAATCAAATCCAAAGCCCGGAAATGTGATCTTCCGCTTAAATAAACAGAAAAAAAGAAGGAAAAACAAGGCTTTTTCATTGCCTCAGTGCACAATTGTTACAGCAAAAATACAACATGGCAGTTCTGGGTGCTTGCCTTGCCCCTGGAGCACATTTGGCCAATCAGCTTTCCACTTCCGCTCTTATTGGGAATGTGCAGCAAAGCAAATCAATTGTCCCAATGAGCTGGAATGCACATTTCCTTTGGAGTTTTTTTTTTTTAAATACGGGGAAAGCCACAAAGGCTTTTGCTGTGGCGTATTTGCCGCCCTCCTTCTGAATACATTGAAATAATGCAGAATCCCATTGGGACAAAAGGTAATCTCCTTGAATTCTATGAGGAGTATTTTCGCCATCTAGACAAGTCCTAAGTCTGATCCTGCATTTCTTGGAGTGGGATGCTTATAAAATAGCATTTATTCTGTTCTTCAGCTGAAAAGTTTCCCTGAAAAGTTTACATCAATAAAAACAATACCAGCCCGTCTGACAGGTGCACAGCTTAACAGGTACAACACAAAAGGAAAAAGAGATGGGTGGAAAAGCAAACTCAGGCACCAGTTCTTAAATTTGAAGAATAATTACGTAAGAAGTAGAACCGGGCCGGGGGGGGGGGCAGAATCCTTTTAGGACTACAGCTAGTGCAAACTAGTCATACTAGCTGGGGTACTCTAGGAACTGTACTCCAAAGAGGAGTGTTTTTGAGTGCTGATAATGATCAAAAGGAACAGAAACAATTCAAGCACAGGAGGAGCATGATAGAGCCGGTATTTCAGCAGATTTGAAGGAAGAGACCTGCTCCCCATTGGCCTCTGTTCCAGCCTGATGGGGTGTGGGGGGGGAGCCCAGAGGACCAGTGGAATTGGTTTTTTAGGAATGCTGGTGGAAGTGTCTTGCTCTCCATGTCTCCCTTGCACTTTGACTCATGACTCCACTTTGATTGATATAACCATGTTTCTTGTTTTTGAAGAGGCTTGCTGAAATTATTCTTTTCCACAGCATAATTGTCTGAGGGATGCTACTGGAAAAAATTCCATTTTATTTTCCCCCAACTAACATTTTAATAGGAGATTTACAGAATTGCATGGAACATGATTTAATGTGTCCTGCAGGCAAACAACCTTATAGTGCCAGTGTTCTTTGGAGACAGGGTGTACAGGAATGCAGAGTACGTGCAGAACTTACATTGGCATACAGGATCAAGGTTTCTCGTGTTTTTTTAAAGAAAAAAAGCTATAGGAGGAATGATGATGCCATTGTCAAATCTCTTTAAAAGCAACAAGTTCAATTTACTTTCTTCTCAGGATAATCATAGTTGATAGGTAGGTGTGTGTGTGTGTGCATACACTCACACATAAGCAAGACAAAATGTTCAAAGGTTTTTATTGCTCTTGAGCAATACTTCTTAATTTAATACACAAATCAGTTCACGCAATTCATTATCATCACAACCATCTTCAGTTTATATAAAACAATAATTTATAACTATACTAGAATAATATCTACAAGAGATAAGAATGGATGGTAGGGGAACCATAAAACTGTTTATGAAAAAAGAAAGGGTAATTGGATCAAAAGTGACCAAATCTTTACATTTTCTTTTTTTCAGAAACAAAGAGAAATGAAAATTTAAGAGGAGAAAATAAGAAACAGGAAATGTTTTTTCAGCACTATTGGCATTGGTTTAACTTATTTTGATGGTTGGGCCACAAAAAACAAGTTTGGGAATGCTAGAACTGGTGTTCTTCACAGGAAAAACCAAGTAGAATTCATAAACTTGAAGAGAGCTTAAATAAGCTACCTCAGTGACAAGATCCAACATGGTATAGTGGTTTGAACATTGGACTACGACTCCGGAGACCAGGGGCTAAATCCCACTCAGCCATGGAAACCCATTGGGTGACATTAGGGACACTCAGTTGTTGTCTACATGGTGAAAATACCCCTCACAGAATTCGCTCAGAAAATGAGCTGTCTAAATGGGATCACACATTGTCTCATCATATTGTGAAGGAAGGGGGACAAAAAGCAAAAAGTACACAAGACAAGCATTCACGGCTTTTCCTGACTTTTTAAAAAAAGCTCCAGTGATATGCACATTTTTGCTTGTTAAGACAAATGTGTTGATATGAATTGCTTCCCCATGTAGGACAAAGTGCAAACCTGACTGGCTGGATGAGCATGGAGGTGGGGCTGGCTTACAGGGCAAGTGCCCACTGCCATCATGTTGGATTTTCGCCTTAGCGAGTGATTGCTAAGGTGATAAAACAGAGCTTTGTTCTCTCTCTCTCTCTCGGAAAGGTGGAATATCACTTGTGTGCACCATAAAAATAGTTTTGTTTTGTTTTTAAAAGAAGTTCAGCAGCAGTAGATTTAAAAGCATTAGTAATCCACTCATGGCGACCAGCTTGAGACTTGCTATTACTGTGGAGCAGTCCATTTTTTTCCTTCGTGCAGACAAGTCCTCAGACTCAGAGGGAGGCAAAGGCAAACCTCCCTCTGAAGAAATCTTGCCAAGAAAACCCCATGATAGGTTCACGTTAGGGTCGCCACAAGTTGGAAACAACTTGAAGGCACCCAACAACAACCACCTCAGTAATATACACCTCCATAGGCAAAATAGGCATTGCTTCTTTATGGACATATGTAGGCAGAATTTGGAAAACTTTTTCTAAAAGAATTAATTATGGTTATAATTCCAAGGGCCTCCAAGTAGCTAGTATTATAGTCAGAATGTTAGAAGTTATTCTGTACTTTCCTGTTTGTCACAGTAACTAGGTAGTTTTAGAATTCAAAGACACAGCCGTGTTAGTCTGCAGTATCAGTAAACAAGGGGCTCCATGCATCTGAGGAAGTAGACCAAGAAGATTATCAGATGCAAGGAGGTCCCATCAATGAAAAGTGACACCTTACTAATGTCTGCAGCACAGGAGCAGGACGCAATGAGGACGACATCATCTGAAACCGGGTCCCGTTTATGGGACAGTAACATTGTCCTGGCATTCTGCTATGGTACTTTTTGCTGCATCTGATAATCTCCCAAGTCTATGGAAGCTTATGCTATAATTTCTTTCTCTCAGTTCATCTTAAAGGTGCTACAAGATCCCCTAGATAGTTTTAGATGCTGAATGGTACAAGCCATTGACCTGCAGTACAAAACATACTCTCCTTCTGTCCACCTCATCATCACCTCAGCACCCAAAACATAGCATGAGATGCTGCAACAGCAGCACTTGAATCATGGGACATTCCTTCTCAACTATTTAGTGATGCCTCTGAAACATGAAGTCACAATTACATTGCAAAAGAAATGACAGTGTTTCCTCTTAAGTTACAGCTGTAATATAATATAACTAGCTATACCCGGTGTAACATACATCATTATCTACATATATAAAACATGTTGTATGTTTCCATTCCCACTCTGCTGATTGGCCACTTAGGACAAATGTCAAGAGTACAATCATTTGATGCATTAATATATAACCTTTCAAATCAACTATAATGGCTGGTTTCATGCAAAGAGCCCCTCTGCCACTGTCATGCAACCACATATACACACAGACACATATAGACACACACAATGCTAGACACAAACACACACCATGCATGCCAGGATGTGAGAGCCCCTCCACCATCATGGAACTGCATGTACACTGCCACACCCCATGCTACACCCACCATGCTACACCCACCATGCTACACCCACCATACCACACACATACACCCCCATACCACCACCCCCCACATACCAAGATGCAAGAGCCCCTCCACTGCCATGTTTAGAAAGGACTTGAAGCTTTCCACATGTTTCCAGGCCAAGGAGCAGCTACAGACACCACAGAAGACCATACTACGGTGGCCAAGACTGAGGGCTAAATGCCGCTCTTAAGTAGCAGTTCCCCTGGCTGCTTCAGCTGTACTGCATGAATGCAGCTAGCTGCGCCTGATAGCTTGGCCCTGGTCCTTCCAAGACTCCTACAGCCAGGGCCTGAGTCTGCAAAGAGGCTGCTGCAGCCAGGGGCCTAGTCCTGTGAGGAGGGGCAGATCCTGACACCTAAGCAGCCAATCAGCACACTGAAAATGGCAACACACCCAAGAGAATTTTATATATATAGTTAAGCTATACTGTTGCTATTAGAAAAGAGTGTTTATTTACAAGTTACTCATTATTTGTAATCAGTTGCTTCCAAACTGTGCCTTCATGTCTCTATCTTCTTGCCTACAGTAAATTAGGTTTTGTGTGTGTGCGTGTGCGTGTGTGTGTACACACTCATGTGAGGCTGGCTTATTGTGTGGCAGAAGTCTACAAACTGGTGCTTATTTCTAATTCATTCTATCATGATTTAAGCACTGGCCACCATCCAGCACTGAGGAAGATTTTCTTAATTCCCAGTAATTTCAATTAGATTTAAATGCACATAACTGTGCTCTGGCTTATGCTATTATCTTAACTTTTTCATATTGCTTAATTTTCTAAAAAAAATAATGGTATAGATGAGGATTTAGCATTACAGTTGTCCTTCACATTCACTGGGGTTTGGTTCCAGGACCCCCCGTGAATACCCAAATCTGTGAATACTCAAGTCCCATTCTATGCAATGGCATAGCAAAATGGTGTCCCTTATATAAGATGACAAAATCAAGGTTTGCTTTTTGGATTATTATTTTTTAAGAATATTGTCAAGCTGTGAATACAGTATACTTAAAACTGTGAATGTCAAATCCGTGAACGTGGAGGGACAACTGTATTATGCTCCAAGATTTAGTTTTCTTAATGTTATGACCATCCTTCTAGAATTAAACTGGGATTTATGGTAATACTGTGAACTAAAAATAAAATACAAAACCCAATGATTAATATTTTTTGTTAACTCATACTTCCTTTTTCAGTGTAGTCTGAATTAATATAATGGGAGAATTCATTTGGAATTAAAGCTAAATAACAAGCTTCAAAAAGCTAGAATGCTACCTGCAAGCTCAAACAACAAACTGCACAGAAATTAGTATTTCAAAGTGTCCATCCACTTTTGCATCCATTCCTTTTAGTTAACTAAAATACATCTGAAGTTTAAATACAGGTCGGTCCCCATATCCATGGATTTGGTATCCATGGTTTTGCTTATCCACGTCTGAAAGTATATGTCTCTCTAGGCATTTCTAGGTCCTCCAATGTAATTCTATGGCCAACCTTTGGCATTCTTCTCATTGAAAACAGTAGGGTTCCCTATTATCCACAGTTTCAGTTATGCATGGGGGTGTGTGTCTTGGAACATAGCCCCTGTGGATACAAGCATCAGCCTGTACTTTTGAGGCTTATTGATATCATTGAGGCTGCTGCCACACTGAAGAAATAATCCAGTTTGGCACCGCTTTAACGATCATAGCTCCATCCTATGGAATCCTGAGATTTGTAGTTTGTTGTGGCACCAGAGCTCTCTAACAGAGAAGGTTAAATATCTCACAAAACTACAAACTCCTGAATTCCATAGCACTGTGCCATGGCAGTTAAAGTGGTGTCAAACTGGATTATTACTGCAGTGTGTCAGCAGCCTGAGACACTTTAGCATGAGTTACCAGAATCTGACTGAAACCAACTGAATGTTTTGGTTTGCTTGCCTAATGGCTAAAGGCTGGTGAGCTGGGGAAGAGTCACCAACCCGAGAGCATGGCAATAACTTTTAATGAAATTACAGTTGTTAAGGTGGGCATGGCATGAGGTATAGATCCAATGACCTAATCTGCCAAACGAATGATCAAAAGCACCCAGAAACTTGGCCCCCTGACCCAAAGCAGAAGGGAACACTGAGATGGCAGCTGAGGAGCTGCTCAAGTGCTCTGTTATAGTGTGATCCTCTGTCATCCAAAGGTGAGGAAGCACCCATCTCAGAGCTGGACATTACTCTGTATGCCTCACTCCACTTCCCTGAAAGGGGGATACAGTGGGAATGGTGGGTTTTGAGTCCCAAAAAAACACACTTTGCAGTAGTATACCACCTACATTTGACTGTATTTTCCATTGTGGACTACTTTTATGATTTATAATCTTTCTAAATTTCTAAAATATTGCATTGTTTTACATGTGGGTGGTAAGTGGCTGAGGGAGTGAGAGGAGGGAGGGCCACTTGTGAGGCTGGGGGTGTAGATGCAGATTGAGTGGCAGGAGTGGATTGTGAGGTGGAGAGGGAATTTGCATGAGGGTGGTGATTGGCTGAGGGAGGGAGGGGAAGGAGGAGAACCAGTGCCACAGCCCACAAACTCTCCCCAGGTAGATTGGGCTGGTGGTGGTCTCCTTCCAGTGTTTGACTTGATATTACTATGAATCCAAAGCTTTAAATCAGACATCTTAAAAGTAAACCTTGGGTGGAAAAGCCAACTGTCTGATTGCAGTCTTCCACCATTCCCTCTGCTAAAGAGAAAGCCACCAGTTGAAGAGCCTATGAAATTCTCATTTGTAGGATTCACGACCATATTGGTATACTTCATAAATATCTGTTAGGAATTCCTGGACAAAACCATCATAAATCCTGAAAAACCATCTGGCTTTAGTTTGGGTATTAATAAAGTATGGCAGCAATGTAGTGGGTTTCAGATGATCAGAGATATTCCAGTTCAAGCAGTAGGCACTCATAGCTGAAGTGTAGGAGTGGATTAATAAATCTCAAGGCACTGCAAACCTGAAGCACAATAGATGAGTGAACTGAGCAGTGACACATGGACAAGATGAACCTGATTTTTCCAATTTACCATATCATACCTCTTCAAAAATGTATTACTTTTTTCAGAGGATGGCATCCCCTTTATTTAAATAACATAATAAAACATTACAAGAAGGAACTATTTTACAAACACACAGAAGACATGTTAAAAGAGTCAAAATGCTGGCAGCCATAGCAGAACATTGAATTCTCATCACTAAGTTCTTATGATTCAATTGTAAGTTAAAACCTCAGCTAAAATAATTCCTGTAAATATTCTCTAACATTTGCCAGTGTTCATTCATGGGTCACAGTGTAGCTGCTTCTTAAGTAAATACTGTATCCTAATTGCTATGCCAGTTAACAAGTGTATCAGACATGTATTCCTCAGTTAATGAAGTAGATGTGTTCCTCAGCATTACTTCATTAACAGAAAATTTGGTACCTGAGGCAGAAGCAGAATAGAGAGAATAGGGATAAATTTCTATGCCACAGAAAAGCAGAGCAGTTCAATATGTTTCAACAAGCTTGTTATCCAAAACTAACAATATGCACATGTGAAATGAAACAACCAGGTCTGGTAAGCCTTGCATAATTAAATAAAAACATTTCTGAATACTACTTGAAAACTTCTTCCAAAATATATCCAGGAATCATTTTCCCCACTTCACCAGCCCTGCCTTTCTGATGATTTTGATTTTGGTGACCAAACTGATAGATCTATGCTTTTTTAAAAAAAAACATGCTAGAGATACTAGTGAGGCAGGTGTATCCACCTTCACATTTTTCTATCTTTTTGCTGTTCATGCGTGCTCAGAAAGGGATTCTCAAGGCAGCTGCTATTTACGTTGCCTGTGTAGTCAGGTACTCATGTCTACATAGAATTGATAAAGTAGAATTCCATTGTCTCCCACTTCAAGCTTTATTGCACTGTTTATGGTGGACACACAACTACAAACCAACATCAGTATTTGGACTTTATCAGATATGGCAAATATGGTGTCATAATGATGCTTAATGATCGCGAAAGGGTGTGCATACCAGATGACGTTGTCCTTTCGTGATCATGTTTTGTTAAAAAGCCATTCTATTTTATTGACAGTCCAAGCTGTCAATTTATCTCCCATTCCACTTTGTGCCAGCATGACTGGCATTTGAATCCACACACCATTGTGCTCAGTGAATACAGTGTCAATTGTCAGAACACTTCCGGGTGAGATCGGGACAGCCAGGTATGGGACACTTTTTTTTTTTTTAACCTTCCCGGTTTACTTGGAATTTTTAAAGTGTGTTTTTGTGCTTGAGTGTACTTTTTATGTCTTTGTCTTGCTTAACTTTTTGAATTTGCTACGCTCGCATCTTCTTACAGAATCAGTGAGATCTCAACCCAAGAACTAAATGGAGCTCCGTTCGTGCTCCATTTATTCCAGGGATGCCATTTCATGCTGCTAAAGGTGTGTGTGGGTCTTTTGCTGACATAAAAAAATCTTCAAAATATGCTGGCAAAAGAAGTTTTATGGAGGGTGGTCTGATAAAGTCCTCTGTTTCTCCAGCCCTTCTCCACCATCTTCCCAATGGCAATGCTGCATAAAAATTGTAGCTAGTCAAAGGATGAGAAGGACAAGGGTACAGTGCTGAGTGGACATAAAAGGAATTTGTAAAAAGGAGCTTCTTTTGTCAGAGGCCTTGTTGACTGAGGTACACTGGTACTCATATTGTTATAAATTCACTCCACTTGTAGTTTATAGTAATTCTGACACCATCAGAAATGGGGATGATGCTTTAAGAGATAAATCTAGGAAAACTGACTTATGGTGCACTTTCCTCTATGCTTACTTGGAAGTATGTCCCAGTGTATTCGAAGATATGTTGGCACAGGATTGTCTCTTTCATTACAATATTTATCAGTGACAATGAAATGTGCGTAAGAACCGAACTTACATCCCAGACATTTCTTCCTTCTTCTCTGAGGAATTCTGAAAGTTTAGCCCCAAAATGTAACATTTCTAAGCTCTGCTCATTTGTGGCCCATATGTCTCAGGTTTTAGGCCCTGAGATGTGATGATGCACAGCAAGGCCAAGGATCATGATCTGGACCCAATTTATAATACAGAGCAAGTCTGGGAAATTAATGTATTTTTCTGCATTATTTCTGGAGTGAGTTGTTGGATGCATGTATTTCCAGCCATCTTTAATGACAATTCTGTAAAACAAAATGCAGGAAAAAACACACTCCATCTGAACTCACTATTAAAATGCAGTAGAGTATTTAGGGAAGGGTTACACCGGTTTCATTTTCTTTTCTCTCAAGTGATCACAGGATGTAGTCAGATTTTCAATATTACTTCCAGTCATTCAACTGTTCTTAATTTTTCTTTTATCCTAAGGTAGCCTTTTGTAAAGGAAATAGTTCTGGCTAGTCTAGAGTCAAAGAACAGAGAGGAAACTTGGGAGAATTTTTTAAAAGAAACTGTTCGTGGTCAATCCCAAATATTATTCTTGAATAATCATAACCTAGGACACAGGGCAGATAAAGATATGAGTATGAGTGCAAAAAGTCTCATGTTTTCTGAGCTGTTCCCATCAAAATTTGAACTCATTGGCCATTTTAGAACACGTCCTTTAAATCAACTGCAAATTTCAAAAAAGATGGTCGTAATAAAGTATAGGTATGGTTTAATATTGGCTCATTTAATACAATAAAGCTGTACTAATTTAGAACACTCTGAAAATTATTCTTTTATTATGCATTACTACCTTTGTGTTTAGCTCTCCAGTATACATGTAAAAGGATTTTCACTAGGGCTGTCAACTCTGGTTCAATTTCCTGCTGTTCCCATTAATGTAATATTCCACTTAGGGCTTATCTAGACCTGCCAGAATACACCGGCTTTCTGCCAGAGTATTCTGGCCTGGGATCAGGCCCATTTTCCTCATTACCTAAATGAAATGGGAGGAAGTCCACACAGACATGCTGCCCTGTACCGGCAGCTGCCTGCACTGCCATCCTTGTTGCTCTCTCTGAAACCATGAAGGAGTCCTGCAGCATGTGATCAAGGCTGGTCACCGGCAGGGGGCCTTGATCATGTGCTGCAGGTCTCCTTTGTGGCTTCAGGGAGAGTGACACAGATGGCAGTGGAGATGGCTACAGATAAGGGCTGGTGTGCAGGTATGGACTCCTGTGTTTCTGTGAGGCTGGTCTGTTTTATTTTTTTTTCCCCAAATGAGGCAGGTTTTCCCAGGTTTAAAAATAAAATGGCTTAATGGGCTTTACCCTGTCTTCCCCTCACCTCTGCCCAGGTGTTGTCAGGCCTGACCAGGGGCAAAATGGTCAAAAGACCTATGTCATATTTTATTTATTTATTTATTTAATTTAGGTATTTATACCCCACTCTTCAGCCACAAAGGCTCCCAGAGCTGCTTACAAATTGTTTAAACAATAGCAATATACACATCTGCACTGCATTAAGCTGTTTCCAATGTGTGTTAGCTATTGCCCCCACAAGCCAGGTACTCATTTTACTGATCTATGAAAGGGTGGAAGGCTGAGTGAACAACCTTGGAGCCCTCTGGGATAGAACTTACAACTTGGTGGCGTGCAGTACTATAATTTAACCACTGTGCCACCAGGGCTCTTGTATGGACTGCAGGGCTCCAAGACAGGGGCAAGATGGGGGAAATAGCCCATCTAGACAAGCCCCCAGTCTATGAAACGAAGGCATCAACCAACATAGGTATTTTGCTCAAAATATTAGGCATGGCTACTTATTTTTTAAAAAACACACACAAATACCCCCCCCCCCAATTTCTGAGCTAATAGCAATATGACTCATGGCATTCTCTAATAATATGGGTGAGAATAGACTTCTCTCTTTTGTTTTTCATGTTTCAGTATGCCTCTATGCAGTACCTAATAAAGAAACTGTACAATATCACTCATTACTCTTGGAGCGGCTATCAGAAAGGCATTGGGGGTGAAATGTAATTCAAAATGGCAAGTGCTAATTTTCAGTTGAATGTAATTGTCTGCTATAGGCCTTTTGCTTCTTTTTCTCTTGGAGATGTCTGGCACAGATATGATCTCAGAGACAGGCGATACAGTAGCAGGTGGGCCATTACACTTATCTCTGATGACTAGTCTCCTGAGCCTATTCTGTCCGCAAAACTGTCTGAGCAGGGTTGTTCATTTTGTTTCGCTACATGTTCTCACGGACCTTACCAATGGCACCAGCGTTATCAGGAGACCTGTATAATTGGTGTTTTTGCTCCTGCTGCCAATGCCGGTAAGCAGGAATGAGATTGCATCGATTGTTCCATTGCTTTTATCTTGGAAAGCATAGACAGACCATTATATAAAGTAAATACTACTACTATTACTGCTAATGTTGCTTTGTGGTCTTTTGCTGTCTTTGCAACAAATAAGGCTACTGTCTTGACTCCCTTGTAGGATAATCTTGAAACATGATAGGAAAGACAAGTCCTTCTTCCCTGTTCCTTCCCTCTAAATACACATATCAACTTATGGCTGTGAGAGCAACAACAGCAATGAGAAGAGGCCCCTGGACTAAAGCAACACTCTGACATCAGGTTCCCTGGGATTTTCAGAAGAAAGAGGAAGGGACACAGTAGTAAGGAGGACTAGGATGGAGTCCAAGGCAATATTTTGGATAAATTTGGGCCTGGCATGAAATTAAGCTGCAGATTCCAAACTGGGAAAGTGTATTTCAGACTCCCTAATTCTGAAATGTAGCTATATCACTGAAATCAACTGTCAACTATTTTTCTAACTAAGGAGTCCTTTTTCTAAAATGGATGCCACAGCTGCTCAGTTATTGGGAAAACTGAATCCCCTCTTTGCAAGACATGGCATATCTGAAATGGGTCAAACAGCTACTGGCATTCAGTTTCAGTTATTAGGTTAAACACTTTTCATAGGTAAATTGGTTTATAATGATAAATATTCTCTGCCTTATGCTGTAGTCAAGTACAGACTGTTAAGAAATTGCTGGAGGGGGGAAAGCGCGGGAGGCAAACACAGATTTCGACTTTTGTTGCCAAATTAGAAGATATCTCACTGAAGCATGAAAAGGCTACTGTTGAACTCTCAGCCAGGTTAACATTTTAATGATTAGAAGTTGAAGAAACCAAGCAGGCAAAGGCACATTTTCAGTAGTGATTTTATCAGACCAGGCAAATAATGACAACTAATTAATGTGAAGGGTGTGCATATCAAATAACATCATCCTTTCATGTTTATGTCCTGTCAAAAAGCCGTTTCTTTTTATTGATGGGCCAAACTATCAATTGAGCTCCCCTGGTGCTTTTTTGCTGGCATTGCCGGCATTTGAAATTTTGTACCATTGCACTAAGTGAATACATCGTCAATTGTCAGAACACTTCCGGGTGAGATCAGGACAGCCAGGTAGAGAATGCTTCTCCCCCCTCCCCAGTTTACTTGTAATTTTTATAATTTGTACTTGTGTTCCTGTGCTTGTGTCTACATCTTATGTCTTTATTTACTTTAATTTTAAAGTTTGCTGCATTTGTGTCTTCCTGCAAGAATAGCAGAGATTTGGAACCCAGAAGTAAATGGAGCCCTGTTGTGCTCCGTTACTGCCAGGGCTGTCTTTTTAACACTGCTAAAGGTAATGCTGCTCTGGTGGTGATGGGGTGCTTTTGCCAGCATAAAAACATTTCAAAATATGCTGGCAAAAGAGCGTTTATGGGTGGTGGTGGTCTGATAAGGTCCAACGAGTACATGAAATGCAATCAAAAGGGATGAAGTCATTAGGTCCATTACATATGTCAAATGACCAAATGTGTCCACACTGAGACCACATATATACAAACCTGGTGAGAGTTATTAAGGAAGACACTTCACATGCCTCCCCATAGCAGCAATTTTAATGGCCGACCATATAGAAGAAATGGAAGGCATATCCAACTCTCTGGAAGGAACAAGCATGAAAATCAAACTCAGGAAACTGTTACCTGAATAGAATGCTGAGTCTCTGAAGACTTCACTAAATGATCACCAGCTGGAGCATGCAGAGAATAAAACAACTCATGTGAAGATCTGCAAGACTTCATAAAAGTGGTGGACTGTACATTTTTCACTGTTAAGAGGAAACAACGTGATGGTGAAGTCCCTTAAAGAGATGTCTGCTGAAAGGGTACAACCAGATGTAAACTAAAAAATGGGGCTGTGGCCAAAAAAGAATTAAAAAAAGAATGGAACTCTTTCTGTAATCTAAAGTACAGTGCTCATTGTTCAAAGACAGTAGAGAATGGGGCACCACCAAATCCCACTGACACAAAGCACTTTGGACTTTTTCAGACAGGCTAAAAAACTCCCGCAGAGGTCAGGAGGAGGACGGCACTGTCCCGCTTCCAGCGATCGGTTTCGCATGACGATGTCCTCCTCCTGTCCTTCATTCATTCTCCCTCCATGCAGGAGGGATGAGAAAGCCGTCACTTTTTATTGACAGAAAACTTCTATCAATAAAAGTGATGCCTTTTCTGTCCTTCCAGCATGGAGGGAGAACGTATGAAGGACAGGAGGAGGATGGCATTGTGCAAAACCAATAACTGGAAGCGGGATAGTGCTGTCCTCCTCCCGACCTCCATGGGACTTTTTTTTAGCCTGTCTGAAAAAGTCCTAAATCATACCAGCCTTCTGTACCATCACAATCTCAATAGTTTAAGAATGGAAAAATACCGTTTGTGCACCATTTATTATCACACTGTTCTCCCACCTAGCACTTTAGCTCTGCTTTAGCAATCCATGATCCCATGACGTGTCTTCCACACCATGTCCATAATACCACCTTCTGACTCCAGTATGCCTTACCATATGTATGTATGCATTTCAATTTTTTTAAACTAATGCAATTGTGAAATTATGGCAATACACTTCAATAAAAAAGAAATAAAAATTAAAAATAAATGGAAACTTCCTGCTTGGGGGGAGGGACGGAGAGGGGAAAAGGGACAGAATCACATCCACTCACACCACATGACTGCCAGGGAATCGAACTGCAGCAGTACAGACTTATCACATGGAAATCAACAATGGAAAGGGAGCACAATTGGGAGTCATTGACAGGTATTACCTGTCAATGAAAAGAAGCACTTCGGGGGGGGGAGCAAAGCAGCTACTTGACAGACATGTGCTTGTGAAACTATTGGTGCCAGCATCATACAAAATCATTGTTAAAAGTTATTTTAAAACTATTTTAAAAGTTATTAAAATTATTACAATGGAATAAAAACAGTGCACACTGCTACAGCTGAGATAACATATATTTTTCAAAATTGTTTATCGTTGCTTTTTGTTTTATGGAAACTGGCTCTTATCAATGCTATAATACTACATGCTACCATATTGTATGGATGTTGATCTTTTGTAGTGTCACACAAATGGTAGTTTCTAGTTGAAGGTTAGATGCAGATAATTTGTTTTACCATGTTGTGTTCTTTTTAATATCTCTTCAAAAAGTGTGAGATCATTTGGTTTTATGTCCTACAGAAGACATTGGTCAAAACACAGTGGTCATTACTTGGGCAGGCAAAGGAAACAGTTGAGGAAAAGGAAGGTCAAGGCAAAGCCAGCTCGAATAAGTAAGGGGAAGTTCACAGGGCTCTTAGCCATTCAGATACAACCCATCCCTAAGGGCATATTTCCAGGTTCATTCTAACCATTTGGTAGCCATCTGGCTAGTTTGTGAAACGTTATTTACAGTTCCTGCTTTGCTATTGTAGTAGATCTCTGTGGTTATTACAAAAATGCTTCAGAAGCTACTTTCATTATATATACTTTTTTCAGGTGTTTACAAATTTACAAAAAGATGTAAGTAACCGTGGTACATGCTCTGGTAACCTCTCGGCTCGATTTCTGTAATACTCTCCACATGGGGCTACCCTCGTACTTAGTCCGGAAACTTCAACTAGTAGAGAATATGGCAGCCAGACTGGTCTCGGGTACATCCAGAAGAGACCACAATCTTAAGATTACTCCACTGGCTGCCCACCAGTTTCCGGGCCCAATACAAGATGTTGGTTATCACCTTTAAAGCCCTAAATGGCTTGGGCCCAGCCTATCTTTGGGACCACCTCCTTCAATATAATCCTCCCTGTGCACTCAGGTCCTCTGGGAGGAATTTGTTACAACCTTTAAAAACTAGGCTTTCCTCAAGCTTCTTGAGAGCCTTTTCGGCTATTGCTTCCAGATTGTGGAACGGCCTGCCAGATGAGATCCGTCATATCACCACCCTAAATAGCTTTTAAAAAGCTCTTAAGGCGGATCTCTTCTGGCAGGCCTTTCCTGACTAGATACCCGGCCATCAAAAAAGGAAATCTATCTTGTCCCGATCTCACCATGTCCACCGTCCATTGTTCATTTTTATTCTTTATTTTTTTTTAATTTTTTATTTTTTGGTATTTTTAAAGTACAGTTGTCCCTCCACATTAGCGGGGGTTAGGTTCTTGAGACCCCCACGAATGTGGGAAAACCGGGGCATTTCTGAGGGGACTCCAGGCCTTAGAAGCCCCGGAGTCCACTGAGAAAGGCTGTGGATGGGGAGGAGGCTGCGCTGCCTCTCCCCGGCCTTCCTGAGGGGACTCCGGGTCTTAGAAGCCTCGGAGTCCCCTTAGGAAGGCCGGGAAAGGGGAGGGAGGGAGGCTGCCCGCCCCACCCCCTGGCCTTCCTGAGCAGACTCCGGGGCTTTGAAGCCCTGGAACTGTCTCTGGAAGGCCCGAGAAGGTGCAGGCAGGAGGTTACCCCACCTCTCGGCAGCCTTCCTAAGGGGCTGGGGCTAAACTGCGAATAATCAAAACTGTGATTGTGAAAGCCGCGAATGTCGAGGGGCATCTGTATGTATTAATTCCTAAATTATTTAATTGTATTTTAAGGGGGTGGGTGGGATTGAGGGTTTGGATGTATATTTTAATTGTTGCAAGCCACCCTGATTGTGTTTCGTAGAGGGGCAGGAAATTAATAATAATAATAATAATAATAATAATTGTAATGCTTTGATTGGAATTTATTGTTTGAAAGGCTCATTCTTAAGCAAAAAACCCCACGCTTTGGCTAGCTTCTGTTTGATTACTTTTGAATTTAAAAAATAACGGGAAAGGTTTAATTTCATGCTTCACAAGCATTTCTGAACATATCCCACATGTTCTCAGGGAATAAGAAGAATGGTCTATTTTTAATTTGGCACATTTTTCTTAATTCTTTAGTGGGATCAAATTCCTTTGGATTAAAATTGTGGTCGAGTTTAAAGTGAAAAGCTGAGTGACAGTACCTCTGGAAATTGATTTTCTATGTACCCATGCTTGGTTATTTAGAGCACACACTGCATTGAGCCATAGCAACTTGCCCATACTCTTCAGATAGCCACCAGAAGCCCTCCTTGTGTGCATATTTGTAAGAGCCGATGAGCGCATGGAATAAGATCTTCTCAAAAACGAACCTTCCCTTGGGGAACTTTGGTGCAACTGATGCCAAACAGTCTGTAAAAGTTTCAGCGGTAAATGCTATTTTTTTTTTTTACAAAAAGCATTGCTTGTATTGTTTTATTGCTTTAATTGAGTGTCATCATGAATTTATCTTAAAAGGCAAGCTATAAATTTTTGTTCTCTTAGCTAAAACTCCTACCATCACCAGAAAGATCAAAAGTTAGAAGTTGAGGAAAAGAAAACTCCTTTTTGCTCACCCTGGGAGAGAGCAAATGGAATTTAGGGGCTCTATTTGCAGCCTTCCCATCTCAACAAAACATATGCAGAGGATGGAAAGGCTGATTTCACATCGAAACAGCATAAAGGACTTGTCTTAAAAGACAGTTTACCCCATCTAGCCCCCATTTTGGAGACTTGCAGTCCTGACGATAGAGAGCTTTTGCCTTGTTTTGCCCCTGGGCAGCCCTCACAACCCCTGGGGTAAAGACAGTGCTAAGATGGGGGGAAGATGATATGGCCTGATAATTTTTTTAAAAAAATACTTGTTAAAATGTGTTTCAGCCAAATTAAAATGGATTGGGCCCCATGTGACCCCAGGAGCCTTTTCTGGCATGCTGACCCGCTGCTGCAGTTGCCTTCTGCCATCACTCTTCTGAAGCAGTAAGCAGTCCCACAGCATGTCACAGAGACTGGTCATGTACAGGGGGCCTTGATTACATGTTGTGGTCCAGCTTCCTAGATTAAGAGAGAGCGAGGGAGATGGTGGTGGTGGCTGCTGCCGCAACAGGCTGGCATGACTGTCTGGGCTTCCTTCCATTTTGTGGAGGCAATGGAAGAAGAAGAAGCCTGATCCATGGGCAGGATATGCCGGCATGTAGATGAGCCCAAAGAGTCAACTGGTTTTGGTGGATGGCTTCAGGAAGAGGTGATGGAAGTGGATATTGACAAGGAAAAGAAAGGCATAGAAGCACATGGGAATAGCTTTTTATGGTTCCACATTTCTCACAGGAGGAACGGCTTCTCTTTCATTACCAAGATCTCATCTTGGTCAAGGCAGCATCACCTTCAATTATTTCAAAAATATAATTGAACCAGTGATTTTACTTTTTCAGTGTGATCACTGTGTCATTATCATATTAATCTACTGGGATTACTGGGCATATCAATGCATGCTCATATAATATGAGAATATGTTTTCATGTTCTTCCCATTATGAATACCAGAGATTTGAAATAGTTGTAAAAATGTAAGCACAAAGAAATGAATGAAGTAGAAATATTTACTCTCATAATCTATAGTAGATCAAATGCCAAGTAATATGACTAACATCATGATTAACACCTGTGCTTCAAGGCAAAATATGAACATTGCTATAGGACACTCATTTTACAAATCAAAATGTCAACACCTATTATGACATTATTGCTATCATCATCTATAATTTACATACAGAAATGTTATGTTTTCCTGCTCACAGGCACAACACTGTTAATAAGTTTAATTTGGTAATTATTTTGACAATTAAAAAGATTTCCCAGTCTAATAAGATGATTAGTCTGTGAGAAGACTAGGAAATCCAGTTTGACTTCCCTAAAGCCAAGTTTTTAAAATGATAAACAAACTGATACTCCTTTCCCATCAAATAGTGTGTAAGGTTTTCCCCCTTTCTCACTCAGACATAAAACTTAGTTTACAGATGAGTAAACAAAAGATAGTCAGCTAAAAATAAGAGGCACAATCAAGTCAAACACACACATTTCTGTATTCCATTGACCTTTACACGTGCTACATAGGTCTTTGAAGAACCTTCAGATGGTCCTAAATGATGTGCTGCTTTTGATACCAGGCCCACAGATGAAAACTAGTTTACATGCTCCTTAATGTGAGAGAAATTGTGGACTTTATCAGACGTGGCAACTATGGCATCATAACGATGCCCAATGAACATGAAAAAACGCCTATTTTGCACAACATTGTGCTTTCGTGTTCTTCTGTTGTAAATAAAGCATTCTTTTTTATTGATGAGCCAAGCCATCAATTGATCAGCCATGGCATGTTTTCC
Source organism: Gambelia wislizenii (assembly GCA_030847615.1). Taxonomy (NCBI): domain Eukaryota; kingdom Metazoa; phylum Chordata; class Lepidosauria; order Squamata; family Crotaphytidae; genus Gambelia; species Gambelia wislizenii. Next base: position 286,689,424 of record JAUMIR010000003.1, read on the forward strand.
ACATAATTGCAGCATCTGAAATTGTGCTTTGTTCTGCTGGTGTGAGTTCAGCATCAATGGGCAGCCCCCACCAGAAAACATCCAAGTGAGAACATGATAACTAGCAACAGGACACTCTTTTTATGAACCTCTGCATTTTGCAGGCAAGTTTTTAAGTGTGTTTCAGTACTTTGTGTTCATTTTAAAAGTTTTCTTTAGCTGTTTTAAGACTTATAAGCATGCTTGCATCTTCTCGCGAGAACTGCTGAGATCATGTGCACCCACCAAAGTGGAAGTACGGGGCTGTTTTTTCATGATATTATGGCAACATTTGATATAAAGAGTTATTTTGCTGGTGCACTAATGGTTTAAACTATGGTGGGAAAGAAACATTTTTGGAGGCTCGTCTGATAAAGTCCTTAATTTATATTTGAGAGTGGACTATTCTAGTCCTGAGAATGTAATCTGTGCTCTCACTGCTATTATATTAAGGCCACAATCCAGTAGTGTACTTCCACTGGATCCTGCTGTTTCTACTGGCAAACTTCCCTCTCTCTTGCATCCCTTGGTGTACCTAAAATCCTGCTCTGGATGGCTGGATAATCCACCAGTGTAGGCGAGGCACCATAGAGGATTGCAGTGGAAGGTGAAGAGATTGGCAATTCCATAGGTGTTACAGACAGAAGTGTATCATTGGCTATAGAAGTACACTGTTGAATCTTAGCTTGAGAGCATAAGGAGAAAATGTACACGCAACCTTACTTCTAAATTTTCTCCAGTTTTGATAGTACAATATAATTTTCACTTTAAGAATCTTATAAATGGCCATTTCAAATAAGCTAGCATGAGTAGCTCTGTAAGCATGCTACGATTTGATTTTCAGCTGAGCAATTCCCATTCCAGGGAAGAGAGACAGAGAAATTAACAAGACAGAAAGGAATTAGTGTCTGAGTCTGCTTTCTGAGTCCTCATCATAAATATCTCCACTTAACAACCACTGATTTGTAGGAAAAAATACCTGATCACTGAAAAAAAAACTTTCAATAAATAAAATATCATTAAGCTCCTTTCCTTGTGTTTTGGCAAGGATATCTGTAGTGCATTAATAAGAGCGCTCTTTATGCTTATTATTGAAATGAGAAATATGCCTTTACTTTAAATGCAAATGATGTCAGCCTACAAATAAAGAAATTATGACTGAAAGAAAAGATCTTTCCTAGTTACAAGTAGCAAAATAGGATGGCCTTTCTAGAAAAAAACAGACCCAAAGCCAAATAGTGTGACTTGTTGATGGTCTTGATTCAAACTTTGTCCCAAAGATCCTAATAACGCCACAGTATAATAAAGGCATTTATTTATTTAAATAAAGGTAGGGATAGTCATAATTCCCAAACTTAACAAAAGAGCATGGATGAAACAAAATATGAGCAAGATGTGTGGAACTGGACAAATGCCTACATGTCTAGGGTACAGAACATGCAGCTGTCATTGACATAGGCTAGGATCCAGATATCAATAGCCTAAATCCAATTGCTAGTCCAAACTACAGTAGACCCATTGAGTCAGTAGAAGCTTGATAAGTCAACATGTATTTATATAAGTCCCAATATTTCAATGTGTGTACAATCAGCTCTCTGTTTCCACGGATTTGGCATCACCCGATTTCACCATCCACAGCTTGAAAATATTTAAAAAAGTATCCAAGAAGCAAACCTTGATTTTGCCATTTTAGATAAGGAACAGCATTTTACTATGCCATTATATATAATAGGACTTGAGCATCCACAGATTTTTGTATCCATGGGAGGTCTTGGAACCAAACCCCAACGGATACCAAGGGCCCACTGAACTGTAGTTGGCACTACTGGTTGGACTGAGGCCAACACAAATAGAAGAACTAAGTGACAACATTTCTCCCCAAACACTTAGGATTTATATCAGTCAGATATCTGGACTACAACTTCCAACATTCCTGACCATTGGCCATGCTGGCTGGGACAGTTAAAGTACAGAACATCTTGAGGTTACAAGATTAAGGAAGGCTCATCTAGATGGAATTTTACCTTGAAAAAAAATATGTGTTTCATGATTTCAAATGAAGAGAAAATGGATAGAATAATGGACAACTCTTGGCCAAAATACAAAGAGAAGAAGAGCCTGATGGAGTGTCTGCTGAGTGAGTAAATACTGCCCTGCCTGCGTCAGAAGCGTGTACATGCGCATGTGCTTATTTAGCTAAATGAAAAACACATGAAACTGCCTGAAATAAATCTCTCCAACTAATGAATATTAAAAACTGATGCCTGACCTTCAGCTCTTGAACAGATTACAGCTTTCATAGCTCTTCTGGCTCCCAAAACATGGGATACAGCATTGGTGAAAGCAACTTGTAGTTGAATCAAGTGGCTGGTCTCCTTTGCTCTGAAAGCGAAGCCAGTTATAATATATCATATGTGCCTAGTTTGGGACTGAAGGAAGGTGATCTGATGGAAGCTGAATTTGTCTAAGAATGTAATGACCCTTTGCAGATTTTATGATCTGCAGAGAACAGGGTTACACAAAACCAGTACAATAAAATCAGGTTCAGGCATTCCACTAAAAGTGAAACAGAAGTTTACTATAGAAGATGTTATAGAAATATAGGATGTGGCTACAAAATACAAGTCACAGATCAGAATTAAATAATAGTAAAATAAGTAATATTAGTAATAACTTATCAAGGACAAACATAAATACAAAAGGTAAAATAAAACAAGAAACAGGAGGCATGGGCCACTAAAGACTTGATAGATTTGGAGTGATTAACCATAATATACAAGGGGTGACATCTTGTTAACAACATAAGGGCTTGTCTAGATGAGAAGATATAATGCTTATTGCTTCATATTAATACAAAACTGCAGCAGTGTTCTTTTGTTTCCATGGTTCTTTGGCAAAATTGCTGGTATGGGAAACTATTTGCATATGAAGTTCTCATACAGCCACGGCCATGCATGGACACAGTGGCCAAGGATGAATTACTCACACTATTATTCTCAACAAGTTATTGATGTGGCACAGATTTTTTATATATATACTGCAAATCAAAGGAGCACAGGTGTGCCCTTCCACTTAAAAAAGCTGTTTGGTCACCTCAGCGCAGCAAAAAAGTATGTGATTGGCAACACAAAATTTTAAAATGGCACTTGTAGCCACTTCATTGCTGGCAAGCTCACCCCCTGTGCACATCCAACCAATCATCTTTCTACTTCCACCCTGTGCTGTGATGTGAATCGGTTATCCAAACGAGTGGCAATGTGCATTTCCATGCATTATTTTAAAAACGTCAGGAAAACCTGCAAAGGCTTCCCCCATAGTTTTTGGCCCCCTCCTTCTGAATAAGGCAAATCACTGGGATCTCGTTGGGACAAAAGGTATTCCCTGCAAATTCTATTATGATTATTTTCACTGTCTAGACGACCCATAAGTGTGTGTAAGTGTGGCTTATGCACACAGATATCTCTTTTTGGACAGGTCAGAGGAGGCTATTTTAGCACCCTTTCCAGAACCTTCCAGCTGGCATTTTTTAAAACCCCAGGAGGTGTCACTACTGCTGCTTCTTATGAAGGGAAGGAGGAGGCAATTCAGAAAAAGAAGCTGCAACTGTTCTGGCCTCCAAGGGGAAGGAAAAGAAAAGTGCCCTCCATTTGTGAGTGCACCCTTGTTTCTTCCCTTCCAGGCTGACAGCAGCTGCTTCATCATTATCTGAATTGCCTCCCTGCTCTCTCCACTGTCTTCCTAGTAAGCAATAGCAAGCTCCTCTTGGGGCTTGACAACTGCCAGGATAAAGACACAGAATCCCATGGGCAGAGCATGATACTCCACCTAGGTGATGTAGGATCTCAGCCAAAGGTTTCTGGAAACATTATAAATAACAATATAATAGGAATATTAATCAGGCCTGACTAAGCAACAAATATTAATAAGAATCCTAAGCATGCTTAGCAATTTAACATGACAATTGTATTGTAACTTATTAGGAGAAATATAATTACATGTTAAGTAATTAATGAATAAATAATTAACAGATGGAAGCATAACAAAATCAAGATGCATCAGTATCTCATCAAACACATTGGCACCAAGGTGTCCAAAGAAAATACCAGTTTCCTTTGCAGAGGAGGAAAGGGTTAAAATATGTCTTCTGTGGCTGCCATCCACCCACCCTCCTCTGCAGTAGACATTTGCCTTTAAAACAAAACAAAATGCCCAATAACCTCTGCATGCACAATGGAAAGACATTTAATATCACATCTAGTTTGGACCATAAGGAAAAATCTTAACAGGATTTGAACGTTTTACCAGTTCACTTCAAATGCCAGGAACAATTTTTGGCTACTATTCAATTGGTCAGGGTTTGAGAAGACCTTCTACTAGCTTCCATCTTATACTAAATATCCACCTAGAAGTATCAAATAAACAAACATGTGTGCCAAATGTGTCAGGCTGAATTTCCTGAACTATCACAGAATTATAGAGTTGGAAGGAACTGCAAGGATCATCTAGTCCAGCCCCCCTGTAATAACTTACCTTCTGGATTCGGATGATTGAGTTGGAGAGGAGGAGGCAAATTGCTAGATAATGATGGTCTCTGAGTCTGAAAAGCCAGGGCTTGAGGGCAAGAGGGGGGCTACTCCCCAGCAGGAGGCTGCAGGTGCTAAAACCCCATTGCCATCATTCATGGAGCAATGAAGAGACAAGGACAGATTGTGCCGCTGACAGTGGCTATTAAGTAGGAGATGCCGACCTAATTAGGTACCTAGGACTTTATCAGACATGGCAAAAACCGCATCATTAGGATGGGATGATTGCAGAAATAGATGAAATTATCAGAAATTATGTTGTCACTTACCTATACCAGCTGCATCGCACTGGCATGGAGGAGGCATCACTTTTTGTGACAGCTTAGCCCCTCAATAAAAGTGATGCCTCATTCGCACCAGTGCGACACAGCATGAACAGGTAAGCAATGAGGGTGCCTGATAATTTTGCCTTTTCTGCTATCTTTGTGTCCTAAATGGTGTGGGTTTTAGTGATATTGGCCTCTTCTGATAAAGTCCCTAGCGTCTGGAGACAGCTGCCTATAAATCTCCCAGGCGTCCCTGGCTTCTTTGTTGCTTTCAACCCACTTTCTTGATGACTAGCAGTACTCTTCTGCATTTCCTGACCTTGGACTGGCTACAGTTTATGCCTGAGACTGGTAGCCAGCTGAGACTGGACATCGTCATCACGGACAGAGACCAGAAGAAGATCATCATTGTAGATATCACGATCCCCTTTGAGAATAAGAAAACAGCCATGAGGGAGGCCAGAGAATGTAATCTTCAAAAATATGCCCCTCTGGCTGATGTTTTGAGACAAAGGGGGTACGAGGTCTCTGTCCATGCATTGCTTGTTTGGGCCGGGGGGGCTGGGACCCTGCAAATGAGCTGGTGCTGAGAGTTTGTGGGGTGGGAAGGCGCTATGCCAAACTTATGCACAGACTAATGGTATCAGATACCATTAGATGGTCTCGAGACATCTACATCGAGCACATCTCGGGTCACCGTCAGTATGAGGAACCAGTTTCTGCTCTTGCAGAGAGGGGAAGAAGGGGAAATGATTCTATGTAACTTTTCTATATTAGAAAGTATTTATAGTGTATGGTATGCATTATCTGCTGTATATATATATATATATTAGTGATCACATTGTGATTTAAATGTAAAATATATTATTGGTCTCCTTTTAGTATGTGCTGTTTCTTTAAAAGTTATTTTAATACTTTTAACTTATCCTAGGAATGAGATTTGCTCTGTATGTATTGATTATATTGTTTATTATTCTATTGGGCTTTTTTCTGCAATTGCATTCTTTGGGTCTACTATGTATGCTATATTATGTATTATGTTGAACTGTATGTTAAACATTCTTTAATAAACCAATTATTCTGTTTTACTTCTTACTGGTTTTGTTTATCTGGAGTTACTGAACCAGCCAAACCTTCTTGCTTCTTTTATCCTGCTGGATACCCTGTGACTGATCTGGATTGAATTAACTACTCAACAGCTCTTGTATTCTAAGCACCTGGGACACTTGCTGACTGAAGCATAGGACACCCCTCTCATGAAAGAATACACATTTGTCCTTACTTCTCTAAGATAGAGATGTCTCCACTTCTACCCAGTGCTTTGATTGCCAGTATTGAGTAGGATTACAGTGGCTTGTTATGAGAACCCTGGGGTCTAAATATTCCATGAAATATTTGGAGGCATTCCACGGGCTGAAAAGAGAATACAATTCACCACTTGTGTCCATTCCACTAGTTGAAGCACAGAGTTGGATACAAGGAGTAACACTGCCATGAATTTAGCTTGAAGCAAAATTTGAAGAGAATTTAGTTAGAGCCTTCCTGTTTAGAGTTTAGATGATTTCTGGGGTGGCAGGACTTTCAAGTAGTGCCAGTAAAGTTTCTCAAGGAGAAGAGAGACATATTAAGGCTGCTGAACCTGACAGTTGAACCTGTCTATGAACTGGTTATTGAGACTCATCTTTCTTCTCTGAGTACCAGAGTAGTTCAGGAACTGAGTTTGACTATGGCATTGATACAAAGCAAACACACTGGAACATTGGTAGTTAAAACAGTGTTTTCAGTTAAAAGTAATTTACCTCTTGGCACTGTCAGCATTTATATTTCAAGTGAGCTTTCAGTCTCTTTGGCTGCTTGAAATTATACTGAACATGCTGCCCCCATTTTTGTTTGTAGATTCACAAACGTCTTGAGATCCATTGGAAGATAAGGTACCCTCCCCATTAATTTGTTTTAATGTTGTTTGTTTCTCATTTTGGTGAAAAGTTTTAATTGTGTGATTCCATTGGAGTCTGACTTACTCGCCTTTCTATAGCTTATAGATTTACATGAGCAGAGAAACTATCTGCTGGCTGAGTCCCACATGAAAGTTCTACTCTTGGTATTTACAAGTTTTGAAGTGGGAACATATGGTACTATGGTCTACTATGCCAAGGTGTACAGTTCTTGTAACTGTGCTTGTTACAATGTTCCAAGCATTTGTCAACCACAGCCTACAACATACATCTTAAAGAACTGAAAATAAGTATTTGGTTTATGATTCTAAGCTCCATTTCAGTATACTCCTGAAATGTTTCTTCTGTAAGAAGTTCCACTAATCTGATTGAAACCCACTGAAGGATGTGACTTTTTAAAAATAAAATGAAATAAGGCCAGACTGATATTTTTATACAGTATATTACAAGTGACACAACTGATGTTGACTATTTGTAATTTCTTGTACCAAATCACTCTTAACCTCCATACTTATACAAAATTCAAATTAATTTGCCAGAATGTCATGATTCCTTTCTCTTGGTGTTTACTTTTCACTGTAAGCTATAATGCAGGAATTTGTGCTGAGCCAGGATGCCTTTCTAGGCAGATATTTATTGCTAACATTGCTCCTTCAGTTCTCTTGCACTGAGAAACATGTGCAAGCATGTAAGTTATTTTGTTGGCTATGTGAAAGCATGAATCAATTCTGTAGATCAGTTATTAGGTAAAAAGAAAGCGATGATGATATTACATTTATATTCTATTTATAGGCTTCCATAGGTAACCTGTTGGCCTCTAATATGAACAGCAAAGCTCATGGTGAAAATGCCCCATGACCTCTGGAGGGCATTTGGGGGCAAAAATGTTTTTATTTTCCCCTCAAATCTTTTTTGACTCATGGGAGCTACAAAAATGGCTTCAGTGCTCATATGTGACCTGTGGGCCACAGTTTGTTCACCCCTATTTTAGATGAAAGGAAGACATTCTGAGTTATCACAGAAAAGGTGGAGCAATATCTGGGACCACTATGAGGTAGAAGCTAATACCAGGATGTCTACCTTTTTCCATAGTAAGCAGCAAATGAGCCACCTGACAGCACCTGGGGCCCACTCAGATAGCACAATTAAAGAGCTGTTATTCCACTTTAATTGCCATGGTTCCATCCTATGGCATCCTGGGGCTGGTAGTTTGGTAAGACACTAAAGGAACCCTCTGGCTGAGCATTCTAAATGCCCCTCCCTAAAATGGCAATCCTTAGATTCCATAGGATGGAACCATGGAGTTAAAGTGGAATAGTAGTGCTATAACTATGTAGTGTGAATGGGCCCAGGCATCTGCTTCAGCTCCTTATGAGGCAGCAATAAGCAATTTTGCTTAGGATAGGGGGAGAAGAAAAGCTTGAACAACCAGGTAGCAGGGGAAGCACTCACACAGTAGGAAGAAAGATTGATGGCAGTAGCAACTCTCAGTCTCCCTCCCCAACAGGCTTAGGCAGATAATTCTGGAAGTGATGGGGGAGGAGTACGGGGGCATGAGAAGGAATTTTTCAGTGCCAGCTCATATCATGAAATAGCATAAGAGAGAGCAGTAATTCTTTACCATGTTAACATGCCCTACTACCCCTCCCTATAATATCTCATAACTGGAAATGTTGGACACTTCAAGGGGCCTAGTAGACTGAGGTGAGCCAAAGTGAGGTCAAACGGAGGTCACAAGGACCAGGGAAGGTGTCTTGGAAATTTTAGCAAACACACCCAAGGTAGGATTAAGTGGAGCCCCTAGTAAACAACACCATTACAGAGGTATATGCTAATCCCCTCTTGGTCCCCCTTGGTAATGTGTCACACATCCTAAACAAATAAATGACCTATGCAACTCATATTCCCAGGAAATATCCCTTTGCACCTCCTCCTGTCCTCGAATGCAATGTCATAAATGAATCAATTCCTATCTCTCAGCCATCAGCAGCAATCAGCTGAGTTTCAGTTTCCTTTGCTTATTTGGTGGGAAACCCGTCTAAGCTTTGTTTTAAGCCCAAATACCCCTTCAGGACAGAAAAAATAGTATAAATATTAGCCCCAAACAATAGCAAGGTGTGCCACTGTAAACAAGAGCTGGCCACTGTCTGTCAGTCCTCCCACCCCCCAGATCGAAGCTTTCAGTGCCACCTTCAGACGTCCGACTGTGCACTTCGCTACTCTCAAGACTGGTAACTATAGTCCCATCTTCCAAATTTATACCTCTATCCAACCTTACCACCTTAAACTCTTCAATAGCCTTATGTGGTTCTTGTGAGAGTATGTTGCATGTGTGAATGCTTTTGTTTTATTTTCCAATAAAAACCATTTATTTCATTTTAACCTGAAGTTCTCTGCAGTTATTACTGGTATACATAGGTGAAAGGTCCCAAAGTTACCTGCCTCTTGCAGCCTTCCATTTGAGGTAATAATAATCTCCCAAAATAGTAATATCATAAGTGGGGCTCTAAAGTACCCCCACCTCTTCCGGTAACAACCAGTTGGAATATTAGTAATAAAGCTTGTTCTCATAACCCCTCTCTTTCTTAATGCTGCCTCATGGAATCTCAATAGTTGGCTTTCCTATAGAGGAATAGAATGTAGATACATACATAAGAAGGAAAGAATAAAGAAAAAATTCACCCTCTGATTGGCCACTGTAGGAAGCAAGAGACTGGACTGGACTGGCAATTGGTATGATTCAGGAAAGTTCTTACATTAGTAGCATAATGTAGATAAAAAAGATTCCATGCATATATACTTAAGTCATTACCTATTTACATCTGTTATTTTAATTTAGGACATTATCAGACGTGGCAAAAATAGTAGGATCACAATGTCAGGATAGTGCGAATGGATCCCACTATCACACATCATCGTCATCCTCACATTATTACCCCTTGCTACAGCCACAAAAATGCCGTCCTTTCTCATTCACAGGAGAAGCCGTCAATTGATCACCAATAGCCCAATTTTTGTGCTATTGACTGCATGCGAAACCATGTTCCATTGTAATTGCGAGATTACAGCATGAATGGGTGGTCCTCAGTGAGAAAACCTCTGGGTGAGAATGAAAAAATGAAGCACAGGAGGCTCTTTTTATGAGCTGTCCCCTTTAGTTTGCACACTTTTAGGTTTTTTTCAATTAAGGGATTTTTGGAGTTTTAAGTGCGCTCCCATCTTCTCACGAGAACAGCCAAAATCTCACCCATGCCAAATCATGGAAGTAAACTCCTGTTCTTGAAGTGTTAGTGGTCTTCATGTGATAATTCCATGGTGTTTCTTTCATGTGATCACAGCTACATGTGATCATAAATGTTATAATGCCACAATGTTCCTGCTATCTTCATTTGTGGAACTACAGTACAGTGTTTTTAGATGCTAGTCTGATAATGTCCATAGTTAAACAGTGAATCTACAATTCTAAAAATCCTCAGCCCATCACTGGCTAAAGGATTCTGGGTACTGTAATTCAAAAACTGGGTAGTGTTCTCTGCTCTGCTACTGATCATGTTGATGACTGATGACACCATTCACTTGTGCAGTATTTTTGATCATCATACATGGATATAATCAGCCTAATTCTGAATAAAAATAACTGCAAATAAATTGAGAGGTGTATCCTAAACCAAAGTGGTTTGAGGATTACATTTTAGCTGCTTTGGAGATTACTGTGTCAGAGACTGTGCCATATCTAATTCCTGTTTACAGTTCTGATTGAGAAATTATTCTTCAGAAAGCAGAGAGCCATGAAGTATCTAATTTCAGTTTTAAACTTACTGTGGCAACTATATTATGTCATGCCTGAGTGGTGGGTGGATATCTGCTATGCTACTGTAGACAACTAAGTTTATTTAAGATGTCAGATATAGCTTGAATTACATGAATTGTGTTCCCAAAAATGAACAACCAATACTTCAGCCCATAAATATTTCAGTTTCCATTTCGCTCCAAGGTAAGCTAGAAGCAAAATATTGTAATCCAAACCATTTGGAGAAGTGTTGAGATGTTCTTTGGTTTTTACAGTAGCAGAGATCATGATGTTAAAATCAGAATGAAAAGAAAAGACAATTTTGTTTGGTACAGTTTTAAATTTTGCACAGCCACATTTGGCTTTTTCATTGGTGCTGTTCACTGTATATGCCAAATGTTAATTTAAAATTATAGAATTTATTTACTTGTGAAACACTCAATTCAGGATGTTTGCTATTTAACATCCAGATCCAGGAGATGGGTAAATTAATCTTCTGGCCAGGTTTTCTCTTATGCGCCTCCTTAAAGGTTGGTACTGAAAATACATATTAGATAAGATGCTACGTAATGACAAAGTAAGGACCTGTCTACACCATCAAATACCCCAAATCCCTAGCAAATGCCTCAAAATCTGCTGCAATCAGGCCACATGTGGCATGGCCTTTCCCCTGAATCTGGGGCTTATCTGGCCACACGTGGCATGGTCCAGATTCCCAGCATTTGGGGGTATATTGCAAGGATGTGCATTATATGGGATTTGGGGTTTTCCATGGACTTTTGTTTTGTCCATCTGTCCCATTCCTTCAATTCCTTCCTCTTGCTCAAGGACAGTCTTCTGTATGTATGCACTGTATGTTTTAAATAATTTGCCTTCCTCCCAATTCTGGAGCCAGAATGTCCAGATCACAATGCAATTTAGAAAACATAGATAACTAAAATACAGTACATTTTTGGAGTAATTTACAGTACATTAAAATTATGATATTAAAAGACAGTTAAGCAATCACCGTGTTAAAACAAGCCCCAAATTAAAACAGAGGGACAAACACATCCTATATCAAAAGCCCCTTCCTCAGCAGCAAGTGAGTGCATTACCAAAAGACTGCTTGAATAAAAAGGTATTTGCCAAGCTGTTCCCAGCTGGGTGAGTCTGAAATGGGACCACATCTTTTTAGGGCAGGAATGGAGAACACTGCAGTCCTCTGGATGTTGCTGGCCTTAGCTTAGCCCTGGCCACCAGAGCCAATACTAAGGGAACATGGGAATTGCTGGCTCCACTCAGGAAGTATATTTCCTAATTTTTGTTCTATCTCCAAAAGGAAAACACATTTCTAAGGGGAAACAAAATTCTTTATTCAGCTCTGGAATTGATAGAGCCTGACACCCCTTCAACCTACTTTACTCTGAAAGAAGTAAACATAACAATAATTTATTTTCTCAATTTTCAGCTGCACAAACAACATTTTGTCATTGGCATCCTATTTCTCAAAGTAGTTTGTGTCTTTTATGGTCCCAGTGTCATAAAGCAGCAGCCACTTTTGTTTTTATAAGGAAGCTGCATACTGAGCAATTTCTATTCACTGACATTCAGAATGACATGGAGACTTTATGTGTATGAGGTAAGACACTGTCCTATGGGGTATATGTGTGTTGTGTGTCAGAGGTGAGCTGTTCCAGTGAAACTGTAGGAGCATAGCCTCAAGCCTCTAGGCTGCTAAGGTTGGGGAGGTCTAATAAATTATATAACTCTTGGACACACTCCAATATCACTGCCAGTGTGATCTATCTGTAATGGTGGTACATTTTTTTCAAAGGAGAAAATTCATTTTGTGTAACATGTGCCTCTCATATTTTAGAATCCTAGGCCAGTGTGAGCATTACCTCATACTTATAGTTGCTAAATATACTCAGTGCACTTGCTGAATGATGGGTCTTTGTTTCTATATGGCCACTGGGAATCTATTAGGTTGTGAAATAAATGTATTGTTTCATCACTCAGGAACAAGGTGGCAAATGGGCTGGGAAGATGACCTATGTGATGGCCAGCCAGGCTGAGGACTCAGGAGACGAGGGGGCTGTGCCAGCTCCAGCAGAGCTGGCTGAGTCAGAACCTAGCCCTGCTATGACAACTACAGCAGAGCCCATGTCTCAGCAGCCTAACCTCCCCCAGCACAGGTTCCAGGCCTAGGAGACATAGAGGAGCAGGATGAGGAGGTACCTACCTTCAGTCAGAGAAGATCAGAAAGGGCGATTATATGAGAAATGCTCAGCAATCACCAAACAGCTATGATTAGGAGCTGGGCCAATATAAACAGCTGTGAGACACCGAGCTTCTTCGTCGGAGTTTGTCTGCATTCCCTGGTGAAAGCATCTGACTCTGACTCCCTTGGCTGCCTGAACCCTTGCCTCTTAGACTTTGGGTTGATCTGGAACTCTTGACCCTGGACTGGACTCACTGATCTGCTCTCTGGACTCCTGGACCTTTGGCTTGCTAATGAACATTGTATTAGGTACTGTGCTTTAGAATAGCTTTGGTGTTGCTGTCAAGCCTTGCATTCTTATCAGCTGCTCGTTTGGCTGCTTTCCCAGACAACCTGCTTCAATTCTGCTATTTATCCATCACATAGGATGGAAGAATCAACATACACATACAAGGATATCCCAAGTCATTTTGTTGCTCGGTGCAGAAAAGCAATTGATGCATACCCTCCAACATTTCACAGGTGAAAACAGGGACACATGTGGCCAAGCAACATCAGAGTGTGGTCAAGACGGCAACCATTTTTAGTAAGAAAGAACACACAAACTAGGAGATGCTGCAGCAGTTGGCTTTTGCTTGAGCCTACTGGGAAGAGCAAGAGTCTGCCTCCTATCCTCTCCCCCCTGCTGAGTTAATTGAGGGCAAACTACTTTTGCACTTTAAACTCAGTTTGCAGCAATTGAAGTAAGCTTAGGACAAAAGGGGAAAGTGCACGGAGGATAGAGAAATTGGGACATTTTAGATGCAGTCAAAAAAGTGGGACAACAGAGGATTAATTGGGGCTGTCACAGCCAAATCAAGACAGTTGGAAGTTATAGTGATGCTCCCACCATTCAAGACAAGTTGTAGAGTTCCAAAAGCCAGCCAAGCTATCTTGGTATATCAAGTAGAAAGTGTCATTAATAACCTGCACCATCTATGACAGTAAAACTATTATAATAACAAAGTAAATCACTAACAACTTGTTGACCTCTTACAGCATCCAAAATCTGCTCTCTGAGGTAGATGCTTCACTCCATCTAATAACAGGGTTGGATATGACCAGTTGGATCTTTTCACAGTGTTACCTATCCTGACAGCAGCCATTTTGGAATATCAAACAGTTGGCTATATTTACCAATTTGGTTAAGGTGGCCATCCATGTGGTTTCAGGTAGACCAGGGCCTCCCTAATACCAGGGTGGGATTCATGCAAGACCAGGGGAAGGGCCTTTGGAAATTTCCCAAAACAAAACACTCAAGTAAGACTCAACACCTGGAGGTGAGTCAATCACTAATCCACTCAATAATAGCAAGAATAGCAAAATTATTGCTTGTGAAATGGAATCTTCCTCTCCTACTCCACTCTAACAAAAGACCTTGCCTGTTTCCTATTTAATTCCAAAAGTATCTATCATTAACGATCATTCACTGTTTTGAAGTACCTATTGTTTTGTCCTGGGAACCTCTGAAAACCATTGTATTTCACTCAAAATCCTATTCAGGGGAATTATTTGATGTAAATAGCACCCTAAAACATCATCAAATTGCAAACAGTTCCCCTTGCTTTTGACTCCACATTGTCCATAGTCAGTCCATTGTCCAGACCTCCTCGTTGTTGGTTTACTTTGTAATCTCCGCTCTGCAAGATTGGTACAGTATAACCCACCACCCCCTTACTTTATTCTTTTATCCAAATACTTTCTACTACTTTTGATAGCCTTGTGTGAGTGTCTGAAGCCTGAGTGTGTGTGTGAATGCTGTTACTGTTAATTTCCAATAAAGATCATTTAATTGTACCTTTTGGCTTAGAGTCTCCTCTTTAGTACCTGTATACATAGGTGAAAAGGTCCTGCTGTTGCCCATCCTCTCACTGCCGTAAATGAGCTAATTAAATATTCCCTATTTTAATATTTGAACATTACAATTCGGGTAAAAATAGGATGGAGATACATACTGGAGATACATACTGTCAATCTGTTAACATCTGCCAGCAAGTTGCTAATAAAGTTACAGTACAGAAGCTGGTTAGAACAGTTGGCAGCACTGCTTGGAACAGGGGTGGTCAGATGTCACACCCCTCTCTTCTGATTTGTTTTTCCTAGAAGCTCCAAGGACCACTTAAGTAGAACCATGTACAAATACTTGAAGAAGAAGGAGGAGGAGGAGGAGGAGGAGGAGGAGGAGGAGAAGAAGAAGAAGAAGAAGATATACATGTGTACCTGTACACATGCACAAGCCTGCAAGCACACACATACACACAGCCACAGCCTTTTCTTTGAGGGCGTCTGCTCCAAAACTGTTCTCCCTCTGCTGTTGTATGTAAAATACTTGCAGGGCAACAGGCCTGTGCAAAGAACTGACCACATAAAACTACTTAAAATTCTAAAGATAAGAAATATACAAAACCATTGTGCCTGCAGTTTTCTGCAAGAGGTGGAAATGGTGAGGGTGAGAATCCAGCTAGGCATCCAAGAGAGGGAAAGTGCCAATGATGGAAGAATGGATTGCTAAAGTCACTGAATTAGCCCAAAGTGCCAAATTAAGGACATTTTCAGACATGTCTTACCGCGCTAGATGGTTTGGGGAGAGCTTCGGTGCTGCCGCGTGGCAGGGACTCCATTTTGGACAATGCCGTCCCTCTGGCAAAATTGTCCGTGTCACTTCTGTGTAGGATTGGAGGTGGCCGCACCATATTTTGCCAGATTTTATTCATGGAAATTGCCCATGAATAAAATATGGCATGGCCGCCTCCAATCCTACACGGAAGTGACACAGACGATTTTGCCAGAGGGATGGCGTCATCTGAAATAGAGTCCCTGCTGCATGGCAGCGCCAAAGCTCTCCTGAAAGCTTCTAGCGTGGTAAGACATGTCTGAAAATGTCCTAACTTAGGTTCTAAAGGGCCAATTGAATACTTTTTGAAAGTTTGAAAACCATTTATGGATATTTTGAGCAATAAGAAATCTAATAAGGTAATAATCTGGGTTATGGTTATTAGTAATATTAGTAGGATTATTTAATTGGACATTTAATAGTAGGATAATACTTTTTGACCTTTTCTCTTTCATTACAGCCAGGATTGGAAGGTAAGAGCCCTACTGTGTTTTCGTTAAACAGTTGCCCCTTCATATTCGCTTGGGTTTGGTTCTAGGACCCCCCCCCCCCAATGGATACCAAAATCCGTGAATACTCAAGTTGCATTATATGCAATAGCATAGCAAAATGGTGTCCCTTATATAAGATGGCAAAATCAAGGTTTGCTTTTTGGATTTTTGTTTTCTTAAAGAATGTTTTCAAGCCGTGAATACTTAAATCCGTGGATATGGAGGGACAGCTGTATGTCTTTTCCCTTTCTTTTCTTTTCTCCCCTTTTCTCCCTTTTTACCTTTCTCTCCTTTTCTTTTTTATTTTTTTTTAATATACATTACATTATGTATTTTTTTTATTGTAGATTAGATTGTTAGTGCTAAGAAAACCAATCAACCAATCGATCAATCAATAAAAAAGAGGGGGGGGGAACAAATCCATTTATTCATGGTGAAAAAAGAATATCTATCTAAATTTAACCTTTTGTGATGAAGTTCTTTCCCATTCCCTAAATTCCAAAAGAACAAAGAAAAAACCTCTAAACAATGGTTCATGTGGCTTTCCAGATATTGTTGTACTAAAACTCCCAGAATTCTTTACCATTGGTTATGCTGGGTTGGGCAGCTAGGACCATAGTTCAGAAATGTCTGGAAGCATCACCGTTCCAACTCCTGCTCTAAACCTACTCAGGATTCTATTATGAATTGATTTTTAAGGCTTCTGCTATTAGAAAATGGCATGCAGTCAGCTTCAAGTTAATGACACTACAGTAAATGTCTTTTTGGAGACAATGGACATTAAACAGTGCAACAAGCATATTCATCTTCTCCCCTCTTCCTGTCTCACTTGTCATATGACACTAATTTCCAGTTGTATTTATTTTTCTATTTTCTGTTTTTCTTTATCTTTTTGCCTTTATGAGAATACCAGCACAACAATTGCCTTTAGAGCAGAATTGTGAATGTACCCTCCATTACTCCTGATAAGGCAGCACAAATTGCTCAATTACCCTTACTTTTGCATTTTAGTTCAATAATGGCTCACTTTTAAAATGGTATGTGTAATTGCAAAGGTCATGTTTATACCTGCACCATCTTTAAATACAAGTTAACCCACCATTTTCTTCCATCTTTACTTTTTATAAGAGGTAAACTAACGAAATAGCTTGTCATCAGCCTGCTGAAATCATAGGAATCTAACCTGTAAATTGAATTCCTCTGTAGTCTGCATACATTTGATGCTCAAGAAAATTTGTTTCTTTTTTCTGTCCATTAGAATTGTTTGGTCTAGTTGGTATTTCAGTATGTTAGTTATGTATGAAGTGATGTACTTGACAGCCAGCATTAGCAGACATCATTTGAGATTGTGTTGAAATTTTATTCAACACTCCTGAGGATCTCTTCTAAAATTTATCTTAATGGATTGCTACTATGGCTGCACTGTTGGCATGTTGTATATCTAAATACAAGAGTAATTAGAGGAAATAATCAAGAGTAGCTTCATATTAACATCTTGAGGATGCTGAAAGATTTTCATAAAAGACACCATGATCTTAATGTGGATTTGTAGGTCTGATTGTGCAAATATCTTACATAAGAAAGCATAAAGTACTGTACAGGTTCTGAAAAGCTCAAATGGTCTTCTCTTGCTTTCCAGAGTTCACTTTTCTAATGGATTCACAGACAGGGTTTTTTTAATTTTAGAGAGAATATCACCCTTAGGCTATAGAATAAGTATAGAAAAGTAAATTGTTGGCTTTACCTTTCTTGCGAAAACAGCAATTTTGCATCTCCCAAGCGTGGCAGTGAGATAAAACATATCTTGCCTTGGAAATCCATACATTTCTGCACTTTGTGAAACATTTAGTAGAAGAAAAAAATGCACAGAAAACCATGAATCATGGCTAAAAATAGACATATTTGGGCAGGGGAGAAATGCATCCACACATTCTTTAATTACTAGGGAAAATGCACACCTAGAGGCATACATTCAAAAAATACATACAAAATACACACATATTGAAAAAGTTATGTACAAAAATGCACACACATTTCCATGCAAGGAAAAAACAAACAAACAAGTCATCACAACAATAAGAAGCTAGTACAAGACATGAATACCAGTGGAACAAAAATTAGACTGATAGTAAGTTCAGTGGCAAGGATCTCACATCATTTATCCACGTAAGCTGTACTAGAAGAGTTTTTGACTAAAGAGTGGCTAAAGGTTAAGGTATAATGTATATTATGGGGATATACTAACATATGGGGATATAGCCATTTTATCTCCCCAGACCATCAGTTGGCCACACTGGCACAACTGACAGTGAGCGGAAGTGATGTTTAAGTCAACAGGAAGTCCCTTCTAGTCATAACATTCTAGACTAGAAGGGAACCCTGAACCAACATTTATGGCCCACAATGTCCCTTAGTGTCTATTTTCAGCCCCTCCTTTTAAAAGAAAAAGCTGGGTGTCAGTTACACGGCAATTTTTGTTGCTGGGCGTACCATGACTTCCTGATCCCGTATTCGTCACATGCTGTTTAGACAATTTTTGTCACTCTTTAGGAAATCCTGGAAGATCCCGTGATTGATATCTACACAACAAAAGTTCTGTTTCTTTTTATTGGTCTCGCACTCTTATATGCTGTGCTTTTGCTGTTTACACATGTTTAGCCTACCGGGGTATTTTTTTTTTTTTTGGCTGTCAATCAAGGATGCAATTACTTGTGTTTTCACAACCTCTTGATGTACTTCCTTTAGAGTTCCATGCCACGAGTGATGCTATTGGCTGGCTGGGGGTGGGGAGAGATCAGGGGGCATAGGCTTGTGTTTGTCCTGTCTCTTTAAAATGTTAACCCTTAAAGCAGAGGCAGCTGTGAAGTGAGGTTTCAAGCCAGTGACACACAAGGCATTTTGAAAAACACAGATACATGCATTTTAAAATTATTTACTGTGCCTTGAGGGAGGGGGATGGATGAATCAATGTGTGATCTTTCGTTCAGACGCTGGCACAAAGCTGGAAGGAGGCAGGAACGATTAAACCCTGTGCTTTCCTTTTGAAATCAAGTCGAGTGGCGGGGGGGGGGGGAAGAGGCTTGCGATTGCCCGTCTCTTTAAAATGTTAACCCTTAAAGCAGAGGCAGCTGTGGAGTGAAGATTTCAAGCCAGTGACACACAAGGCATTTTGAAAGACACAGACGCTGGCATTTTTTTACTGTGCCTTGTGGGGGGGTGAATGAAAGTGTGTTCATTCGCTCAGATGCTGGAATATTTTACTGTGCCTTTTGGGGGTGATGAATGTATGATTATCCGTTCAGACCCAGGGAGGGGATCCAGGCAGGGAATGAATGGGCAACCCTCTGCCCACCACGATCTCTTTGTAACGTGCAGTTGAGGAAGAGGTTAAAGCTGAAGGGTTTGCAGTGTAGAAATCCATTTAAAAAGGTGATTGAGTACATGCACACACACACACACACACACACACACTGACACACACAAACCTTAGTGCAGCTGGAAGGGATGTCTTTGTTTTCAGCTGGTGAGACTGGATCTGTTGAATGGGTGACTGACCTCTCCTTTTCTGGTCGCTGATCTCTAAGCCTGCCCCCAGTCACCATTTCCGGTCATCCCCTAGTACTGAGATATTTTGTCCCAGGCTGTTTACATTTCTAATTTTCCGAATCCTCCAGTGACTTTTTTTAAAACTGGAAGTCCCACAGGTTGAGGGATAGAAGGTGGCCCCCCTTCTGAAAATCACATACCCGACGCGATGTACGTGTAAACAACCAGGGTTCGACACGAATTCTTCCCACTACATTTTCATCATGTAAACAGCACCCTGGGTTCCCATGATCCTGACATGTTCAGGGAGGCAAAGGCTGCATGAGACTTGCAGACCACATGATTCCCATCTCTGATCTAGGTATATTTGTAGCCAGAGTATATCCACACTACACAGGTATAGTACTACAGTAACTGGCAGGAGGTGAACCTGTTCTGGGTTTGATATCAAACTTTAAAGGCATTATGTAAGGTGCTGAACCTATTTTGGGAACAGGGTTTACCACCTTGAATAGCTTCAGTCATATCTGGAGTAAAACCTCGAGCACACTCACTGCTCCACTAACAGGGGAGCCCCTAGTTGCCAGTGAGCACTTTAATATCTTTTAAATTGCCATGGCTCCCTTCTAGGAAATCCTGGGATTTTTAGTTTGGTGAAGTACTTTGAATTCAACATTCCTCTGTTAGAGAGCTCCAGTCCACTCTCCTGAACTGCAGCAGTTGTATTCTGTGTATCTTATCAAAATAAAAATCCCATGAACCCTTAAGATATGAGGATAACTGTTAAAGTGCGGCCAAACCTGCTGTAAAATTGTAGTGGAGTCACACATCTAGCTGAAACCGAAAAACCCCCACTTTCTCACAATCCAGAACCAATATCTAGTCTAGGAATTGTCAGAAAGTATGTTGTAGATGTCTGATAATGTTTAAGTTTGAACATGAGCGCTTTCACACTACATAACTACAGTAGGACCCCCGTATCCGCTGGGGATTGGTTTTGGGGCCCCCGTGGATACAAAAAACCATGGATAATAGTGAACACCATTGAAAATAATGGGACTTCTAGTTTAAAATACCATAGAGTTGCCTTGGAGGACCAATAAAATGGCTAGAGAAAACACATTTTCTAGGAAGACTCTATGGTACGTGTGCTGTTTTGTGTCCCGTGGATAAGTGAATCAGTGGATATGGGGTCCTACTATATAATACAATAAGTCCATAGTTCCTTCCTATTGAATCCTGGAATTTGTACTTTAGAGAGGAGTACTTCTAGTGCCTCACCAAACTACAACCCCCAGGACTCCATAGGATACAGCCATGGCAGTTAAAGTGGAATCAAACTGCTGTAATTGTGTTGTGTACAAGGGTCCTAAGTGGGCCACAAGTTCCCTGGTCAATAGATCCTCTCACCACTAACAACTCAGTCTTATCTAGCCAAAAGTTCAACTCCCTGATTTTAACTCAAAGATAAATGCCAAATTTTCCATAAAAGAAATCTGACAAGAGGCATTTCCATGTGTTCTGGTCATTTCCTTTATTTTCTGCACTAGAACAACATCAGGGGTGGGGTGGGAGGATGCGGTGGAGATATACCGGGGAAGAGAATTCTGTCACTTCCACTAGGAAGCTGATTGACTGAAATCAGTTCCTTTCATGAGCAGACTCAGGATATTAGTGACAACATGATCACATACATGATGTGTCACTCTTGGTCTAGTTAACAGTTCCTAGAATAAATTAAACCAATTCACAGGGACCTCCTTAAACCAATTTGCAACCATACATGGAAGTACAAGATTAACAATGACTGCAGATTTCTAGGCTGGCAAGCAATACATACAACACTCTTCACAAAAGCTATTTTCAGTTTAAAAAGGTGATGTTCTACTGTAAGCATGTGCTTCATGTTTTCAAACGAATCACATGCTTTTACGGGAGTGCTTTCCAAAGCATTGTGTGTTAGCTACAACTGGTATATGAAAATCATATTGAAAAGGATTAGCTGCCATGGTTACAGGTTGTTTTAAAAAGGTTTTTTTTAAAAAAAAAACTAGGATTGGGAATGCTTAAATATTTTCCCAATTTTAACATGTTCTGTCTCAACCAGCATATATAATATCAAACAATATATGATGGTTTGCATATACAGTTGGACCACCGTATCCACAGGTGTTCAGTTCCTGGACTTACTGCGGACACCAGAAACTGCAGATAAAAGTGAACCCTATTAAAATAATGGACTTCTGGTAAAAATACCATAGAGTTACCTTGGAGGACATAGAAGATATCTAGAGAGGATGTCTCTTTAGGCATTTTCTAGGATGACTCTATAGTATGTGTCCCTGTTTTGTGTGGATAACTGAAACCATGGATATTGGTTCTGTGGATATGGGTGTCCAACTGTATATAAAAATGCAATATTTTCCAATAGAAGTACTGTTTTGCAAGAATAGCAATAACTATGGAAGGGACCGTGAATAAATTTCAGAAAAATAGATAATTTTGATAGTCTTTAAAGACATTCATTTAATGCACCACAAGAGGGCAGGATATGCAAGATATACATAAAATGTAGTTCCTTCCCCCATTATCCACCTGACTCTCCCCTGTCTGTATATTGCACTTTGAATTCTTAACTGGAAACAACATTTGTATAGATGTCTCAATTTAGGTCCGCTTATTTATTTCTTTTAGCATCAAAAGGCAAGGGCCTGGACTAATAAAAAAAACCCAGTGGGAGGCTGCATCATGACTTGGGGTGGCAACAAGGGGCTCCTCATTTTCATCCTTATGATACCCATCTTTCTTCTATGAAGCCTTCTAGGGGAACAGCCAACCAATGGCTGAAGAAGGAAGGATCTTCCCTGGGACAGATAGTGAAGTGGCTGACTGTCCTCTGATAGCTTGCCCACATATATGCTCCCTATATGTTCTGCTGCATTTGGGATTTATCTGCCTTCACCTAATCCCATTTATTTGTAGTGAGTCAAGGTTGTTATCCATGCATTAAAAACTTGGGGATTTTGACATGAGGCAAGATGTGGGGGAAGCAGGCCCTGTGTATCCTTCATTCTTTATAGGGATCCTCTTAAAGGGACCTTGGTTATGGGCCAGGGCTCAGGCTTGGCTCAGGGGTCTGAAGTACTCCCAGGTGACAGTGAATCCACATAGTGGTTGTGAAGCTGTATTGGTTCCAGAGCTGAATCCTGTACTTAAACCTCAGTAGGCAGGTTGAGGTGGTGGGAACTGTCACATAATAGGCAGATTATCTGATACCAGTGTCTCTGCCTTATGCCAAGCCAAGACTATACAGCGGTAAATAATAAAATTGTGGTCTTTTTTTCTTCTGCTTTCATAAATTGTACACTTGTGTTTTCTTCCACCCAAGATAGCCTCTTGCTAGTAGGCCTGCAATTCATAGAATGTTGTCTGATGCCTTTAAATCAAGTTGCTATATATGACTTGTTCATTTAATTTGTAGTGGAGAATATTTAGGTAAATAATATATGCAGGTAGGTTGTAGCTCTGCCATGAATGTCCACCATGGGCCCTGGAGTGATTTTATTAATTTATACTCAATACATTTTCTATAGAGAACAAAGTGTAAATGTGGCAAACATTTTTCTTTCTATAAAGTGTGAAACAACTCTCATTTATACCAGAGCAAAGGGATAAAGGAAAGGTGGATGCTCAGTTTATATGTAGAATCTTGGGGGCCGGTTCCACGACAGGAAAAAGTTCGCCAGATTCCGGATTACCGTCCTTTCGTATCAGGAGCGCATAAATCACACGGTGCCTGGCATTTCGAATGATCCAGACACTTTCTGTTTTGCTTAATTCACACAGGCAAAGGTGGGGGGGAATCGCCTCCAGATGATTAAAGTCAGGCAGGAGGCGGGGAGGGAGCAGGGAGGGGGTCATGGAAACCATAAATAATGAGAGGAAAGAAAAAGGACAAACAAACAAGCAATCGAAAGAGCGATCTGACAAACTCCCCCGTCTTCCCCAGCCCTGAAAGGCTTTTGTTAAGAAAGGAGTCAATGAAAGCACGAACAAGCAAAAGCATAGTGGAGCAGATTGCGTGCACACACAAACACACACAAACACAGAACTAGGGCTTGCCTCATTTGGTTTCCCTCCCTCCGAAGGCTTGAATAAAGGCAAGTGAATGGAAGGACAAACAAACAAAAGAACGAACATGCGATCGGCTGTTTTCCAGCACACACACACACCCACACACACCCACACACCCCAGCGAACCAGCGAAGCATCTTCCCACCCCCCCACCCCCCAAAAGATAGACAGGAAGGGCTCCGTTTTCCAAAGTGAGTTGCAAGCAGAAGGAGGGTGAATTTCTTCTCTCCAACCCTTCAGTCTATTCGGATAAAGCACTCCAACCAATCAGGATTCAGCTCTGCTCACAGTAATTCGAAAAGGCAGATGCCAGTTTACACGATCGTTAGTTCCCACGGTAAAGTATGCGCATTTTCGCGAACTTAATCAAAAAAGTGCAGAAAACTAGCGAAAGCTGATACTGCGCAACTTATGGGTTTTTTGCACCCCCTCCTTTTGAAAAGGGCGCTGTTGCTTTGAGATGTGTGGGAACTATCAGGCTTCTTGTCGCATTCTTTGAGGATTTATTTTGCCGTGGAAACGACCCCTTGAGAGCAGTCAGAGAAAAAATGTCATCAATCCACCGAAGCAAGCATTTCAAGCTAGAAGGAGCAGATTCACTGCATGTGTCATGTGGACAATTGCAATGGATCTGGGGTGAGTGTGCTTATTTATCTTCAATGTAGGTAGAAAAGCCCTCAGTTTCCTCAACAAGCCCTTAGAGTTTGGTTTCCAGGCCCTTTAAATTTTGGTCATCGCCTTTGGCCACATCCCATTTGTAAACATTGTTTGTTAAATGTGGGGTCCGCAACTGGACATAATAGTCCAAATAAAGTCTGACCAAACCAGAATAAAGTAGTACTATTTCTTCCCTTGATCTGGACACTGTTCTCCTGTTGATAGAGCCTATAATTACATTGGCTTTTCTGGCTGCTTCATCATGCTGGTGACACATGTTTAGCTTGCTGTCTACTAAGACCCCTCCTCATATCTTTCTCAGGTACTGTTGTCACCCATCCTACATTTGCACATTTCCTTTTCCCTGCCTAAGTGCAGTACCTTCCATGTATCCCTTCTGAAATTCATTGTGTTAGTAATTGTCTTGGTTTAGAATAGCATGTGCCCAATCTGTTGGGAAAATGTGAGAAACAGTAATGGATCTCTCAAGCAGAGTAGTCAAACTGTCAAGGTAGAAGCTGAACAACAGCCAGTCACATGTCCACCCACCCATCTACCCACACAGGGTCTGGCAGAGAAAAGAAATAAACTTAGTGGGGGGGGGTTGAATAAAATATATAAAAGTAGCTTTACATGCAAAACGTGTCTATAATCAAATACATGATCTAATGGAGGAAAGAAATGTCTGCAGGTTGGAATGATGCAGAAGGAGAGAGGGTGTAGAGAAAAAAAAAACCCTAACAGACAGGAAGTCAGCAAATATGCAACTTAACAGTAAGCATGCTATGCTACCTAACATGAGCAACTCTAGTGCAAATAGCAGTCAAGGAATGGATCAAAGGTAGTTGGGGGGTTCAGCATAGGAAGCCACAAGGTGCCAAACACAAAGCGTAGTCCTACTTGCTTCAGAAATAATCTGGGAGTCAGAGTGAGAAGAGAACAAATAGCTGCCATGCTCAGAAAGCCACAGGAACAAGATAATACACATGAGAAGGACAAAGTTGAAACCAAAAGTCTCTGACAGCTACCTGGGAGGAGATGATGTTGATTTAGTTGGGTTCTGCCTTGTTAGATGCTGTTGAATTCTGCAACTCCTTCACAACTGGCCTCTTTCCAGCTATCATTTGTACTGGTATATTTCAGAAGGGCAGAGGCAACTCCTCTTTCTGGCAGTTGGAGCCTCCAGCCCACCCCCACCCCCTGAGATTCCTTCTGTTGGAGTCTATTCTCCTAACCTGAGGAGAGCTTCTCAAGGCAAGGCAGTTTTTTGTCCATTTCTCCATTCTGTCAAGGTCATCCTGAATCGTGATGCTGTCTTCTGACGTGTTAACTTCTGCTCCTTTCTCAGTGTTACCTGCAAATTTGATGCACAGGCAGTCTGATGAGCTAACAGCATGTCTAATTTGCAAGTACTAATATAAGTTCATTTTCATTCACCCATTTCAGTAGTTGGGGGAATGATACCTAAAAGACCACATTCTCCTTGCCTTGAATGTGAGATCTTCAGTTGTTGTTTGTTCTAGCTGCCAGTGTATGAAGAAAATATGTTGGCGAATACATGGAGACCAGTTACACGACAATTTTTGTTGCGGGGCTTACCGTGACTTCCTGATCCCGGATTGGTCCCATGCTCTTTAGATGATTTTTGTCACTCTTTAGGAAATCCTGTGATTGATATTTACACGTCAAACCCACACTCTTATATCCCGTGCTTTTGTTGTTTACAAATGTTTAGCCTACCGGGATTTTTTTTTTTTGGCTGTCAATCAAGGATGCAATTACTCGTGTTTTCACAACCTCGGTGACATACTTCCTTTAGAGTTCCGTGCCACGAGCGATGCTATTGGCTGGCTTGGGGGGGATGGAGGGGGCAGAGGCTTGTGTTTAGCATGTCTCTTAAAAATGCTAACCCTTTAAGCAGAGGCAGAAGGCATTTTGAAAGACCAAGAATGTGATCTTTCGCTCAGATGGAGGAACAATTAAACCATGTCCTTTCATTTTGAAATCAAGCTGAGTGGTGTGTGTGTGGGGGGGAGAGGCTTGGGATTCCTTTTAAAATGTTGATGCTTACAGCTGCAGAGTGAAGATTTGAAGCCAGTGTCACACAAGGCATTTTGGCTGGCATTTTTTTACTGTGCCTTGTGGTGGGGGGGAGGGAATGAAAGTGTGTTCATTCACTCAGATGCTGGAATATTTTACTGTGCCTTGGGGGGTGATGAATGTTTGATTATCCATTCAGACCCAGAGAGGGGATCCAGGTAGGGAATAAATGAACCACTCTCTGCCCACCACAATCTCTTTGTAACATGCAGTTGAGGAAGAGGTTAAAGCTGAAGGGTTTGCAGTGTAGAAATCCATTAAAAAAGGTGATTGAGTACACGCACATACACACACCAACCTACATGCAGCTGGAAGGGATGCCTTTGTTTTCAGCTGGTGAGGCTGGATCTGTTGAACGGGTGACTGACCCCTCCTTTTCTGGTTGCTTATCTCTAAGCCTGCCCCCAGTCACCATTTCCGGTCATCCCCTGGTACCGAGATATTTTGTCCCAGGCTGTTTACATTTCCGATTTTCTGAATCCTCTAGTGACTTTTTTAAAAACCAGCACAACCCGTGAGACTGGAAGTCCCGCAGGTTGAGGGATAAAAGGTGGCTCCCCTTCCGAAAATCACGTACCCGACCCGATGTACGTGTAAACTGCCAGGGATCAACACGAATTCTTCCCGGGACATTTTCATCGTGTAAATGGCACCCTGAAATAGCTTTTTCTACAGTAGTACCTTAACTGTGAAACTCAGGAGATTATCAAACAAGTCCAAAAAAACCACCCCTGTCTTGCCTTCTAATTCCCATCCCGCTCCCATCCCTGTCACAATTTCAATCCCCCCCCCAGACATTTACCTTTAAAGTGGGACAGAAACTGTTCCCTCCCCTTCGGCAGCCCAGGCATGAATGGAGCCCTCACACAGAGCTCCATTCACTTCTTGGAAAGCAAACCCAGGAAGGATGATCACACAGTAAAAAAATAAAAATAAAACCAAACGTCAAAAAATTAAAACAAGTGCACAGAACCACAACAGGGGAGGATACAAAAAAGGCTGTCACTTACCTGGATGGCAGGGTCGCTACCAGAAGTGTTCTCTACTTAACTTCTAGGACCTTACAGGGAGCTGACGTTGTGTGGGAAATACAAAAATAAAACCAAAAATAAATGTCAAAAAATTAAAGCAAGTACACAGATACGCTAAAAACAAACAAACAAACAAGTAAACAGGGGAAGGTACAAAAAAGGGTGTCACTTACCTGGATGGCAGGATCACCACCAGAAGTGTTCTCTACTTACCTTCCAGGACCTTACAGAGGCAGGCAGCCAGCGGAAAATTTAAAAATAAAAATAGAAGCAGACGTCAAAGACTTAAGCTATGCACCAAAACACACTTAAAACTTTACAAGCAACATGGGGAGGGTACAAGAAAGGCTGTCACTTACCTGGATGTCCTGGTTGTACTCAGAAGTGTTTGGCATGGACCTCCCAGATCGCACCAGCATAATGGGGCGCTGGTTCACACACCCATGATTCCGTGGCAAAAATGGAATGGGTGATCTATTAACAGCTTAAGCTGTTAATAATAATAATAATAATAATAATAATAATAATAAATAAAATAAAAACAGAGACTGAACAGGGACAGAACGGGGGCAGAACGGGACAGGAATGACGTCGTCTGAAAGGGAAAACCTTTAGCGACCCTGTCCCAGATGATAAGGCTCATCTGATAATGTCCTCACTCTTAAGCAAAGTCAGGCTAGTTCTATCCTGCTGACCTTATGGTGGGGGTGGGTTCGAAACTGTCTTATTCTCTCTGGTCTTTGTTTTTTTAAAATTGGTTTTTAAATTGTTTTAAATTTGTTTTTAAAGCCTGTTGAATGAGAGAGAGAGAGAGAGAGAGAGAGAGAGGATTTAAAAGCAAATAAACAAGACTTCTTACAAGTTTGTTCTGGATCCTGGTAGGGTGCATTTAATCATTAAATCTATCTATCTATCTATCTATCTATCTATCTATCTATATCTATCTGAGTGGCTAATAAACAAAACAGAACTTAATAGTTCATTTAATAAGCAAAATGTTTTGGCTTCCATAGAAGCCAAAACAATTTGCTTATTAATTGAACTATAAAGTTCTCTTTATTAATTGCATACACACACTTTATTATATCAGTTAGGGGTCACAACAATGATTAATCAAACAAATTAATAAATAATAATAGGATGTCATGATTGACATAACTTATATTCACTTGTCCTTGAGCAAGCAGGGATCACCACCACTGAGGCCATGATATTGAGAACACAGCTGCGCTGGGCAGGGCATGTTTCTAGGATGGAGGACCATCGCTTCCCCAAAATAGTACTCTACGGTGAACTCGCCACGGGTCAGCGTAAGAGGGGCACTCCAAAAAAGTGATACAAGGACTCCCTGAAACAACATCTCAGGCTCGGCCAAATTGATCACCAACAATGGTCCGCTCTGGCCTCACATCTGGAGGCATGGAGACACACTATCCACAATGCTGCAGCCTTATTTGAGAACTCACACCGAACAAGTCTTGAAGAGAAACGACAACGCAGAAAGAATAACCACGCGGAAACATCACTCAAAGAAACCTTCTGCTGTGCTTTCTGCAACCGGACTTGTCTATCTTGGATTGGCCTTTTTAGTCATCAGCGCACTTGCAGAAAATGCAGGATGAGTCTTTCCTGAATCTTCGCTTGCGAAGAAAAGCCAGAGAGATATTCACTTGCTATCTCCTCTCAGCACTACAAGTCTGGATCCAACCCACTATATGCTTAAATGCCTTTCAGCATTTCTGCCCTTAGATATTACAATCTATTATACCTAATGGAATCTGAATATTTAAAGGATTTCTGCCACATCTGCCTTGAACTTCTGTAGCTTTTTTTTTTAAAGAGCTAAGTGAATAATCACATGTTATTTATAATGATGCAAAAGAAAAAGAAAAATCACATGGGAAAAAGACCTTTACCTGAGAAGCACAATTCTCATTTTTGTCCTGTACTTTCTAAAATGTTAGGCTATTTCTCTAATGAATTGGGCAGGAAACTCTACCCTTTCCTTTGAATGACTCATGATGTAATATACTCACAGATTAGGAGGGACACAGTTTGTCCAACGTGTTACAAGGCAGCAAGCAAAGCATTTGCCGAGTTCCTCACATTTGCCTTCAGTGGAAATGCCACACTACATCATTTGTGCTAATTTTAGAATGGCTGCAGAAGGTTGGTGCAAGAAACCAAATTTCAGTTAACACATTTATGACTGTGTTTTTGCTCTTTAGAAAGAATTCCTTTTGCTTTTTCCAATAACACGGATGGCTAAAAATGTCTTAAGGACCACCATTTCAATCAATCCTGAAGTCATTTAAAACCATCTGACCACATAATCATCATCATTGATAGATGGGTAATTTATGGAACAGATTGTAAGTTCAGCCTGCATGAAAGCTGAATAGGACTTTTAGTGCACCTTTAAGGCCTCATTCATGTAGCTTATGCTACTGCTGCTTTTAAGGACTTTTTCAAATGGGAGACAACCCCCCAAGGAGGTCGGGAGAAGAACGGGGCTGGAAAACCTCTGTCAATAAAAAGTGGCACCCGCAGCACAGGGGACGATCAGGAGGAAGACGGGGCTGTCTGAAATGGGGCTCTGTAAGCATGACGTTCTTCTCCCGACCTCCTCGGGATTTTCCCCCCCCATTTGAAAAAGACCTAAGACACAGAAGTAAACTGGGGCAAATGCTTAGAAAATGCATTATGTACCAACTGCACCCCCTAGAACTGTATAATCTTTGCACATAATTTTTGAATATAATAACCTCCACTCTGACGTTGGATTAAAGTTATCAGCAAAAAATATGAAAATTTATTTCAAGCATTCATATAAAGAAACACCAGGGTAGGCAAAGGGAGAAGGGAAAGGAAGGAATGTAGTTTTGTAACTGGCAACTCTAGCTTCTAATTGTAGTGAATACAGTAGTTTGTTAAAGGAAAGGATCTTAAACTACACAGGACATATTTCATCTATTGCATAGTTTAACACCCTGAGAAGTATTGAATTTGTTTTTAAATTGTGGCAATTATTTTTCAGTTTGACCCCAGGAATGGAGAAATAATGGCCTCCAAGGCCACATTCATCCACTTCCCCAGGGCCTTCCGGCTCCACAACTGTTTGAAAAAATATTTCAGGGATGAGATGTGGTTTTCCAAGGACCTGTAGCCCCTGAAAATTGTATAACCCATCCTATATATTTAAGTGAGCATAGGCAAATTTAATGTAAACCGGTGTCTTTTCCTTTCTTTTTGCAATTTGTTTCCTCTCTCTTTAGCAATGTGTAAGTAGCTACACTGTTATAAAACCTTATAATGTTTGAGATCCTACATCACAGAAGTACAGTTGTCCCTCCGTATCCATGGATTTAAATATTCACAGCTTGAAAATATTCTTTAAAAAATAATAATCCAAAAAGCAAACCTTGATTTTGCCATCTTATATAAAGGACACCATTTTGCTATGTCATTGCATCTAATGGGACTTGATTATTCATGGATTTTGGTATCTACAGGGGGTCCTGGAACCAACCCCCAGCAAATATGAAGGGACAACTCTAGTTACAAATGTGGAACTACATATAGGGATAGTCCAGACGGTAAAATCTATCCTCACGGAATCCATGTGTCCAAGTGGGATCCTGCAGTGTTCCAGGCTTTTCAGAGGGAAGGGGAGCAAAATTGAACTGTAGCTTGTTAGGACAACCACATTGCATCACAGTGCAATGCTGAAGAGGATAGCTGATTGGTCAGATGTGTGGTGGGGAGCTTGCTCAGAAGTCAGCACCTGGAACCACCATGTTGGATTGTCACTGTAGTGACTGTGTGCTGAGGTGATGAAACAGTCTTTTTCTTCTCTCCCCCACGCCCATTATTTCAGTGGAAGATCACTCTTCCACACTTTGGATTTAGTTTTTTTTTTTTAAAAAACATTTGGCAGGGGCAATTTGGGGAGTAAAGAACTGAGAGTACTTCACTCACGCCTACCATCTTGATTCGCTGGAATGCCTCCGTGTGAACAGCAAACACAGAAAGCTTCGCACACCAGCGACCTTGCAAAAAATAATAATCATGGAGACAGATGAAAGCTGCTGCAAATTGGCATAGGTTCGCACCAATCTACATTTTATTCCCTCGTCTAGACCAGCCCATAATCTCCTGACCCAACTCACCAAACCTACTTTAAAAGCCAGCAGCCACATTGACTGATGGAGGTCTGTTCTGCTGGCAATCTGGGTATGGCAGGATGACATTTCCAGCCCCCTCCTGCCAGTGTTGTGTGGTGCAATGAGGTCCTGCTTCTGATTGTTGGGTTGCAGATTGCTGTTAGGAGGGTGCTGGAAACATCCTCCTGCAGTGCCCTAATTGCTAGCTTTCCATTGCTTGGTGCAGCAACTGTCTGTTAAGGTAGGTTTGGAGGTGGGAGGCATTTGTGAGCCTGGCAATAGTGCCATGTTGTAAACATGAATACCGAACAGTTGCAAATGTGTAAGTTTAGCTTACACATTTGTAACTGCTCAACAGGATACCAGCTTTGATTTCCAATTTCTCTGGCCTAAATTCAATTGCTTGTGCCATCTACAATAAACCCAATAAATCAATTGGGACAGATGTAGTCAAGATGGCAAATGTTATTAATGAGGAAGAACGCAAAAGCTAGGAGAGGCTGCAGCAGTTTGCCTTTGGTTGAGCCTACTGGGAAGGACATAATTTCATTCCTACCTCTCCTCTTCTCCCTGCTGACTTAATTGAGTGCAAAGCATTTTTGCACTTTGAACTCAGTTTGCAGAAGTCAAAGTAAGTCAAGGACAAAGGGGGAATGTAGGAGTAGGGGAGAGTAACTAGGACATTTTAAAAGCAGCTGAAAAAGTGAGATGACAGAGGATTAATCAGAACTGTCCCTGCCAAATTGGGATAGTTGGAGGGCATGCATTGATTCAATCAGTCTACTTTAGTTGCATCTAACAATTTTCATTTTGGCTTCTTGTTTTTTCACAGGGCTATCTAAAATCCTGTAGTAGTGGTGTGACATAGGAGCTGTTTAACACCGATAGAAAGTAGCCATTTTGTTGAAAGGTCCATTGTGTGTTACTTAATCAGGTCTTGGAAATGGTAACCAGTAAGCTTCCTGAAATTTATATTGAAGGTGGAATTCATGTGCAGTATCAAGTCAGGTGCAATATCTGTTATTTCCTTTAAGAAACTGTGTACCGGTATTTTACACTGTAGTCATGGTAATCCTTGGCATGTTTTCTGTTATAGTGAATGTGTTTATTGAATCATACTTGTGGTTTTATAACAGTTCAGGTTCTAGCGTTTGCTGTTAAATTGCAGGAAGAAAAGTTGGCTGGAGAAAGAAAAACTATGATACGTGATCATGTCAATAGCTGAGCTGAAGGGCCATTTTGAATAACTGGAGTGACATTTGAAACACAGGTGCTTTAAGGTGTTTGCTCTTTGTTCTGACATAAAGTAAACAATAAACCTGACTAGCAGTGGATACTGCTTGCATCCAAGTCATCATTAAGCAAATGTAGGGCTTTTCCAGATGCTGATGATGTATTTGTTGCTGTAGTTCTCAGTGACAATTCCCAGCACCAGCAGCAACATTTTGTTCCCACCCAAATGGTGTTTTTTTTTTTTTAAAAAAAATATCCAAGATATATCACAACAAGAATATCTAAAGGGACATGTATGGTCTAATACTTGTGGTTCATGCGGGGTTCCTTGACCATTCCTCCTACTCCTACCTGTTATTGGTCTGTGTGGTGGGTGGGGGAGGATGGAAATTTCCTTAGAGTTCTCCAAAAGGATTTTTAGAACACTGTTCCTTTCACTAGAAAGCACGTCTATACCAAGTACTTTATCAGACGCACCAAATATGGCATCATAATGACACCACATAAACGTGAAAGGGTGCATGTACCACACGATGTCACCCTTTTGCATTTATGTCCTGGCTAAAACCTGTACAGTACTTTTAAAAACCTTGTGCCATTGTACTACTTGAATGCAGTCAGAATGGCTGGTCCAGCGCGAATACTTCCGGGTGAGATCGCGTCATCCAGGTGAGTGACAGATATTTTATGACCCTCCTTGAGTTACTTGGAAGTTTGTGTGTGTGTGTGTGTGTGTGTATGTGCTTTTAAAAAACCTTTTCTCTGTTGTTTTTGTTTTTTAATATTCCTGCACAATGAAGTATTGTGAGAAACCATGGGTTTTTCATTGCAGGGGAAGCCTTTGCCAGGAAAGCAAGGCATGTGTGATGGTGGTGGGGCATTCTTTTGCTGGCATAAAAATGGATTTTTTTATGTCAGCAAAAGAATGTTTTAAGGGGCTCGTCTGATGAAGTCCCAGGTCTCACAATATCCAGAGTCAATAGGTGAGCACTGAAGAGATCTGAATGATGCTTGGCCAAATTGCCTATGATGTCTTAAAGCTTCCTTCATTTCCCCTGTCCCTTGCCATCACATTTTACAGGAACTGAAAAAAGGTAAGTATATGAGAGGCTGCATGAAGATATGGAGGGAGCACAAACCAGCAATTCTTAGCACCAATTTAAGGAGCTCTGTTATGAGAGTTCTTTGTACCAGTCTGAAAGAGCCCGTAGCTGTTTCAAGGGAAGAACATGCATGAGATGTATATATGATTACTGATAATGCACAAGTATGAATCAGGAAGTGCAACATATGCAATAAAAGAGGTTTTTTTTTAAAAAAAAGAAAGAAATCCCAACAGTGTTTTAAAATAAAATTCTAAGAGTAGAAGAAAAATATTACACAGAAATTAATTTTATGTCCTTAAAGGCGCTTATAGAAATGTATATTGGGATTTCTCATTCATCACCATATAGTTGAAATATCCATGCAAATTTATTCTCTTGCTGTCAGTTCATATGTAGCTGCTGGAGCTGTGTAGCCAGCAGGTGTCAGTATCAGAAGACATGGCCAGTTGGTGCTTTCTTCTTGCTCCATTGCATATTCCATGAATAAATGTGAATGATGGCCATTATGAAATGTTTGCACAACACTCAGGGAAAATTTAGGCAGAAAACACAAGTTTTGCACCAAAATTTGTAACAGATTGGAGATGGGTTGAGCTGATCCTCGAGATTAGGGGTGGGAATTGTTCAGACCATGGGCTACGTGTATCCACCAAGGCTACTCTTGTAGCCCCTGGGGTCCTTCTCCTGTTAATGTTTAAAAACAGAAATCTAACCTCATACCTCCAGAAAACCCAGGGCCATGCTCTCAGGCTAAAACACAATTCTAAGCTAAAACACACCACACATTGTTTTAGTCCCCAAACCACTTATCCTGAAACGAAGCAAGTGATCATTTGTCAGAAACCAGAAGGGTGGCCCCTGGACCTTCTATGACTCACCCCTGCTCTAGCTAAAAAGCTGGAAGTATTTGTGTAGTATTTTGTAGCTTGCAACCATCAGCAGCATGAAAGAGTTGAATAATAAATATTGCTAATTGTCCTTCTCTGCCTCCTCCTCCTTTGTAAAAACTCAGAAAGGTGTGGTATATACTGAAATAAATAAATAAATAAATAAATAAATAGTTGTTCTCTATGAAGTGCAGAGGTGAACAAAGGCTCTGTTCACAGACTACATACAGATTATACAGCCCCCCTCTTTTTTGATGCCACCACTTGGAATTTGATGGTCAATTGCTAAATGCACTATAGTTGATGGGAAAAGGAACTAAATACACTATAGAAATGGGATAATCAATATCATAGTTAATGCCATATTCAAGTGTTATTATCCATATTAAAGTCAATGGCCAGAATTCTATATCACAGTATCTGTTACAGAAATGTACTTATGCCTGTAAATGTATAGGCACTAAGAAACTCTGTTAGTGAATAGCAAAGATACAGAACAAGACAGTGGTAAGAGTGTCCTGATGCGTATCAGCAATACCTAGCTGGTGTCCCAGTGCACAACAGGACCTATGCACATTGGTACTCATGCACATTGGTCAATTGTGCACCAGTCCCATTGTGTGTTGGTGCCAATGCAACATTATAGAACTGCCAGGTCTAATTCCTGCAGATGTAAGTCCACTTACAAAGATGTAAGTTCACAATAGCATTCCAGCTAATTTAAGTACGCTTCATTTTCATTCATATATTGTTGTTGTTATGTGCCTTCAAGTTGTTTCCCACTTATTGCAACCCTAAGGTGAACCCATCCTAGAGTTTTCTTTGTAAGATTTGTCCCAAAGGGGTGTGCCTCTGCCTTACCCTGAGGCTGAGAGTGAATTGCTCAAGGCCACCCAGTGGGTTTCCATGGCTGACTGGGGATTCAAACCCTGATCTCCAGAGTCCAATACTGATACCACTACACCATGCGGGTTCTCTTATTTATATATACATTTAATAATAATTAATCAAGCATGAGTGGAGGCTTTAATTTGTTAAAAATGAGTGGGAAATGTTATTAGTTAATACTGAAATTTCAAATATGGCTTTGTCAGATATGAGTGTTTGTGGAATATTACTGGATAATAATTAGTGTGTGTGTGTGTGGATTTTAATTAACAGAAGTGCACCAAGAGTTGTCTGAATGTGTAACTAATATCACCAAAATGTTTCCTTGGGGCTTCTGGGTTTCCCACTCTTTTTTTTTAAAAAAAAACACCATGAATCTTACCACAGTGCCACACATTTTCTCTTCCCCTCTTAAGCTTCTGGAATCTTAGGAGCAGTCCCTTAGTCTTCTGCCTTTTTTTCCTGCCTCAATAATTTAGCTGCAATGCCTTAGAGACTGCTCCCCTGTTTTCCCCTCCCCCTTTTGCTTCTGAGAAGTCCAAAATTTGGAATTTTGACTTTTTTACTCCAAACTGTGCTACGATACTTTGATAGCAACCAAAGACGCTCTGTCAAATTTTGAGGCCTCTAGTATGTTATTTGGACACACAAAATGTAACAAATTGGAAAGTAGTAAATTTTTATCTATTTTATGTCTGTTTTCCTTAAAATGTCCACCATGCTGTAAATCCACCATTGCCAGATATCTCCTAAACTCTTCTACATCCCCTTACACCATGGACTTCCCTTGAACACTTTCCCACTGTAGATTACAGTGAGACCATTGGCTCCAGCTTTTCCAGCATTAGGTCTCCCCCCTAGTTTGAATATCCAAATGAATAAAGATTAAATAGGTGATAAATAAATAAATAAACTGACCCATATTTTAACCCAAGCATTGTGCCTGCCTCATTATTTCATGTGTTGGTCATCACGATCTGTTAAGGATTAAAGTTATAGATCTTTCAGCAGGATGAAGGGCCATAAAGCTCTGTCAAGTGGGACAAAGGTACCTTTTCTTCCTCACCTTCCAAAGCCCGACTTTCAGCCACAGCTGTCCCCTCCCAACATGCTGTCAGGAATAGAGCTGCACACTCCTCCATGCCTCCACCCTCTGCTCTCCAGCAGGGAGGAACTAGCAGTGTTAAAGTGGAATATACCTGTCACCCCCCCCCATATCTGTGGAACAAATACCCGCAGTTTCACTTATCTGTGGGACACAAAATAGGGACACATACCATAGATTCATCCTAGAAAATGCCTAGAGAGACATCCTCTTTAGGTATCTTCCAGGTATTCCAACACAACTCTATGTTTGTACAGGAAGTCCTTTATTTTAATTTGCTATTATCTGTGGTTTCACCTACACATGGTAAGTCCAGGAATGTATCCTTGTGGATATGGGCCAGGTGGGGGGAGACCTGTTGCATTAGATTATGTAGCATGAAAGGGTCCCTGGCTTGTTTCCCAAATTATCCACAGGTAATAGCCACAGGCAGCTCAAACAGAATTTAAAATCTTCTGGAGCACCAAATCTGTATGTAGTTGCAGAGACCATGTAAGTCCTGTATTCATGCACTTACAAAGGGTTTTGAATCAACATGTGAAAATGGGTGCATTTGAGCCCTGTTGCCCATCTCCATTTCTCTTGGTGTCCTCATGTGAAGAGTGGTAACAATGAACAGGAGACTCTACAAATGCATGCTCTCTGTCTGACTGTGGTTTGGACTCCCAAGTACATGCCAAACATCAACGTGTAGGGGAACTGCTCCTGTCCAAACTCATTGCTTTCCACCATAAGAAGAGCAATGGAACTAGAGAGAGAGAAGGGCAGGACAGGGGTCTTTTTCCTCTTTGTATGTTCATTCACCATAAGTTGGAAATGGGTGAACAGGGTTATAGATAGGGTTGCCAGACTGGATCTGGAACAGGTCTACTGCATCTTGTGGAATCCTAGGATTTGCAGTTTAGGGAAGGATATTTAGAATTCTCTGCCAGAGAGCTCTAGTGTTTCATCAAATTACAAACCCCAGGATTCAATAGGATGGCACCATGGCAGCAAAAGTGACAGCATTGCACCAGAAAAGTAGAGTCACAGGTCAGCTAATGTCTTTCTTTATTACTGCTGATATAACACTCTTTGTTATGTTTTCAGTTAATCAATGTTAACATTTAAAGAAAAGTGCCTCAAAGTAACCCACTGTCAGATAGTGTTGAGACTATCTTGAAACCTTTATATATGAGGATGGATTACAGGATTCTGCTTGTAAAATCATAAAAGAAGCTTTCAGAGCTTTATGCCAATGCATTAGATACATTTCTGCCTGTAAATTTCACAGGCTTAAGGACCAGACCTTTCTCCTTGCTGTCTGCCCCCTCTAAAGATGTTCATTACTTTCAGCTGTCACTACAGTGTATAAATCCTTTTAAATCCAGGCTAGATCAGATAATTCTGATACTTCCACTATAGTGTATCTCTTGTTTCAAATCATAAATCTACTCCAGAGAAAATAGGATCAGTGAACAGGAAGTCTAAATATACCTGTCTTTTGTGTTTTTTTTAAATAAAAAAACTATGTTCAAATAATCAGCAAAGAAATAATAATTAAAAAATTGTCTGTTGACATACCTTTTTTCATTCAGGAGCTGTGAATACTTTCTAATTAATGTACAGCACACTTATACATTCATTGTCTCTCCCACATGTTGGTTGCCAAGCCTGTTTCTGCTGGACATCTTGACATTTTTAGAGGAAACTTAAAATAAAAACTTACTTTAAACAAAACAAGTTCTGTGTTCAATGAGATAGTAATCATCCTAGTACAGTGGGCCCTTGGTATCTGATGGGGTTTGGTTCCAGGACCCCCTGTGGATAACAAAATTCACGGATGCTCAAGTCGCATTAAATACAATAGCATAGTAAAATGGTGTCCTTTGTATAAAAAGGCAAAAATCAAGGTTTGTTTTTTGGAATTTTTTTTTTTTTTAAAAATACTTTTAAGCCATGGATGGTGGAATTTGTGGATGCAGACTCTGTGGATATGAAGGGCCGACTGTAGTAATTTCCTAGTAGTAATTCCTTTGCATGTTATTCCCTCACAGTTGGTTCTCAGAAATCTGGTATGTTTCTCTGGGTTAACTTTAAATCCTATACAATTGTCTCTCTCATGTGATTTTTAAAGAGTGTGGCCTGTAATTTTAATCTGATTTGTATCAGGTTAAACATGAATCATTTAGATATTGTTGTTTTCTTTTGCTTGAAGTTGGGAAGGAATTTTGAAATGGCTGCTGCCAATTTTAAACAATAAGAATGGGATGGGAACATGGGAACTGGTGTTAGCATGCCCTACTACCCCCTCCCTGCAATATCTTGTAATGAGAAATATTGGACAAGTTTTGGGGACAGGTTGGCTGGGTGAACCAAAAAGGTTAGTTGGAGGTCACAATGACCTGGGATGTGCCTTAGAAATATTTTGGCAAGAAAGCCCATATTAGGATTGTACAGAAGCCCCTTAGTAAACACAGTTGTTAAGGAGGTATGTGCTAATCCTTCCTTTCAACCTTAGGCACATCAGTAATGAGCCATTCAATCAAACAATTAAATGACCATTCCCAAATCTACTCCTAAGGAAATCTCACCTTACCCCACTCCTATCCAGCCTTGCAATTTCTATCTCCCTGCCATTAACACAATCATTTGAGTTTCTATTTCCTTTGTCTATTCTGTGGGAAAGCCATCCAGGCCTTGTCCTAACCAGAGTACCCCTTCAGGATATGAAATGGGGTATAAATATTAGTCCCCCAACAATAGAAAGATGCGTCACAGTGGACAAACCCAGCAACTCTCTTTCTTAGCACACCCCCCAGATCAGAACCTCCTGTGTCAGTCTGAGTATCTTCACTGCACAAAACTCTACTCTTCAATACTGGTAACTATCACCCTATATTCCCGAAGATCTTCCACTATCCAATCTTTCTGTCTTACTCTTCCTTAGCCTTGTATGGTTCTTAGGAACGTGTGTTATGTGTGTGAGTTAACTCTGTGTTATTTCCAATAAAAATACTTTATTTTACTTTAAACTGAAATGTTCGTACTGGCATACATAGGTGAAAAGATCCCGAAGTTATCTGCCTTTCGCAGATTTCCATTTGAGCGAATAATTCCCCCAGATACAGATTTGGCATTATGGATGGCCCTCTAATTTACCCCCACCTCTTAGGGTAACACTAGAACACAATGAATGAATGAATGAATGAATATATTTAGATAAAGAGTTAATAGGTCAATATTTTTGGTTGCAGTGGTTTTGCTGTTTCAGGAAAACATAATGTGTAAAGATCCCCTCCCTGAAATCCCAACCTGTCCTGTTAATCTATAAAACAGATTTATAGGTATTCATCTTTTGTCCACCACTATTGTCAAGAAAGAACCAGCGTTTCCCTCTTTTCCTAATTTTCAGGGTGAAAAGTTATGGTGTCAACAGTGTAAAAAAATACATCCAACCAACAATAAATGAGATATTCACCTTTGCTATTTTGAAATGGAACCTAGCATAAAGAAAACAAAGTCTTATTTATCAACCAATGCTAAATTTAGATATGCCTAGGAAAAATGTTGTATATAAATTGTTGAGGGAGCAGCACTAAAATGACACAGTGAAGCAGTGTATGTTGTTGGGTCTCATTTCAGAGAGATTGTAAATCCCCTTTGGGTTTTAGTCCAAACTTTTTAAAAAAAACTATCCAAGGTGCTGGATCTGTTTTGAACATTGAGTTCAGCACCTTGGACAGTTCATTTAAAGTTTAGATAAAACCCTGGAGCCTCCAGCTTCAACTGGAAGAAATGCAAAGTTACTACTTTCACTCTGTTTCAATGAGATTTAAGACCGTATGCCAATTTTCTAAGGGAAGAACAATGAACTTAATTTGCACTACAAATAAGGGTTCTGTTTTCAGGGATAATTTTTTCAAGATCACAAAAATGTCTGAAAGAGAGGAACTGAAATCCACAACACTCATTAGTCTACAGAACCTGGTATGTGTTGGTGGTCTCCCATTCAATTACTAATGACTGACCCTGCTTAGCTTCCAGATCAGACAGGATCTGGTTCCTTTAGGGTACTTACACATCCAGACAGGGTTTATTTATTATTTAGATATATTTATGTCCTAAATATATATATTTAGATATATATTTATGGGATATAAGAGTGGCATACAATATAAACTTTTAAAAACACTTCCAGATTACTATCATAAATAATTTAAACAAGACAAAAAGATATTAAACAAAACAGCTGTTAAAAAAATGTTAAAAGCTACTGAAACTTGCATGGTTCCCCACCCCTGTCTCTTTAGACTGGATGATTGAGGGTCCTTGTCATTTGTCAGATAGTCTAGATTCTCTCTGGGGCTGCATTATAGCCATCTGGCCACCCAAGTGCCCAATTCCTGATGGTGGTTAAAGCCAGAAAGGCAAACATCAGCACTATACCTAAGCATTTTTAAGTACTGGAATATCAGGATATTTGAATGGGAACTGAGCATGCTCTTTGGCAATCTTTTAGGCTATTTAATGATGCATTCATAGATATACAAGCATATACCTTTCCCTTCCACAGACATGTCAATTTTGGGGTGCTTGCTTTCATCACATTACATTACATTGCATGTAAGGCATTATACATTCCTTACATCACAGTATATGGCAAATAAGATGTTACACCGTCATAAGGACTGAACCATTACCTCTCTTCATCTCCTTAACAGGTTTTTTGGTAGTTAACACATTTAGGAACATTACTGTCTTAAAGAGTATAATTCAGCCATATACCTCCACCACCACCATCATCATCACCAGTACCACCAGCACCACATTCTTTCATATTTCCCATAGTGTTTGTTAAGACATTATATAGACGTTTCATAAGGGATTTCACATGTACAAAATCCTGTCCCTTCTATCATATACATAACCATGTATCCACCCAGGAATACAAACACATCTGTTGAGGCACTATACATTTCTAAACAGGTATCTGTGATTACACAGGCATTCCAGAGATAATCTCCTTGATGTCATGTCCCGGGAGTCTGATGAGGCTATAGAGTCAGAGGAGGAGGAGGACATGGCAGGGAATGGCTCAAGGGACCCTGGCACAGGGTGCCAGCAGGCAACCCTGTCCTGCCCACTCAGGACAGCAGAGAGTCCTGCCGACTCAGATAAGGAAGAAGAAGAGGAGATGGATTTACCTCCACCATCATATACCCAGCAGCGAGCTCAAAAGGAGGCTCAAAGGAGGTTTCTGAGAATTTATGAGAAGAACTTGTTGATTAAGAAACACCTGGCAAATCCTTAATTGCTTTATATAGGCTGGAAGGGGTAATGGAGGCTTTGTCAGAGATCAACTGATCTCCCTGGAGAAAGCTTCCTGCTGACTTCGGTGACTGAATCCTTGCTGCCTTGACTCGTGCCTTGACCTTGGACTGTTCCTGACTACCCTGTTGCCTGATCCTGCTGATCCCCAGATCGAATTCTGGACAACACTGCCTTATGTAAGTCTTGACCTTTGGACTGTATTCTGGACTCTTCTCTGTGTGCCTTCTTGCCTGTATTGCTGCTTCTCCAAAAAACAGAACCTTGCTTGTTCTGAACTTTATCTGGCTCTCCCTAATTAACTATCACTGGGGTTTGACTGCTTTCCCAGCCCTTGTTTCTCCTGCTGGCATTTTGAGCTGCTTTTCCGGACACTTGA
Organism: Gambelia wislizenii; assembly: GCA_030847615.1. Taxonomy (NCBI): domain Eukaryota; kingdom Metazoa; phylum Chordata; class Lepidosauria; order Squamata; family Crotaphytidae; genus Gambelia; species Gambelia wislizenii. Next base: position 286,731,922 of record JAUMIR010000003.1, read on the forward strand.
GCACTGTTAATTCTGAACAGCATCTGATACATCTATAAACATCATAACAGGCATCCACTACAACCAAAATGGCATACATATCTATTTCAGCACAGCCTAGATGTTCTCTTACTGGTACTGTCTTTCTCTTACCAGCACAGCCTATCATTACCAGCACGTCTAGTCAGTTTATCAGTTATCAGGAACAGAACAGCTGTTATGAACAGTGTTCTTCATTTGTACAGAGTGCAAAGCAGTCTAATCTGCTTGCTCTATTTCAGCTCCTTTATTCTCTCCCTAGTTTTACTTAGGCTATCAGTTGTCCAAACAAAATAAATCGAAACAAAGTTGCTGACTGTTCCTCATTTATGATAACCAGTCAAAACAGAGGTCTTAGCCATAACCCTACCTGCAGTGCAGTTGGAATCTTTAGATGCCTGCCACCCTAATTACATCAGCCATTATACCTGCTAGGCGTTATTACCAGTCCCATATGCACAAATCTCAAGAGTGCTGCCAGAAGCACCACATTCTCTTTCCTTATCTTATTTACATTTGAGGAGGCATTTTGGCCAGACTTAAGCTGATCATAGAATCATAGAATTGTAGAGTTGGAAGAGACCACGAGGGCCATCCAGTCCAACTCCCTGCCATGCAGGAAATCATAATCAAAGCATCCCTGACAGATAGCCATCCAGCCTCTGTTTAAAGACCTCCAAGGAAGGAGACCCCACCACCCTCTGAGGGAGTGTGTTCCACTGCCTAACAGCTCTTACTGTCAAAAAGTTCCTCCTAGTGTTGAGGTGGAATCTCTGTTCCTGGAGCTTGCATCCATTGCTCCGTGTTCCAGTCTCTGGAGCAGCAGAAAACAAGCCTGCTCCATCCTCAGCATGACATCCCTTCAAATACTTAAACAGGGCTATCATATCACCTCTTAACCATCTTTTTTCCAGGCTAAACATACCCAGCTCCCTAAGTCTCTCCTCATAAGGCATGGTTTCCAGACCTTTCACCATTTTAGTTGCCCTTCTCTGGACATGCTCTAATCTGTCAATATCCTTTTTGAATTGTGGTGCCCAGAACTGGACACAGTACTCCAGGTGAGGTCTGACCAAGGCAGAATAGAGCGGCACTATTACTTTCCTTGATCTAGATACTATACTTCTATTGATACAGCCCAAAATCGCATTGGCCTTTTTAGCTGCCACATCACACTGTTGGCTCATGTTCAACTTGTGGTCTACTAGGACTCCCAGATCCCTTTCATATGTAGTCTCATTCAGCCAGGTCTCCCCCATCCTATATTTATGCATTTCATTTTTCCACCCTAAGTGCAGTACTTTACATTTCTCCGTGTTGAATTTCATTTTGTTAGCTTTGGCCCAGCTCTCCAGTCTCTCCAGGTCATTCTGAATTTTGATCCTGTCCTCTAGGGTATTAGCTACTCCTCCTAATTTGGTGTCACCTGCAAATTTGATAAGTATGCCCCTAATTCCCTCATCCAAGTCATTGATAAAGATGTTGAATAGCACTGGGCCCAGGACAGAACCCTGTGGCACCCCACTGGTCACATCTTTCCAAGACGAAGAGGAGCCATTGCTGAGCACCCTTTGGGTTCGGCCGGTCAACCAATTACTACTACTAGTTCTCAATAGTACAGACACACATGTTCTAGCTTTCTGCATTATGTTATACCTTATATGCTATACTCTATAGGTTAAACCATGTTACACTCTGTATTTCACAAGTATATTTCCAGGCTGCAAAAGTGACAACTGAATAAGTGTGGTCTGTTACAGTATAACATTTTAAAACCGTGTGCATGTACACTTTGGAATAAATTAGTCCCTGAAGCTTTACTTAAAAACCCATGATTTGGCTTGGAGCTGGAAAGAACCAATGTTGGCACCAGTAGGGCTTCTGTGGGGAGGCCATTCTACAATTGGAGTCATAACCAAGAAGAAGAACGTCCAGCCCCCTCCCCCCATATTGACCCTACTGATGGGACACAGAAAAGATCCCCCTTCAAGATCTCAGTTCTAAGAAAGGTATATATACAGATAGGCACTCCTTCACATATTGAGGTCCCAAGCCATTTTGGCTTTAAGTCACCAGCACCTTGAATTCAGGCAAGAAGTTAAACTAAATGAAACCCTATTTGCACTAAAGGCTGGGTGGGAAACCTTTGGGTAATGTTTTAGACAACCCCCACAATCTCTTATTGTTTCCCATGCTGGCTGGGGCTTCTGGAAAATGTCCAAAGTCTAGAGGGCCAAAGATTCCTTCTGCTTGCATTACAGAACTTCATCCCAAAATTCAGATATCCTGCATCTGTCATGGGATGCTCATCATATTTTAACTATAGCTGAATCACAGCCCTTAACTTTAAGGCATTTAAATGCCATCACTTTGCCACAAGAAGAGGCAGAAGACCTGGTAATGTACCACTATGGTATAATGCATGCTTCTGATCCACCAGAAACAGGAGTCAGAGACAGACGATTTAAATGTGATCTTTTCCAGGCATACAATTGCTTCTACTCCAATACCTCTAAAAACCAGAAGAGAATGATTCATGCAGTGAAAACATTCAGATGTTAGTTTTTTTAAAAAAAGAAACATTTACATTTCTCTTTGAATAAACAAATGACTCAGAAATATTTTATGCTGAAATCAATCCCATCCACAACTTTGATTTTGAAGGTCCTGAGTGAATTTCATGCCCCAAAATAGTTCTGAGAGCATGGCCTAATTAATTTTGCTGCACTGTAAAGATCTAGAATTAAGCTGTCATCTGTATTGAAAAAAGCATGCAAATATGAAAATAAGGTAAATCAGTGAAGTTGAAAGCTTTCATGGCTGGCATCCATAGGGTTTCCATGATTTTTTTCTGGGCTGTGAGGCCGTGCTCTGGAAGAGTTTCTTTCTGACATTTCGCATGTATCTGTGGCTGGCCTCACAGCCTGAAAAAAACCCCACAGAAAACCTAAGGTAAATATTTCTCTCTCTGGCTTTTCTTTGCAAACGAATATTCAGGAAGGACTCATCCCGCACTTTCTGCAAGCATGCTGATGACTAAAAAGGCCAATCCAAGATAAACAAGTCCGGTTACAGAAAGCACAGCAAAAGGTCGCCTTGGGTGATGTTTCCGGGTTGTGATTCTTTCTGCGTTGTTATTTATCTTCAAACTTGTTCAGTGTGAGTTCTCAAATAAGGCTGCAGCATTGTGGATACTGCGTCTCCATGCCTCCCAATGTGAGGCCAGGGCAGACCATTGTTGGTGATCAATTTGGCCGAGCCTGAGATGTTTCAGGGAATCCTTGTATCGCTTTTTTGGAGTACCCCTCTTACGCTGACCCGTGGCAAGTTCACCGTAGAGTACTATTTTTGTGGAGGCGATGGTCCTCCATCCTAGAAACGTTCCCTGCCCAGCGGCAGTTGTGTTCTCAATATCATGGCCTCAATGCTGGTGATCCCTGCTTGCTCAAGGACAGCAACATTCATCACATAGTCAGTCCAGTGTATATTTAGGATTGTGTGTATACAGCGCTGATTAAAGTGTTTGAGGAGTCGTAACTGGTGGTGATAGGTGACCCATGTTTCAGACCATAAAGGAGAATAGACAGTACAATGGCTCTATACACACAGATTTTTGTGCTTTGCCTCAGGTGTTTATTACTCCAGACTTTTTTGTAGAGTCTTCCAAATGCGCTATATGCCTTTGCTAATCTGTGATCGATCTCTTTGTCAATCTTGGCATCTGAGGAGATGATGCTTCCCAGGTAGGTGAACTGCTGAATGGACTTGAGCACAGATTTGCTGATGGCAATGTGGGGATGATGGTGTTCGTCCTGTGGTGCAGGATGGTAAAGAACTTCCATTTTCTTAAGGTTGACTTCCACCCAAACAACTATGCAGCTGTTGCGAAGCAGGATGTTAGGCGCTGCAGAGCTGCTTCTGTGTGGGCAACAAGGGCAGCAGCATCAGCGAAGAGCAGCTCACGGACTAGATAGTTTAGAGTCTTAGGGTGAGCCCTCAGATGGCTTAAGTTAAACAAGCTACCATCAGTACGGTAACGTATATAGTTTCCAACTTCTTCTTCAAGCCCTGCCATATCCCTTTGGAGCATCATGCTGAAGAAGATTATAAATAAAGTTGGAGCAAGGACACAACCTTGCTTCACTCCATTAGTTATTAGAAAGGGCTCTGAAAGAGCATCGCCATACCTGACTTGATCACGCTGGCCCTCGTGTAGCAAGATAATCATTTTAAGGAATTTGGGGGGACATCCTAGTCTTTCCAGGATCTGCCACAGACCTTTTCTACTCACCGTGTCGAAGACTTTGGTGAGGGTGACAAATGTTACATAGAGACCCTTGTTCTGCTCTCTACATTTCTCTTGCAGTTGTCTAAGGGCAAATACCATATCTGTAGTACTCCTATAGGCTCTGAAGCCACATTGGCTTTCAGGAAGAAGTTCTTCTGCAATAGCAGGAACTAATCTGTTCAGGAGTATCCTTGCAAGGATTTTTCCAGCAATAGAGAGCAGTGTTATGCCTAGATAGTTTGAGCAATCGGATTTTGCTCCTTTTTTCTTGTACAGGGTGATGATGACTGCATCTCGGAGATCTGATAGCAGTTGCCCTTTTTTCCAGCAATTCACAAGGAGTTCGTGGAATTTACCGTGGAGTACATGACCTCCGTTTTTCCAAACTTCAGGTGGGATTCCATCAATCCCAGCTGCCTTGCCATTTTTCATCTGCTGTATGGCCTTAAGGGTCTCTTCCAAAGTGGGAGCTATGTCCAATTCATTTTTCATCAGTTTTTGTATCATATGTTGGATAGCTGAGCCTTGGACGACTCCGTTGGCACTAAAGAGACTTTGAAAATGTTCAGCCCATCGATTCAGGATGGAGGCTTTATCAGTAATTAATGTTTGACCATCTGTACTGTATAAGGAGCTTTGGACCTGATAAGTAGGTCCAAAGGCTGCTTTAAGAGCTTCATAAAATCCTCTAAGATCTAAATCTATTTAATGGAGCAATAATCATTATGGTCACAAGTGATTGCCCTTTCTCTTCTTTGTATTATGTATAGGAAATAGTACAAAAGAAAACATTTTGGCATAGAAATACTTCAGTTCCTACATTAATATTTAGGTACAGTCAGATCCCCGTATCCACAGAACCAATATCCATGGTTTCAGTTATCTGCAAGACACAAAAGAGAGGATACATATTATAGAGTCGCACTGGAAAATGCCTAGAGAGGTGTTCTCCAATGCAACTCTATGGTATGTTTTTACTTGCGGTCCTTTATTTTAATAGGGTTCACTGCTATCCGTGGTTTCCGGTAGCTGCGGTAAGTCAGGGAACTGAACCCCTATGGATACAGGGGGTCTGACTGTATTGAAAACATGAAAATATTACTAAAGGATCATAGCCACCTGTAACAAAGATATAAACGTTGTTGTTATTTGGGGATGTGAAATGATTTTATAATCAGGCTAAAATGTTTATGATAGATAGAAAACTGTGTAGGATAATGTTTTTTAAAACATCAATTTTTATAGTGCACTTAGACAAAGAAGGAAAAAATCACCAGTTGTGCAATATAGACAAGGATAAAGGAACAGCCTGATATTCCACTTGCTGACTGATTCTGTTCTGAACTTTTTTTTCCACCATGGCAACACATCGATATGGATCGAAGCCTGGATCTTTTTCTTCTGCTAATTTTTCCTTGCTTGCTATAAAGAGTATAAATGATGAGATGCAGGTGTAAGTTTCGAAACTGTTCTACATCTCTCCACTCCCTGCATGTGTTTTTAAGGTGTCTGCCAAGAATATATATTATGTAAGAGATTTCAGTTTTCAGTCAATTGTACCAAGCAGCATAGTGTGAGTGGTCCTTGCTTTGATAAACAGGAATACCAGAAAGCTTATTGCGGTTTTCAGCCCTAGACTTGCATAGATTCATGGCAAAATCACTTGGGCTTAATCCATAACTGGATTCAGCTATTTCCTAAAAAGTCAGAAAATAGATTTGTTATTTTCAAGCCTGGGTTTGGACTGTGGTGACGGTACTGTGACATCAATGGCAGCATGAAAAGTTCAGAATCCTTCCTCTCAAGGCTTCTGAAACTTCCTCAGATGATGGTGACAAGTTTATTCTCTTCCCCTTCCTCCTTACTGGGCTGGAGTGGGAAACAGGTCTCTCTGTTTCTTCCTCCCTTGACCACCAATATAGCAGCTACCTACAAGGAAGCGAGTGGGTAACGTGAGAATCATAGAATTTCAGAGTTGGAAGAGACCACGAGGGCCATCCAGTCCAACTCCCTGCCATGCAGGAAATCACGATCAAAGCATCCCTGACAGATGGCCATCCAGCCTCTGTTTAAAGACCTCCAAGGAAGGAGACCCCACCATGCTCCGAGGGAGTGCGTTCCACTGCCTAACAGCTCTTACTGTCAAAAAGTTCCTCCTAACGTTGAGGTGGAATCTCTGTTCCTGGAGCTTGCATCCATTGCTCCGTGTTCCAGTCTCTGGAGCAGCAGAAAACAAGCTTGCTCCGTCCTCAACGTGACACCCCTTCAAATACTTAAACAGGGCTATCATATCGCCTCTTAACTGTCTTTTTTCAGGCTAAACATACCCAGCTCCCTAAGTCTCTCCTCATAAGGCATGGTCTCCAGACCTTTCACCATTTTAGTCGCCCTCCTCTGGACACGCTCCAATTTGTCAATATCCTTTTTGAATTGTGGTGCCCAGAACTGGACACAGTATTCTAGGTGAGGTCTGACCAAGGCAGAACAGAGCGGCACTATTACTTCCTTTGATTGGAGTTTTTCTCCAGCTCACATTATAAACCAAAGTGGAGGAGAACAACAGAGCTGTCTCTGGAATGAAGGTATCCATTAATGACCAACCTAAAAGCAACCTGGTGCGGTTCCAACTGGAGGCCATGTGTCATCCCCATGACTACCTCCTCAGTCTTCTCTTGGGTGAAACACCCGACCCCAAGGGCAATCCCAAATTAATGGAGTTGCTCCCCAGACTATCTTTTTCTGGAAGGCCAGCCCAGGTTGCCCCCTCCCAAGCCACAGAACTTTATAAAAGAGAGCAAGGTCCCAGGCCAGCCCCAAGGGCTGACTCCTTCTCCTCTTCCTAGGTTTCAGAACCTGTGGAAGCAGTTCCAGAGCCCAACCCTTCACCAAAAATGTGCCAAGGTGTACACTGGACTATAAATTTCTCCCCCTGTTAACTGGCACGGACAAAGGACAAACATCTGTTTAGTCCCTTCCTTCCCCCAGGCACTCTGGCCTCTTTTCAGGGAGGCCATCAGTTGTCAGCACCTTGTGGGGTACTGATGTGAACTACAAGCCAACTGTTGTTGTTTTTTTTTTAGAGCTACAGGTAACTACAGAACTTCATGTCATCTACTTCAAGTGTATCTGCCCAACTGAGTTATAGAAGCAAGATTTCACTTCAACATCCCTAGCTCCATCTGGCATAATCCTGGAATTTGTGGTTGGGGGAGAAAGTTGGAATCCTGTGCTAGCGACCTCTAGTTCACTTCTGTAGACTACAGTAGATAATTCCAAGTAAAGTAGTATTGAACTTGGTGCTGCAGATATACTTTTAAGGTGTATCTGCACTACACAGTTAACAGCGTTTGATACTATTGTAAGTACCATGGCTCCATAGTATGGAACCATGAGCTCTGTAGATTGTTGGGATACTTGGAATTCTCTGGCAAAGAGCTCTATTGCACACCTACTAGACTTCTCTTGTAGGATTTCTAAGTACCTCACCAAACTAAAAACCCCAGAATTATATAAAATGGAGCCATAATTTCAAACTGCTATAATTGTGTAGTGCAGATAAATCCTTTGTCTCTATGACATGTTTTTGATTGCTATACACTAGATGAACAGACTATCCTATTAACCCGAACAAGAGAAGACCCATTAACTGAACAAGATATGCAGAAGTATTGACAATACTTCAAGAATAGAGTCAATGCATCTATTCTACCTGGGGCTACCAACAGGATTCAGGACCAAATACTGTAGTTCGGTCTTCACTTTTTCCCCTTGGGGGCACAGGAAAGAGAACAGCATGTTTTTGATTTGGCTCAAGTTTTTCAACTGTTTTGAGCAAATCTTTCATGTTTATTTTTTTAAATTTAGAATTATTTTAAGGCCATCTTAAAGGGTAAAAACCTCTCAAGGCAACATAAAAGACAGAAACAACTGAAAATAAAATAAAACCCAATCAATCAGTACTCAACACAGATAAATAAATACATGACGTGAATGATAAAAGCATCAGCCTATGAGCTAAAGAAATATCAAAGAAAAGGCATGTGGACACCGGTGACCTAATGACAAAGTAGTGTGTGTGTGTACATGCCTGCCTGCCTCAGTGGTTTAATGACACATTGGACTTGATCTGACATGGCAAAAACTGCATCAGAAGAACACTATGAGAACAGAAACAGGTGACATTACCAGACAACATCGTCCTTCAGCCATTCTGGGGGTGTAGTGCAGGTGTGAAGAAGGCGTCCCCTTTTATTGATCTTTCCCTGTCTTGCAAGGGTATTTGGATGTGCTAAATAAATATCAGCACTGGCTTACCATTGGCATAGTGTGATTTTCTGCAGAGCTGCTCCAAAGGTTAAACAGAAAGGACTAAATCTGCTAGTTCACTTGTCTTCTTTTGGTTTCTCCTTGCATTTTGAGCAGCCCAGTTAAATGCAGGGAATGTAATGAGGGAAAAACACAAGTGATTTACATTTGGTGTATAGGTCAGAGTGAGTTGAATAAGGGTGCTCTGATAATGGACATCAAAAGGTTTACTGCAGGGGTGCACAAATGTAGCCTGTGGGAAGCATGTGGCATCTGGACTCCATTTTTGGGACCCCTGTTGACCCCTGCTCTCTCCAAAACTTCCAACCCCCCCTTTTAAAAATGGCAATTTGGGGGCAATTTCTGACCCCCAAATGATGCAGAAACCCCCAACCATGAGAAAAAATGATAAAAATACCACTGTCTCATTGCTATAAGCACTCTAGAATGTCATACTGCCCCTAAGTTCCTCCATTTTCCTCTGCAACCCCTCTTAAAATGGTGACAGGAAGCCCTGAAACATCATTTCCTGTCACCATTTTGTGAGGGATTGCAGAGAAAAATGTAAGGATTTGGGCTTGCTGGGAGCACCTCTCCTTTATTGATTTGTAGGTCCAGTGTCAGTCAATATATAACAAAGATTCAGCATTGTAAAAATGTAAAATTTCTTTTCAGTTTGCTGTACCATGGATTTGGAATTAATTACCAGTGGTCTGGTTTCATCCCAACTGGATTTTTGATCTGGTTCCAAATCCACTAATCCTCCAGCACTCTTTGAACTATACCAGGCTTTAAGCAGTGTAAAATCTTACATGTGAAGTCAGCAAAACTCAATTTTGACAAAAACACATTTGACTGAGCATACATATAAACCACAAACATTAAATCACCCTTTTAAAAGTCCATCAGTTTTATAGAGTCTTAGCAAATTATGGCAGAAATATCTCAGAAAGCTGCAGTAGAACAGGAACCATCAATATATCTTCCCACTACTTTCACAAAACCCATGATTCATCCAGTTTTGGCAGAGTGACTACTTAAATTGGAATCAGTTTCAATAAACCTAAACTTGTTTATCCTTTAGATAGCAGCAAGAGTGTGTGACCAAAGAAATATTAAACGTGTTATTTTATGGATAGAATTATCTCTTGGCAACATGTGGTCTTATGAAAGCTGTTGGTCTGATTTACATAATTATATGCCTTTTGCTGTTGTCTTTTCAAGCTGTTACTAGTGAACTAACATCATGTGATGAGATTAAGAAGGCATCTGAGATCATTGCAATAGCATGCATGTGCCTTTACATGCAATTCTCGAGGGCAACCTTTTGTTGTTTTAATGATGCATCATTCTTTTCTCTCATGATCAGCACTGCAATGTACTGTAGATCACAGGTTCAGGAAGATAAGAAGATAGATCCGGCTTGTGTCCTAACTGATTCCAAGAAGTTATGAGGGAAGTGAATACAAAGCTTTCTGAAAACCAGGAGCAGAATTCATTAGGCCATTCTTCTTGTGTGGGAAAATTTATTGGAATGCTTATGCTTTAAGGCAGGAATGGGCAGCACTGACAATCCAGATGTTTATTTTGTATTTACATTTATACCTTGTCTTTCACCAATGACCTGTGTGGGAGCGCAATTCCAACCCTGTATCCTGCCTTTCTTTCAGCGAGCTCAACACAGAATACATGGGTGGTCTTTCCTTCACTTTAGCATCCTAAAAACCCTGTGTAGTAGTAGGCCAGGATGAGAGAAAGCACAATTGTCCCAAGGTCACCCAATGAGTTTCAAGATTCAGCAGAGAGCTGAAGCACTATATCACATTAGCCAGATGTTGTTGGGCTGCAACTTGTCAGCATTCTATACCATTGGCTATATTGGCTAGAGCTGATGGATTGCAGTCCAACAACACAGAATCACTCCTCTGTAAGGACACATTAATACAGCAGTTCTTTTCACTTTCCTATGCCATGTTAGTGCTTATGTGGTTAGATGGAAGTATACTTGCCTATTCTAGATGGAGTCATCTTCCTCATTAAGGAGCAGATTTGTAGCTGTGTGTGTATGTGTTTTGAGACCCAGCTTTGGTCTTGAAGAATAGAGTGTGGCTTTGATTAGGGAATGATCTTTACCAGGTAAGTGGCTTCAGCCCTTCATTGAAGACAGAGTTGTAGCCTCCCAAGATCTAGTCTGGTGTGGTGATAAGAGTGTTGGGGCCATTTACACAGCAAAAATAATCCTCAAAGAATTCGCCAAGAAGCCTTTTAGTTCCCATGTGTTCCGCATCACCAGCAACTATTTCAGAAGGAGGGGGTCTGAAAAACCCCTAAGCAGTGCATTTAATGACTCTGCTGATTTTCCGACTTTTTAAAAAAATGCTGCATATTTGCGCACTATCGCTTTTGTGAACTACCCGACACTTTGAAGTTCGGATCACTCATCATCCCCGCAAGTGGGCGGTTCGGTTACGTGACGCAAAAGAAACCCGCCTACACATCCTTCATACGTCTCTGGTAAACATCCTCCTTTGAAGCATCCTCTTTAAACAGCTTTTTTTCCTTCTTAATGGAGGCAGTTTAGAGAACAAAGAAGGGTGGTAGGGGCATAGCTTGGAGCCATGCTGAGACTCTTTCAAAGCACTTCGCAGCTAATTTTAATGCACATTATAATCGCATCTGAACTACATCGCAGAACTAATGAGGAACCAAAATAAAGTTGTGGGAACTCTGCGGCGCTAAATCGAAAGTGCGCTAATGCGGTAAATACCGCAACAAAAATAGCTGTGGAACCGGCCCCTTGGACTGCGACTTGGGCAATTCATATTCTAATCCACACTGAACTCACCAACTGACTTAGGTCAGTCATGCTCACTCAGCCTGGCTTACCTTACAGGTGTGTGAGGATAACGTGGAAATGAATGCCATCTTCTGCCCATTAGAAGAAAGACAAGGTACAAATGTAATCAATAATAAAAAGAAAATCATTTGGCTGACCCTGTGGATTAATTTGTATAATTACTCAAATGAATTCAACATGGCACAGCCTTGGCGGTTTCTGAGACGCCTCAGCTAGATGAAAAGTTGGTACATGCTTCATGACATGGATTGGGCATAAAATACATGAAGCCAAGCCTGTACTTCTGGATTCGATTCAAGGTGCTACTCAAAAGCCTTGGATGGTGTAATATCTATGTTTTTGTGTAGAGATCTTCTACAGTACAAAAAACTTTGAAAACATAGTTCTAACTTCTGAGCATCTTCTTTTGAAAGAACGGGGTGGGGGAAAAGATCTTGCAGTAGTGCCTGAGTTCTGTTCTTGCTGGTAATACTACTTTCGTGCAAGGGGTCCTCAAGGGGTCGTGCCAAGTAGTGCCTGAAACAGTTACATTTTTGGAGCTTATTTTGGTTCATAGGAATGTTCATTTGTTTGCTTTTGTGTGAAGTCGAAGGCTTTTACTGCTGTCTGATAATCTCCTTAGTGTGTGTGTGCGTGTGCCTTCAAATCACCTGTCAATTTATGGCAACCCCTTGAATTTCATAGGGTTTTCTTAGGCAAGGAATACCCAGAGATGGTTTTGCCAGTTCCTTCCTCTGAAATAGTCTACAGCACTTGGTATTTATAGGTAAGGATGTGAAAATCCCTCAGGGTGCAACCACACTGCAGAAATAATGCAGTTTGATACCACTTTAACCTCCATCCGATGGAATCTTGGGGTTTATAGTTTTACAGGGTCTTTAGTCTTCTCTAAAGAGTCTGGTGCCTCACAAAATTACAAATCCCAGGATTCTGTAGGATGGAGCCATGGCAGTTACAGTGGTGTCAAGCTGCATTATTTCTACAGTGAAGATGCACCCTTGGTCTTGCTTTCATTGAGTATCTCCATGTATTTTCTTCCAATCCTAATTTCACATTAGGTTGTAAAATTTGGGCTTTTAAATTTTTTGCATTTAAATCCATGCTTTTTAAACAGGTTTTTTCAAATTTTTTGCACAGTTCACCAAATTCATTCAACTTTTCCCCATTGACTAAAGTATGTTTCTGTTGTTGCTGTTTTTTAAATTATGCTGATTCTAGACATTCCTGTTTTAAGATGTGAGCATTCTTTTCCACATATTTTATCTATTGGAAATGCTCTGTAATCATTGCAAAAGCGTGAATGCTATAGTCTAGGTGTGCAATTTATTGTAACAAGTTTTGGGAGATGCAAAAATGCTCCCTCTGGCAAGACCAACACAATTTCTAAAGTCAGAACACCGTGGAGAACGCGAGGAGTCAACATCGTGTGATAGGGGAGCCCTTTCATGGTGTGATAGGGGAGCCCTTTCATTGTTATCATGCCATATTTGCTGCATCTGATAATCTTCAAAATCAGGATAAACAAATGATAAGCAAATCTGTGTCTTCTTTCAGCTTTTGTTTTCCTGATAAGTTTGTCCTCCTTCTCACTCTGTAGTGCATATGCCTGGGGCCTCACTTTTGAATGTCCTCTTTGTATCTTGTGTGAAGCCAGAAGAAAAGAGGGAGGTTTCTTCTTGCACTACTGGTGATGGTACCCAGAAGGCCATGTGACAAACTGGAAATACTCCTGACTTAATAGATTAAAAGAAAATAACTAGTGTGGCATAGTGGTTTGAGTGTTTGACTAGGACTCTGGGAGACCAGGATTCAAATCCCCACTCAACCATGGAAATCCACTGAGTGACACTGGGTGAGTCACACACTCTCATCCTCAGAGCAAGGCAATGGCAAACCCCTTCTGAACAAATATTGCAGAGGAAAACCTGTAACAGGTCTCCCTTAGGGTTGCTATAAGTCAGGAATGAAGGCACACAAAAACAACAGTAGACTGTTCCAGCTGGAGTGGTAGGGGAAAAATGGGCTTGGGAGAACTCCCCTTTCTACCATCATCTTAGGGATTAAATGACAACTTTGCATGTGACATCAGCTGTTGCCCATGAGGAGCTGCCCACTCATCCACATTTTGTTATTTATTTACCATAATTTATATCCCACTTTTCTCTCAGTTCAAGACCCAAGGCAGCTTCCAGCATACATTATAACAAAGTACAGCTCAAACCAACCACATTAAAATCAAGCCTTAGAATCATAGAATCATAGAATTACATTGCTGGAAGAGGCCACAAGGGCTGTCTAGTCCAACCCCCTGCCATGCAGGAATACACAAACAAAGCACTCCTGACAGACAGCCATCCAGCCTCTGTTTAAAAACCTCCAAAGAAGGAGACTCCACCACACTCCAAAGCAGTGTTGAACAGCTCTTACTGTCAGGAAGTTCTTCCTAATGTTTAGGTGGAATCTCTTTTCCTGTAGTTTGAGTCCATTGCTCAATGTCCTAGTCTCTGGAGCCACAGAAAGCAAGCTTGCTCCATGCTCAATATGACATCCCTTCAAATATTTAAACATGGCTATCATGTCACCTCTTAACCTTCTCTTTGAGACCTTTTATCATTCTCGTCACCCTCCTCTGGACACATTCCAGCTTGTCAATATCCCTCTTGAATTGTGGTGCCCACAACTGGACACAGTTTTCCAGGTGTGGTGTATTCAAACCAGAAGTAAAATAGTTTAAAAGCATTTCAAAACCTAACAGGGGAGAGTAATGCAGCATCCTTTCACTTGCACGCACACCCTTTAAGAGGCTGGCCACAGCAGCCAGATGGTGGCTGAATGTCTGCCTGTGTAAAAAAGCTCTTTGCTGGCTGATGGAAGGTGATCCAGAGGGGGAGATAGTTTATCTTCATGTGGGACAAAAAGCCTTTTCCAAGGATCTCATAACTCACAGGGGGAGATCCGTATAGTCTCTTGCTTGAAAACGGAATGGGTAATCCATGACTTTCTTGTAACAATGAGTTTTTATTCCTTCCTGCCTTGACTAATTAATTAATTATATTTATGTATGTCCTATTTTCTCCCCAGTTTGGGACTCAAGACAGTTTACAACAGTTAAAACAAACATAGTTAAAAATTAACAGCATAGAAAATTAAGAAGCAATTAAATTAAAACCAGTTAAAACAAATTAAAACAACAACAACAATGGTCCAGCACATTATACAAGGCTTGTTTCCCCTGAAAAATCAATTTTCAAAGACCTGTTGGCATGAAAAGGTTTTTACCTGCTTGCAGAAAGATAGTAAGAAGGATGCCAGTCTAGCCCACAACTACCCCCCCCACAGTCTCAAGGTGTCTTTCAACAAATTGACAATTGCAGCTAAAAAATAAATAAAAAAACATCACATGGAAGTTAAACAGAATTTAAAAGCAATCAACAAGCATGATAACTATAAGAAAACAAACATTACAGCACCCTCTGAAAGGCATTCCCCCCCACCCCCAGCAATCAGCTCTCAAAGACATCCTGAAACAAAAAGGTTCTCACTTGTCTAGGGAAATATAGCAGCCTAACTTCTCTAGGAAGGGAATTTCTTTTCTTTTCTTTTCTATGGACATGTTTGCCATTGAATCTTGGGGCTAGAAAGGAATTTTAGCTACTGGCAGAAATGGATCTGTCATGGTGGGATTGCTGCTTCATTCATAGCAGCTTGCTTTTTACAACTGTTACAAGTTTATTTGTATTTTTTACTAAGTATGGCACAAAAACGGAATTGATTTTTTGGGGGGGTGAAATTGTCCTGACTCTTTTTTTTTGGTAAATAATAATAATAATAATAATAGTAATAGTAATAATAATAATTGACCCACCTTTCTTCAAGGCTCGAGGCAGGGTACAATATGAATTAAAATACAATATATAACTAAAACATAAAATCATTTAAATGCATAGGTTAAAACACACAGGATTACAGCCAGCATTACATTAAACACATCTATAAACTTAAAATACCAATTTAAAATTCATAGTTTAAAATCAACTGGGTAGGTCTGCTGGAAAACAGTGTTTAGCATGTTTAGCTGTTGTTTCTCTTCCAGCAGGTCATTCTACAATCTGTACACCTGTACTTGGCAAGTGGCTGAAATTTGGGGAATTGTTTACAAACTGTTCAGGTAACACCATTGCAGAACATTCACCATTGCAGGTCTTGTTGTCTGTGTGCAACAAAATGTGATTTTGAAAGAATAAAATGTCCTTTTCTGGTGCATATGTGTTAAATCACCACTTAGTATAGGTCAGTCTGCCCAGTATCATACAGTCCTATGCCACTGACTGTCTACTCATCTCACTCAGCCAGCAGAGAAATGAACCTCATGTTTACACAGCAGTGGACCACGCTGTGCCAAAAAGGCTTTCCTCAGGGTTTGGAATTGTGGTTTTCCTTCTCTTCCATGTTGCCAGTACTTTGTTTTTCTGCCACTCTTGTAGATTGTCTTGTTAATTAAAGAAAAAAAAAAGCCTCATAGAAAAATTAAACAAACCCCACAAACAATCTCACACAAAATATTCAATTATGCAGAGCAAACAACAACAAACCACATAGATAATTGACTTGCCTGGTATCTCACCGCTTTTTATGGCAGGTAACGTGATCAAAGACAGGAAGGAGAAAAACAGATGAGAACACAAAGGAAGACCTAGGGGCTGTTTACACGGCAAAATAAACCCTCTAAGAATTTGCAAAGAGTCCTAATAGTTCCCACATCTTTTGGATCAAAGTCGCCATATTCAGAAGGAGGGGGGCAAACAACCCCATAAGTCGTGTAGTATCAGCTATTTTCCCCGACTTTTTTGAAAAGTAGTACGACTTAGTGCACTATTGATTGTGTGAACTACTATTTCGCATACGGCTGTGGAAACTACCAGCAATCCTCCTGAAACAGCCACAGCAGAGCTGAGCCATGATTGGTTAGACTGACCACAGAGGGGGTGGACTTGTAAGAGATGCAAGGAGCCTCAAACGAAAAGATCCAGCCAGCCGGCTTGCTTTCCACTTAGCCATAATTACTGTTCCTCTGTGTGTGTGTGTGTGTGTGAGAGAGAGAGAGAGAGAGAGAGAGAGAGAGAGTAGCGATCTGCTCCACTGGCCGTTCGCTCCCTTGCCCTGCTGTGATCACGTTTGTGTGTGTGTGTGTGTGTGAGAGAGAGAGAGAGAGAGAGAGAGAGAAGGAAGGAGGAATGGAGGGAGAAGCAGTCTGCTCAGCTGGCAGGGATGCAGGGTGAAGGGAATCTGCTTTCCTTGCCTCCTTTGTCATTATTCCTCCCCCCCGCCCGTGGTCTCCCCCTTTTTTTTTTTGGTTGCTTTATCTGCTGTTCTCTGGCTCAGACAAAGCTACGGAGCCTCTTTTGGAGCCCTCTTTCCCCCTCGCACTGCTGCCCCCCTTGCTCCCTCCCTTCCTCCTGCCTGGCTTTAATGACAGTGATCTGGAGGCCATGCCCCACCCACCTTTGTGTGTGTGAACTACAGTGCTGAAAACTCACCAGATCAACCAATTTAGCAATAAATCATGTAAACTATGCAGTGCTGGTGCAAAAGGATGGTAAGCCAGAATTTTGTGCACTGTATTCTGCCATGTAACTGACCCCCAGATGACTAAAGAAAAATTCACTCTGATGGCTAAATATTGCCTGTTTGATATTTCACTATTCACACATCTTCACATTTTAAAGCTGATTCCAGGGTTTGTTTGTTTTTTGAGTGTGTAATTTAAAAAAATGACTACCTCTTTCTTAGGAGATGTTCACATGGGGGAAATAACCCCTGTGGAGATCGGGAGAGAAACGGGGCTGTTCCACTGCCAGCGCTCTGTTTCACACACCCCCTTCTTTCTCCTGATCTCCCTTCATACTCTCTTCATGCTGCTTCCATTTTCTTTCTGATATTTTTCACTTTTTTTAATTAACGAAGAACTTTTGCTAGTAAAAAATATCGGAAGGAAAATGGAAGCAGCACAGAGGGAGGACGAAGGGACATCGGGAGAAGGAAGGAGGTGCGCAAAACGGAGCGCTGGCAGTGGAACAGCCCCATTTCTCTCCCAATCTTGTGGGGATTATTTCCCCCGTGTGAAAATCTCCTTAGTTTTCACCCATCTAACCTATGTGCAAAAATAAACTGAGAAGCACACAGATCAGATTATAGGTAACACCACGTGACAACACTACGTGTAATACAAATGACAGTATAAGTGTACAGTTTTGTTCTGGTACAATAAAAAGTAAACTTAAAAAAAAAGAAATTCATATAACAAAGCAAATGTATTACATTATTTGTGCATTATGTAGTCAGAAAGGTATTGGCCTACATACAATAACCAACTAGAGTTGACCCACCGAATCAGTGGAGACTTCATAAATGAACACTTGTGTATGGTCCATCAATTTAGTAGATCTATTCTACTAGGGACTAACAACTGGATGCTGGCCATTGTTCCAACAACCACACTTGGGAAAAGTAACCTTCAAACTAGCCCTTTGACCCATAAAAGTCTGAAGGGGCATTTCCTTGGACCAAATGAGGATCCAGAAAGGGCTTAGTAAGGTTGCTTACTCATATTCAAATTAATGCAGTTTGGACTGTATTGCAGCATATTCGTTCGTAATGTCCATTTACACATGGAATTTCCAGTTGAGATCTAACTTGGAATATAGTAGGGCTGCCAGATTTGAAGCCCTGGCCCTGAGTTTCCAGTTTTTATGGATAATCTCCAGGAAGGGGACAAGGATGCAAATTTTCCAGCTCCAGGCAAGGGGAGGGGGCTGTGTGCAAATCTCCAGTTCAATCTGTAGAGTAGCCAGCTGCTACAATTTGCAAAGATTAACTGATTTGATGCTGCAACTTGCAAAAGGAAGTCTATGTACTGTATTTACGTGGTTAGCTTCCTCCTTCACTTCCAGTTGTTGTGGCAACAGGAGTCATCCTCTGATCTGATCTGCACCCACCTTCTAGCTAGAAGCAAATCACTTAGATTAAATGTTCCTTATCCTACCTCCCTAAGTAGATGAAAGGGAATAATCTCCTCATTTCCGCTTGATCTGGGTAAAGCCCCTTTAACTAAGACTTTAATCTTAATTCCAAAACAGGAAAATCTCTCTCTCCTTCCCTCTCCCCCACTTCTCTCTCTGTGCATGACAAGCTGTGAGTAACTATCGTCGGTACTTAATGCATAGTGTTTAATGACCTAGAGTGTCCCTGGACTTCTGGTTTTGGGCCCCAAACCTCAAGGCCTGGGGCAATCTGAAATGGCAGTCTTATGAATGACCAGGACAACAAGCTCCCAAAAGCAGTGATACTATAAATTCTTTATTGCTTCAAGTATAGATGCTATATGTCAGTTCCAAGTATAGTCAATGCAAATTAGCATTCTGGGAAAAATGCATATATCAAATAAATATGTCCACCAAGGAATGGTATTTGCACATCTGCCCATATCCATAGAACCTCTGTGTAAGTAGATTGTCCTGCCTAATATATTAACCCACCCATTCAGTATTTCCTGGCCTGCATTTGTCTTAATTGCTGCTGTCTCAATACAACAGTGTAAGGAGATTTTCACACGGGGAAAATATCCCCCGGAGAAATCGGGACAGAAATATTTCTGTCCTGGAAGCAGCGCTGCAGTTTGCATGCCCACTTCCCTCTCCCGATATTCTGTCATCCTCATGCTGTCTTTTTTCTTCTCTCTTTCGTCATATTTTATTAACGACAAACTCCCGTTGCACACACTACATACTTTTGCTTTGCCTTCTGGCTCCCTGTTCCCTGGTGTATGGGCATTTCTTCCCACTCTTCAGTCATGCACTGTGTTAGGTTTTTATTCCAGGCAAACTGGCAAGTCACTTAGGGCTTATCTAGACCTGCCTGAATATGCTGGGCGGAGTCCATACTGGTACACCAGCCCATACCTGCAGCCACTGCCACCGCTGGTGTCTCTCTGAAGCCAGGAAGGAGGCCCTCAGCATGTGATCAAAGCTGATGACTTGCAGGGGGCCTTGATCACATGCTGAAGGCCTCCTTCCTGGCTTCAGAGGGACACCAGTGGTGGCGGTGGCAGTGGCTGCAGGTATGGGCCACTATACCTGTATGGACTCCTGTGTTCTTGCTGGACACAATCTGAGTTTCCCCACATGAAGTGGGTTTTCCTGGGTATTTTAATACAACGTTTTAAGGGGCTTTACCCCATCTCCCCCATCTTTGCCCCAGACATTGTCAGGAGTGCCTGGGGAAAAAATGAGGCAAAAGCCCTGCGTTGTATGGACTGCAGGGCTCCAAGACAGGGGCAAGTGGGGTAAATAGCCAGTCTAGACAAACCCTTACAGAAGCTGGAATGCAAACCATTTTGTTCCACCTGAACAGCTGGATGTTCAGAGCCACCATACCAGCTAAACCAATCCATGAAAGAGGCTTAACTGCCACATGCTAATGCAATATAAATTTCAACTATTCTTATTATTATACTGTCAGTGTGCATGGCAATGGATTTACCTCAGATAGTGGATATGCCCTCTTTCTAAACTCTAACATTTCCCCATTTATTATGCTTTTCCCTGTAGCTGGATAATGGACTGCAAATAAAAATAAATAAAAGAAAATTCATAACTCAGTCAAAAATAACTACCTAAATAAATAAAAAAAGTCATAACTCAGTCATAACTTAGTCATAACTATGTAAAGCATGCCAGGTGAAATTTAGTGTGTTAATTTGGTGCAATTTGTCTATTTATGCTGGGTAATAGTCATCTTCATTATGGAGGCATTGAAATGTTGCGGGGCTAAGCCACCAGGTAATTGAAACTGGTTTTGAAAAGTGATCTCTGCTTTTGACATAAATGCAAAGAAAGAAAATATTTCTTTAACTGTTACAGCAGACTTTCATATGATGTTAAAAAAGGAAATCCAGTAAATCAATAGAATGTATTAAATGCAAGATTGGGAACCATAATTTTCATTATCTCTTGAACTCCAATTGTCCTTCATTAGGGAAGCCATTGTATTTATGACAACCAGGCTGCTATAACACACTGGACACTATGTGGTGCTCTACACTCTGGGTGATGCTCAATTTGAAAAGTGATGCTCAGTTTGGTCCAGAATGCAGGTTGACTGTTGACAGGAGACAGTTACAGGGATGTCATGTACTGGCATTCCCAGATACAGTGGCCAGAAGTTTCAGAGTTAAACAAAAAACTTTATTGGCACAGAATTCCAGTAAGAAAACCATACAAGGTTGTTGCTCAGAACTGAAACTTAGACAGCAACAGTATATTAAAAGCATATTTAAATCTAAAAATCTGGCAGGCTATAATACTATTGGCTAACCACCATCCCCTGACCTTAGCGTTCAATCCGCTTTTCCAAAGCTCCAAGCTGCAGCTGTGGCTTATCTCTCCACTTCTGTTAGCAACCGTTATACTCCCTTTTCACATTTCACAAAACATTTGTTAACAAGCAAACAGAAATGAAAGACAATTAACAGCAAGGTTACATGAAAGACACTGAAAATGGCAGGAACAGCAATGTCATAGACTGATCCTGATAAGGGAACATAACTACTCTCCTGCTATAGCACTGGCTAGGAGTTTGTTTCTGAGCACAATTCCAAATGTTGGTGATGCCCAGTAAAGCCCTACCTATTTTGGGATCATGTAATTTGCAAGTCATATTCTACCATATGAAGTGGCTTGCATTTTAAGGTACTTCGAAGAAGCCCTTTTTCTGAGATGGGAGGAACGTTTTGTAGTGATGTGAATGAGGGCCTTCTCCAAGGTGGCTTCCACCCTCTAGAGCTCCCTGAGGGTTTTGCTGCACTCCTCCCATTATACATTCTTGGGGGTCATCTACATAAAAATAAATAATCCTCTTACCTGTGCTCTATTCTAAATTTGCCACAGCATTGATTTGTGCCCATGATGTTTTTGACCTTCTCACGGCCATGAATCAAGATGGTGGCCATGCCATTTTTTGTGCATGGGGGGGGAGAGATTAGGGTGATTGGGGGAGACACTTGCTTGAAGGTGAGTACCTGGCGGTGCCTGGAGACAATATGGAGGGTAGCCACAGTGAGGAAGAGGAATAGAGAGCCACCAGGCCTTTACCCATCCCAGTGGCGGTTGCAGCAGTGGATCTGATTCTGGCTGCAAAGTAACAGGAGAGTGCCTGGCCAGCTGCTGGGAGAAAAAAGGCTGGCGGCTCTCTCCTTCTCTTCCTTGCCATGACCACCCTCCACATTGTCTCTAGGCACTGCCAGGTACTTGCCTTTGAGTGAGTGTCTCCCCAGATCTTCCAGATCTCCTCCTCAACAAATTCTTTGACATTTATTAAAAAAACAAAACAACCCCCCCACATGATCACTAGCGCTTCCAGGCACTTTACGGGAGACCTGCGCCTGCGCATGTCCGGCCAATCAGGTGGTCAGCTCCACCCTGTCCTGACAATACGATAAATCACAGTGTTGTCCCAAATGAGCAGGTATGCACATTTCCTGTGCATTATATATATATATATATATATATATATATATATATATTCAGGGAATGCCACAAAGGCTTTCCCTGCATAGTATTTGGTGTTATTTTACCCCTCTCCTTCACAATACATCAAATCGCCACAGGCTCCCATTGGGCAAATGGTACAACCCTCGTATTCCATGAGGGTTTTTTCTCACCATCTAGACACCCCCTTGGGTTAGCAAGGATCTTTTTTTAAATAGGCAGGCCTTTGACACTTTAGCTGGAAGCAGCTTGAAGGAGTTTTAACTGAGTGCTGTTGTCTGTTTCTTCCTCATGAGTATTTAATTGTACATTTCATTTTAAAATGTGTCCATTCTAAATAGAGTATCATTACTATCTGACTGCTATTATGTATGCAAAAAAAGGGCTACTAAATTAACAAATAAATGACTAGTGAATGATGCCATTGCAGGGCAACTGTCACCCAGAGGACTTTTTCTTCATCTGCCCCTAGATTGTGGAACAGCCTGCCGAATATGCTGTCAGAATTTAAAGCAGCATTAAAGACCTGTGTCCTCTGGCAGGCCTATCCAGATGATTTTAGAATGTGAATTTTAAACTGTTTATTGATTGCTTTAAAATGTCTTGGTTTACCTGTTTTTTAAAAATTGCTATCTCTTTAAGTGTTTTTAACTAATATTATGTTTATATGTTAATTTGTTGTTCCTCCGCTGTGATCCATAGGGAGAGGAGGATAAGAAATAATAATAATAATAATAATAATAATAATAATAATAATTCAATTGGGTCAGAGGGCTGAACAGTTGTAGCTATTAATTTGGATCAGGTGGAATGTTGTTGATGACAGCTAGAGAGCTAGTATGGTATAGTGATTAGAGCAGCCTTATTCAGCTAGTGCCTTCCAATACTTGAAGATTCTGGGAGTTGAAGTCCCTGGAAGGCACTAGACTGGGGAAAGTTGGGTGTTTGAATAGGCCCAGAAAGACCCAGGTCAAAATATGTGCTCAGCCAGGAAGCTCACAGGAAGATCTTGGCTAATCCCTGTGGGATGGCAATCCTTGGCTGTAAGTAAGCTCTGCTGAGTCAGCCCTGGTTATTACATGGATGGGATACTGCTGTGGGCTATATTTCAGGGGAAGGATCTGGCAAAACCACCTCTGAGTATTCCTTGCCTAAGAAATCCCTATGAAATTCATGGGGTCACAATAAATTGATAGGGAACTTGAAGGCAACCTTCTTAGCTTCCATGATTACAGAGAATCTGGTGCCTTTAGGGTATTTAGGCCCTCCCAATTATTTATGTACCAGCAAGTTCTTCCCATATTTCAGGAGATGGTAGTATTCCTGCAGCTGCAGAGCTATCCAATCTGAAGGGCTGTATTCTAGAATATTAGTAAATTAACTAGTCTTCCCCTGAATTTTTAATTGGGTTAGATGTGTGGTTCCATGTGGCCATAAAGCCCTACTCTCTCACCTCAGCATGGCATGGAGGTCACACCAGGCTCTTGAAGGCTATGCCAGTGGAGCACAAGCTTGGCAAGTTCTATCATGCTTATAAGGCCCTGACCATGATCCTAGGGTAGATTATGTATCTGCCACCCAAGCACTACCGTACTGTATCTAAACTATAGAAAAGATTATCCCCAGAAACTTGGCCATCAGGTGATGAATTGGACACATCAGCTATGGACACAACAACAGTGTGAAACAGTGACATTCTGTACTGAGAGAAAGGAAGCACATAAAAGATATACATAAATTTTATTTTCCTTGATGAGAAAGTGTGTCTTGAAACATGAAAACTCCAGTTGAGAAAATTATTACTTATCACAAGTTTTGTTTTGGATTTGGGGACTTTTTTTTGTGGGGAAAATGTATTTTGCACAAGATACTATTTTATGTGAAAAACCTTCTTTTGCACAGGGTTGGGGGTTTTTTTGTGCAAATGATTTTTCACAGGTCCTGAAATGTGAAAAAAATCATTGAAAAACACACAAAAGTCTCACAATGTGGTCCAACAGGGAGAAAACCTGTGATATTTGCTCTTGCATGTGGGAATGAAACATGTAAAGATTTACATCTCTAGTAGAGAACTATCCACATGAAGGAACTCAAATACCTTAAAGGTACAAAGGAAACAGCTATATTAATGTGCAGGATGGAGTTTTCAGTAAATAATGAGATTGCCTTGTGTAGGGTATTTGTCTCAGGTATTTGGGTATAAAATGGTGCTTGTAATCACAACATTAACAGGTAGAAAAGATAAAGGGGGAGCATTAAGGTTCATAGAATAACCTTATTTGGTTCTCCTCATGTGGACAAGTTCTCCTCACTTGTACAAGACCCAGTTTTCTCTTATAGCACCTGGACACAATTTGTTAACCATGTCAGTGACCTCTTGGACATTGACTTTTATGTCCTGTGGCATATATTCTAGTTAAGATGCTATTACTGGGGTTTTGAGTGTTCTGAAGAGAGTTTCTTTCCTGATATTATCTTTCAACACCAGCCTAAACTA
This sequence comes from Gambelia wislizenii, assembly GCA_030847615.1. NCBI lineage: Eukaryota > Metazoa > Chordata > Lepidosauria > Squamata > Crotaphytidae > Gambelia > Gambelia wislizenii. Next base: position 286,756,431 of record JAUMIR010000003.1, read on the forward strand.
TTACCCTCCCTCCCTCCCTCCCTCCTCCTCCTCCATCACTGAGGTTAGCTAGAATATTACCTCTTTGCTATGAAAGAAATATGTCTTTAACCAGCCTGTGTAAGGGGGACATAATCTTCCCCTTTCTATTTCCTATATAGCTTGAATATGGAAGTGACTACATCCCACTTATTGTCTCTATCCCAGTAGGTTTTTGGTATGCCCACTGTATTTGTAGTTTCCTTTACAACCAATTATATGATTCTAACAAGGAATGCAATCAAAATCCCATAATGGATCCTAGACAGTAAGAGAATTGCATACTGGGAAACCTTAGAATAACTCAAATCTTTGCCAGTCTGCTCCTTTCCCTGTAGATCATCTGGAGTTCTGTGTAAAGCAAACTAACTCAGATTGGGAATCCTTAGCAGAACTGGGATGTTTAAGAGGTGGCTACATTCTGGCAGAAGATGATAACATTTTGATGAAATCACCTATGATTTGTGATCTGGAACCATAGGCATGGTTATGGGCTTCATGGCACACATCAAGCTTACTGACCCTTTGAGTAACCTGAGATGGTTAAGTGCCCTTGAGAACTGTTGCAAGTACACTTTGGAAGGATTGTGAACTGTATTGATTTACAATGAGGCTTGTTGCATTGTGGCTTTGTTTTGCAATAGCTATTTTCAGTGTAAATAGTTGCTGTAGTGCTGTTTTTGTTGTCAACAAGGGTGTGTGTGGGGGAAAGCATAAGAGAAATCCCCTCTCCAGTAGGGGTTTCTTGCAAATGATCAAAGACTTGTGTAAAATCCAAAATATGGGAAGCGAATCCATATGGTTCTTTGATCACATAAATGCATCTTCAGCACCAGATTTTGCTCTGGAATAAGGGGAAGCTGAATGACAAGATGTCTTTGCAACAGATGAAAAGAAGGGCCAGAAGTGCATACACTTCAGCCCAGAAGTTGCCAGATTTATCATACTTTGGACCAGTGATCATTGTAAAACACAATTAGTGTTATGATTTGCAGAACATTTGACCCATGGAGAAACTATGTGCCTAAATATAACAGGAACAGTAAATAATGGGATTGCACTTTGTTTCTTTTTATGGTGATTTTAATGAGAATGGAAAATTGAATACTTTCATTTCCTCAGTGCTTGTTACACTCTTTAAATTGTACCCTGTTGCATTTTTAGACAGGGCACTGGCTAAAGGCAAATAGCAAAGCACAATATGATTACTAGGAATGTAAACACCATGTTCTTTGTAATTAAGGAAAATAAAGTCTAAGAATTTTGCCTCCACATAGAGAACCTACACACACATGCGTGTGCACACACACACACAAATGAGAGAGAGAGAAAGATTCAGACTCATGTCTCCTCCTCCAACATACAGATAGGGGCCAAAAGCAGTAGAAAAAGCAGTGATGTGGTTGGGGCAAGGAAGCACAGCCTCACTCGTCTTATGGGGTTGAATTCATATGGGGCATACTGCTTGAAAAGGGATTTACATGGACTAGAATCCATAACTGTGAATCTGTGGCTGGAAACAATTATATGAGAATTTGTTCTGCATTGTTTTCAAATAGGACATTCCTATTTATAACACTTGCCTACTGATTTTTTTTTTAAAGAACATGATATGCTGTTTTTTCTTCCATGCATTTTATTGGGACAACCCATTTTCTACACTAAAGGATAATTTTATTCTTTCAACAATGCAATTCAGGAATAATAACTGGAAGCCTGTGGAAAGTATAAACATTACTATTGGCCTGCCAGTTCCAGGGTGTCTGTATCTGTGAAAAATTAGCCACATTAAAAGAATATCCAGACTGTAAGAATGGATTGGCAGTGGAAAAGACTACCTCAGAAGATGGCAGACTCTTCTTCATTGGAGGTATTTAAAAAGAGATTCGATGGCCACCGACATCCCTTCCAGCTCTACAGTTCTATGAATATATTTTACAAAGCGTTTTTTCTTGGTTTGTATAGACTTGGAATGGGTTCTTTGAAATGCTTATTTGCATTATCTGAATGAAAAGAAAGGTGACCATGTGTACCATCTGTATTACATAAAAATAGTACCAGCACTTCATTTACATATCTTCTACAAGGCTGTTACTACAAGGCATTGTGATCTGTACTACTAAAATCATAGCACTTTCCATCTTGTGTTACAATGCATACATTATATTCTTATTCCACCTCAGAAGTTTAGCTATTGCATAAAACATGTTAGTGTGGTATAGTGGTTAGAATGTTGGACTGGAACTTGTGAGAACCAGGCTCCAGTCGTCACTGAGCCATGAAATACACTGGTTTTTTTGTACTAGTCTCTCTCAGGCTGACTTTCCTAAGAAAGGGGTTGGTAAGATAAACTGGGGAGGAGAGCCTTATCTGTTGACTAGAATGGAATGAGTGAATGACTATCAAAAGGTGCTCACCAATAGCTCCTCTTCATCCTGGAGAGAAGTGACTAGTGGGGTGCCACAGGGTTCTGTCCTGGGCCCAGTGCTATTCAACATCTTTATCCATGACTTGGATGAGGGAATAGAGGGCATGCTTATCAAGTTTGCGGATGGCACCAAATTAAGAGGGGTAGTTAATACCCCAGAGGACACAATCAGAATTCAAAATGACCTTAACAGATTAGAAAGCTGGGCCAAAACTAACAAAATTAATTTCAACAGGGAGAAATGTAGAATACTACATTTGGGCAGTAAAAATGAAAAGCACAGATATAGGATGGGTGACACCTGTCTTGACGGCAGTACATGCAGAAGGGATCTAGGAGTCTTAGGAGATTTTCAGGTGGGGCCAATATTCCGGGGCAGGCATGGAACAGGGTCGAGAAAGGGCCTCCCTTTCGGACAACGTCAATCCCTTCCGTCCTGCTCCTGTCCTGCTCCCAGAGTATTCTATTCACAATGAAACATCATGAATAGAACACCCCTTCCGTGTCTGTCATGGAATCAGGGACGTGGGAAAAGGAGCCCCATCCCTGTTCTGAGGTGACAGGCATAGGGGAGGAGGTCCAGTCTGAGCATTTCCGGCCATGAACGGGACATCCAGGTTAGTGGCACCCCCCCCCCCGGGTTACTTGTATTTTTTTAAAAAAATATTTTTGTATTTTGTTTCTTGCTTTGATGTTTGGGGTGGGTATTTTTGAATTTGGCACATGGCCGTTCTCACGTGAAAATGGCCAAGATTTGAATTCCCAGTCATAAATGCAGCCTTACAACGGCTGCATTTATGGCTGGCAAGCTTGGGGACAGGGAGTAAGTTCCTGCCCCGGAATTAAGGTAAGTGTGAAAATATTTTTCTCCATTCCATGGCAGGAATGGGAGAGGAGTTGGTGGGGCAGTAACAGGGCATTTTGGTCCCATGTGAAAATCTCCTTAGTGGACTACAAGCTGAACATGAGTCAGCAATGTGACATGACAGCTGAAACAGCAAATGTGATTCTAGGCTGCATCAATAGGAATATAATGTCTAGGCTGAGGGAAGTAACAGCACCACTCTATTCTGCTTTGATCAGACCTCACCTGGAATACTGTGTCCAGTTCTGGACACCACAATTCAAGAAGGATACTCACAAGCTGGAATCTGTCCATAGGAGGGCAACCAAAATGGTGAAAGTTCTGGAAACCACACCTGATGAGGAGTAATTTAGGGAGCTGGGTATGTTTAGCCTGGAGAAGAGAAAGTTAAGAGGTGACATGATAGCCATTTTTAAATATTTAAAGGGATGTCCTATTGAGGATGGAGAAAGCTTGTTTTCTGCTGCTCCAGAGACTAGAACACAGAACAATGGACTCAAACTACAGGAAAAGAGATTTCACCTAAACATTAGGAAGAACTTTCTGGCAGTAAGAGTTGTTTGGCAGTGGAATACACTGCCTCAGAGTATGGTGGAGTCTCCTTCTTTGGAGGTTTTTTTAAAACAGAGGCTGGATGGCCATCTGTCAGGAGTGCTTTGGAGATTTTCAGACACGATTTTCGGCAGTATATATTCCAAAACATCTCTGTTGCTGCTGCGCAGCAGGGGAGCAGTTTTGGACGACGCCGTTCCTCTGCCGAACCCCTCCGTGTCACTTCCGTGACAGAATGGAGGAAGCCGCGTCATATTTCATTCACGATTGTTGCTCATGAGTCAATCAACGATCGTGAGTAAAAATCTGCTACATATAATGCTCAAATGTCCCCGCTGTACTGCAACAGTACCGCTAGGGACGGGCGTCATGTGAAATGGACACCCTGCAGTGCTGCAGCCTCGCAACGTGGCGAGGCTGCTAGCGTTGTTTTTTCTTTGTCCGAAAAAGAGAGCCAATGTGATGGTGTGTCTTGAGTGCTGGGCAAGTCAGCCTGAGAGGAAGATAATGGCAAACTTAATCTGAAAAAAACTTACCAAGAAAACCTTGTTTTAGGGTTACCATAAATTAGAGTCTACTTGAAGGCACATAAAAACAACACAAATTCTTAACTTTCAGTATGTATGTTTAGTTGCTTTAAAACTATAAAACTGGCAAAGAAGAGCAAGGCTTTTTATGATACCTTTTAGAGAGCATTTCTCAACAAAGCTAGGCTTGATAAAGGATAATGAAGATCATGGCCTTACAGCTATTATTCATTAATTTACAGTTCCAGTTAGAGCCGTGCAACATTATTTTCTCATGATTTGTTTAGTCTAGCAGATGCACTTAACAGTAACAACCTCATATCTCTTGTATGCTGATGTCTTTGAAATCTGAACATTTAAAGTAACTTGCTAGCAGATTTCCCTGGGGACATTTTAATGTCTACAATGAAAGAATGTGTCAGGGGTACTCAGGAGGAAATCTCTGCTTCACCTTAGATTTGTGTACAGTTTGTCAGATGGAATACATGGTAATTTGATGCACACTCTGAAAGACGGAAATCCTCAAACACAAACACAAACACACACACACATTATTTCCAGCCCCTCTCCCTAGCTGAAGTGCTCAATTCTTAATCACCACAGAGTTGTAAAAGTCAGAATTTAATTTCAGCAGTGGCTATAAACCCTGTGTTCTGTGCTATGTTCTGTTTTAGTTGAATAAATGTTAAAGAATGCTAGTTCACAGTACGAGTAATGGTCTCGTGGATTTATCTGGGTGAGTGGCAGTTGGCTGTTGTTAAGAATAAGGGAATGTACAGAGGTCCTGAAATTCTGAAAGGAATCCTAACTTTTTTTTTTTAAAGAGGTTGCTGTCTGGACTATATAATGTTAAAATTTTTATAAGAAAATCCCTGATGGATCAGACCAATGGCCAATTTGGTGACGCATCCTGTCTCCTTTATCATGGACAATGGGATACCTAATAGAATTCCACAGCAGGACATAAGGGCAGTAGTCCTCTTCTGACATTCTTCTCCATCAACTGGTACTCAATGACATAGTGCCTCAAGTCCAGGAGGTAGCATGTAGCCACCATGACTATTCACAGCATTGTTATTGTTGTTACTGCTGTTGTTGCCATGTGCCTTCAAGTCAACTCCAACTTATGGCAACCCTATCCTAGGGTTTTCTAGGCAAGATTTATTCAGAGGAGGTTTGCTATAGCCTTTTCTAAGGCTGGGGGAAGTGCTCTAGGTTATCCAGTGAGTTTCCATGGCTGGCTGGGGACTTGGACTCTGGTGTCCCAGAGTCCTAGTTCAACACTCACCATGCTGGTTCTCTATTGATAGCATGAGCCTCTGTCAGTTTTGTTAAATCCCCTTTCAAGTCATCCTGAGTGGTAGCAAATTGTGGAGCTGACACTTTTTAATACCCTTTGTCTGCTAATATACTGTTGTGTTTAATATGGCATGGGTCATATTAGTTAGTCTTCTTGTTTGAAGGACTGAGCAGATGCCAAGGATGGGTCTCATCTACCATTAGGCAGGGTGGGAGAACTCTCTCAGATGACAGGTGCTAAGTAAGTGGTGGCAGACTGGTGAAGAGCAAAGCTATGTGGGCTGTATGACCTATCCTGTAATGCCTAACCTGCTATGCCATTGTAAATGTCAAAAAAAGATTCAGCTGCTATTCTCATTGCTGTCTGTAGGCAGTATTTTGTCCTTTGCCTAGGGCTGCAAAATATCTTGCGAAGATCCTACCCAAGGGATTCTTTAATACAGGGCTGGGCAACGGTGGCACATAAAATGGCTAATTTTTTGCTCTTGGGCCCTCTGAGGGCTGCAGAGACTGCCAAAATGCAAGAACAAATATCCTGAAATAGCAATTAATTTACTTCTGGTTTTTGAAAAAGGAAAGTTTTGAATTATTGTGCACTGCAATTTACTGAGAAGATGAATTGCTGCTCCCAAAGATTTCCAAGACTGGCAATTTGCCCTATTTTCTTTGTGCCAGAACTAAGGCAGGTTAGGGACCCCAGAAAGATTGAAGGCTGAAAAAAAACCACAAAGACCCCCCCACCAGTTTGGGGAGGGTGTATGGGGACCCAGGGCTGCACTTTGCTCAGCCCTTCTGTAAACAATCAGGGGGTCTATCTGCATGGGCTGCTTAATCCAGGTTTAGTCCAGAGCATTATCCTCAGAACTGGCCTAGGATTGACTACAATGGCAGCCACAAGCACAGGGCCCAATCTGGTGTGTCAGCACATTGTTGTCCACATGGGTCAGCTGGGTCAAGACTGCATTATCCCCACTGGCTTGTTCTCTTGTCCCCTGTGCTGCTGCCCACCTCACCAGTCAAGCAGCTCCCTGCAAGAGCTTGGCCAGTGGTGTTGCCTCTGCTGAGGCCAGAACGATGTGCCCAGGCATGTGATCAACAAGGAGGGAGATGCTCCTCCCCTTCCTTGTTGATCACATGGATGCCCCATTTCTGCGCTCAGAAGAAGCATCCACGCTGGGCAGGTTTTCCACAGAGCTTCTGCTCACAAGGAAGGGATGGCAGTGGGTCTAAAGGCAGGCCATCCCCTTTTCCTGTGCTGCTCAGTGCAGAGAAGGGTGAAGGCATGGCTTTTGGTGTGTGGACAACTCAATCAGCAAAATCAGATCTGATCTAGCTGTCCACATGCCAACAGAACCCAAAAGCACTCCAGGGTTTCTGCAAAACATCAGACTTCCCCCTGACTTTGGTAGAGCATTACTTCCCCAAAAGCAGTCATCCATTGTGAGGACTACCATCACCAGGTTTTTTGCCTGTGCAGACATGGCTAGAGATTCCCTAGAGAAATTGGGTTAAACCCAATATTGTGAGGGCAGTCTCAGCAAAACTTTCTTACCCTCACCATCTCCCCTTTGGTCCTTCCTCTTGGTTGAAAAAGAGCTCCAGAATGCCCCTCATGCCAGTTTCAGGAGTGTATGGTGGTGGGCTGAGGGGTGCAGTAGTGAGGGAGGATCACCTCTTTCCCCATTCCATTTGATCTCATCATCCACCAGTAGAACACCACTGTTGGATACTACTGATGTCCGAGTATGTGCTTATGGGGACAACTGCTTAATGTGCCTATGTTGCTGAATGTGCCCCTCCCCCCCCACACGTGGATCATTTTGAGCTGGGCATAGGATGAGGTGAACCAGGGCTTTAATTTACCTTGGAAATTACAGTGAATCTGTGTTTTTCAAAGTGCTTTGTTTGGAACACTGCTTCTCTCAGTGGCAAACAGTTATGTGGGAGGATGATGAGTTTCTTGTTCATTTAATGTCTAATCCAATGCACAGTCAACTCTGGAAGAAATCTCATTATTTCAGTCATCTTCAGCTCATAAAGCACTTATCCAATTTTGCAATGTGGTAAGGAAAATTATTCCTGCTGAATGTCTCCACTTGGTAAATATACATTATACATTGTCATAGCTTTCATAACTTTGAAGCCTCTGGTGGTTTTAAATTATCAAATGCCTTATAAAATCCTGTCTGAGCATCTGTCTTAATGAGACAGGGAGTTCCAATTTAAATGTATATCCTACTATTTTGGACCAATGTGGAGGTATAAAAACATTAAACCAACATTCAGTAAGTGTCCCCTTGTTCTCATATTTTTGGCCTATTGTAAAAAAAAATTAAATGATTTTAAGGCTAGTTTCAGAAGGAGCATTTCTTCTCTTTTCATAGTACCTTTCATCATACTGTAAATCTCCCCTGGTGCCATGTGAATGATTTTGCAGTATTAAGTTCATTCAATTAATCATAGTTAGGAACACACTTCATTAGCACATTCCACTAGCCCAAGCTAGAGTGTTTTAATCAATCACATCAGAGCAAAATTAAAGTTAAAAAGCATGATTTAGGGTAAAGATAGATGTAGCATTTAAAGAGTAGTCAGTGTGGTTCTCTATTCTGGTACACAATTGTGTGTAACTGGTTTTCCAGTTTTTACAGCAGGCATCCATTCTCACAAGGTGAATGTTAGTTCAAGCATCATAGAATCATAGATTTGGAAGGTATTCCATATGCTAGCTAATCCAATCCCTTGCCAGTGGGGGAATCCAGCATTAAACATCCCCTGAGTTGTGGCTCTCTAGCCTCTGTTTGGCAACTTCCTGATAGAGTTTACCACTTTCTGTGGGACTTTATTCCATTGTTGAACAGCTCTTACTCTCAGAAAGTTCTTCCTAATGTTTAATTGGAATCTCCTGTCATGCAATTTGGATCCATTTCTTCATGTCCTAGGCCTCATCTAATAGGCCAGAATATGCTGGCTCCTCGTCGGCTTATTCTGGCAGTGGATCTGGCCTGTTCTTTCCCTGTTACTGTTACTGGCATGAAACAGGGTGGAGTCCAGACTGCCACACTGGCTCACTGCTGCAGCCTCCACCGCTGCCTGCATCCCACTCTCCGAATCCAGGAAGCAAACCTGCAGGACGTCAGTAAGGCCTCCTGCATGTGACCAGCCTGGTCACATGTTGTGGGCCTGCTTCCTGGATCCAGGGAGTGTGACATGGATGGTAGCTGCAGTAATGGGCCAGCATGGTGATAGGGGCTCCTGTGGTCCCATAGGGTCTGATCCATTTCTTCCAAAAAGAAATGTTTTTTTCCAGGTATTGTAATATAATGGTTTACTGGGCTTTATCCTGTCTTAGCCATGTCTTTGATCTGGGTTTCATGAGGACTGTTTGGGGGGGAAAACAGGGCCAAAGTCCTGCATCGTTAGGACTACAGGGCTCAAGGCCAAGGCCAAGATGGGGTTAATAGCCCATGGAGACAAGGCCCTAGTCTCTGGAGCAGTAGAAAATAAGATTGCTACATCTTCTACATGACAGCTATTCAGATATTTAAAAATGGTTATCATATCACCTCTCAGTCCTCTCCCACAGCCATTTTCAAAGAGTATAGTTTCCATCCTTTTATCATCTTGGTTGCCCTCTTCTGGACATAATCTAGTTTGCCAATGTTCTTCTGAAATTGTTGACTAGAACTGGACATAGTACTCCAGGTGAGATCAAAGCAGAAGAGAGCGGTACTCTCACATCTCTTGATTTGGATCAATGGTAGCTTGGAATATCTAGGCTTCTCCCATTCATTATGTTGCAAGAGGGCTATCTACTTTTTAAATTTTTACTCTTTTTAAAGGGTTTCTATACACAGAGAAACAAGCATACATATTTATCTATCAGAACAGTTCAGTGATTTTAGATATGCCTGTTGTTGTTGGTATATTCACTAGCCAATCTGTACCCTTCAGAACTAGCTTTTTCTCTTGTTCAAATCAAATTACAGCACTGCAGAATCAGTTCAACCTAGAAGAGAAAATGTTACATTTTTACTAAATATAGAGAGTACCCGTATATTCAGGCGTATAAGACGACTGGGCGTATAAGACCACCCCCAATTTCCAGCCAAAAATCTAGGCTTAGGCATATATTCGCCATATAAGACCACAACCTCCCCCCCAATTGGCTGGCTGGCCAACTGGCTGGGGGAGCCTTGCCAGCTGATCCTCTTTGTTTCCCAACTCACAAGGATCTCCTCGTGCGTTGGGAAAGTGAACAGGATCCGCTGGCAGGGCTCCCCCAGACAGCCAGCTGCAACATTTGCCCCTCTCTTCAACCTTCCAGTCAAACTTGACTCGAAGGTGGAGGAAAGGGGCGAAAATGCCCAGTTTGCCTCAGCCTCCCCCTTCCCTCTGTTTTGGGTCTCCCGAAGGGAACCAAGGCGGGGAAAGTGGGGGCGGCCTCGGCAAACCCCTAGATTCGCCCCCTCTCAACAGGCCCCATTTGGCTCCATAGCCCCGATCCCTCCTTCTGGGCTCCCTTCCGAAGGGAGCTCAGAAGGAGGATGCGGGGCCGTGGAGCCAAACCCTGGGATTCGGCACCTCTCCCAACCTTCAAGGAAGAGGGAGAAAATCTGGGGGTTTAACTCCGCAGCCCCGATGCCTCCTTTGTCATAAATTATGCAGAGTGCGGTCATTCTCTGTTCATCTGAACAGAGATACATGCAGCAAAATAGCGTGAGCCTTTGGAGCAAAACAAGTACTCCTCTCGTGCAAAGAAAAATGCCATATCAAAATCCTTTATGGCTTTTTATTAATAAACAAATAAGAACAAAATAAACAATAGAAGACATTCACCCATGCTTCTATATGTTCCAAGATTCTTCTGGAGCTAAGACAAGGAGCTCCCCAAAAGCAAGAGAAACACACAGGCTAGAAACTTAAACTAGCTTTAAAAACCCTTCCCAGTTATATAGCCTTTCAGCATTCAGTCTTTCTGAGAAACGAAAGAAGAACTTAACTCTAAGTTTCATTTTCACATTCTCAACCCTCAAAGAACAGAATGACAAGAATAGACAGATTTATGAGCTGGAACCTTAGTGCCTTGGTGAACAAAATTTACCCACAAGGGGGGGAGAGACAAACTTCTAATCACAATATCTATTTTCCCTGACATCCTTCTGGGCTCCCTTTGCAAAGGGAGCCCAGAAGGAGGAATTGGGGCTGCAGAGTTAAACGGGGCATCTTCGCTTGCTCAAGGAAGGTGGGGAGAAGGGGCGACGATGCCCATTTGGCTGCACAGCATGGGTTGGGGAATGTGGGATGGCCAGCTGGCTGAGGGAGGTCTCCCTCCTCCCACGGTTCCCTAACCCAAGAGGAGGCTGCCCAAACTCCTCGTGGGTTGGGGAATGCGGGATGGCCAGCTGGCTGGGGGGGGGGCTGGAGGGAGGGGCTTTGGGGAGGGTGGAAGGGTGGCTGGAGGGAGGGGGTTCTCAGCCACCCACCCCCTCCCCGAAGCCACAATCTCGAGTGGGATCACGGCTTTGGGGAGGGGGTTGGCTGGAGGGAGGATGCAGGAGGGAGGGGGCTCCAGGGAGGGTGGAAGGGTGACTGGAGGGAGGGGGCTTCACAGACACCCACCCCCTCCCTGAAGCCGTGATCTTGAGTGGGATTGCGGCTTTGGGGGAGGGGGCTCGTGGCTGGAGGGAGGGGGCTTCAGGGAGGGTGGAAGTGTGGCTGGAGGGAGGGGGCTTCACAGCCACCTACCCCCTCCCTGAGGCCACAATCTCAAGTGGGATTGCAGCTTTGGGGAGGGGGGATGCTGGAGGGAGGACGCTGGAGGGAGGGGGGTTCGGGGACAGTGGAAGGGTGGCTGGAGGGAGGGGGCTTCGCATCCACCCACCCCCTCCCCAAGCTGCAATCTCAAGCCAGATTGCAGCTTTGGGGAGGGGGTGGTTGGAGGGAGGATGCTGGAGGGAGGGGGCTTGGGGGACAGTGGAAGGGTGGCTGGAGGGAGGGGGATCCACAGCCATTCACCCCTCCCTGAAGCCACAATCTCAAGTGGTATTGCAGCTTTGGGGAGGGGGGGTGTCTGGAGGGTGGACGCTGGAGGGAGGGGGCTTCGGGGACTGTGGAAGGATGGCTGGAGGGAGCGGGCTTCGCATCCACCCACCCCCTCCCCAAGCCGCAATCTCGAGTTGGATTGTGGCTTTGGGGAGGGGGGTGGCTGGAGGGAGGGGGCTTCAGGATGGTGGAAGGGTGGCTGAAGGGAGGGGGCTTCTCAGCCACCCACCCCCTCCCCGAAGCCACAATCTCAAGTTAGATTGTGGCTTTGGGGAGTGGAGGTGGCTGGAGGGTGGACACTGGAGGGAGGGGGCTTCAGGGAGGGTGGAAGGGTTTCTGGAGGGAGGTGGCTTCACAGACACCCACCCCCTACCCAAAGCCGCGATCTCGAGTGGGATCGCGGCTTTGGGGAGGGGGTCTGGCAGCTGGAGGGAGGGGGCTTTGGGGAGGGTGGAAGTGTGGCTGGAGGGAGGGGGCTTCGCAGCCACCTACCCCATCGCCAAAGCCATGATCTCAAGTGGGATTGCAGCTTTGGGGATGGGGGGTGGCTGGAGGGAGGATGCTGGAGGGAGGGGGCTTTGGGGAAGGTGGAAGGGTGACTGGAGGGAGGGGGCTTCACAGCCACCCACCCCCTCCCTGAAGCCATGATCTCAAGTGGGATCACTGCTTTGGGGAGGGGGTGGCTGGAGGGAGGATGCTGGAGGGAGGGGGCTTCGGGGATTGTGGAAGCGTGGCTGGAGGTTGCGGGCTTCCTATCCACCCACTCCCTCCCCAAGCCGCGATCCCGAGCCGGATTGCGGCTTTGGGGAGGGGGGTGGCTGGAGGGAGGATGCTGGAGGGAGGGGGCTTTGGGATGGTGGAAGGGTGGATGGAGGGAGGGGGCTTCACATCCACCCACTCCCTTCCTAAGCCGTGATCTCGAGCTGGATCGTGGCTTTGGGGAGGGGGGTGGCTGGAGGGAGGATGCTGGAGGGGGAGGGCTTTGGGGACAGTGGAAGGGTGGCTGGAGGGAGGGGGCTTCCCAGCCAGCCACCCCCTCCCCAAAGCCACAATCGGGAGCCGGATCGCAGCTTCAGGGAGGGTGGAAGGGTGGCTGGAGGGGGGGCTTTCCAGCAACATTCACCCCCTCCTCTGTCCTTGGTTGCTCCCCAAAGGGGGAGAAGGCAGAGGAGGGGGGCGAATGAACCGTAAGCACTTTGCCTCACCCCCCTCCTGATCTCCTGCCTCTTCGCTCCATTTGCGAAGGGAGCAAAGAGGCAGGAATTCAGACGGCGGGGTGAAGCAAAGTGTATCGGGTGTATAAGACGATCCCTGATTTTGGAGCCTATTTTTCAGGGCTCAAACCTCGTCTTATACGCCGGAATGTACGGTACTTCAAAATTGGTCTTTCTATAAAAATGTTATGTTTTCCTTAATGATTAGCTGTGTTTGGGTTTTTATCAGTCATAATTACTGATTCTATAAAATCAATAATGAAAATGGGTTATTCGGATAGTTTTTTTTTTAAATCTACTGTAGGATTCCATTTTTAAAAAATTCCTAGCAATGTACTGATTTATAGCTAGCCTCTTTTTTAATGCACACAACAGTTTGCTCCAGAAAACTATGATCGCTTAGAATTCTTGTACAAAGTCCTGAACTGTCAGGAACATCCAAAGTATTAATAACCTCTTTGGTTTTGCCTGCCAGTGTATAAGGAGCAGGCAAAAAGAAAAAGCCCACAATCAAAAACAGAAAAAAATCTTAAATAATAGTAAAACAAAATTATGTTTTCTCCTCCAGTCCTCCATAGTAGCAACCACACAAAAGCATTCAATTCAAGAAGCAAGAAAAGGAAGCCAAGCTCAAGAATTGTAGTAATGTGAGATAACTATACATAACTGCCTTACATAAATGTCTACCAGCTGCATATAGTGACTATCGGATCACTATGTCTTAAATATTTTATTCATTTTAAGAGAAAATATGCCATAACCCATTTTCTTTCATTTTTTCCTCAGGAAAAAAGGGTTTGGAAAAATAGGGAATAAAAAAATATAAAGGTAAGGTAATATAAATATTTGCATTCATAATGTTAGGGCTGAGGAATGATGAGTGCTGGATACACTAATTAATCCTCCCCCTTCTAGCCATTTTCTGTCTTTGAACATATTCCCATATGAAGCAAAGATGGTCTCAGACTGTGAGCATTGTTGGTCTTTTAACAACGAGAGCCATTTAGGGCTTTGGTAGGTATGGAGATTTCCATACCTTTCTGAGGTTATACCCAGAGCATGGAAAACTGACTATTTTGGACTGCAGCTCTTGAAATCCACCAGCAAGCACAGGCATTAAATATGCTAGCTGAGGGTTCCAGGATTTGTAGTCTAAAACCTAAACTTTCCAGAGGCCCAATTATACCATACTTTCACTGTTTATTTACAGAACACTGTTCTGCAACTGCCAGATATCCTCCAGAGCTAAGAAAAAGGAAAACACACTGTGGCCTCTGAAATTGGCCAGGGGACAAGTGTTCACTGAGAGGCTAGTAAAGGCTTCATCAGGAAGCTAAGGAGGGAAAACCTGAGCCAGAAAGTGCATTCATCTCCCCCATCATATCCCTTTTGTATTGTGTCTATTGGATTGTGAGCCTCCAGGTAGGGCCTGTCTCATTTTTTACATTTTTGTACATAATTAGAGGCAGGTTTGAGTGGTTTATGGTGGGTTTGTGAGAAAGCTGAGTACTTGGAATCAGTACAAAGACATATATTTTTTGAATAGTTTTATTATATTATAATTCCATATTAATATATTTAGACAAAGATACACAATTGACCTAAACAAAACATATGATATATAATACAACACAAAGTACAAAGTACAAAGACCATCTTAAGTAAAGAGAAAGTATTTATTAAGGGAGTTATAAAACTGCTAGATAAGCTTCAGTGACACAACCAGGACAAAGATCATAGAATCATAGAATTGCAGAGCTGGAAGAGACCACGAGGGCCATCCAGTCCAACCCCCTGCCACACAGGAAGTCATAATCAAAGCATCCCTGACAGATGGCCATCCAGCCTATGTTTGAAGACCTCCAAGGAAGGAGACCCCACCATGCTCCGAGGGAGTGTGTTCCACCGCCGAACAGCTCTTATTGTCAGAAAGTTCCTCCTAATTTTGAGGTGGAATCTCTGTTCATGGAGCTTGCATCCATTGCTCCGTGTTCCAGTCTCTGGAGCAGCAGAAAACAAGACTGCTCCATCCTCAATGTGACACCCCTTCAAATACTTTAAACAGGGCTATCATATTGCCTCTTAACCGTCTTTTTTCCAGGCTAAACATACCCAGCTCCCTAAGTCTCTCCATATAAGGCATGGTTTCCAGACCTTTCACCATTTTAGTCGCCCTTCTCTGGACATGCTCCAATTTGTCAATATCCTTTTTGAATTGTGGTGCCCAGAACTGGACACAGTATTCCAAGTGAGATCTGACCAAGGCAGAATAGAGCAGCAGTATTACTTCCCTTGATCTAGACACCATACTTCTATTGATACAGCCCAAAATCCCATTGGCCTTTTTAGCTGCTGCATCACACTGTTGACTCATGTTCAACTTGTGGTCTACTAGGACTCCTAGATCCCTTTCGCACGTAGTCTCATTCAGCCAGGCGTCCCCCATCCTATATCTATGCATTTCATTTGTTTGCCCTAAGTGCAGTACCTTACATTTCTCCGTATTGAATTTCATTTTGTTAGCTTTGGCCCAGCTCTCTAGTCTATCGAGGTCATTCTGAATTTTGATCCTGTCCTCTAGGGTATTAGCTACTCCTCCTAATTTGGTGTCATGTGCAAATTTGGTAAGTATGCCCCTAATTCCATCATCCATGGCATTGATAAAGATGTTGAATAGCACTGGGCCAAGGACAGAACCCTGTGGCACCCCACTGGTCACATCTTTCCAAGATGAAGAGGAGCCACTGCTGAGCCCCCTTTGGGTCTGGCTGGTCAACCAGTTACAAATCCATTGAACAGTTAACTTGTCTAGCCCACATTTTACAAGCTTGTTTGCAAGAATGTCATGGGGAACCTTGTCAAAGGCCTTACTGAAATCAGGGTATGCAATATCCACAGCATTCCCTTCATCTATTCATTCGGCCCCCTACTCTGCCTTCACCCCCTTTGGGGAGCAACTGAAGGTAGAAGAGAGGGGTGAATGTAGCGGCTGGCTGGCTGGGAGAGCCCTGCCAGATGATCCTGTTTTCTTTCCCAACTCAGGAGGAGATCCTCGTGAGTTGGGAAACAAAGAGGATCACCTGGCAAGTCTCCCCCAGCCAGCCAAATTGGGGGGTGGTCTTATACGGCGAATATATGCCAAACTCTAGATTTTTACTTGAAAATTGTGGGGTTGTCTTATATACCCAGTTGTCTTATACGCTGGAATAAAAGGTAAATGCAACATTGTGGTAGGCATTTACTACAGGCCACCAAACCAAGAAAAGGTGAGAAACAAATCTTAGAAATCTCAAGGATACACAAATTAGTAGTCTTTGTTATAGACTTATAGGGGACTTTGATTGTCCTGCTATCTGCTGGGAGACTAACTATGCTAAGCATAGGCTCTCTCAGAACTTTCTGATATGCCTTGCAGATAATTTCTTATTTCAAAAGATAGAAGAAGGAACAAGGGGGTTGGAAGTCCTAGACTTGATCCTAACCAATAGGGCTTGAGCGAATGAGCCGTGACTTTTTTATTGACAGGCAAAGCCATCAATAAAAAGTGACATCTCATTCACACTAGCGCAACACAGTGGGAATGGGTAAATGAATATGTCATCTGATAATTTCAGCCCTTCGGCCTATCGTCGCATCCTTATGACATTGTTTTTGCCACGTCTGATGAAGTTCCCGGAAAGGGTGGGAGTTCTTGAAGAAAAAAAAAATCACAAACAATCCCATGGAAGAAGAAAAATGGGAAACATGAAAAAGCCTATGTGGCTGCACAGCAGAATATCATGTACTGGCATTCCCAGACTTTTTGACCAGCAGTTTCAGAGTTAAAACAGAGGAAAAACTTTATTGGCACAGAAATCCAAGAAGTGAAACATATGAGGTTGTTGCTATGAATGAACTTTAACAGAAACACACCCTACTAAAAAATCATTGGTTAATTACATAAACATTCCTGTCTTTGTTTTGGCACCTATTCTCAAGGAAAGAAACAAAACTATGGCCACATCTGCAGCCTTATCCCTCAGACACTCGGACCATTATGAGGTCTGCATATTAAATAACAAGACTGTGGACTTTTTCAGATGGGCATTTTAATCTGCGGGAGACATGGCACAGGGTTGGGGAAAAGTCTTCTTTTCAGAAGACGTTGACTCTTTTCTGTTTCTCCCTCATTCTCATTCTGCATTTTGGGTCACCTGTTCCATCGTAGTAATGGAATCAGGGTGGTCTGAAAGGTGTCCCATTCCTCTCCCGTGGTGGCAGCCATGGGGGGGGGAGGTCCATTTTGGACACTTCCAGGCAGGAACAGGACACCTAGGTAAGTGGTACTCTTTCCCCCCCTCCCTTGGTTACTTTTATGTTTTTGTATGTGTTTTTGTGCTTGGTGTACCGTTTTGATGTTTGGGGGGGGTATTTTTAAATTTCCCTCCCGCCCATTCTCTCACAAGAACGAGTGGGATTTCAGTTCCTGGTCATAAAGGCAGCCTTATGATGGCTGCATTTATGGCTGGCCAGCTTCGGGAGAGGGAGGACGTTCCTGCTGTGGAGTAAAGATGAGTGTTTGAACATTTCCCCTTTATTCCATGGCAGGAAAGTGATTTGGGCTTGCGGGGCAAGAATGTGGCATTTGGCCCCTTTTGAAAAAGTCCTGTGTTTCTACCTTTCAGACAAATCAGGGGGAACTGATGGTGAATGCTTGAGTGGTGACCTTGAACATGCCTGAATCCGCATGACAAACATCAACACTCTCAGCCATTCAGTTAAATATCAGTCATGATTTAAAGCAGCTGTGTTGTCTGTTGTGTGCCAGGAAAATGCTAAGTTAAGTTGAGCAATGTGTCAATCTGAATTTTTTTAGTAAAATTGAACAAAACACCAATCGAATCTTTTCAAATGCTTACTGAGGCCTACAGGGAAGACTGCATGTCTCATGCATGTCTGAGTGGCACAAAAGATTCAGAGAAGGACGTGAGCATGTGGAAGATGATGACCACCCTGGATAACCTTCCGCTTCAAGAAGCAAAGAAATTGTGGAAAAAATCAGTCAGATTGTTCAAGGAGACTGCCGACTCAGTGTCCGAATGATAGCTGAATCTGTGAACATTGACAAAGACACTGCATGGAAAATTTTGCATGAGGATCTCAACATGAGAAAAGTTTGTGTGAAGATGATCCCTAGGGTTCTCAAACCAAAGCAAAAAGAGTGCCACAAAGAAATTTATACTGACATTCTGCAGCAACTTGAGATGGACCCAAACCTTTTCCAAAAAATATCACTTGTGATGAAACCTGGATCTTTCAGTATGATCCTGAGACAAAACGACAGTCAATGCACTAAAAACTGACATCACCAAGAATGAAAGAAGCACATTAAAGCAACTCCAAATTCAAGGTCATGTTCATTTGTTTTTACGTAGAATCATAGAATCATAGAATTGTCAAGTTGGAAGAGACCACAAGGGCCATCCAGTCCAACCTCCTGCCATGCATGAAATAATGATCAAAGCACTCTGGTATATAATAAAGGAGTAAGAAGTAAGGAGAAAGATAGCAATGGGCTAAACATTATCTTGAAAAAAGTGGCAGAATGTCACCATGAAACAAGATGAGGTCAGCAGCATCTGGCACTATCAGTAAAAAGTGGGAAAGCACCTGGACACTAGTGGGATGGATTCTGTATGGCGTCTGCATATCAAGGGCATACTTTTGGCAGAATGGGTTCCAGAAGGCAGAACAGTGAACCAGCATTATTATAAGGAAGTTTTGACAAAACTGAGAAAGAGTCAGGAAAAAAAGTGCCAGAACTGTCGAAAAATGGTTTCATTCTTCATCAAGACAATGTGCCTACTCACGCGCACTCTCTGTGAAGCAGGATTTGGCTGATAAACGCATTACTACACTTGAACATCCTCCATATTAACAAGATTTGCCACCATGAGACTTTTTTATTTTCCCTGAAGTGAAATTGGTGCTTAAACGAACACCTTTTGAGTCAATTGATGCAGTATAGAAGAAAACGGTAGATGTGTTGAAACAGCTGGCAGAAACTGATCTGCGCCATGCCTTCAACCAGTGAAAAACAAGACTGCATTGATGTGTGAGTGTGAACGGGGAGTATATTGAAGGGGACAAGCATTAGAATTGTAATACATATAAATAAAGATGGGCTATTGTATCAGCCTTTTTATTTAATAGACAGGCCTTGTATAATCCCATCTATAGTTCTCAGTGTAGGCTCATTAGCAAGCACCAAGATATGAAAACGTAATTAACAGCAAGGTTACATGAAAAATACTGCACATGATAGGAACAGGCAACACCAGTGACTGTTCCTGACATGGGACTTTTTCGGACGTCTAAAATGCAACGGAAGCAGCCTCGCCACATTGCGAGGCTGCTGTGCTGCAGGGCGTCCCTTTCGGATGATGCCCGTCCCTGCTGGTACTGTTGCGGTACCACAGGGACATTTGAGTGTTATATTTTGGCGATTTTTACTCACGATCGACTATTGTGAGTAAAAATCACCAAAATATAACACTCAAATGTCCCTGCGATACCGCAACAGTACCGGCAGGGACGGGTGTCATCCAAAAGGGACACCCTGCAGCGCAGCAGGCTCGCAACGTGGCGAGGCTGCTTCCGTTGCATTTTAGACATCCAAAAAAGTCCACAGACTCAAGGAGGGAGTGAAAAAAAGAGGAGTATTTATATAGAATGGAAGGAAAGACAAATCACCAATGAAGAGTACAGATGTGTAGCTGGAGCTTGCAGAAATAGTATAACGAAAGTTAAAGCTGAGGATGAACTGAGACTGGCTAGGCAAGCAAGGAGCAGCAAAATGTTTTTTTTTTTTTTTCAGATACATCTGAGGCAAGAGAATGACCATAAAGACAGTAGGGCTGCTGTTCACAAAGGATGGCAAAATGCTAATAGATCACAGTGAAAAGGCAGAACTACTCAAGACCTTTTTTGCTTCAATTCCATCCCCCCCCATAAAGAGAACTGTGTACTTCCATGCAGCAGCAGAGACCCTGGCAAAGGATCTGAAATGGAAAATGATAGGGAGTTAGTCAGGAATCACCTAGTGTAGGTAAACTAAACCACTTCACATCTGCAGGGCCAGACAAACTGCATCACAAAGTACTGAAGGAACTTGCTGATGTTCTCTCTGAACATCTTACCATCATTTTTGAGAAATCTTGGAGAACAGGGGAGGAGCCAAAGGACTGAAGAAGGGCCAACATAACCCCTCTTTTCAAAAAAGGCAAAAAAAGAAGATCCAGGAGACTACAGACCAGCCAGCCAAACTTCAACACCAGGAAAAATATTATAATGGTTTATACACGAGTCTGTTGATAAGTATCTTGATGACAATGCAGTGATCAGTAGGATCCAGCATGGGTTTGTCAAGAACAAATCCTGCCAAACTAATCTTATATCTTTTTTTCAATCAGAGCACTAGTTTACTAGATGGTGGGAATGGTGTGGATGTCATTTGTTTGGGTTTCAGCAAAGCATTTGATAAGGTGCCCCATAATTAGCAAATGGATTAAATGTGGAATAGGTGAGAACACTGTAAGTTGGATACATAAATTGTTGGAAAACTTTGCTGAAGGAGTTGTCATCAATGGCTGTACTTCAACCTGGAAGGAGGTCTTGAGTGGAGTGCCTCTGGGTTTCTATCCTAGGGCCAGTATTCTTCAACATTTTTATCAGTGACTTAAATAACAGGGTGTAGGGAATCCTTATCAAGTTTGCAGATGACACAAAGCTGTGAGGGTGGCTAACTCATTGGAAGATAGAACAGAATCCAAAAGGACCTAGATAAAAGAAAATTGGGCTGAAATTTCTAAAATGAAATTCAATAGAGACAAATGCAAAGGTCTACATTTAGGTGACAAAAACCAAATGTACAGGTATAAGATGAAGGATACATGGCTCAGCAGTACTACACGCCAAAAGGACATTGGAATTATTGATGATCATACATTGAACATGAGCCAGCAGTGTGATGCTGCAGCAAAGAATGCAAATGCTATTTTAGCCTGCATTGATAGAATCATAGTTTCGAAATTGAGAGAAGTAACATCCCACTGTATTCTGCTCTGGTCAGGCCTCATCTGGAATACTGTGTTCAGTTCTGGGTGGCTCATTTAAAGAAGGATATAAATAAATTGGCACAAGAGAAGGGAAGCAGAATTAAAGCCAGAGAGTAGCACATCCCACCTTGCCTTATCACATGATGTCAGTGTTCTTCAGCTGTTCTCCTGTACATGTACCATAAAAGACAGTCATAAAGGCAAATCTTTTTGCTAACAGATTTTTCCAGTTAGCAAAAAGACTCATGTTTACCACTGTCTTCCACAGGACTGGAATGGAAGAACAGCTGAATCACACAGATATCATGTGATAAGATAAGGGGGAGTGTGCTATTCTCTGACTTTAAAGCTGCTTCACTTCCCCTGTGCAATAAGGCTCTCAGAGAAGAGCAATGAGGATAATAAAAGGTGCGGAAAACAAAACATTGAGGAAGGGTTGAAGTAGCAGGGCATAGTCAGCTTGGTGAAGAGAAGACTGAGGAGGAACAGGATTGCACTCTTTAAGTACGTCAGGGGGTGTTACAGAGGATAGGACCAGGTCTAATGGTTTGAAGTTATGGGAGAATAGCTTTTGGTTGAACGTTAGAAGGAACTTCTTGACAGTAAAAGCAGTTTGGATCAATTGACTAGAGAGCGGATGGAGTCTCCTTCTCTGGATGTCTTCAAAAAGAGGCTGGACGGCTACCTGCTGGGGGAAGCTTTAGCTAGAGATCCTGCACAGAACAAGGGGTTGGACTCGAGACCCCTTCCAGCTCTATGACTCTAGACTGAATATTACATCTCCAGAGAAGAGAAAAAGAACAACAACAAATGTACATCCTGGCTTTCATGGAAGAATCAGAAAATTAAAACCACTCTATTGATTCTATCTGGGGGTGGGAAGGAAGGAAATATGAACACTGCAAATTAGCAGACTAGAAATTGCTGGAGAGAGTTAACAACCTGATAGCCAACTCAAGAAAAACATCCCATTTAGGTTCACCCCTTTTGTGGTCTGTAGAATTCATTACACTCAGAATTTCTTTGAAACATTATCTCTAGTGAATACACAAAGGCATGGTAGAATTATATCCAATCTTCTCATCACTCATCAGTCATAGCAGTAGAGGATGAGCACAACATATATGTAGGTGGAAGAGGAAAAGGAACAATTCACCTTCTGGCAAATTGGCAAGAAATTCGAGATGATTTGCAAGAGCCAGCATGACCTTATCTAACCTGGTGCTGTGCATTTGACAATTCAACTACCATAGTGTCCAGGCAGTGACTGGCCTGAAATACATGGGAATCATTTAGATGGAAAGATAGACGAAAGCAAGAAAATTAGGTTTTTTGTTTCAGTTCATGTTCTCTCCCTAACACTCACTCTTGAAGATGTTTACCATTCTGGAAAAGCCATTGTGGGTACATGTGCATAACCAAAACCCACAGAAGTATTAGCAGCAACATGCTTCTACCTGGTGTTTGTGCACTGATGACAGGTTTTTGGCAAAATACAAGACCCCAAAAGAACCTGGGTCATCCTCCTTTTACCCTTTTCACAACTATGTTTAAATTCTTAGTTGCTTGTGATGTCTCTCATGAGAGCAAGAAATCATATGGTATTACCTAGATTCAAAATTTCAAACCATACCTTCAAACCACAAAATAGGATACAATACATAAGGCTGCAATCCTAGACAGAGCTACCAGGGAGTAAATCCCCTTTATCTTAACAGGACTGAGATCTGAGTACAGGATTACACTATAATTTATTTTCTGAAATCATATACTGTCTTGCATAAAATGGTTTCTTCATCATCCTTCTTCTTTTCTCCCCATTCTTAGTTCACCATTTTTATCTTGCATTTTCTCACTAGTGCTGTCTCGAAATATTTTGATGTCCAAGGCAAAGTCTAAGACTCCATATACAGAAGTAAATTAAGTAAATTACACCCAACTCCATATACAGAAGTAAATTAACCTGGGAGTTGAGTCTTACCTCTAAAGCGGTAATCAGATAGCAACCTCTATCTTACTGAGCATAGGTCAGGCTACATATGGCATACCCGGGTCTGTCCTCCAACAGATGACAGTGGCTGAGGGTAGTCAAGCAAAATGCCTAAGCGGTTGCCACTGCTTCCCTTCCACACACTCTTAGTACCTGTTGCCTGAGGTGGTTGTCTTACTGTGCTAATAGTAGTCTGGCCCTGCTCTTCACATCAAAATGAGCTCTGCTTCTGTTTGATAGACAGAGAGCTGCATCGAAGGGATTTCTCTCACAATCAGGCAAAGTGTGTTCTAACTGAAATTACACACTTTGTATTTCCACAAGCCTTATAGAGAAATCTATACATCTATACATCTCCTTATAGGGAAAGTGTTTTCATGAAGTACAATTCAAAGTGCTGGTCATGACCTATAAAGCCCTACACAACTTGAGTCCAAACTATTTGAAAGACTGTATCTCCCAATATGAACTTGTCAGAATTTTAAGATCTTCAGAGGAAGGCTTTCTCTCAATCCCACCATCATCCCAGGCTTGCTTGGTGAGAGCCTTCTCAGTGGCTGCTCCTACCCTCTGGAACACCCTTCCTCGGGAGGCTAGGCTGGCCCCCTCCCTACTTTCCTTTCACTGGCAGGCAAAAATGTCCTTATTTCAGCAAGCTTTCAATTTGTAGTTGCAGGCGGAGAGGCTTTTATTGGGGTGTGTTTTTATTATTTTTATTGTTTTAACTTGTACTTGTTTTAGAAGTAATTTTAATTGTTACTTTTTAATTGTTTTAATTATCTTATTTTTACTTGTTTTTATGTTATAAACCACTTAGGGAGAGCTTTGGCACTGATAAGCAGTATAGAAAAGTAGAAAATAAAAAAATAAAATAAAAGAGAAAGCCATTTTATGTTATATAACCTTTAGTATTTGTAAGTAAACCTATTTCATATGTTTTTACAAAGAATACTAAGCCTGCTTTATTTTACTGCTAGAACCTCTGGGTTTGGGGTAGTGGGGTAGGATTGGTTGTTGCTTACCTCCTGCTTGAGAATACTAATCACTCTATCTCTCACAGTCTCCAACACCCATTGACTTAATGTTTGAGTGGGGGAAATAAGGCGTTCTACTCCTTAAACCTTACAAAGTAGTGGTCCAGCAGAATTTTTTTTAAGTCTAAAGAATCAGAGAGAGGGATCCAAACTAGGTCACAAATGCCCACTGCATCTATAAACCCTAGTTAAAAATCCATTATGGTTTGAAAGGCAGGAAAAATGAATGCCTTTTCTTGCAAGGATTGACCAATTTTACAGAAAATTACAAGTATTTTCTACTGTACTACATAACCTCTGTCATGAGTGACCAATGCACATGTTTTCAGTCTTAATTGAAAATTGGCAATAGTGGTATTGACATTTGGCAAGTTCCAAGTAAAAGTGGCTGTTCCAAAGCAGGTGGCATAGTAAAAAATAAATTTGGCTATAGAAAAAAAAGTGCAGGTTATAGGGAAGCAAAAACTCATATGCACAAATTGAAATAACAACTTGCAGAGTTGGCTCTTTGACTTTATGCTTCTTTTTAATGTGGTCAGTTTTACAATACTTTTGAAAAAATCATGGCAACAACTTTCACCTCATTATGACTTGTTTTTACTTTATTTTTTTCATTTCAATCTGCCAGTAAAGTGAATTTGATTTGTTGTATTTGTATCCTGCCTGCCCTCTGAGGAGCACAGGACAGCAAAGATGGCTTCCCCTTTAATCCTCTCAACACCCTGTGAGGCAGGTGAGGTTGGCTGAAGGTGATTGGCTCAAGAACACCCAGGATGCATTGTGGGAATTTGAACCCATGACTTTTGGTCTGCTCCAAAGCTTTAAATGGCACTGATTTCTCATTTTTATGAGCAGGCACTGCATAAACTCGATTGGGTAGACATGACTATATTATTATGGTTTCTAATGTGTTAATGTCTAAGCAGTATCTCAGTCCACTGTGTGAAGATGGGGGAGAGGTCCTTCTTTGCTTGACTCTGGAATGTCGTCTCCTTGAAGGTACAGTTAGTGCTGACACTGCTTCCTTCCAGCACCAAGTTAAAATAGCTTTTCTCTGAAGCCTTCAGGAGTCTCAAACCTGTATAGGTACGTGGCTTTAAACAGTTTTGATTGTTTTATTTGTCAAATTGTTTAATATGCTTTTAGGAACTTACACTATTTCTTACTGTTTTAAATCTTTAAATTGATCCAACTTGCTTTAAATTTACTTGCTCTGTATGCCACCGCGAGATCTTGTGTTACAGGGACAAGATAAAGAGGGGGAAAAGGAAAACAGTTTTATCCTCTTTATTCTTATCCTTTAAAGTTGTCACAGTTATCCCTATTGACCTACTTAGCAGTTAGATTACAGAAATAAAAAGGCTTTGGCCCTTGCAGAAGCCACAGCTAGCATAGCCAAAGGTGAGGAATCATGAGAGCTGCAATCCAACAACATTTGAAAGGCCTTGTGATGGGTGGGTCCATCCTTCCTCCCTGTGCAATCCAATTTCACAGAGAAGGAAGGGAAGGCTCCCAGCCTTTTTGTACAATCTGAAAACACACTCTCTAGGGTTCCTCTAATCTAGAAGTCCCTGGAGACCGAACGGTAGACCGCCACCACTCCTTGATTTAATGAATTGTGAAATGTGATCACAAGGAGACAATCACATTGTTACTTTAAATTTCCAGCCATAGATGAGGGTTAACCTTACCCCCCCTCCTAGCCCAAAGAGATTCACGATAGCTGACCAAAAAAGGTGCATGAGACCAGTTGGTCGAGAAAAAGAAAGTAGACTTTATTTTAGTTCCATATGTTTAAGTCTTAGCTTGGAGGGAAATCATGCCTCTAGGATTTCAGCTTAGGTTTACAGAATACATTCAGTCATAGTACTAAAATAAATCATAAGATTAACACATGCTAGCTAGACGGTCCCTAAGCTAAGAAAATAATAACTCACATTTATGATGTTCATGCAATCAGTCCCTGTACCAATTGGGATGGCTAGACCAGGTTCTCATAGCCAGCCTAGTTCAGTCTCTAGAGATGGAATTCAGAGTCCTTTTGGGTGGAAGTCTCTCCTTAGACTTCAGATAACATTTTAGGACCCTTTGATGTTATCAGGCTCATGAGGGAGATTGGCTTCCCCCAACCTCTGTTATCATGTCTCGTTATCTTGCTGGTCAACCCATGTGGCCCAAGCATCTCCCTCAGAACAAAGGAATCAGAAATGTAAAAGTCTTTTGGTCATATCTGATTGGTTCTGCATTGCCAAATCTGATTGGCTCTCCAGTCAGGTGATGTGATGTGATGTCATGTTTAGGGAATGAGTTAGTTCAGGCTGAAAGATAGTGACTGGACCAAGGTATCGCCCCAGGTCAGTGATGACTGATAGCTGGACCTTGTAAATCACTCAGCATTCCACATTACATGACACCAATTCTCTTCCTTCCTTCTAGATTTAACTCCACCCATTGTCCAGCAAGCACATGAAAATATCAAAACTATGCTCCAGCCCTAGAGACCTCCAGATGTGTTAGGCAGGTGGGAAGAAAATGATGGGAAGTTGTCCGGCACATCTGGCAGAGGGGATGTTTGAGTCCTACCTGAAATGGCAGTCTCCTTGAAATTTGGGGAAATCATAGCTCAAAAAGGAGGCCTGTGAGAGGAGGGTGACTTTGGGGGTCATTTCATGTATGTATACCAGTACTAACTGTAGAGAGCATTCTAGTTAAGCAAAGTATTTTATTAGAATTAACACAAGAGATAAACTGTCATATAAGAACATATGCTCTTAAGAACCATACAAGGCTATTGAAGAGAAAGGCTGAAGGGTTGGAGAGGTTTGCCTAGCCTATCATGTTTTAAGGACACACACAAACACACACACAGAGCAACATTCATAGGCAATGTGCACATCACATGTACAGAGCTTTTGCCCACTGAGTGTACCACATCCCATGTTTGGCAGTCCTCCTCCTCCTCTTCCTCCTCCTCCTCCAGAACACAAGCAATTGCTTATCTCTAAATACCCATATATGGGATACAGCTTATGGAATTCCAACTACTATATTATGAATGAATGAGTTATTGTCAAGAAATAAAAACTACAATAAAAATCAAGATGATTGAAAATTTTTTAAAAATAGATTAAATTCCTTGCTTGTCTTCAGTGCACTTATTGAATGGTGGGTGTTTGAGTACTTAGCAGCACACTAATGTTTACATTGGTTACTGAAGGAATAAATTGTTCTAAGGATGCAGATGTCCAAGTAGTTAACATTACAGCTTACATCTCCTGCCAAGGAAATACAAAAGCTCAAGCTGTTTTCCTGCAAAAGTGCTTTGTTAATCTATATTTTTAATATGAATGTCATACTTAATTTTATCTTAGACAATTTCCTGTGTTTGTATAGATAGTTTGAGAGACTAGAATTCAGAAATGGGTGATCCATATCTTTAGTACATTATATGAAATGGATGAAGTCCATATCCAAAGGTCAAGATTTTCGCAACTGATACATGCCAATTGAAGAAATGTTAGGACTGATTTATATGAAAGGCAGACTAGAAATCCAGTTAAATAAACTCTGGGCTCTTCCAAGTGGCATTGTTTTTAGCAGTTAGTATCACACCATTTTCTATAATTGAATGTAACTTCTTGTTGCTTCCCCTTCCAAATCTGGCTACATTTTCCTCATAACTCTCTCTTTTTTTAACCTCAAGTATATGGTTCATAAAGGTAGCACAGTTCTGTTCACTTTTCTGGGGGGCAGATTGTAAAGGTGACTGTGATGTTAGCTCTCTGTGGGTGTTAAATCCACTCCCCTTACTCCCTGTTTTGCTTCTTTTTCCAGTTTACTTCAGGTTTGGAATCTACATGTTCTCCAAATTTGTAGACACAGATGGAATAACATACAGTATATGTATGCATTTTCTATATAATTTTCCCCTAATATATGTGGTTTTGTAATGTTTTCCTAATGTATTCAGCTTTATGCATTTTCTCCCTTGACTAAAGTATGTCTGTGTACATTTTCCAGTTTTTTTGTGTGTGATAATATATATTTTTATGTGTGCGCTAATATATATATTATCTGTAGTGCACCATATTATCAGAAATGTGCAAATTTGCACATCAAAGTGTGCTTTGTCTCAGCCAGTCTCAGGAAGTGTGAAACAGGTGCTTTCACTAAGAATCTCACCTCCAACAAAATTATTTTCCTTCCCTACACTAAATAAATCAGTTAAATAGCAAGCCACTTTTTAGTCCTAGCCTCAAAGTCTTCTTGCTAGTTACCTGTTGCCTTCTTTGACACTTTATTTTGTATGCTTTATGGTAGATGCAGGCTTTTCAACTGCACATTTATAACAGCTTAAAAGTGAAAATCAATCCACTCTCTCCCAGAATAATCAGTATTATCCATTAAGGTTATGCAGATTTACTCAAGTGACTTCCTGTGTACTGTGGGCGAAGAGTTACATTTTAGGTTACAAATTGCTTCTAGGAGCTGCTAATTCAATCTGCCAAGAGGCTTACTTACATTGTAAATATCCAGCTGTATTAACTGCCAGCTATTTAAAGGATGATCCAAACTTGGGAGAGCATCTTTTAGCTTCTGTGATATTATAAGTCAGTTCCTGTAGAAGGGTCTTTTTAATGTATGTGTGTTTTTAATGTGTTTGTGTACATTTTAGTGTGTGTGTACTTTTATTCTCATTGATATTTTTAAAATTCTTTTAAACTGTTTAAAATATGTTCCTATTTTGTGCCCCATGCATAACTGAAACTGTGGATATTGGTTATGTGGATTCGGGGGTCTGACTATATTGTGTTTTAAGCTGTGTGATCTACCTTGGAGAAAGTTGGGATACAAAATAAATATTACATCAGAACAGAAGCATGAATTAGGGAAAGAGAAGACTCAAGGAGAACATTTAATATCCATACATTTAAATGTTTGATATCCTATCTGTCTGCCTGATAGCAGGTCTCCACAGTAGCCTAAAAGAAAATTAAAACACAATAAACATGCAAAGATATTTCTTTTTAAAAAGAAGCCAGTTGAGACTGGTGAAGATCATTTGATCATCCTGCTTTTCTCTAATGGTTGAGCCAAAACTAAAGAGAAAGAGCCTTGTCTTGGAAAAGCCAAATAACTACCAGAGCCAGGGAGCAAATGATGCTTTTGTACCTGTGTGGGTGGGTCATCCACTTTTGTAGGAAGTTGGATAATATGTGGTTCCTGCCTATCCCAAATAGCATTGCTTGGCATAACAATGATATAAAGGGTAGATCCAATTGTTAGTCCTAACTATCACAGAGCCATTGAATTCACTGGACTGAAATAACTGGCTTCTGAAATAACTGATGACTTAATAAGTCCTAATGAATTGATGGATCTAGTGTAACAATTGGATTTGGCCAAGAACATTACTTTCTTCTCATGAAAAGTTATATTCTTAAAGAATTTATTATTTGACTACGAGTACAATGAAATGAAATTTCACAGTAAGGCAACATAGTCTGTTCCATGAGTTGTCAGTCAGTGATTTGCAAAAAAGAGAACTCTGTGTGGGAAATCAAAGCAACCTAACCCACTCTTGGGATTTCATCAGCTAAGATCTCATATATTCTTCCTATCTTGCTGGAATGTGATTGACATATGTCATCATGCCACACAGATGAATTAACTGAGCAGCAGATGTGCAAGCCAGGTGTTCTGGCCTGCCTATGCCAAGTAGCCTTACCCATACCTTTATATCACTCTCAGGAAATGCTTCACCTGTTTATTTCTGTGTAAAGGGCCATAGTTAAAGACAGAGGAGCAGGGCCAAACCACCATAAGCCAAATTCTCTTGAAATTATTTTGGAAAAAAATAATAATAAAAAGGCAAAGAAACCAAAATGTGTAAAAAAAAAAATCATCACTATAATGATATGCAGTCATTCTGTCAGCAGGCAAAGACTTATTATTTTTATTTTTATTATTTTTATTCCAGCAGGCCCATGAGAAATGAAGATTTTTAAAGGCCTTTTAGGAGGAGGCCATAATTTTTTGAGAGCCAGTGTGGTGTAGTGATTTGAGCACTGAATTATGACTCTGGAGACCAGGGTTCAAATTCCATTCAGCCATGGAAACTTACTGGGTGACACTGGGGGACATTACACACTCTTTCAGCCACAGAGGAAAGCAAACGCAATCCCCCCACCCAAACAAATCTTGCCAAAAAAAACCCATGGTAGGTCCACCTTAGGGTTGCCATAAGTCAGAAATAACTTGAAGCCATACAACAACAATACTTTTTTTTAATTGTTTTCACTATACTGTACTTTTAAATGCCTTTTTATCCTTTTTAACTGTACATTTTCAATTGTTTTTAAATGTTGTTAGTACTGTAATGTCATTTAATGTTGACCTTTTGTATATAGGAGTTTTATCTGTATTGTATTTTAATTTGTAAGCTGCCTTGAGTCTTGGTTTTGGGGAAAAGGCAGGATAGAAACAAAGTTAACAACAACAACAACAACAACAACAACTTAATATTTAACAAGCTCACATCCACAGGAAAAGCTTCAGGCTACAAACCATGAACTGGGTCAATGGTTTTTTAAATATTTTTTATTGTTTTCTATTTTATGCAATGTTTTGTGAGCCACCCAGAGAACTTTTATTGTGCATCATAACTCACCCCATAGAATCCAAGGAATGAGATGCAGAGGAGCCTGATATAGAAAGGCTTCTGACTCAAGATGACAGCTACTCCCCCCCTCAAATCTGAGCAGCTAGTGGCTTATTTAGCTGAAGAGGAGCTTCAACAGAGTGGGGGCCCTCCTCAGGCAGAGCTGAGAGACACTGGGAAGGCATCTGTCATAAGGACAAGAAGCAAAGGTGATGAAAGCAAGACCTCTTAAATATGAA
The DNA here is from genome assembly GCA_030847615.1 of Gambelia wislizenii. Taxonomy (NCBI): domain Eukaryota; kingdom Metazoa; phylum Chordata; class Lepidosauria; order Squamata; family Crotaphytidae; genus Gambelia; species Gambelia wislizenii. The sequence continues at coordinate 286,787,399 of JAUMIR010000003.1, forward strand.
ATGCTGAGCAATCAAGGACTTGACATCCCAAGGTCAGGCAGCTATAAATCCCATAGCATCTACCTGGAGTTTTTGTTGATCACAATTGTTTGCCCTCCTTGGCTTTTGTGCACTCCCTACTCATGGGTTTATTTGGCCTCTTGACTGGCTTATGGCATACATTTCTTTGAGGCTTGCATGCTGAAGTAAAGCAGAAGGGCAACCAGAGGTTCTGCTTTCCAGACCAGCAGAACAATGGAAGAACGATGACATCATGCAGTAGAGCAGCACGGAAAGCAGAACCTTCCAGCTGCCCTGCCACTTTTCTTCAGTGTGCAGTAAGCCTATTTATCTTTCCCTTGGGGCTTCTATTATCACGTCTGCTGGCTCCTCATGACCAATTCCGGAATGGCTGAGACCTTGCTGCCATGCTTCCCTTCATCCTTAGTAACCTCCCTTGCCTTCCTCTGCATGGCCTGGACTATCTGATTCACTGCTTTTGTAACTGCTTTTCCTTACTCTAGCCTCATTTTTCTGGCACTTACTGTTTTTAGGCACAGGGCATTGTGGTGGCTGTTTAAATATATGATAGTACATAATTAAAGTACAGTAGTACATAATTAAAGAAACATACACATTCAGTACAGCAAAGAAAAATATTCTTGTTATGTAAGTTGTGAAACAATCAATGATTTGGGTCTGAAATTAAGTTAAGGATGTTAACAGAAGGACAATTCACTGTCCCCTTTCCCACCCAGAAGTTTATTTTTATTTTTATTAGAGCATTTATACCCCTCTCTCCAGCCAGAAAGGCTCTCATAGTGGCTTAAAAATGGTTTTAGCAATAGCACTTACACATCTACATTTCTTTATAGCACAAAGCACTCTCTGAGCAGTTTACAATGTGTTTAGCTAATTGCCCCCACAAGCTGGGTACTCATTTTACTGACCTACGAAAGGATGGAAGGCTGAGTCACCCCTGGAGCCCTGCAGGATCAAACTCACAATGTTGTGGCTGCAGTACCAACATTTAACCACTGTGCCACCAGGGCTCCCTTCCCCCAAGAATTCAAAATGGCCCAAAATAATATGGAAGGAATAGGTGGTGTTGGGGAGCAGCTGGATGTGGAGTACATGTTAGGAAGTTTTCTTTGTGTGTCCTTCTTTAAATTAAATTAGCTTAGGATCCATGTCAGTGTGTGGGAAATGATAACCCAATTGTATGCTCTGTATTTCATCATATGAGATATTCTGACTATCTCCCTGTGAGGTATGATTGACAGACTTCATGCCAGATAGGTGGATGAACACAGCACCAGCTGTGCAAGCCAGGTGTTCTGCATTGGAAATGCCAAATAGCTCAAAGCAGCCACAGTGTGGAGGGAGTTGCATAAGCAGACCACCTTCCTTCCAAAACTTGTGCAATTTCCATAGCCTTGTTGCTTGCATTTTATAAGGGGTTTCTTTTGCAATTTTCTTCTGGCCAGAAGTATGAGAAGTTGAATACAAATTACTTTAGTGGGAGTGTTATATACCCACTGGCTTTGAAAAATATGATTTATCCACCCTACATGAAGGAGTAGTAGGATCATGCCTGTTTGCCCTACTTTAATGCCGGCACAGCCAGAACCAGTCCTGTACATTTTGCTCCCCAAAATAAAGATGGCACATGCACAAAAACTGATTGGGCTGGTGGTGGGAAAGGATCCCGTATCATACCTAAAGGCAGCAGGTTAGCTCAAGAAGTGTGTCCTGAGGCACATAGTTCTCTCCTCCACCTCTGCCACATCCCCATATCTGCCACCTTAGGCATCCATGTCACTCTGCCTAATAGCAGGACCATCTGTTATCCACTGGCCAAGTCCATCTGGCAGCTGTATACCCACTGTTAATGAGCAAGAGCAAACCAGGGTTCCTGATCACTAGTAAAAGAACTAATATGATGTGCATGTAGCCATATGTGTGTAGGGCTCATTCTCACAGACATTGAAATGAGGACAACCAGGATGTGTAGACAGCCATCACATTAGCATGGGTTGGCATCTCAGCCCTCACACAGTGAATTCATGAGAGGGATCTTGTGTTCTTCCTTATGTTGGAATTCCAAGGGTGAGGAATTCTTATTGTGTCTTCATTCTATCAATTTATGTTCTGGTGCAGAGATTATCCTTATTCTCATTACTTGACAGGGCAGCACAGGTCTTGCTGTAGTATGTTACCACTTGGCAATTGGTCGTCTCTGTTCACCACAAGTGTAACAAGAGGTATCTGCCCACATAACATTTTCAGAACATACAGCTGTCACTGCAGTAATCCCATATGCTTGAAGCTACATTGCAGCTATGCTCTTGTTTGCACTTATGTGGAAGTTTCAAGCAATCAGTAAATATACATGCATGGGAAAAGTAGGCAGCATCTCAGCAGCAGGTGCTGCCATCTGTGCTTTTGAACATGCTTACTGGGTGTCTGAACAAGTCCCCATGCCATGTGTGAGGGCTCCATTTACATGACTGGGAACCTTGCACAGCCATGCCATGAAAGGGTTCCTTTGCTACTTCTTGCATAGCAGACCTCTGTTAAAAGAAACATGAACAAGGTAAGCCAAAGTAAATATGAAACAATTGGACCACAACTTCCAGAGTCCTCTATCTATTATGGCCATTGGCTATAGCCCTGGTGGCGCAGTGGTCAAATGCCAGTACTGCAAGCCACCATGTTGCAAGTTAAATTCCAGCAGGCTCCAAGGTTCACTCAGCCTTCCATCCTTTCGTAGGTCGGTAAATTGAATACCCAGCTTGTGGGGGCAATTAGCTAACACACATTGGAAACTGTTTAATGCAGTGTAGATGTGTAAATAGCTATTGCTTAAAACAATGTGTAAGCTGCTCTGGTAGCCTTGTGGCTGAAGAGCGGGGTATAAATAAATAAATAAATAAATAAATAAAATATACTAGCTGTGGAGCATTCTGGGAGTTGGGGCCCAAAAAGTCATTTCCCAAGCTTTTCCTGGGACATACAGTTCCCAAGAATCTTTGGGAAGACGGAATGGAAGACAAACTTGATTAAATCTGCATTATAGACAGATTCAGAAATTCCTCTAATCATTCCATAATCCCTGAGGAGGCAGCTTCTGAAACAATGGGCTGTATCTCTCCTAGCGTAGCCATTTCATAGAATCATAGAATCATAGAATTGCAGAGTTGGAAGAGACCACGAGGGCCATCCAGTCCAACCCCCTGCCATGCAGGAAATCACGATCAAAGCATCCCCGACAGATGGCAATCCAGCCTCTGTTTAAAGACTGACAAGGAAGGAGACCCCACCACACTCCGAGGGAGTGCATTCCACTGCCGAACAGCTCTTACTGTGTCAAAAAGTTCCTCCTAATGTTGAGGTGGAATCTCTGTTCCTGGAGCTTGCACCCATTGCTCCGTGTTCCAGTCTCTGGAGCAGCAGAAAACAAGCCTGCTCCATCCTCAGCGTGACATCCCTTCAAATACTTAAACAGGGCTATCATATCGCCTCTTAACCATCTTTTTTCCAGGCTAAACATACCCAGCTCCCTAAGTCTCTCCTCATAAGGCATCGTTTCCAGACCTTTCACCATTTTAGTTGCCCTTCTCTGGACACGCTCCAATTTGTCAATATCCTTTTTTAATTGTGGTGCCCAGAATTGGACACAGTATTCTAAGTGAGGTCTGACCAAGGCAGAATAGAGTGGCACTATTACTTCCCTTGATCTAGACACTATACTTCTATTGATACAGCCCAAAATCGCATTGGCCTTTTTAGCTGCCGCATCGCACTGTTGGCTCATGTTCAACTTGTGGTCTACTAGGACTCCTAGATCCCTTTCGCACGTGGTCTCATTCAGCCAGGTCTCTCCCATCCTATATTTATGCATTTCATTTTTCCGCCCTAAATGCAGTACCTTACATTTCTCCATATTGAATTTCATTTTGTTAGCTTTGGCCCAGCTTATTTATTCATCACCAAATAAGGAGACAAGATTCCATACACTAATCAATACATATAAATGCATGTTCAGAAATAATTACTCTAAAAGAAGTAGAGTCCATCTCATCGTGGTCGAGAAGTTGTGATCAGTTGACTTTTCCAGTCAGCTGTTAGGTGCTCACTGCTGTTGATCAACTTTAAGGCCCATGTTCTTCTCTTCTTATAGTCCCTTACCTTGGATAGATTTGGACCATGCAGTCCTTCAAACAAAGCAATAGTTGAGAGCATATGGTCACCCAGATATTGTTGGACAATCCTAGCTAAGAAAGCCAGTGCTGAGGGATGATTTGAATGACACCACCTTCCCAATCACTGAACCACACAATCCTTTCAATTCGAATTCTAAAGTAGGACACACACACCATTTTGTCTCTCATGCTCACCATCACTTTCCCTTTTCTAACTAATTAGGTGTAGCAGTGAATGAGGAATGATAGTGATTTCTTTTTTAAAAAAAGAAAACCGGAAGTTTTATAAATGGAGTCATCAATATCTACCCCAAGCCTAGAAAGCTATATTGAATCCTCTATATTGTAATTCGGACATAATCAGTTAAGATTGGCATGCCTGTATAGCAATAGAGTCTTCCTGAAAAGGAACTATTGGTGGGGTGAGATTTTGTTGCCAAACTTGTCTTTGGAAACAGCAGCTGATTTCCTGAGAAAGTTTGTGATCTAGCTTTGAACTTGTCACACATTCTGTTTTATAAATGAGGGTTCAGACATTTAATTCTGTGCTTGGTAAGTTTGACCTTTACTGCTTGTGATTACAATGCCCCTCATCAATTTTTGAACCTTGTATTACCTTCTGTTGCCCCTCTTTGCAACAAAGGCTTTGGTGCTCCATGACATTTCCTCCTTTTCCTACTTTTGTACCTAGTTTTGACACCTCCTTAATCTATTGCCAAGTCAGCCAACAAAAACATACTTTATCAGATTGGGCCCCAAATGGTGGGCCAAGAAGCAGATCCTTACAATTATGTTGCATACTTCTGATTATGTTGTCGGAGGCGGGTAGAGAAATATATCTTTATTTGTTTCCAGTACATATGACATAGGAAAATGTTTAAGGAAAACAATATTTTAACACAGGGATACCCCTCCCTCTCATTTAGATAACAGAGGCCCTTTTATATCACACAATTATGGCACAATGATTCCAATTTAACTGCCATGGTTCCATCCAATGGAATGCAAGGACATGTAGTTTAGGTAGGGATATTAAGCTTTCTCAGCCAACCAGTACTCTCTTTCTCAGGATATAAAGCAGGATATTAGGTGCTGCAGAGCTGCTTCTGTGTGGGCAACAAGGGCAGCAGCATCAGCAACCAGTACTAGTCCCTCACTAAATTACAAACCCCAGAATTCGACAGGATGCAGTCATGGGAGTTCATGTGGAATCATAGTGTGTGTAAGTGTGAAAGAACCTTATTGTACTGTGCAAATGTAAGAAATCCCAAAGCACACATCCTTTAATAAACTTCTTATGGAACACATTACAGTATTTTCATTCAGATGACCTTATCTTCAGCAAGGTAGGACTTGTTTATATATTCAGCATAATAAAATAGTAATAGTGTTACTGACTGAAAATGTTGGTATAGTATGGTATTCCATGTTTGAATTTCTCCCCCGTGCCCCATTCAGAAGTGTTAGCTTGGGACTGCTTGTCTTAGCCAAGGGTATGTTCAAACAGGTAACATACCTACTATATAATTAAGAATTTAAAAACTATGGCTTGAATCATAATGGTAAACCCAAAATATAGTAGGTCCATTGGATCAATTGTTGAATGGTGAGTCAACACAATGGCAACTTCCCTTAATTCAGTGGGTCTACTCTACTTGAAAGTAGCAACAACATTCAGGTCAGTGTACTTACTGTAATAGCAATGTACTTACTGTAAATGTCCTGTTTGGAGAAGAGTAAGGAAGATGTTCTAGAACCTTCAGGGATTACTGTTGCACCAGAAGGAGGAAAGGCCAGCTCAACTTTTACTACTCTGTGAGAAGGGACTCATATTTTTCCAGACCAGAATGATATGGAGCCATTGTTCAGGTGCAAGGAAGTCATCAGTGACTGAACACTTTGCAAGTCTCTCTCTTACCAGAGGATGGCCTGGATGAAGCAAAAACATCTTTGTGTTTTGCTCGGTGAATTCCGAACAGATGGCCACTCAGTAGATTTCACTGAGAGACAACCTACCCTGGAAAGCTGAAGGGGGTGAGAGCCATTCATTTCACCCCAAAATGTAATGAGACTACAGTTAGAAAGAAAGAAAGAAAGAAAGAAAGAAAGAAAGAAAGAAAGAAAGATTCCCAGAAGTCCTAAATACCTTCTCACAAGTGCTTCACATTACTGGGATATAAGTTCTCAATTAATAATAATAAATAATAATAATACAATTTATTTATATCCTGCCCCTCTGCGAACAATTGGGCGGCTTACAACAGTAAAATAGTACATAGTATAAAACAACTCAAAATCCCTTCCCCCCCTTAAAACATTATTAGATCAATACAAATTAAAAACAACTTATAATACAATTGTTGTGAAAAATCTTCCTAGCGAGCAGCATCAGTAAGGAGCTCCAGAATCAACTTCCAGAGGGAGTTCCTGAGGCCGGGATTAGCTATTCCAGAAAAGCCTGCCTGAAGAGATCCATCTTGACAGCCTTTTAAAAGCTGTCTAATGATGTCAATAGGCGGATCTCATCTGGCAAGCGGTTCCACAATTTGGGGGTGACAGCCGAAAAAGCCCTCTGGGAGGTGGTCGCAAGCCTAGATCTTTGTGGCTGCAATAAATTCCTCCCAGAGGACCGGAGAGTGCGGGAAGGATTATAAGGGAGAAGGCGGTCCCTGAGATAGCTTGGACCCAAGCCATTTAGGGCTTTAAAGGTGATAACCAACCTTTAGGGCTTTAAAGGTGATAACCTTGTACTGGGCCTGGAAGCTGATAGGCAGCCAGTGGAGGGACCCCAAAACCGGAGTAATGTGGTCCCTCCTAGATGTTCCAGAAACTAGCCTGGCTGCCATATTTTGTACCAGCTGTAATTTCCAAACCAAGCACAAGGGTAGCCCCATGTAGAGTGCATTACAGAAATCAAGACACGAGGTTACCAGTGCATGCACAACAGTCTCAAGATCCCTTACTTCCAGAAAAGGGCGCAGCTGGCGTATCAGCCGAAGCTGATAACATGCGCTCCTGATTGTCGTATTTACCTGATTTGTCATCAGGAGCGACGAGTCAAGGAGCACCCCCCAGACTGCAAACACAGTCACTGGAGGAGAGTGTGACCCCATCCAGGACTGGAGGTTGCAACTCAATTCTTGGTTTCGGGGCTGCTACCGTGAGCACCTCTGTCTTGTCTGGATTCAGTCTCAATCTGTTTTTCCTCATCCAGCCCATTACTGCCTGAAGACATTCATTGAGAGAAGAGATGCCATCAGAATTCGAGGCCGACAAACGAGATACGGAGAAATAGATCTGAGTGTCATCAGCGTACTGATAACACCCAGCTCCATAACTCCGAATGATCTCACCCAGTGGCTTCATATAGATGTTAAATAATATCGAGGACAGAATAGCACCCTGTGGTACTCCACAGGTGAGCTCCCTTTTTCTGGAGCTACTGTCCTCGAGCAGCACTCTCTGGGACCTGTCCGAGAGGAAGGACTGGAACCACTGCAAAGCAGTGCCTCCCATGCTTAACTCCCTCAGGTGATCCAGAAGAATGCTGTGATCTATTGTATCAAAAGGCACTGAGAGGTCTAGGAGCACCAACAGGGTCACACTACCCCTGTCGATGCTCAGATGCAGACCGTTGGTAGAAGCGGATTGGCAAGGACGCTTGGGAGCAATCGTGTCGATTAACCAGAGCATCGACAGGATGACCGGCATTTCCAACCATTAAACCCTCTAAGGCTTTCTGGAAACCCATAGGTTCCATTAGCCTTCGAGGGTGGACCATTTTAATGGGTTCACCACGCCCGGTGGGGCAGATGTAGGCTCTAAGTTCCATCTTGACCAGGAAATGATCTGTCCATCACAAAGCGGAGGTATTGATTACCTCTGCCCACGGATTAGTGCATGTCTACAAGGGAACATCTTTTTTAGAGGCCATTGGAAGTAACGCATAATTTGATAGAAGTTGTACTGCACTACCAAAAAGGTGAGGTGAACATTCACCTCATAATGGATTTCTGAGAGCCAGAAAATAAGAACAAAATATAGTCCATATCTTTAGGCAGTGTTTCTAACTGATTTGGAGCTATAACTGTGATATGTGGCACAAAAATGAAATATGCAAATGGAAGCTATTGAGGTTTTTCTTACTTAAAAGTGTATGTTTTTAAAACATGTGTTATTTATATATTGGTACTGTATATTATGCTAGCTATTTTTTTAGTTGTTGAAATCTTTTGCTTCAGAGTTTATATGGTGTGTCTTACGATGGTATGGAAAGAAAAGTTAAACCATCTAACTTTGTGCTGTGTTTGCCAAAGATAGTAAGGGGATCTGGTTATCATTCCTAGGGAGATATGCCTTGGTTACATAGTTCTTTCATTTGATTTAATATGTTCTATTTTTTTTTAATTGGTTACAATTGTTTTATTCTTACATGATCACTATTAATTATTATCACAGTTTACATTGCTTTTAGTTACACATCAGATCTTAAAGTAATCATTCTTTAATATATTGTAACCTTATTTTCTTATCTAAAAGATGTTTTTTTTTAAAAAAAAACATAAATCTTATTTGTATCACATATCTACTCTTAATTTTTTCCTTCCTGTTTCACTTTCTTTCTTGACACTTCTCCACTCTTTCTTCTGTTCCTGTTTCTTCCTTCCTTCCTCTTTACTACTGCAGGAGTTTGATTTCTCTGTCTCTTTTTCTGTTTCCTTCCTCTATCTTAGCTCAAATGTTCCTTCTATGTTTTTCCAGCCTTATATCCTTTATTGTTTTACTCCTGTAATTCTACCTGCTCTCTTTTCCCTTATCTATTTTTTATCTTTTTTTTTTCCTTCTATATCTGGCCTTTTTCCTCTTACAAAGGTCATTTATTCTTTGCGGTCATTATATTTTGCCCAGAATCTTTCCATCGGCTCCCATTCTTTTTTAATTTTATTTACTGAACGTCCCCTTCTTAATGCTGTTAATTTATCTGCTTCCCTCATATCGTACATTTTAACCATCCATTCTTCCACAGTGGGGCTTTCCTTTCTTTTCCATTTTTGAGCATATAGAATCCTTGCCGCTGTTATCATGTATAACAAAACTCTCCATTTGTTTTTAATCTCTGGCTCTTTTATATCATCTACCATATTTAACAAATATATTTCCGGCCTTAATGAATAATCTATCTTCAATATTTCCTTAATCTTTACGTGAATCTTTCTCCAGTATGTCTTAGCTAAGGGACAGTTCCACCACATATGTATTAGGGTTCCTACCGCTTCCTCACATTTCCAGCACTTTATCGATCCTGTTTTATACATTTTACTCAATTTAACTGGTGTTAGATACCATCTGTAAAAAATTTTTACAAAGTTTTCTTTCAGATTTTGTGAAAGAGTAAATCTTTGTGTGTTTATCCAGGCTTTTTCCCATTTTTCTATTTCAATAGCTTTACCTATTTCTTGAGCCCACTTTATCATGTTATCTTTCACCAACTCTGTTTCCAGATCTCTTTCTGTTAGGATTTTATAATATTTTGCTATATGTCCCTTTACGTTACTATATATAACTTTGTCAATTTCATTTTTCTCAGATTGAAACCCTTCCAGTTTTAAATCCATTTTATATCGCTCGTATATTTGATGGTATGCAAACCAGTTTAATTCGATTCCTTCTTTCATTAATTGTTCTCTGGATTTCATTTTCACTGAGTTCGATGTTTTTTCTAGTAGATCTTGGTACTTTGGCCAATCTTGTTCCTCCCTTTTAGATTTTTTATAGAAGGCCTCTTGCGTTGAAATCCATTGAGGAATCTTTCTGTAGAATAATTTTTTAATTGTTAGCCAGGATTTTAATAACGCTTTTCTAATGAAGTGATGGTCAAATTCCCTGTTATCTTTTTTCTTACTATACCAGATGTAAGCATGCCATCCATAGATTAAATTATGGCCTTCTAATGCTAGTATTTTGTCGTTGTCCAGTTTTATCCATTCTTCCAGCCATATTAGCGAGCATGCATTGTAGTATCTTATTAGATCCGGCATGGCGCATCCTCCTCTATTCTTATCATCTGTTAGTAGTTTCATTTTAATTCTAGGTTTTTTTCCTTCCCAAATATATTTTGATAATTCTGTATTCCATTTTTTGAAACATTTCATATTAGTTATAATTGGTAAGTTTTGAAATAAATACATAAATTTTGGAAGCACTACCATTTTTATTGTTGATATTCTTCCTAGAAAGGATAATTGTAGTTTTGACCATCTCTGCAAATCTTTCACTATTTCTTTCCACATCCTATTGTAATTGTTTTCAAATAGGTCTGTATTCCTCTTAGAAATCCATATTCCTAAATATTTGATTTTATTTGTTATTCTATATCCAGTTATCAACTCTATTTCTGATTCTTCCTTTTTTGTTATGTTCTTTGTCATTACTTCCGTTTTTTCTCTGTTTACCTTGAAGCCTGAGTATTGTGTAAATTCTTCCAGCGTCTTCATTAATTCTTCTAGCTGTTCCACTGGATCTTCCAGAAAAATTATCAAATCATCAGCAAATGCCTTTATTTTGAATTCATATTTTTGAATCTTTGTGCCTTTGATTTTTCTATTCGCTCTGATGTTATTGATTAAAATCTCTATTACCATAATGAAAAGAAGCGGTGACAACGGGCATCCCTGCCTCGTTCCTTTTCTGATATTAATCCTTTCTGTCTTATCCCCGTTTATCAATAATTGTGCTCTTTGGTCTTCATATACATGGTTGATCCAGTTGCTAAACTTTTCTCCTATATTCATCTTACTCAGCACCGCTTTCATAAAAGGCCACTTAACATTATCAAATGCTTTTTCAGCATCTAATGAGATCATCGCCAATTTTTTCTCATTATGGTTCTCATAGTACTCTATTATATCCACTGCAGTTCTTACATTATTTTTTATGTACCTGTTTGGCAAGAACCCATTTTGATCTTCCTGTATGATTCTATTTAGGATGGCTTTTAACCTTTGTGCTATAATGTCTGCAAAGATCTTATAATCCATGTTTAGCAACGAGATCGGCCTGTAGTTTCTTGGTTCACTCTTTTCTTTTCCCTCCTTTGGTATAACAGAGATATACGCTTCTTTCCAAGAGTCAGGTATACCATTTATTTTAATCTGATTCATTGTTCTTAGTAGCGGAACTGATAATTCTTCTTCTAACTTCTTGTAATAAAGTGTAGTATAACCATCGGGGCCTGGTGCTTTATCGTTCTTCAGTCTTTTTATCGCTTCCATTAGTTCCATCATTGTGATTTCCTTATTTAAAGCTTCTTTCTGTTCTTCAGTCAGTCTGGGTATATTTTGTCTCTCCAAATATTCGTGCATTTTCCTGTCCTCTAATTTTGTCAAATTAGTATCTGTATATAGTTCTTTATAATATTCTTGAAATCCTCTCAATATTAATTTATGATCAGTCACATTTTTTCATTTGTATTTTATTTCTGTAATCAGTTTGGTCTCTCTTTTCTTTTTTAATCTTAATGCTAGCCATTTTCCTGTTTTATTGGCTTCTTCAAAATGTTTTTGTTTTATAATCTTCAGTTTCTGGTCTATTTCTTCTGTCATATATGATTGCATTTGTTTTTTTAACAAATTTAATTCAATTTGTATTTCTTTACTCTCTGAGTTCTCTCTCTGCTCTTTCTCTTTTTGTGCAATATCTTTTAGTAGGTTATTTAATTTCTCTGTTTCCCTTTTACTTTCTAAGAAGTAATTAGCAGTACAGTGCACGGTAATTGCAATACAAGTTCATCATTAATGGTATAAAAGAAAACTGGAACAATTAATCAGTTTGAAATATCAATTTTTTTGAACCAATTAATTGTTTAAATTTGAATAATTAACTGACTAAAGGTTCAATAAAGGAGATACTGACTGTATGTACATGAATGGTAAATTGAATGTATAGGTTTAAATGAATATAAAGAGTACAAAGTTAGGTAAATAAGAGTATAGAAAATCATAGGAAGAGAAAGAGAGAGAAATTCAACAGTGTAAAGTAGAAAGCTCAGAAGGAAGATGGCTACAGGTACAAGGAAAGCCACACATGCACAGACTCAATTGGTACTACAAAGGAGACCATCAATGGAAGGAGCTACAAAACCACTGGAAACGAGTATTATTTTAGAGGAGATGCGCAAAGAGATGAAAAAGATGAGGCAGGAAATTAAAGAAGAGATGAGAGAGATAAGAGCAGAAATGAGAGCTGACCTCAAAAGAGAACTGAATAATTTTGGGAAAAAAATAGAAAAATTAACGGAGGATATGGATCAAATAAAAAAGGAGGTACAAAAGATACAAGAAAAAACACAAAAGATGGAGGAAAATATATCACAAATATCTCTAGAAAAAGAACAAGAAAAGAGGGATTTATTAATAAATGATTTAAGATACAGAGAAAAATGCGTGAAGATAAGGGGAATACAGGAACAAGAGAATGAAAATCTAGCAGAAAAAGTGATATCATCTATAGCTAAATTCATGGATCTATCTGAAGAAAGGGTAGAAATACAAGTGGACAAACTGTTCAGAATAAATTCAATAGTAGCAAAAGAAAGAAAACTACCTAGAGATGTTGTGGTATGTTTTACAAGAACGGAGATGAGGGATCAAATAATACAGAAGAGCTATGATGAAAAACTAATGGTTGATGGAGTAGAGACAAAAATATATAAAGACATTCCACCCCAAATTATGAAGAAAAGACAAGAATACAGATTCCTAACAAGGATGTTAATAGAAAATAAGATAAATTATAGGTGGGAAAAACTTGAGGGAGTGTCATTTACATATCAACGCAAGAGAATCAAGATAAATTCAATACAAAAAGCAAAAGAATTTTGCAAAAGATTTAGTAAGGCGAAAAAGAAAGATAAGGAAAAGGAAGACATAAAGAGACAAAAGGAGAAAGAAAGAAAAGATCGAGAAGAAGTAGAAAAAGATCAAGAATCAGAAGAAGAGGAAGGATTAGAAGAAGAAGCTCAAACGGACAGGATCTCAACGGAAGAAGAAGAAGAGGAAGAAGAAGAAGGAGAGGAAGAGGATTGAACACACTGAAGCCAGGACAAATAATTAGAAAGAAGGAAAAAGGGAAAAGAAAAAAAGAAAAAAGAAAAAATTAACAGAAAATATGGAAATAAAGGTAACATCATGGAACGTAAAAGGAATGAATAATATGTTCTATTTTAAGGTGGAGTTGTAGTGGTATATCAGGATTCTATCCCCCCAACCAAATGTCCTATCCCACAGTCTGCAAAATTTGAGTGTGCATCTAAAAGTGGATGCTCAGGACAGAATAGGGATCCTGTTGGTGTACAGCCACCCACTACTCAACAGTCTCCTTTCCTGAGCAAACTGGGTGATCTTGGAAGATTATCAGACATGCTAAATACAGCATTATCATGACCCATAAGGCTCCCCTCTCATAGTGCAGCCATTCTGCTGCCGTTCCACTGATGCTGCTTTTTTATTGACAAGAGAAGCTGTCAATGGGTCCCGCATTCTGTTCTTGTCACGGATTTGACAGCATCTGAAAAGGTGCCCCATTTTGCTGCTGAGATTACCGTGTCAATGGGAGGTCCCTGCCAGAACAGTTCCTGTTGAGATCAGGACAGCAAGGTAAGTGACACATTTTTAAAAACTTCCTTGGTTTCCTTGGAAGTTTTAAAGTGTGTTTTTGTGCTTGCTGTCACTTTTTGTCTTATTTTTGTGGTTTTATTTTTGAATTTCCTGTGCTCTCATCTTCTCATGAGAACAGGTGGGATTTCATTCCAGGAAGTGAACAGAAGTCTGTTAGAGTTCCAGTCACTCTGGGTATACCTGTACATGCAAATAAGTAAGGTCTGAATTTTTTTTTTTTACTATTTTAGCATTACAGGGATGAGAGAGGGGCGGGAGAAGAGATTGTGGGACAGGAATGCTTTTTTTTCATCCAGGTCTGATAATCTCCTTGGTGTTGGGGTCTCATTAGCCTATAATGCTGAGGGATTTAAACATCCATGCTGAGACTGCCCTGTTGAAATGGCTCATGGCTTTATGTCTGCCATGGCAACCATGAGTCTGTCCCAAATGGTATTTAGCCCTGATTGTGCTGCTTGGCACACTCTGGACCTCGTTTTCTATTCTGGGTGGGGTGATGATGATCTGAGAGTGGAAGAACAGTTTATAGTTCTATTATCATAGACAGCTCACTACCTGGTAGGATTTAGACTTGCTGGTAATCAGACTCTCTACAGGGGTGGAGTACCTATTAAGATGGTCTACCTCGGGAGCCTTATGGGTCTGGATAGATTCCTTATGGCTCCTGAAGAGCCATCTTAGTGAGTTTCCTGCAGCTTTGGTAAGTAATTCTTTTGAAGTCTAGGTTGACTCCTGGACTGGAGAAATGGCCAGAGTAGTAGACATAATCTCTCACCCAACTTGTTGGCAGAAAACTCAGAGCAGGTCCAACTGAACACAAGCTACAGCCTATCTGAGTAATACAGGTGGCAAAAACAAATGTATTCTTTGCCACTATTGTGCATGTAAAGAGCCAGCCAGCAGAGTTGTTTCAAGTGGGCAAGGGCCTTTTACATGTGGACCCATTAGTAAAGAATCTAGATCCTTGATAGCTCACTGTGAACAACTTGCCTGACACTTTGCAGATAAAATTGCTTATATCCTCTCTAACTTGGATGCTATAATTAAGGTAACTTGGAAGTAATTCATGTAATTAAGGTAACTTGGAAGTAAGTCATGTAATTCAAGGTAAGATTGGTCCTTACTTGTCAATTTGTATAATCTGAGGATGTGGATAGAATTCTTGGAGAGGTGAGAACCACCATGTGTTAGATCCTTGTCCTTTGTGGCTTATCAAAAAAGCCAGAGTGGGACTGGCTGTGTGGGTAGAGGGGGCGTTCAGTGCCTTGCTAAAACAAGGCAGAGTTCTGGCATGCCTGAAAGAGGAAGTCCATTTTGGATGCCTATTGGCCAGTTTCCAACATTCCATTTCAGCACAAGGCATTATAGTGTGTGGTGACCACCCAGCTCCAGTGGTTCCTGGAAGAGATTATCTAAAACCGTTTCAATCTGGTGTCAGGCCTGTCTATAGGATAGAGACAGCTTTGGTTGCCTTGGTGGACAGCCTGTACCTGGAACTGGACAAAGTGTGTATGTTTGTTAGTTTTGCTGGACCTCTTAGCAGCTTTTAATACTATCCTTCTGAGCCACCTTGCTGTGATGGGACTTGGAGACACTGTCTTACAGCGTCTCTGTTCCTTGCTGGAGGGATGAACCTCGAAGGTGGTGCTGGGAGACTCCTGTTTGACCTCTTGGCTGCTGGCCGCTGCGGTCCCTCAAGGTTCTGTTTTGTCCCCTATCCTATTTAACATATACATGAAACTGCTTGGAAAGGTTGTCCTGAATTTTGGGGTCCTGTGCCATATATATGTGGATGACAGATATTTCTACTACTCCTTTCCACCTCATTCCACGGAAGCTTTCTTGTTTCTAAACTGGTGCCTGCCATCAGTAATGGACTGGATGAGGCTGAAGAGACTGAAGCTTAATCCAGACAAGTCAGAAATGCTCCTTGTCAGTCAAAAGACAGAGCAGGGAATAGGGATTTAGCCTGTTCTGGATACGGTGATATCAATACATTATTAAATGATGGAGTTCACCTTCATTCTGCAATGGGACTTCTGCAACCGGACTTGTTTATCTCAAATTGGCCTTTTTAGTCATCAGTGTGCTTGCAGAAAGAATGGAAAGAGTCCTTCCTGAATCTTCGTTTGTGAAGAAAAGCCAGAGAGAGAAATGAAGAAGTAGGAATAGGAGTGTGTGCACATATTTTCTATAGGGAGGAAGAGTGATTAATAAAAATATGGAGGTAAGCCCCATAGAACCTGAAAGAAGCAACTCCCAAGTAAATGTATTTACAATTGGATAGTAAGGCTGTTCTGTTACATACTGTACAAATGAATCAGCTACTTTAATTTCTGCAAAACAACAACATTCTTCATTCTCTCTCTCTCTGGCTTTTCTTTGCAAACAAAGATTCAGGAAGCACTCATCCCGGGCTTTCTGCAAGCGCGCTGATGACTAAAAAGGCCAATCCGAGATAAAGAAGTCTGGTTGCAGAAAGCACAGCAGAAGGTCTCCTTGGGTGATGTTTCCGGGTTGTGATTCTTTCTGCGATGTTTCTCTTCAAGACTTGTTCGACGTGAGTTTTCAGATAAGGCTGCAGCATTGTGGATAGTGCATCTCCATGCCTCCTGATGTGAGGCCAGGGCGGACCATTGTTGGTGATCAATTTGGCCGAGCCTGAGATGTTGTTTCAGGGAGTCCTTGTATCCCTTTTTTGGAATGCCCCTCTTACGCTGACCCGTGGCGAGTTCACCATAGAGTACTATTTTTGGGAGGCGATGGTCCCAAACCCAGGCAGATGGTGCTCGTCCAACCCTGTAAGGTCAACCATCTAAGAGAAGATATCTCTACTACTACTAAGAGAAGGAAACTCTAATCAAACCTAAGACCTGAGGACATTCTTCATTAGAATAATCTATAAATCTCTAGCACATTTACTTGCTGAATGTTTTTAGTGACTCAAAATATCCTGGTGGTACAGTGGTTAAATGCCAGCACTGCAAGCCAGAAGAATGTTTTTAGTGACTCAAAATATCCTGGTGGTGCAGTGGTTAAATGCCAGCACTGCAAGCCAGAAGGTTATGCGTTCGATTCCAGAGGGTTCCATCAGCGAGTTGGTTGTCGCTTCAAAACGGGACAAATCAGGTATGGCCCTCAGCTTGCAGGACATCTGCATGGGCGCCAAGGATGTAACTGTCCGGATTAGGCGATCCAAAACTGATCAGCTGGGGAAGGGTGTGCAGATTGTTCTTAAGGGGTGCCAAGACAGAATCCTCTGCCCAGTAGAAGCTCTGAGGGATTACTTGAAAGTGAGGCCGGTGCAGTGCGGGCCCCTATTTTGCCATGCCGATGGATCTCCCTTCACACGATATCAATTTTGGGCTATCACCAACAATGCATTGGCATGCTTGGGGTTGGGCGGTGTGCGTTTCTGTTCCCATTCATTCAGGATTGGGGCTGTCTCAATGGCCGCGGCACTGGGGATTCGGCCACAGGCAATTAAAAAACGGGGAAGATGGAAGTCGGGTGCTTATAAGGGCTATGTCCGACCACTCTGCTACTGACTAGATATGTTGCGGTTTGTGACTGTCTGTGTCCTTTTTTACAGATGTGAGAGTCTGAGTATTGATTTGTGGCCACAGCTTTGTGTATTGGGCAGCCCACCATGCCAGAAAAAGCCACCTGGGTTCGCAGCTGGGTCTTGGAGACATTGCCACAGTTGAATGGCTTGGCAAGCAGGGTTTGAGGTGGAATGGTATGATCCAGTTGCTGTTTCAGGAGCATCGTGGACCTCCTCCTCATGTCCTGGTGATACATCTCGGAGGGAATGACCTGGGCCTGCTGAAAGGCAGAGCCTTGACCCTCCAAGCCCTTGCAGATATGCAACGGATCAAGGCGGTGTGGCCGCACATTTTCCTGATTTGGTCAGACATCATTCCACGACAGTCTTACCCTGGTGAGGGGGATACCAAGCAGTTGGACATAGCCTGAAAGAAGGTGAACAAGGCTGTTCACTGGGCAATGGAGGAAGGCCTTGGCCATTTCATCCGGTACCTGGACATCTCATATAAATGCCTGGAATTTTACAGGATTGACAGGGTCCACTTGTCCGACAGGGGGATCCAGCTATTTCTGCAGGGTATGCAAACAGGGTTGAGGGCCGTATTGGCCTCCCTGGTGGGGGATAGGGGCTAAGTAGACACTTGCCCCTTATCTGTGGCAGGGAGAGGGGAGACAAGGATATGGCGTTCACCTATGGCAACCTCAAATTGAGTGGAAGGATTAGCCTTACTGAACTGCACCGGCATCTTAACAGATGGGGTGCAGCAAGATGGGCTATCCTTGGGGCCAGGATCAGGTTGCAATCCTCCACAGAAGCTACACGGCTTGAGGATTTGCTACCTTGTATCTGGCCTTCCAGCAGATGGCGCCTGAAGGGAACCCCAAGTACCGGGATCCCCTGCAGGGCTCAGGTGAGTTGCCCAGGGAAGCTGGGGGATAGGTCACACGTGACCGTCTGCTCCAGCTGCCCCTGCATTGGGTCTCCCCCTATTTGGTTTGCATACCGAAAGAAATAAACAAATAAATAGGAAAATTACAATAAAAATGGCCAGTATTTCAACCCAATCTTCTGTGTCTTGTCTCGTTATTCCATGCGTCAATCATTAAATGCCAGCAGTGCAAGCCAGAAGGTTATGCGTTCGATTTCAGAGGGTTCCAAGGTTGACTCGACCTTCCACCCTTCTGTAAGTTGGAAAAATAAGTACCCAGCTTGTTGGGGGGCAATTAGCTAACACATTGTAAAACTGCTTAGGAGTGCTTCAGCACTGATATGCGGTATATAACTATCAATGCTATTGCTGAAAGGAATAAAATGTATTTTGTGAACTGTAATACAAAAAAAGCATATGGCACTTTTAGGACAATTAGCCAAATACCATTTTCATAATGTAGTTAATGTGAATTTAACACAGATAAATTAGTAAAGTTTGAGACTCTGGAAGTCTGGGATCATTTCCTCTTTTGCATATGTCTGGCAAGTATGGGGACCATTCAGTAAATTCTAAACACTGAGTTTGCTTTGCTGATCCTCCAACAAGCCTGCTCTGATGGGTCAGCTTTTCAGCGTCTCATGGGTGCAACCTGTGCGTGTTTAGGATTTATTGATTGGCAGTCTGAGGATGTGCTGAAGCTAATAAGAGCAATTCAGACTTTTCATATAACATATGTATGTGAGGCTTGAAAAACAGAAAGTGGCACTAACAGCCAGGTTACTTGCTGTACAGCATCAGAAATTACAAACACTCTGAGCACTGATGGCTGGTGGCTGCTTTGTCAGTGGGTTAGTGAGTCACCTGTGGGGCTAGCATCTTGCTCAGTAATGATGATGTAAACCCAACATACAACATCACCATTATGCAAATTCACCTCTATGGTCATTGCACCATTCCTCTGTTGGAAGAGGGTTGGCTTCAAAGGGAGGGTTTTTTTTGGGTGGGGGTAGGGAGTAGCTTTAATCTGAACTTTAAAGAAGCAACCCAATGTTCTGTACCTAGTTTGAGGATGGGTTTCAGCACCTTGGATAGTTCCTTTAAGGATCCAACTAAAACTCATAATGGATGTATCATTACCTACTGCCATGGAATCCTGAGCCAAATTCTTCTCCATCATGTACAGAAGAGGGATGTCAGTATATTATTATTTACATGGCTGTGTTTGTTTGATCATACTGAGGTGCTGTCTGTGGACTAATGTCAAGGTTGATTCCTAGAATGTAGCTGGTGTAGTCTTTAGGTCCCCTATTGAGTCTATGTAGCAAGTCTCATATGCATAATACTTTCTTTTCAAAAACCTGTACAATCTTACTATCTACATTCTTACCTCCATCCTTCTATAGATCTCAATTTAGGATATGTGTTGTTTCTTCTGTCCTTATTATTTCCACAACACCCCTCTTTAGTAGTTAAGACTGAAAGTGTTAGGGGATTTACATCTGAGTTGCCTTGTTGAAGTTTAACATGCTGAACTGGTAGAACCTGTAAACGATTTTCATTTGGTCTGCAGTTTTTTAAAACTATGGACACAATTCTGAGAATTATTAGAAAAGGATAAGAGACTGCCAGTGAGTACCAGGTGCTTTAGCTATATTTCAGAGGAAGGAAGTGGCAAAACCACCCCTGAGTATTCCTTGCCGAAGAAAGCCCTATGAAATTCATGGGGTTACCAAAAGTTTACAGGTAACTTGAAGGCACACACATGCACAACTTTTATAAACTGTGACTAAGCATTATAACACCACACTGGCTTTCAGGAATAGAAGAAGAAAACCTGACTTGTAAAATTTTAAATTAGCATAATAATTTCATAGAAATAACATGGAATAGATTAATGGATGGCCCTTGTGGTCTCTTCCAATTCTATGATTCTATGATTCTATAATGGGGAGTTTTGCCATTTGAAAAACATAAACAGAAAAGGGAGGTAAAATCCCAGCAGCAGGTGTCCTCAGAACAGAGTGACTAAACCCAGATATTTGCAGGATATCTGTACTAATGCACTTTATCTAGTGGCCTTAGGGTTGCCAGGTTTCAACGTGTAGAATAAGTGTTTACTTTTAATGTGTTGATAAACTTGAAGATGAGAGATCTGTGGCAGCTGCTGCCTACTCCTCTTTCATGTTTTTTTGCTTGTTGTCCTCTCTTACCTTAAACAGTGAGTAAATCTCTAGTTTTTAAGAAGCTATTTGGTAAGTCTTTGCATTTCTTTCTTTTTTCTATACTTGTATTTCCCTTTAAATTAGTTTTCAGATTATTCTTTTTCATACATGCATGCAACACACGCATACATTAGAATATATTTATAATCTACTATTTCATTTACATTATAGGCCATGTTCTGGTAAGTCTGTGGGGCATGCTTGTACCAAGCACATGATAATTTCACCATTAATAAAATATATTAATTTATGGAATGGCCTGCTGAATGAGATCCATTAGATGACGAGCTTAAGTAGCTTTAAAAAAGCACTAAAGATGGATCTCTTTTGGCAGGCCATTCCTGATTAGATCCCGGCCTCAGGAGTTGCGACTCCTGGCCTTTTAAAATCTTGTGTCTATTTGTTTTTAATGTGATTTTAGTTAAATGGTTTTAATTTTATATTGTTTAATATCTTTTTATGAGGGAGGGTGGGGTGGGTGGTGCTTTTAGTCGTTATTACAATGTTTTAATTGTCGGAAGCCGCCCTGATTGTTTTTAGCAGAGGGGGTGGGTATTATTATTAATAATAATAATAATAATAATAATAATATTTACTAAAATTTCTACCAGCTCACAATAATGACATTACTGTGCCACTGAAGACAGGTGAGGAAACCTTTGGCTTTCCAGATGCTTGGAACTAAAATTTCCAGAGTCTCCTACAAATGGTCATGTTGGCAGGAACTAATGAGAGTTGTAGGCCAAACCTCTGGAGAGCTCTGGTGATCATACTATGTTTCGGTATCCCTGGTCTTTCTCCAGTGGCTACTAGGTTACAGTTACCACCTTGGACAAACTCAGAGTATTCCCTCTCTCCTTTCAGGGTTAAGTTGCCACAATGATTTTTTCAAGGTACAGTGCTCACTAGTTTCACATTGAATCTCTATTAATAGAGTTTTTAGGTTCTATTGAATTAATTCCCATATTACTGCCCAAGTAGCAGGCAGAGTTATAAGAAGTTTCATATATATATATATATATATATATAGTATCAATTATAGCCCTTATATATCTATATTTGACTCTTGAGCACCCTTCAGCATATAAACATTTGGTTACAGTTCACTCTATCAGCCATATTAACTGGAATATCATTTCTGGGTACTAAAATACACTTTCCCCTCAGTCTCTCTCAAAACTCCAGTCCTAACTGTTGACCTCAGACGAAGTCCTTATCTATTTCCTTCATCTTCACTCCATTCCAAACAGTCTCTTTCCATGGTGGCCACTGATGACAACAAATCGACTTTTGGTTTTATGGCCACTCTTCCCACAGTTGCTCTGAGGTGTGTGGGAAGTGTCCTGTTGCTGGATCCTATCCCAGCCAAGGTTGGCTACTGAGATTGCTCATGGACAACTCAGAAAAACTATGGAAAGAGCAGCTGTGAAACTGAGTGGATGGCCCATTCTTGGCAACAGATGTGCTGGCTGGCCCTATATTTGTCAATCACTCTGTACTTACACATGGAAGGATGGATGGAAGTACTTAACATACAAATATACTATACTATACAAGCCACTATTACAATATAGCAATACTTTTGTTACATACAAAGAGCCAAATGTTCTTTACCCCATTCTAAAGCCAAAGAACATGTTGAGATAGTTAAAGATACTTAATAGTATCCTGATATAAAGATAGTTAATAGTATCCTGATGACTTAAGTTCAAGAGGAAGTGACTGACACTGGAAAGCTAGTATGAAGATCATCATTATTTCTCTGGACCTTCATTTTCCTCATCCTAAATCATTGCTCAGTAAATCTCCTCACCTATACGTTTGTTCTCACAAAGACAAGTGTCAGATTGCTCATTCAAGTGAAGAGGGATCCACTAGTACAAAGACTTCAGGGCTATACCTCATCCCACTATCAAGATAATGTGGTTTCTATGCCCACAGTGTTCATGAGTTTGAGTATGGACATTTGCAATGGGGACCTCATACACATGTACTTTCATTGACATTCTCTGGAATAAATATCAAAATCCACTACTTAGGGAATAATCTTTTCCTTTGCTTCCTTCCCAGAAAAGTAGGATTCAAGAAGGTCAAAACTATGAACATGTGTTAAATTAGTCAGAATTCATTAGTTCAACAACAGAACTCACATTGAGTTTACATATTCTTATCAGACTGTTCTCCCAAATAAGTTAAAACTTTGTGGAGAAAAAGATGATGTAGAACAATTCAATATTTATTTGCAAAGGAAAGGACAATTCAACATGTATTTGAAGAAAAGCTTTATTATTTTTTTTCTATGAAGTAAAATACTGTCCAAAATGTTTTGCTGGATGGAATGCCTCCAGGTTTTTCTGTTCACTGCTGAAAACAAAGGAGAGGTATCTGAAATCTAGATCTGGAGTTGCAGATGAACAGTATACATGTAGTTGCTCATAAATTTAAGTTTGTTATTACCCAGTCCCAGGAGGCAATAGAGCTCCATATGGAAAGATTCTTGTTTACTTTTCTGGTTCTATATTGTAAATCAAGATCTAATACCACAACTGTATGTCAAAAGTTTACAACCCAGGAGCCAAGTGGGAAACTCCTCAAATCCCCCTGAAAGGCTTCAAAAACCAAAAACAGGAGTATTTTTTTTAAAAAAATAAAGCAACAACACATTAAAGTACCAGCTCTACAGTTATTATAGTTTCTGTTTTCATTTATGTAACTCATTTTACATTGACTCTTCATTGGCAGATGGATATACACAGATATACACAGGCCTCTTTACAAACAAGAAATCAAACCTCATGTCCAGGAAAGCAGCCAACTGAAGGGCTGATAAGAATGATACGTGCAAAATGCAAGGCTTTGCAGCAACACGAAAATAATTCTGAAGCACTGTACCAGTTCAATGTCCAATTAGCAAAACCAGGGGGCAAACCAAAGGTCCAGGAGTCCAGAGAGCAAGTCAGTGAGTCCAGTCCAGGGTCAAGAGTTCCAGAAAGCAGGTCAGCAAGTCCAGTCCAAGGTCAAGAGTTCCAGATCAATCCAAGGTCTAGGAGGCAAGGTTTCAGGCAACAAGGGAGTCCAAGTCAGATACTTTCTCCAGGGAATGCAGATAGACTCTGATGAAGAAGCTTGGCATCTCATAGCTGTTTATATTGGCCCAGCTCCTAATCACAACTGTTTGGTGATTGCTGAGCATTTCTCATATAATCTCCGGGATTGCCGGAGGCATGCCCTTTCTGTCCTTCTCTGGCTGAAGGTACGTACCTCCTCGTCCTGCTCCTCTATGTCTCCCAGGCCTGGAACCTTTGCTGGGGGGAGGCTAGGCTGCTGAGTCAGGGGCTCTGCTGCAGTTGGCATAGTAGAGCTAGTTTCTAGCTCAGCCAGCTCTGCTGGAGCTGGCTCAGCCTCCTCGTCCTCTAAATCCTCCTCAGCCTGGCTGGCCATGACACCTCAACAATTCTACATAGGCCTCAGTCATGACTGGGAATAGAATCCCGTGGTGTCAAATCATTTTTGACACACATACACTAAGGTATCCATAACATCATGTGAATGGAACAGCAGTTGGAGGAGCAAATGGTGGCAGATTCCAGCTGCCCACTGCATGTAGAGAGAACCACCAGAAAAGGAGGTGGCCACATGGTGCTCACCTCTGGACAGAGCCAGCTATTTTGTCAAGGCACAAGCAATTTTCCAAGATACTCTTCCCATAGTGCTTTAGCTCCAAGGACCCTTTGCAGGCACTGAAGAAATAGCCAACTTTGTTGGTTTGTTTGTGTAATAGAGCTGACTACTGATGGGAGGCTGCAGAGTTCCTTAGCCAACAGGGCATTCTGCTCCCCCCCAAGGTTGAAGAACATGGTCAAGAGGTATATTGCTATGTGATATTTCAGAACTTCCCACTATTTAGTGTAGTGGTGGGAAAAACGGGGCCCTGCACTTGTGGGACAATATCATACAACATCTAGAAAGCCACATGAATCTAGATCAAGGCCTTTTATAGTTCTATATATTGTTATTTCCCAAGCCAAATGAAATTTGTTTACAAAGAGTGTTTCCTAAGGATTATACAAGGAAATGATACAGTAAAGATACAGTATATGCATATTGTTAAACACAATGATACAATAGATTCAAAGACCTAAGAAATACATTTTCCAATTATTATTAATGCTTTAACAAAATTCAATACCTTTTTATACCTTAATGCATTTCTAATTTCAATGGCAAAAGCAAATGCAAAACACACTACGAGAGACTACTCTGGAAGAATATGTGAGGCATGGATTATACTTGGCCAAGAAGCCACTTTAGGTGTTCTCTGAAGTGGTCATTAAGAGAGAAAGGCCAACAAATATTTTCCAAGAAATATTGGAAAGAATTTGAGATGAAACAACTTGAGTCTAGGAGAAAGCAAAACTGACAAATTCATCCATCTTTGGTATTGGTTGGTAGAACTGAAAATCGGTTTCTTTTGTTCTATACATTAAATGCTTTTCATTGTCCAAAATAAAGGTTGTTCTTCTAGATTTTTAGCTGGAAAATCCCATGACTGGGTAGAGAATGTGAGAAAATAAGACTTGCCCAAGTGTTAACATCCTTTTTGTGTTGATGGATTTGAGTTGGGTAGCATTTGATAAGATCAATTCAATCTTGGTGCTTACTTTTCAGATCTGTGCTATGGAAACCTGGGATGATGAGAGACATATATTTCAAGAGTGGTGGGAGTGATTTGAACGCATAGTCTCTGATGAAAATAAATACTTTAACATGCAACAAGTGTGCGCTCAGACCTTTTCACTGTACTAGGTGTGTTATGTCTCTCTTCACCTGTACTGAAACAAGACCTCAGGAATATATATCCTGCCTGCCTGCTTTCCTTCCTGCCTTCCTTTCCTCCCACACTCCCTTCACTCAGCTGATAAATGCCAGAACAATGTATGTGAATACTAAATCCAGGTAAATAAAATCAAGACCAAGAGCAGACAGAAACACAGTTTAAATTAGAAAAAAGCAACAACAATCATAACATAAGCGAATACTAAAAAGTCTGGAAAATTATGGAAATGAAACTATAGTAAGATACAACTTTTAAAAGATTTGTTGTTGGTGTTGTTATGTGTCTTCAAGTCAATTCAACTTATGATGACCCTATTGTAGGGTTTTCTTGGAAAGTTTTATTCAGAGGACTTTTGTCATTGCCTTCTTCAAAGGCTGAGAGAGTGTGACTTGCCCAAGGCCACCCAATGGGTCTCCATGGCTGAGCGGGTATTCAAACCCTTGTCTCCTAGAGTCCTAGTCCAGTACACCACATTGGCTCAGTTTTTAAGATACACCTTTGCAGTCAAGCATATTGTAAGTTGAAAGGGTCAAGGAAATAAAATAGGCCATTACCTGTCATTGAAAGAACAATAAAGTAGACAGCAAGTGGATTTCTTTGGGAAGAGGATTCCAAACCTGGGTAGCTCAGAAGATTCACTCATGAGTAGTCACCCAGCAAACATGGGGGAGCACTTGGAAAAGTGCCTCTGATTGTGTTCTCAGAGTACTGGGAGAAGGAAAAGGTGGTCATGCAGATATGATGGTCCTGAATTCTGAAGGCCATTACAGGTTGAAAATCTCTAAAGAATCTTGAAAGTGAACTGGACTTAGTAAAGATGGTACAATACTGGTGGAATATGTTTTACAGTGCCCATTTTCAGTCAATCTCTGTGATGCTTGAAGTTTCTGGACTACCTTATTAGCTAACACACATTGGAAACTGCTTAATGCAGTGTAGATGTGTAAACTGCTATTGCTGAAAACAGTTTGTAAGCCACTCTGATAGCCTTGTGGCTGAAGAGCCGGGTATAAATAACAAACAAACAAACAAACAAACAAATAAAATCTTTAGCACCATCTGATGATCAATACAATTGCTTCTTCCAGAGGGATACTGGAGACTGGGTTGGTGACAATAGCTGGTGAAGTAAGTGGCTGCTCTTTCACAGTTACTCAAAGAGTAGTGGAAGATGACAGAGATGGCAATATAAAAATAACAGTCAAGGAGACATAAGCACAAAGCAAGTCAGGCTAAGAAGAAAGAATGACTATTAACACCTCAAAAATGCTTTGTTGTGGATTACCTTCACAGACGTCAATACTGCTGGTTTTGTATGAAACTTGACAGATAACACTGCTGATTGAATAGACAACTTCAGTCATGTGTTATATAATACAAAGGGGGGGGGAGTATATGTAGGAGACATTTATTTCCTCTGCTACTACATTTCCACAAATATATTTAAGTTGGCTCCTCCATGTGAGCTTAAAAAGATGATCTTAGGTTAAACAAGGGAGTACTTTGCTGAAACAGAGACAAAGCAAGTCTCCCTTAGAATACAGAGTGGTGAGTAAGCTCAATCCATGTGATCCATAAATCTCTGGAAAAAGCTGGAAAATATTACAGTGGTCATTTATTTGACACATTGTCATAGATGAAGCCTTGTGTTTCATACTTTTTTAAAATTACTGCTTGAAGACAATAAGAAAATGCATCCATTGTAAATTTTCTAGAGTTGTACATATACAGTCTTTGGGAAGAGATTTAAAATTTTTGATTGTATTTTTCCCTGTGTTTTTTTAATAGAATACAGCAGTTACCTAGATACAAAACAAAGAAAATTTCCTTGCAGTTTCAAAGCTGACAAATGATTACATAAGTCCAGTTCCAGATTTTTCATTTATGTATGTTACAAAGGAAGACATTTATGCTGATTAGGCAAAGTTCCAGTAACTGGTAGAACAGTGTTTAACTTTACCGTAGGGCTTATCTACACCAACAGGAAAATCTGGCTTAATTTTGTTATACGAATTGCGTGGGTCTGCGAGGATCCCACTAGTGCCCAAATCTTAATATGGGGAATATTTAATGAGCTCATAATGGCAACAAGAGGCCAGGTAATGGCAGGATCTTTTGACCTATGTATACTGGTAATCACTGAGAAGATGTCAAGGCAGAAAGTACAATTGAATGGTTTTTACTGGAAATTAATCTTAACATCATTCACTTTTACACTCAGGCTTCAAGCACTCAAACAAGGCTATCAAATAGAGAAATAGAAGATAGAGGAATAGAATCATAGAATTGTAGTGTTAGAAGAGAATATAAGCGCCATCTAGTCCAACCCCCTGCCATGCAGGAATCATGATCAAAACATCCCAGTCCTTGACAGATGGCTATCCAGTCTCTGTTTAAAGACCTCCAAGGAATAGAGCAAGGGGATTGTGGGTTATACTATACAGATCCTGGAGGGCTGAGATCGTGAAGTAAACTGGCAGTGAGGGGGTCTGGAAGGCAGAATGGTAACACAGACTGACATGGAGTTGGAAGGAAGAGGGTCTGCACACAATTTGGTGGCAGTTTAGAGTGATATTTATATTTGATAATTCCCCTGAAGGGATGAGATTTAGAGTGGAATACAATGTCTCTCAGAGTTTCCCAGGACTAGACAAAGGGTTCTCCAGAAGAGTTAATGATCATTAATGGGTGATAAAATTTGGAATTGAATAGGAGCAGGCAACATCTATTGTTGGGGAGAGGAAAAGAGAAGAGGAAAAACCCGTTTTACAACCATTGAGAACTTTGTTATTGTTGAGTGGATTAGTGAATTACTCATCTCCAGGTGTTCTTCAAGAAGAACTCTAATCTGGGTATGACCTGTTTGAGGAATTTAGAAGGCCCCTCCCTAGGTTAGGTATAACTCTAGCCTTGGTATATGGGTGTCCCTGGTTTACTTGTCAACCACATGGAAGGCAACAGCAAGTCTCCCCAAACTGATCTCCCCCTTCCACAACTAGATGCATGCCCTGTGGGAGAGAGCAGGCTGGCCCAGCTGGCATGACTGTTGGCCACCAGTTCAGTGACAAACACAAACAAAACTAGTTGATCACAGTAGGGCCACCTCCCTGCTCTCTACTTCCAAGCAGCCATCTGATGTCACGTGTTATTGATCCCTCTATTTCTGTTGTCTAGGGGTATGCAGGCACTATCATGCAGGGCCACCCAAGGGAATGGAGGAGGTTGGCAGCTCACACTCCTTTGGTTCCCAGGAGGGGCACCTGGTATGGATGAGCAGGTGGAGGAGCCTGGGCCATCGGTGAGTGTCCTCCTTGCTGATCAGGAATGTCACAGCATAGGGTGGCTACCTTCCCGATCTGGTGGGATCCCTCTGCCAACACCTGTGAAAACTATTTGTCATCCCCTGTCTCCTTCTGGCAATCTATAGGTGATGGTGACTGTGCTGGTACCAGTCAGCAGGAGGAGAGGGGAGAGCAGTGCAGGACATGGTAAGGAGTGTGCCTGCCTCACTGATAGCCCAATTCATATCCATCCAGGGGTGTCAGGCCTTTGCTCTTTTGACTCTGAAGAGGAGCTAGAGGAAGAGAGAGCTTCAGAGCAGGATTTCCAGCAGAGAGTAGAGATAACAGCACCAACCCCACAGAGCTGCCTGGCCCCTCAGAGATAGCAGAAGGGGACAGAGCAAATAACCCAGACCCGGCAGAGAGGCCTGGCCCTCAGAGAGCAAGACCTTAGACCCAGTCGTACTCACTTTTCAAGAACACTGACATCAAAGGGAAGCGGCGCAGAAGGCTCCACATATTTATGAGAGACGGCAGCTTATCAGAGAACAGCTGTGCAATTGCTGAGTTAGTATAAATCAGGGACAGCTGCTCTGCCAACTTGTCAGAGTTTATCTGACTGCATTGGTGGGAAACCTCTGCTCCTGACTTCTCGTGTTGCCTTGCCTGCTAATAGCACCTTGTCTTGACTGGTTTCCTGGACAAGGGACAGGAAAGGGCCCAAGGTAATGCCACCTGTGTAGGGAGGGGTGGAAGGGTAGTAAATGAGTATCACAGAGGGGTGTTTTGGGAGGTTATGGCTTGTAGCAGGATAGCAGCTTTCCGAAGGAATATTTTTGTGTTGCCCATTCCCTGTCAGCTGGACCAGTTGACCACTTCTTGGATGCCATTGTAACCCCCACTCACTTTTTGTTGTTCTTCCCTTGCAGTCTGGTGGCCACAGCAGAGTGTGGCGGCCCTAGAAGAGCACCTGCAAAGGATTGAGAGGACTCTGCAGGGGCTTGTAGACCAGTGTGTGCCTCCCCAGTTATAGTTCCCTCTCCCACTAAATACCCCACTCCCATCCTCCCCCCCACGGTCCCCTATTTGTTGGTCACTGTTGTGTTATTTTTGCAATAGTTGTGTGTTGTTTAACTTCCAATTCTGGTGATTGTGTTTATTAATTCATACAGTATGGCGGCCAATGTGCTGGTGCAGCATGACAGTAACAGGAGACATTGCAGGGAGGCTCATATTACAAACAAACAGAGGAAAATTACAGACTGTTCTGATGAAGGCAAAACAAACAATGGTTACATTTGTTGGAAAATATAGTTTGCAGTTCAATAAGTGAAAATGGTTCAGCTATTGAAGGGTTAACTGATAAGCCATATGAGATAAGCTGATGTAACTAAAGTTTCTAAAGTTTTGCTATTGGAGAATCTGGGATGAAGGGGAGTGTCTTGAGTCTTCTTTGTTCCAGAAGCTATGATCCGAACTGAGAGGACCCTGAAAGGGATGTCCTAAACATAGACTTGTAACAATGTAGTTTGTAAGTATTTTGAACTAGTTTTACTTTGTTTTGATGACTTTTTTTTGTTCCTGCCATGAATGAGCTCTCTAAACTGTGAATAAAGATGCTTTTGTACTTTTTAAACTAACTTTTGAGTCTTGAGTGGTTATTTTGGTAGTTAAACAACTTGGAAAAAGACAAAGGGTGTTTGGTTATTTAACAAGCTATGTATGCTAACATTCTGATGCTAGATGCTGCTGCGTTAACATTAAACTCTGCTAAGTTGGCTGTATTCTCCACTAACGTGTGAAGTACAGTGTGGATGTTTAAACAGGGACAACATACCCTGATATTTTAAACAGTGTATTTTTACACATTCCAATAACATTTACCCCCATCAGGCACCACCATATGTCACGGGGAGTAAGTGTTGGAATGCCAGGTCCCCAGCTCAGTTTATTTTAACCTAATATAAAATCAGAAATGGGAAAGAACAGGTACAATACCTGGGACTTTTCAGTCAGCCTAGATGTGACCTAACCCTGTATTTTAACTGAAGGCTCAATGGGATTTACTTGTTAGGGAATAAGAGTTTGGTCTTCCTTTGGAAAGATCTAGTCCCATTAAAAACACCACATCCTGCTCAAGCCTAGTTTTATTAGTGAAATGACAGTGTCATCTGATTCCTTAGTGCTAAAACCTCAGAACTTAAGGACTCAATATTATAGAACTTAGAATATATGATGTAGGTAGAACGTATGATGGAGCAGAGAAGGTGTGCTGGCATTAGTTTGTGATGAACTCATTATTTTCTTCTGGTAAAGCCAAGAGTGACTTATGTGGGCCCTTGGAAAAGTGTGGCTTAATAAAACACCTATATCATCCTCATTGTGTATCATGCCTTTGCCACATGTTTTAGAGGAACTTAATGACAATATTCAAGAGATTTCTTTTCCTTTTAGTTTTATTGGCAGCTCCCTTTTTTTTTTTTGTATCCTTCCATCTGTTAAGCCAGATGCCTTAGAACTATGAATCCTGCCAGTAAATTCTAAAACTGCCTACAGTAAGTTTTGTGTAGATAATAATGTCACAGTTTTATGGTCTGATACTTTCTCACAATGCATATGGGCCTGAAATATGTTTCTTATATAAATGCTCATAAGGTTTATGAGGCAGCAGGAGCTCAATAAGTTCTGGTCCAGAGCAAAGCATGTTTTGTACAATTTCTTGGACTAGAATAATTCTGATGGAGAAATTAGATTTTGAAAAAGACAAAAATATTTGGAAAGGGATAGGAGTTCATTTATGTACGTACGTTGATGTTATTTGAAGTTCCTCTAATGTTTGAATGTTAGATGAAGTTCCAGTGGGGAAAAAATGGAGGTGGGGGAGAATACCAGCTTAGAGGTCAAAGCAAGGTGAATCATAGCGAGACCTTGGTTTTGTCAATATATCAACCGCATAGCTATATTCTGTTGCTTTTTTTATTTCATCTTTTAAAAACTGTATAGAAAATAACAAACATTGCCTGGAGGTAATGCCACAGTTTCACAATAGGTCCTTTAGGGGTTCAGGGCCACTACATAATCTATCACTCTAATTACAAAAGACATATCCATGAACATGTGTCAGCCTTATGTTGCCTGTTTGACTTTGGCCTCTTTCTCCCTGGGGCCAAAATACAACTCAAACTATTGTTAACTGTCACTAAAAGAGCCACTGGCATAATTGTATTAGTATTATTAGTATTAGTATGTGCCCTGCTGGGGTTTCAAGCGGTTGTTGCAGCTTGGAGTGGCAGTGTTCCTTTCACACGGTTCAGCTACATGGTATTATTTTAGGGGGAAAATATTGCATTTTTTTACATGTGTGTGGTGTTTGGCTTAGGGAGTGAGAGGAGGGGCCTTTATGAGGCTGGGGGTGTAGATGCAGATTAAGTCGTAAGAGTGAATTGTCAGGTGGACAGGGAATTTGCAGTTGGGTGGTAATTGGCTGATGGAGTAAGAGATTGGTTGGGTATGTTTCCTAACCCGCCAAACATACCCAAGCCCCATTCACACACACACACACACACACACACACACACACGGTTTGTTTTGTAAGAATTGAGTCAGTGAAGATGGACCTTTTTTATTATTTTTTATTTAGTTATTTATACCCCGCAAACTTACAAATTGTTTTTAAGCAATAACAATTTACACATCTGCACTACATTAAGCAGTTTCCAATGTGTGTTAGTTAACCTCCCAACTAATTAATTGGATTTTTGGAACAGACATTATTTACTATGTTATAGAACTAGACCAATGTTTGATATGGGTTTTGATATCACCCGGGGGCCCAGGGGGTCACATCATTGCCCCACTGCCACTGCAACAGAACCCAGGCAGTCAACTGGCAGTGGCAAGGCAACAGATTAACTCACCCTTAATGCACTACCAGCATATGTTACATTGGGTACAGCTAGTGATTCAACAATTCTTCTTCATTTTCTTTCACATGTGCGTCCAGCTTTTTGTGTCTTGGCTTGTCCTTTCTGAGGTTTTCCTTCTTCCAGCTGTTCCTTTCCAACCTGGTTTTTTTTAAAAGCAAAGTCTGGTAATTGAGTATTTGTGTAATTCTAAATTAAATATTTGTTTTCCCTTACTACACAAAGTGAATAACTTTGGAAAGGGGTGGGAATGGAACACAGAATGGTGATAGATAAATGGGGTACTTAATTTATTGCTAGAGTTCTGGAGTAAAACATCTTCTTCTTAGACACAGGATGGCAATAGAAATTTTTCAAAATGTATAATCTCTCTCTTTTTTACTTATAAAGACAAGATTTCATGAACCTCAGTGCCATGAATTTTTCTCAAACTGTTCTTTATATGAGAATATTGATGAGTATGTTTATTTAAGGACAATGTGAAATTATTTTTTTTAATTTTGCAGTTTATCCTCAATAGTAATAATTTCAGAAATTAAAAATATATTAAGATTTATATGAATTTCACTGCTATCAATCTGGAGTATTTACCTTGTTGAGATTTTTAAAAGCACCTGGATTAACTGGTGTAACATCCGTACATTATTTTGTTGGCTATAGTTTTCCTATGAACTTCAGAATTCTTTACTTATTATTTTTTTTAAAAAAAAAATTAACAAAGCTCACTTATGGTTTTCAGCCTCTTCTTATTTTGAAAAAAGCACCCCCTCCAGTCTAAAATTTGAGATTCTGAGCAATGTGAGTAATGCATTCAGCAAAGGTCAGGTGGGTTGTGTACACAGGACAGGGTCTTCTATAGCAGCATAATGGAGGAACTCCCTACGAAGCAAAATCAGGCTCCCCACCCCCTTTTGAGCTTCTTGTGAGCAGCCAAAACTGTACTCTTGCATGTGGCCTTTGGTTCTTAAAACCAGATTTGGGCTTCTATACTGTCTTAAATGGTCCAAAATGACCAATTCTCCCTCAGGTGCTTTTGGAGAGTTAACTGGCCAATTTTATATGAGTTTGGGGAGTAATGGGGAGCATGGGAAGACTGGGAAGTGCAAAAATGGCCTTGGGGTCCATATATGACCCAGAGAAGCTTGAAAGATGGTGATGTAATAATGGGTCATGTGTTATTGCCCCAATAATGCAATGCTCTCCCCGGTGAAGCTTGTCTGACACCAGCTTGGTCGATAAAGAATTTTCCTCTTATCTTGGGTATTTAGATAGTTTTAGCAGTCTGGCCTTGGTGGTTGTTTCTGGTGTCCCTCAATATGCTGAATGTAGGGAGTTCTTAGATGATCTTTGAAATGGACACTTTTAATATACTGTACTTCTGTGATTTCCACAAACACACACACACACAGGATCACATCACTGTGCATCCAAACATTGCATCACTTGTGTTTATCTGCATGAAACAACAACATTTAAAAGCAGTAGGACTGGTAAAATCTAATACATTAAGCAAAACATGACTCATAACCCCACCAGTGTCATATATATGATTGAATGCCAGCACCCCAAATGCAACATGCAAGGTGTTAGAAAACCTACCATTAATCTTTGCACAAGATTCATCACCCAAAAGTTGAACAGCCTGTTACAAAACATTTCAATTCTGAGGAACACATCCTTTCCAACATGTACATACCTCCTATAAAGAAATCCTATGAGCCAACCATAGTTGGAAAAAAGAAAAGAGACTTTCTGTATTTAAAGACTCAGTACCTTGATATTGTATGACCTTAATTTAGAGGACAGTACCACTCTTGCCTCCAGCGTTATGTTTAGAATCCCATGCTTAGGTCCTGGGCTGCTAGATCCTATTTGTCACTCCCAGTCCAGTTGACATCAGTGTGGAAGGTAGAAGCTAAAATGAATGATGCTTTATTTATACAAATGCCTCTTTTCAATCATTCTATTAAATTTATTTAAATTTGATGGTATACTTCTGAGATCCATGTTCTATGTGAAAACAATGCTGTTGCTTTACTCACTACACAGTGTATCTACACAGACAGAGACATAGGTATAAGCTGAGACAGAGATAGCTTCGGGACTCCTTTTGGTTAAGTGATACATAATTAGCTCATCACTAATTGGACCCAGACTTAGTTTATTTAGAGTAGACCACTGAAATCAATGGAACTGAAATTAGTTGTACTACTTACTCAAGCTCCACTATTTCAAATGCATTTACACCAAGTGTAACTAAGTTGGCATCTAATTCCATGTGATTTAGTCTGAATTCAGATTCTAAATTATGTCCTTTAGGCATGCACCAAACAGACTGGTGTGATTAAACCAACTGGTTAAACCAACTGGTGTGGTTAAAAAAAAGCAAACAACCTAGAATATTTAACAATAGATGGCAGTGTTGCCTTTCTCAAAAAGCTTGCTTTGTTAGTGGAAAAATAGAGGAAAATTACTGTTCAGACAAGCATATAGGCTTAATTTTATTCATACTGTCTGTACTGTATTGTAATTGAACATCTGTAAACTTTGGCATTTGTTGTCAAGTGGTTTGTGATGTAAAGATCATTACAGAATTGTTTCTAACGGTGATTAAAAGTTAAATACAAAAAACAACCCAACAGACAGAATTCCTAGCTGGTTTAGGAGCAGAATCTGCCAAGCTGGTTTCATGTTATAATTCATACCAGTCAGGGAGGTCATCATGGGATTTGAGGTGATTGGATTAACATGGATATGTATAACACACCCAAATGATTCTCATTCTTATCTAAGGTGAGGTAGTAAAAAGCGTTCAGCTGGTATCTAGAATCAGTGATGGATCAAATAAGGATGAGCAAACTAAAACATAATCCTGACAAGACACAAAGTTTGTCTTTTGAGTGAGATGCTATTCAACTTGGTTTAGCCTACTCCTAGAATCTAAACAAGGAAAAATGTCACCCCTCCACCCCAGATATCCTGACTCCCCATGACTTGTCACATGAGTGAGCAGATTTAGGTAAGTAATATACACAAGTGCGACCCATTTCACTGAAAGTTGTAAGTGAATAGCCAAGTTAACATTTTATAACAGAGCTCCCCGCAGTACAGGTCACACCCCATATCCATCAAACCAATATCTGCAGTTTCAATTATCAGTAGCTGAAAAAATAGGGACACATACCATGGAATCATGCAGGAAAATGCCCAGAGAGGTGTCCTCCCTAGGAATCACTAGATCCTCCAATGCAACTCTATGGTACTGGACATCCTTTATTTTAATAGGTTTCATTATTATCCGCAGTTTCATTTATAAATGGTAAGCCTGAGAATGTATCCCCTGCAAATATGGGGTGACCAGTTCATGCATCATGGAGGACTATTCCTCTAGGAATCATCTAGTTTCTCCACTCAAACAATTTCAAAATTCTTTAGCTATATAAAACAGACTCAACTTTGATAGGCCAGTCACCTATTAAAAACCTAAAATATGTTAACAAATATGCTACCTGTTCAGGTGAGGCTCTTAAACACAGGGGTAGGATTAGGATCTTCTAGTATAAACAACTACTCCAACTTGTTCTTGAAACATAGCATCTTGCAGTGCATCTTGATTTGGCCAAGAGATAGTATTAAAACATCTACTGCCCTGCAAACTGAAGACTGTGCATTTTTGCCTAGTGGCATTTAAAAATACATTTTGCATATTCAGCTTCCTATTATAGAATGTTATACCATATCGACTCTACTTAAATGTCTCCACCATAAGGCTGAATAAGGTGATTCCATCAATCAAATGGCTCTGAGTTGGTGTAAAAGGACAATAAAACGTTAGTCTGTAACCACAAGAAAGCATTCAGTCAGGTAGTCATTATTCCATTATTATTATTTATTTTTTCTGCCAAGGAGGGGAAGAAACATTTGTGGTAATTTGGGCAACGCTAGGTGACAAAATAATAAAACTAGCCTTGGGTTTTTGTACCTTGATGTGGGATGGGGGAAGAGTGCCATTTCTTGCTCAACCTCAGGCAGTAAAATCTCTTTGGTTTTGCCCTGAGACAGTGTAGGAGTGGGGCAGAGTCATTTAAACCACCTATTTCTGATTTATCAGCGAACTGAAGTACACCTTATGTGTGGAATCTTTGAACGGATCTATTCACATTTTTGTTTTTAGTTTTAATTCACCATTGGAATACTTAGAACAGGAACTTCTACTCCACTCCTCCATAGCTAATGTCTATGTTGGGGGAGAATTTATGCTAGGAAAGTGCCAGGTGTAGGAATAAATGTACTTTCCAGAAGGATGACTGTTTCAACTAAATTCAGATTCCTTGAGCTACATTAAAGTAAAAATAAAAAATGTAGGAAGGACTAATGGATTTCCCATGTAGTATGCCATATTGACAGATAACAAACTTGTTTTCTTGATTTGCATGATTCTGTAATTACAGTGAGAGAATCATCAAGTTGGAGATCACTTCAAGCTGGAGGTCATTTTTTCATACATCAGATATATTATTTGAATCAATAGTTATTTGAGTTAATAATTCAGATCAACACATGGCATAGTACAAACAATATGGTTACATGTGAAGTCGAAGGCTTTCATGGCCGGCATCCATAGGTTTTCCTTGGTTTTTTTCTGGGCTGTGAGGCCATGTTCTGAAAAAGTTTATTTCTGATGTTTCTCTTACATCTGTGGCTGGCATCTTCAGAGAATGGTTGGGTAGGAGTGTGTGTGGAGTTTATATACTGTGAGTCCATGTTGGAGAGGATATGTAAATTTGTGTATTTGAATGGCTAGTTTCTGGGTGGAGATATGCAAGTAGGATTAGTGTCTGTTTGGCTAATGGTTGGCAAATTGTCCATTGTCTGCTGGAAATCCCCCTTTCCCTGGGTGGAATTCATTTGCATGTGTTGAGTTTTGATTCTATTGTTTTTCAGGACTGGCAGTCAGATTTTGCTTACTTTTAGGGTTTCTTCTTTCCTGTTGAAGTTGTCCAGGTGTTTGTGGATTTCCATAGCTTCTCTGTGCATTCTGGCATAATAGTTGTTGGCCTGGTCCAGAATTTATGTGTTTTTAAATAACATTTTGTTTCCAGGTTGGTTTATAACATGTTTTGCTACTGCTGATTTTTCTGGCTGGCCCAGTCTTCAGTGTTTCTCATGTTCCTTGATTCGTGTTTGCACACTGCGTTTAGTGGTCCCTATGTAAACTTGTCCTCTCTCTCTCTGACTTTTCTTCGCAAACGAAGATTCAGGAAGGTCTCATCCTGTGCTTTCTGCAAGCGCGCTGATGACTGAAAAGGCCAATCCAAGATAAACAAGTCTGGTTGCAGAAAGCACAGCAGAAGATCTCCTTGGGTGATGTTTCTGGGTTATGATTCTTTCTGTGTTGTTGTTTCTCTTCAAGATTTGTTTGGCGTGAGGTCTCAAATAAGATTGCAGCATTGTGGATAGTACGTCTCCATGCCTCCTGATGTGAGGCCATGGTGGACCATTGTTGGTGATCAGTTTGGCCGAGCCTGAGATGTTGTTTCAGGGAGTCCTTGTATCACTTTTTTGGAGTGCCCCTCTTATGCTGACACGTGGCAAGTTCACCGTAGAGTACTATTTTTGGGAGGCGATGGTCCTCCATCCTAGAAACGTGCCCTGCCCAGTGCAGCTGTGTTCTCAGTATCAATGCTGGTGATTCCTGCTTGCTCAAGGACAGCAACATTCATCACAGAATCAGTCCAGTGTATATTTACCCTGCATGGTATGCGATATACTCCTGCAGCTCTGAGAGGGTCTCTTTTGTCCTTTAGCCTATAGAGCCTGTAGATGCTTCAGTTCATCCTCCAGGTAGTGGGGTTTGCAGACTCTGACTGCCAGTCCTGAAGAACACTAAAATCAAAACACATGCAAATGAACTCCACCCAGGGAAAGGGGGATTTCCAGCAGACAATGGACCATTCGCCAAACATTAGCCAAACAGACACTAATCCTTCTTGCATATCTCCACCCAGAAACTAGCTATTAAATACACATATTTACATATCCTTTCCAACAGGGGCTCACAATATTTAACCTCCCCCACATTCCTACCCAACCATGCTCTGAAGATGCCAGCTACAGATGCAGGCGAAATGTCAGAAACAAACTTTTTCAGAACATGGCCTAACAGCCAGGAAAAAAAAAAAAACCAAGGAAAAAATATAGTTATAATTTCTTCCCTCTTCTTCCTCCCACTCCATGAATTCATCTAGAAATTAAAGTTAGGGATAAAAAGAATTTCACTAGATTCAATAGTCTTGGAGAAGTAACTTTTCCAGCTCTCTTGAGTCTTTCTGAAGGAGGGAACTTATCTCACCTTAAAAAATTGCAGATTTTTCATGATTACAGGGCTTTCTGGAGAGACAAATATACAGCAGCAAACTTTGTATATTATAGAATTATAGTATATACTATTGTATTATAGTATAGTCTTAGTATTTTAGTATTTTATAATGTGTTTTATTGTCTTATTTTGATTATGTATGTTTGATGTTCTGCCTTTTGGTGAAAAGGGCATTCTAAATAAGTGTTGTTGTTATAAAATGTGCGTGTGTTACTGAGAGCACAGACACAGGCCAGTTCCAGGCAGAAAGCCAACACAACTATAAACATGATAAGAAAAGAAAATGGTGAATTGACCTATAACAAAATCAAGAGTGGTGCTGCTTTAAAGAGCACAGACTGATGGAATCAGATGGCTGATGTAATCTAATGGAAGTCAACTGTGCATGGTTTGTTATATCACCTCTAGAGAGGAGACTATTTGTTTACATAACTAGGGACCAGTAAACATCTTTTATTTTATTGGACCAGATCTGTCAGTAGATCAATCAGGAAAGAAATACAACAAGCTAAAAGGAGACAGATGGGGTGTGTGTGACTGAGCATCTGCCTCCTAAACAGATGTGGCTGTTAGGCAACCCTAACCAATAGCATAGCCCAAACCAATCTGTGCTGGCCTATCCTGGCCACAGAGATGGCCTGTTCTTCCCTTATTACCTGCACAGAATAGGCCAAGTCCAAACAGAATGCTGGTCTGTTGCTGCAGCTGCTGCCACCTCCGCCACCGCTGCCACCACCACTGCCATTTTCTTTACTCTGCTGGGTCTAGGAAGCTATCCTGCACTGTGTAACAACCCTCCTGCATGTGACCAGCCTTGGTGACATGCTGCAGGCCTACTGCCTGGACCCACAAGAGTAATGGCGACCAACAGCTAGAGCTATGGGCTGGTCTGCACTCTGGGCTCCGGTGGACATGTGGGGCCCAATTAGTTTCCTTCTAGCAGAAATGGAATAAACCAGGTATTTTTAAAAGCTGCTGTATCAGGCCTTACCCCAGCTTGCCCCCACCTGAGCCCCATTTCAGCCCCAAAGGTTGTAAGGATCATTTGGACTGTAGGGCTCTCAGATGGAGGAAGAATGGGCTAAATAGCCCACGTAGATAAGGCCAAAGACTGATCAGGCTGCTAAATAGAGATATTTCCCATTCTGATTGTAATCAATGTCTGTTATGGATGTTTATAGATATAGGAGATTATCAGACACACTAAATATGGCATGATAATAATGCCAGGAGATTGCTAAAGAGCTTGCTTTTCACATGACATTGTCCCTGTGTCCTTATGCTCCCTTTCTGGTCCCATTTCATACTCATTGATTTTTGTTCACGGCTTAAGCTGTGAATAGATCACCCATTCTGCTCCTGTTATGGAATGATCG
This sequence comes from Gambelia wislizenii, assembly GCA_030847615.1. Classification (NCBI taxonomy): domain Eukaryota; kingdom Metazoa; phylum Chordata; class Lepidosauria; order Squamata; family Crotaphytidae; genus Gambelia; species Gambelia wislizenii. The sequence goes on from JAUMIR010000003.1 coordinate 286,827,753, forward strand.
GCAGCCCAGGAGACAATGCAGCATATGAAACACTTCCCAAGATTTCTGGAATGTGCAGTTTGCAGAAAAATAAAGGTAAAAGCATTCCCTATTACTAAAAGAAGCTAGTGTGTCACACACAGACCTTTTGAGGTAGTCCATGCTGATTTAGCAGGTCTCTTCAAGCCCACTGAAGGGGGAAACTGCTATTTTGTAGTAATTGTAGACAGACACACTAGGTATGCTTTTGTGTACCTGCTCAAAGAGAAGAGTCAGGCAGCAGACAGGTTCTGTGAATGGGTGAACCCTGTGGAGAGGGAATTTCCCTACCAGGTTGCCAGTTTGGTGACAAATAGAGGAGGTGGTTTTTTTATCTAATAGTCTCCAGTCCTGGATGCATAGGAGGGGGATTAGACATAAAACCACAAACCCTGCATCTCCTGGGGAAGATGGTCTTGCTGAAAGGAGAATTGGGATGTTAAAGCAGATGAAAGAGTGCATTATGGAAGATTCACAAGCCCCAGCTGGGCTATGGGGTGTGGCACTGCTGACTGCCAATCACCATTTGAATAGGTTGTGGACATCTAGTGTCAGACAGACTCCATATTACCTATTGTACGATAGGGTGCCAAACCTCAAACACCTGCACATTTTTGGTCAATTTGCAAACGTTCTGTTACTGCCAGCTCTAAGGAAACCTGGACAGCGTAAAACCAGAAGGCTTCAGTTCCTATGTTATGGGGGCAATAAGTACAAGTTTTCTGTATACCCTGGAAAGATGATCTTTTCCAGGAGTGCAAATTTTGAATTGCACGCACGTTGGGACAGATTGCAATCAGGAAGTGTTCATTCCATTGGGAAGGCATGTGCCAGTAACTCCCAAAAGTCCCATAAATGGAAGGGTAGTAGTATCTGACGATTAGGGGGAAGCAGAGGAAGAAAAGCCTGAGACTCCCCAAGCCATGCCAGCTCACACAACACCACCAAGCATTGAACCTGACATGTTTCTGAAGAGAGAGCCCAAAACTGAGAGAGTCAGTAATAGCAGTGTCAGTGAGGATGAGACAGGCACAACAGAAGTGCTCATTCCCAGAAGGTTCAAAGGAGATGGAAACGAGTCTCACATGTTTGTCCTACAAGAAGTCAAATTGTGCAACTAAGGACTTTTTCAGATGCTTAAAAAGTAACGCAAGCAGCCTCGTCAGCTTGCGAGGCTGCTGCGCTGCAAAGCGTCAGTTTCGGATGACCCTCACCCCTGCCGGTACTGTTGTGGTACCGCGGGGAGAGTTGAGCATCATATTTCCTTGATTTTTAATCACGATCAACTTTCGTGAGTAAAAATCAAGGAAATATGATGCTCAGCTCTCCCCGCGGTACCACAACAGTACCGGCACGGGCGAGCGTCATCTGAAACTGACGCTTTGCAGCGCAGCAGCCTCGCAAGCTGACGAGGCTGCTTGCGTTATTTTTCAGCATCCGAAAAAGTCCTTAGTGACAGATAAACCTGAGTGTTTTCAGGAATCCTTAGAGTTGTCTCAAGGGGAACAGGACAGGTGGAATGCAGCCGTAGACTCTCAATTCAAGACTTTAGTTGACAGGATGGTGTGTCAAGTGGCAGAGAGGCCCAAAGACCAAAAGGCTGTTGGCTGCAAGTGGATATACAAGAAGTGTCACTGATGCTTGCGTATATACCAAGGGGGGAGATGACACTGCTGTCATATTCAGTGCTGTGAAGCATGTGCAGAGGAAGCTAGAAAAATGCTTCAGACTCAAGGACCTGGACAACCTAAAGTGTTATTTACGGGTATAGATTGAAAGAACCAACCTTGGTACATTTTTCCTAAGCCAAAGGAAAAAGACAATCTTGCCACCAAGTGTGGATTGAGTGAGGCCAAGGTAGTCAGGACCCCCATGACTACAGGTTTTGTTACGTTAGAAGCAGAAGGTTTCACAAGGCCAGATTTGTATCATTCTGTAGTTGGTAGCTTGTTGTTCATTGCCAACAATACCAGGCCAGACGTCAGCTTTGCTATTGGCATGCTTAGCAGGAGAGTTTCCAAACCCAGGATGCTGGATTGGGAAGCCCTGAAAAGGATACTGAAGTATCTCAAAGTGACTAGGGACAAGTGTCTGAAGTTGGTAGGAATCCAGATGACACTGGAGTGCTACGCAGAGAGCTCCTTTGCTGCAGAAACTTCTGACAAGAAGTCTGTGACCGGGTTGGTGGTCAGGTATGCAGACTGTCCCGTAGTGTGGAGATCCAGAAAACAGACCTGTGTGGCCACAAGCACAACATAAGCTGAGTTCACAGCTTTGTCTGAGATGGCAAGTGAGGTGCAATGGTTGAGGCAGATGCTAGCAGATCTTGGAGAGCCGTGCCACATGGCTATTGAGGTGCACGAGGACTCCCAAGCCTGCATAGCCATGGTAGAAACTGAGAACCTGAAAAGGAGGACAAAATACATTGCGGTACACTACCAGGACGTGAGGCAGTTGATACAAGAGAGTGTCTTGAGTCTGCGTTACTGTCCATCTGAGGAAAACATTGCAGACCTATTCATGAAGGCCCTTCCAGCAGGGAGCCATGATGAATTGGCAAAAAGGCTGGGCCTTGCCACCAAGCTGTAAGGTGGAAGCATGAAAGATGAACAATGTCTTGCAATGTATGTGATTGAATACAATGTGCTATTATTGTGTATGTAACACTGGAAGATAATTGTACATGTGTAATTGTAAATGTGTCTTACGCAGTGGTCTGACCATTTTGGAGGGCATTGTCAGGAGTTAGAGGCCTGAACTCCTTATAAAATGGCCAGCCAACTGCAAAGTTGTCAAGTCACTCTCAAGCTAGTTAAGGCTGAGGCCAAGGTTATAGCACTTGGAGGCCACAGCTGCACACATCATCCTTATATAACTCATTATACAAGTTTTAGTGATGAGTCCAAAGATAAGGAAGGTGTGCAAAGTATAGGGTGGTGTGCAAAGGGCTTATACAAGATGTTTGGCTTCTAGGTGATTGGAGGAGCCAGTGCCCTGTGACACCTGTGAAACTGTATAAAAAGGAGGCTATGCCCAGAGCTTATTAGTGTGACTATTGTGACTACTTTACTAGGCTTCCTAAGCTGACTAGATGTGGGATGAGACAAGCTAGAGGCTAGTGATGGGACGGGATGCTAGATGCAATGTATCGATGTACACTTGGAGAGATGTTGTCTCATGACCAAGCCTGATGCCTGGCATAGCAGTGTGTATTTATTGTAACTATTGCAACTGCTGTTGAGCTGAAGATAAAGTGCCTCCTATTGATAGGAAGAAAAAAACATCTGTGTGTGAGCATTATTTTGGGAATGGGTTGCTGCTAAATCTGCTGGGATATTTTTGGCTTCTGCTGGAGACTGAGAGTCCCATCATCTTCCCAACATGAAGTATTGGAGAGGAATTATTTTGCATGGAAAAACATGTGAGGTTTTTTTTCGTGCAAAAAGCTGTTTGAAGAAATGAAAGAGGTTTTGAGCAACAAAACAAAACAAAACAAAAAAACACAAAATCCTCACTTGTTTCTCTATGCAGAATAATTCATCCACAACACCTTGGGACATTTGAATATTGGGAGGAAACTGAGCAAAATTCTATTATTATTTTTAACCTGGGAAGTAATAATAATGAATATTCTTTCCAGTTCTAGAGCTAGTCATATATCAGTCTTTCTGTTTTTGTATTTTCTGCCACTTATCCCTCTCCACAAAAACATATCTGGCGTGTTTTGGACAATTAGGTAACATGATTTGGAGGGCAAAACATTAAAGAAAGTTTTTTCCTTCATGCCAGAAGCATCAGTATTGGTGACATTTACAATCAAGGTATTACCCAAATTACGTGGGGTTCATGTGAACCCACTCGTGTCACTCAAATTAAGATATTAAGTTAAAATTCAGCTCAAATTAGGCTGTGAGAGATTGGGTAACTAAGTCAGGAAATATATATTTTTTAAACAGAGAAATAATCATGCAACCACATACATGTACACTCATGCTTCAAGCAATCACACAAGGCTAATGAAATAGGAGGAAGTATTTAGATAGAGGAATAGTTTTCAGGATAATGGGCTATACTATACCTGCCCAATGAGCAGAGGTTCATGCAGAGAAGAATACACAGGCTGGATGTCGAGGCTGCACAGGAAAAGGGCAGAGTGATAGTGTGTAGAAAACTGTGTGTGCTTTGGTTGTGTTTTGAGGTAATATTTATACTCAGTATTTACCCTTTAGGGGTGCTTTGAGTGAAGGACAATGTTTTAGCAAGTTTCCCAAAACTTGGACAATGGAAGCTCTGGCTTCGTTGATTGCTATTAATGGTTGAAACATTCAGACTGATGGGTTTCAGGCAGCCTCTGCTTTGTGTGTAGAAGGGGTGTGAAGGAAAACCATTTGCAGAGAAATGGGTGTTCTGGTCATTTGACTAATTTAACATATGATTCATTGCCAGTGTGTTCTGGAGAATTAGCACATTCCACCCAAACTACAGTCTGAGGGGGCTCCACATAATTACTTCCTGGACGTGTCTGCTTTTGGGACATTTCCAAGACCTCTTCTTAGGTTTTGAACAATCCTCCACTAGTCCCTGTATTTGGGGCATCCTGGTCTACCACTAACCTCATGGAGTGTCAATATAATCCAAATAATGAAATATTGCCAATTGATAAATTATTGGAAGGGTGTCAGGGCATGTAACAATGGTTAGATGGGAGCATTCAGAGACAATTAATTTGGAACAGAATAGCATCCTTAACTTTAAAACTACGTAAAGATTCTCATTGACAAGAATGGAAGGGCAATGGAAGGACTAAAGATCTTATCTAGCTTAATGATAATGAATTCCTGGTCAGGTCTGTTCAAAGGTAAGCTTTAGCCAATTCAATCAAATTCACCCCTCAATTGGTGTACATTGGATTACAGCATCTTCCAGTATGTTACTCTCCAAATACCATGGAGATTTTATTTCTGACACCAGGGCTTGACGAATGCCTCTCCTACTTCAGCACTTTACTGTCCATTAGTGGTGAAACAGCTACTTCATGGAGGTTTACAAGCTGAGCATGATGGTAATATGTATCCCTTCTTAATCCCTAGCATCTGGCTGTCAGAAGTAAGCTGTCTCTGATATTGTTCATTACCTGTCCAAATGAGAATGTAGCTGCCATACAGAAATATATTATGCTCTTATGACTATGATTTTGAACAGATTTCAAGGAAATAAGGTCCACTAAAATTGATGGGGTCTGTTTGCAGCACCTGTTTCCATGGCGTCCCTCTAGACTGTAGGCTGAACTCAAATTTTAGAAAATAGTATTATGGTGACTTTGGTAATTTCTTGAGGGTCAGTCTCCAAAGGTGGTTCTGCAGGTGTGTAGCTATTGGAGGGGGGGGGGACAAAATGAAAGCATTACCTCCCAATAAGAACTCCCCCTGCCATGAAATTTTCCTTTAATGCCCATATTTCTAGCATTGCAGAGTGAGATGTTGAAAATCATTAACACTCAGAACTCTTATATTTGCTGTGTTTGCATTCCCTTGGTAATTTTTTCTTCCTAATTACTCTTGTAGGCTTAAAATATATTTCTAAATGCTCAGCTGAAGTTTTAAGTTACTGTGCTACTAGAAATTTGGGGAGTGAAGGAAAATGTCATGTCAGAGGCAAAATTCTTATTTGGGAGACAACGCCCACACTTTACTTCCCCCCTCCCCGCCATCCATGACTTGATCCTTGTGGTTCTGGGAGCTTCTGTTCCAGAGCTTACAGAGTGCCTCAAGGTTCCATCTTGTCCCCCATGTTGTTTAATATCCACATAAAACCATCAGGGAAATAATCTGTAGCTTTGAGGCATAATGTCAGCACTGATGCAACTGATGCAACTGATATGCCATTCATTTTTATCTTTCATTTTTACCTGTGAGTCTCAGGAAAGCTGTGGAAGTCCTGAATGAATACCTTGAAGTGGCTTTGGGGCAGCTGAAGATGAATATGCTAAAGCTTCATCCAGACAAGATGGATGTGCAATGGGCACAGTTTAGATGAGGGTATATAACTAATCCTAGATGGAGGTGCATTCCCCTGTGTGACCAAGTTCCCGGTGGGGGTGAGGGTCCGGGGGTGAGGGTTTCTCTTGGCATAAAATAAAATAGAAGCGGCTACCAAGAACATGAGAACAGCAGCACAATAATAAAGTAACTAGTGCATGGTAAGATGGAGGCATTGCTGCAAGCTTGGAAAACAAATGGCCTATGGGTTCTTTTCCCTGTAAAACTTTGCCTTCTCTCTCTCTCACTCTCTCATAGATAAATAAGACACCTTTTGTTTATTATTTCCCTTCTGTTTTCTATTTCTTTTTTCTGAAGTTTAAGTATAATGTTGCCCTTTTTTGTCCAAAGAGATGTCTTATGCTGTCACAAAAGCATAGGGTGACTTAGGCCTGTTACCCCTCATTTCTGTGATCTCTAATTCAAACACAGCACATGTTTTAATGGAACCAGTCACACTACATCTATTAAATTTAGGACTGTTGTATTAGTCAGCTTTAATTTACTTTCTGCTATATCTGGCTGTTGCTTGCACCAGACCCCTTGAAATGTTGTTGAGTTTTGACATGGGAGATTAAAAGTGCTCTGCAGCAAGATAATACCCATGTTGACTTAGTGGTCTTCAAAACAGAGAGACCCAAGGGTCTGTATCAGTTCTCAGAAAATGTCTTTGAAGTTGGATAATTAAAATAAAGCTGATAAGGCTAAGGGTAATCCATGCTGGCACTCACTAGTAACTCTGAAAGGTATCTGAGGTTTTCAGAATAAAACCTTGAAGTACATCAAAATAAGAGTAAGGTCCAGGTTGGTTCATTTGTTGGAAACTTCCTGTATTGTGTGTGTGTGTGTGTGTGTGTATGAATCCTGCTTAGAACTTTCTCAGATAATAGTAGTTTTGGATTTACCTTGTCAACAACTAGTTTCTGGACAAAGGAGACTGGTGCAGCACTATGCACTTTTAGCCACAGGAGTAAATTGTGTAGTGATTTAAAGCAGGTATGATTCCTTTTGCGTATTTTTTTAAATCTAAAATTACAAATTTCTTCTTAAAGAAATGAAGTTTTTTCATTTAAAAAAATGAATGTGGAAGAATCCCAAAGATTCACTCATCTAGGTAGATGGCTTTCAGTAGTTAGCTCTTAAAATCTGGGGCTTTTCTAGATGAGAAGATATAATGTGGATTGCTGCACATTAATACAAATTTGAAGCAGTGTTCATTTATCTCCATGGTCCTTTGGCAAAATTGCTGGTATATGAAGCTATCCATGTGTGAAGTACACATGCAGCCATGACAGGGTATCAAGATCATGGCCAAGAGTAAATTATCCACATTATTATTCTCCACAAGTTGTTGTCCCTTGCTTACTGATATTCCAGACTAGCATGGCTATGTCTCTGAATTCTACCACTACCTGCAGTTATCCTTAATTACCTTCTCAATTGTTTCATTGTCATTATGAGGTGGCTGGCACTCTCATTAGAGAGAGTGAAAGGGCTGCCTTAGGTGGTAGATTCTAGGGATGACATTAAGATGCTGGATGGCAAAGCTAGGTGTACCATACATCTTGCTCTGGCCTAAAGTCCAAGCTGCCCTGAAGCCCAAAGATGCAGTGGAGAACGCTGTTATATCACTAGTATACAATTGACTGCTAGTTGGGGTGGACCTTACACATGAAATTAGGAGTATGTGTGCCATTTTGTCCTTTGCCCCAGATTTATTTGTTGTCTTTTAAAATATTTATAATGCATCTTCCCTCATATAATTCGAGGCAACTACATTGCTGCACACTTTGTAACCAATTGTAATAATGCAGGAGGCTGTAGTAATGGTATAGGGGTTTGAGTGTTGAACTAGGAATCTGGGAGACTGGGGTTCAAATACCCACTTAACTATGGAAAGCCACTCAGATTCAGAGTAAGGCAATTACAACCCCCTCTGAACAAATCTTGCCAAGGGTCACCATAAGTCAGAAATGACTTGAAGGCACACAGCTAGTATGATTAAAAAAAATTGACCCAAAGACATAGAGGTACAACTGTATTTGAACACAGTTTTAAAATATGACTTTAAGGCTAATACCTATTTCCAAGTATCTCAAATGGGTAATAAACGCTTTCTGAAATTACGTGTACAGGTTATGAAAAAAGTCATGACATTTAAACTTGCAGAGATTCACTTAAAATTAGTCTGGGGTAGATAAGCCAGTATTACATATTTGGTTTCCAGACACTTTGGAAGAAAAAGACTATGGAGATTATCATATGCAGCAACTAATGGCATGATAATGATGACAGGATAATGTGAAAGGGCTCCCCTATCGCATGGCATTGTGCTCCTTGTGTTATGCTGTTGTGAATAAGGCGTTCTTTTTTATTAACAGGCCAAGCTGTCAATTTGACCTCCCATGGCATTTTTGTTGCAGTTTTGCGAGCGTCTGAAACCGTGTCCCAATATGCTCTTGTGGATACAGCATCAATGGGTGGTCCCCGCCAGAACACTTCCAGGTGAGAACGCAAAAACTAGGTATGGGTCACTCTTTTTATGAACCTCCCCATTTTGCTGGCAATTTTAAAAGTGTGTTTCAGTGCTTGTTTTTTTTCCCCTTTGTTAATTTAGCTGTTTTTAGACTTTTAAGCACGCTCGTGTCTTCTCGTGAGAACCGCTGAGATCATGCGCCCTGGAGAATGCTGACGTAAACAGTGCTAGCAGTCGTGCTCCCATAATGCTGGGGCTGCTCTTTCTCATTATTACAGTGATGTCTGATAAAAAAAAGGGTTATTGTGCCGGGACACCCATGCTTTTAAATATAGTGAGACAAGAACATTTTTAGAGGTTCGTCTGACAATCTCCTTCAACAATCAGAACACCAAACTGCACTAACTAGCATACTGGAACTTCTATTATTCTGAGAAAGATTTCATTGATAATGGCTAATTGGAACTATTCCTCACTCGAAAGACAAAAAGTCTTGAAGGAAGTCTGAATCAGTGAAATATGTGGAATGTGCCATTCACTGTTCAGCTCTGGCATACAATTTTGATTTTGATCTTTTCCCATTTTGAAATGGATTCACTTCAGCTTTCCAACTTTCATAAATATTTCAACTCTCCTAATCTTATGAAAGGTCTATTTTCATTCGTGTTCTTTAAAGATACAGTTAATGACTTTGAATTGTGAAAAACAAATGCCATCACACATCATATTAGTCCAAAAAGTAACTATGTCAGGCTATGGGCCAGACACAGGGAAAGCAATCATTTTGGGTTTTGGGGACAATTGGACAGCAAGTTATCCCCACAAATTAGAAGTAACTCTATGAAGATTGCCTACTAGATGTTATTTAGTTCACCCACATTGTCACTAATGAGGATGACTTAACTTCCTACAGGTTCCAGCCCCTTTTGCAAATTTTGCTCCCACCTATTAGGTTTCTTATAGTGAAGGGAAGTATTGCACCAGAGCTTGAGAGTTATTGGCTTATTGTCCCAATTAGATATGATGACAGACATGGAGTTGTTTCTATTCTTTGGTTCTCCGCTTCACAAAACAACAAAATTACAACATTTCAGATTTCCCCACCTGTGTCTTACAGGTTGTCACAACTGTTGGGAGTGAAAAGCACATGTGCACATATCAAATAAGCAATGGAAGGTAGCAGTGGACAAATAGACAGCCCTTTGTTTTCTTTATCACTTATTGAGACACACTGCATGTTTCCCCCCATTCACTCTATTTACTAATGCATCCAGAGTAAGTATGCCTGGTTTTAGCCACAAGTGCACACTGCAGTACCCTTAGCACTCTGCTAGCAAATATTCTTAAGAAAACATTATTTTTTTTTAAATAGAAAGAGTAAAAACAAACAAACAAGCAAACTATGGACCACAAGGTATGCCTAGTTTAGTACTAAATATGGTTGCAATCAGTAATTATTCTTGACTGATATTCTGAATTTTTATAGATTTTTTTTTAATGGAAACTATTGTATTCAGTCCCTTTACTTGTTGTGAACATCAGGTTTTAAGTGAAGGATTTGTAAATGACATAGTCCCATAGTGATTGTTTACATGTAAAACTTATATTTGGATTTTTGAAATTGCTGTAAACTAGTTTTTAATAACTGTTATAGGCCATAAAATCATTAGGAAAAAGTTTCCCTGGTCATACATGCACTGCAATCCTCTAAGTAGGTTCTGTGATTTTGCCAGAATTTTTTTTTAACTGGGTTGTATGTATAATGAAAATGTGGGTTTGACTTGACCATTCTGCTATCATAAGTAAGTACAATCCCACAGTGGATGTCTTGGAAAGGGATGGTAGCAGTTGTAGCTGGAATGGAGGAACCTTTTAGAAGGAATCAGCTTTTTCTCCTTACAGGGAAAACAAAAGATAACAGTATTTTGCAGTACTCAGTAAATCTCTAACATTGCTGGCAGACTGATATTGCTTTTCTAAATTATCTCAGTGTCTCGGTACGTGAATAATATTCTTATTTAATGTTCTCTCTCGCTCTCTTCTCTTTGAAAACATATGCCAAAATGAAGTGAAAAGTAAAACTGTATGGAGATTTCATATGAAGGAAATAGAACCTTGACCTAGGAAAAATTAGAAAAGATGTATTGAAAAAAGGTATCAAGAAGGCTTCTTTCTTTCTTTCTTTCTTTCTTTCTTTCTTTCTTTCTTTCTTTTTTACAAGTGCTGAGAAGAAAATAAAAACATTAGCAATTTCTAGCAGAGTTATTCATTTATTTATTTATCCTGAAGAGATGTCAAAAAAGAAGATGAAAAAGAACATTCTTTTTTAAAAAATTAAATGATTCTTGAAAGCCAGTTTTAATGCTGACATTTTAAAAGCATCTTTGGTAAATGCATGACTAGAAAGACACTGGAATAAGTAACCACCTGGTAAGCAATTGTCTGTCCAATTACATGTGTGGAATTCAGTCACCTTGGGGACGGGGAGCTCTGTTTGGCCAGGCAATTTACAGGAACAACTTCTCATATAGTGAGCAATAGCTATTTACACATCTACACTGCATTAAACAGTTTCCATTGTGTGTTACCTAATTGTCCCCACAAGCCGGGTACTCATTTTACCGACCTATGAAAGGATGGAAGGCTGAGTGAACCTTGGAGCCTGCTGGAATCGAACTTGCAATGTGGTGGCTTGTAGTACTGGCATTTAACCACTGTGCCACCAGGGCTCCCTGGTGGCGCAGGTATCCCCTTAAAGCCCTTTAGTATGAACTATTCAGCTATTGATACTTTGACAGCTTCTGTATTGTAAAATCTTAGAGTTACATATTAACTTTCTACTATCCTTGTTTGATGACTATATTTCAACCTTTCCCAATGTGGTGCCTGCTAGATGTGCTGCACTACAGTGTCCATCATGCCTAGCCATCAACTGTTCATTTCTTTCTACTTAGGACAGAGAGATGGACTACCATTGTCAGAATCCCAGCGGGAAACTGGCACTGTGCATGCTATTCCTGCTAAGGAGGATACAACAAATAGAAAATGTGAGTTTATTTTTCATTTTATTTATTATACCAATGGCTGCTTGGTAAAAGTAGAGTCATTAAATCCTATTAAAAACCAAACAAACTGCTTGTTAAAGCAACATGAGGTATAAACTCAATATGGGTCTCCATTATATTTCATTCTCAAACATATTGGATTTCTCTCCTCCCAGCCACCCACACAGCTACATTCACAAACTAGCAGCAATGAATCCAATTGTAAATTAGTACCAAAACCATTTCCAAATTTTGTTACATTTAAACAGTGAGATGTGTGGGAAACAGTGTAATTAGAGCTGTGTGAAATGTTTATGTTAAATCTTAAACTACTCTGAATGTAGTTGACAAAGGTTTGACAGGGTTTTGTAACCCAGGCTCCAGGGCATTACAGGGGTATTGCATTATTGCAACCTTTTACAAAGTGTATTCAAGTGAGGAAACCCTTGCGTCACTATGCTGTTGGAGACCTGAATATCTGTCATTTCCTATTCAAGTTTTCCAATGGCTAACCTTGACACTCTAGACCAGCCTTCCTCAACCTGGTGCTCTCCAAATGTTTGGATGACAGTTCCCATTAGCTTCAACTAATATAGTCAATGCTGAGGGTTTTTGGGAGTTGAAAATATTTGGAGGTCATCAAGAGGAGATCTAGAAATGGAGAGGCAAGTGATGCAGCAAGGGAGAAATCTACTGTGTATCTGAAGAAGAGTAAAATAGGAAGTAACTTCTAAACAGGCTGCTTGAAAAGCCACTGCTCCCCTTGGCACACTCTTTAGTTCAGACATGTAAATAAGCCCATGAGAATAGTTGCTGTTGTAGGGTACTTTCAAATAATTTCTGATGGTGACCCTAAGGTGTCCTATCACAGGGTTTTCTTGGCAAGGTTTGTTCAGAGGCGGTCGCCCTTGCTTTCTTCTGAATCTGCGAAAGTGTGACTTGCCCAAGGTCACCTGGTGGGTTTCCATGGCTGAGCGGGGATTCAAACACTGGTCTCCAGAGTTCTAGTCCAATGCTTAAAACACTACATTATGCTGGCTCTCTTTCCCATGAGAGTTACTAGAATGTAATTATTTTTAATAGAACAGGGTGTTCTGATGGAGAAGGTGCTAAGACAGAGGTAGGCATAATCTGACCCTTTGGCTGCATGAATACCCTGGATCCTACTTCTGTGGCTCCTAAAGTCCCCCACCAGTCCTTCAAACCCTCAACCCCCATTTTAAAAAATGACATAATTTGGAGCCAATTTTACCCCCAAACCACTCAGAAAAGTCCATAAACATGTAAAAACATATACCCCCCACAAACACTCAAGAATTCTGTACTACCTTCCAATACCTTCATTTTCTGCTGTAGTCCATCTCAAAATGGTAACAGGACATGATGTTACATGACTTCCTATTGCCATTTTGAGAGGGACTGCAGAGGCTTGCTGTGGGAAGTGCAGGCTACAGGAATTCAGTGTGTGTATGTGTGTGTGTGTGTGTGTGTGTGTGTGAGAAAGAGAGAGAGAGAGAGAGAGAGATTGGCCCCTGACCTTCCTTTAATTTTCCACCCTTGGGCCAATATATACATTTTTGTGCTGATTGGGGAGGTGGAATGTCCTTTGACAGTGTGATTAGTTTCTGTCCTGTGCCCAGAGAAGGGACAGAGTGAACAAACTCTATTCCACCAGTCTGATCACTTGCCTTCATACTACTTCTAGTCATCCATGGCTAGGGTAGTAGTTAAATGCAAGTTTGCTTTAGTGAAAAAAATAAAATAAAAGCAGTACTGGTGATTAAACTGCATGGCATGTGAGGATTTGTGACCTCACATTGTTTCTTTCCTTTGTTGGCCATTCAGAGACTATCTGGTAAATAAGAGAACAAGAACAATGTGTGCAGCAAACAATTCTTTTCTTACTATATTTTGACCACACATGTCTGGGCAATAGGGTGGCCGTTGGCATGCAGGTCTCAGGTGCTTCTGGATTCAGGGATCACTTTCATTTTGACACTCTGACTTGTGACTGTCTGAACCTCTGCCTTGGAATGTACTGATTAATGATTGATTAATGACTATGGTTATTACTGTTCCCAAATGCTTCCCTGTTTAGTTGTATACCTATACCAAAAACAACAAATATGAATTTTGAAAAAAAACACCCCCCTCTATATTCATAGACAAAATTAGACTCAAGGTAAAAGGCTTTTTTTTTTAAAGAAAGAAAAGCTGTGACTTCATTAGCCAAGTGCTTCCCCAAAACATAGGATGGGAAAATAAAAATAATTAAATTATACGTAGGGTAAGGTAGAAATTATGTTATTGTGTGGCTGCTTGGTTGAAAAGGCCTTAGCTCAAATAAAAATTCAGTTCCAGTCTGGGGAGATGTAATACATTTCTTTTTAAATTATAGGGCTCATCCAGACAATGAAAATACTCCTCATAGAATTCACAGAAAATATGATGTGTCCGAATGTGATCCAAATGAGATTCGCAGTATTCAGAAGGAAGGGGGAATAAAAACTCCATAAACCACACAGTAAAAAGATTTGTGGTTTCACCCTGAAGTTTCCTGGAAAATGAACGTAGATGTGTAGTTTCGCACATGTGGCTGTCCAAATTTGCATCGCTGTGAATTTTCGCTCTGTTGCCCTTTATTGGAGCATGTGGCTGCTCCAGTTGACTAGATCCTAACAGATGTGAATAGACAAAAAAAAAAAAAAAGTGTAGATTAAACAGCGTCATGGCAAATGGGTGAAAAGGCACACCCACTCACAGTATACCATCACATCTAGATGAGCCCATAGTCATTATTTCTCATACTGCTTCTTAGGGAAGTCAATATTTGACTATTTCATCCTTGCATAAAAGGATGAATAATTATGGTGATTTTCTCTTGACTGCAGGAGAAAATGAATTTTCCTCCACAGTATCCCTCCTGTATTGGAACATCCTGAAGTGTTGTAGATGAATTATCTTATGGAGCCCCCCCCCCACCCAGTTTTCTCTCTGCAACACTTTGGGATGCTTGAACACCAGGATACAATTGTGCACAATTCTCACTGATCTTCCCAATAGGATTTTCCTACTGTCAGGATACCCATTTTTTAACCTGGAAAAAAATTATTTCTAACTGGGAATGAATAGTTATGAATATATCATTGAATCTTTACATATCAATTAGTAGAAGCAAGAGTATATAAATTGATGTTTCTTTTGAGCTTGTCTTTGGCAATATGAAAATAGCTACCCTACTCAAGGTGACACACATGTTGTGCTGGCTGTGTGAAATATTTATTTATAGAAGTATCCATTACATTAACATCCCATATTCCCTCCGATGAGGCCCACAAATGGCTCTCTTTCTTATGCGCATTCATGGACATATTTGCAGTGATAGGAAAATTAGTAGGAGAGGGTTAATGCCCTTCTCCTGCTGTCCCCTTCACCCTTCCTTATCTCCTTACCCACCCCCTTCTTTAGCTTACTGATTCCCATGTGGATCTCAGCAAAAAATCCAGGCTTATGAGCTTCAGAAATCTGGTTCCTGGGAGACGTGAGGAGCCTGTGTTTGGGGTCGATAGTAGACCACTTAAGTATGTGGCCTGAATTTTGTGACTAAACCTTGTAATTCCCTGTGACATAACCCATCTCCTGGCTGGTGCTGCATTTCCAACTTCAGGGTCACTCACCTTGACCTTGTACCCCCTCCCTGGATCTGGTACTTGGGCCTCAAGGATGCTGCTAATCTGGACAAGTGGCAGTGTTGATCAGTGGGTGCAGTGTGGGAAAATGTGACCAGTCTTCCCTTTCCATTCTTAAATGTAAGCAGCTAGAAACAGTGTCAAAAATAAAAACAGTAAAGAAATTAAACAGGAAATCCCTTAACTCTTCCACATTCTCAGTTCCCCAAACCCTGTTTAGCTCTTCACCCTGTCTCTTACTGCCCTAAATAACTCTTTTTCAGTCAAACCTCTAGTTCTATCCACCCCCCCCCTCCATAGATTTTCCCTTCACAGCATTCTGAAGTCTGTGACTGGCTGTCTCTAACCAGGCTTGTCCAACCCCTTTTCCTCAAGAAAAACCAAGAAGATGATTGGCAAAAATCCAAAAGAACCAGTTGTTGGATAAAGAACCATCTGGGAAATGTAAAACTTGTCTGCTTAGTATTCTCTCGTTTCATTTGGAAATGTAAGACTTGCCTGCTTAGTACTCTCTCATTTCATTAATTAATAAATTAATATCAATTTAAGCTGATCACTTTAGTTTAAAAGAAAGACACTGAATGCTGTTGTCTCTTTTTCTTTGATAATTTGCAACTTACTTGATAATTATATTGATTTTAACTAGATAGTTCCCATCTGTCCATGAGCCTACAGGAGAGGACTCCTCCACTCAAGAGAGAATCCTAATTGTCCTAGGATTACTCCTTGCATGGAGGACCCCTGCTATCTGTTATACAGCCCCTTCACATTGTCATCGAACACAGAGACAGTGGGGGAGATGGCAGGCATATGCACTGGCATCTAAGGGACCTGGCTGGTAGCCTTGATCATGCTCCAACCCATGTGTCTATGAATGTGTGATGGGTTTTCTTCCAACTGTTTCACTGGCAGCAAATGCCTAGCTGTTTCCTTATAGCCTTAGTCTTTTATCCTTTCTTTCCTTTTGAAAATATCATGCTGTCTGTTCTTTTCCTGCTGCCCTCATTATCAGATGAACTGGAGCATCTCTGTGATTCTGACAGCTTGCATTATATTTTTTCCCCCTTGGTTAATGAGCAATCATAGTCCAAATACAGTTGTTTGTCATCTATAAATGTTGGTCTGTCGCCTACTCAGTGTGTAAATAACTGAATATTTCTGGACATGCATCTCATTTGCTAGCCTTACTCTAGGTGTGTAAACAGTTTCCATCTTCATTGGTCACCTCCAATTTGCTGAAAATAAACATTAGTAAGCTTAAACAACTCTTCCTCTAGGAACCACTGAAATTCCAAATACATTTTTAAATGGCTGCTTGTTGCTCAATGTTTTTTTCCCCTTTCTAGAAAGGCAAGCACATATTGATTTCACACATTTACAAATGCTAGACATTAACCCTCTCCTCATCCCAAAATATCTGCATGCACATACTCATGTGCACACATGCACACACACACACACACACACACACACACAGAAAAGAGTCCAGTTTGTGATTTTATAACTTCACACAGTTCTATATTCCTCAGGTAGGTGGTAGCGGCTTGTACTGAATCTTTTCTTGGGACTTATAACATACACTGGGTGGGAAGAGTCATTTTCTTTGAAGGCAGATGTGAAGAGTTGGAAACGCTCTCCCATTCCTCCAACAAGCCCTTGCACAAGAAGGCCTAAATCCAACTGTCAATCGTAATTATAGCCACTGAATCAATGGGAATCCACAGTTGTGGATGTTCCATTTATTCAATGGGTGTAATCTTGTTGGAACTAATCATTGGATTTAGGCCTATGGTTTTGGATGATTCAGGGGAAAAGGAAGTTTATGGTCATTTTTCTGTCTGCAAAGTGTTTTTTTTGTCTCAGAGTCTGTACTCTAGAATATTCTTAAAACCAAATATTTTGAGTCAGAGGCCAGAATTCAATTAAAGTTATATATTTTAATACAACCAAGCTTCAACAGGAAGAATAAATTTCTTCCAAATTTATTATTCTCCTCCTTTACCTGCTCTCTCTGTCTTTATGTGTTCTGCTTTTCCATTTAAAAAGTAATAAAGTCAGCTAACAAACATAAATAAAGACAAATAAAACATTAAAATAATTAAAATAAATACAATCAATATGGATCAGAACAGGTAATAAGGCCAGATTAAAAAGGTATATCTTTGCACTCATCCTAAAAGTAGTGATAATATAAACATATCACAAGTCTGAGGAAAGTGCATTCTACAATCTGGGAGTAACAAATCTGACATCTCTAACAGGCAGGCTTCTGCACATGGTTGTATTCTTATGGAGGCTTCTCTTGAAGTTCTTAACATCAAAAATGAGATAAATGGAGCCATAGGGGGCATCCACACTAGATAAATAATCCAGGTTGAAACTGGATTATTTGCATGGCTCCTTCCTATGGAATCCTGGGATTTGTAGTTTGATGAGGCACCAGCACTCTTTGTCAGAGAAGGTTAAAGCCATTGTAAAACTACAACTCCCAGGATTCCACAGGAAGAAGCCATGCAAATAATCCAGTTTCAAACTGGATTATTTGTGTCATGTGGATTCCCCCTTAGATACCCAGTTCTCAAGTTGCTTAGTGCTCTACAGTTTAAAGCTAACACCTTAAATTGGTTCTGGAAAGCAATTGGCAACCAAAACAGGACGTTCAATATTAGAATAATGTGATCTGAATATTGTGCATCACTTAGGAGCCTATCTGCTGAATATTGCATGAACTGAAGATTCAGAACACTATTCAGTGGTAACTGTGCATAGAATGTATTGCAGTAGTCTAGACAATATAAATAAGGCATTCATAATAACGATAACAATGAAAAATAATTCTTACCCACCTCTCCCTATGGATTGAGGTGGGGAACAAAAAATTAACATATAAACATAATGTTAGTTAAAAAACATATATTAGTTAAATCATATATCAATTTAAAAGAACAGGAAAGACCAATACATTTTAAAACAATCAGTATACAGTTTAAAATGCATAACTTTGCCAATTCAGTTCAGCTCAGAATAAGTCAAAGCTGGCACACTAAACAGAGTGCAAATGACACACCTCAATACTACTGTCATTCATTGTGTGTCCAAGCGAGATGCCCATCCCCTTCCTCCAATAAAAGCCAGACACAAAAATTGACATTTTTGGCAATAAATGGCTACAATTTTATTGATGGCAGTTGCAGTTGGTTGGCTCAAACACATGGGTCTGGATCCAGGCATCGACCAACCCACCTGTTGGTTGATGAATCCATTGTTGACTCACATGCTGACAAGTGAAACCCAGGAAGGGGAGGAGTCTCCACAATCCTCAGTGCCTGCTTTCCAACCTCCTCCCCCCCAAAAAAGGGAGGCACCTGGAAGGTGCAAGCCCCAAGTTGGCATATCCTCCCAGCCAATGCCCCCCATACCCCTGTAGGAAATCTCCGTGATCTCCCAGTGACAGAGACACCCAAGACCGATGACATTGGATCCAGGACCCATGCCAACTGCCAACAAAGGTGGGCCTGGACAGGCCCATCTTTCACCAACTTGCTGCAGCTGCCACCAACAAGGCTGAAATGGGCCTCCCCACCTAGTACCCAGGTGTACACAGCAGTGTAGCATGCCCCCAGTCCTGGTCCCCAATTCCATGAGACTGCACAGTCCTAACCATGACTGCCAAAGCTCAGTCATGTAGGTAATGCCATTCTCTGGCTGGTCCTGTTGGTGCCATACGTCTTCAATGTCCTGTACCTGCTCGCAACAAGTTTCAAATATTGTGGATGGTTAAGTCTGGCTGGATGTACCACACAAAGACCCCAGAACTCCATCTGTTCAGGTGCTTGATAGTCTCTGTGGGAAGACCACTCAGTGCAGCTGTAGTGGCTGCCCTGATCCTAAAGGAATGTCTGCCAAACAAAGGTAGGCCCAGCTGCCTCATTGCCACCCTGAAGATACCGATGAACTGGAATCACATGAGTGGAGACATGTCTCTGTGAATGAAAAGGGGGCCTGGCACTGTAGGGCATTTTGCCAAGAACCTTGGTGCATTGGCCAGGACTTAAAAGCTGGCACACTAAACAGAGTGCAAATGACAATACTGCTATAATTCATATTTATTTATTTATTTATTTATACCCCGCTCTTCAGCCACAAGGCTATCAGAGCGGCTTACAAATTGTTTTAAGCAATAGCTATTTACACATTTACACTGCATTAAACAGTTTCCAATGTGTGTTAGCTAATTGCCCCCCACAAGCTGGGTACTCAATTTACCGACCTACGAAAGGATGGAAGGCTGAGTGAACCTTGGAGCTGGCTGGAATCGAACTTGCGACATGGTGGCTTGCAGTACTGGCATTTAACCACTGCACCACCTGGATTTAGGAGTCCAGGTACTGGGCAAAGGTCTACAAACTTGCTATTTCAGGTGTAGTGCAGTAACTTTCAGAAGAGGTTGAATCTTAATTCCCAAGCAAGATGTTCCACTAATAGAAAATAATATTGTGTTAACAATTTACTTTTGAGTCTACATAGTGCTATTTTTTTTAATATTTCAAAGAGAAAATTATTAGCAGCTGAGCACTTTTACACATCAGTTAAAAGAGTGGTGATCACATTTTGCTCTTTACATCAAACAAAACTGCTGTGTTCATACAAATATCCGCAGCTGTCTTACACATAAATTAAAACTTGGTTGGAAACGCTGTTGTCTTGGCCCCACAGCTTTGTGCATGGGCATGGGTTCTGCTATATCCCCATTCAATTCTATGGAAGAAATATTTGGCCCCAGAACTGAAATGACTGTTGAATCTCGCTCATATAGGATTTTCCTTTGGAGCGTCTGGACTAATGAGGATTACAAAACAATTCTTAGATTAATTTTTAAATGCTTCTGCCTTTGACAATTCAGCAACAGGTAGAAAATCTGTAACTTAGATTAATTCATAAAGGCTCATACCTCTGACAGTTCAGTGACAGCTATGAAATTTGTAAGCAGAGAAGCAGTTTTGAAAGTGTGAGAGAACACAGAGAGGGGATCTTTAAAAGGAAAAGAATGGGTTATTGAATATTGATGGGGAGGTATTGATTTTATTGATTTTATCTCTTGACACCATTCTCTTATTATCAAAAAGGCCCACTGCCTGGCTCATAAAAAGAAACAAAGAACTTGTTTCTATAACATTTTTATTATTCTGATAACAACTGTTTGAGATTTTCACATTGGCTTAGTTAATCTTTTTCCAATACACTTTCTGCCAGAAGGGAAAGAAATGCTTCGTATTTCCCCCCAATTTTGAATCTCATATTGGAAAAAATTGCTATTTTCTCTGATTATTATGGAATACACATGCTGAATAAACAGTCAAATGTATGATTTGTGATAGTGCAATATAAACCAGAGCAATGGCGTCAATCATAGTGACCATTCAGAAGTCAAACAAATTATTCAGGGCCCCTTAGGAAGTACAAGAAGTAATACTCTTTGTAATGCTGTTGAATGAAGACAGGTTTCCTATTATGTCCTGTATGCCAGAGTATCTGTAAGTTTCACTGGTGGAAGGAAAAAGGGAGGGGAAGGGGAAAAAAGGAATGTGACAGGTGCTTTAAGGCTAATGTTGTTGGGTTTTTTTTTATTTACCACATGCTTTTGTGGATATAAACCCACTTCTTCATATGCAGTACAGAAGAAGTGGGTTTATATGCATGAAAGCTTATGCTAAAATAAAAACCACATAGGGCTCATCTATACAAGCCAGGATATGCCGGCTCCCTGCTGGTATACAGTAGCTGTGTATCAGGCCTGGTCCTCCCCCATTACTGCCTCCAAATGGGCTGAAGTCCAGATAGACATGCCGGTCTGTTTCTGCCACCGCTGCCGCCACTGTCTCCCATGATCGCCCGGAACCAAGGAAGCTGGCCTGCAATGTGTGATCAAGGCCCTCTGCATGTGATCAGCCTTGGTCACATGCTGCAGGACCCCTTCCCATTTCAGAAAAGCAAGGCAGACTGGCAGCTGCAGTGATGGACTTCTGAGATGGGCTTCTGCAGACATGTGGGGCCCGATCTGCTCCATCCTGGTGGGAAGAGATTAAAGCAGGCATTTTTAAAAAACATGGTAAACTACCCTACCTTTTCCCCCATCTCAGCCCTGTTTCTGCCATAAGGGTGGTGAGGACTGCCCAGGGGCAGAACAGGGACATCAGGACTGCAGGGCTCTAAGACATGGGCCAGACAGGATATATTGCTTGTACAGAGAAGTCCTTAGTCTTAAAGGTGCTGCAACATTCCTTTTTTTCTCCCTTTCCTTTCTCCTTTTTATTCTAGAACAGACTAGCATGACTACTTCTTTGAACACAGCTATGGTGGAAGGCAGTTATGGCTCAACTGTGATGCCATCATACAACTAATCTGGCTAATGGAGAGAAAGATATTACCTCCTTGCCAGAAAGGCTTGTCCTAATGGAACTCCCCTTATCCAGACTTAGAAGATTATCACATGGGACCCTAGAAACTGTTCCTGTTCCACTACCCCCACACACTGCTACACCCCCACCTCACTCCTATCCCTGTAATGAAAGTTTTTTTCCCCCCCAAACACTTACCTTGCCACATGATCTGGAGTGCTCCCCCTCCATTCAGCTGTTGCAAAGCTCCATTCACATCCCAGGAAGCAAATCCAGCCCATTCTCGTGAGAGAACAGGCAGTGGGAAATTTAAAAAGTAAAAATTAAAGGAAAAGAAAACAAAGAAAGCAAGCATGAAAACACACTAAACACTTAAAAAGGAACCTGAGGAGGGGAAAAAACGGGTAACACCTACCTGGCTGTCCCAGTTGTACCCAGAAGTGTTCTGGCATGGACCTCCCAGTGATGTCACGTGACACTGGCATTGCACCAGCATAACTGGTCATCTTTTCTTTCGCCCATGATTCCGTTTCTATAATGGAATGGGCTTCTTATTCACAGATTTTCCCCATGAATAAGAGGAAGCGGGGGGGGGGGCACAGGAGCAGAATGGGAGCACCACAGGACAGGGACAACGTCGTCTGAAAGTTAAGCCTTTTAGTGGTCTCCTGTCATCCCTGTCCTGGGATGTTTTCCTCATCTGATAATCTCCTTAGAGGAAAACTGGTGGCAGCATGCCTGGATTAGAGTGGTGTGGAAAGGGCCAGGCTTCTGGGTGTGCAGCCAATCAAGACTGCCATAAGCTGCCTGCCCCATCCTGCCCAGTCCTGGCCATGCAAGGTAGACAAGGGGAGAATGGCAAACCAGTGGCAGTGGCTCCTGCACATTGCTGAATGTCTGGGAAAGCTGCCAAAAGCTGACCATAAAAAAGCCAATTAAGTAGCTGGCACAGATAAGTCCAATGTCCAGGAAAACTGCCAACTACTATCAGCAACAAAGCTATTAAGGAAAAGTCCAGATAAGATATGAAGCAGCAAGCAATGTACAGTCTCAGAAGGAGAAACACAGAGAGCTGTCCAGATCACAGTCCAATGGTTAAGGCTTATAGCAGGTAGAGTGGTCAAAATCAGGTCCAAGATCAAACAGGATTCAAGGCAGTAAGGATGAGGAGTCACAGTCAACAAGCACCAGAGCTTTCACCAGGGTAATCAAACTCTGCACAGCTCCCTGAGGCGTATATATGCAAGTCACTGCTACACTTTGATTGTTTGGCATTTCAGGTAAAGCCTCTGGGATCAGCATCCAGCTTCCTTTTCCAACCTGCACTGGCAGAAACACAGAATGGGTAAGTTTGGCTTTTCCTCCTCTTTGTTATTCAACTTGGCAGGACTCCCTGCTGGCACAGGTGTCAATACACTTGTGCTTGGCAATTCCTCCTCTTTGTTGTCCAAGTTGGCAGAGCTCCCTGCTGGCACAGGTGTCAATAAACTTGTGGCAGGCTCTTCATCCAACTCAGCAGCAATTCTGTGTTCCTCCATGTCCTCATCCCCTGAATCTATGCCCTTGTCAGCCATGCAGGGCATGACACTGAGAGAGAAAGAGGTGGAGCAATCTAGAGCCTGGCAATGAATGTCTGCTGGAGCAAGGACACTGTAGAAGAGGGGACTGGGAAAACCACCTGTGCTTCAGGACAATCACCCCCCCCCCCAATACAGTTCCTTGGCTTCAGCAGACATTCAAAATAATAGCTGAGCTTTGTGTTATCTCTGCCTCCCTTTAGCTCAGCAGCGTGTGGGAGCAAGCACTGATTTTCTCATTTCTGCTATTCCTGCTTCTACAGATGAGAGGGTGCAGGCAGAGGTAACTGTGAACATTGAAGAGCAACTGTAATGACTGTATTTTTTTTAAAGTGGGCCCACCTGGGGGGGGGGTTTAGCAGAAGCAGTAGTGGAGGGCAGGCTCTGGGGAGGCTTTTCTTCTTCTTGCTCCTACTCCACCAGCCCCTGACCTCTACCACTGTGTAGCAACAAGCTGCTAATCAGTTAGGGCATGGTACAAACTGTTTCATATGTTTGTCAATATTTATTTTAAAATTTACAGGAAAAGTGTAATTTATGCCATCTTTCCTTGAAAAATTCTTCATACCATCACCTTACCTGTTTTTAGTAAGGGTGGGCAATCTGATCTTGGAAAAGTTACTTTTTTGGACTGTAACTCCAAAATCCCCTAGCTAGCACTGTCCCTGCCAATGATGGCTTAGAGTTTCTAGGAGCTATAGTTCATAGACACAGCTTTTATAAGCTCTGTGAACAACTGTGACCCTCCAGATGTTTTTGGCCTACATTTTTATCTATTTCAGTCAGCATAGCATAAGGATTATGAAGGTTGCTGTCAGAAACTTTTGGAGGGCCACAGTTGCTCACCTATAGCCAATAGAAACAAGCCATATGCAATTGAAGTCAGTAAGTGCAGTAGATTTTACCATGCTGAGGGGAAATCTCTCATTCTCTAAGCAGATGGTCTTCAATCAGGACGCAACCTCTCCTTCCTCCCCTCCCATCCAGAAGGTAATCCCTGGTGTTTCCTTAGAAGTTATATGGGAAAAGCGAGGCAGGAAGCATAGTACTGTAAACCAATTAATACTAGTGTATGTTATATTTCAGAGGAAGGAACAGGCAAAACCACCTCTGAGTAATTCTTGCCTAAGAAAACCCTATGAAATTAATGGGGTCACCATAAATCAACAGGTGACTTGAAGGCACATATACACATACACATCTAGGGTGTATTTTCCAACAAGAACATTCTGAACACAAACGTGCTTGGCTTATTAGGTCTTTGAATTGTATCTGCTTCATTTAAGGTTGAGAGTACAAAATGTTTCTTACTTCAGCAGCCGTTTTCCTTTTCATATTCAGTACATGATACAGAAGGCTAATTTCTTGTTGCTGGCTCCTTCTTTTCTGCTTCTTTACTTGCAGAATTTCCCATTCATCCTGCCTGTGAGGTCATTACAAAATTGCAACACATCACATCAGAGTGGGCAAGGCTGCCTGTGTCCCTGCTCTGCCTGCTGTTCAGGTACTAACTATGGATGGCAACTGCAGAACCCCTGCACTCCCGTCTTAGGTTCTTTAACACAGACGTGGGCTGCACAGCCTTATGAATTTTTAATTATTATTTGTTCATTTATATGTACACCTTTCCTCCGCTGAGCTCAAGATGGTGTACATGCCTCTCCTTTCCCCCACAACAACCCTGAGAGGGAGTTCAGGCTGAGACAGAAAGACTAGCCCAAGGTGACCCAGTGAGTTTCAAGACTCCACAGAGACTAGAACTTGGATATTCCAAGTCCCAGAGCAACATTTCAACCACCACCTCACACTGGTTCTCCAGCTACAAATCTGTCCTTCTCAAAATAGGATCCATGGCCACACTCCTAATGCATAAAAGGAACAGCACTTCTTACATACATATTGTAGTATTTTTTGTGAAGAAAAGGACTATTTTGCTCTTTTTTCTTTCTTTCTTTTTTTTTTTTTTTGCAGCTGCCTCACTTTAAATCCGCCAATTATCAAACCTGCAAAGCTTGACCATTGCTGAACATTTGTGAGAGGAAAAAATTGCAGACTTCTGGGCTCTTGTTCAGAACGGCTGCTTTTATCTCCACTTCTGGCTCGGTCCTCTGCTCAGCTTTCATCAGAGAACCAGAAGTGAAGTGGCTTCTGGGAAATGCTATCTTCCAATCAGTGAGACGATGAAAAAGAAAATTACCTTAATAATAGTCTTTCAGTTTCTCTCAGCTACCAGCATAGAACATATCAGCACTGGAAATTGGCCTTGGGTGTTTCATTAAATAAATCTTTTAATTTGACCACTGTCCTTTTCTTTCAGTATTATGCCCAGTATTTTTCAGCTGGTTATCAACAGAGGGCAGCCAACATATCCAGAACCTTTATATAAATATAACATTGCTTTGGAATGCTTATGAGAGAGAGAGAGAGAGAGAGATTTGAACAATCTTCTGATTATGATAGGAAGCTCATGTTTGTTTGTTCTAATTAATTAGTACAATAGCTAGAGGAAGACCAATTTGGATATTTTTGTGTTTTCTGAGACCTCAAATAGCCTCTCCAAGTGTATGAAAAAGGACAGTCCAGAGCAGAAGCTTTACTCTAGTGTGGGGTCAAGGAGTGTTCAGGGAACAAATGGAAATAGGAGACATGCACCCTACTTTCTAGGAACAATCACAAAGAAGGTACATCAGGGCATAAATACTATGGACTATGTATTCAGTCTAAATTAGTTGTGTTTTGTTCCCATTGGAATCTGGGGGATTAAAGCCACTGTCAACTTTTCACTGATATTTGTTTATTGAGTCACCAGCTACATCCAGTCAGGAACTGGATGTACTGCATCTAGTTAGGAACAAAGGCTTCCATTGCACGGGGTGCTAAAGGCAAAGATAATTTATTTTGGGATCGCCAGGAATTTGTTCAAGATCCTTGTTCAGCACCAAAACTCCACTCTGAAATTTCTGAGAAACAGTTCCTCCTATCCCAAGATAAGGATGTATTTTTAAAAAGGGTCTTTTAAAATAAGGAGAGGGATTGGAGTTATTTTGGGGCAGTGGGAGGAAGGAAAGTAACATCAAGAGAGACGGCAAGTAAAAGAGAAAGTCATTGGAAGAATGGATTGATGCAATAGAAAGAAAGGTAGAAACAGAATGAAGGACTTTATCAGATCACCCCACTAAACTTGTTCTTTGGCCGGCATCACTTTGCCATTTTTATGCTGGCAAAATAACTACCCATGCCACACCTACCTTCCATCCCAGCAAAAGGCTTTCCCAGCAACAACAGAGAAGTGAATGGAGCTCCATTTACTTTCTTGTTCGAATTCTGTGTATTTTTGCAAGAATACATAGAGCACCATCGCCTCCCAAAAATAGTACTCTATGGTGACCTCACCATGGGTCGGCGTAAGAGGGGTGCTCCAAAAAAGTGATACAAGAACTCCCTGAAACAACATCTCAGGCTCAACCAAATTGATCACCAACAATGGTCTGCCCTGGCCTCACATCGGGAGGCATGGAGACGCACTATCCACAATGCTGCAGCCTTATTTGAGAACTCACGCCGAATAAGTCTTGAAGAGAAACGACAATGCAGAAAGAATCACAACCCAGAAACATTACCCAAAGAGACCTTCTGCTGTGCTTTCTGCAACCAGACTTGTTTATCTCAGATTGGCCTTTTATTAGTCATCAGCACGCTTACAGAAAGTGCAGAATGAGTCCTTCCTGAATCTCCGTTTGAGAAGAAAAGCCAGAGAGACATAGAGCAGGAAATTCAAAAACTAAAACAAAAACAACACTCCAAAAGTTTTTAAAAAGCACAAAAACACACTTAAAAACTTACAAATAAACCAGGGAGGGTCATAAAAAGTGTGTCACCTACCTGGATGTTACGATCTCACCTGGAAGCGTTCTGGCTGGACTGCCCATTGATGCTGCATTCACATGAGTACAATGGCGTGAAGTTTCAAATGCTAGCAATGCCAGCACAAAAGTGCTAGGGGAGATCCATTGATGGCTTAAGCCGTAAATAAAATAAGACAGGTTTTTGACAAGATGTAAATGCAAAAGGGTGATATAGTCTGGTATGCGCACCCTTTCGTATTTATGTGGCATCATTATGATGCCATATTTGATGTGTCTGATTACGACCATAGAGAAAACATGGGAGAGGTGAGATTTTATAGGGCAGCTATGAGACTTTTAGGGGAGCTATGAGATAGGTAAGGAGGGAAGATGATGCTGGAATAGAGGCTCCATATAACTCCGTGGTAAATATTATTACTGCTTTTATCTCTATCACTATTTCAGCCATCCAGGTTTCCATAGTAACTGAACAGCCCCAGGTCTCCCTCTCATTTGGGACTTTATTAGACATGCATAATATGGCATCATAAGGATGCCACATAACTGCGAAAGGACGTGTGGATCAGATGACACCGCCCTTTCATGGTTTTTAAAAAAGGCAAAATCACTTACTTTTTATGTGATGGCTTAAGCCATCAGTAGATCCCCCTGCTGCCTTTTTGCCGGCATTGCTGGCATGCAGTGCCTCTGTCCCTTTAAATTACATACTTACCCCAACAATGGCTGCTCTGATGCAAACACATCCGGGTCAGATCGGGACATCCAGGTAAGTTTCACTCTTTTTATGACCCTCCCTGGTTACTTGTGACTTTTAAAATGTGTGTATGTGCTTTGTTTCACTTTTTAAGGTTTAATTTTGTTTTAAAGTTTGAATTTCCTGCACGATCAAAGCATGCAAAATTTTGAATGAGGAAGTAAACAGGGTTCCGTTTACTTCCTCTTCATTCACAGAGGAGCCTTTGCCAGGAAAGGAGGTGTGGGGACATTCTTTTGCCTGCATATATATATATATATATATATATATATATATATGTATTGGTGCCAGCAAAATAATGTTTTAAAGACTGTGTCTGATAAAGTCCTTGGAGCGGAAGAAGCAAAATACCTCTGAACACATGTTTATCCCAGAAATCTGTTTTCAGTTCCAGAGTTGATTCCACAGTTTTTCCTTGTCACAAAATACCCACTTCTGTTGGTCTCAGTGTCATTTCATTCAAGTAAACCGACTCACAAAATAAAGTTGTTATTTTAATGTAATGTAATTTTTAATGTACCAGCCCTGGGAAATGGCTGGATTCAATAGTGGGACTGAAGCCGGGTGCTTAGGAGGCATTCTCCCTATAGCTGTTGGAAAGCTACCACAGCTAAGTCTCAATGGTAGGGTACATATGGGAAAGGAAAGGAGAGGGTTCTAAAAAGTAACCAGATTAAATTCCAGCATGTCAGAGAACTGGAAATGTGACAGTGCCAATATGTGTGGTATTTATTTTTATTTAATTTTCCTAACATCAGAGGTTCCATCATTGACTGTATCTGTACTACACACTTATTGCAGTTTGATACTGCTTTAACTGTCTTGGCTCCATCCTATAAAATCCTGGGCTTTGTAGTTTATTGAGGAAATACTTAGAATTCCCTGCCAGTTCAAGGAAGAGCTTTCTAGCAGATAATTAATACTGAGTCCCTCACCAAACTGCAGATCAATACCCTCCAACTGTCCTTATTTGGTAGGGACAGTCCTGATAAACCCTCTGCTATTTCACTTTTAAAATCTCCCCCATAGAAATCATACACAAACATGCATACACAAATACAAAAACACCAATCCCCCCCAACATTACAACTACAGACAATGTTGTCCCACTTTTAAGCTGCTTTTGAAATGCCTTGCCACATATACCCATGTATAAGTAGAAACATTTTTGACAAAAAATCAGCCCCCCCCCAACCTGGGTTGACTAATTCATGGGTCAGTGCTGGAAACAGATGGCAATGATGCCAGCTTGATGAGCTGTGTGCTCCCTCCCATTTTGGGCACATGAGGTGGAACAGAGTGATGGCAGTCATTTTTAAGAGGGGTTTACTGTATAAGCCTTATGAGACTTTTCAGTCTCTCTGCAAGCCTTGTGGGGTGAGGCTTGTGTCGTAAGCTTGGATGGAAAAAGGGAAGGCTGCCTTCCTCTGGTTTGGGCAAGGAAGGGGTAATGGGTAGGATTACTGCTTCCATGCCCTTGATGCCCTGCTTCCATGCCCTGCCACATCAAGGTTGTTTCTTGTTTCTGCCTCTTGTCACTGCTTTGCACTGGGTCCCTAATAGAGGCAGGGACTCCCCCTCCCCTTTTTGGGTTACATCATTCTTTTTCTTCATTTATATTCCTTTTCCTATCTGTATTTGTGTAGATGTAGACATTTTAAGATCAGCAATTCAATTTACAACCCCATTGTAATCCCTCAAATAAACAGATACTCCCCTCCTTAGCTCTTCCCAAGCATGTTCACTCTGTGCATTTTGAAAAGGAGAGGAAAATACATGTCCCCAAGTTTTACCCTTGATTATCCATGGCTCATTGCAAAATCCATAATTTTGGCCTCCAGACCTGCCCTCGACTTATACATGAGGCCAACGAATGCACGAGTATATAGGGTAGTTTCTCTCTCCTCCTTCTATTTTCCTCTTGTCCTAAGCTTACTTCTGTTGCTGTAAACTGAGTTCAAATTGCACAACTAGTTTGCATTAACTCAGCAGAAGTGGGAAGAGAGGGTAGAATCTTGCTCTCCCTTGTAGAACCAAACTGCTGCAACCTCTCCAGCTTCTGTGTTACACAGGGTTACACAGGATAGAACTATGATGATTAAAGTGATATCAAACTGTTGTTGATGCTGTCATCATCATTATCATCATCACTACCACCATTATTTATTTATATAGCATCATTAGTGTACAGTTATACACTGTATTTAACTGTTTACTGGAGACATTCTCCTTTGTTCCTTTTACGTAAAGACTCACTATTTGTGTGAGCAACTTAATATTTTGCCTAAGTGATCATAGGTTTTCTGGTTCACACCTCAGAATATAAAGAGGAGTTCAGTCATGTCATATTTCAGTTTTGGAAGAAGAAGGAGGAAGAGGATTAGGAGAAGGGAAGAAACAGTCCAGGGTTTCCACAGAAAGGAAATAAAAGTCAAAACATGGGCCTGCTGCAGCATTTCATATAACCAATAGGATTTTTTTTCTTTTTAAAAAATAGTATATAAAATGTATTCTGTTTAAGACCACTGAAGAATGCATACTTCTCTTACATTTTTGTGGGGACCACAACTTATCCTTTCTGCTGCAGATGTTGAGGGGGAAAAAATCCCAGCAGTGACAGAAACACACACACACAGTCCCCATTAGAGTTTATTAATAGCATCATCAAGTGACACTTCATCAGAAACAATTCATTCCATGCAAGGATTGCTAGAAAAACAGTGTATTTCAAAAAAGCAAATTCAGCTGCATGGTATCAGAAAATCCAATACAATTGCAAATAAATTATGTCACTCAAAATTCTAAATGTATTTTCCAGATTTATTTTGCAGTACATTTCAGTTATGAAATTTAGCTGTTTTAACAAGCGTTTCCTATCCAGCATATTTGCCAAAGGAAAATGATATGCTATACATCTGAAATAGATAGTACCTGACCTGAATCCCAGTCATCAACTAACATATAGCAGGTAGCATATCTGTGATGCTTGCTTTCAGCCTATAAATAAGCAAGGTGTCTATTATCTAACACGATTGTGACATGCATGTTCTATTCCTATGTAAAATGTTTCAGCGATGAAACATTCCACATATCACTTCCCTAGACTGTTATAAGGAATCATGTTTTCTTCTACATACAGCAGGGATCTATTCTATATAAGCCCTTAATGTAGTCTTATTTATTTATTTATTTATTTGTTGGATGTACATCCTGCCTTTCTCTGAGGATTCAAGATGGCCAACAATAATTTATAAAAGATTAAGCTACAATATCAGTATACAGAAGTTTGAAAAGAATGAAATAAGAATATTATTTTAAACACATTGTTAAAAATAGTTAAAAACATTGAAAACATAATTACTGTGAAAGATTAAAAATACAGCACACCACTTCATGCACACACTACTGTTCCATAATTAAAATTCAAAGGTCTGCCTGAATAAAAACATTGTCACCTGCTGGCAGAAATTGCGTGGGGAGGGGGCCAACCAGAACTCCAGTGGAAGAGAGTTCCACAGTCTGGGGGCAGTCACTGAGAAGGTTCTGTCCCTTACCAAATGCACCTGCAAAGGTCACAGGGCTGAGAGAAAGCCCTCTTCTCCAGATCTTAAAACTTGAGCTAGTTTATATAAGGAGTTATAGTCTTTCAGGTAATCTGGACCCAAGCTGTGTAGAGCTTTAAAAGTAAAACAAAACAAAACAAAACAAAACCCCACCACTTTGAATTGTGCCCAGAAATGGAATGGTAACCAGTGAACATATTTCAACAGGAGAGTCACATGATCCATGTACCAAGCCCTGGTCCACAGCCTGGTCATAGCATTTTGTACCTACTGAAGTTTCCAAACATTTTCCAAAGGAAGCCCCACATAGAACATGTTAACAGTAATCCAAATGGGATGTAATCAAGGCATAGCCAGAGCTGACTTTCTCAAGGAACAGGTACAACTGTTGCCTGAATTTCTGGGGCTCCATGGGTCTCCCTAGTGACACTAAAATTATGGTATTATATTGGGGAATTTTAATTAGCTCAAAGGTATGGCTGTGAGAGGTAGGGTAACTTACGGAACCTTTGCACCTGTGTATACCAGTACTCACTGATGAGACTCCAAGCCAAAATAAAAAAAAAAGTTTTTTACTGGGAAATAATCACAGAAGCATTCACACACGCACACAAGACAGGCAGACAAGGTTAACAAAGAGTCAAGGCAGAAATACTGGGACAGATGAATAGAATTGGGAAGAATAGGCTGTATTTACCTGTCCGAAGAGCAGAGATTAATGCAGCAAAGAAATTCAGACTTGAATCAGAGGATCTAACAGCAGTCTGGCAGAGTGATGGTATGAGAAGAACTGATCACACATTGCCTATGATTTGGGGGTAATATTTATACCCAATATCGTACCCTTAAGGGATGTTTTGAGTGTAAAACAATGCTTTAATGGGTTTCCCAGAATTAAACAAAGGAAACTCTGGTTGTTGATTGCCGCTAATGGTTGAGACATTACAATTAATGGGTCTATGGCAGTCTTTGTATTGTGGAAAGGAAAAGGTGTGAGGGAAGGTATTTTGTGGATAATGGAGATTCCAGTCACTGTTTGTTTTGGAGTACGACTCACTGCCAGGTGCACCCAAGAGGGGATTAATACATTCCACCGTGATTACGCTGATCCTAAAGAGATTCACTTAATTCCTTCTTGGGTGCGTTTTTTGGGAATTTCCAAGACAACTTCATTAGGCCTTTGGGTGACCTTCACTTGAACCTAAGTTTGGTGTGTTCTAGTCTACCTCAGACCTCATGAAATGTCCGATATTACCAAATTATGAATTGTTGGAGGGGAGGGGGTGTAAGGCCAGGTAACAGAACTGGCACATTAGTGTTATTGTGTGAATGCACTTCTGGTCACAACTGAAACCTGGGCATCCAGATTCAGATCCATGTCCAGGAGTACACCCAAACTGCAAACCTGAGATTTCAGGGGCAGTGTAACCCCATCCAGTAGAGGCTGAATCTTTATTCCCTGCTCAGCCATCCCACTGACCAGGAGCATCTCTGTCTTGTCTGGATTAAGTTTCAATTTGTCCACCCTCATCCAGTCCATTACTGACAGCAGATACTAATTTAGTACTAAAACAGCTGCCTTGGAATTGCAAGGTGATAAAAGCTGCCTCTCTCACATAGGGAGGCATGAAGCCCTGGTCATTTCCCTGTTCCAGAGATCAGCTAAGACTTCAACAGGATCACCTGCTGAGGCAACAGGAAACTCCCCAAGAGCCATCAGGAATCCATCCAGATACATAAGCCTCCTGGTGCAGACCATCTTAACTGGCTCCCCACTCCTGCAGAGGCTCCGAGTTCCAGTGAGTCTAATTCCACCAGGTAGCTATCTGTCCACAACAACAAAACTATAGAATGTTCCTATGAAGAGGAAATCCTTCCCCTTTGTTACACAATTACAGACCTTCTAACTATTACTCTAGGAACGATGAACTTGGTTTTTATTATGGGATCAAGAATGTCCTGCTACTATTGAGTAACACTGATGGATGTGGTTTGATAGCATAGCTCACTGTAGAGCATGTGAAATATGAACTACTGAGTACATTAGCCCATTAGGCAGAAAATAGATTTTGCTTTTCCATGACATATATATAATTGTAGATCTGTGAGGCCTGATTTCCTATGCTTGAGATAGTAAAGTACTAGATGAAATATACTCTTCTCCTGCAACTTAGTATCATTACACGCAAATCCATATTGAACTTCAGCACTTCAAAATGTTGTGCAAGCTGTACAAACCTCTCTAGAAGTGACCATCTTGTCATTTCTCAACATTTGCTTGGGAACTTCCCAGTGTTGTCTGTGATATCTGAAGGACTGCCTGCTATTCCATTGTGAATCCACCCACTTATTAGGATAATGTTCAAAGGTTCAGCAAGTGGTAATAAAAGTCTTATTGATGTTGGCACCCCTTGTTAGCACCCCCATTGTGGAACACCTTCCTATGCCCTCCAACATTTCATGGATGAAACCTGGGGCATGAGTCACTAAACAACTTGAGAACTTGGTCAAGGTGGCAAAAGTTATTATTGAGGAAGAACACACAAGCTAGGAGAGGCTTGGTTTTCTTTTTCTTTTCTTTTTACTTTTATTTTTAAATTTGCCACATGCCTGTTCTCTCACGAGAATGGGCGGGATTTCATTTATGGGACATGAATGCAGCTTTGCGACAGCTGCATTCACTCCCGGCCAGTGAGGGGAGGGGGAGGACGTTCCTATTCCACGATGGGGTAAGTGTCTGAAAATTTATTCCTAGTCATGGAACAAGAATGGGAGCGGGGCGGGTAGGGGTAGTGGGATAGAAACAGGTTATTAGGGCTCATCTGATAATCTCCTCAGACTTGGAGCTTAGGGTGGTACAGCAATCCAACAGACGGACAGTGTCCAACTGTAGCACACTTCACTATTGTTTGGAGACTAATATTTATATCCAATTTTGTGTCCTGAAGGGGTGTTTTGCACTTAGAAGAAAGCTTAGGTGGGCTTCCCACTGTTAAACAAAGGAAACAGCGACATCGCTGATTGTTGTTAATTGCTGATATTTTAGAGTTGATGGGTTTATAACAACCTCCTTATTGTGGGGTAGGAAAGGTGCAAGGAGAGGCTTTCTGGGGATAATTGGGGTTCTGGCCACTTGTTTGTTTGTGATGGATGACTCATTGCCCACACTTCCAAGAGGGGATCAGCACATAACTCCGTGATGGCTTTGTTTACTGGGGGCTTCACTTCCATCCACTTAATACTATCTTGGGTATGTCTGCCAGTAGTGTTCCACAACACCTTCATTCAGGTCCTGGTGACCTCCACCTGATCCCACTTCTGGTCTGCCCTGGTCTACTAGGCCTCATGAAGTGTCTTATTCTTGCCAATTTATGAAATATTATAGGGAGGGGGTGTAAGGTGCAGTAACAAGAAGGCCAAGATTTTGCTGACTCCTCTCCTTTCCCCCCTGCTGAGTTAACTGTGTTCAAATTGCTTATGCATTTTGAACACAGTTTGCAGCAATTGAAGTAAGCTGAGGACAAAGGGGAAGTGGGGGGAAGACCATTTTAAAAGCAGCTGAGAACGTGGGATGACAGAGGATTAATCTGGTCTATCCCTGACAAACTGGAACAGTTGGAGGGCATGGATTCCCCAATGAGATTTCTTGGAACCCTCCTTGTGAAGTCAAAATCATTTTCTTCATGCACACATTTTTCATAACTGTGTAATTATGTTGTTGGTAAAGTTAACTGTTTTTAAAGGGGGGGGGTATGCTTACATCAGAGCCAGTGTGGTATACTGGTTTGGGCATTGGACTATGACTCTGGAGACCAGAATTCAAATTCCCACTTGGCCATGGAAACCCATTGTGTGACCTTGGGCAAGTCACACTCCCTCAGCCTTAGGGAAGGCAAAGGCAAACCTCTTCTGAACAAATCTTGTCAATAAAACCCTGTGATAGATTCACCCTAGGGTTGTTGTGGATTAAGCTCAGAGAAACTCCTGCTCAGAGAGGTTCCCTCCCTAGGGACAGAGCCAGCCACTTTCAGGCATGAGGAAGGGTACAGCTCTGTTGCTTTCCTGCCCCTTTGTCCCAGCTAGCATAGCTGAGTCTAGAGACTCACAAGGAGCAACCACAATGTTCCATCCACCTCTTCATCTACTCCACAGCAAAGAAATGGGGCCAAGGCAGTTATAAATACAACCAGCCCTTGGGGATTGTGTCTGTGTGTACTTGTATATGTGGGGAGACCTACAGATCCTGTCTCAGGAACAGTTCTTTCTTTAACAGTGTTATGTTTTTTATTTATTGAATTTATATCCCACCTTTTCCACAAGATGGAGTCACAGAGGCTTGTGTTACAGTACTACAGTATTACAGTACTGGAAGTCTCTCTCTCTCCCTCTCTCTCTCTCTGTCATCTTGTATGAAGACCCTGCCTTTGAAAGTCCTGGGAATGAATATGGCCTTCCGGACATCTGGACATTGTCCAAATCCTCTGCCAAGGTTTTCCCTAGTTTCATTCTGAACAGTGTGTTTGTGGTGGGGGGGAGGGGGGTGAAATGGCACTTGCCATAAAACAGAATGTAGAGTGTTTAGAGATATTTCTTCAAAGTGTACTTGTTTTAATGGAGGGAGGGAGAGGGAGGGTGGCTCAGTTGCTGAGAGAAAGGAAAATTTCAGATAATTTCTCAGGAAAAAAAATCTGAGATATTTCAGTTTAAAGATAAAAATTATTTCAAGTTAATAAATAAACAAAAACAAGGAAGCAGCCAATATGACAGACATCCAAAATTAAATGACTGAGGTTGCAAATTGCTGGCAAACATACTGTGATTTGACATTTTGAAGTCTACTTTTCCTTGGCAGTCTTTCTTTATTCGAGGCCTTCTTATGTCTCCATATTTCAACGATATTAGTATAAATTGCAGAGGTTCTTTTGTGTGTTACATTTTAGTAAAAATAAAATCAGATGGCATGGTAAGCAGTTTTACATACACTAAGTTTTATGCTAAATATTTTTAGTTGCTAAGTATTTTCTTTGGCATTTTGACTGTGAATTTGAATATAAAATATGCTTAACTAGAATCCATATGTTTAAAGCCAAATGCTTTAAAATGTGTAGAGATGTTTATATTTTCAGGGGGAAATATAAAACCAATATTTTGGAGGGATGAGTGGAAAACTGTGAAAGGCCTATAGCATACATATGCATTTTTTCCTGCAGATTTTACTCCAAATACATGGGAAGCAAGAAACCACCAATGAAGTGCTATTTGTATGTGTGTGAGAGAGAAGGGGGGTGGTGGCAGCTGTCATGGATCAGATTAAAGTCCTATCTAGTCTGGCATTCTGTTCCCACAGGTGGCCAAACAGATTCTTACAGGAAGCTCTAAAGTAGGATGTGAACCCAGGAGCATTATATTTGCTTGCTTTCTATAGAATATCATAGTCTTGTAGCACAAGGTTGACCATTCTGTAACCACTTACAACAAAGATTGTTGTGCCAGTGAAACCAGTGGATATGCAGTGTAACTTAATCCTATAGACTAATAGTTTACACTTGAATTAAGTGTATGTTAAAAACATTCAGTTTGCAGCCTTGCAGAAGAGGGAGGTATCAGGGGGGCTGTAAAAATAGAAAGCAGTGTGACTGGGAGGATTACTACACGGAGCGATTTTGCATGATTATACCGTGACATAATGAAGCGGTAGAATTACGAAATACAAGCCTTACCTACCACACCTTGTCCTCCATTCCGTTTGCACTCTGACCCCTTAGCGCCTTAAATCACTATCTGAGGATCCCACGCTGTATGTAAACCACAACTCTGTTTCTGTATCTCCTCTTTTTGGTTACAATGTCATTTCCAGTATAAAGTTTGTGCCCTGAGGGGAATATTCATGTGAGGTAATTTGAGAAGACAGATGACATTTCCCGACATGGAGTTTCTATCCTTCCATTTTTTATTGCCATCTCTCAGCATTTCAGGGTCCCAGCCAGCCTTCTTTGCCGCTACCGCCTCCTCCTTCTTGGCGGCAGGTTCTTTTTCTTCCCTACCTCATCGGCTGTTCTTTCTTCCTCCTGTTCGTTCATTCTTTCATGAGGAGAGAGAAGGAAGGCCACCGTAGGCTGAGTAGGCAGCCATTGTAGTTGCCGGTGCTCTTTTTTTGTTCTCTCACCCACTGCAGTGGAGGTTGAGGCAGTGGCGATGACAATGATGAGAGGCCGCCATGAGGAAGCAGAGCAGCACCAGCCCCATCCTGCCTGCAGGGCTCACTGATGGTGGTCGCCGCTCCGCTTCCTCCTCATGGCGGCCTCTCATTGTTGTTGCTGTCACCTCACCCTCCGCCGTGGCAGGCAAGAGAACAACAACAAAAAAAGTGCCCTTCGCTGGTGGTTCTCCTCCTGTGGGTGTTGCTGGGCTTCCTGCTGCTGGAAAATGGCCTGACCCTGAGTGAGTGTAGGCCTGGCTAGGCGAGGGCCACAGCTCCAACTTCGCCCTCACGGAAAATGGTGCCGAAGGATGGACAGTGGGGAAAAGAGGGTTGGGGTCTTCCTCACAAAATGGAGGGTGAATAGGATGCTGTGTGTGTATGGTTGTGGATAGACACGTTCTAACACACACAAACACACACATTCTGTATATGTGAAATATGCACACACATTCTGTATATGTGAAATACATACACCTGTATCTGCCTTCTACACATATAATATCTGAACTGTTGTCCTGTGCCTTCATTTCTGACTTTGCTGCACTGAGGCAGACTTACCCTGGGGGTTTCCTGGCTGGATTTCTCCAGAGGAGAGGGTTGTCACATGGCCGTCCTCTGAGACTGAGAGAGTGTGGATTGCCCAGGTTTTCCCCAGTGGGTTTCCTTGGCTGAGTGGAGATTTGAACTTTGCTCTCCTGAAGTCCTGTGCCTGCACTCTATAACCACTATCCCACACTGGCTCCAAGATGAAGGCTCTGTCCTAGGATGTTTTCCTGGCAAGACCTCTTCAGTAGAGGTTTTACACCATAGTTGTCTCCTGAGGCTGAGAGAGTGTGAATTGCCCCAGGTCACCTGGTGGGTTTCCATGGCTCAGTGGGGACTCGAACCCTGATCTCCCAGCATTAATTCTTTTATGAGGAGAAAGAAGGAAGGCCACCGTGGGCCAAGAGGGCAACGATGTGGTTGTGTTTGCTGATGCTCTTTTTTTGTTCTCTTGCCTGCCGCGGTGGAGGGTCAGGTGGCAGCAGTGATAACAAGAGGCCGCCATGAGGAGGAAGTGGAGTGGCGGCATCCCCATCCTCCCTGCAGGGCGCACTGAGGGCTCCACCTCATGGCAGCCTCTTGTCGTCATTGCCTCACTCTCTGCCATGGCAGGTGAGAGAACAAAAAAAGAGCGGCCTTTGCTGGTGGTTCTCCTTCTGTGGGCCCTGCTGGGCATCCTGCCACTGCTGGGAAGTGCTCCGACCCCAAGTGAGTGTAGGCCTGGCGGGGAGGCCTGGCTAGGTGAGGGCCATGGCTCCAACTTTGTCCTCACAGAAAATGGCAAGGATGGAGAGCAGGGAAAAGAGGGTTGGGGTTCTCCTCACAAAATGGAGGGCGAACAGGATGGTGTGTCTGGGGGTTTCCTGACTGGAAGTTGAATGGCAGGGTAGTGGAAAGGGGGGGAAACTGGGAATGGGGGCACAGCAGGGCACAGCCACTCTCGCATCATGTGTTTACATCATCCAGTCAGAATTCCGTTTTGCTGCTACTGCACAGTAATGTATGGTGGATTTAAATCGGAATGGAGTGTATTCACGGAGAGTGCCAGTGAATAAAAAGAAACGCTTCTGGGGCTGACAGCCAGCAGAACAACCACTGTCTCATTTTACCAATGGACAAGACTGAAGCCAAATGTTCAAGTCCGAAGGACAATTAGTAAATGCATAGCATGACAATTCAAAAGTCATGTGAAACACAACACAGGAGGAAGGGAACCATGTCACAATTCTTCTACAGGCAACTGAGATTTCTCCACAGGCAATTGGTTTATGGGTTTAGCCTTGCCTGCAGAGGCACCCTATCTGTCCCACCCAAAGGCCTCTTCCAGTAAAAGTGGCCTCCCTCTTATTAAACATCTTGACTGTCTCTTGCTTTGCTGAACAATGGGTAGAAAGGAAATCTAGACCCTTTTATCAGTACCTCAGCACATCTGGAAGTCATGAGCAGAACCAGGTTGCTTATCTTCCAAAATTAGGGCCCATGTTAAATATTAATTGTCAACTCAGTTTCAGTGAGTTGACAATTTTTACACTTTTAGTGATCCCTTGCTATAGTAGTCCCACTGAGCCAATTGTTGAATAATGGTAAGTCAACACATGTAAATTTCACTGATACAATGGGTCTACTTTAGTTTGGACTACCCATAGGATATAGCCAAAGCCAACATTTTATATAACAAAATAAAGCTAGGAACTACACATATTCACATTACAGGCAGCTGTTACAATATATTAACAATAATCTAAATCATATTTTTCCTACAAGCATAAACCTGACTTGTAACACAGTTCATTGCCTAGGTTTCTTTGATTTAAAACAGATTGTCCTAAGAGAAATTATGCACATATGCCATACAACTCTTGGCTGCCCAGCTGAAGTATACATCCACATCAAGCCAGCGGGCTCCACATGTACATTTGCCCAATATTTTTGGATTCATTTCTGGACTTGTGCATATTGCATATTGTGATGCAATATTATGTGGCCTGATGTTGATGGTTAAACTGACCTATTCTTTTTAAAAGCAACAACATTATTTCTTGTTAGTGTTGAGTTAGGGAACTTATTCTTCCTTCCCAGTTGTAATCATTTGCAGATCATGGAAAAGCACAATTGTCAAAGTTGAAAGCATGACATTACCACAAGTACACATGCTTTCAACTACCATGTCCTTAAATTTACTCTGTGTCCAAAATGCACAACTAAGGGAGTCACTCAAGGGTTTCTGCGTTGGGTACTTTTGGGGCTGGTTTACATGGCAGGTTTTATTGCGTTAAGTTGCGCTTTAGCGCTTTCCCGCATCAGTGGTGGGTAGTTTACATGGTATATGTTTACACAGCTATATTTTGTGGCTCTTTGATTTTTTCCACTTTGAGGTTCACACAGCCAAATGTGCTGGGGGCATGGCCAAGCATTGTGAGGAGACAAAGGGATGCCACAGGAATGTCTGCCCTGGCCCGAACTCCGTGCTTAACAGCTTAGAGGCAGTCACTCTTTGCCTCTCCCCCCCCCCAGCTCCCTGGCCACAAATCAAATGGAAGGTTTTCCTCCTTGCTTAACAGCATTTTCTGCCAAATAGATGAAAGCCAGAGAGAGAGAGAGAGAGAGAGAGAGAGAGAGAGAGAGAGAGAGAGAGGGAAACAGACTGTCAAAATAGCAGTGCAGCTCTGTTGCAGCCCTTCGTGAAATGGTTTCTCTCCTTCCCCCATGCACAGGATCACTGCTGATGAATGGAGCTTTACATACCTGCAAAACAGCAGAGAGGATGAGAAGGAATGCTCCCAGGCTGAAAATTGATGGGAGTCCTTTTTGTTTGCAAACTGGCTTGCAAAATAGTAGAGAGGATTTTTTAAAGTTTCATGTAATCGCTACTCTCTCTCCTCCCTCCCTCCCTCCCCCTCTTTTAAGCCCACCCCTGCATCATCACCCCTGCATCAACCAATCACAGTGCAGCTCTGCTGCAGCCCTTAGCAGAATGGTTGTTTACACTGCCAATAATGTGCTACATTGAAAGTATACCGGCAAAAGTAGCAACATCCCTTGCCACGCTATATTTGGGTGTTTTACCTTCCCCCCTTCTGAATGAGGTGATGCTGTGCTGCGATCCGTGGGAACTATGAGCTATCTTAGCAGTATATTTAGAGGAATATTTGCCCGTGTAAAAGACCCCTTGGTCTTAGCTATGGATGGTACATCTTTGTGAGGTGACTTGATCAGGTGGCAGATGTTGGGAGGCAGCAGCAACGTGTCTGAGGAGAGACACAGAAGCAGTGGAGGATCCTGTCTTATTTTCCTGGAATATATCTGAAGGATAACCTGGATCATTTTTTTAAACCCACACCCCTAATCTCTGTCCTCCTTCAACCAGATCCTAGACTGCTGACTTACTAAAAGTCCAAGATGATTCAGGACTTCCTTCTTAGAACTCATTAGCCAAACATATTATGAAACACATGAATTTAAGATGAATATATATACATATATATATATATATATATATATATTATATCGTAGATTAGAAAACAGGGAACCCCAGTAGCATTACAAAGGAACATGGCACTGTCTTGAATTCCCAAAAATTCCAAAGAACCATTCTAAAATAGCAACCTACACATTCCTAGCAAAACAAACAAACAAGCAACCCCCCTCCCAAACATAAATGCATGCAGTCTGTGTATTTATTGCAGCCATACAGAAATGACAAGTAGTCACTGGAGGTTTTCATCACAATTAAGTCAATGAAAACAACTGGTATTTTTCACCTCTGGGATGTATTTTAGCAAAGGTAAACAGAACTCCCCTGGCTCTAAAGAAATAAGAAGCTGAGTACAGACAGGCTTACATTTTGGAACATGCAAATTTAATTGTTTACATGATCAAGACATAAAAAGAGGATAAATTATATTGCGTAATTTGTTTGTTTGAAAAACAAGAAGCTTCAGTTAATTTATATTGGGTTGAGAGCTTTTAATTTAGAGTCCTGGCTTATGCAATCATTCCCTTGTCATGAAGACAGCCCTGACTTAAAACTACAAATTAAAACAGATGACTAAGCAGACTGAGTAAGCGCATTTACTTACAGGATGTATCCAGTGTGGGGTTAGTGGAAAAACTACAAAAAGGGACATTACTACTTTGCTTACATCAGTGGCTCAAGTAAGATATGCAAAATGTATCCCATGGGGGAAATCATGTGGCCCTCCAGATGTGATTAGGCTGGAGCTCCCAGCATACCTCCCCATTGTCTATGTTGGCTAGGGCTCTCTCTCTTTGCATTATTGATTGATTGATTTTTTTAGTGCTAATAATCCAATTTACAATCAAAATAATACACAGAGAAACAGAGAAAGAAACAGAAAAAAAGTTGGATATTAATGGATATTTATGGCCCCAATAAAGAGAAATCAACATTTTAATGAAAATGTTAATTGGACCTGCAAAACCTGATTTGTTTGGGTAATTGGAATAGAGTCGTTGATAATACTAAAGATAAATGTTCCAATAAAGGTATTAAGGGAGATCAAGGGAGACTACCTACAACCTTCTTTAAATATACAGAATATTGTGGATTAATAGACAGTTGGAGATACTTGCAGGCAAACTCATGAGACTGTTTTTTTTTTTTCAAATTATCATGAACTTTTTTCTAGAATGTTCTGGATTTCTAGGGCTGTGGCCAACCTCATAAAGAGTATGGACATTTTATATAAAAAAATTCAGACCACAATCCTACCACAATGCCCCTGAAAGCAGAGCAAACACAGTTTAGATGGAGCCTTAATTAATAACTACTTTTGAAGATGGAAATACTACAACGTAAACAAAAATTCAGGAAATTCTTCAAGCTGAACATAAACAAGGGTACAGAACCCACAGTAGTTTGGGATGCAAGTAAAGCTTACCTGAGA
Organism: Gambelia wislizenii; assembly: GCA_030847615.1. NCBI lineage: Eukaryota > Metazoa > Chordata > Lepidosauria > Squamata > Crotaphytidae > Gambelia > Gambelia wislizenii. Next base: position 286,870,828 of record JAUMIR010000003.1, read on the forward strand.
GCACAATTTATAAAATATGGTTCCAGGTTGAAAAAAGAAAGAGAAGCTAAAAAGGGCAGGTTGATGGATGAAATACAGAAGTAGGAGGAAAAGCTTAAGAATTTTTTTGATAAATATAGACTCAACAAAAGATTAAATTACTTCAACAACAGTTTTCATTGTTTACAGTCCAAGAAATGAATGCCAGACTACTATATCTTAAGCAAAAGAATTTTGAATTTGCAAACAAATCTGAGAAGTGGCTTCCCTTTAAGTTGAGGCGAGAAAGGTTAAAGAAATCTGCCACAAAGATTAAGAAGGGAGATCAGTTTGTTATGGATAATTTGAAAATATTAAAACCCTTTTTGGAATACTACAGAGACTTATATGTGAGGGACAATAAGAAATAAGGAAGATTATTTGGATAAACTATAATTTGATAAATTATATTTGGAACAAAAGCAAAGTTTGAGAGGATGTGTGACAACTATGGGGTGCCAGTTAGATGCTAGTTATTGTCCCAGGGCATCCTGGGACTTCTTGATCCCGTATTTGTCCCTTGTTGTTTACACGATTTTTGTCTCTGATTTGGCTATCCCAGGAGATCCCAGGATCATTGTTTACATAGCATCATGTCCCATGTTATCTCTCCTCTCCCACTATATTCTATCCAGTGTTGTTGTTGGTTTTTTTTTTTTTTTTGTTTACACACATTTCTGGTCCTGGGTTTTTTTTTAGCTGTCAATCAAGGATGCAATTACTTGTTTTTTCACAACCTTGGTGACGTACTTCCTTTAGAGTTTCCCGCCACGAGTGATGCTATTGGCTGGCACAAATGTTTGTTCAAGTTTCTGCATTGATCAGAGAAAGAGAGCGAAGGCAACCCTCCTCTGCACAATTAGATTTAAAAAAACCCCAAGAAATGTTAATATCCATGTAAAAGGAGAATGCCAGTACAGACACACAAGCCATTTTAAAAGACAAACCTCAGTTGGTGCTGGGGAGTGTGAGAGAGGTCAAAAGCAGAGCAGACTGGAGCCCCAGGCACACACACACACACACAAGCCCAAGCTGAGTATGCTTTTAGTCAGTAAGCCGAGTGCAGGGGATCGTAAGGGGAGGGATTGAATGAGCCGATCAGGAGCCCAGAGGCATGCAGTTGTCCTGTCTCTAAAATGTTAACCCTCTAAGCAGAGGCAGTGAATGTTTCAAGCAAAGTGCAGGGGATCGTACAGGGAGGACACACAAGTCATTTTAAAACACAAAACTCAGTGTGATCGTCTGCCCAGATGCTGGCATTTTACTGTGCCTTTAAACCCCCATGATGCCAGGAGGAGGGTGGATGAATGTGCGATCATCCGCTCAGACACTGGCATTTTTTTTACTGTGCCTTTAAACCATGGAGGGGATGCAGGTGGGGGATGAATGGGCAATCGTCCGTCCATGATCTCTTTATAATTTACTCTCTCTTTAAAATTTAAACCCAGCATTGTGGACAAAGTCCATGGGAAGACAATATTCTATATGCTAGCTACAGCTAGAATAACTTTCGCAAGGATGTGAAAGAATAAAGAGTGTCCGCCTATGGAGCAATGGCTGGAGAAATTTTATGAAATAATACTTTTGGACAAACTATGCTGATAAAAGGTCAGAATGTAGAAAAGTATATGACGGACTGGACTAACATCTCAAACTACTTTGAAAAACGATGGGGAAAAATTGCAGCAATCAGATATGTATAAAAAGACCAAGATTAAGCAAAAAAAACAAAACAAAACTTAAGGAGACTGTGAGTGTAAGAAAGCTTAGAAGCAATAGAACATGTGTATGGGTGGAATAATTAACAATAAATAAAAGGATCCATGAAATGAAAATAAAAGAAATGAAAAGATGTAGGCTAGGTTAACAAATACTCAGGGTAAGCCAGAAAGGAAGTTAAGTGATGATAGATACATAATACAGTATGGAGTAAAGGTTGACAAATAGTAGCAATGCGAAATAACATCCCAAAATGTGTAACAAAGGATGCTATGTGAAGAGTTTTCTCTCTCTCTCTCTCTCTCTCTCTCTCTCTCTCTCTATATATATATATATATATATATAAAACCATAATCAATGTGAATATATGGTAAGGAGACGCATTTAACTCTACACAAAGCAAATTGTGAATACTTACAGATGACTTTTCAAAATTTATTTATACAATTCAAACACTATGTTATGGTATTACGTACTTGTATTTATATATGTTTTTTAAACAAATGGTGTTTCTTTTAATTAAAAAAAAATAAAAAAAATTAAACCCAGCATGCAGGGGAGGGACAGGTTAAAGCTGAAGGGTTTGCAGTGAAGAAATCCATTGAACAGAGTGATTTAGTGCAGAGACACACACAAAAACATACATGCAGCTGGAAGGGAAGCCTTTGTTTTCAGCTGGTGAGGCTGAATCTATTGAACGGGTGACTGACCCCTCCTCTGCTCTATGAGCCCACCCCTGGTCACATCAATTTCTGGTCATCACCAAGTACTAAGATATCTTGTCTCGGGCTGTTTACATTTCCAATTTTCCGAATCCTCCCATGACTTTTTAAAAAAATCGCTACAAACAGTGGAACGGAAAGTCCCATTGGTTGTGGGATAAAAGGTGGCCCCCCTTCCTAAAAGCTCGGAACTGACCCGATATATGTGTAAACTACCAGGGTTGGACACGAATTCTTCCCACTGCACTTTCATCGTGTAAACAGCACCTGAAACTTACTGTAGCAATTAAAAAGGTTAAATTTGGGAAAGTGCCAGACCCAGAACAATTATCTGCAGCATATTATAAGAAATCTGAAGATGAGTTACTTCAGCCACTAAAATTGGTGATTAATTATTTTAAAAAGGATACCGTATATTCCGGTGTATAAGACGACCTTTGAACCCCCCAAAATCCTCCAAAATTGGGGGTCGTCTTATACGCTAGATACACTTTGCTTCACCCGCCATCCGATCTCCTGCCTCTTCGCTCCCCTTGCCAAAGGAGTGAAGAGGCAGGAGATTGGGCGGGGTGTGAGGCAAAGTGTTTACCGGTTCATTCTCTCCCCTCCTCTGCCTTCTCCCACTTTGGGGAGCAACCGAAGCCAAAGGAGGGAACGAACACACAGGAGATCTAACAGCGGCCGAGGCAAACTGGATATTTTTGCCCCTTTCGTCCACCTTCCTGGAAGGTGGAAGAAAGGGGCAAATCTAGCGGTTTGCAGTGGCTGCCGCCCATTCCCTCCATCTTAATTCCCTTCCAAAGCAGGTACGTACCTTCACTCCTCTCCTCTACCTTCTCTCCCTTTGGGGAGCAATTGCAGGTGGAGGAGGGGTCCAAATGTAGCGGTTTGCCTCAGCAGATCAGGGAAAGGGTGAGGCAAAGCAGGTACCTGGTACCTTTGCTCCTTTCCTCCACCTTCTTTCCTTTTGGGGAGCAATCGCAGGTGGAGGAGGGGTGCGAATGTAGCGGTTTGCCTCTGCAGATCAGGGAAAGGGTGAGGCAAAGCAGGAATCTTCACTCCTCTCCTCCACCTTCTCTCCCTTTGGGGAGCAATCCCAGGTGGAGGAGGGGTGTGAATGTACTGGTTTGCCTTGGCAGATTGGGGAAAGGGTGAGGCAAAGCAGGTACCCGGTACCTTCCCTCCTCTCCTCCACCTTTACTCCCTTTGTGGAGCAATCGCAGGTGGAGGAGGGGTCTGAATTTTAGCAGTTTGCCTTGGCAGATTTGGGAAAGGGTGAGGCAAAGCAGGTACCTTCGCTCCTCTCCCCCACCTTCTCCCCCTTTAGGAAATGAAGGGAACGAAGATGGAGGGAATGGGAAGTGGGCAAAGCAAAGTGGGTTCCTCCTCAAAGGGGGCAAAGGGGGAGGAGAGGGGCACATTTACTGGTATAAGCTTTACCTCACCCCCTGCCCAATCTCCTGCCAGCAGTTTCCCCATTGAGTGCCCCACTTCAACCACCCTTTGCCCCAAATACTCAATGGTCTAAAACCGGTTCAAGGGGAAAAGTGGCTAAGGACAGCTCCCGCTAAGTGGGAGGGAACTCTAATAAGGAACTCTTGAACCGGCTTTAGACCCTTGAGTGTTTGGGGCAAAGGCGGATTCAAGCAGGGCACTCAATCAGGAAATGCCAGAGGTAGAGAAGGATGTACCTGTAATAGGAAAAAAGGGCAGCCCTGATGGGTAAAAGAGGTGTGTCTGCGCTGCTCTGATAAGGTAATCTTGGACACAGGGAGGGCTGGGAAGGCAGGGAAAGCTGACCAATCCAAGCAGGCTTTGTATATAACAAAGAGCCAATCGCAAGTATTGTGATTGGCTGGTTGTTGTTTACTGGGTACCACACACAGCACAGCATCAGAACGGTACCTATCTGTACCTCTTTGTTTACTGGGTACCACACTCAGCACAGCACCAGAACGGTACCTATCTGTACCTCTTTGTACAGTATAGCACCAGTACATACAGGAAGGTACCAGTATAAAAATGTCCAACAGTCAAAACCCCATCATGGCTCCACCATCAAGAAGAAAGAAATATGAAGCCAGTTTCAAACTTAAAGTTGTAAACTTTGCCATGGAACATAATAACTGCGCTGCTGCAAGGCAATATGGAGTAACAGAAAAGATGGTTCGGGACTGGAAAGCAAATGCAAAAGCATTACAGAGTATGCCAAGGGGTAAGTGTGCATTAAGAAGAGGCACCCCACATTGGCAAGGACTGGAAGAACATGTAGCAGACGTGGTGAATGAGCATCGTCAGAATAGTTATGTTGTGACACGAAATAAAATATATTTGTTTGCACTTCAGTGGGCCAAATCTAACCCAGAGCATAGCAACGGATTTAAGGCCATTGCATCCTGGTGTACTAGATTCATGGGAAGGCATAATCTGGTACTGAGGCAAAAGACAAAAATTGCCCCCAAATTACCTGCAGATCTTGATAGCAAACTAATTAATTTTCATCAATACATAATAAAACTGCGCAAAAAATATGGCTATGCATTAAGCAGCATTGGAAATATGGATGAAACTCCAATGGATTTTGATATGGTTGGAAATAAAACTGTCCATCAAAAAGGTGAAAAAACAATTTTACTTAAAACAACAGGACTTGAGAGGTCCAGTTTTCCAGTGGTACTGGGATGCACAGCTGATGGTGCCAAACTGAGACCAATGATTATTTTTAAAAGAAAAACAATGCCAAAACTTAAGTTCCCTGCTGGTTGTTTTGTACATGTGAATGAAAAATGCTGGCTGGATGAAGAAGGGGTAAAGCTATGGCTTGATAATGTATGGAGCAGGCGACCAGGCGGACTTATTCAAAAACATAGTCTACTGGTGTGGGATATGTTCAGGTTGCATTTAACCCCCAGCACCAAGCAAAGGCTTGCAAGACTAAACACACATGTGGCAGTTATTCCTGCAGGATTGATATCATTGGTGCAGCCACTGGATGTGTGCCTAAACAAGCCATTTAAAGATCGTATTCAAGAACAGTGGAATGAATGGATGGTTAGCGGCGAAAAGTCATTCACGAAAGGAGGAAACATGCGTGCTCCACAGTTGGATGTTTTGTGCCAGTTTGTCATAAAAGCCTGGAATGATATTGATGCAGAAACAGTAACCAAGTCTTTCAAGAAGTGTGGCATATCAAATTCATTAGATGGTATGGAGGACAACTACTTGTGGCAAGATGAAGAGGAAGCGGAAGCTGAGACCACACCATCTGATACAGAATTCAATCCATATGATGACTGCTTTACAAATGTATCACAAGATATCATTAATTTATTTATGATATCAGATGATGAACAGGAGGATTTTGAAGGCTTTTAAAGGGTAACTGTCATGCCAGCAAAACCTGTAAAAATAACATACCGTAGCTTGCAGTTATGACAGGTGTTGCTAACTCGCCAGGGTCTAGCCTGGCACTTGCTCTCTATTGTTTGTAATCTTCCTCCTATCATTATCAGTTCCAGTTTGGTTGACAGCTTAGAAAACAAAGAGCATGGCAGCTCCCATGGGTTTATTTTCTTATCCTTCCTTTCAGCTTTAGAGTGAATTAGGAAAAGTTTAATCCACTTGCACTGTTTTGTGTTTACATGTTTGATGACAAACAGCCTTATGTTTATAAGTAACAGTTTTTCCTGTTTTCCTGCTAAGTACCTGCATGTCATAAGCATTTGAATTGAAATTACCACATTGAAATCAAATATGATGTTTTTTTTAAAATTTTTATTTGGGGTGCATGGGAAGAAGGGGGTCATCTTATATGGCGAGTATACCCATAACCCTATATTTTAACTGGAAAAGTTGGGGGGTCGTCTTATACGCCCAGTCATCTTATATGCTGGAATATACGGTAGATGTCAGACTCTTGAAGAAATGCTTATATTACAGTGATTCATAAAGAAAATACACGTGAGACTTTAACAAAGTATCGGAGACCTATTTCATTATTAAATAATGCCTATAAGATATTTACTACTATCCTGGCAAGTATGTTGAGAAAATACATTTCTCAAAATACCCATGAAGATCAGAGTGGTGCCCCCCTCCCCCCAAAAAATGACAACTAAGGAACAATGTAAGAACTGTTCTTAATATTATTGAATTTTGGAATATTATGATGACAAAAAGGCTATCTTTATTTTTTTAGACTCAGAGAAAGTGTTTTATAATATTTCTTGGAATCACTTATTGTTCAAAGTACAAAAGATCATTGTAGAGCAACCATTTCCAATGTTTAACCAATTCTTTCCTGAAAAAGACTTCCTGTGGTGAGGTGGCTAATATTATCTTGTAGGAAAAATTCAATGTTTATATTTATACCAAACATGTAGAAGAGCCCTTCTAATACAATGAGTTTTAAATTCAGTGTGTGCCTTAATTTTATCATACCAAAGAAAACCAGGCCATCCAAATCTTAAATCAGCACGTTCAGGTTACAGGAGTTTCTCATGTCTAAACAATATCCATTCCTTCAGTCATACAAAACAACAGGCTTTGTAATACAATTTAACATTAGGACTCCCAAACTGCCCCTTACCTTAGCGTTTTAAGTTTCATTCTGGGTTTCTTTGCCTGCCAAACAAATCTCTTTCTGCCATTGTATAAAAGGTATTCCATTTCTTATAATAGGGAATGTTTGAAAGAGAATTAAAAGCCTTGGCTAATTTTATCAAAAAGGGATAAATTTAACTTTGCCCATTTTTCGAAATGTCTTTTAATTTCTTTCCAAACCTTTTCATAGTTGTTTTGGAAAATTAACTATTGTTCTTCATGATTGTCTCCCAAATATTTAATCCCCTTTTTTCCACTTTAAAATTTGAAAAAGCAGTTAATTCATTATCCTCTTCTGGAACCATATTTTTAATCAGCAATTTTGTTTTATCACAGTTCACTTTAGACCTGGAGCATGTTTCAAACACTTTTTTTCAAGAGCCTTCATTGAGTGCAATGGGTTTTGTGTCATTGCAAGATCATATTTAAGGAAGACAAAGAACTTAATTGGTTTGCTTATATGCAACTTAAGGATAGATTTAACCAAGATAAGAGAAATGCAGCCAAAGTGGTTGGAGAAAAGAAGTTTTATTTAGAGTTGAATAAAAACGATGACCATGTAATTTGAAAAGTATATGAGCTCTGTCTATTAAATAACAAGACTGTGTTTCTACCTTTCAGACAAATCAGGGAGAACTGCTTGTGAATGGTTGAGTGGTGACCTTGAACATGTCTGAACCTGCATGACAAACATCAACACTCTTGGCCATTCAGTTAATTGGCAGTCATCATTTAAAGCAGCTGTGTTGTCTGTTGCATGCCAGAAAAATGCTAAGTTTAAAAGTCGAGCAATGTGTCAATTTGAAATTTTGAGTAAAATTGAACAAAACACCAACAGAATCTTTTCAAATGCTTAATGAGGCCTATGGGGAAGACTGCATATCTCGTGCGTGTGTGTTTGAGTGGCACAAAAGATTCAGAGAAGGACATGAGACTGTGGAAGACGATGAAGGCCTTGGACAACCTTTCACTTCAAGAACCAAAGAAATTGTGGGGAAAAATCAGCCAGATTGTTCAAGGAGACTAGTGACTCAGTGTCCAAATGATAGCTGAAGCCGTGAACATTGGCAAAGTCACTGTGTGGAAATTTTTGCATGAGGATCTCAATATGAGAAAAGTTTGTGCCAAGATGGTCCCTAGGGTTCTCACACCATAGCAAAAAGAGTGCTGCAAGGAAATTGGCACTGACATTCTGCAGCAACTTGAGGTGAACCAAAACCTTTTTTTCTTTTTAAGAAAACCTTACTTGTGATGAAACCTAGCTCTTCCAGGATGATCCTGAGACAAAACGATAGTCATGTCAGAAAAAAGCACATCACAGCAAGTCCACATTCAAAGCCATGCTCATTGTTTTTTATTTTTTGTTTACATCAAGGGCATAATTTTGGTAGAATGCGATCCAGAAGGCAGAACAGCGAACCAGCATTATTATAAAGAAGTTTTGACAAAGCTGAGAGAAAGAGTCAGGAAAAAAAAGGACAAAACTGTGGAAAAAATGGTTTCATTCTTCATCAAGACAATGTGTCTGCTCACACAGCACTTTCTGTGAAGCTGTTTTTGGCCAATAAAAGCATTACAACACTTGAACATCCTGCATTTTCATCAGATTTGGTACCATGCAACTTTTTTCTTTTTCCTAAAGTGAAATTGGTGCTTAAAGGAACACATTTTGAGTCAATTGTTGCACTAAAGAAGAAAACGGCAGATGTGTTGAAACAGCTGACAGAAACTGATCTGCTCCATGCCTTCGACAAGTGGAAAACAAGATTGCATCAGTGTGTGAGTGTGAACGGGGAGTATATTGAAGGGGACAAGCATTAAAATTGTAGTACATATAAATAAAGATGGGTTATTGTATCATTCTCATTATTTAATAGACAGACTTCATACAATGTCTTTTGAAACTAGAGACAAAGGTGAACTGTACAATGGTACATTATAAGGTGGGCCCAAAATTTTGGGCATAATATTCATACAGATGTATCTTAAAATGTTGTTCCGCATTACCTGAAGAGTTTATTTCCACACAAATGGTTACATGTATTGAATGGCAAGAAGATGCTCATGTGCTGTGGATCTCCTGCCTCAATACAGAGAATGGGACACGGTTGGTAGCAGCGGCTGCAGGGACAGTGTGTCGTGGCAATCTGGACTGTGCTGCTAACAAGAGAGGAATGGGCCAGTTCTATGGCCAGAATATGCTGGCGGGGAGCCCATGTAGATGAGCCGATAATGTGCTAAATTCTATTATTAGTTCTGACTAGAGGAGACCCATTGAATCAATTGCATATTTTGACTCACCATGCAATAATTGATTCAATGGGTTTATTCTAGTCAGGATTAACCAACAGCATTCTAGCCAGTACATGCATAGTGATTACCTCAAACTGGAGGAGTGAGATGGTGGAGGAAGAAGGGGAACACAAGCTAAAAGGATTCTGTCTAAAGGCAGTCTCAACACTTGGCAAAGATAAAAGCTGATGACTTGATTGCTTGTAGTGGTAGCTCCCAGTGGTGATTGGGCCCTTCACCATCACCCTGATAAGGAAAATGGTCACATAATAAAAGTAGGCTCTTCTTGGTTGTGGCATTTTTCTTAGGTAAACAACTTTGAACACCGACCTGCATGTTTTTATCTTTTTAGTGGTGCATCTAGTATATTTTTAAATGCTTTGCAAAGATTGTTGTTTAAATGCTTTGCAAATTTTGCTACTGCTTCTACTACAAATTTTAATATCACTGCTCTCAGGGAACAGTGATGATAATAACAACATGTTAGCTTAGCTGCTGATGTTTGTATCAGAATAAGGTGCCCAAAGATGTTTCATAAAATAGGCTACACATCTCAAGTATTATTGAGCAATATCTGGTGTACAACCTTAAAACTGGTAGAGATTGTTCACACAGTATAATTAGAAATTTGAATATGATTGCAATCATCAGATAATCTCATTAACTATATTTATTTTGGCATCCAGACTGATACAGATGTTCATTATTGCACAAGTAAAAAGGAAAAAAAACTGTGAGCATAGTAGCTGGCCTTAAGGGGAAAGGAGAAATTTGAATGAAATGTATAAGCATATTTATGTGTGATCTGACCATGGTGTGTATTTATTAGTAACCTGCTGGGAACCAATTTCCCTTGGAAAGAATACAGTGACACAAATCAACTTAACCATAATCAGGGTTGTTGAGATTATTCAATAGCTTAGTTAGTGAGTGGGTGAAAAGGGGATCCAACCTAGGTGGAAAAAAATCTTTTTAATTGATGTTTTTAGGTCTGAAAGAGATAAGATAGTCCTGCACTTCTTTTTTTTAACACTTTCTTGTGCCAGGTCACTATAGATGCCTCTACAGGAATGTGGATATTGTCATTTTAACAGTTCTTGTCTCATGGGAAGTTTAGCTGACCTTGTCAACCCTGACAGAGGTTGCCTTAGTAAGGAGATCTTTCTTTGCATGTTTTAAGAGGTCTATAAATGAGCTAATAGTTCCCTAGCATGAGGAGTGCAAAACTTCAATTGTATTTAGCTTTTCAGTACAAGGATTGCATTGATGAAGCCAAGGCAACAGAGGCAAAATATATAGGTGATTGTTTCCCACCTACCTACTTCAGAACAATTCCGCCTATATTTATAGACCAGGCTTACAAACTGAAGTTCCAGAATTTCTTGGAATTCTTCATTTTCATTTTGGAGTCCATCCATTAATATTTTGCTATTGGGCCATTTCATTTGATATCAAGCTAGTCTAAAATATAAACTCTTTAACAATGTGGAATAGTTAGCCATGTCAGTTAGAAACTGGCATCACAGTGTAACCCTATACACTGCTACTTGTTTCCTCCTTGATGCAGAACCTATTTCTTTTGGTCCCACCACCATCACAGGCACATTTGGTGGAGACAAAGAAGAGAGCCTTCTTGATGGCTGCTCCTAAGTTGTGGAACTCCCTTCCCCAGGAAGTTTGGTTGGCCCCCTCCCTGCTGTCTTTCTACCAACAGGCAAAGATTTTTTTTTATTTAAGCAGGCTTTTGGTTTTTAACTTGTTGCAGCAGATGGAATTTTTAATGGGGTGTGCTGTGTTTGTATCCTAAAATGTTTTAAATGAGTTTTTCTCCCAATTTAAACTTGTATGTGTGTGTGTTTATTAAAAAAACACATAATGGTTGTTTAATTACTAATTTGATTTTTGTGTTAATAATTTTTAGTTGTACTTTTTTTAAAAAAAAACTTGCTATAAACTGTCTTAAATCCTGTGTGGGAGAAAATGGATAAATAAAATGAATATTATTTCTAGCCACTGAAAAGGCCCTCTCCAGCACTCTTACCCAAAGTGCCTGGGACATTGGCAGGACACAGAGAAGGCATTCCCCTGATAATCTTAAAACTTTGACACTCTCGACAAAAACCATATAGGGCTTTGTATGTCATAACTAGCACTTTGGATCATTGCCAGAAATAGATTGGTAACTTGAAAACTCTGAGCACGTAGACTTTGCTGTTCTTTTTAGTAGTGGCTAATACTTAAATCAGTAAGACTACAGCAACAGGTATTTGTAAAATTATCAGGTAATCAGTCTAGCCTACTTAAAAGTCTATGCCTATGTAAAACTAGTCATGGAAAAAGAGACCAAACTATGTAGTACTTTAAAACACACACACACACACACACACACACACACACAGAAAACACCAGTCACTTATGTCTGAGATCTGCCTTTTTCCCATGCTATTTCATACCATCCAGTATGCAGATGTTACAGTACAACAGCTGTGATGAAGAAGAGAACCTCACATATCATGGGAAACATGCATATTTCATCAAATTTGTCATGGTTTTATGAGCATCTGAAAGTGAGAAAAAGGGATTGTCTTATTAAGGGACTTTATTTGCCTTTGCTGGGGAAATCTAGGAATTCCATGGGATGAAATCTTAAGCACAGCTATGAAAACGAAGAGTCAAAGGAAACATAATATGACGCAAAACACCCTATGAAAACCCTTTGTGCTTCAAAGTCTCAGTGTGATTTTCAAAGTACAGTGATACAGAAGCAAGTTCTGGACAGTGTAGCCAAATGATATTATCATCCATCATGTTTTTCTTTTGAACATTTTCCTTGTTAGCAGAGAGTGAAGTGACAAGTTGACATTCAGGGTAGCCTGGTAGTTGAAAACACTGGAATGAGCAACAGAAGAAAAAAAAATGAGTATGGGGTAGCTTGATGAAAAAGCAGCACAGTATTCCAGCCAATGGATATCAAGTGAAACATTGGCTTGGCCATGCTAATCAAAAGGTACTTTAATCACTCGTCAATAGTAGATTACCCCTCAGAGAGAGAGAGAGAGAGAAGAAATATTCTCTGTGGTGCTTACTTAGAAGCAAGCACTTTATATTTTCTAGTTAAAGTGTTTGCAAAAGGAGGCCCAGGATTTGTGGCATCAGATTACAGTTCTCCAAATGTGTAGCTAGATTTAGGATTTGGTAGTTCAAAACTCTTTGGCTCAGTGTCAAAGCCCTGATAATTTTGATATCTGGGTCTAGTGGGGGTGGTGGTAACTCCATACCATAGGGCTCCACCTTTCAACTGGATTTCCCACAGGCACAGTGGCACCCAGAGCTGAGGGTAACCACTTTTGATTGCAGTCAGATATCATTGTGGGCTCATTGGTTAACCTCACTCTAACTCTCAATAATTTCCCCCCATATCTCTTCAAAAACAGGTCTGTGTGTGTGCTGTCTCTCTTTGACTGGGGTGAGTGTACCTTCTAGGGTGGTAGTCCATAAAAATTCTGCCTTGTTCCCACTTCCCTGGAAGCCTGACTACAGTGGCCAATGTGTACATTCTCCAGCAAGGACATTCCTTGCAATACACTTACAAACACCTTTATGCTGAGCCAATAGGCCCTGGTAAAAATGGGTGGAAATGAGTGTGCAGGCAATAACACTACCTTACACACCAAGACAGAACTACCTCTGCCTCCAGTGCAGCCTGCCCTGAGATTTATGTCCCCACCTGGAGAAGCACAGCATTTCTCACAGACTTCAGCTTGTGCACTGAGACATGGTGATCCAACACATTCTTTATTCTTAATTGCTGAGGCCAGAGGCCTCCTTCTGTTCCACTTTTGTTAACCCCAGCTGGGAAAAGCATTGTATCAGAAGGTACTGGGGCTTTTCCAGACTAGGCTAAAGAAGTGTGAGCCTTCATAGTGTAGATCCTTAGTTTTTGCTGGGTAGGTGTTGTCTTCATTCCCTGTTGGTGGTCTATTTACTGTTGTGTGTGAGAGAGAGCTTTTCTTCCTGGACATAGTGATTTCTTAGATCCTCAGTAGAAGTCCCCCCCCCAAAAAAAAACTGGGGGCATGGGCTAGCTGAGGTTGGGGTGTGCACCTATTTTTTTTATTTTGTTTTTGTTATTTCTTAGAGTCATGGTTCACAGCAAAATAGTGAAGCAGCATTTTAATACAAAACTACCATTTCACTATTTCACTGGTACATTATGATGGTGTAACAAACAAACAAACAAACAAACAAACAAACATTTAAGGAGAAAAGGGGGTAAAAGAGGATAAAATAATTCCCTTTACTTTTCCCACTACCCATATTCACATGCAAATACAATTCCTATCATTGGGGTAGTGGCCAGTCCCCCCATCCTGAACTGCAACAATAGTTGCACAATGTGCCCTTGGGACATTTTTTTTTAATCCAATATGTTTTGGAATATTTTTTAAAAAAACTGATGGTGGAAATAAAAAATGGCAGATATTTCTGGGATTTGCCAGCAAATAGTCTGGGGCAACAAAAACACAATTTGGATATTAATCCCTCTCCCAAAAAAGAACTACAGCTACAAATACTAGAAGCTCCAACAACACTAGACCCATTTGATTTCTCCCCTAGGCTATAGTCTTCTGCAATGTCCCCACCACAAATGCATATGTTCGGGCAATCCCTTGTTACTCTTCCATAAATATCCAAGAGGATTTGGACCATTGTTATTAACAGGGCAGTTTAAGAAGTCCTTAAATCTCAGTGTCAAATTGCACATTGCATTCTTCATCCTGTCTACAAGAATGTGCTTTTAACTGAGGTGGTTTGCAGAATTGTGTATGAAACTTTCCATGGTGAATACCATCTGGAGGTATGATTTTTGGCAGGAAACTGTTGTGGAACCCCAATCAGGATCTGAGATATGTTTTAGATCAGGGTTCTGTGATTGCTTAGTATTTCAAAATCAAATGGCCAGTTTAAGCATGTTTAAAAAAAGTAAATTGGCCTTCAAAGAAATAGGCAGGAATACTCAGGATGGAAATGTCTAGCTTGCTTTCATGAGTCAAAAAGACTTTGGAGTTTTTTCTTCTAAGGAGAGGCAATGCTCAGATTGATTCTGACTAATTAGAGAAAACTATCATAATTTTGGCTCTTAGGAACCAGAAGGAAAATGCTATCCAAGCTGGGATCTGGTGTTTAACGTAAATTGTGAGAGACATCTACCCAAGACTACATCTGCTTCTTTTCTCACCTATACAATAACAATGTATATGGGTATTTAGCTTCTGCAAAAGGAAGAGGGAGATCAGATGACTTAGAGATAGAAAGAATATTTGAAAATATTAAGAAAATGGTCAGAAAATTGTTTTTCCCATGGGTCAGGAAACACTGGCAATCAAATGGATGAAAACAGTCACATTTCAGGCCATATTCTGCCTGAATAATGCATGTGATTTTTGCGGGTATATACAGAAAATGGCATCTTATGCATAGAAAATAAGATTCCTGTGAAGACAAAAAATCTGTACAAATTTGCAAATTTCTTCCATAGAAAGCAGCCTTTTTGGCACAGAACATTTTCTATGCAAACTAAACTTGTATTTTTGTATAGAATAAGTCTTTGAAGTCTTATACAATTTTCAATGGCTGTTTCACAGTGAGAAGAAACATGAATTTTCATTCTTGTCTGTGAAAACAAAATTTGCAAAGGTGTATATATCTATATGTATATTTCACACTACATGGAAGTGACAATTTCATATCCATCATACATAGAACACACATGATTTTTGGTTTGGTATATATGCAGCCCAGTCTGAATTGGTAATCTATGTTTTTGAAAGACAACAAAAGCTCTCGTAGTAGCTTTAAGACTTACAGAATTAGCTTGATTTTTCATGGATCCAGTTTCTCAGACTATAGTCCATAAAGCTTATCTTAAAATAAACCATAGTCTTAAAAATACACAATACTTGACATTTTTTTTGGTGGAAAAGGCTAATATGGCTACCCCTTTGAAAAATTCAGAGAACAGACACCCCCCCCCCGGATCTTGAAGAATGGTAGATCCGGGGGAGGTGTTTTAATGATGGAAAAAGAGACATCAGACAATCCTAACAGAAGTTTTGCATCATCCCAAATACTTATTATTTCTGTTGTAATCATCAGGTCATCAGCATGCACATGAAAACAGGGCCCAAGACTGATCTAATAAAAACATTCATTTCATAGTATATGGACATTATGTCAAAAGGTGCCTTATGAAGTAGGAACTGTGAGAATAGGTAGTGGGCAAACAATATTCCAAGAACTCTGGTTGTAAACTGCATAGTAAATTGGAATTGTCATTTTTGCCCTTTGAACTAGAGAACTGAATAACTTCCAATATGTTCTTGATCGTCTTTCCAGTAAACGTGTGTATGCTGTTTTGTTTTTTCTGTGGGGAGAAGCAGAGATTAACAGGTGCAGTAAATTTAAAAGAGAAGATCAAAGAAAGTTAACCAACAGAGCATTGAGTTTTAAAAGGTCATGCAACTTTAAGGGTTGGAAGGCGAACAAAAGCATTAATGCCCATTTTCGTAGAAGTTTTTCTGGACTGTTCTGCTAGAAAACAAAAGGGTATGCCAAGGGATACTTTTAAAATGAAATGTTAAGCATGACTTCTTGCTAGATATTGCTTAAATTATTATTTGATAGGTTGCAAAATTGGGTCTAATATCCCACAAAAAGTTTTGGATGTTGTTCTTAAGGTATAAAAAGTTAGTCAACTTGACGTGTTGTGTGTCACTGTGATAACTGAAGGTATAGAAATTGGCAGATATAAACAATTGCATAGGTGTTAAATGAAGCCAAATGTTTCTGTGTATTTCGAATATGACTTCATGCTCTTTATCTTTTCAAGATGCGTTAGCAGCTTACTAATATGTGCATTTTTGTGGTTATGTGGCAAGTACATATTTGTCAGTATTCTTAAAGGCTTTGTTTTTTTTAAAAAAAAATAAGTCTAAAAACACATCCTTGAACTGAGAACATGCAGATGTCAGAGTTCTGTTCACTTTTGAAACTACGTTATGTTTAAACACCATGAACACATTCTAATGACATACAATGAACATGCTAAAACCACAATAATTGTGACAATAAATTTGTTCTTGTGTCTTCAACTTGTTTCTGACACATGGCGACACTAATATGGCCCTATCACAGCTTTTTCTAAGCAAGAGGTGTTCACAGGGGTTTGCCTTCAGCTTCCTCTGAGGCTGAGAGACTTGCCCAAGATCACCCAATGGCTGAGCAGGGGTTTGAACCCTGGTCTCCAGAGTCATAGTCCGACACTCAAACCACTACACCACGCTGGCTTACGTGCATAAAGCAAATTAATTATATTTTGTGGAAATATATGCCAATGCCTATCCCACAAAGGGCATAAGCCATGAAACATTCATAGGTTCAAAACCACATCCTTAGGGCCACTATGTTAGATATTATACACAAAGACAGACATAGGCCACCTGCATGGCAAAAATAATCCAGTTTGACATTGCTTACCATGGACCAATGCTATGGAATTCTGGGATCTATCGTTCTGTGAGATATTTAGCCTTCTATGTCAGAGAGCAAACTTCAAATCCCAGCAAACACAGCAAACTTCAAATCCCAGAATTCCATAGCACTGATCCATGGCAGTTAAAGTGGTGTTAAACTGGATTATGTGCAGATGCAGTTTAAGTATTCCAACTGTTCTCTTTAAACAACTAGGGTGGGCATAGTATGTAGAGCCTCAAGGTCTCCAGTGCAGCCAACATGCCCCCTGAACTTCTCTGACCTGCCCACAGGTTAACCATGGCAAAGAATGCCCACTGAAGCCTTGGAGAGTATGATTTCTCAGCCTATGTTCCCCAGGCCTATTTCAGATCCCAAATAGCCTTTTCTTAGAAACTGGAAAGGGAGTTGGAGGGTGGTGAGGGGCTGAATTCTGGGAGAGGATGAAATTGGCCTCTGGAGCTTAGGAGTTGCCCACTTCTGTTCAGCTTGTAAAGGAACTGCCCAAGATACTGAACTCTCAAACTAATATTTTAGCGCTTTTAAATTTCAGACTAAAACTTGGAGCTGATTCACCACCCCACTAGCACACACCAGCCAACACTGTTGTACAGTCATTTATCTGATCATCTGCAACCTTCCTACCTCCTATGACCTAATTTCCTAGGGAAGATGTCATTATATGGACAAGCAGTGAAGTCACTGAGCAGTGGTGAAACATCAAGAGGGAGAGGAGGAGGAGGAACAACCACCACCAATGCAGCCCTTTACCTACCTTGTAACATTAAGGGAAACTCAAAAATTTCACTGTAAGAAATACTAAATATTCTGAAGTGCAAGGGAGAAAAACGGCACTCCCTTAAATGAGGGGTGGGGGTTTTCTGGAATTTGGAAGAAACAGCACTAATCTGTTGTCATCGGACTTTCACATTTAAACCTAGCCTTCCTTTTTACTATAATTTAGTCCTTCCTTTTGGCTAAAATTACGAGACATGACAATGGGTTATAGCTCTTCCTACAACTTGAATTAGCTAAAATGTCCTTCATAGGTAACAAACATTGGATTGAAACAATTTAAGAGTAAGTTATGTAGCATACAGTTATACAGTACATGCAGCATTCTGATAAATTGTAATTTACCATTTGAAGATAAGATAAAGCATATGGAAATTAAGTGAACTGCTGGTAACTGAAATACAAGAATGCTTTACAATGTGGTCCTTAGTGCTGAACAAATCAGTTACTAAAAATATTATTTCTTCTCTTTCTCTGTCCCTCTCTCCTTGGCAGAAAAGATATACAGTATAATAGAGACAAAGATTTATAGTCTGTGGACCTCCAGGGGTCAGCAATGTCCTCACAAGTTGTCCACGACTGCTCGAAGGCTGCTCGGCCCAACTCCTTCCACATTGTAGAGGCCACATGACAGGAACCAAGGCAAAGGCAGGCTGGCTGGCAGGCTTGGCATTGCTGTTCAATCTGCTCTAGCCGCAAACTTGCAGAAAGAAGCAGGAGAAAAGTCTCTCTCCCCCCCACCCGCCACTCCAGTTCCTCTGAGGGAAGGTTTAATGAATGGTGTAATTGTATTATTATTATTACCAGCCACTATTATGATTATGATGATTATGATTATGATTATGATTATGATGGTTTTCAATCTTGAGTTAAGTCTTGGGGGTCCATGGCAACAAAAGATATTTAAAGGGGGTCCCTGGTTTTTAAAAAGATTAAGTGCCACTGATTTAAAGGACTCCACATTCCAATGAAAATTGTGAGCATCAAGCATTTAAACTGACTACACCAACACCTAATCCCACTGTATTATTCTATGATTCTATGATACTATGACTCTAATGCATGGCCTACCCTTATATCACCATTAGAACAAAAGAAGACATTTCTGTCTATAGCCAAGTTGTGTTGAAAATATAAAAGAGAAGGAAGGACACCACAGTTTTTTCATCTTGGCATCATTAGAGCAGAACTTTGAGGTAGAGGTCCATGTCCAATTGAGCAGAAAGATCAGGAGGGCCCCAAATGAGCAAGGCTGGCTTACCACACTTGAATGTAAGTGAAATAATGTTACATATTTACTTTATTTATATTCCACCTTTTCCCCAAAATTGGGACTAAAGACAGTTAATAAACATAATGATTGTAGTTCCTAGATCTGAGGACCTGGCCCTTCTCTTCTGGACCTCAGGGTATGTGTGGGGGGTGGGGGAGGCTGAAGAGGGGGAAATCAGGGTGAGACCTCTGCCTTGGACTTTTTTTTTAAACCCTGTATGCTACTGTTCCCTGTTCCTGCAAGCTGCCTCAGAGTGGCTGATATAGGACTTTTTCAAATGGGGGGGAAACCTGCCAAGGTCGGGGGGAGGACGGCACTGTCTTGCTTACAGTGCTCCATTTCAGATGACTCCATCCTCCTCCCGACCTTCCCCCATGCTTCCTCAATGCTGGAGAAGTGAGAAACATGCCACTTTTTATTGACGGTGGCCCCCCGTTTGAAAAAGCCCTAGGACTCAGCAGAAGAATGAGTGCAATGATACACTGAACCTCAGGATTAGGGGTAAAAAGAATATTGAGAAATGTTTGAAAAAGTTTGGAAAACCTGTTTTTTTGTTTGTTTTTTAACTGGGAAACCTAGACATGAAGAATAGACAGCTGAGAAATTTCCTAGACAGCTGAGAAATTTCATTTTTCGGGATTTATTCTGCATGAAAAATGCATACAGGTGTTTGAGCAAAAAAACAGCAGCTTGCATTGTAGATCATCCACTTATCTACATAACTACCTTAGTTACACAGCTAAGTAGTCTCTTCTGACTCATCCTGTGTCCTGGGCATTAGCCGGATCAGGATGGAGCAGACTGACCTCTCCCTTCAGCGATCTCCAAAACGAGGAGCAATTGCCACTGGGATCCTGCTTCTGGCTGCCACACTGGAGAGCACTCCTGGGAGAGGGCTGGAAATGTCAGTCTGCAGCTTCCCAAATGACCAAGAGAACAGAGCTCCCATTGCTCACAGTAGCTGCTGGCCAAGAAGTCCATATAGGGAGACTTTTATGATCCCTACATATTCACTAAACTATTGAATATGTAGGGATCATGAATACAAATCAGTTATGAACGCACAACTCTAGGTTATGCATTCGTAACTGCAGAAATGTATGAAGATTTACACTTTGTGCTGAGGAGTCCCTGCCTTAGGAGTCACTGAATATTTAATTGTAGGCTGGAGGGCAGGAAGCAGGGTTTTTTAGTTGGTCCATGTACAGTGATGGGGATAGATAGATAGATAGATAGATGATGACGGTGATGATACAACAGGATCAGTCACTACTTTGTGGCTTTTCCTAACTGCTAGGTTTCCAACTTCTGTTTCCACCTTCCTCACCCTACCCTAAATAGTTGAAACTGCAGTTCAGCCTCTCTGCCTCCCTCCAACATATATTTCCTGGCAATAGTCAAGGATGTTAAATGGCTACATGGAAAAAAAAAGTTCATTGTTCTTGTAGGAAAGTAAGCATACAAATGATTAAACTAGGTGATTTTTATTTCAGTATAGTAATGTTTCAGAGAGATTGTGAAAATATGAGGAACAGAATTGATATTATAACACAGCAAAACAGTTTTTACATATAGAATGATGTTGTGGAAAGACATATATGGAGAAAAGAAAGAAGTCACATGCACTGGTTTTCATGGGCCTAAGTCCATGGTATGATACATAGTTATATCTTTCTGACACACACGATAATGTCATTACAATAATATCGAAGGAACTATAGACCATCCAATGCCATTGTCAGCTGTGGAAACATGAAGGCTGAGTTCTTGTCTATACAAGGGGGAAAAATACGAACACGTTCAGAAAGGCAGGCATTCACAATGATGCAAACTGCCTACATGGCCAAAAGATCCCCCTAAACTCTGCATGACCCCCTAGCCAGCTGGCCGCTGTGAGTGATTTACTCACAATTTTAAATCTGCTGCTACCATTAAAAAAAAAAAAAAAACTTTCCAAGCGTGCGCACAAGCAACACTTCGTATTTACAAATAAAGAAATAAAAAAGAGTATAAAATCACTGTTTGATTGACTTACCGGACCCTTTCTTAGCTGAAAATCCAACATGACAGCCGCAGCTGCTTTCCCTCCTTGCTAGCCCAGCCTCCATACTCATCCAGCCAATCAGATTGCACTGCCTGTTTGTATTTGTGCAAATGTGAGTGTTAAAATGATTGCAGATTCGCTTGTTGTACAGAGCTTTTTTAAAAAATCCGTACGAAGCTCGGGATGTGGCACACATGGACTTTGAGGTGGATTTTGCTGCCCCCCTTCCAAATGACACGTATTTGTGTGAATCACCATTTGAATGTATCACTGTACATTCACATGTCATTCATTTTTTTTTAACCATATAGACAACACCAGAGATCCTGCTTTGGGAAATGGAGCATACAATTTCACCAGGTGGAACTATACCATGTCTCTCCCTCACCTCCTGTAGAGTTCACCTGTCTCTTGTGTCTCCCCATTTCCTGCACTCTATGTGGTTGGTAGTATACCAGGGACTCCCAAGTACAAGGAATCAAGGTTTGCTCAGAAAACCTAAGGACGTAGCCTGCTGAAATTCCTAAAAGACATGCCTGGGTAAGGATTAAGTGAATTCCCCTTGAATAAGTGAGTTAAGGAGGAAAAGGGCTATGTACACCTCCTGGATGTACATAGAAATGAGTTATTCAATACTCACATCAAGGTAGCTGGACACTCTTTACTTGCAAAACTGGTCTTTCCTCTCACCTGTTCTAAAACAATAGAGGTTTGACTGACATCCATCTGTTTTGATGTTTCAGCCATTATCGATCATTAACACATCTGGAGAATCCATTGTTTAATTGTGGAAAACTCCAGCAGATATTGTATTCCACTCATAACACCTCTTCAGGGGGAAGATTGAATATAAATATCACCCCAAAACACCACCAAGGTATGCACAGCTTTGTCTCTCTGTCAGTTTTTGTCACCATAGGTTGTAGCTTCTACTCAAATCTCTGCTTGTAAGACAGGTATAGTATAACCCATCATCTCAAACTCCATTCCTCTATCTCAATACTTCCTACTTTCTTCAATAGCTTTGTGTGAGTGCTTGAAGCCTGAGTGTATGTATGCATGTGTTCCCCTGAATATTTTTCAATAAAAACAATTTATATTTCATTTCCTGGCTGTGAGTCTCTTCAGTAAATACCAGTAAACATAGGTCAAAAGATCCTGCTGTTACCTGGACTCTTACTGCCACATTTGAGCTAATTAAAATTCCCCATAGAAATATTGATTTTTGGTAGACATGTGTGGAATTTTCATGGATATCAATAATTCGGGTAACATCCCAACACAACCATTTAGTAACGTCACTATAGCTGGAAACACAACAGCATCCTCCAAGACCACCTTAGGGATCCTCCAGACGTCCTGGAAGATGACATCACCACTGTGTAGTCAGCTGAAGAGATGTAGCTGGATCTTCCTCTGCATCCTCTGCTCTATACCAACCACTAGATGGCTGTGTTGATCATGAGTTATCATCTGGAATAAATCACTAACTCAGATTGACATACACTTGTGGGTTTAACTACCTTAGTGCTCTAGTAGTTCCCAACAACAGTGTGACCATGAATTATGTTTATACAGTTCAAATATATATATAAAATAAACAAGTTTACTAGCTGGTGCTAGAAACATCTCCTTGGTAAACATTTTGCTGAGATGAATGAGAATTTCGTTTGTGTCCCTGAGTCTGGAGACCTTAGCCAAGATCCCACATGACACTTGTGGAATGGAAAACTCTGCCAGATGTAGCTAGGTCTTCTCCCCCTCACCCCACATGCTTGATCTACCTGATACAGGCTGAAGGTTCCATTTAGTGGGCAGGGGGTGATGTGGGATGATTAGTGGGGGTGAACAGATACCAGATAGCTGTGTCCCTGCAGCCAGCTACAGAAAGTTGATGCCAATCTCCTTGACCTCTGGAGGATCTCTTGGAGGTCCAGGAGGATTCTTGTTCCTTCTGGCAGCTGGTTGCAAGAAAGCATACAGCTGAAACCCTTCCACACCTTCCCCATGTTCTCCCATTGGATAGCCATGGGGGAAGGGGTGTCCAGCCTGCAGATAGATATGTAGCTCATGGAGGGGATTGTGATGAATGGAGGTTCTGAATTCTTCTATCATGTCACTATCAGTGTGCCATCCCTTATTTAGTTCAGCTTTCTGATTCATTTATTAAGCTGTCTTTTCTATATGTGTTATGTTTGTAACCCTAAGGAACATTGAACTAAATTGGAACTGCATAAGAATATATTTGAACTACAAAGTTAGATCATTTTCATGCTACTTTAATCATAATGGCTTCATCATAAGGAACCCTAGAATGTGTACTTTGGTGTGGTACTTAGAATTCTGTCCTTGAGAGCACTAGTCCTTGAACTCTAATTCCAATGTACCCTGAAAAGAGAGGTACTCAGTTTAGTTCTGTGGTGTAGACAGACACTCATGGGATAGTTCAGGGCACTTGAGGAAAGTGGATTGGCGGTCTTTAATAAAGAACTGTAATTGTTATACAGGTACCTGCTAACTCAGGATTTATCACTGGATTTTGTATTCAGAGTTAGCATGAAGGCATAATAATTACAGTACTATAAAACTGATTTTATTGTGTGCTGCTGGTTTGCCTTAGTGTGTAAGATTCCTATGAAAACCATGCTTATTTCTCACAGATTCTGACATACAACTAGGGATGGACAGAGTATTCAAAGACTCAGGACTCAGGAGGGGAATGAAAAAGGGGGCTTTTTGAGTGTCAGGAAGCTCTGACAAGAAATCCCCTTATTTGTTTTTCCCCCGGAGTCTTCAGATAGACTCGAGGACACCACTCCTTCTCCCTAGGCCACATTCACCTTTTCCTCTACCTCCCCCACACCATTCCCATAACATTACATGTAGTGGCTGGAAGGGTGGGGACAACTAAGTAAGGAAGATTGCTGCCAGTTAGGTATCAATAGCTGGTACATGACAATGATGTCATCCTTCAGGAACTCCAGAAAACCCCTGGAAGGTCCTGAGTGTTGCCTGCATTGTTGGATGCCAGCTATCAGAATATAGCAATGTGAGAGGCTCTTTGCTTGGCTGCCCCCCTGCTTTTGGCCACTACATGGCTGTGCGGAGGCAGAAAAAAAAGGTGAGTTGTAGGAGAAGACTTTCTCCCTCCCCCCATGAGAAAAACTTTGGAAAGTGCATTTTCTGAAGACGTCCCCACAGTGGGGAGAAAAATGTTTGAATTACTTCCTCTCCCCTGTGTGAATCAATAATTCAAACAATTACATCCCTATATCCAACTAAGTGTATTTCAGCATCACAGTTTTAATTCTAATTTTGCCTTCTCATTGTGTATTCTAGGTTAATGGAATATTGCATGAGGCAATCTGGGACACCCACTAACTTGTATATTTAGTACTGAAACTTTAATGAACTTTAATGAAACAGAAAACTATGGCTAAAATCCAAGGGTGACTACTATAGCCCAATAGTTAATACTTTACCCTATTGCCTGCCAGTCCTGTTCAGGCTTGTTCAGATTTATTTAGCTACAGAGAAACCTAATTAGTTAATGAGTGATGGTTTTGTGTGAGTCACAATTTCATGTCATAAGGGCAAATGCTTTTTATTCTTCAATTTTAAGGAAGGTTTTATTATTTGATTTGGTTTTATTTTTTCCCCCCACATCAGGTGAAAATGTTATCAATAGGCACTTTAATTTGGGCTTTATCTCTCTTCCATTTTAAACCAGTGAGATCTAAAAGTGCTTAAATTTGGCTAGCTTGTTTTGTTCATTGCTCTTGCTCATAACTTTGGGTGTTCGAAACTGTATAATGATGTTTCTATTGCCATAAATGCTTACAGCAAATCATTTAAATTTCATTTGGAGATTTTTCCCTACCAATAATATTCAGCTCCACTTAGCTTAATGGTGTTTACTGATGATTTCCTCACATGGTTTAGGTGAATTTCCTTCTCCGTAGTACTTAATGCCTCCAATTATTAGGTCCCAAATGCAGCCTGCCTGGAAATTGCACCTCTTGCTTTGGAAGGCCTGGTTTTTATTTCCTGGTATCTAAAGGATGGGCATGGTTACTGAGTAATGAGCAACGAACAATGTGCTGCCAAGGCTCAAAGGCACTGCATTTCTTCCAGAACTCAGCTGTGGCTTGAATTAAGCCCTCTTCCCTATTTCTATTTTCTCGTTATGTCTCTCCTTCTGGAATAGTAATTTTGTGGCATTTTCCATCCAGAAGTTGGTAGAGCATGAACAGGATTGCTAATTGAACCAGGGTGGGGACTCCAGGATGGGGTTTTTGCTTGCAGGCCAGTTCCCAAAATAACAAATGGAAGGATCTTCATGGGTTTTCTCCTGTTCTATACAGCTGAGGCCAAGGGACCTGAGACAGGCCCCAAAGCTATGTTGTCCCCTGCAGTTGCTCTTCCATCCATTTCAGGCCACCTGCTAAAGGGTCAGTTTTTGCCTCTTGTCTTGCTTTTGGGCTGTGTATGGGGGCCCCTTAAAGAGTCCAAGGGATAGAGAATTGGCCTCTGTATCTGTTGAAGTTGCTAATTTCTGACTTAGGTGAACACAGCATTTGCCCCAGACCTAGGAACTTATCAATTTAAATTTATTAAAGTTATTCATTAAGCTGGAAATGTTCTAATGAAAATGGTCAAGTTAATTAAAATTATTTTAATATTATTATTAATTAAATTTATGTATTTATTCTAAAGTGATTGATTTAAGCTGGCATTCCAGTGTTCATTATAATTCCTGAATTTTAGATTAGTTAGAGACTACATTAAATAGTCAACAATTTTTTTACACCTCCTAACTTGTTCTCTACCCAAGACCTAGCTGTTACAAAACTACCTTGGTTTTTGTTATTCCTTCAGAGTTGGGAATTATATTATTTAGGCTACAAGATCCAAGCCACCTACTCAAAAGTAGATATTTAAGTAGAGATGAATTCTGTTAAGGGATTTTGAGGTTCCCAGTTTCAGAAACTTATCCTCTGACCCCTCTACCCACACCACATTTCTAAAAATGGTAAAAGAATCCACAAAATTGAAACAAAATATTTCTTTATACCTATAAAATCTGGAGAAATATGTTGAGACATTTGAAATCCATAAAAAAGCCAAAAAAAGAAAAGAAAATATACCTTAAGAATACAAGTTCAAATAATTTTCTCCTCTACTTTACGGAGCACCTTTGGTGACCTTTTGATTACAAGGGTTTTAAGATCTTTTACACCAACTCAAAGCCACTTGCTTGAACGGGTTACCTCACTCAGCCTTATGGTGGAGATATTTAAGTAGAGATGATACGGTGTAAAGTTCTGTAATAGGAAGCTGAACATGCAAAATGTATTTATAAAATGCCAGTAGGCAAAAATGCACAGCTTCTGGCTTTGCAGGGCAGTAGATGCTTTAATACTATCTCCTGTCCAAATCAAGATCCTCTGCAAGATTCTATGCTTCAAGAACAAGTTGGAGTAGTTGTTTATACAAGAAGATCCTAATCTACCCCTGTGTTTAAGAGCCTCGCCTGAACAGGTAGCATATTTGTTAATATATTTTAGGTTTATAATAGCTGACTGGCTTATCAAAGTTGAGTCTGCTTTATATAGCTGAAGAATTTTGAAATTGTTTGAATGGAGAAACTAGATAATTCCTAGAGGAACAGTCCTCCATGATGTATGAACAGGTCATTCCCCCTGACGAGGGCAGTGGCTTATGGGCAGCTAGAACAAGGGGTCCTGGACTTCCCAGCCCTATGACCTAAGTTCATCACCATCTTTTCTGCCCAAAATTTTGGGAAAGTTTCTCTGTTGCAAAAGGGTCAGATTCAACCTCAGGTTTGGCTAGTTTTGTTTTGTGAGTGCTGGATAGGGACTAGATGAGGAAAGACTTGGTGGGAGGAAGGCTCATTAAGTTTTAGGTTTTCTTTAACTGAAAAATTGAAAGCACCAGATTATTTGAGAGACTTTGTTTTTTACATAAAGAAATATAGAATTCATGCTGAGGAGTTGAAGGGGGAAGACAGACCAGGTCAGAGCATCAAAAAAGGTTTGTACAGGAAAATAGTGGAGGAGATTTAAGTTAACCCGTGTTTGCAAAAGCGTCAGGCCAAACTAGATTTATCAGAGTACCTAAATCACCAGACTAAACCAATTGAGTATTTCATGGACAAAAGGATCCCCCAAAAGTTGTGGGACTTGAGTTGGAGACTCTACCATCAGGTTCTTAATCTGAGGGGAAGGAGACTGTGGACCACAGAGGATGAGCAGACTTGTCCTCATCTGAAATGTAAAAACGCTGAAATTTTGAGTGGCGTGGCACAGAAAGAGACGATCAGACATTTTGTCCAGGACTGCCTGAGTGCCCGGGAAACATGGGAGGAGGTGGCCCGGGTCCTGGATTGGCCAGATTTGGCACAATAGGCTTGGGAGACAGTGCTTTTGGGGATTGAACCTCCGGAGGGTGTCTGGGGACCCAGAAAGTCAGTGGGCCAAAAGAGGAAGAGGAAGGAGTCTGGTTCCCCAGCTGTGAGTTTTTGGACAGTGCCCTGGTCCACAGTGTGCCTGGTAAACCTCTATGTAATGTTAAGGTTAGTTTTCCAAAGACAAAGGGAGGTGAAAAGTCAAAATCTGCAGGATGTAAAAGGAACTGCTTATTATGTGAAGAATGTAATTGAAAATTTAGCTCTGAGTGAAAAAGAGAAATTGCTAAACTATCGTTGGAAAAAGTTTTGGCTGTGGTTTAGTGAGATAACCCCAGCAATAACATAAAAGGATATTTTAAATAAATATTTATTATTATTATTGTATTTTTGTATTATTTTGTATTATTATTTTTTATTAATCTTTTATTGATTTTTTTCTTTTCTGAATAGGTATAATTATAATGTGTAAATATAATGTGATTATAGTGTGTTTAGATTAAGAGGAAAAATACATTAGCATTAGGATAGATAGTTTTATTTTTGTATTAGTAAGAAAAGAGGAAAACAATTATTATTTTTGTGTTATTTTTACAGCCTTTTGCGGTCAGGTGTATTTTTCAGTAGAATGGTCTTATTCCAATAAAAAATTCCTAATCCCATATCTACAGGGGATACATTCCCAGGCTTACCATTGTTACGAGCCATAACATCTCCTCTCCCCTTTTCTCTGGGGGTCCCCTCATAATAATTGTCAATAATAATTGTAATAATTTGGTCACCCACACTGTCTTCTACGCAGTGCGGTCATTAACATAAAACCCAAAAGACACATTGCTTAAGTCAGGAATGCACTCATGGAGGGGCCAGGGTAAATTCTAAAGAACTGTTAGTACGAAGGCAACAGCTTACCAATGCCCCAAGCATTGAGTACATTAATTCCCCAAGTTAATGTCTATATTTTGAGGGTCCCCAAGACCCTAGAGTGATTAGAGTAACACTTTTTAAATGAATCTGCAGATAAGAATGAACCCTGTTAAAATAAAGGACTTATGGCACAAACATACCTGCAAGGGTTTTAAGCTCTGCAGGGGAAGACTTTCTGTCAGTCCCACCACCATCACAGGCTCACTTGCCGAGGACACAAGAGAGCCCTCTCTGTGGCTGCTCCCACCCTTTGGAACTTCCTCCCGTGGGAGCTTAGGCTTCCCCCCTCTCTCTTGTCATTTCACCAGCAGGCAAAAAAAAAAAAAAAAAAAAAAAATCTTGCTTAAGCAGGTCTTTGACATATAATTGTGGCTTTTTATCGGGGTGTGTTTTTATGTTCTTTTTTTAATCTTTTTTTACTTTATATGTTTTAATTGTTTTTAATTGCCTTTAATTGTGATTTTAATTGTTCTGTGAGCTGCCTTGGGTCCCATTTTGGGAGAAAAGCAGCATATAAATTGCATAAATAAATAAATAAATAACCATGGAATAATGAGCCAAGACACAGATAAATGGGTTGAATAAGGGCCACTTTATTCAACTAATTTAAATTTCATTGAACCTGGAAAGAAACAAGAGTAGGGATCATCCTAGGGTGAGATCAACTGAAGCCAGGTGTCAATGTTTGACTTCCTCCTTAGCCTTCCCTTGGGTGAAAACACCTGAATCATGAGGGAAATCCAATGACTGGATTGCTCCCCACCTAGCTACCTACTGGAAGGCAAACCCAAGGAAGCCCCCCCCCCCCGCGAACCATAGGACTTTTTAAGAGAGAGCAAAATCCCCAGTTCCACCTCAAGGTTAGCCCCTCCCCTGTCACAGGACCTAAAAAGGCAGCTCCAGAGTCCTGCCCTTCACCAAAAGGCTTCCAAGGTGTTCACATTATCTCTTACTTTATCTTCCCCCATTACCTGTCAAGTGACCATCTATTTAATGACACCACCCATTGCCAATTGTCAAAATCCCCCAGATACTGTGTGGGGTATGCAACAAAACAAAACAAAATATGGAAAAGGTGAGAAAATTCATATCTTATGTGAAGCAACTAGCTATGCCCTTATGGCACCTTGCACCTTGATGCAATTTATGCTAGCCTGTCTGTCATGGAGACTATCAAAGATGGCCCCTCCCCAAAGTGCCTTGCACCACATGGATCCATGGCTAAATTGGTTTAAATCTGTTTTGTAGTCCCAAATAAAGATAGATCCATTCAATTAATTGCTCAATGATAAATCAATGCTAACATAAATTCAAATGATTCAGTGGAGCTACTCTGGCTTGGACTACAAACTGGGTTTTGGTCATAGTCTCAAAACACATCTATCTAAACATCCTGAGCCACTAGAATTCAATTCCACAAATACAAGAATGCTTTAGATCTTACCAAAGTTGATGTAAACATTCACTGAAATGTGTTTGTATGAACTCATTAAGGTATGTTTAATATTAGTTTTTGAGGAAAACATAAGTGAAAAAGGATGAATTACTACAAACAAGATTTATTATGATATTGTTGTCACTCTTCTTGTTGCTATTGTAATGGAACAGATGGTGATGAATTTGATTTTGAAATGTGTTGTGAACTGTGACATGAAGTGAAAATATTGTTAATAGTGCTGGACTGTGACCTGGAAGATTCAAATCGTTGTACCCCATACCTACAATGGCAGCAACATGCACACAGAAACACTAACACAGCCACATGCATGTTGCCACCATTTAATAATATGGGATGTGAAAAACATCCATGGTTTTTGGCATCCAGAGGGAGTTCCAGAATTGAACCCCCAAAGATATCAAGGGGCCACTGTAATTCTACATCAGAAAGGGAAGTACTATAGATAAGTTAATAAGACATACAGTCATGTACACCTAATTCTTAATTTCACTATTGAGTGGTTTAACAAATGCATATGACAAAAGGAACCTTTGTTTATTTTAGTTCATAGTTACAGTATGGATGGTTTATTAATTCCAAAGTCATTTAAAGCCAACATTTAGAAAAGGCAGTTTGGAAGATGGTTCTTCTTCATGTAGATGCTCCTCCTGTGTTTTTACACCAGACAGCACACAGAGGATCCTCATCTGCCTCAGGAAACTGAATTTTGAAGCTCTCATCCATGGAGCTTTTGTTGGGATGCACATGGCAATCAGTAAGGTGGAGAATAAAGGGAAAGAGGGAAAGGAGGTAAGATTATAGGGGGAAGAGAAAGCTAGACAAGGGGCTCTGGTGGAGTGGATGAGAAATGGATTTTCCAAAAATTCATGTTTCGTTCTCTTCCAAGGGTAAAACAGGGACAAGAGGTTGAGTGAGGGGAGAAAAGTCATGGATGGCATTTTCCAGCTTCATTCTGGCAAGGTTTTTAGAACAGGCATTTACCTTATTTTTAATTTTATAACTACTAGGGTGTGGCCTCACTAAATGCTGAAAGAGGAATATCATGATTCACATGTTAGTTTGTGGAGTGCCTTGTACTATCTCATGTTCTGTTCAGGTATAAAGCTGATGATGGAGTGGCTTGGAGGAGAATCTGGTAAATGTCACAAGCCCTAAATAGCCCTAAGCTTCTTTCAGAAACTATAACAAACAAATCAAGGTCTTAGATGCCTTTGAAAAATGTGGAAGCAAGGAATTACTTTATAAAAATTAGAACAACTAATTTGAGGGTTTTTGTAACTGTGGGCTTGTCTAAATGAGGCAATATAATCCTGATTTCTGTGCATTATTGCAAATTTGCAGCAATGTTCATTTGTCTCCACTGTTTTATGGTAAGATTGCTGGTATGCGAAGCTATCATGTTTTGCATGCCTGCAAATCAAGATGGTGGCCATGAGTGAATTATTCTAATGTTTATTCTCCACAAGTTGCCACTGTCAAACAGTATTATTTTTTTTTACAGTAAAGCCACAGGAAGTGTGACCTTCTGTTTAAACAAGCTTTTAAAAAAGCTGTTTTGTCGGCTCAGCACACAATTGCTACCACGGAAATCTAACATGGTGGTCCTGGCCACTTCATTGCTGGCAAGCTCTGCCCCCCATTCACATCCAGCCAATCAGGTTTCGATTTCCACTCTTTTCAGGAATGTGCTATGATCTGAATTGGGTGTCCCAATGAGCAGGAATATGCATTTCCTGCACATTTCCCCACGAAGGCTTTTCCCATGCAGTATATGATGTTTTTGGTCCCTCTCCTTCCAAATACAGTGAATCATCCCATTTGGACATAAGGTATTCTCCTTGAATTCTATGAGGAGTATTTTCACTGTTTAGACAAGCCCCCAAACGGTTTGCTTTTCAATAGAAACATTCAAAGCTCTGGAAGAGTTCAGAGTTTTAGTAAAAAACAAAGTAGATCCTGCAAACCTGAACTCCACCCAGTCTCTCTTGTACCGGATGGGATCAAGGACTAGAATTTTCCAGTGCTTTGATTTATTAGATATAATTTATTCATACCCATGAAGATAAATTTTCATAAATAGCTGATGCTTACCTCTCAAGGCATGTTCTTTCCTCATTTACAACTTTGTCTAAAATGCATGGCCTGTCCCATTAGGCTTCCATTCACAATGGCAGAGTGTTTTCATTCACTTCTGCTGTACTGTTCAGTGCTCTTCTTTTGATTAGTCATCCTAGACTGTTTAAACCAGCAAACAAACAAACAATAAGAATCCTTGGAGCTATACTATGTTGCTTTGGCCATTTCCCCCCAAGGGAACATCAAGTTTAAGCAACTACATTTTGTTAGACATTTGGAAACTCTGTGCAAACAAATGTTTACAAATGGCAAATTGTGCCTTTCAGAACAATAACATTGGGTATCTCTTAAGTACCATATTTCTAGAATTGTCCAATGTCTGTTAAATTGGGGTTTTGTGTCCTCAGTGGTTAACAGGTAATTATTACTATTGGTTTGAATTACAATAAAATTAGGGCCTTGGGCTCCACTATGCTTCTGCAATCCAAATACATGCCCTATAATGTAAACCTGTGGTGTCTGAGTAAGGACTTTATCAGACGCAGCAAACATGGCATCATAATGACACCCAAGGAACATGAAAGGGTGCCCATTTTGCATGATTTCATGCTTTCGTGATTTTGTGTTGTAAATAAGAAGTTCTTTTTTATTGACAGGCCAATTCATCAATTGATTGGCCATGCCGCTTTCTTTAGAGTGATTGCAAGCATCTGAAACTGTGCCCCATTCTGCTGGTGTGATTCCAGCATCAATGGGCAGTCCCTGCCAGAACACTTCCGGGTGAGTATGCGAAATCTAGCTATGGGATGCTCGTTTTATGAACCTCCCTATTTTGCAGGCAAGTTTTTAAGTGTGTTTCAGTGTTTGTGTGTTCGTTTTGTTTTTTAATTTAGCTGTTTGTAGATTTTTAAGTGTGCTCATGTCTTTTCACAAGAACCACTGAATCATGCATACTGGTGAACATGGAAGTACGGGGCTGCTTTTTCATGCTATTATGGCAATGTTTGATAAAAAGGGTTACTTTGCCAGCACACTTATGGTTTAAAATATGGTGGCAAAGAAATGTTTTTAGAAGCTCGTCTGATAAAGTCCTTAGTAATAGTAACACTATATTTGGAAGCTTCAGGTGGAAGTCAATGGATTTTGCATGAAACAATAGACTTTGAAAGTGCATATCCACAAGGAGTCCATAGATATTTCATTACCTCATCTCTTCTATCTCCGATACATAGGAAATACTGGACTTTATCAGACCAGGCAAATATGGCATCATAATGACGCCTAATGAATGTGAAAGGGCGTGCATATCACATGACGTCATTCTTTCATGATCATGTATTGTCCAAAAGCCATTCCTTTTTATTGATAGACCAAGCTGTCAATAGATCTGCCATGGAACTTTTTTTCTGGCATTGCCAGTGTTTGAAACTTTTGCACAATTGTGCTCATGGGAATACAATGTCAATGACAGAACACCTCCAGGTGAGATCTCTACAGCCAGTAGGGGATGCTCTTTTTATGAACCTCTCCAGTTTACTTTGAACTTCTAAATTGTGTTTCTGTGCTTGTGTGAACATTTTATGTCTTAATTTTGCTTTATTTTTAAAATTTGCTGCACTCTTGTCTTCTCGTTAGAATCGCCAAGATCTTGAACCTGGCAGTAAATGGAGCTCCGTTCATTTATGCCTGGGCTGCCTCTTCAACACTCTCAAGGTAGGTCTGATAAAGGGGGTTCTTTTGTCAGCATAAAAATGGTTCAAAATATGCCAGCAAAAGAATATTTATGGAGGGTGGTCTGATAAAGTCCACTGATTCACTGCAAGGGCATCATTACACAAATGTGATTGGAATAGGAATTTGGGGTGACATTCCAACTCTTCTTGGCAATACAGTAAAGATCTTTGAAGAATTTGAAGTGCTTCTGGTTCAGCTGTCTTTCAAACTGGATCGGTTTAATTCAGACTGATTGGGAGTTGTTTGAATTCAAGCAAGGCCTTTCTGAAGCAGACCAACTCTGAATCAAAGTTTCATTAGCAACTTGGATTAATAGGCGCCCAGAGACACAGACAGCGTGTCTCCAAAAATAGATAACAGTTCTGCCCAAACTCTTCATAAAAGGAAAACAGCAGAGAAGAGAGTAAGGGAAAGGAGAGGAAAAGTGTAGTATCTGGAACAACAGCTCTAACTTCTAATCCAATTATATGGTTTTATCAGGGCTCTCCAGTTTCAGTGGTGTGGGTCAGGGATGTTGGAGCAATAAATGTCAGGATTGTTCCTGCATCCAATGCTCTTTACTTGTTCTCTTTCCCAGGAGTAGAAACATTGCAAGAGTTTTGTGGAGTTGAAAGATTGAAAGTTGAAAGATTGAAACAATGAAAGAGTTTTGTGGGACTTGGGAAAATAATCGCATTGTGCAATTGTACAGACAATGCTGGTCATTTTACTCTCTGTCCCATCATCCACTGCTCTTCTGTTAAACTTTCTGTACTGCCAACTGAACAGGGGACAAAACAAAACCTTTAAGCTGATTTTCATTTGTCATAACTCCCCAGTTCCTGTCCTATACTTTACAAACTTTGCAACTTTATTTTCAAAATCCCCCCTGAGCTTTTAGTAACAGTACAAAAATGCTATTTATAAATACTTATGCAGGCATGTTCTTAATGCAAAGAACTTTCAAAAGTATTCATCTTTACAGTTTACTATGTTCTCTTCTTGACTTTCCCCCCTTTGTATTCACTTTAACTGCTGTGGCTGCCTCTAGTGGCATCCTGGGATATGTAGTTTATGGAGGTGCATTTAGCATTCTCAGCCAGAGAGTTCTTAGGCTTCAGGAAACTACAAACCCCAGAATTCCTCAGGAGGCAGCCATAGCACTTAAAGTGGAATAATAGTGCAATAATTATCACAGTATTATGTGGTAAGGTTCTTGGACAGCTCCATTCTGGCAGCCCTAAGAACACACAGATCAGACTTTTATGTTGTAGCAATCTGTTGGGTCCCCTAAAAGTGGAAAGGAGCAATAGCACCTTAAAGTGGTGCACTGTTTGTTCTGTTATTTTATAAATAAATTCATTTTTTTTTGCTATTTTTATTGAAACTTCTCCCAAACCATTGAGCAGGATAAGGAAAAGACATCATCCCATTTCCAAAGATGATACCTCCCCTGCACAAAAAATATTATACCTATCCTTCTGAAGTTTTGCATCTTTCTTAACCAACACCACTCTGTTCTATGTGCCATTTTCATGACACTTTCTCACAAAAAATCTATGGGGAGAAACACATCCCTTTGGGTGGAGGGGGAGTCCCCAAAATGTAAAGGCTGCTTTTTCACAAAGTTGCCAAATTCAAGTCTGGACTAAATTATTATGGTCACTAGTTAAAATCTGCTATGTACTGCTATTACAGAAGACACTACACTATGCACATCATTGCTTTAAAGTGATTGCTCTTTAAAATGAAAATGTGGACAAGTTCTCTTCCCTCGCTAAGGGACCCAGACCAACACAAGTGTTAGAGTAAGCCAAACTATAATCCTTGTGAATTCCTTGGACATGGTCAGTAGAAGTTGATTATAAGTGTCTCTACCCTCCTTTATTAATTGTATATATTCTGAGTAGAAATGGTGCA
This sequence comes from Gambelia wislizenii, assembly GCA_030847615.1. Taxonomy (NCBI): domain Eukaryota; kingdom Metazoa; phylum Chordata; class Lepidosauria; order Squamata; family Crotaphytidae; genus Gambelia; species Gambelia wislizenii. The sequence continues at coordinate 286,906,345 of JAUMIR010000003.1, forward strand.
GAAATTCATCAGTTTCTCAACTGGGTACCTAACACCGGTAGGCTTTATACTATGCAGGGAAAACTGTGCAGCTAAAGAACACCTCTCATCTGCTTACTTTGCTTTTTGCTATATACTTGGGGGACATGCATAAAATGCAAAACTAAATTGCATGCTCTGTTCCTATACAAACAATGTGATGAAGGGTTCAACATCATGACTACAGCCTTTGTCAGTTTAAAAGCTGCACAACCCAAATGTTACCTAGTAGGAAAAGAAATTCAGACTGACTGAAATTGCAGCCACAGGTGGTTTTGTTGTACAAGATTGCTGTTTTCTGTGCAGGAGTTTTGTTGTGCAAGATTTTCGTTACACAAGATTGCTTGTAATTTACATAGAAAACAGCAATGTTGAACAACAATTTTGATCTTCCATGTCCAATGGAAATATATAGCTATGTTACCCAAATTGTGTGGGGTCTGTGGGGAGCCCACTGGTGTCTGAATTTTAATATGGGGAATTCTCATTAGCTCAAGGTGGCAGCGAGAACCCAGGTAACAGCAGGATCTTTTGACCTATGTATACCAGTAGTAACTGAGGAGACGCCAAGTCAGGGGATGAAATAAAAATATGTTTTATTGAAAAATAATCAGAGGAACATACACACACATACACTCAAGCTTCAAGCAGTCACACAAGGCTAATGAAGAAAGCAGGAAGTAGTGGGAGAGAGGAAAAGAGTTTGGGATGATGGGCTATACTACAGCTGCCCCTCCACATTCGCGACTTTCACATTCATGGTTTTGATCATTTGCGGAAAGTTGCCTGCGCCTCCCCCCCCCCCACTGCTCGACACCACACTCCCTTCCCAAGGCAGCCAGGGGCTTCTTAGGAAGCTCCTCGCTGCTTTGGGAAGGGGGGTAGTAACTAGCTGCCGTGCTCGCGCTACACCCCACTCCCTTCCCAAGGCAGCCAGGGGCTTCTCAGGAAGCTCCTCGCTGCCTTGGGAAGCGGGGGGGGGTAGTAACCAGCTGGCGTGCTCGCGCTACACCCTACTCCCTTCCCAAGGCAGCAAGGGGCTTCTCAGGAGGCTCCTCGCTGCCTTGGGAAAGGGGGGTGGGAAGCAGCTGGCGCACTTGCGCTACACCCCACTCCCTTCCCAAGGCAGCCAGGGGCTTCTCAGGAAGCTCCTCGCTGCCTTGGAAAGGGAGTGGGGTTGAAAACCGCTCGCCTGCAGGCTCATTCTTATTTGTGTTTTTTTCACATTCACGGGGGTTGTCTGCCCCTAACCCCCACGAATGTGAAGGGATGACTGTATATCTGTCTGAAGAGCAGAGATTCCTGTAGCAGAAGGTACTCACAGTGCAGTTCTGAGGGTCACACAGCAAACTGGCAGAGTGACAAGGTGGGAAGAACTGCAAACACTTTGGTGGTGTTTTGGGATGATATTTATAGTCAATATTCCCCTTGAAAGGGTGAGTTTGGGTGGAATACAATGTCTGCCAGAGTTTCCCAAGATTAGACAATGGATTCTCCAGATGTATTAACGATCGATAATGGCTGAAACATTAAAACTGATGGATATCAGGCAAACCTCTTTTGATTTGGGGAAAGTGAAAGCAGTTTTGTAAGCAAAGTGTGTCCAGTTACCTTGATGGGATTATTGAATGACTCATTTCTGTGAATGTCCAGGAGAATTCAGCCATTTCTCCCTAACTCACCAGTTCCAGGGGGGGGGGGTTGCACAATCCTTTCCTGGGCATATCTTTTAGGAATTTTAGCAGGCTACTTCCTTAGGCTTTCTGAGCAAACCTTGATTCCTTGTGCTTGGGTGTCCCTGGTCTACTGCCAACCACATGGAGTGCCAATAATAATCCAATTTATGAGATATAGCCAATTATTGAATTATTAGAAGAGTGGGGGGTGTCAGGGCAGGTAACAGCTCCAGGGTTATCAAATCACCAAGGCTAGCAAGATACAATGTTATTTATTTCAAAGATATGATGGCCCAAATCTGAAAAAAACAGAGATCTTGCTGGACTATCAAAGAGCCTGTATATATTAAAATGATACATTCTCTATTCTACTGATTGAATACATCATTTTGAAGTTAGGTTTCCCCAGTTCTTGCTTCTCTCCTGCTGAGCATTGCAGTCTCCTGAGTTTTTTGCTTACTCTTCAAGCACCTTTCCAAGTCCACATTTCCCATTCATCCATGACTCATTTTCCAGCTGACCAGTAGACGTACTTTTCTATACATTGAAATATTCCTTTTCCATAATTATTGCTGCCATTGAGCTATGTAGAAAGCATAGGTCTTTCTCTCTAATCCACTGTTCACTACAGGATAGCCATGGAACCCAGAAGAGGAAGCAAGGGGAGGGTGGGGGTTTGTACACTTCTCCCACGACTAGGCTAGAGAAATTGAAACTACCACCCTCAAATGATCTGGTAAAATTGAAACACGAAGAATCCTATTTTGTTGAGTCTCCTCATGAATTATCAGTCAAAATTGTACTAAATTGTCAAGACAGCTATTGTCATTACTTGAAAGTAAGCTACACATGGGGGGCACTTCTAAGTACACATAGTACTTCTAAGAGTCATCATATTTAAGGATGATTCCATAATAATGGAAGACAGGAGTAATTTGCTCTCCTGCAGGTATGGGCAAGTAGGCAAACTAACAGTCTGTCTGCCAATGCTGAATCCCCCGCACTCTTCCCCCCCCCCAAATTCTGGGGTTGCCAGGGAAGGCTGTAGTTACCTACCATGTGCAATCCTTTATTTGGCTCTCAGATTTTTTTCCCTCTGTGTATTGAAATATATGAAGATTTATTCTGAGAATAATAAATCAGGTTTCAGTAAAGAATATAAATAAAATCTCAGAATCAAAATGCAAAATAGGAGTATATCTATTTTAAATGCAACCATGCTGAAAGAAAATATTCAGATTGGAGGCATATGTGCATGGATCACTGTTCAAAACATCTGGAAAAAGCAAAGCTACAAAATTAAGGAGAGAGACCTGAATTAAACAGTGCTGAAAATGGGGGGAGATTCTTTCTCATCTCTATTCATGAAATAAGCCAGACAAGAAAATAGGCTGATAACATAATGTTCAGGCTCTGCCAAATCTTGATACATGTATTTTTGAGGCTATAGAAAGAAGCAGCCACAGAAGGAGCTACAATTGTGTAGGTTCACAACAAGAAAAAAATTAGAGCATTTTCCTGATTTGCTATGTGCTGTTTACTGGACAGAAACTGAAGCTGAAACTCTGTTCAGTAATGCAGATTTCCTAGTTTACATTAAACACGATTTAATCTATAATTTCAGAGTTTATGAATGAATGATTTGATCTGTAAAATTTAATAATGTAAAGCAGGGAGTAAGACCACTGGTTCATTGACTATAAGACAATTGCATTTCACTCCATGTCTCATCTCCCTACTATACCACTGCTCAAAAGTATGTGGTCTGAGGTCTACAGTTTCAAAATCTGACCACTAGATTCATTAAAACTGATGGAGGTCCTGAAACAGTAGAACTCTACTTTCCTGTAACTGAGTGTGAAACCAAGCAAGGCCTCTCTGCACATTTTCTGTGTGATGAGCTAAAAATTAGGCAATCAGAATAAGGGCACTGTAGTGTTCCCTACTCACTCCTCTCCTATATGTCAAATACCATGCCTCTGAATAGGTCTTAATGGACTGTTGCTTCCCAGTCAACCATGCCTGTCACTCTTCTTTGCGGTTATAGAATGTAGACAGTAAAAATGTACACAATGCCAGAGACATGCTTTATATGTAGATGTTGCAGGTACTGCTTCAAATTAAAGAATCTCAGAGAGTTGGATAGAAAAAAATCTCTGTTGTAAACTTGGTGAACCACTGTCAGTTTGTGTTAAACTAGATCAGAAGCCTGACTGAATATATGAGGAGAAGACTCGTTTAGTCACCTTTCAATTAGTATCAAAGTGTTACCACATCCAACTACTTGGGGTCATTTTGTGGCAAAGCTAGCTTTGGGATATTAATGCCAGATTAATTAATATATACTTTAAAAAGAAATGCAAGCTCAATCCCACAACCCCTTAAGCCTGGAGAGCTCATGTGGTACCTACATGAATTAACAATGCAGTACCTGCCCTACTCTTAACTTCCTAATCCAGATAGTTGTTAGATTCATTTCATTGCTGGCCCAAGTCTTGTTTTATTTAAAGGTTAACCTTATTTTCAAATAGTGCTATGAGCTAGAGGGTGGGGCAGTAGAGGAGATCAATTCATGGCTGTTTGTTGGCTTCATGCTGCTTAGGACTTTTTCGGACAAGTAAAATGTAGCGCAAGCAGCCTCGCCACGTTGCGAGGCTGCAGCGCTGCAGGGCGTCCCTTTTGGATGACGCCCGTCCCTGCTGGTACTGTTGCAGTACCGCAGGGACATTTGAGTGGAATGTTTTGGCGATTTTTACTCACGATCATTGAGTGGAATATTTTGGCGATTTTTACTCACGATCGTTGATCGTGAGTAAAAATCGCCAAAATATTCCACTCAAATGTCCCTGCGGTACCGCAACAGTACCAGTAGGGACAGGCATCATCCGAAAGGGACGCCCTGCAGCGCTGCAGCCTTACAATGTGCTGAGGCTGCTTGCGCTGCATTTTACTTGTCCGAAAAAGTCCTTATTGTCTCAAATGAATGTTCAGGAATATTTGGGATTGCTGTCCAAGTCCTTTGGAAGTGCTCAGCTGAATGGCTGAATACCTTGAGTATCTTTGTTGGTGAGAATGTAAGTTATAATTAATTAATTAATTAAACAATTCATAAAGCAATGAATGGATTCGGCATATAGAGTCTGCACCCATGTGGGGTCAATAAATGCTTTGCCTCATTTTCCCAGTGTCCCCTTCTTCTCCCTGATGCAGCTGGGTGTCATTTAAATGCAGCTGGCTCTACTTTCTGCCATTTAAAGCCCTAAAAATTCAGGACAGTCTACCTAAAGTAAGACCTGCCCCCATATGTTCTTGCTCAGTTACTAAGGTCATTTTCTGAGGGTGTTCTCCTGGTGCTACTCCCACAGGGGTGCATAGCATCTTTTCAGTAGTGGGTGCTATCTGAGAAATGGCCTCCCAAGAGAGATTAATGTAGTATCTTCATTAGTTACATTTGAATGTGAGATCTTCATTTTCCAGCAAACATTCAGTCCTTGATTATATTGCCATTGTTACTGTTTGTTTATGTTTTATTGCTGGTTCTTAACATTATTATAGCCTTAACATCTAATGTTTTAACATCTTGATTCCATTTCAGCTGTTTTATTAGTTTGTGTTGTAATGCTTGTGATTTTATTGACTGCCATTGGTTTTATATTTGTGAACTGCCCCCAGGACATTTCTAGTTGGCTGTTATATGAACATTTTAAATAAATAAGAGTGTATAAGTAACAATAATAAAAACAAAGTGGAGTTTAGCCATGCAGATTGTCCACCAGTTCCTACTGATTTTCATCCATATTGCCACAGGTTAACCCACTCAAGTAAATCTTGATTGCATTTGCTGAACTCAACATGGATTGGCTGTTTCTGCCTGATTGCTTAAGCTGCACCCAAAGGGCCAAAACCTCATCCTTATTGAATTCAATGGTCACATGTCTCAGTTAGCCCATGTCAAGCCAGACAGCATACCATTAGTTTGAAGAAAAACAGTGCCCTCCAAACAGCTTAGACAATGGTGTCCTTAGCTTTTAGGGCACAGCTCAGACAATTAGCAATACAGCACACTCAGTCATATGGCAGAACATGTGGGACTTGTGACCTGATCAGGAGTTGCCTGGAGCCAGTATCTGAATAAGTCAGCACCACGAAAAACAGGTAATGTGCAAAATTGATATGCCACCTAGCTCCCCCATGTGGCCTGCTCTTACTACTCCAGGAGGGCCCACTCCTCAGCACTGGCTGCCTTCCATGAATACATGCATTCATGCATGCATGCACACACAAACACAGACATTCTGTGTCCTCTCTACTATGAAAAGAGGAAGAAGTGAAGCCAATGTTAGCTATGTCCTATGTCCTTCTCTTTCAGCAGACAAAGACCACTAGAGACATCACCACTGCTATCTTCCTCAATTCCCCTCTTTAGGAATGGCACAGTCTGAGGGCAGGACAGATGGCTTCTGATTCTTCTAATTGGCTGGCAGCCCAGGAGCCTAACCTTTCTCAATCAGGCCTATTTGCATGCCTGAGGAATAGCCATAGATATGGGCACTACAGTGTGTCGAAGACATTTTCTCAAGTTTAATTTATTGTGCAAATATGAGTGATGCTGTGTGCAGGAAATACTACCAGTGGCACATGATCAGCATAAGGGGACAACCTCAACACACCATGCCAGTACAAGGTGCTACCTCTTTGCATCACATAGAGGTGCAAAGGTAAGCAGAAACTTTATGTAATTCCTCCCTGTGGATTCCTTCAGGTAGTCAGATTGGGTCACCAGAGAGGCAGAGATCCAGCCTTGGAAATAGTTTGTCCTTTGCTCTCTATTAGAATTCCAAAAGAGTTCCATTTTCACTTGAAAGCAACTCATTGTTTCACTAGAACTGAAATGTCATTTTTATCTCTCTACTCCCTAATTGAGTGTTTATGTTTTATTCACTATCATTTTAAAAAGGATCTTATTTTGTACACTTGAGGGGTGTATGTGAATATGTAATGTCACTATGATACTGGATATGAAAAGCCTGAAACTGATGGGGTTGAAAACATGCTTATATGACACCTTTGGAAAAGATCACCTGGACAGAACAAAATTAGACTTGGAAGCCAAGGAATTAGCCATGGTCTTGCACTGATAGTTCAAACAGACCACAAGAACACTGCAGATGTTTCAGGAGGAGCAGTCTGTCCTAATTTCAATGAATATTACTGCATAAAGTAGACCTTCTGGATACACACACTAAGGAGATTTTCACATGGGCAATTTGTCCCATTACTGGCACAGAACAGGGTCGCTGAAAGATTTTCCTTTCAGACATGTTCACCCTGTTCCGTGCCCAAAGTGTCACTATTCTGTTTTCTCCCCGTGATACAGTATTCATGGGGAGAAGTAGTTATTAAGCAGCTGGTTCCATTTCTGTAACAGAACATGGGTGTGTGAATTGGATCCCTGACCCTGTTCTGGAATGACAGGGACAGGGGAGGAGCTCCATGGCAGGCACTTCCTGCCACAATCAGGACATCCAGGTAAGTGCCACCCTCCCCCACCGGGTTCTTTGTTTTATTTTTAATTTATTTTTATATTTATTTTCTTTCTTTGACAGCTGGGGGGGAGGGGTTTGAATTTCGCTCCTGCTCATTCGCATGCAAGAATGAGCGGGATTTTCCCCATCCAGTCCTAAAGGCAGCCTTACAACAGCTGCATTTACAGCTGGCCAGCAAGGATAGAGGAGGACCATTCCTGCAGGGGAATGGAGGTAAGTGTGCGAACATTTACCTCCATTCCATTGAGGAACGGGAGAGGAGGTGGTGGGAGAGAACTGGGGCTTTTGGTCCCAGTGTGAAAATCTCCTAAGATGTTAGAGCATTTCATTGCTTATAATGTATGTGGAGAAGTTCTGGATGTGTTTTTAAAATTTATTTTCAGATTTTGATAAGAAACAAAAAGGCTATGTATCAAGACTAAAGTAAAGAAGCTCTTAATATGAAGAATTGCAAAGGGTATTAGTCTTCAATACATTTTTGTTGTTAAATTGTTAAATTGTTTGATATGCTTTTAGTTTTTTTAAAAAATGTTTTTTTTACTCTTTTAAATCATACATTGTTTAAAATTATTTAAATTGAGTTTAGTTGTCTGCTCTGCACCGAGACTGTATTATACTGTGTGGTATATAATTATTTTAACCAATATATAAAAAATTAAACAGTTACATGCTAGTGATGGTTGGCAAGCCAGCCTGTAGTCCTAGTAGTCAGTTTCCTGGGAGTTAGACCCACTAAACTAATTGAGACTATCCTTTCACTAGATGTACTTGCCAAGAAAACTCTAGATAGGTTTACCTTAGGGTCAGAAATGGCCTGAAGGCACACAACAACAAATATAGGATTGCATTGTTTATAGTGATCCATGCTTCCCTGTCAATTTTCTGACCAATGATGCTTGGTAATTCCCATATCAGTGAACCTGCAGTTAATCCATTCTGGGTTTTACTCTGAACTTTAAACGAAGTATCAAATGGACTGAAGCTATTTGGGGGAGAGGGCTCAGTATCTTCGATAGTTCTTTTAGTTTGGACTAAATCCTCAGTTGGGTTGACTCCCTCTCTGACATGGAGCCCTGGTGGCACAGTGCTTAAAGGCCAATACTTCAGCCACAACATTGTGAGTTTGATCTTGCGGAGCTCCAAGGTTCACTCAACCTTCCATCCTTTAATAGTTTGGTAAAATGAGTACCCAGCTTGTGGGGGGAAATTAGCTAACACACATTGGAAACCGCTTAATGTGGTGTAGCTGCTCTGAGAGCCTTTGTGGCTGAAGAATGGGTTCTGAATACCTAAATAAGTAAATGGAGGCCACCTGCTGCCACAGATTCTATTTCTTTTTTAAAAAATTGTATCAGGTGGTTCCTTCTTTGTTTTTTGTTTTTTTCAAATTTATCTTTATTAAAACAATATCATTACTTACAGTATCTCATATAATAGTTGTGATTCAGTAATTATCCATGCTTTTTTTACACTGGACAGAAAAAATAATTATAAAAGTATATATTTAAAAAAAAATTTAAAAAATAAAATTTGTGATTCTCTTTCCATTCTATCAACCATATCACGTCGTTACATCTTTTTCTTAAAGGGAATGATTTATTTAAAAAATGTGGAGGCTTCCCTACTCCCACCCAGCTCAAACAGCAGGTTGAAGGAGCACAATCCAGATTGAGATCACAGTGGGTGAAAAAAAACTAGGTAAGACCCCATCCTCACCAAGGTCTCAGTATGGCATCCCTCACACTTGCAATATGCTTTTAAAAAGATGCCCACACCATTTCTAATTGTGTATATGGTAGAATCAAAGAATCATAGAGTTGGAAGAAACCACAAGGGCCATCCAGTCCAACCCCCTGCCATGCAGGAATACGCAATCAAATAACTCCCAACAGATAGCCATCCAACCTCTCTTTAAAGACCACCAAAGAAGGAGACTCCATCACACTCTGATGCAGTGCATTCCACTTCCAAACAGCTCTTAATGTCAGGAAGTTATTTCTAATGTTTAGGTAGAATCTGTTTTCCTGTAGTTTGAACCCATTGCTCCGTGTTCTAGCCTCTGGAGCAGGAGAAACAAGCTTGCTCCATCCTCAGTATGACATCCCTTCAGATATTTAAACATGGCTATCATGGCACCTCTCAACCTTCTCTTCTCCAAGCTAAACATACCCAGCTCCCCAAGCTGCTCCTCATAGGGTATGACTTCCATAATAATAATAATAATAAAATTTTATTTATATCATGCCCCTCTGCAACGCAATCGGGGCGGCTTACAATATAAAAACCCCATACTCACAATACCCTAGCCCACCCACCCCTTAAAATAATATTAAATTACAAAGGATTAAAAACATGCATTAATTAAAATATATATAAATTAGAAGAAAAAAATTTAAAACATACAATCGTAGCCTAGAAAGGGCAGCTGAGTCTTGGGCCGGGATAATTATTCAGGAAAGGCCTGCCGGAAAAGATCCGTCTTGACAGCTTTTTTAAAGCTGTCTAAGGTGGTAATAAGACGGATCTCGTCCGGCAGGCCATTCCATAATCTGGGAGCAGCAGCAGAGAAGGCCCTCTGGGAGGTCACCGACAGCCTTGTTTTCATAGGCTGTAACAGATTCCTCCCAGAGGACCGAAGTGTGCGGGGAGGGTCGTACGGAAGGAGGCGGTCCCGGAGGTAAGTTGGACCCAAGCCATGTAGGGCTTTAAAGGTCATAACCAACACCTTGTACTGTGCCCGGAAACTAATAGGAAGCCAGTGGAGAGCTTTTAGCACCGGTGTTATATGCTCTCTTCTGGGAACACCAGAAATCAACCTGGCTGCCATGTTCTGGACTAGTTGAAGTTTCTGAGTCAAGCACAAGGGTAGCCCCATGTAGAGCACATTACAGAAATCCAGACGGGAGGTTACCAGTGCATGTACCACAGTTTCAAGGTCCCTAGTTTCCAGGAAAGGGCGCAGCTGGCGCACCAGCCGAAGTTGATAACAGGCACTCCTGACCGTTGCATTTACCTGATTAGTCATCTGGAGCGACGGGTCCAGGAGCACCCCCAGACTGCGAACACAATCCTTGGAGGAGAGTGTAGTTCCATCCAGGATTGGAGTTTGTATTCCCAGACCTGGTTTTGGGCCTGTAACTGTTAGTACCTCCGTTTTGTCTGGATTCAGTCTCAATTTGTTTTTCCTCATCCAGTCCATTCCGGACCTTTAACCATTTTGGTCACCCTCCTTTGGACATATTCCATTTTGTCAATATTCTTCTTGAATTGTGGTGTCCAGAACTCATAGAATCATAGAATTGTAGAGTTGGGAGAGACCACGAGGGCCATCCAGTCCAACCCCCTGCCATGCAGGAATACACAATCAAATCATCACTGACAGATGGCCATCCAGCCTCTGTTTAAAGACCTCTAAGGAAGGAGACCCCACCACACTCAGAGGGAGTGTGTTCCACTGCCGAACAGCTCCTACTGTCAAAAAGTTCCTCCTAACGTTGAGGTGGAATCTCTGTTCCTGGAGCTTGCATCTATTGTTCCATGTTATAGTCTCTGGAGCAGCAGAAAACAAGCTTGCTCCATCCTCAATGTGATACCCCTTCAAATACTTAAACAGGGCTATCGTATCGCCCCTTAACCATCTATTTTCCAGGCTAAACATACCCAGCTCCCTAAGTCTTTCCTCATAAGGCATGGTTTCCAGACCTTTCACCATTTTAGTCGTCCTCCTCTGGACACACGCCAATTTGTCAATATCCTTTTTGAATTGTGGTGCCCAGAACTGGACACAGTATTCTAGGTAAGGCCTGACCAAGGCAGAATATAGTGGCACTATGACTTCCCTTGATCAATACCCTGTGGCACCTCACTGGTCACATCTTTCCAAGACAAAGAGGAGCCACTGCTGAGCACTGTTTGGGTTCGGCTGGTCAACCAATTACAAATCCACTTAACAGTTAACTGGTCTAGCCCACACTTTACAAGCTTGTTTGCAAGAATATCATGGGGAACCTTGTCAAAGGCCTTAGTGAAATCAAGGCTGGTCACAATATTCCAGGTGAGGTCTGACCGAAGCAAAATAGAGTGGCACCATTACTTCCCTTGATCTAGTCACTATACTCCTATTAAACAGTTATTAATGCAGCCTACAATTGCATTGGCTTTTTTAGCTGTTGCATCACACTGCTGACTCATGTTCAGCTTGTGGTCCACTAAGACTCCTAGATTCCTTTTGCATGTACAGCTATCAAGCTGGGCATCACCCATCCTATATCTGTGCATTTCATTTTTTACTGCGCAAGTGTAGTATCCTACATTTCTCTCTGTTGATATTAATTTTGTTAATTTTGGCCCAGATTTCTAATCTGTTCAGATCATTTTGAATTCTGATCCTGTCCTCTGGGGTATTAACTACCCCTCCTAATTTGGTGTCATCTGCAAACTTGATAAGCATACCCTCTATTCCCTCATCCAAGTCATTGATAAAGATGTTGAATAGCACTGGACCCAGGACAGAACCCTGTGGCACTCCACTGGTCACTTCTCTCCAGGATGAAGAGGAGCTATTGGTGACTACCCTTTGGGTTCAGTCAGTCAACCAATTACAAATCCACCTAACAGTTGCATTGTCTAGCCCACAGGTTACTAACCTTTTTGCAAGAATACCATGGGGGATCTTATCAAAAGCCTTACTGAAATCAAGATACACTACATCCACAGCACTCCCTTCATCTATCAAGTTTGTAACTCTATCAAAAAAGAGATAAGATTAGTCTGGCATGACTTGTTTTTGTGAAATCCATGTTGACTTTTAGTGAGCACAGCATTCCTTTCTAAGCGCTTACAGACTGTTTAATGGTCTGCTCTAGAATCTTTCCTAGTATTGATGTCAGGCTTATTGGGTGGTAATTATTTGGGTCTTCTCCCCCCTCTTTTAAACATGGGGACAACATTTGCCCTCTTCCAGTCTGCTGAGACCTCTCCTATTCTCCAGGAATTCTCAAAGATTATTGACAGTGGTTCTGAGATTACTTCTGCCAGTTCTTTTAATACCCTTGGATGAAGTTCATCTGGCCCTGGAGACTTGAACTCATTTATACTGCCCAGATATTCCTGAACTACCTCTTTACCAATTCTGTGCTGTATTTCCCCTACTCATCTGCTTCATTTTCCCCGGGTTGAGCACTGTTCCCCCTTTGGGAGAAGACTGAAGCAAAGAAGGTGTTAAGTAGTTCTAAGTTAGTTATCAGGCATTCATGAACTGATGCAGAACAGGAGCCCTCTTAATGTGAAAAGGCTTTCAATCTGGTGCAAAAATATTTGTCAGCACACAGTTGAGAATTAAGTAGGGATTGAGGTGTTGCATAAATCGTGTGTATTAGAACTCTTTAAATGTGTGGATAATTGTAATATGCCATTTTTTAAAATTGCAAATCCAGATTACTCCATTTTAACTACACTTATGTAACAATATGATGTGTACTTTTTCCATTGTTCCTCAAGCACATTTGGAGAAGAATAGCATCCAATAAACTATGAATGATGTTCAAAAAATTAATTAGAACCAAACACCAAGCTCAGCTTATTTATAGTTATTACATGTATGAATGACACTATATTTCTCCAGTAACCAGAAATATAAGTCCATGTAAGGTAATGTATATGAAAGATGCATGCACTATATTTACTAAGATTTCTGAAAGTCAGTTTATAAATTATGGATCAAAAGATGAATCCATTTAAGAGATTATGGTTTGATAAATCAAGCAAACATGTAGCAGGAAGCAAAATATAAAACAGCATGAATCCTTTGCGTAATTGGTAGAGGAATAGATTTTGTTTATATTACATTGATGGAATCTCAACATGTTCTCAAAAGTGAGAGAAAAGGGAGAATGATGCCAATACCATTATATAACTATAGTGTCTCTTTCCCCTAAAACAATCATTTGGACATTGTATCAGAAGGCAAAAAGCCAAAGTGATATTTTGAAATAGATTTTTGTACCTTCAAAAAGTATAACTGTCAAAGCCTACAATTTTTTTATAGAAAAACCAATCCAATTATATCTTTCAAACTCCATATCACTATTGAGTGCTGTTTTTTTCTGCTTTCATGTGAAGTTGACAATTAATGTACCCAGAAAAGAAAGTGAGCTGTCAGTTTCCAATGTCAACTAAGATGAAAATCAAAGAAATGTGGTAGCTTGCCTCCAAAGAACCAAGCAAAACAACTGTATTTGCTTAATGGTCCTCAGCACTGATTCTGGAACGTGTTGTCTTTAGTGAAAACAAATCTTACAGCCAAATTTTGTTTTCAGGATGTACATGTGACTCCAAAGGGAGAATACAGTCCTCATGACATTATGTAACTTTATTTTGGACTTTGCGTAATTATTGTTGACAGGCCTAAAGTACACATACACTTCCTTTCTTTTTCTCTGAAAACAATTCATATGAGTTGTCATATGAGTCAATATAACTGTAGCCTATACATGTTCTTAACACGTGCAATTTGAATTAAAAAACAAAACAAAACAAAACAAAACCCCAACAAAGTTAACACCAATTTCAGAGAAACTCAAAGCATTTAGGCAGCCATCTTAAGATACTGAGATTCAATAAAATGGACGTAACTTCAGACTTGACAATACATTGTATCTCATTCCCCTCACTTTAATAGAATACTCACAGAATATGACACATACAACATATAAACCAATTGCATACAGGCAGCAGTACCCATTGCATCTTTTTTTTAAAAAAACCCTAATTGGTTCCACGTTCTCCTCAGGAAAAGGAATCAACTAACAAAGCAATTACACATGTGCATAGCTAGCTTTCTTATCCTGTGTTGCTAATATGCGTGAAAATTATGTTAGAGGATAATCAGTTGAGAATGAATATATTAATGAGATTGTTGCATTTTAATAGATCTACACAATATTTTGTTATATTTATGTATATTCAGAGCAAAAAGGGAAAAAAACTAATATGAAATATTTACTGCCTCCCCAGATTATTACAATCATAATACAGTATAAAGCTTTCTTTCTAGTTGATGCAGAATAGAATAGTGTCTTTCCATGACACAGGATCTCAAGTTTTATTTGGCATAAACTTTCAGTCCATTTCATTAGATGTCTGGAATATACCCTTAGTTGTCAGATATTTATATGTATATGCTAGGATGAGTGTGTGAGAATAGCACAGTGGCACAATGGTAGCTTAATGGTGTCTTGTCGTTAAGAGGTGACAAGTATATCCTGGTACAGATAAACAGATTAGCATGTGTTAGTGAAAAATCTTTGCAAAAGACAAATGTATGATACAAAGGCTCCAGAAAGACACAGGTGGGCAACTGTGCCAGGGAGGGAGTAGGGTCATTTCTACCTTCCTTCACACCTGGTGGACCACACTGCTGTGCCAAAATGAAGCTAGAAGTAATATGAAGTCTCATTTTAATTTTAATTTTTGGGTGATTTCCCTGCTTTTGGGGGAGGTTTGCAGAGGTGATGGGTTAAAGGGGACAAATCTGTGATGTTTTACAATAGTTTTGAGCAGTTCTTGAGCATTTGGGTATGGGATATTCACTGATTTCAGAAAAATGGCATCTGGGGGCTGGTGGGATGTCCTGAGAGGGGGACTTCAGGGGCTAGAACAAAAGGAGTTGGAGGCTGCATGCTCTGCTGGGTGAGAAATTGAAATCCGAAGGAACAGAGAGGAGGAAGAATATGGACAGACAATATTTCCTGAAGAGAGGAGTAAAATAAACAAAAGGTGGTAGTACAGACATCCTTGCTTTGCAGTACAATGCTTATTCAAGGCACAAGATATACAGCCCAATTTTTCTACAGTTTTTTTCTAGATGACATCTATCTTTAGAGTTCTTTAGTTCAAGGATGTCCACTTTTATTTTATTATGATGACCATACATCTTACTCTGGGGAAAAAAGTGATTTAAAGTACATTTCAAACAGCTCATCGTGGCGAGGAAATCTGGATTTGCTGTCGACTAGATTGGGATCCCATTCCACTCTTGCGTGTTTCCTACATTAATTCTTCCTTGACCTGATCTTTTTGTGAAGTCTGTCTTGTTTAATGTCTTGCATTCTAGTAGGATTTGTTTTAACTTTAGGTCTTCTGTGTATGTGTGTGTGCATACACACATGTGCACACCTTCAAGTCATATGTCAAAGTATAGCGACCCCATGAATTTCATAGGGTTTTCTAGGGCAAGGAATATTCAGAAGTGGTTTTGATAGTTCCTTCCTCTGAAATATAGCCTTTAGCACCTGGTATTCATTGGTGGTCTCCCATCCAAGTAGTAACCAGTGCTGACCCTGCCTAGCTTCCATGATCATGCAGGATCTGGTGCCTTTAAGATATTTCGGCCAGGTCTCCTGTGCATCTTCTTTATTCAGCAATATACTTCTTTTTCTTTATATTCATCCTCTCTCTTTGGCTTTTCTTCACAAATGAAGATTCAGGAAGGACTCATCCCACGCTTTCTGCAAGCACACAGATGACTAAAAAGGCCCATCTGAGATAAACAAGTCTGGTTGCAGAAAGCACAGCAGAAGGTCTCCTTGGGTGATGATTCTGGGTCGTGATTCTTTCTGTGTTGTCATTTGTCTTCAAGACTTGTTCAGCGTGAGTTCTCAAATAAGGCTGCAGCATTGTGGATAATGCATCTCCATGCCTCCTGATGTGAGGCCAGGGTGGACCATGGTACTACATCTTGATTCCTATAGCATTCTGATTTTGTAATTATATGAGTCTGCTGCCTGTCACAGTCTGGGCTATTTCAACCTTGCTTTCTCCCAATCCACCTGTCTTTCCATTATAACCATAGCCTAATCCTGAGTTATTTTATAATAATGTTTGATAATGTTGGATCTGCCTATTGGCTTTGATTTGTTCAGACTGCTACTTCTGGCCTAGAAACCTGTTTGGATTGGCTTTTATGCTTTCCTCTGGCCTTAAGTTCCATGCTATTTTTTTGGCTCTTAGCCATTCTGTGTAGCTGGGATTTTGACTAAATCCTTCCCCAAATTATCTGGTAACAGTAGAAGGTGTAAATGCTTTTCTTTATTTCACAAAACCCAAAAATCCTAGAACAATGACCTGAGGTCCAGAATCCTGATCAACACTCTGCCATCCCTGTTGTTTGGTTTACAGAACCATCTTTCCCATCGAAAATAAACCCAAGATAGAAACTGCATGATTGGTTACCTGCTGACAACTTTTCTGGGCACTCATGATTGAATAAAATGAGGAAGAGTAAGAAACCCCAATAAACAACCTATGACCTTTCTGCAGAGCCTACCAATAATATGTTATGACCTGACAGGGATTTGACAATCCAATGTGTCAGAATTATAGTGCTATTATTCCATTAACACTTTGTCCATTTTCTCTTATGCTTGAGTTCTTCTTCTGATGGATCTATGGATTGTAATAAATAAATAGATGATGATGATGATGATGATTTCCTAACTGCCATGGTTCCATCCTATGGAATCCTGGAATTGAATTCTCAGGCAGAGTGCTCCAGTGCCTCATCAGACTACCAGTCCCATGATTCCATAGGATGGAACCATGGCAATTAAAGTGGAATAACAGCACTATAATTGTGTAGTGTGAAAGCTACTCACTAGGCAGAGTAAACTGGCTGCCTCAGGTGGCAGATTCTGAAGTAGATATTGCTGTGTGTGCTAGGGTGATATTCTCAAGTACAAGCTTCCCACAACTTGAAGTGGGTTCAGAGGGATATGTAGCATAGCAATATCCTCATTACTTTATGAGACAAGACAAATCCATGAGCAGACAGTAGGGATGGAAAGAATATTCAAAAGTATTGGAAAAATGGTAAAAAAATGTGCTTCTTGGATGATGATGAGAATTTGGAATGATGATAAACTTCACAGTTTGGGACTTTGTGAAAAAATCACATTTTGTTTTTAAAGGAGAAAACAACATTTATTGCTCGGAAAATAATATTAACAACAACAACACACAAACTTTGCACAGAATAGCTCCCCAACTATAGCATTTTATGTGCATAAAACAGCATTCTGTTCAGACGACAAAAATATTATTTTGTGCACAAAAGTCCATATGCAAATTTTGTGCAGAACATGTCTGAAGCCATGAAAAAATCATCCAAAAATGAGCAGCAGGAAGAAAATGGCTAACATTACTTATTGCTTCCTTTGAGAATGAAATTGGCAAAGAATTACATCCCTAGGAGATAGATTTGGAGGGGGAGGGAGAGCGTGAACATTCACTTTTAAAAGTAATTAGTTAGCATTATAATTCTTCAGTACAAAGACTAGTTTACAGACCTTTATAGATGCATTTGCTAATTTTTATCTTGGAATGGTTTATTTTCCCTTTTCTCAACTGTACCTGGAATGGTTACTTTATAGTTCTGAATGCTATGGGTGTTTGCCCAGAGGAAGCAATCAGAAAGGAAGGCAGCATCTGAGGCCATCTGCTTACTTCCTAGCTTTCTACCCAGGAACCAAACAGAGAAGGAAATGCCCTCACTGTCCATCAGGATTAATTACTGAGAAGAAAGACCCCTGAGATATTGTGCTTAAGAGTAACCCTTTTTGAAGAAAAGTTCTACCAAAACTGTCACCCACCTTTGTGACTCTGTTCAAAAATGGGCCTGCTCAAAGGGTAATTTTTTTAAAAGAAAATGTTTCTGTCCCTCTCCAAAGTGCTTTATATTTATCCCCTCTCTTTTTCTTCCCATACACTATTTCTGCCTTCAAAAAGCTCTGCCAAAAAGTATGGTCTGGCCTTATTTTGAAAAGAAAAGAAAAGGACTAAAATACCAGAGTCATCCGAGTATAACTGTTTGATTCAGCCAAGAGAATAGACTATAAAACTGCCGGAACTCCTATGCCACAGCAGCAATGATAGACTGTCCAGTAACAAATATCTAGGATATTTGAAAAAAGGTTTTATTTCATCAAGAAGTATATAGTCACTGAGACAGAATACCTGAGATACAAATGGTCTCTAGGAGAGTTCAGAAGACTTTTTAAGAAAAAGCACTTCACCTTACTGATGGCCTTGTAGCAACACTTTTAACCTATTGGTTTGAAAGTAGAAAGGAAGTGTCAAGATTGTAAAATATGCAATGTACACTAAAAGGAGTTAATTTACTGACAATCTCCACTCCACAGCTCTCAATCCTACTGTAATTTCAAAGATAGCAATCAAACCTGGGTCATGTCAACATTTCAGATGATTCCTTCAGATGATTCCTTCAGTTATTGACCTCTCCCTGTTAAAATCTATCTATCTCAACTATTTTGCAGCTGTAATAATATATTCAGATGTCATATCCTACTTGTCTTTTTCAGCTACCGTTGTTTTAGAAAATGCCTGTCTTCAGATTTAATGTTTGGCAGTAATTCTAATTAGTGCTCGAAGCAATGACATTTCATGCTAAACATGAAGACATCTCTTGCTGATCCTTCATAGAGACTGTGTTTACGGGAACATCTCCTTTCTCTCAGTGATTTTTTTTTTAATCAAGGATTATATCCACAGATGGAAATTTGGAATTACATTTTGCTGCACCTGGAAGGACAGCAACTAACTATTTCCAGTTAGACAAGCCATGTATAATCTGGGAAGTGTCATGAATCCTTTAATGAAATATAGTTTATCTTGCTAGGACCTGGAGCTTATTCCATTTTCTCTTCAGTTAACATCAAATATATTCAGCGGGTTAGTTAAAAATGCTTATCTGCATAAGTAGAGAATAAGTGTGGTTGGAAAGCTGCGTAAAAGTTCCTGCAACAATATGGCTGAGGTCCAATGCTCTAATGTCTGCTGCTTCTATCAGTGGAACCAGGAGGGATAAATTTTTCCTCCCCCTGTATTTCCCTATGACTACTCAGCTAAAGCTTGGAAGTTATTCTTGGATGACAGCTTTGGAATCTCCCAGCCAGTGTGCACTACTCATAGAGGTGGGATGGGGAGTGGTACTCCAAAGAAAAAAATTGAATTAGATTCTCCTTGTTTTTTTTCCTGGGCTGTGAGGCTGTGTTCTGGGTCAGAGTAGAATGGAATGGAATCCTTGTGGATCTTGGGAAGTCCATACAGTCTGGGGCAAAGACTGGGACAAAATTGACAACTTCACCTACAGAAAAATGGAAAAAGATATGGTGATTCACACTGAAAGGCAGAAACAAAAAATTGACAAATGACACAAACACCAACAGAAACCTCTGTTGGACACATCACAGACTATTATCAACCTAACAGAATGGCAACTTTCAAAAGTATGTTTTAAATGCCGTAAGCTGCCCCGATTGCGTTTTGTAGAGGGGTTGGATACAAATAAATATTATTATTATTATTATTATTATTATTATTAGAAACATCCATCCTCTCCAAAGGAGAAAATTTTGCAGTTATAACCACCAGAATTCCAGTTGAAGACATCATCGCCCATGCTGAATCTGCCCTCTACCATCTCCTGGAAGAAGAGGCAGAAGAGATAAGAGGAGAAACAGCTAGGTTCCTGAGGAAGGCAAAACCACCATCCAGCAACATAACCATAAAAGAAAGAAAAGCCATCAAGGATCTCAATGCAGACTCAGAAATCATTATTCTCCCAGCAGACAAAGGCAATGTCAAAGTAATCATGGAAACAGAAAAATACAAACAGAATATAAGGGAACTCTTGGACCTTGCAACATACAGAAAACTCAAGCAAGACCCGACCAACAAAATCACCAGAAAAACAAATGCCTTGATCAAGAACTCATCAATTCAGCCAATAATATACCAGAATCTATGCAAATCAAAGGTTCTCCCACCAAGACTGTATGGACTTCCCAAGACCCACAAGGATTCCATTCCACTCTGACCCATAGGGATCTGACCATTGGATCCCCCATGTATGACTTGGCCAAGTTTCTAGCCACACAATTACAAACCCACATAGGACAAACCCCTCACTACATCAAAGACTCAGCTCACTTCATAGAAAAAAAATCAACAATATCGAACTGAAGCCTGGAGACAGACTGATTAGCTTTGACGCTGTCCCCTTGTTCACCAAAGTCCCCATAATGGACACCATAGCACTCATCCAACAAATATTTCCAGAGGACATTACAGCCTTGTTCAAACATTGCCTCACCACAAGTTACTTCCAGTGGGATAACGAATTCTATGAATAGATAGATGGGGTAGCCATGGGCAGCCCTCTGAGTCCTGTGATAGCAAATTTTACATAGAACATTTTGAAAAGCAAACCCTGGAAACAGCACCAAAAAAAAAAAAAAGCCCACAACATGGTTCTGATATGTGGATGAAACTTTCACCCTTTGGAGCCATGGAGAAGAAGATTTGGTCTCATTCCTGAACCACCTGAACAGCATCCACTCAAATATCCAATTCACAATGGAAAAAGAAAAGGAAGGAACACTGCCATTCTTAGATTTCGTAGTCATCCGCAAACCAAACCAATGGTTAGGCCACAAGGTATACAGAAAACCCACACACAGAAACAGATATCTACACAAGAACTCCACTCATCACCCAGGAGAAAAAAGAAGCACAATAAAAACATTGGTATCCCGCGCAAAAGGGATCTGCGAACCCCACTACCTGAAGGATGAACTGAAGCACCTAAACTAGGCCCTACAGGCTAATAGTTACTCCAGATCAGACATCACAAGAGCAGCCAGACCCAGAAAAAAACACAGGAATGAAGAAGAAAAAAAGCCAACCAAAGGGAAGATATTTTTACCATACAGCAAAGGAGTCACAGACAGAATAGGGAAACTGATGAGGAAACACAACCTCCAAACAATCTACAGACCAACCAAGAAAATCCAAGAAATGCTGCACTCAGCAAAGGACAAAAGAGACCCTCTCACAGCTGCAGGAGTTTACCGCATACCATGCAGCTGTGGACAAGTTTACATAGGGACCACTAAATGCAGTGTGCAAACACGAATCAAGGAACATGAGAAACACTGCAGACTGGGCCAGCCAGAAAAAAATCAGCAGTAGCAGAACATAGTATAAACCAACCTGGACACAAAATGTTATTTAAAAACACTGAAATTCTGGACTAGGCCAACAACTCTCATGTCAGAATGCACAGAGAAGCTATCGAAATCCACAAACACCTGGACAACTTCAACAGGAAAGAAGAAACCCTAAATGTAAAAAAATCTGGCTACCAGTTTTGAAAAACAATAGAATCAAAATTCAACACTTGCAAATGAATTCCACCCAAGGACAGGGTGATTTCCAACAGATAATGGCCCATCAACCAACCATTAGCCAAATGGACACTCATCCTCCTTGCATATCTACACCCAGAAACTAACCATTCAAATACACAAATTTACATATCCTCCCCAACAGGGCTTCACAGTATGTAAACCGCAAACATACATACTCCTACCCAACCATTCTCTGAAGATGCCAGCCACAGATGCAGACGAAATGTCAGAAGTAAACTCTTCCAGAACACGGCCTCACAGCCCAGAAAAAAACCAAGGAGAATCTATGGATGCCAGCCGTGAAAGCCTTTGACTTCACAGTAAATTGAATTGTTTGTCCCATCTATAGTAAACACTCTGAATCGATCAGACTTAGGTAATATTTTAATGAGTCCTATTGATTCGGTAGGTTTACTCTAGCCTCAAAATTCATATCCAAAATGTCATGATTTATTTTGATACACATTTCTCCCAGGCTAGATTTTCAAACTACACAAACTTTGTCAGGCTTCAGTGTTCAGAGGAAAGGATAAAAAAATTAAAAACATTCCACTCTTCTCTGTCATTCTGTGATGAGAGAATCATCAAGTCCTGGTCTTAAAAGTCAGTGGAATTTTTAAGGGTACAGAATGAGACACCCAAATATTTTAATCACTGTAGTAAACCTCATTATCTATGGCTATAAAATATAGCATATTTATCTTATTAGTTAATATGGCCATACATCAAAATAATTCCTCACTGCAGCTTGCCACTGATTTAAAATATTCATTGAGGTGAAAGTTTACTCTTTCAGAGCAAGATGTATGGATTATTTTCTCTTATTTGTCCTCCATGCTTGCTTTGCTTTTTCTTCAGAGCCAGCTTGGCATCTGCCATTATTATCCTCATCATATAACACATAGCAGCAATACTGAATATTTCTCAAGTGTAACCACAGCCAGTATGGATTGCTCAATTTTCAACAATACACTGTCTTATTAAACAATTTTTCTGTCTTTGGTTGCAGAAACCAATAAACTAAAACAAACCACTGAGACTCTCTCATTAGGCCATCAGCATTAAGAGTGGCAAATCCCTTCTGGAGAATGTGAGTTGCAAGGAGGTTCAAGTACTTCTAAGGAGAAAATATGTTGAGCAATAAAGGGCTTCATTAAAATAAGAACCTTAAAAACCATGCTCTCAACTGAAGGACATAAAGATATGTGACACCAAGAAACTGAGCTTCTCTGGAGACAATTTCTCTGGAGACAATGATCCAACCCAAGGTAAGCATAAATGATATATAAAACCCACACAGAAAATTGTGTGTAGTTGTAATCCTATGGTCCTTATGAAGAACACTGAACAGTTTGGATCTCCATTTAAGACTGGAGAGACAACTCCACCCTTGGAAGTGTATATCTGACTTCAGAGGCTTCCTATTCTTCCTATGTGAAAACCTCTGCAATTCTTGCACTTCCAACATCACAGCACTGATATTAGAAGAGGCAAAAAAGTACCTGGAGCAGGGATGTACCATCTTGGAGTGGGAAGGAATACAAAAAGGAAGGGAGGAAGGAAGGAAGGAAGGGAGGAAGGAAGGAAGGAAGAAAGAAAGAAGGGAAGAAAGAAAAGAAAGAAAGAAAGGAAGGAAGAAAGAAAGAAAGAAAGAAAGAAAGAAAGAAAGAAAGAAACCTTGTGGCCTAACCATTAGTTTGCTCTTCACTTCTTTCTTCCTTCTTAGAACACCTAAGGCACTTTGGAGAAGATGTGTGTTTTTGTTTCTGTGTTTGTTTTTGCATTTGGATCTCCCTTTTGTTAGGACTTTGATTGATCTGCTCATCTACTTGACCAACTGGCCCAGGTTTATTAATTTTATTGAGGCACATAGACTGTGAAATGATGTATGCAAAATGTTGGTCTGCAGTTGAGGGAAAACACATGTGCTATGGCAAACAGATGTATTTCAACATTTGAGGGAATTCCTCTTCTAAGCATGTCATTTGGATCAACCTTAGATGGCTAATGAATTTCTGACCTCAGAAAAGGCCTCAGGACATTATCAGTTTTTTCGTGACTACCGCGGGAGGAGCTTCCGGGAGAGGGACGGCGCCCTTGCGTGGCAGGGGGTCATTTTCGGATGCCGCCGTCCCTCTCCCGAAATCATCCGTGACACTTCCGTGAAGCTATGGAAGCCGCAGCGCCATATTTTATTCACAGGCAACCTCCATGATTAAAATATGGCTCTGCGGCTTCTGAAGCTTCATGGAAGTGTCACGGATGATTTCGAGAGAGGGACGGCGGTGTCCAAAAACGACCCCCTGCCGCGCAAGAGCGCCATCCCTCTCCCGGAAGCTCCTCCCGTGGTAGTCACAAAAAAACGCTGTCTGAAAATGTCAGTCTCTATGTTCATGTACTTCACATGCAAGCTAGTTGTATTTGTTCTGACAATGAACATATAATGAAAGAATAATGTGATTTCCTCACCATTTGTGCAATGTATAATAACAGTGTACTGTGTTAGTGTTGACAAACTAGTGGCTCTCTGTTGTGGACCAGAAATGCTATTATGTTTTGCAAAATCACACACAGGAAAGCAACTGTATGCATGATTAGCTTCATATTCATATTCTATCTGGATATAATCCTATTGCTACATATTGTAACAAAATAAAGTGACCTGTTCATCAGCTACAGTATTTCTCCATAGATAGAAAAAGAAACAGCAGTGCAGTGCTTTAGGGCAACTGAAGCAGAAAGAGGGGGTGCCAACAGTACTTCCCACACTTGAAGCCCCATAGCATTTGCTATTGTAATTTGGGGGCATTTTTCTATGTACTTTATGCTTGGAATTCAGTCTGTTGAACTCAGACCTGATTGAAAAATACAGGATGGCATATACAAAGTGGGATGTCTTTGAGCTCTAGGCAGGGGGTGCACCTGAGCTGAGGATTTCATCTTCCTTACCCCTTGCCTTAAAACAATAGACTATAAATACATTTATATTTTTGTCATTTGGATTTGTTTGTCCACTGTCACCAGCTCTTTTACTGCGGAACAGATGTGGCTTTCTTGCTAGCACTATTGAGGGCTCAAGGGGGATAAAGAGTACTTCACCCTATCACATCTGGATGCATTTACAATTTAAAATGCTAGATTAGGAAAAACAACAACAACACTACTTGCAAAAGTCCTAGAAAGAGACAAATACATGTCTCAAAGGACATTTCTATCCCAATTTAAAGTTCTTATGCTAGTTCCTATGTTGTTAGCCTTGAACAAAGGTTCCAAATGCTTAGACCTATTCAACAATAATGACTGGCTGCACATTTTTTTTAACATTTCAGATTTTAGGATGCTTCACATCTTACAAAGGAAAGAGAGTGGGCATCTTTTATGAACCTTAGCTCATGACCAAAGTCATTCTCATTTTTTAACCACATAAAGAAAAGTTAAAAAAGAAAAATAAAACCTTTGTTGCTTAATGAAAATATAATGCAGTGGCTTGGTTCTCAATAATGTTACAACATTTTCACTTTGTTTATGATTCTTTAGCTTTTAAATTTCTTCTTGCCACAATTAAATTTTGTTTCCTTACTTGAGGGTTACTGGTTTTTATGACACTGTGTGAGGTCACAATGAATTGTGAACTACTGTTAGCTCTTTTAAGGTTCAACAATACTTTAGAGTTTTCAGAGAGTGGAAAAAATTATTCTCCAACAACTATTTTATGTAAACTTCATAATAACTTTGATAATAGTTCATCATGGGACAGCATAAATGAGGGACTAAAATTAAGTGTTGCAAAAATGTTTACAGTGTTATAAAGCTGTCCTACTTAAAAATCTGTTATACACCTGCCCCATAATAACATACAATTAAAAGTAATGGTGTGAGATAAGGTAAAATGCCAAACAGAACCTTTTACAGTTTGGAAAGCATCTGGTTTCATTTTCAGACAATTTAAGAAAATCAGTGTGTGTTGTTTTCTTTGGTTGAAAACTTTTGAATATTCACAAGGAAAACCAAAGACAGACTAACATAACAACACAGAAACAAAATCTCATATGCAATAAACTGGCTAATTAACCGGGACTGAAAAGATTAATTGATTTATTTGTACAATTGTTAATAAATTTGATTTTTTTCTAGATGTAATCTTCATTGATTGCCTGGTTAACACGGTAGTTATTCCTACACTTTAACCACTTAATTGTTTTAGGTTGTTTCTCTCCCTGTGAAAAAAGAACAAGAGGTATTTCTACTCCTCTTAGGAACTGGTACACACCTGTATATACATAGAGGTGAAAATGCAATGTGTTCCATTCAAAGAAAGAACCACTCAAGTGTTGCGAGGATAAGGGCAACTCCTGTTTCATGTGGCTTCCCTATCTTTTCTTTCTTCAATAATATTGATGTTTCAAATAGGAAAACCTACCTTCACAGAACAATATGTGGGTAGGTCTCCTCAGATTCTGGAACCCTGAGTGATCAGGAGATGGTCAAAGCCTGAGGGATGGATCTTCAGAACAAAAGGTGGCATGGCATGGCCAACAAAGAGGATTCTACTTTGGAAGTGGAATGGGCATATTCCACTGCTTTCTGATTTGGGCTTGTGCAGAATGACAACTCCTGCTACATAAGGAACATGGATAAAAGATGTTCTTAGAGCTGCATGTGTACTATAGAAATGTTTACCTTTTTCTTATATTTCATTGTAATTTGAGTAGAGATGGAAGTAATGTTTGAAAATATTTTTTTAATGGTTGTAAGTCATGTTTCTCAAGTATCAGGAAACCCTGACTAGAAGAATCCTGGACTGATGAGAATCATCACAGTTTGGGACTTTACAGCCTCAATCCAACCTCTCCTCAGTGTAGCATAAATATAGGTTGAGCATCCCTAATTTGGAAATCTGAAAACCTCCAAAAACCGGAGACTTGCTGCCAGCCACCTGCTTCTGCCTTCGAGGTGGCAGCGTCAATGGTGTTGGTGCTCCTGCTCATTTGGCTCTCTGTTTCTCCAGCCTTGCATTTTGTTCATTCGCTACTTGTGTTCTGTATAAGACCCAAGGCTGGACGGAGACTGAGGATCTCAGAGATGAAAGAGTAGGAGTGCTGCAGCTGCTCCCTTGAAGGCAGAAGCCGGTGGGTGGAAGCAAAAAAATTCGGTTTCCTGCTATTTCACAGATACCCAGTCCCTCTCCAGCCTTGTGTTTCATATAAAACACAAGTAGTGAATGATTGAGATGCAAGGCTGGAGAGACACCCAAGGCTGGAGAGAGATGCAAGGATCTGTGAAATGGTGGGAGGTATACATGTATAGGTATATACAATTTCAGGTGCAGTAGACCCAATGTGTCTACGGGCTCACAATCCACAAATTCAACCCACCAATGTACACAATACATTTGAAATCACAGTGGGGAGCATGCCAGCTGCCTGCTTCTACCTTAAAAATAGCAGGGTTCCTTTGCAAGGCAGGAGTAGGCAGCTGTTGGGACTTGCCACTCTCTCTGCTGCTGCACTGCACCATTTTTAAGAAAGACTTATAAGCCTCACCTTGTGTTTTCAGTGTCTCTGCAAGACTGAAGACGGGGCTCCCAGAGACACAAGAATACAAGACAAGGCTTGCAGAGAGACTTGAATGTAAGGCGAGGCTTATAAGTTCCCATTAAAAATGGCTAGGGCCATGGTGGAGGCAGTGGCAAGCCCTGGCTGCTAGGTGAACCATTAGGAATTCATTTTTGGGGCTCCCATGCTTCTGCCTTGTGAAGGAACCCTGCTGCCTTGAAGGCTGAAGCATGGTCTCCACAGACAGGGGAGCTCAAAGAATGCACACCTTGCAGCGCACCTGGTAGCAAGAGCTTGCCACCACCTTCACTGCTGCCTTATGGCATTTTTAATAGGTACTTGAGCATACACATTTTTTGGTATCTGTGGGGGGTCCTGGTACCAATCTCATGCGGATCCCAGGGGCTCACTGTATTCTAAAATAACAAAACCCCTCCAAATTATGAAAAATGTCTTGGCCCAAACATTTTGGATAAGGGGTACTCAACCTGTATCTGCATGTGAATCTATACTATGTTGAGCCATATACCACCACCCAATGTACTATAAAGCCCTGAAGCTGCCCCACGTGGTCATTCCATGCTTCACAGCAAGCAGGCATGAATCAGAGAAGCATCTGGCTACATACCCATATCAAGACACAATGATTACAGTAGCACTGAGATCCCTGGAAAATGCTGGTGGATCTCAGTGCTGTGTCACATTTTGCATCTGGCTATGCATACAATGACTTAGAACTGAACAGTTTGGTAGTATAATGTCTTAGTACCTAGGGGTTTGGTAGTATTCTAAAAGATGCTCAGTATCCTGTTGGGGACTTAAGCATTTATGTGGACTTATGGAGATTATCAGATGCGGCTAATGTGGTGCTGTAATGACACCAGTGGAATGCAAAAGGATGCCAATATCAGATGATGATGTCCTTTTGTGTTTCACTGGCATTACTATGGTGTTCTATTTAACTGACGGGCTGAGCAATCAGTAGATCACCCGATCTGTTTCTGTGCTATAATTGCTGGCGTATGAAACCTTGGCCCATTTAACTCACGTGAATGCAGCATCAATGGCCGGTCTGGCGTGAACACTTCCCGGTGAGATTGCAACATCCAGGTAAATGATACACTTTTAAAAAACCTTCCCTAGTTTACTTTGAAGATTTTTTAGTGTGTTTAGGTGCTTGGGTATAACTTTTTTAGTGTTATTTTTTGTTCTATTTTTGAATTTCCCGTGCTCTGTATTCTTGCAAGAATATGTGGGATTTTGAATGAAGAAGTGAATAGAGCTCTGTTCACTTCCTCTTTCATTGCCGGGGAAGCCTTTGCCAGGATTACGAGTAAGTGCAGTGGGGAGCATTCTTTTGCTGGCATAAAACTGGATTGTTTTATGCCAGCAAAAGAAAGCTTTTAAGGGGCTTGTCTGATAAAATCCTTATGCCTGTGGGAATTAGACTTGAACAGTTCTGTAACATCCATATCCAGTAAAGGACTGCTGCTATGTTACTATGTAGGGGAACCAGCAAAGTGACTGATGCACATTGGGATTGATGCGCAATGGGACAGGTGTAGATTGCAACTGATGTGCACCAGTCCCATTGTTCATTGTGCATCTAGACACTGGCCAGGGAGTGCTGGTGCACATTGGGACATTGTTGCTGGTGTCATTTTACGTATCTTCGGAGTTTATTAGCAGGGTTTCTTAGCACCTCTGCTATGTAGCTAAGTATACGTAAAGTGGCATAACATACACCATGATAGAGAATTCCAGCCAATATCTGCCGTAACATATTCGGCTAGATTCCTGGAGGTTCACTGTTGGTCTGAAAAAGATAACTGACTCACAGGTCTTGTCTTTAAGCATTTCTAGGGACAAAACAAAGTTGCCTTCTATGAAGAGAAAACAGTTGAAATTTTGGCTGCAAACTCCATAATTTCCTGGAATCATTTGGTTCATACATTTTAATTAAATCCAGGTATGTGCTTTTTGTTGTCATCTGTTGATGATTAAAAAGAGAATATGATACTTTTTTTAAAAAAGATGGCTGTACTTTTTCCAGTGCAAAATGTTAATTAATGGTGGCAGTTTGCTGTGGGCCTGGATTTAAAATTAAAGCCCTGGAGTATTTTCAGTTAAAGAGGTCTAGAAACTTGAGTTCAATGGCAGAGTTTGAATTTGGCTTCTGCATGATTATGTTTCTTTTTCCATTTCCCTATTCATTTCAATTTTTAAAAAGTTTATTTTGTTTTTCATTCATTTGAAATGCATTGGTTTAGTTTCATTTGCATGTAATTTCCCATTAATTTTAATGGGGGAGCCTGCCAGTTTCTGTAACATCAGGGCTCTTCATCCAAATGACATGATTTTTGATACATTCTGCTACCTTGATACATTCTCCTACCTTGATACATTTCCTCAAGGTATGAGACCTATCGGGCTTCAGACAGGTTTGACAAAAGGTCTTCACCCTACAAGCATGCCATTGATTTTAGTAAAACTAAATCTACTATTCTTCCAAAGATGGATGTACTGATGTTTGCATGGCCCCTGGCAGGTTTCAGGCAGATAAATGGTTCCCATGTTATAGGCAATCTGCAAAAGCACAGCCTAACTGGGTTCAGCCAAGACATTTCTCCTTCCTGTTACATTTCTGAGAGCTATACAAGCCAGTCCAGGTCTTTCATTTTCTAGTCAGTAATGGAAAGGCCTGGGAATACCTGGATACTCTTCTCCAGTTCTCAGGAGAAGAAGGAGGATCTCAGGATGAGAGAACTACCTTGAAAAATGTGTGTGTGTGTGTTCCTCATTTCTTTAACTTGGTATTTTGTTTTTGAATGACATACTCTTTGCAGCTGTGGTTGATGTTTGATGTATCGCATATCCAATTTGTCAGGGCCGCTCCAAATTAATCCACTGTCATACCAATTTTTCAGCTGCTTTTTAAAATGTCCAGTTTTCTTCTCCTGTTCCCACATTTCCCCTTTGTTCTCAGCTTACTTCAATTGGTGGAAGCTGATAAAGGAGAGGAAGCAATGGAATCTTGCCATTCCCAGTGACTGAGACAGAAGCAAAGTACCACAAGGTCTCCACACCACAAGCTTGTGTGTTCTTCCTCATTTATAACTTTTACCATCTTGACCATGGTCTATTGCATCTTGGTTTCCATCTGTGAAATGTTGGAGGGTATGGTATCATGCTTAGTTACATCATCGGGGGCTGAACATTATAACATCACCCTGTAACATCTCCAAGGCTTGCCTCCTGTGACATCATGAGAACTGTCATGCTTAGGTCTCAGGTTTTGGCCCTGAAATCTCAGGACTTGGGCTAGTCCTGACCTGTTAGTTGAGACTAACAATTGTAGTTAGGCTTTTGGCCCTTCTAACCTAGCCTGCTTCCCTCAAATATGGTGGAAGACATTGACCCATTTGCCAGTGATGAAGTAAGATTTGACTGACAGTCAAGTGGGTTTCTGTACTGGGCTTGGAACTGGAGTTAGATACGCAGTCTTGTCCCAGACAACAAAATGTCTTGGGCTTTGAGAATTAAAATGAATAAAAATGAACCATTTTTTGTTCAATAAAAATGAATTGAATGAAAGAATTGAAATATACATTTTTAAAAAATGAATATGTAACTCTGACTTGAATTTAACAGTTGAGGCCAAGGCAACATGGAATTCTCTTTTGTGTCCTCCTACCAGCACCTTATCCAAAGGTACTTAAAGGTACCTGATCCAAAGGGATAACTATTTCTCCTACTCCATCTCACTGCCTACAGTCTCTCACTTACAGCTGTTCCCTCAGACAGATCTAATGATAAAACAATCCTATTCTGAATCCCTTTTCATATATAATGAGAGCAAAGGGCAAAGTGATTTTATCAATCTTGGCATCAGCCTCATTTCCTTTCAGCTAAATGAATCTTGTAATAAATACAGTTTCTACATCTGTAGAAACTGGTAAAAAACCACACACAACATCTGATACCATCTTATGTATTTATATTCCCCTCTTCTGAGACCAGCAAAGTGATGTATGACTATATTAAAGGGCATGATTTCCATGGAGTTCAATTGAATTCCCAAGAGTATGTGTTTATGATTCACCCTAAATTTAATGAGTAATTTAGAAGGAGGAGGAGAAGGAAGGTGGGCAGACATATGGACATGGCTTTTCATTGCAACCTTACATTCTGTTATATAAAACTATTAAAGACAATGGAACATTTGTTTGTACCTTATTATTAAAGCAGCGAACACCATGGTGCTAGGTTTTGTATGTTTTTTTTTAGACGAAATAGCTGCAAGGAGAATTTGGCTCTGTTTTCAAACTAGGTGAAGACACCACATTATTCTTCATACCCTCAAAACACTTTCACATTCCCTCTCTTGGCCATCCCATATGTAATGGGGTCACCAGGAAGATTTAGTGGCAAATATACTTTCATGTCCTGCAATTTCTAAGGAGATTTATTTCTCACTAGCATTGTGCCAACATACAACACATCTGCCAACGGTTCTCCATCTCTGGAAAAAATATCTCACTTAGGCCAATTTCACCTCACAAAACTTTTAACAAGAAATTTCTTAACTTGAAATGCATCAGTGGTATTCTCCATTAAAGGTAGCAGGTTGTTAGGCATGACAGCATCTTGAGAACAGATGTGCCATTCTTTTTAAGCTGGGCAGACAATTAATAATGCAAGATTACTCATCCAGACAAGCATCCATTAATATTTACATTCTTAGCATTAAGCAAATCACCTTACCCTTATATTAATAGGCAGGCATTTATAAGTAGCCAGTGAAACTCATTACAAACTGATAAGTTTGCAAGGATATTCCCAGAATTTTTTTAAAAAGCAAATCACTGTTTTCTCTTTATTTTTAAGGGTTTGGATTTCTGGTCAAGACTATTGGTTCTGCAAATATTTTAATCCTTCAATCCCCTTTAGAATATAGGTGTCTCTGTAGTGTAGAATTCCAACTTCTGTTATCACTTGGCCTTCTTAACAAGAAATCTGTGTACTTTCAATGTGATGAGAAACCGGTAACATCACCAACTGTTAACAGTCACATGAAACCAGGGCTAGCAAAATGTCACTTAGTCACTTTATCCATCTTTATTTGCTCAGGTGCAGTCATGCTACTGAAAAAAGAAAGAATATATATCTTTTGTTGGTGCCACTGCCCTAATTCTATGCCATGTCACCAGCTGCAGAATGCCATGCTTAGAATTTATGGAATTAAGTGACAATCCTTTGTCCTCACCAGCATGTCTAAAAGTATATCCCAATCCCCTTGAAAGCCATAGAACTGAGACTTAATAGTAATGAAAATTTAAGACTAATTGATTTCAGAAGGATTTAGCCATAATTAACTATTGCTGTGATGCAGACGTGGCTACTCTACCCCTATATCTTGTAGGAGCATGGAGGTTCTTTGCCTTATACCTATCAGTCTGAATCTGTTTGGATTTTCTGGGAGTTAGCATGTTGGTCACCTATACTCCTAAGGCTGCAAAATCTAGTCCTATCTGATAGTCAGGCCAACATCTGTATTCTCCTTAAGTATTCTTAAATCCACACTACGCAAATAATCCAGTTTGAAACTGGATTACTTGCATGGCTCCTTCCTATGGAATCCTGGGATTTGTAGTCTTTAGCCTTCTCTGCTAAAGAGTGCTGGTGCCTCACCATACCACAAATCCCAGGATTCCATAGGAAGGAGCCATGCAAATAATCCAGTTTCAACCGGGATTATTTTCTCTAGTGTGGATGCCCCCCAGTCTATTAGGAAATTAACAGGAGTACAAATTGCAGGTTTGTATTATTTATTATAGTAACACAAGTAGCACAGAGTGTATGTTCTACGTGGGTTTTGTATCTGTGGTGGCACTGGAGTTGACATCAGATGCTTGATCCAACAGGTTGTATCCTTTTCTTCCAGCTTGTTGGGACTGATGGTGCTTCCTCTGGTGTCCCAGTCTTTGCAATGCCCTTTGAACTATGGTTGTTTATCTCCTCCATAGCACTGAGGGGGTCTCTCAGTCTACTCTGGGTTGGAGTTGGTAGGGTTCCCTTGGTTGTTCCTCTCTTGGATGGGTCTTCTCTTGCAGAGGCTCCCTCCCAGAGTTACCATGCATATATTTTCATAACATGCTGTGCTACAATGCATCTCTACAGCTCAAAAAGCTTACATGAGGGAACCAGAAATCTACAAAGCAGGCCAGCCTGTTAGGACAGAGCCTAAAGACGTTTAGCAGGAGTGATGAGACTATAGATGCATTTTTATATTTTATCACATAGCACATCACTGAGTTTATCACATAGCACATCCATGGATTCATCCAACCATGGTTTGAAAATATTTTTAAAAATCCAAAATGCAAACCTTGATTTTGCCATGTTATATATGGGATACCATTTTACTGCACCATAGTATATAATGAGACATGAACGTCTACTGATTTGGGTGTCCACTGGGGTGTGTGTATCCTAGAACCAAACTGCAGCGGATACCAAGGGTATAAACTCCAGGGGAGCCCTAGTGGTGCAGTGGTTAAATGCCAGTACTGTAAGCTACAACGTTGCAAATTCGATCCCAAGGGCTCCAAGGTTCACTCAGCCTTCCATCCTTTCACAGGTCAGTAAAATGAGTACCTGGCTTGTGGGGGCAATTAGCTAACACACATTGGAAACCACTTAGTGCCTAGCACACTATAAAAAGCAGTGTAGATGTGTAAAATGCTGTTGCTTAACAATTTGTAAGCCGCTCTGAGAGCCTTTCTAGCTGAAAAGGGGGGTATAAATACCTAAATAAATAAATAGACTGACTCAATAGACACAACGGCTTCATTCCAGAGTTTATGCATCATAAACTGAAGGGCTTCTTCCAATGGAAATGTAGTTATGGAGGAAGAGGTGAAGAAGCAATTTTGGTCAGTTTTTCCTGTTCCCTGAGCCACCTCACATCCTTTTCTTGAGGGTCTCCCAACACTCCAGAGCATGTTTTCAGAGTATAGGTTGCCATGTGTGGGTTGGGCAGCAAAAGTCATTTTCCTCTTATTATCTTGTGGGATCATCCATTCTGTAGACTTCCACTGAAAGAAAAGAAGAGAAAAAGGGATGATGTGATAATTCGTACCAACCACAATACACCCATCCTGGGGGGGGGGGGAACAATGTGCTTATGGCCCACATTATCTTCTGATGCCTCTAGCAGTTGTTGAACATAGGAGGAGGCTTCAGAGCTTCAGATTTAGTCCCTAATAGTGTTGTGAACTATGAATGAATGGTGGTGGCATTTGGATAGTAAAATTTCTAATTATGGATGCAACTCACATGATTGACTCCTTCTCCAAATATTCCCTACATCTAAAAGATGTCAGGAAGACCATTTTTTATGTCTGACATTTGAGTCTTCTCTTTACAGGGAATTTTGTTTTGTGTGGATGTGTATTCAATCATGTGAGCACCACTTTCAGTCTTATGGTTTAGCCTGGAAACATTTACTACTCCAGTGAGATCTGTACATTAGTCTTTCAATCCATCTTCTTTATATGATCTGCAGTCACTCCATCTACTTTCCACAAGTTGCACTTGGAGCTTCAAAGTTTACATTTGGGTATATTCTGCCTCATTTCCGAGAACTAAATTCAACCTTTTTTAGGTAAGGGCATATAAAACATGTTTCGTTAGTCTCTATGGCAAGTTAAATTTTATTTTATTTGGTTACTTGTTTCCTTGCTACAAAAGAAACCACTTTATAGCACACCTCACGCAAGAGTGGCCAAATGCAATAACATTATGTTGAATCAGCAAATAGTAGAATCATACAATCATAGAATTGTAGAGTTGGAAGAGACCACAAGGGCCATCCAGTCCAACCCCCTGCCACGCAGGAAATCTTGATCAAAGCATCCCTGACAGATGGCAATCCAGCCTCTGTTTAAAGACCTCCAAGGAAGGAGACGCCACCACAATCCAAGGGAGTGTGTTCCACTGCCAAACAGCTCTTACTGTCAAAAAGTTCCTCCTCATGTTGAGGTGAAATCTCTGTTCCTGGAGCTTGCATCCATTGCTCCGTGTTCCAGTCTCTGGATCAGCAGAAAACAAGCCTGCTCCATCCTCAGCGTGACATCCCTTCAAATACTTAAACAGGGCTATCATATTGCCTCTTAACTGTCTTTTTCCAGGCTAAACATACCCAGCTCCCTAAGTCTCTCCTCATAAGGCATGGTTTCCAGACCTTTCACCATTTTAGTTGCCCTTCTCTGGACATGCTCCAATTTGTCAATATCCTTTTAAAATTGTGGTGCCCAGAACTGGACACAGTATTCTAGGTGAGGTCTGACCAAAGTATTAACTTGTATTAATTTAATAATGTTTTAAGGGGAGGGAGGGATTCTGGGTTGTTTTATACTGTCTACCATTTTATCGTTGTAAGCCGCCCCGATTGCTTGCAGAGGGGCGGGATATAAATAAATTTTATTATTATTATTATTATTATTATTATTAAGGCAGAATAGAGTGGCACTATGACTTCCCTTGATCTAGACACTATACTTCTATTGATACAGCCCAAAATCACATTGGCCTTTTTAGCTGCCGCATCACACTGTAAGTAAACCTTACAAATATCACTTTAAGAAAATATCTGCTCCTGCAGTTGTCCACATTGTTCTACTTACCAGATATACTTTATTCTGCATTTAAGCAAATCAGAAACTGAATTCCTATATAAGTCAGAATTATTCCATTTTGAGCCTTTAGGTCATGTCATGAGCCCATTGGGAGAATATTAACAGATTGACTTTTTCCTCTCATCCATGATTTAGAAGCATCCCCAATGCCCAAAAGGATTATCCACTTCAGGATCCAGTGTAGACAAACCCAAAAACTTTAAAAAGGTCCTTTTGTATTTGAGCACATTTGTGGTGCTGAACTAAAGTTATCTAATTTTTCTAGGAAGTTCCTCATCTTTAATGCCATCATGTATCAGGTAGATACAAAATGGTTTTCTCTGTGTTGAGAGTAGTTATAACCATTGGAGATGGCCAATGAAGATGGCAAATCATTTCATTTTAATTTGTTTTTGATGAATTAGCCAAAATCCTCATTTTCTTTTCTTTGAATTTAAAGTTTAAAAAAATTCAAATGTGGGAGAAAGTGAAACATACAAATTTCCCATCACTAAACCAAACTAATGCTTGGCTTGCTTTTGCTACTTCACACATATAAAGTAAAATATTCTCTCTGTTTCTTAAGCTATCTCTCTAAAACATTTTAAACATACCATGCCCCCTTGGATTTGCAGTTTAGGGAAAGGAACTGGGTATTCATAGCCAGAGATCTTTAGTGGCCAGGGCTGTTCTTATGGCCCCAGGGGTCATTTCCCCCAAAGAGGCCTTTTATGGGGCTTTGCAGGCATTTTAGGCCCAAGAAAGGTCTTTTAAAAATCAAGAAGTGAACAGGAAGTGACTTATGCTCATTTCCTGTTGTTAAAAAAGACCTCTTCTGGGCTTCAATAATAATAAAATAATAAATTTTGGCTCAGGTGATCCTAAAAGCATGGCACAAATGCTCACCATGCCCCCAGTGGGCCTTTCTGGGCAACTTTTAAAATATTTTTGGAGGGGAGTGTGGTTTTCCAAGGTCTCCTGGAAGAGTCATGAGGGCTCCTAGGCTCCCATAGTTGCCCACCCCTGCTCTAGTTCTTCACCAAGCTTCAAATCGCAAGATTCCATAGGATGGAACCATGGCAGTTGAAAGTGGAATCATAGTGATCATAGTGCTATAACTGTGGAGTGTGAAAGGTTACTTTATCTGTGTTTCACTTGCGAGCAAAGATATTTCTTTTCAAACTAGCATTTGACTCTACTGGTGTTGCTTAGTTTTATTGACTAACTTGGATCCTTTGCATTGCTTTTTCTATGTCTGTCCACTGCTTTTAGCTTTTTGATGGTTGGCTATTGTTTTTCTGCTTTTTATGTTTTGTAAAATGCTTCTGAGTGGCTGCTTTTTTGGAAAGGAAAACTGTGGTATCATTTGGAAAAAAAAACACCCCACACCATCATACTAATTCTAATAATTGGAGATTTCCAATAATGAAGAAGTATGGCCTTATGTGTCCTTTGCCCTGGCTGAATTTTTGAACTGACTGAAAGCTCCAAGTACAGTTGGAGAAGCCTCAAAGATATTTTAAATTAGAGTCAACATTAAGAGCTCCCCTGAGGCTGATCTGGCAGTTGAGAACAGCAGAAGTGAATTGAGCAGCTGGTCAATGCTCAGTTGCCTTTGTATATTCATCTAAAAAACATTTCAGCTTCACTTCACCTCTTCTACTATTTCTCTGGGGAACAAACCTTTCTGGCTAGTAGTGTTCCTGTGCTTCTCAAGCACTTCAAGAAATAGAGTCGAGGATATAGTTTGTGGCCCTATGCAATAAAAATCCAGAAGGTGTGGTCATGGTATTATGGGTAATGGTCAGGCAGGGAATCCTGATGGACTTTGTTGCTGAAAAGGGCTCCTCTTGCTCAAATAGCATATTTGGGCTTGGTCATGGAAAAATGAATCAATAGATAAGACTTGCAAACATTCTGTACCTAGAAAGGAAGAGCTAAATGACAAATGCTAAAACACTCTAAGTATAGTTTTAGGGCACCTCATAGGAAGCACTAGAATACTTCTACCTGACACTTTTGTGTTACACATGTGCTTTGGGATCTGAAAGAGACAATCCTTGTCTCATGTGGCCTCTCCAACAGCCTTCAAAAATCCATAGGGAAAGTCCAGTAGGCCTGTTTATGTCATGGGTACTACAACATAGATGTGGTATCAAGTGTTTTCGTTTACCTCCTGCTCATACACATGTTTTTATTTCTTGTTCCTAGACCTATCCACCCTAATCTCTCTTTCTCTCTCTCTGATATATCATTATATATTATATATAATGTATACAATATGATAGGCTGGAATCCTGTACGCACTGTGTTGCTACATATCCACAGTAGTTATGTAGCTATGTAGTGACTCCCGGCTTGACCATGTCAATCCCTACTTACCAATCATCAGCTACTGCAATCAATAGGGGTCTATTTCCCTCTCTCGGGAAGTGGCTGATCAACATTCTCACCCCTTCATGTGAGTGATCTTCATTGTGGCAGGTAGAAACAAGGTCCCTGTCACAATTCCCCCTCTCAGCAGAGATTGGTTGCACAAGGTGTGGTGAGAACATCAGTCACCTGTTTTCTAAGTACCAGGGGAACAGGCCACTATTGATCACAGCAGCTGTTGACCAGTAAGTGGGAACTAGAGGACATTCATGGTCCTTATGTATCCCCTAAACAAGGGGATTGGTAGGGACTATAAATACAAAACAATCATGAATATGTAACTTTTGGTTACATGTTCATAACTATCTAATAGGATTCCAGCCATTCTTATTATATTGTTTAATTATTAATTGATTGATTATAGTAATTAAAATAATTATAATTACTATATTATAAGGCATGTTCTAAATATAATAATTATATAATATATTGTATATAGTAATATTTGTTAAATATTATATATTATATTTATTTTTCAGTAGAGTGAAATCTTATACATCTCCTCCTAGAGGTGAAATCTGAATGTTGTATTTTGCACAAGACAGACAAATGCAAGAATGAGACATGTGAACCATTTTCATTTCCTGCTTCCTGTGCTTTGCATAGTGACTTTCCATGGTGAAAGGCGCCCAGGTGGCACAGTGGTTAAATGACAGTACTGCAAGCCACAACATTATGAGTTCGATCCAGAGGGCTCCAAGGTTGACTCAGCCTTCCATCCTTCTGTAGGTCAGTAAAATGAGTACCCAGCTTATTGGAGGTAATTAGCTAAAAACATTGTAAATTGCTTAGGGAGTGCTTTGGCACTGATAAGCAGTATATAAATACCAATGCTACTGCTATTGCTATTGCTATTGAAATATCCTGACAAGAGGTGAAAGTGACTTTAACAGCAAATGCTCTCAGTCCTCCCCTGCTTGCTTCCTCTGCTCCCTTTGTTCATGTTCCAGTGCCAGACAAACATTCTTGGATTTCATTGATATTACCTAAGTATCTCTCAATCTACTAGAAAACTGTTAACATTTAAGAACGGGATATGCTTTTTCTTGGAAATGCAACAACACTCAGCATTTAAAGAGTTAAATAGGGCTGCTGGCACACTGTAGAATTAATGCAGTTAACTCCCATGGATCAAGGCTATGGAATTCTGGGATTTGTAGTTTTGTGAGATATTTAGCCTTCAATCAGAGTTCACTGGTGCAACAACAAACTACAGATTCCAGGATTCCATAGGATGGAGCCATGATAGTTAAAGTGGTGTCAAAGTGCATTTTTTCTGCAGTGTGGCAGCAGCCTAGGTCTTAGAGAGAGCAGCAGCGATAGTTAATGAATGTTTCAGTGACCTAAAATCTCATCATGTCTTATCCACCTCTCCTAACCTCTCTTAGACTGATATTCTTAGGGATCACTTCACAATTTCTCCCTGACTCCTTTTTGCTCTTTCATTGCTTCAAAAGTAAAACTAACTTAGTCCTCTTCCTGTTCTACCTTAGCTTAGTCTAGCACCCTTAGAGAGGTTTCCTACCTCTAATGGAGTTCCTGTAACAAAAGTTTAGTTTATTTCCTATATACACTGGTGCCAATGCTCTTTAATCATATTAGCTAGCAGTTGTATGCATACAGTTTATCACTTTTATGCCATCACAATTGAATTTATGCTTGATAAATAACTTAAAGTATTGTTGTGGTTCACATCTAGAACCCATTCCTTATTTTTCCTTAGACTTCTTCTTTTTCCTCCCAGTTGATAGCCATAATGGACTCATCCTTTCAGTGCTTGAAATCAGTGCATGGACCCCTGAACTTTTCTCCTGTACAACTTAGGGCGGAAAAATGCGATGCATAGATATAGGATGGGAGAGACGTGACTGAACGAGACTACATGCGAAAGGGATCTAGGAGTCCTAGTAGACCACAAGTTGAACATGAGTCAACAGTGTGATGCAGCAGCTAAAAAGGCCGATGCGATTTTGGGCTGTATCAATGGAAGTATCGTATCTAGATAAAGGGAAGTAATAGTGCCGCTCTATTCTGCCTTGGTCAGACCTCACCTAGAATACTGTGTCCAGTTCTGGGCACCACAATTCAAAAAGGATATTGACAAATTGGAGCATGTCCAGAGAAGGGCAACTAAAATGGTGAAAGGTCTGGAAATGATGCCTTATGAGGAGAGACTTAGGGAGCTGAGTATGTTTAGCCTGGAAAAAAGATGGTTAAGAGGCGATATGATAGCCCTGTTTAAGTAATTGAAGGGGTTTGTCACGCTGAGGGTGGGACAGGCTTGTTTTCTGCTGCTCCAGAGACTGGAACACGGAGCAATGGATGCAAGCTCCAGGAACAGAGATTCCACCTCAACGCTAGGAGGAACTTTTTGACAGTAAGAGCTGTTCAGCAGTGGAACGCACTCCCTCGGAGCATGGTGGGGTCTGCTTCCTTGGAGGTCTTTAAACAGAGGCTGGATTGCCATCTGTCGGGGATGCTTTGATCGTGATTTCCTGCGTGGCAGGGGGTTGGACTGGATGGCCCTCGTGGTCTCTTCCAACTCTACAATTCTATGATTCTATGATTCCTAGTATCCAGTACTGGCATGGAGAAAATCACGGCATGAGGGAAGGCGAAGTAAAGGACATTCCCAGTAGTGACACTGAGATAGTGTAGATTGAGGCTGAGAATCTGACATTCATATACCTTTTAGACAAGAAGCTCACTGGTTGTCCTTGGATATGTTATCATTGGTCAGGATTGCTATGAGGAGAAAATGAGACAAAGGATCTAAGCCTAAATCCAATTGTTTAGTCCTAATTAGAGTAGACTTTCCAAGTTCCCATTGATTCAATGGATCTATCAAAAAAAGAGATAAGATTAATCTGGCATGACTTATTTTTGAGAAACCCACATTGAAGAATAATAAACCATTACAGATTCCCCCCTGTTTATGCAGAATCAGTACCTGCAGTTTCACCAAACCACTGTTGGGGGAAAAGGTATCTGTAGGCATCTATAGGACCATAGAATCACACTGGAGGTGGTCTCTGGAGGTCCTCCAGTGCAACTCTACAGGCAACATCTTCCCAAAGACTCCTGTGTACAATATGAATTACCATAAGTAATAGGAGCAAAAAACCTGCCACAATGAGTGGTTGCATGAATTGGCCCTCAGAACATTCCCATATCCCAGATTTGCTTATGAGAAGTAGCCTTATAGCCAAATGCCTTTCCATATTTGGATTAGCCATGGTTTTGTAGTTTAGTCTGTGTTTCATAGTATTATTCTTTATCATATATAATAACAGAAATCTTCCAAGAGACAATGGATGTTTCCATATAAATTAATGAACTTTTCAGCATGAGAAAATTTGCCATAACTTAATCTCTATTTTGAAATCCCTTGTCATGTAATATCTACAATGTATTCTAATGCCATTTGATTTATCACTTTGATGCCATTTGATTTATCACTTCGATACTAGGAATTTATCATCAGTGTCAAAGATACATTCTCAGCTGTAATCTTACAGACTGCGATTTCTGGTCAGATATTTTGGAAATTCCATTCTAATTTTCATCTAGAATACACACTTTAGTTT
This sequence comes from Gambelia wislizenii, assembly GCA_030847615.1. Taxonomy (NCBI): domain Eukaryota; kingdom Metazoa; phylum Chordata; class Lepidosauria; order Squamata; family Crotaphytidae; genus Gambelia; species Gambelia wislizenii. Next base: position 286,948,102 of record JAUMIR010000003.1, read on the forward strand.
ATCTATTAGCATCATGTCCATTAATTTTTTCTCCAGTTCATCCCTCTTTCTTCCAGCCAAGCTTGCTTGTGATGTTAAATTTGCCAAAAGAGAAGAATCCTTGAGTTATGAACACTCACCAACACACATCTCATATGCTTCAAAATATGGTTCTTCACACCCTGATTTATGCATGACTGGGCTAAATATAAGAAATGTTCCAGCTGCCATTAAATATACAGTTGTCCCTCCGTATCCACGGATTTAAGTATTCACTGCTTGAAAATATTCTTTAAAAAAATCCAAAAAACTAACTTTGATTTTGCCATCTTATATAAGGGACACCATTTGGTATGCCATTGCATATAATGGGACTTGAGTATTCACGGATTTTGGTATCCACGGGGGGTCCTGGAACCAAACCCCAGCGAATATGATGGGACAACCGTAGTTGACTCAGCACTTGTGGAATCACTGTGATTATTTTTGGTGGTTTTCGAGATCAATTTCTTTGGAAATCCTCTAGAACAATATTCTAGACAGAAAAAGTAGGTGGTTCCAAATTAAGTGGGGCAATGAATCACCTTCATGTTTGAGACCAAACTTTATAGGAACTGTTCAAATTGCAGAACCGTATTTCTAAAATAGATTCAAGCCCATCCAGGGACTGAGGTCTGCTAGGGGAAATTGCTTCTGTATCCCACCAATGGAGACAATACACTGTGAGAAGTAGAAGAGGGCCTTCTCTGTTGTGGTGCCCTGGTTATAGAATACCTTCCTTCAGAGGCCCAATTGGTGCCAATACTAGTTTCATTTTAGTGCCAGATTAAAAAATAATTCTTTATTAAAGCTTTTGGGTCTGAATTGAGTTCATCCAAATCTTCACATGTGCATTGTCTTAAATTGTTTTAAACGGTTTTATTTTAATTTGCCAAATTGTTTAATAGGCTTTTCATCTATTTAAATTATTTTTTTACTGTTTTAAATTCTGTTACATGGGTTAAAATGATTATGTTGTCTGCTAGCCTGAAATTCCATGATATGGGATATAAAATAAAATAAGACAATAGTTCCTAAATAAATAAGTAGCTCCTTTAAAGATTGAACTAAAACCCAGAGTGGAGTCACTATTTCACCAGCCCACTTCAAACTGAATGTTGTGACCTATACAATCACTATACAAGTTGGAACCAGACTACATGAAAGACCATGCTGCTCCAGAGGCTAGAACATGGAGCAATGGATACAAGTTCCAGGAACAGAGATTCCACCTAAACATTAGGAGAAACTTTTTGGTAGTAAGAGCTGTTCAGCAGTGGAACACACTCCCTTGGAGCATTGTGGGGTCTCCTTCCACGGAGGTCTTTAAACAGAGGCTGGATGGCCATCTGTCAGGGGTGCTTTGATCGTGATTCCTGTGTGGCAGGGGGTTGGACTGGATGGCCCTTGTGATCTCTTCCAACTCTACAATTCTATGATTCTATGATTCATATTTTCCATGATGAGCCTGGTTCAGTGCTAAGAACTTTGGGCAGGCCCAGCCAAATTAGATTTTAAGGCTGCAAAGGGCTCTTGTAGCACCTTTGAGGTTAATGGAGAGAAAGAATTTGTAGCATAAGCTTTTGTAGATTGTCCCTCTGGCTTTTTTTGCAAATGAAGTAACAACAACAACAACAACAACAACAATAATAATATTTATTTCTATCCCGCCCCTCTGCAACACAATCGGGGCGGCTTACAGCAAAAAAATATATATAATTACATTAGTACCCTAACTCACCCACCCCTTAAAAAATATTAAATTAAAAAGATTAAAAACATACAAGATTCAGGAAGGACTTATCCCACGCTTTCTGCAAGCGCGCTGATGACTGAAAAGGCCAATCCAAGATAAACAAGTCCGGTTGCAGAAAGCAGAGCAGAAGGTCTCCTTGGGTGATGTTTCCGGGTTGTGATTCTTTCTGCATTGTCATTTCTCTTCAAGACTTGTTCGGCGTGAGTCCTCAAATAAGGCTGCAGCATTGTGGATAGTGTGTCTCCATGCCTCCTGATGTGAGGCTAGGGCGGACCACTGTTGGTGATCAATTTGGCCAAGACTGAGATGTTGTTTCAGGGAGTCTTTGTATCACTTCTTTGGAGCGCCCCTCTTACGCTGACCCGTGGTGAGTTCACCGTAGAGTAGTATTTTTGGGAGGCGATGGTCCTCCATCCTAGAAACGTGCCCTGCCCAGCACAGCTGTGTTCTCAATATCATGGCCTCAATACTGGTGATCCCTGCTTGCTCAAGAACAGCAACATTCGTTACATAGTCAGTCCAGTGTATACTTAGGATTGTGCGTAGACAGCGCTGATGAAAGCGCTCGAGGAGTCGTAGGTGGTGGCGATAGGTGACCCATGTTTCAGATCCATAAAGGAGGATAGACAGTACAATGGCTCTTTACACACAGATTTTTTTGCTTTGCCTCAGGTGTTTATTGCTCCAGACTCTTTTGTGAAGTCTTCCAAATGCACTATATGCCTTTGCTAATCTGTGATCGATCTCTTTGTCAATCTTGGCATCTGAGGAGATGATGCTTCCCAGGTAGGTGAACTGCTGAATGGACCTGAGCACACATTTGCCGATGGAGGTGTTCGTCCTGTGGTGCAGGCTGGTAAAGAACTTCTGTTTTCTTCAGGTTGACTTCCAGCCCAAACAGCTCTGCAGCTGTTGCAAAGCAGGATGTTAGGTGCTGCAGAGCTGCTTCTGTGTGGGCAACAAGGGCAGCAGCATCAGCAAAGAGCAGCTCATGGACTAGATAATTTAGAGTCTTAGTGTGAGCCCTCAGACAGCTTAAGTTAAACAAGTATTTTATGTAATTTGTGAGCCACCTTGGGTCCCTTCTTGGAGAAAGGTGGCATATAAATTAAATAAATAAAATTAAAATTAAAATAAACCTGCCCTAAAGAATGAAATTTCATGATGCATTTGTAACAAATTGTCAGATGCATGTGCATTATGTTTTCCATATCGAAGCTGTCTTACATGTGTGAATGTGCCATCTCATACTCCATCTTTGTTCATTTGAGCTCAGATTTTGCTAACTTTGCCTTACATGTAGCTGTTAAAGTTGAACAGCCCATCCTCTTTAACAGTCAGCATCAGAAATGTGTTTAATGCATAAGGGCTGATAGGTGGACTTTTAAGATTTAAATGCTCAGGGCCCTGAGCCTGGATGGAAATATATTTTAGTGACTCTCACTTCATATTTTTTTAAAAAAATCAAGTTGTTCATTTATGTTCATAGACCATTTCACAGAATGCCATTATTGCACTATGATTCTACTTTAAATGCCATAGCAAGAACCTACGGAATCCTGGTATCTGGTAAGGTGCTAGAACTCTGTATCTAAGAATTCTAAGAACCCTTCCTTAGACTACAAATCCCAGGATTCCATAAGATGGAATCATGGCAGTTAATGTTGAAACGTAGGATTATAATGATATACAATTAAAGAATCCTATGGGGAAATGTGTGAATCTTTAGAAATTCTTATTTTTAAAAATGTATCCTGTGAAATTTTCACATGTCTATCTGATGCTTTAGCGACTTATGCCCATACACTTTTCTGTTTGTTAATGTTGGCTTTAATCTTTTTTTATTCCTGACTAGAATAGACCAATTGAATCAATAGGATTTACCCACAGAATGTGTTTACTTGCCATTCAACAGTTGATTGAATGGGTCTACCCTAGTTTGGACTAAACAACAGGATGCTAGTTGTTGCCATTAACCAATAAGTATACCTATCCCCCTATTTCACACTTTATATGGGCAAGGGACTAAAGAAGGCATTGCCAACTATCTTAGGCAGCTTGTTGCTTCAATGTCATTGTTATGGTAAATCAACTCAAAGTTTTAACCTGAACTTCAGAGGGGCTATTCAGGATGTTGAACCTAGTTTGGAGACAGGGTTCAGCCTCCTGGATAACTTATTTAAAGTTTGTATTGGATTGAAACCTAATTCATATCTGCTGCCTTTCTGACAGAAGCCACCACCCACCACTGCCAAGGCAGCTACTGCCCAGTAAGGCTGCCTGCTGATGTCTGGCCTGCCTGAGTTCAACGAAGTCAGTTTATACATACATTTGCCAGCTGTAAAGTTTTGTATATAACAAGAAGAAATTAAGTGTGTTTGTGACCTGCGAAGCCAGGGGAATGTGGAATCTCAGTCTGGTAGCAATTTAATGCAAACCTGAGATGTTTTCTGGGGAGTAAGTCCCAGGTAAGTAAGTAAGGTACTTATAGGCATTTTCAGAGAAATTTGCTTTCCAAATCAGCAGAATTACCAGCATGTATTGGACAGAGTGTTTTGTGATAGGAAACATAGGAAGTGCCAGATACATACATTATCTCTTGCAACAGACAAAGCTTTTCAAGGGTGGTGGTGGGGGAAAACAAAAACAGGAGGGAGGTGGGGAGCTGTATGCCATCATGTGTGCTGTTGTTTTCTCAAACCCAGACATTCTGTTCTTTGATTATAAAGAACTAGTTGCTCACTTATATCAATGATGGATGTTCTAAGTGAGTCATACAAGAGTAAAAATAATGTGTGAAAACTGTCTGTAAACTTAAGATTGATTGTTTCAATGGTAGCATTAAATATTACTGCAGCAGTAACTTGTGTAGAGAAAAAGTAAGGTGAGAATATTGTAAGATAAAAGTGGTACTTATTTATCATAAAGCTGTATGTAACCTAAAATAGATAACATTATTTTCTGTACCTATGCAGACCTCTTGTAAGTTTCATTCCTATTAGATGACATTACTTAATACTGTATAATTTTTGGACTCAGAATCCAGCCGTATTAAACAAGGGGTATACAATGCTGCTTTTATAAAACATGGCTCTTTGGCATGACAATATAGTATGCAGGAAATTTATCTATTACAACCTTCCCCAACCTGATGTCCTCCTGATACATTGGTTTAGACATCCCATGTACCACTCCAGCATGGCTAATGGCTATTATGGCCAAGAAGGATGGGGGTTCTATTAATCCATCTGCACGTGAAGTCAAAGGATTTCATGGCTGCATCCATAGGTTATTCGTGGTTTTTTTCTGGGTTGTGAGGCCGTATTCTGGAAGAGTTTATTCCTGATGTTTTGCCTGCATCTGTGGCTGGCGTCCTCAGAGAATGGTGACATAGGGATGTGTGGGGTATATATACTGTGAGAGGATATGTAAATTTGTGTATTTGAATGGCTAGTTCTGCGGGTGGGAGGATATACAAGGAAAATTAGTGTCTGTTTGCCTAATTGGCCCATTGTCTGCTGAAAATCCCCCTGTCCCTGGATAAAGTTCATTTGCATGTGATGAGTTTTGATTTTTTATTGCAGGAGGAGCCTTAGCCAGGAAAGGAGGTAAAGTGTGGTGTGGGGTGGGGGGAATGTACTTTTGCCAGCATAAAAATTGATATTTTTGTTATGCCTGCAAAAGAACAGCATGGGGGGATGTCTGATAAAGTCCTCAGTGACTTCTAATCATGTCCACTTCCATTTTAATTGATTTTCACCCCCAAAGGCAATGGCATGTGAGCCTCTGCAGTGGCAATAGGTGCTCACTGTTCCTGCTGAAGTCGCCCACCCCTCCTTTTGCAGTATATCATTTTTATAGCATTTATATTTCTACTAGCTGTACCAAATGTAACATAAGCCATTATAGTTGATTGGAAAGGTTATATATTAATGTATCAAATGATTGCACCCCTGTATCCGTGGGGGATTGGTTCCGGGCCCTCACGGATGGTGAATTCCTCAGATAATAGTGTATGCCCTGGAAGAGGAGGGAGGGAAGGAGGGAGGGAGGCTCATGGCCCAGGCTGCCACTGAAACCCACCCTCCCACTGCCATGCACCCCATCACCACAATCACCAATGCCACCACTATGGCCTCCCAGGCCTCCTCCGATGCTGACACCACCATCGTGTAATAATAATAATAATAATAATAATAATAATAATAATAATAATTTATTTATATCCTGCCCCTCTGCAACGCAATCAGGGTGGCTTGCAATATAAAAACTCCATAATCACAATACCCTAGCCCACCCACCCCTTAAAATAATATTAAATTATGATGGATTAAAGCAGGCAATAATTAAAAATATATATAAATTAGAAGAAAAAATTACAACATACAATCACAGCCTAGAAAGGACAGCTGCCCCACCTGCCCCATTCTACAAGCTACCCCACCACCATCACCTGTGCTGCCGCTGCAGCCTCCCAGGCCTCCTCCAACATCGACACCACTGCTGTGCACCCCACCACCGACATCACCCGTGCCACCACCATGGCCTTCCTGGCCTCTGCCAATGCCATCACCATGTGCCCCATTACCCCCATCACCCATGCCACCACCGCATCCTCCCAGGCCTCCTCTGATGCTGACACCACTGCTGTGTGCCCCACCACTGCCATCACCCGTGACACCGCTATGGCCTCCCAGGCCTCCACCTCATATACTCCAAGGTATATGAGCGGTTTCTGCTTTGCACCCCTCCTCTGCCACTGGAGCCATCCCAGAGACATCCCCTCCCTCCCTGTCCACCCCCCCCATTGTCACCATCTGCAGATAACTGAATCAGCAGATGGTGAATCAGCGGATACGGGGGTGCTACTGTACTCTTGCGATGTTTCCTAAATGGCCAATCAGTACACTGGGAATGGAAATATACCCAAGCTTTCTATATAGATAGATAGATAGATAGATAGATAGATAGATAGATTAGAGCATACAGCTAATATATATAGGGAAGAAACCCTTTACTTGTGAGTAAACCCCTGCAGACCTGTCTGGTGGTATGTTCGGGGCCTGCAGCTAGTTGTAAGCATTCTACAAGTTTCTGCTCTCTGTGTACGGATTAGCCAGCCAACAGAGAGCTTTGATTGGTTGGGTATGTTTCCTTAGTGGCCAATCAGCACACTGGGAATGGCAACATACCCAAGAGAATTAGATAGATAGATATATAGATAGATAGACAGATACCATTTATCAGTGCAAAGCACTCCCTAAGCAGTTTACAATGTGTTAGCTAATTGCCCCCAACAAGCTGGGTACTCATTTTACAACCTAGGGAAGGATGGAAGGCGGAGTCAGCCTTGGAGCCCTGTAGAATCGAATTCACAACATTTTGGCTGCAGTACCAGCATTTAACCACTGCATCACCAGGACTCCTTTTGCTTTGTTTATGCATTTTCTAGAGGAATCTGGCTAATTTTAGGAAGACTCATTCATATTCAGAGGATTGCCAGACTAAGGACTTTATCAGATGAGGCCAATTCGCTAAAACCCAGTCATTTAGGAAACAATTATAGCAGAAAAGCAGAAATTCTCATTGCTTACCCATTCCTGCTGGCAGAGTGAGGTGCCACTTTTTATTGACAGGCTAAGCCATCAACAAAAAGTCACACCTCATTCATGCCAGCATGATGCAGCAGGGACAGGTAAGCAACATCGTCATCTGATAATTTCAGTCATTCGTGCTATTTTCCTGTCCTAATGACATGTTTTTTGCTGCATCTGATAAAGTCCTAATACAGGAGGGCAGTATAACAGACACGTTGTTAAATTCTCATCTAGATCACTGCAGTGTATTTTATGTGGGCCTGCCTTTGAAGTTCAGCTAGTACAGAATGTAGTTGCTATATTACTGTTGGGAACATCATGTATAAATCTTGTGTTAAAGGAATTAGTCTGCTTGCCAATTTGCTTCTGGTTCAGATTCAAGGTGTTACTTTGAAACATCACTGGACTTCAGTATTTGAAGATCTTCTGGACAGCCCTCTGCATTTCATATCTGGGGATGCTACATTATTTATTTTTCTTGCTTGCCACCCGATATGTTGGGATATAAATATTGTAATAAATGAAAAATAAAAAATATGTGAAGAGATAAGATATAGCTTATGCTAAGTGGAAGCATGACAGCACATAAAATTATCAAGAGTTAACAGGTATTGTTATTTTCAGCAACAGCAGTAAAAAAAGGTTTTGCAAAAAAGTAAGGTCCTGAAATATAAAAAAATCTTACAAAGTTTGACCATTTTCTTAGTGGTCTACCCCAATGTGCAAAAACACCCTTTCACATTGAAGATGTCATAATTCTTGAGTATTCTTTACTTTCCTATTATTTAGGTTATATTTAGGAGAGATGTCCCCCCATGTTGTGAAAGATGTCAGCCTGCCAAGCCTTGTGCTTTCTCTTTTGGCATTTAGCATGCTGTTTGTGACTGATCACTGGAAGGTAAACACCGACTTAACTTTCATGTCTAATTGCTGACATATCGACAGGGGTAGTGTGACCCTGTTGGTGCTCTTGGACCTCTCAGTGGTCTTTGATACAATAGATCATTCCATCCTCCTGGATCACCTGAGGGGGTTAGGAATTGGAGGCTCTGCTTTGCAGTGGTTCCGTTCCTTCCTCTCGGGCAAATCCCAGAGGGTGAGGCTCGGGGACAGTTGCTCTATCAGAATAGAGCTTAACTGTGGCGTTCCTCAGGGTGCCATCCTGTCCCCAATGCTATTTAACATCTATATGAAGCCGCTGAGAGAGATCATTCGGAGGCATGGAGTGCGGTGTCATCAGTATGCTGATGACATCCAGATATACTTCTCCATGTCTCGGTCATCAGCTTCGACTTCAGATGACGTCTCTCCTCTCAATGATTGTCTTAAAGCAGTAATGGACTGGATGAGGAAAAACAAATTGAGACTGAATCCAGACAAAATGGAGGTACTAACAGTTACAGGCCTGAAACCAGGTCTGGGAATACAACTTCCGATCCTGGATGGAACTACACTCTCCTCCAAGGATTGTGTTCGCAGTCTGGGGGTGCTCCTGGACCCGATGCTCCAGATGTCTAATCAGGTAAATGCGACAGTCAGGAGTGCCTGTTATCAACTTCGGCTGATACGCCAGCTGCGCCCTTTCCTGGAAACTAGGGACCTTGAAACTGTGGTACATGCACTGGTAACCTCCCGTCTGGATTTCTGTAATGCGCTCTACATGGGGCTACCCTTGTGCTTAACTCGGAAACTTCAACTAGTTCAGAACATGGCAGCCAGGTTGATTTCTGGTGTTTCCAGAAGAGAGCATATAACATCTGTGCTAAAAGCTCTCCACTGGCTGCCTATTAGTTTCTGGGCACAGTACAAGGTGTTGGTTATAACCTTTAAAGCCCTACATGGCTTGGGTCCAACTTATCTCTGGGACTGCCTCCTTCTGTATGACCCTCCCCGCGCACTTCAGTCCTCTGGGAGGAATCTGTTACAGCCTATGAAAACAAGACTGTCGGTGACCTCCCAAAGGGCCTTCTCTGCTGCCGCTCCCAGATTATGGAATGGCTTGCCGGATGAGAGCCATCTTATTACCACCTTAGACAGCTTTAAAAAAAGCTGTCAAGACAGATCTTTTCTGGCAGGCCTTTCCTGAGTAATTATCCTGGCCCAAGACTCGGCTGTCCTTTCTGAGCTGCAATCAGATTTTTTAAAACTATTGTATGTTTTAATTTTTTTCTTTCAATTTATATATTTTTAATTATTGTATGTTTTTAATCTTTTATAATTTAATATTATTTTAAGGAGTGGGTGGGCTAGGGTACTGTGACTATGGAGTTTTTATATTGTAAGCCGCCCCGATTGCATTGCAGAGGGGCGGGAAATAAATAAATTATTATTATTATTATTATTATTATTACCTCAGATGACTATTGTGAGAGGAAAAACAGGTTAATTGCAAGAAATATGCACCCCCCCATTACCCTAAAAGGCAGGGGTGCTTTAGAGTCCCACTCATGATCTCCTTTATTATTTGGTAGAAATATTAGCTCAAATGGAAGCCTGCAAGAGGAGGGTAACTTTGGGGATTTTTTTACCTATGTATACCAATACTAACTGTAGAGAGCACTCCAGTTAAAGTGAAATAAAATATTTTATTGGAATATCACAAAAGTGAACTAGCGTAGCATACACAACACACACCCTTAAGAACCATATAAGATTATAGCAGAGTAAGACAGAAAGGTTAGATAGAGGGAGTGATTCAGGAACATAGGGTGATAGTTACTAGTCTTGAAGAGAAGAGTTCCATGCATCAAAGACTGGACACTTTTTGGGGTCAGGTTGGCACCGGAGGTTCCATTCTGGGGTGTGCTGAGAAAGAGAGTGGCTGGGTCCATCCACTGTGGCACACATAGCTAGGATCTAGGCTGGGATATTTATACCCTATTTCATATCTGAAGGGGTAGTTTTTCCCGTGAGATAGACAAAGGAAATGAAACTCAACTGATTGCTTTTGTTCTGGAAATACAAAACATTGATTGTTCTGCAGCAACCTTTTAATGTTTGGTCAGGTGGGGGTATATGAGAGGTTTCTGCTGGCTATAGATTGAGAAATGACCACTTAATTATTTGATTCATTCATGGATGAAATGCCCAAGGCTAGAAGAAGGGATTAATACACACCTCCTTAACGACTGTTTACTAAGGGGCTTTCCGCATAATGCTAACTTGGGCTTTCTAGCCATTGTTTTTCTAGACACATTCCAGGTCACTGTGACCTCCAACTGACCTTTGGTTTGCCCCAGCCAACCTGACCCCTGAAAAGTGTCCAATATTTCCAATTATGAGATATCATGGAGAGGGGGGGAGTAGGGCATACTAACACCCCTAATATCTAGTTTAACCCAAAAGGTGAATGTCCTGCACATTTTGACAAATACGTTTTCTTCAATAGCAATGAGGTGTGCTGTCCTATTTCAAAAGATTCTTTACATTCTAGAACAGTGGCAATGAATTGTTCATTCATGGCCATGATGTCGCATTTGCTTGTTTCTATGTTGGCTTGAATTTGATCCTCCAGATGGCTAACATATTAAAACAAACACTGCTACCAATTGAAGGCTTTGGTAAAATAGTAAACTATAAAAGTAAAAGATTTGTAGTCAACAACTTAAAAGCAACAGCAAAAAAGTCCCAGAATAACAAAAGTCCTTTCATTATGTGTCTTAGAAGAATGTCACACTGTGTTCAATGGCATTTACTTCCTAGTAAATCCACAATATTTTGGATCTTCAGTCTCAGAAGGCCAGTGGCATGGATCAGGTAAATTGCACTCACAACAAAATTCAGCACAAAAGAAAGCAAACTATTTTGAAAGATACAATGAACATCTAAGCCAAACTCCTGTATATACGCTAGCATATAGTAAATAATGAGAATTCTTGGTCTCTATATACCAAATGCCAGTTTTGCAGGGCTGTGAGGGGGCATGGATTTCTTCTCTTTCCAATAACCCCATGTAGTTTTTGTGGGCTTTGTGGAAGGTCTAATCAGATGGTTGGCCAGTACAGGAGGAAAAGGTCCTTCCTATGATCATGGATGAAGTTGTGGAGTTCACTCAAGTCCACCTGGGGTGGATATAAGGCATTCCCCTTAAACTCTCCCAGCATTCTGGCTCTTGTTGCTTTGCCACCCTCTCACCTTTTGATATAGGTTGTATCTGTTATCTGTATTATGCTATGCTATGCTATTTAACATTCTAGAAGCTGTTACTTATTAATAACTTTGACAGTGTGGCATGCAGCCACATCCAGATTCAGGGACACACAGCTGATGTGGTGGTTTATTCACCCTTTTATGGTGGATTCTTTAAGGGATATAGGACATTAACATCAGGTCCAGTTTAGGGACTGTTGGTCAGGCTTCAGTCTCAACTAGCAGGGAACCACATCGTGGCCTTGTGACCACATGGATTCCATAGCTATCACTCCAACCTTTGACATGAGTTCCAGAAGGAGGATGTATCAGATGATTGGTGGGTTTTCTGATCACTGTGTTCTGGTGTCATGCCATGCCAACCTGATAAAGCTGTTGTAAATAAAGTTGTGGCCTTCTCAATCTCTAAAATATATTGTGTCTTTACTCCTTTGTCCACAACAGACCCTTGATGATTTACCTACAATCTAGTTTCAGTCTGATATTGGACAAGATGTTATTGGTCCATTCTTCCCAGACTGCACCAGAATCTTCACATTAACACAGAGTTATTGACAGATCCAGTGCACACATTTGAAATGTGTATGTACAAAATGTGCATGTTTCAAGTATACTTAAAACACTGCTTCATTGTGCTTTAGAAAACAGGGGAATGCATTCAAATAATGTTTATATTTGGAAAAAAATGCACAAAGAAAATGGATCATGTCCTATTAAAACAGCAACAGCAGCTAAGGAAGGAGGCATGAAATGGATGGGGAGGTGGGAAAGAGAGAAAATGTACAGATACTGACTTCATAGATGTGCATCTCTCTAGTATAGGCTTTGATGCCACAGATGTTTTGGGAGGTCACTTCCTGAGGGGGAAAACCCAGGCATTTGCAGAGTATTCCAGCATTCATTTAGGAAAGGACCACATTGTTTCTGTTTAGAATTTGGACTCTAATCTTCAGCATCATCTCATGACAAATTGTGCTGAAAGCTTCTTTTTTTAAAAAAAGCCCTTCCATTGACGTCAGCTATGTTGTGTGTTCTGAACAAACCTATATTTTCATCATTTAATTTGCTTATCAGTCTTATTTCCTAATGCAGATAGCCTTCTAACATGGGATAGCCCTGGCACATGGACACATCTGAAAAGAATTTAGTAGTGTACGTGTTTGTAAGTAGAAACATAGACTTATTGAAAACAGGTGCTTTTATAGTTTGGTGTCAGCCATGCAGAGTATAAACAATAAGGTCAATTCACAGTAAAAATGGATAGGAATATCTGTTTTTATCAAATCCTTTACAGTTGTGATTGTTACAAGTAAGAAACAAAAATACTACATTGGCATTTAAGGTCCCCTCCCAAGTTAATTGATCTTTTGTTTGCTAACAGAAGCTTAATTAAACACACACACACACACACACACAAAACAACTTGTCATTTTGTATAAGCCAAGTCCATCCTGAAGGCAAGTAGAATTAAACTGTTTTTAATTCTTCTTATGAATTAGATTTTTTAAAAACCCACAAAAAACCCACTTCTTACATTACTCCTATCATGGAGCATTTTTCCTACTCCACTGTGAATTCCAGTTCATTGTAGGATGTAAAAATGCCCCACAACCAAGATGATGTGTTTGTTTTCAGAATCAAGTGTTTTGCTCAAATATTGAGAGTTTGGGGATTCAGGGTGAAATGAAAAAAAATTAGATTAAATAAGACTACTGCTCATACTATAGGACATTTCCTCTGCCTCACTGAATTCCAGTATCCTCTCAATTAAAGGCCATCATTGAAGCCACCTATGGCAAACCAAAACATTTCACTTCTACTTCTCTGCACCATGGTTTGAACCCCCAAAAGTGTGCAGCATGAGGGGGGGTGTCTGTCTGGATACATTCGATTGTCTGGCATTCATAAAGGTAATCCATATTACAAAATGTGGTTGTAATTTGACCCCAATTGCTGTTGTTGTTACTGTTGTTTTTGTTTATATATGGTATATAAAACTGTAAATAACAAGAAGTTGAAATTTGGGGGAATGGTGTACTACTACTCAGGTACAATATGGTCACCCAGGGGTGGGAAAAATGAGGCCCACTGGATGCTGGACTGCAGCTCCCAACATTCTTCCTATAGACTATGGTGACTGGGGGTTGCAGTTCAAATGACTCCCATTCATGTCCCAAAAGGACTACATTGTAGATCTCCTTCTGTGTAAACTGAAATAAAAAATGCATCTATGGAACAAAATAGTTCCATTGTAGTACATATTTTTTTTAAAAAAGAAACAGCTGAGTGAAACAGCTGAAAGAAACTGAATCCAACTGTCTGTACAATAATCGACTATGGTCACCTAACACCAGTCCATATGAAAAAAACATAAACCCAAGGTCTACTACATCTATGTTGGAACAGGATTGGCACTGTTGATTATGATGAGGGTGGTTGTGGTGATTATGATGATTTTGATTTTGAACAGCAAATATATGTTCCATATCACAAACTGCTTTTGAACCCCTCTTGAATTTCAAATATGACTTTTTGTGTAGAATAGGGGAAATGCTATCTGAGAAACATAAGATGGATGCACTAACCTAGTTGTGTGATTTGTTGGTTCCAAACCTTATAACAGGGCTGTTCACAAGAGCCCTCATCCACAAATATTCACAAAGCTTAGAATGGGATGTAGGCTCAACCCCACTGGCTCCACTTTACTGTTGGCACATGTCCTGCCTTCACCACTAATGTTTGTGCATTGAGCAGAACATTCACAGTGGTGGAGTACGTGTGTGTGTGTGTGTATGTGTCTGTGTGGGCAAATCAGTGGGAGACCTTAGGCACATATAGCGGTGTGGCTGTAGGTCCCATTTGCTGATGTTTTGTTCAGCATAGAGATACTGAGGGCCAGAGGGAGTAGGAATGTGAGCATTGGGAATGGGACCTCATACAGCTCCATCTGCAGTATGGTGAAAAGGTAATCTTGAAGTATCATGTAGGTTTCTAAGATGATCTATGTGATATCTTTTAGGGAAAAGGTTCTAGATACTTTCTAGCATTTTCATAATTGTAGTAGTTCACAGCACTTATACAAGACAAAATCTCTGTCCTTTCCTTTTCACAGCTTTCCCTTTCACGGTCCTTGTATTTGCGGAGTCCCACCCAGCCTCAGCTCTTCCCTTGAGAAGGGGAAAGAGTGTGTGTGACAGAGTTGGAGGAGGAGGGCTGGTAGGCAGGGGTGCATGGTAGTGCAGCGATGGCAGCATGGCTCTCCTGTCCCTGCTGTGGCTTTGACTGGCCTCCCCCTCCCTGGGACTGTGATGGTGGCAGCAGCACCACTAGCCACCCCACCACCCACTCACCGAGTGGGAGCACACGGCAGTGTGGTGATGGCCGCAGGGCTTTCCTGCCCCTGCTGTGGCTTTGGCCAGCCTCCCCCTCCCCAAGACTGTGGGAGCCACTCAGCCTTGTTTCCTACCCGGTCTCGGCTCTTCCCCCGGGGAGGTGGAGAGGAAAGTGTGTGTGTGTGTTGGAGGATGAGGGTGGGCAGGCAGGGGTGCACGGTGGTGCGGTTTTTACTTTACTTTTCACTTTATTCACTTTTTTTTAAAACTTTCGCAGTGGTTCTATGCTCCTAACCCTAGTGAATGGGTAGGGACAACTGTATTGTACTGCAAGGCTGTTCAGTTTGCTTTATGCAAAGCATTTAGTGTGCTTCATTCAATGCTACACATGATGAACTCAGGTCAATTATGTGCAAAATGAAGGCAGATGGCTTCCACGGCACTGAAAGTCCAAAACAATCAATACTTTGGACATCTCCTCTAAAGTTCTGAATAAATTTCTGAATAAATTTTATTCAGAATAAAGTTCTGAATAAAATTCTGGATAAAACCCAGAGTAAACTCAGTGCCCCACTGACATGATAGCCACCAATAGCCCTGTCTGTTTGGGGCTTCTTAGCAGCAGGGTAACAGGAACTGCTATTTCATCTCTTTTTGTGTGCAGCTCCTCTATCCTGCCACACCAAAGTCTGCCAGGCATCATCTCCTGGTTCCAACTAGTTGCTAGAACCTCTTAAATTATCAGTCTAATTGGGCCTGAAAGGGATTAGGATGAGGGCTGACCTTGCAGACAGACCAGGTACTGAGGGTGTCCAAGAAAAGAGACATATAAATGCAATGTGGACAGAGCCAGATCTCCACACAAAACTGTGTTGAGTAGAGAAAGGCCAGGCCATACCGATGCTCTTCTGGAGCTCTTCTTCCCAGATCTCAGACCATATAGCTGCAGCTTAAAACATTGCCTTCATAATGCTGAACCTTCTTCTGAACCCCTTTGAAAGTCCCAAACTTTAAACAAAAGTTATTCTTATCCATAGTCTTTAACCTGAATAATCCCCCACCCAGACACCTTTGACTTGGAAGACATGTACCATTGATTTCACTGGAATTTGTTTTCCAAGCAAGTGGCTTACGATCAGAGCCTTTTGGAACTAATATGAATATTAAGTGGATGTTTTCCCCTTTTGCACATGAATAAGTTTATTTGGTGAAACAACTGGACGGTAAAGAATCCCTTATCTAACAAGCAAGCTTTCCAGATGGAAAATGAAGCTGGAAACAATCAAAGTAAACAGTGAAAGATGCTAACTATTCCAGTTGCCAGCCAAAGAAAGCAGTGAATTCTCTTTTATGCAGGTGTTAAACCAAGTCTTGACATTGACCAAAACCAAAGTACATTTAAAACAAATGCCACATAGTAATCTGCATACAGCTCTGATTACTTCAAGCCCAGTTTTCATTTCTTTTGCAGGGAATCAAACTCATTCTAATGTTCTGTGGCATTTTATCTGCCTTTGACGTGTAGCTAATAGAGCTGTGATATCAGGACATCTATCTCGGATTGGCCTTTTTAGTCATCAGTGCGCTTGCAGAAAGTGCAGGATGAGTTCTTCCTGAATCTTCGTTTGTGAAGAGAAGCCAGAGAGGTCAGGACAACTTATGAGTGATAACAGTAAATGTAATACTCTGATACTATTCATGTGCATAGGCATGGACATGTCAGCCCATTTGTGGTCAACATCAGTGTCACATGTATACATTCATAAATCCATTCCTTCCTGTTTCTGTGATTTAAAGAAATAAAATAAATCAGTATGACAATATCTAAATGAATCCACTTTTAAATGTAATTTTTGAAGCATATTTTATTGCAAAATAAGGATTATTATGATTTAAATAATACGTATGGCATGCGGAAGTTCGCGCTTCGGTACACATGGCCATTCAGATTCACACGCATGCAAAAGAGGGGCCCCCGGTTTTCCACCCTGAAATACGCACATGCGGTGTTCGGGAGGGAAAGCGGATCGTGATGAGAAATCCGCACGCCGTTTGGATGGCTGATGGGTCTGTATGGTCTGTTCGCACACATACGAACAGCCTGTGTAATCTGATTGGCTGGCCGAGCAGAGGGGGCAGGGCTAGCACGGAGGGGAATTGGGAGCGGCCGCCATGTTGGATTCCCGGCTAGCGAGACTCCGGTAAGTCCCTGAATTATACATTTATTTATTTTTATTTTATATTGTAAATAGGGAACACCGACTGTCTGCAAAGCAGGAACCTTTAAAAAAAAAAGCGGTGGGAGATTTTAAACCGCTGCTTGGCTCGCTCGCTGGCAGGACTAGGACAACACTTTTTTACAAGAATGAGGAGGAAGACGGGAGTGGTAGGCAAGCCAGTAGAAGAGCTTGGGATGCTGCTATCCATAAAAGACTGTGCCATAAAATGTGCTGATCTTTAAGGTTCCACAAGATTCTTTGCTGATTTGGCCTCCCTGGAAAGTCTGAAAAGTGATCCTTTATTTAAGGAAAAACAAATCTTCCAGAGCAAGTACCAACTGATATAACAGACCTGTTTTCCCCTTTCAATACCACTCTCACATATTTTACTTCCACTTCTCAATATAAATCTCTCCTACAACACACCCTCAACTCTATAGCTGTTGATTTGTTTCCTTGCTATGGGTTACACTGCAGCAGCGAATACAAATATAAACACATTATAAGTACAAATATATAAATCTCCTGTGCACATTTACTAACCCATTTCATTTAGTAGGATGTATGCCTGAGTACACAGTTCAAGCAGGTGTATCATATATCCAAGATAAGTACATGTGGTCTTATCATTCCAAAAGGTCTTTATCATTTCTTTATTTGAAACCATTTCCTAGAACTTTAAGATCAATGGCATGCATCTTTCAATCCCAATAAAGCTTCTGTCTTTCTATTTATCTATGCATCCATCTTTTCCCTTGCCTTTCACCACCTTCTTTTTTCCTCCTGAAAGTACCCAGCTCAGCTCCCAAGAAATGTATGGAAGACAAAATGGAACTCTTTTGGGAAATGTAGGAAAATTGAATAATATTACTATGTCAAATAGGTTTCAGCAAAAATGTTGGCACCCATGGCACCTTAAATATTAATAATTTTATCATGGCATTTTGGGCTTTCACTCTTCTTTGCCTAGTATTTCTTCTGTTATGTTCCCTCTTATTCATTTTCATGGACATACACCACTTTTTTCTATTCAGGCAGCTCTGTCAAAAACAGATCAGTTCTTTGAAAACAGATGAAGCTTTTCCCCAAAACTGCAGTTACCTGGGGAAGTGGGAGAGTTTACATTTCTATGAAGCAAGATATCAGTCAGTCACTAGCTAAACACTGAAAGGTAGTAACAAGCTCCTTTCCTCCAAAACAACAGGGGTGTACTTTTTATCTTATATGTCAGCTCCCAAAAGGGTTAGAGACTTACTTCTTGGCAGGAGGGTGTGTGTGAAATCTTGGAATCTAGCCCAGCTAATAGTCCAAATGGTCATTCAGTACCATGCCTAGATCTGGGTAAAACCTAGCCATCTAGGTAATATGGCAACCCCTATTACTTGATTCACAATTCAATTACTGACTGCTCACATGCTATAAAGATATGCAGATATAAAATATTTGCTTGTACACACAAAAGCTTCCATGTGATCTGAACCATAGTAGCATCTGGATTTCAGATCATGTGGAAGCCTTGGTACACACAGCTATATGTACAAAGGCTATGTCCCCACTAATGCTGCACATGATAAAACTGGGGAGGGGGACACAACAATTCAGAACATGCAGTATTGGGGACACAGCCCCCAATATTCATTGAGGTTTTTTTCCCCTAGTCATGTGCTGGGAAAAGAGATGGGTATAGGAAGAACTTTGAAACCTTATTTGTTTGAACTACAGTTGTCCTTTTATATTCGCTGGGGTTTGGTTCCAGGACCACCCCGCCCCCTGTGGATACCAAAATCCATGAATACTCAAGTCCCATTATATGCAATAGCATAGCAAAATGGTGTCCCTTATATAAGATGTCAAAATCAAGGTTTGCTTTTTGGATTATTATTTTTTTAAGAATATTTTAAAGCCGTAAATACTTAAATCTGTGGACGCCAAATCCATGGATATGAAGGGACAACTGTACAGCTCTCTAAATCTTCCAGACAGCATGGCCAGTAGCTGTGCTGGCTAAGAAATTCTGGTAGTTATAGTCCAAGATGTGATATTTCCAAGTTCTAAGTAATATTTCTCAACAAGGTATGTGTTCTTTGTTAATCTGTGTTTATCTTTCTGGAAAAAAATTAACTCCACATATGTATTTAAAACATGCTTATGATAAGCAGTGCCATTGAGAAAATACCTGAGGTATGCATGACATGTTATTTTCTATGCATACCTTTAGTTAGTTAAACTGAGAAATGGGAGGATATCCTCATACCTCAACATTTTTGTCATTTATTTTAAAATAATTCCAGCAGACTCTACATGTGTTGTTGTAGGCAAGAAATCAAGTCTTACAATTCCTACCTTACTCCAGATTTTAACGTCAAGCTACAGCTATAAGAAAGAAAACCTGAATTATTTTAGATCAGGGGTGGAAACTGAGTGACCCTCCAGATCTTGTTTAACTGCAACTCTGAACAGTGCTAGCCAGAGCAACCCACACTGAAGAATGCTGAAAGTTGGAGTTCAACAGGTTCCGATCAGCCACAAAATTCCATTCCTGCTTTAGTCTCTCTCTCTCTCCTCCTCCTCCTCTCCTCCTCCTGGTGCTGCTGCTGATGTTTTGGAGGGTGTTTTAAGTAATATTTCTGAATGAGCTATATTGTCAGGATCAGTCCCTTTTTGTTCCTGCTCCTGCCATATTCATTATGTGCATAGCAGTTTGTGTAGGGGTGAAATGATGTATGTGTAACTATTTGGGCTTTGCTTGGGAAAGGAGATGACAAGTCATTTAACAGTTTAGTTTCAAGGCTAGAGATGCTAGAAAAATGTTAAGGTTTGGTTTAGTGTATGCCTGTATCAGTGGATGATGGATAACCATAGTTATACAGCCGGCCAGAGTATTCATGGATTTTGATATCCACGGAGGGTCCTGGAAGCAAATCCCAGCAAATATGAACGGACAACAATAATGCTTCCTGGACTAATGGCAATAAAGCTTTCTGACGAAACCTGAAGCTTGTGATCTATGAATTTTGGAATGCTGATACCTGACATATGTAAAAGTATACAGTTGTCCCTTCATATTCGCTGGGGTTTGGTTCCAGAACCCCCCATGGATACTAAAATCCATGAATACTCAAGTCCCATTATATGTAATGGCATAGCAAAATGATGTCCCTTGTATAAGATGGCAAAATCAAGGTTTGCTTTTTGGATTATTATTTTTTTAAGAATATTTTCAAGCCATGAATACTTAAATCCATGGATACCAAATCCGTGGATAAGGAGGGACAACTGTATTATAGTTACAGTGTTTTTTGCAATGACATTTACCAGGTTCAAACATGTCCTCGAAATTAATTGTTGCTTTTAAAAATATAAGCTGAAATCCTGTTGCAAATCCCAACTAAAGTAAAACCTCTGAAGTAATGGGATTTACATAAATGTTAATTTAACTACTTAGCACTTGATTCAATAGGGCTACTCTAGTTCAGATTAGCAATCAGATTTAGCCCATGGCATTTATACGTATTATTTTCTTAAGATTAGTACATCTAATCAATGTTGCTCACTACCAAGCATCTCAATAAATATTGATGGAAAAACATCTGGAAAGATAAGGAATAGATGCATAAGGAGAAATTCTCAAGGCTGAGATATTGTATTCCATGGATAAACGTAGCTAGTAACTTTGAGGCTGCATCACTCCAAGATTTCACTGTGTTAATCAACAGCATACAGTGAAGACAATTAAGGTACTTCCTTTATAGAAGATGGTTGAGATCCTGCATCAAAGGCTACCATTCATAATTTTACAATGATGTAGCTACTCACCTAACATGATAAGCAAAACTTCTAGTGGATTGCAATAATTTGTATTGGGGTGCCCTGTGTGTTATCCTGCTGTGAATGGAAGGCCCCATTGTGCAATGGGGCACTGCATGTGATGCCTCAAGAATGCAGTGGGGGCCCTATCGTGCAACTGGATTCATGTGTTATGATGGCTTCACTTGTGCAATGGCACCAAAGACTACATCTCTGCTCCCTCTAGTAAATATAAATGTTGCTCAATGGTGCAGTTCAATGTTACATGGTTTTAAGTTCGTTTACAATGATGTGACTTGTTAACAGGATGTCAGCCAAAATCTCCATACGTGGAAATATTCTTTAAGTACCTGACATAGCTATGGTTTGACCGGCCTTTCCAAACAGGGGGTTGGACTGGATGGCCCTCGTGGTCTCTTCCAACTCTACAATTCTATGATTCTATGATTCTACCATTGCCACAAACCATGCAAGCCCACATGACAACAGTTGGTCCTGCTAGCAGCACCTCCCAGGAGAGTACAGAAAAGGTCAGTGGCTCTGATCTATATACTGATGTACACAGTTTCTCACAGTTTTCATGTCTACCATGAGCTAGTCTTTTGTAAAGCAAAGGTGTCTTGCCTTCTCAAGAGCAAACCTGCACACAATATGTGGGATTACAACAGGGGTCTTTGTAATCAGCTTTGGAATGGCATGAAGCTCGCAGGTTGTGCCTTCTCTACTCCACTTTAATGTTAGTGACAAATATCCTAGGTTCTTCAAGATGAAAGAATTCTGCAAATGAAAAAAATCCAAGAGAAAAGACAAATAAATCTAGAAATCTAAAGAGGTTTCACTATTTTCCAGAAAGTCAAACCTAACCATCTGTCAAAAGAGTTTGCTAAGCAATTAAATGGCGACATTTGGAAAATGGCTTTTATCATGCATTATAAAAATTTACACATGCAAACATATATACATATAGGACTTTATCAGACAAGCCTCTCCAAGGGTTCTTTTGCCGGCATATTTTGAAGCATTTTTCTGACAGCAAAAGAATCCTTCCTACCAGACCTACCTTGATCAGCGTGAATAAGCAGCCCCTCAATGTGAACGGAGCACAAATGGAGCTCCGTTCACTTCTGCACTTGTGATCTTGCTGATTCGTGCAAGAAGATGCAAATGTGGTAAATTAAAAAAAACACAAAAAACAAATACACAAAACATTCACACAAGCACAAAAAACACTTTATAACTTAAAAGTGAACCAGGGAGGTTAACAAAAATATCACCCCCTACCTGGTTTTTGCAATCTCAGCCAGGATCTTGTAATCACAAGATCAAAAAGGGGTGAGGTTTCAAATGCTGGCAGTACTGGCAAAAAGTACCACGGGAGATCTATTGATGGTTTGGCCTGTCAATAAAAAAGAATGGCTCTTTTACATTACACAATCACAAAAGGACAACGTCATCTGATAAGTGCACCCTTACACAGTCATTAGGCATCATTATGACACCATATTTGCTGCATCTGATAAAGTCCATACACTCCTTCCTTCCTTCTTTCCTTCCTTCCTGCTTGTTGATTTATATACCACACTTCCTTATAAGAGCCCAGTGAAGATAGTAATCTATATAAAAACACACAGTTAAAATCATGCTGTACACAGACCTAAAATTACAATTCCAAAATCGCATTTTACACTTGTCCAAAGTTCAAATATCTAAAATAATATATTAAAAATATCTACTAAAATACAGTAAAAGGAATACAAAAATGTAACAGTCAAACAAATTAAACACATGCTCATTCTCCCAAAGCTTTTTAGAAGCAGATATATTTTAATTGGAGCCTAAAAGACAAAAATGAAGGGGCATTCAAATTTTTGGAGGGAAGTTCTAGGACTGAGGTGACACCACTGAGAAAACCCCTGCCATGTGAGGTAGCAATATGGGCCACAGGGGCACAAAAAACAGAGCATCCTTAGCTGATTTCCATCCTAGTTGGATGGGTCAGCTGATCTTTTGAATATCTGGATCTTGAGTTATTCAGGGCTTTCATGCAAAGAAGTAAGAAGTACACCAGTGGAAATAAAGCATCAAATCAGCATCACTGGGTACTTGTTCTGCTATAGTGGGTCAGCTACCAGTTCTTGGACACAAGAGGCCATGCTGCTCTTCAGTGTTGTTCCTGTTGCCTGATCACTTGCCCTTTCCAAACAACCTGTGAGAGAAGGGAGAGAAGGAAACCATAACCTCCTTATACCCCTTTCTCTCCATCTGGGACATAACGTTAAATGGGCAAAATGGAAAAGAAAGAGCTCACGTCATGAGAACATCTTGCACAAGGCTCCTCAAACCCTGGAATACATATACAGCATTAAGAAGCAAGATTTCATCTTTCTAGGGGGCCAGCTAGATGGGAGAATTAAGTCCGGAAAATATCGCCTTAGCTCCCTTTCTCTCCAGTGCCCATTTGTTCCCACGATGCATCCAAAATTGGCTGAAGGGAAAAAATAATGATTTTGCTGTTTACATAGAGCAGTGGGAAAATAAATGGTGGCTGCGAGTGATATAAATTGGATATATCACTCGTGGCCGCCTCGAGACCATGTGGCTGAAGGATTAATGGCCAGCCAGCCACTCAATGCCATCAAATAGGCCGCAAAAAAACCAGCACTCATGCACAGCCAGGGAGGTAAGCTCATGGCCTGGTGATTGGGCCACAGGTGGATGGCTGATGGCTCCGATGGGGCAGCTGGGGACACACACACACGTCGCAGCAGCAGCAGCAGCATTCCAGGACAACCATCCTCATTTGTACCCCCACCCCATCTGCCACTCTGCACTTTCCTGCTGCTTGAAGGTTCATGGATGAGCCACAGCAGCTCCTCCTAGACCCCCGTCCTGCTTGGGAATGAGGAGTCAGGGTGGCAGATGGGAGGGACCACACTGCCTCCTCTCTCCCATCACCTGTGAAGAGGGGAGTGGGTCTCCCACAGCCTTTCCCTCACCCCAGATGTGAGGGTGGCTGCCTCCCTGTACCTTGGTGCGGCCGAGTCCCCCAAGTGCTGGCAGCAACAGAGAGAGTGCCAGGGTCCAGGGAGCTGCAGGGGTGCTGGGAAGGTGAGGCAAGGAGGAAGAGGGGGTGGCTGGGTGAAAAAAATCCCCCCAAAAGAAATAAGGGGGCCAGGTACTCATAAGTGAAGGGGGCGGAGGCACAGAGCAACAATGGTGGCCGCATTGCAAGCCTCTCCTTCTGAGCCTGCCCTCTCCGAGGTCCACCCAATCATGTTAAAGCTCTGCTGTGTGCCCCTTTTTGAATTGGTCATGCAGATGAACTATTGTGCACATTTTCGTACACTTTTAAAAAAAGATCATTATAAACTGAGAAAGCAGTTATCACGAACTATGTGGTGTTTTCAGCCCCCCTCCTTCCGAATAGCACAAATGTGGGCCATTCTTATGTGAGGACCAATAGGATCATTAGCAAATTCTTTGGGGATTTTTTTCATTGTGTAGGCAACACCTAGAATTTGACAGGTTTTGTTTTCTGCAGAATGAGGAGACAAAACAAGGACAGCCTAAGCACTGGACAGATTGTGGTGGTTGTCTGAGGCTGAAGATCCTGGGAGGTGGCAGCAAGTTTTTGAGGGACAGAGATGTGTACCTTGCAGCATTCCCTGCATCCTCTAAGCTAGACTAATACTGGCAAGTCTTAATTTATGTGCATGTTGTATTCCTGGACTCAAAAATGTAAATTGAGGGTGCCATAAATGGGAGAGCCAGTTCCATAGGGACTCTTTGAAGACCATGGAATGCATTCTAACAGAGCTGAAGTAGTCACAAATTTAGCAATTTTAGCAACTCATCACCAATTAAAGCAATAAATAAATAAATCAGAGATTACCCTTTCCTGGGTAGAGAACATGTTCCTTTTCAGACAATAAGAATCCAGTTGCTCAACTCCCACTTAAGCAAGCACAGGGAATCCCTTTGAATCACACCAAAACTCCAAGATTCCAGTTTCTTCATCTGCCTCACACAAACCTTTCTAAGCTGGTAAATGAAACCCCTTCTTCCTATAATTTTTTCCCTCCAAATGACAGCAAGAGCTGACTTCCCCTCACATTCTCGTCTAAGCAGGCAAAGGCAATGCCAAGACTGCAGTTGCTTTCTCCTCCAATGCATTGCAGGTGAAACATTTATTTATTTATTTATTTATTAAGTAATATTGTAAATTGAGGCAAAGCAAATTGACACTCACCTATACTATTGGAAGGTGTTCTTTTATCAACAATAATGAAGAAAAAATTGAACTGCCAGTCTAGTTGGCTTTTGTAAATAATGCGAAGATGCACTATCTCATTCTTCACACCAGGTAGCAAAATGTCTTGGGTCAGCCCTGGGCACCCAAGAAATCTTGGCAAACCCTGTGAACAAAATAGCCAGTTATCATAGTTTTATTATCCTTGTTACCTGCCATGTCTCTGTATTTCCTAATATGGCTCTTCATTTTTCAGATCATAAAATGAGACAAATTGAAACATCCACGAGCAGTCTTTTTAGTTCCAGAAAAGAAGTTATTCCTTGTAAATGCTGACACAAAGAATGCTTTACTGCCCACTAAGGAGCACTTGTGGCTAGTTTCTATAGCCAGGTTTGTGGTTCTGGCAAAGGACAGTGAATCTGGGATGCCATCAAAACAATAATATTATTCTATCCTATCAGCAAAGTAATGCAATAGGCTGCTAGTGAGAAACAGATGCAAAGCAAAGTGTTGTGCAGTAATTCTGCAAGGAATCATGCAGTAATTAAATCTGGCAAAGGTCACTTTGAAACATGATTTAAAATGGCAATTACAGTACTTGACAGTGTGCTTGTAAATGATGTTATATGAACTTGGGACCAAGTATATGGATCAAATTATGAAAACAAGTATTTGAGGAAAAAAAGATAAAATGATTTATATCAGCTGGGAACCCATGTGTCCCACATCTGAACCATGGCTGGATGGCCCCAAACCTTTTGTTGTCTGAGGCAAAGGCAATTAATTTCCATTCATGTATAGAACCCAACTGGATTAGCAGTGGAGTCATAGAAAGTATCTCCACCACAAATTTATAGCACTTTGATAGCAATTTAAGCACCGTGGTCCCAACCTAAGGACATACTTACAACTCTTCTAGAGAGCTCTGCAATTCAGGAAAGAGCACTACAATGTGCTAGCAGATGATTCTGCACACTTAAATATGGAGTCAGAATTATGAAATCCTGTGACAGTTTGGCAAGACTACAGACTGGTAAACAGGAAGCGGAGGATACAGGAAAGCCCATTCTAGCTCCCATAACACCAGATGAAACTGGGCAAGAAGCAGAACTAGTCTGGTTTTACACTGGGAAGAAGTAGCCTTCTATTTTTCTTCTGTCACACTTCTTTGTTATGTTCTGACTTGACTGGTAGTCTATCCAGTGTTAGGTAAACAGGGCAAGTGGCCAAGCAGGCAAGCTGGTTCTGATGTATTGTTAATTGATTGTTAAATTGGGGTGCCCCCCCCTTTTATATCAATGCAGCTTTGCCTGGAATTGTGCTGGCTCTATCCATTTTTTGGATGTGGCATATTATTCTGACAATTCTTCATGCATATAGAATTTGATCTTCTGAATAATAACCATTTCCCCCATATACACTGCATTTAATTGTTTTCCTCTCAGATATCATGGCACATATGTCTGTTTCATCTCCGAAGCAACCTGGGGTGTTGGGTTGATCCTGATCAGTTGGGGGATTTGAGTTTGATTGCCCTTTCTTAACCTATCTCCACTTCTATACACAACAGTTTAGCTTTGATCTAGAACAGGGATGGCAACTGACAAGGGTTAGAGAATTGCCTCGTTCCCTTTGGCAAACATGGAGGGCCACCCTCCCACCTCAAAAATTATTTTAGAGTTTTTTGTCCCCTATGGAGGCTGGGGGCAACGTCACCTTGGTTTTGGCCCCTCAAGCTGTTTTACACTCAGGAGAATGCTCTTTCTTTCAATATAAGATCTTTTCCACATAATATCTTTTTCACACTACACAGTTATAGCACTATTATGCCACTTTAAATGTCATGGCTACATCTTATGAAATATTGGGGTTTGTAGTTTGGTGAGGCACTAGAACTCTCTAGCTAAGAATCCTAAATTCATGGCTCTCAATTGGAAATCCCAGGATTCCATAGGAGGTTGTCAAAGTTGTTAAAATGGAATCATAGTGCTCTAACTTTGCAGTCTGAAAGAGATGCAAGAAGTGACCCAGCAGTCCTATTGGAAAGAAAGGCTTCTTCTGGGCTTAAAATAGGGGAGTCAAAATGCAAAATTATTCCCCCTGCACAGCTGATGGTTTTTTGAGGGGCATTTATGGCATTTTTTCCAAAATACCTTTCAAATATTTGGGGGGCTCTGGGGAGAAGTACATGCACCCCATGGGCTAGACTTTCCCTAATCTTAATCTAAAAGAATATACAGTACATGCTTCCTTCCTTGCATTTTTCTGAGTTGCTTTGGCCATACAGCCACAAATTTATTTTACAGCTCTTTATGTGTCCAAGCACACTTACTTTACAGAAAAACATTAGGACTATTGAGTTGAATCTGAGAAAGTAGACTGAAGTCTAATTTACAGGAGCTATGCAAGCTACCTTAGATGGTGCATTTAAATTTCAGTCTAAAACCAGATTAGATTCACTGCCCACATGCCATGGAAGCCACCAGCTGCCACTGAATGCTGCTCTTTGTATATATTAGTAGTCTATACATGAATTCCATGCTAAAATGATGACTATGAATTGATTTCCTTTGTGTTTTCTCATATCTTTCTGCCTCAGCAACAATTTTTGGCTTTTGCTTCCATTTTAATGACATTCAGTATTTTCACTTTGGTGCTGTCTTCCCTATCATGCAAACTATTATAATTTTCAGTTTGCCCACACTTTCAGGAGGAGAGGGATATCATTAAAAACAGAAGACAAACCTAATATATATATTTAAAATGGCTGAAAGTATACAAGTGCATCCTTTTTAAAACAGAAAAACAGGCAAATAGCCTCTCAAAATATAAAATGGCTGTAATCTATAATAAATGTTTCTATTTCTTTTGCTGAAGAAGTGTCAGAAATGCAAAGCAGTGTTGAAAGAGAAGAGACAAAGATGCCAGTTTGGTAGCATTTCTCCCCCAATCAAATATGCCTTTAATTTAATGGGTCAGGTTGATTCCTAGTCAGTATGTAATTCTGAATTTATAAATGTACACCAAAGAGCATAAGCAAATAAGTAGAGACTTTTCTTTGAGCCACATTATGTTGCTGTATTTGGTGTGTCTGATAGTCTCCTTAGTTGCATGTATTAAAAGCAGACCTAAATCACTGTAGATAACTGATGAGGCTGCTGCGACACTGTAGAAATAATGCAGTTTGACACCACTTTAACTATCATGGCTCCATCCTATGGAATCCTGGGATTTGTAGTTTGCTGTGGCACCAGAGCTCTCTCACAGAGAGAGCTAAATATATCACAAAAACTATAAATCCCAGAATTTCATAGCACTGAGCTGTGGCTGTTAAAGCAGTGTTGAACTGAATTATTTCTGCAGTGTGGCAGCAGCCTGAGTCTTTGAGCATTGCATTTTAAAAATAACTCTGCCTCTTTCCTCAGTATGGAAGTATTGTGGCTTCATAATATATTTGAGCTGTCATCCTCATCCTCATGATCTGCAGCACAAGACATTTCCCTGCTTGAGATGGGCAAACAAATGACAAAGACCCCTGCTGAGCCAAGTCAATGTGTGTAAGTATTCAAAGCAAATCAAGTTATTTTTAGCACACAAGAAAAATTCCACCAACACTTCTCCCCATGCTTGGCTGTACAATAATACATTAATTGGCTAGAATGCTGCTGGGGACTTGTGTCTTCGTAGATGGACTTTATGTAAGTGGGAATTAGAATAGCACAGTTGTGTAACATCTGTATCCAGTAGAGGGCTGCCATTACATTCCAAGCCAGTAAAGTGTCTGATGAGCATTGGGGCCTGATGCACAATGGGACCAATGCATATCATATCGCTCCTGATGTGCATCGCTCCTGATGTGCACACTCTTGCTGGTGTCCTGTTATGCATCTTCACAGTTCAGTGAAGGGGTTTCTTAGCGCTTCTGCCATGTAGAAAGGTATACATAAAGTTACATAGTGTAACAGGTCATACAGTGGGCCCTTGGTATTTGCTGGAGTTTGGTTCCAGGACCCCCTGTGGATACTAAAATCTGTGGATACTCAAGTTCCATTATATAAAATGGTGTCTCTTATATAAAATGGCAAAATCAAGGTTTGCTTTTTGAATTTTCAAAACAATATTTTCAAGCTTTGGATGGTGGTGCCCATGAATGCAGAATCTGTGGCTATGGAGGGCCAACTGAATAGGATTCTGACAAATAAACTACTGTGCTGCTCTTCCATGATGTCCAATATCTGCTACTTGAGGCAGCCACCTGACTCTGACTCTCCTTAATGACAAAGAGAAGAGAGAAGGAATTGGAAAACAAAATAAGAAATATCAAGATCAGAGTTGGACTATTATTAGGTTGTGTGATTAGGTGTCATGATGGCACACCACATTGTTGTGATTTTTTTAAAGTGTTGTTGCTGCTGCACTGTTGCTGCTGCACTTTTTACTACTGAGGAAAGAAAAATGGGAGCCCTGGTGGTGCAGTGGTTAAATGCCAATACTGTAGCCATATTATGTAATAATAATAATAATAATAATAATAATAATACTTAGTTATTTATTACCTGTCTCTCCTCTCAGTATTGGGGGGGGGGGTACAACAACACACAGTATACAATCAGAATACAGTACAATTCAATACAGTTTTATTCCATACAATACAAAGCACATTCAATGACAGACAATTGTGCATGCAAATGCCAGTAGATGGCACTGCTGGCATGCTACAGGAATAACACTGCAGATTGCATATACACAAATAAAAGGCAGCTGCTTTTTCAAAACTGAAATAACAGTTTTCCACAGCCTACCGCCCCAGCTCTTTCTTACTCTGGTCCTCATTTTACTGCCTTACAGAAGGATGAGTCGACCTGGGGGGCCCTGGGATCGAACTTATGAATCAAGATCTAGCATGGGGTTTGGCTGCATTAGCCTATTGTACCACCAGGCCACCCCCCAGGTCATGATGAGTTGAGTCCCAGAGGCTCCAAAGTTGACTCAGCCTTCCATCCTTCTGTAGGTCAGTAAAATGAGTACCCAGCTTGTTGGGGGCAATTAGCTAACACATTGTAAACCACTTAGGGAGTACTTTGGCACTGATAAGCAGTATAGAAATATCAATGCTATTGCTGTTGCTAAAAGTTGTTTCTGGAATTGTGCTTTGTGAAGTGTACCATCAAACAATACCTATAGCCTGCACACAACTCTATTTTGTTTTTATGTGTGTGAAATAGTGATAGTGGGCTTTCACTGTATTGCTGGCCAGGGCAGGAGTGTGTACATGAGACAAACATCCTTGGTTTTGTCTTGTTCTGTTATTATTGTTGTTTAAAAAAGAATTCCGCCATTGGCTCCAACTGTGGTAGGAATTTGTTATCCCAGTTCTAAGAACTAAAGAGCCTGTTAAAGTTATGATCTGTTTGTGTGTGTTTGTACTACACTACAGTTTCCAGGAGCCCCCAGGTAGCAGGGCCAATGAACTTTCTGGAAAATTAAAGAAATTTGGAGGTTTTTAAACAGAGGATGGATGGCCATCTGTCGGGAATGATTTGATTGTGTATTCCTGCATGGCAGGGGGTTGGAATGGATGACCCTTGAGGTCTCTTCCAAGTTTATGATTCTATGAATGGATCAAATCTGCCACTATCTCATCCCCATTCCTAGAATTCCCCTTTTCAGGATCTACCAACATTATACTGGGAGACTTTCTATAGGTATAACTGGAGCATCTGGGGTGGACAAAGCTCTGGCGAAGCTGTTCCCCATTGATGGAAAGGCATGTTCAACTGATACTCCCCCTCTCAAGTCAGCTGCTTTGGGGTTAAAATTCACTTCCTTCCCTCCCTCCCTCTCTCAATTTATACCCTACATTTCATCCACAAATAGGACTCAAAGCAGCTTGCAACAAAACAATAGAAATAAATAAAATGGATAAAAGCATTTAAGAAATTAAGAGATAATTTTAAAATGTACTGGTAGAAGAAAAATACAGCATGCACCACCCATGAACTTCAGTGCCTTTCCTTTGGCATAGTAAGCTGAGTTAGCAAAAGCCTGTCTGCTTTAGAAGGTGGTGAGATTAAAAAGAAAGCTTATCTCAAAGATTGCAAGGCTCAGACAGATTCATATGACACTTCTGTTTAATTCATAGTATTTTTTAAAATCAAGAGAGGACTTCTTATGTAATTTTTAAAAAAACATCAGCTATACCATTTCTTCTTCCTTTTCTATCATGTCTATTATGATATCTGGCTTTTATTTAAGTGTGTGTGTGTGTGTGTGTGTATATAACAGTGTTCATCAACTGATTCCAGGGTGGTTTGAAGCATTAAAAACAATATAGTACAATTACATTTCAGGTACCAGAGTGAAATATTTCAGTATCCTGGAGTCATACTTTGTTGCAGAATCTGCACAGAACACAGGCTTTCTGTGACCTATGATGCAGACATTCCAAGCCACTGTTATCTGAAGAGTTGTAAAGAGTGGCTGAGATCCTGTAGGGCAAAGCATAGTTTAATAGTTCCATGCATGGAACTATGTTGTATATCTCCTCTCAACACCCCCGATTCACTGTTCAGTCACTAAGGCACCCCACCGTGGCCACTCAGGGACTGGTGGAAGATTGGGAAGGGGGATTAGAGAAGCATCTGGCTGTGTCCCTGTAGCCCCATGCAATATGATTACATCACCTTCTGATATCTACCAGACTCCTCTAGAGATCTTAGCAGATGAGGTAATCATATTGTGTGGGGCTACAGGGACATAGCCAGATGTTTCTCCATTTCTCCTCCTCCACCAGCCACAGAATGCCTGAAGGAGTGCGTATACAGTGGCTGGATGTTGAGTCCAATGGTGTTTGGGTGATTGTGGAGGGTTGAAAAGAGTGCCAAGCTCTGCAATGATGTTCAAAAAAGACATAAGGTACACTTATGCCTGCATATGTCACTAATTGGATATCACCCAGAAT
The DNA here is from genome assembly GCA_030847615.1 of Gambelia wislizenii. Taxonomy (NCBI): domain Eukaryota; kingdom Metazoa; phylum Chordata; class Lepidosauria; order Squamata; family Crotaphytidae; genus Gambelia; species Gambelia wislizenii. Next base: position 286,980,193 of record JAUMIR010000003.1, read on the forward strand.
TCCCCAGTGATATGCCTTCTATAGATTTAAAAAAACACAGGCAAACTCTAGGTAAGACAAAAATTACGTCATCAAATATCTTGAGTTTTGCTATTGTGGTACTCTTTTGTCCCAGCCAGTGCAACTTATTTCTGCCAAATCAGGATGTCAAGAGCAGAGATAATATGGCACAGACATTGGGATTTGCAGTGGGTTCAGAAAAAACAGAAGAATACATTAAACTAGGGGGTCTGCAACTATTTTTATGGGGAAGGGGCTTAACATTAGGAGGTAGGTTGTTATTAGTTTTCCCTGCTTGCCAGTAATTGAGGGGGAAAGATAAATTCCTTTTTCTATCTGTTATCATTCACACGTCCATAAACATGAAGATTCTTACAAGTGAAATATGTACAAAGAAGTGCCCTCAGTATAGTTTACTTCCAACTAGGTGTGCATAAGGTAGATTGCAGGTAGCCTTTGTTATTTTTGCGAGGGTCCAACAACTATCACTATCTTAATATTTCTTAGAACTTGATCATTCAGTACAGTTCTGATGGACAATTCCTGAGAAGGCTCAGCTACATAGGAGTCTTGGTAGCCCAAGTTTGGCAGGGGGTTTCTCAGCCCCTCTATGCCCTTGGGTGGGGACTTTCCCCACTATCACCCTATTCTGGGCTTCATGCATTAAGGCCTTCTGATTAGCCCAACATCTAACTCTCCATATAGTAGAATTCTCATTGGGTTACCAACAAAAAGCACACAATTCACTTATTGCACATTAATTTTTTTTAAAAAAACAAAAAACTGGTGCATAAAGAGTAATCAAAATCACACCCAAATTTCCCAACAAAAACAAAGCAGCTGCGTGCAGGCAGGGTGCGGAGAAGTATTGGGTGGGAAAAAAATGTGTATCAGTGTAGACACTGGATGAATTTATTTCATGAAAGAGCTCCACTAATAAGGCTGCCGGACTTACCCGGTGGCCATTTTGCAGTCCTAGCGAGGGCTTCCACCCCCTCACAATGGCAAGATGACCACACATGGCTGTCACCATGCAGCATCTGTCTTCCTCCCAGCAAGCTTCACAGTTTGCTGGGAGGATAGATGAGTGGCAGCCAATCAGAGCAAAGCCATCTTTGCTCTGATTGGCTGGTGGTGTTTGCTCCCCAGCCAATCATAAGTGAGCATTTAGCTCAAATCCGATTGGCTGGGGAGAGAGGGAAGCCACCTCTGTTGGTAGACTTCCCTCTGGTCCAGCATCTGGAGATAAATTCCCGGTTGCCTCACCCGACTAGCCAGAGCTCTCTGTGAGCTGACCCACCCACCCAACTTTCATGCAGGGATTAAATACAAGGGTTGCATATTTTCTTGTCACAACTCCAGGGGCAGTTGGCATGGGTCCTGGAACTAAGGTCACTGGTATTGGGGTCTCCGTCACTGGCATGTCACAGAGATTCCCTATGGCGGTATGGGGAGCATTGGCCATGGGAGCATACCAACTTGGGGCATGAACATTCTGGGTGTTCCCCATCTTTGGGGAAGGGGAGAAAGTTGGACAGGAGGCACTTGGGCCTGTGGGGACTCCTACCCTTCTTGGTTTTCACTAGTCAGCAGGCGGGTCGACAACGGTTTATTGATCAGCAGGTGGGTTGGTCGATGTTTGGATCTGGACCCATGTGTTTGAGACAACCAACTGGAACTGTCATCAATAAAGTTGTGGCCATTTATTGCCAATAATTTTTCAACTAATTCTGTGTCTGACTGTTATTGTGGAGACAGGGGAGTGGGATCTTGCCTGGGCACACAATTGATCAGCACTGTTGAAAAACTTTTCTTTCTTTAAAACTCCCTTCAGTTCATGATGAACAATTACCAGCTCTCCAAATAATGTCTTTGTATACATATTACAGTTGTGACACATAACACAGTAAACATAATGTTAGGAAATGTGAGAGACAGCAGTGTATCTCACAAGCAGAGTAATTACTATTCTCAAGTAAGCAACAACCAGTCCCACACTACCATCCTGCATACAGGATCTAACAGTGAAATAAAGCTGGCATAACTATCCTTACAACATATACTTACAAATATTAAAGGTTTTATCATCTCTAATAGTGAGTGGCTCTCTAATATGTGCTTTTCAGACATGGAGGAGACAGGAGAACCTCAAACTACAAAAATTGATGGTGAACAAACTCATACTAACTGCAGACTAACTGATGCAGGAAGAAAGAATGTGTGGCTGAGACTGAAAAATAGGAAATGACATGAATACAGGACGTACATACAGGAGTATCCCTAAACTCTTAGAGAGACATGCAGACTAGGAACTACTAGTTGTATGGACATATTAAGGTTACTACCTCTAATACATATGGCTGTGATGTGCAGACAGTACTTTATTATTCCCAAGGCAATCATTTAATTATTTCAATGTATTTTCTTTTATTTATTTCAAATATACACATATAGAGTTACATTCAAGTTCACTACAGTCTACTTTAAAAATTATTTCTGGTTGTGTACACAAAAAAAGTGGAGAGGAGACAGTCACATTGCCTAGTTTTGGGAACCAACATTAGTAACTTGGATTCTAATAGTTTATCTAGAAAAGTCTACTTAGTGGCATCCCACATTGACTTCAATGACTCTAAGGTAAGTGGGTATAGGCTTCCATTCTTAAGAGACTAACATTCCTAATCTTTCTGTCTCCTACTGGTGACCTTCATAGGCTGAAAAGCATCTTCAGGGCAGGGCAGAGCAGGATATCTACCAGAACCATGTGGGCAGTAGGAGAGTGAGAAGGGGGGAATCACCCCAAGTTATATGGAGGTCCACACAATCATCTGCAACTTGCGCAAGGTCTTTCTGAGGAAATGCGCAGTTTTTGAATATGAAGAGAAAGAAAACATTGGGACACAGTCATGATTTGGCAAATGTTGTCTCTATAAAAATATTCTTAATCCTTTTCAGGAAAGTAAGGATCTAACATTACTCTGGTTCCAATTCAAGTTTTGATCCCACTTACTTAAATCCACAGAGGAACAAAAATAAACATAGAATACCTATCTCTTAATTCTATTGTTTCTAATGTTATTCTTCAGGAAATAATAATTATATGTTAAAAAACACTGCACATTCCAGGTTTACCCAAACATACATTCCGCTTTTTAAAAAAATGTTATGACTGAATGTTAAGTATGCTGTGCTGCTGCTTCTTTTTTTTTAAAAAAAAACCCAAACCTTGACTTCTTAATAACTTTACAAACTTTACATAATGTAAAGTTTGTACCTTTAACTCATCAAAGCATGGCTGTGCTTTGTGATTGTTGAAACTGAAACACACAATAGAGCTATTAAGAATAACAAAGCCTGGCCTAATTGTGGAACAGTTTGTTGCTACAGTTTTCATTACAACTGGAAGTCAGATGTTGGCATCTCAGAAGGTTAGAAAAATCCAATTTTGTTTATTCAAATGAGAAATAAAGCAGTGCCATTCTGCTGAAGCAGAAAAATATGCCTCAGTAACAACTATTCATTTCATTTTCTCTAAGGAGAATGTGTCTTTGCACATACATCTTTTCATAACAGTTTCCTCTTAAAATCTGGCCTGTGCAATTTGTGATCCTTTAAGCCAAATGTGATTCACTAGCTAAGTGCAGCAGCCTGCCAAATGCATGACTCTCTCCCTCTCCTCTTTTTTTTTTTTTGCAGTTCTGGACAGATATCAAAGACTGGAGCCCTTGGTGGGCTGTTGGGCAAAAGAGACAACCGCACTTCATTCACCTTCATTCTCTGTCTTGATCAACTGCTTCATCTACATCACACACTTCATTGACTCCTACTGTACCAACCAAAATTGGAAGAGTTTTAGACTACAATACTCCCAGTTCCTCAGCCAGCACCACCATTAGCTACAACGGCTGGGCAGTTCTAGGAGTGGTCCAAAAACATTGCTTTCACAAGCTCTGCCTACCACCATCCTCTGCACATGTTTTGCGGTCAGTGCCATTTACTCACTGTTCTTTTAACTTTGTTTCTTAGTATAATTGTCAAGGGGCCTAAATACCCTAAAGGAACTGTTTGAGCTTAAAAGCTAAGCACAGTCAGCTCTGGTTAGTACTTGGAAGTACTGGGACCCCGGTGGTGCAGTGATTAAATGCTGGTCCTGCAGCCACAACATTGTGAGTTTGATCCTGCCGGGCTCCAGGTTGACTCAGCCTTCCATCCTTCTGTAGGTCGGTAAAATGAGTACCCAGCTTGTCGGGGCAATTAGCTAACACATTGTAAACTGCTTAGAGACTGCTTTGGCACTGATAAGTGGTATAGAAATATAAATGCTATTGTTATTGCTGGATGGGAAACCATCAACAAATGCCAGGCAGAGTAGGCTATATTTCAGAGGAAGGAATACGCAAAGCCACCTGTGTGTATTCCTTGCCTAAGGACCTGTCTGCATAGGCAACTTAACCCATCTTGGAACCCTGCAGTCACGATGATGCAGGGCTTTTGCCCCATCTTGCCCCCAGGCAGTCCTCACAGGGCAAAGACACAGGAAAGATGGGTTAGGGCCAGTTACAGTGTTGTTGTTGTTTAAAAAAAATCCCCAGGAAAAACTGTTCCCACTGGCAAAAAAATGGTTCATGCCCCACAAGACTGCAGGAGCCTATTCTGGCATGCTGACATGTCACTTCAGCTGCCCTCTGCTGTCACTTGCCTGCAGCAGGGAGCAGGCCCACAGCATGTGACCAAGGCTGGTCTACATGCAGGGAACCTTGGTCATATGTTGCTAGCTGGCTTCCTGATTTCAGAGAGAACAAGGGAGACAGTGGCTGCAGCAGTTGCAATGATGGGCCAGTGTGTCCTTCTGGATTTCCCCCCATTCTGTGCAGGTAACAGGGGGAGGAACAGGCCTGATCTGTGGGAAGGATACCTCTGTGGGAAGCTGGTGTATCTTGGCCTGTGTAGATGAGCCCTAAGAAAACCCTATGAAATTCATGGGGTCACCATAAGTTGACAGGCAACTCAATGTCACCAACTAAAGTCATGTCTCAAAGAACAAATTGCCTTTTGTCAACTTACAGGGAAATAAGCATTAGCCAGGGATAAGCTCAGGGGTCTACAGAGAGAGTTCAGACCATGCTAACTGATGATAGTTCAACACATCTATAGGGTACCAGTTTGAGGAAAGCTGGTTTAGATTAATTTGTTAGCAGCAGGAACATCCATAGAACAGGGGAAGAGGGGGAACATCACCCACACTGCTTCTCTGTTAGAGCTTTCTGAAATGACTCGGAATGAAAGAGGGGATTGGGAGAGGTCATGTGCTGCAGGCAGTAAGAAGTCTGGATTTCTTCCACTTGATACTTTTGGAGAGCTGTTTCTAGTTGAGATCCAGACTCAATGGGAGAAACTTTGTGGTGCTATGAAACAGAGCAGGGAAATATCTTTTTGCCTTTTTGTTGTTGCTTTTGTTGCCAGCGACTTCACAGCCTTGCTTTTGGGGAAAGCTTGATGAAGTGGGAGTCATCTGGTTGCCTATACCTACAGCATCCCATAAAGAAATCTACAACTGGGTTTGATGAGGCCCCAGGCCCCATCTCCCCCAACGGGATCCAGGCCCCACACTAAAACTGCCCAAAGTTGTGACAAAAGTTAAAGATTCAATACAAATTCAAATATGCCACAACACAAAGCCACAAAACCCAGAACAGAAAAAGAGAGTTCAGGAATATGAGAGGAATGCTGAAGCATAGCATCTAATCAGGGTGATGTCATTAAGCATTATGCGTTAAGTACCAACCACAGTTATTCACAGTTTGTCGTTCAAATACATATGCACATGTGCATGCATATATACACCCCATATTTCCCTGCTTGGAAATTAAGACATAAATCTTAACTACAATGGTTGTTCCCACATCAACGTAAGATGAGAGGATTATTCCTTCTCATTTGCTTAGGGAGATGGGATAAGGAACATTTCATCTGACCTGCTTGGCTCTTGCCAGAAGGTAGATACAGAGCAGAGTGGCAGGTGAGCACTGGTATTGAAACAACTAAAGAGGAAGCCAACTTAGTGGAATTGTTGTTGTTGTTAAATTAAAGTATTTATATCCTGCCCTATATCCAAAGACCTCAGGGTGGCTTGCAGTAGGAAAACATAAGCACCCATGCAGAGTTTTTGTAAGCTGCAGCATAAATCAATTAAACCTTGAGAATTGCAGCAAGATATTGGACTCATAGCAGAGCTCGAGATTTGCAGACAGTCCTTGTCTCTTTCCTGGAACTGAGCCCACAAAACTGGAGAATTTGCACCCTTGTCTCTTGCCTGGAAATGACCCATGAAAGCTGGAGACAGTGCCAGGACCTGAGATCTGCAACCCTATGTATACTGTAATCATGTACTGCCTTTCCCTGAATATAGAAAGATGTAGGGTAGCATTGGAGAGAGATCACTAGGGAGTAATGGGACATATGCAGAACAATGGAATTAAATCCCATCTAATTCAATGTGGGTGTACATCCAGATTTGTTTCCCGATTTATATGCTTTCTGTATTTATTTATTTTACAATTGTCCAGCATGGAGAAGTATTATGGAAGCTCAGAAAAACACACATATACAATGCTTGTAGAAATGAAACTAGTTCCCCCAGACAACCGTGTCATCCTGAAAAAAATAAGCAAGTTCCTTACCTGAATCCTCCAGAGTTTTTCTACTGCTCAATCATTTTTCATATGTGCTCATCACAGATAAAAGTTTTTCTAGGACCCATCTTCCATGTAACCCATGCAAGAAGTATGAACATCAATTCCAATGTGAACTGTGTAAATGCCTATATGAGTAGGCTCCTACTCTCTGCTTGTATGATGCCCTTCACAGTGAAAAGGGAGCCTGTTTGATGCCATGAGCAAGCCTCACTCTCACAGTATCCATATGTGTAAACCTTCAGTTGCTTTAAAACATATGGAGGGAAAGGTGTGTGAGCCTAAGGAGATTTTCAGACAGGAACACAAAAAAAGTGTTCCCGTCTCACAGTCCCCTCTCTTGCCCCTCTCCCGTCCCTGTAACAACAACAACAACAAAAAGGAAAAGTTTTCTGACTTAATCTCGTGTTGTTCCTTTGGCAGGGCAGTCCAGGAGTGAATGGTTTCAAATCCCGGCTGCTCTTGCAAGAAGACAAGAGCACAGGAAATCCAAACATTAAAAAAAAAAAATTACAGTAAAAGTAACACCAAGCACAAAACCACACTTAAATCATTACAAGTAACCTGGAGAGGGTACAAAAAAGTGTGTCACTTACCCCAATGTCCCAATCTCACCTGGAAGTGTTCTGGCATGGACCTCCCATTTACGCTGGCATCGCTCCAACATAATGGGGCACCATTTCATTCGCAGGACATTGTGTTACAAAAACGTACGGGGGATTCATTGACAGTTTAGCTCATCAATAAAAAGAAGCACCAGTGTAACAACAGCCTAACGGGAGCATGACAACACAGAAACAACGTTGTCTGAAATGCAAGCCCTTTAGTGATCTCCTGGCATCATTATCACACCATGTTTAGAGCGTCTGATAATCTCCTAAGACTTGCTCCTGCATTCTGTCAGATGCCCTTAAATTTTTGCCATGATTTACCAGGCTATTTTTAAAAACATCTTCCCCCCCACCCCCCCAACAAAAAACTCTCTCTTTACTTGGCACCACTGAGCACTATCTCTGTATATTCATTCACATAGCTGCATGAGCTAACTAAGAATCCACTTAGTTTCTTAATGTAAAAACTTTACTTTGAGAGCCTATATACTGTAGTGGCTAGAATATTGGACTAGGACTTGAGAGCTCCAGGTTCCTCTCCACACTTAGTTTTCAAACTTGCTGAGTGGGCTTGGACTAATCACTCTAACCCCCATGAAATTTGAAGGCTGACTGTATGTTCTTCTTCCAATAACCCAATCTCATTAATTATCAGAACCATAAATGACCAGTTCATTGTGGGTTTTCAGATCTTAAATCTACCACTAGCAACCTTTCTCTAATCAAACCCAGCATTATATCCATTTATACTAAATTTAACAACTCTAATGTCCATGTCTCCATCTTCTTTAGTGTTAAAATCTTCCATCAGCATCCATGACTCTTTCCAAGTAAACAATCTATATGTTTAAATACATATTTCTAACACATATAATAAAACATCTCTACATACACATAACCACCAAAATCTAAAATCCTTTCATATGTTCTAAGCAATTTGTTTCCCTTAATCCATCTATATATTACAGCCAGAATATTCTATAGCAACTATACATTGTTTTATAAAAAAATCATTTTATGGTATAATTCCAGATTCAATCTCTTTAACCACAGATCTTCCCATTATTCAGCAGTACATTATAGCCAGAGTTCTTAAACCATTTTAATGTAATATTCACTTTATATTTGACTCTTGGTTTCACCCATGCCTTACAGTCTTAGACACTTCCCCTTGCCATTGCTTAATTGGTACACCAAGTATCAAAACAGCCAATATCTGAAATAGAAACCTCCCTCTGATTAAAACTTTTTTTCACATCCCAGAATTTCTTCCCACCAACAACAGATTCCATGCCTCTCATTCAGAGAATTCTTTCTCAATTCCACTTCAAACCTCAATATAATTATTTTGAAACAACATAACATCCACATTTATCTTGACACCATCCCCATACTCAACTTTTTTACATCAATAAATAAAAGAGAAATAAATAAATAAAATCAACAAGTTGGACTTCTCTACACATCTTCTTTGGAAATTCTTTTATGGAATCAATTATTCAATGTACGTTCACAATATGATGCTCTCTTCCTTTTCTAAATCCCACTCAGATATCTAGCTTTTCTCACTCCAAATGTGGTAAAAATCTTTGCTGTAAAATCTGGAGCATGGGAGACTAATGCTATGGTCTGCAATCTCTGGTGTCCCCTTTTGGGGGGGATTGGGATATGTATTCAGCATTTCCAGTCCATGGCCATTATTTTGTTTTCCATATTTGTTGGTAATGTTTGTTCTTTTCCATTTTTGTTGGCAAATTATTGTTACAATTTGCATGAATTCATGGGGAGCTAACACATTGGAAGATAGGAATAGAATTCAAAAGGACCTTGATAAACTAGAAAATTATCATTGTTGACCCTAAGGAGGTTTTCATGGGGTTTTCTTGGCAATATTTGTTCAGAGGGGAGTTTCCCTTTGCCCTCCTCTGAGGTTGAGAGAGTGTGACTTGCCCATGGTAACCCAGTGGGTTTCCATGGCTGAGTGAAGATTTGATTTCTGGTCTCCAGAGCTGTAGTCCAACACTCAGACTACTACAAATACTGGCTCTCAGAATGAGAAAACTGGGCTGAAACAAGTAGAATGATATTCAACAGAGACAAATGAAAAATTCTACATTTAGGTTACAGGTATAAAATGTACAAGCATAGAATAGGGTATACTTGGCTTAGTAGTAGTGTATGTGAAAAGGACCTTGGAATTTTTGTTGATCATAAATTGAATATGATTTATCAGTGTGATGCTGCAACAAAGAAGGAAAATAATATTTTAGCCTGCATTAGTAGAACCATAGTTTCCAAGTCAAGGGAAGTAATAGCCCAACTATATACTTCACTAGTCAGGCTTCACCTGGAGTACTCTGTTCAGTTTTGTGTTCACTATGTTCATTTTAAGAAGGATAAAGACAAATTGGAGAGGGGTCAGGGAAGGGAACAAGGATTATGAGAGTTATGGAGAACAAAGCATATGAGGAAAGGTTGAGGAATCTGGGCATGTTCAGCTTGGTGACAAGAAGATTGAGGGGTGATGTGATTGCACTTTTTAAATATCTAAAGTCTGTTACAGACAGGAGGGTGCAGTTTTGTTCGCTGCTGCCGCAGAGGGTGGGACCAGATCTAATGGTTTTAAATTATAAGAGGGTGGGTTTTAATTTTATATTAGAAGGAACTTCATGAGTGTAAAGGCAGTTCAGCTATGGAAACAATTAACCAAGAGGTAGTGGTATTTTTTTTTTTCTGGATGTCTTCAAAAAGAGGCTGGACAGCTACCTGCTGGAGTTCTTGTACTGAGCAGGAGGTTGCACTCAATGGCATATGGGATCCCTTCCAATTCTGTGTTTCTATGATTCTATGTAGTTTTGAAATTATCTGCTAGGGTGTTCCAGTGATGTACTTCAGAAGAAAGCATTATAATTTTCTAGAAGAGAATTCTCAGTAGTCCACCAAGCGACAAATTCCAGGGTTCCATAGGACAGAAACATGACAAGTGATATCAAGCTGCTATAACTGTTCAGATTCCCTCTCAGTCAGCTCTACCTCACAGAGTTTTTGTGAGGGTAAAGTGGGGAAGAGGAGAGCAAAGTATGCCACTTTGAGCTTGCTGGAGGAAAGACAGGGTATAAATCAGACCAGCATCTTCTCAGGGAAGGTCATTGCTATCTTCTGCACTGTAATACAGAGTACAGTAGTACCACCTGTCCTGTTCCTGTTGGACCTCTGAGAGGGCAGGAGCACAAATGTTACTTCTTCTAGAGTTTCTGCTGAATGGGGGAGGAGAAACAGGTAAAATAATGATCTTAACAGTACTTACTTCTGAATACTAGGCAATTTCTGAAGAGTGTGGTAGGAACTAGTTATTGCAAAGAGTATTATTTAGTTTAATTGATCCCAGCTGGGCCTGGAAAAAGATTCTGGCCCAAATCAGGGTGGTGCTTGCCAGCAGTCTGTCATATTTGATTGCTCACACTGCTATGAACTTGGCGAGGAGAGGTCAGTCACATAGCAAAAACTAAACCCTCTTCTGTATCCAAGCTTGCTTAAAAATGCAGAAGGACTGCCAGCTGACTAGTGAACTCTTCTCTTTTCAACTTTGTTTTAAGAGGCCCCTGGTTTCTTGGAACTGGGGAAGTGATGTGCTGCTAAGCAATGAGATGTTCCACATGTGGAACTGTGGGCAGACAGAGCTGTGCTACAAACTGAGGCATCTGTTTTCATTAAAGCTCTACTTATTCTGAATTAGGCCTAGAAGTAATTTCAGCATATGGTGTTTGGTGAAGGGGCACTCAGAAGACAAGCAACATCTCTGAATCTCTGACTTCGTCACCACAGCTTTGGAACTACCACTACATTTACATTGGCTTCAGTTGGTTTATTTTAATGAAGTCATATTCAGGTAGCTAACCCTCAGGCTAACTGTGAAACTGCTTTTGTTTTATTATGTGATATGTGATAAACATGGGACAACTGCTTGATGAACAATGAATTCACAAGTTTCCAGAGGAATAACCTCTCTAGATGATCAAGAAGTATTTCTATGTTTACTGTGGGATAAGTGGGTTCATGAAATGATCACAGCAAAGCTGTGCATTTAGCTAGGACTTATAAGCTTAGGTCTGAACACAACTTAAGGAAATTCATGGAAACATAATTTCCCAACTTCTTCTCCCCTAAGTAGCTTCCTACCCCACTTGAAGATTTTCTGTAGTGAAGTGCAGGCCCTTCTTGAACAATGTGGGATGGATAGAGTTATAGGAATTAGGAAAATCAACTGAAATCAACCCAGGATCCTAGTATTTTGACCCCTGACACTCTATCCCCATCATTCAAGAGGAACCCTAGATCTTCCAGAGAGTCTGGAAGAAACTCAAGTGGCAGCAATAAGGAGGGATGGGAAGTGTTCCTTATGTGAAATTTATGTATTTATTTATTGAATTTATATCCTGCCTTTCTGTCAAACTGAGGATTCAAGGTGGCTTACAATAATGTTCAAAGATGCTGCTAAAACATTAATATAAAAAAGTTAAAAAGGAATTAAATATCATAGAATTAAAAACATGCTTAAAGACAGTTAAAAACACTTAAAATGTATTTAAAACATAGTTTTAATAAAAGATTACAAGATTAAAACAGCACACCACTTACACATACACTACATCTCCATACTTAAAATTCAAAAGCCTGCCTAAATAAAAATGCCTTCACCTGCTGGTGGAAAGAGAGCAAGGATGGGAGTTCAACAGTCTGGGAGCAGCCACAGAAAAGATCTCTCTCCCAATGTTACCAGAATTGTGTGGGATCTATGGGACTGACTCATGCCTCCAAGTTATGCCATTATATTGGGGAATTTTATTAGCTCAAAGGTACAGTATGACTGCAAGAGGTCAGGTAACTTTGGGATCTTTACACCTGTGAATACCACTACTCACTGAGGAGATGCCAAGCCAAAATAAAAAAAATTGGTCTTTATTGAAAAGTAATAATGGAAGCATTCACACATGCACTCATGCTTACAAGCAATCACACAAGGCTAGCAAAGAATTAGGAAGAAGTAATTGGATAGAGGAATAGATTTGGGGAATGGGCTATAATTACCTATCTGGAGAGCAGAAATTTGTGCAACAGAGAAAAACTCAGATTTGGAACTGAGGGTCACACAAACAGACCAGCAGAGCAATGATTTATGAGGAGCTGTGCACACTTTGATTATGATTTGGGGTAATATTTATACCCAATATCATACCCTTAAGGGGTGTTTTGAGTGTAGGACAATACTTGAGGGAGTTTCCCAGAGTTAAACTATGGAGGCTCTGGCTTTGTTGATTATCCCTGATGGTTGGGACATTAAGACTGATGGGTTTAAGGCAACCTTCACATTGTGGGCAGGCAGGGGTGTGAAGGAAGACCTTTGCAGGATAATGGGTGTTCCAGTCATTAGTTTGTTTTTCGAGTACAGCTCACTGCCAGGTGCATTTAGGGGAGATTAGCACATTCCTGTCAGAGGAGGTTTTGCTTAATCATGCCTTGGGCATGTCTGTTTGGGGGGAATTTCCAAGATCTCTTTGTAGGTTCCAAGAAACTTTCACTAGTCCTAATGCTTGGGTTGCCCTGGTCAGCTGAAAACCACATGAAGTGCCTAATAAGATGAATTATGAATTATTGGAGGGAGGGGTGTTGTAAGGCAAGGTAACACTGAGTTTTCACCAACTGCACCTGCAAAGGTGGTGGGACTGAGATAAATTCCTCCCGTGTACACCTTAATGCTTGCGCTGGCTTATATAAGACGATATGGTCTTTCAAACCCAAACAATTTAGGGCTTTAAAGGTCAGAACCAGCACTTTGAAACAGGCTGGTAGTCAATGTAGCTGTTTCAACAGAGGAGTCACATGATGCCTATAGCCAGCCCTAGTCAACAGCCTGGCTGCAGCATTTTGGACCAGCTGAAGTTTCCAAACAGTTTTCAAAGGCAGCACCATGTAGAGTATGTTACAGTAATGCAAACAGGATGTAATCAAGGCATGTGACACCGTAGCCAGATCTGACTTCTCAAGGAACACTAGTTTTAACTGTGCAAATGCTGGCCACACCTGGGCATCCAGGCTCAGATCTGAGTTAAGAAGCACACATAATCTGTGAACCTGAGATTTCAGGGAGAGTGTAACACCATCCAGCACAGGCTGAATCCCTGTTCCCTGACTGGCCTTTCAACTGACCAGGAGCACCTCCATCTTGTCTCTATTAAATTTCAATGTATTTACCCCCATCCAGTCCATTACTGACTGCAAACACTGGTTTAGTACAAAACAGCTTCCTTGGAATCGGATGGAAAGGAGAGATAGAGATGTGTCATTATCATACTGATGACACTGAACCCCAAAACTCTGGATTACCTCTCCCAGCAGTTCCATGTATTTGTTAACAGCATGGGGACAGAACTGAGCCCTGAGTGACACCCTGGCCACTATCCTGTGATGTCCAACAGGCAGCCCCCAGCACCACCTCCTGAGTCCTCCCCTCCAAGGAAAACCAGAGCCACTGTAAAACAGTGCCCTCAAACACCACCCCAGAGAGGCAACTCAGAAGGATACCATGAGTGATGGTATCGAAAGCTGCTGAGAGGTCTAACAGAAGCAACAGGGACATACTCCCCGTCTACTCCCCTGCATAGGTCATCTATCATGGTGACCAAAGCTGTCTCTGTCCCATAGCCAGGCCTGAAGCTAGACTGAAATAGATATAGACAATCCATTTTATCCAAGTATGCATGGAGCTGGGAGACCACCACACGCACCATTACCTTGCACCAAAAAGGGCTACTGGAAACTAGTCGATAGTTCTCCACTATGGTGGGATCCAGGAAGGTTTTTTTTCAATAAAGACAAGATGGATATCTGCCTTGATGTAGCGAAACATTCACTATTCCCTTTCCTAATCTGCCAGTCCCCCTCAGGTTGCTTTCAACAGCCAGGAAGGTCCAGAATGCATGTGGTGGCTCTCACCTCTCCAAGTATCCTATCTTCATCTTCAGATTGCACAAACTGAAATGTATCCAATAACACTGGACAAGCAAGGACCAAGGTTACATCCACTGGGCCTGTATCAACTACAGCATCCATCAAAGCAGATCCTGGTGATTTTATCTGCAAAGTGCTCCACAAACTCTTCACAAGTTAAGTTTCCTTAAGTAAACTTATCTTAAGGTCCAAGCCATCATTTCTGACATGAGATATTAGAATGTGCTGAGATGACTTTAGTTAAAATCCCTACAGCTTATGAAATAGTTGTGGCTTTTGTTGTTAGAGACCATGGAAATATAAATAAGGAATAAACAAAAATCCATCCAGTCCAACTTTTTACCTAACCTGGGTATGAGCTTTTTGCAGATTAACCAGTACAATCCATGCCTGTATGTTTACCATTTTCATCTGTCATGACCAGGTTGCTCATAAATCATGCTTTCCCCTTTTTTTCAGAACAGGAAAGATTAGATTTACATTTTAATTTATATGCTGTTTTTTCACAGAAATGAAAATACAGTTTAATCAAAGATAATGAATGATAATGTATCATTCAATATTTCAGTTCTAAGCAGTAAGAGTATTTCATAGCAAAGCAGCACTAACAATAAGAATATCAATCTCTTCATGTCACAGAAGCTCTTTAGTCTGACACAATCAAAAGCAGAACAACAACACCTGATTTCAGATGTGTTTCTGTTAAAACAAAGTGCTCTTGGAGTACATCCCTTGATTTAGTGTGAAGATGCATTTTTTGTAGTGCTACATCACTAAAAGTTGGTTTCCAAAGTGATAACTATATTAGGGTGTCAGAACATTAAAAGGAAAAAGAGAGGGGGAGAGAAGGAATGTTGTAGCCTATTTAGGACTAATGGATTTATTCTAGTACAGTATAAGCTTTTGTGGATATCAATCCACTTCTCCAGATGCACTGATATAGAAGTACTAAAGCCACAGGTTTAAGCATACTTACATAGTTGTGGGAGTGGGATAGAAAGTGATAGGATATAAAAGATGCAAATTGTGACACTGGCCATAAATCCTCAAGGAATTGTGTGAGATGATATAGGTTCCTTGAGGTCAAAGCCTTCTCTAAGGAGATTCCTTTTGTTATATGTGCAGTTGTGAGGATTTGGGTATTAATATATGTAGTGTGCTAAGAAACCATTGTCTATTCATACTTCTGCTAACGGATTGGGATTTATGAATATATCTTAGAAGGCTTTCTCTCTGTCCTGCCATCATCACAGGCTCGCTTGGTGAGGACATGAGAGAGAGCCTTCTTGATGGCTGCTCCCACCCTCTGGAACACCCTCCTGTGGGAGACTAGGCTGGGCCCCTCCCTGCTTTCCTTTCGTTGGCAGGCAAAGACATTTTTATTTCATCAACCATTTAATTTGTAGCTGCAGTCAAAGAGAATTTTATTGGGGATGTTTTCTATTGTTATTCTTTTAACTTTTATATGCTTTATAATATATGCTTTAAATTATCATGATTTTAATTGTTTTAACTGTTTTCATTTGTTGTATTTTAATTGTATTTTATTATGTTGTGAGCTGCCTTGGATCCCATTTTGGGAGAAAGGTGGCATAAAAATTAAATAAATAAATAAATAAAATTGTTTCTCTTTCTGATCTTCCTTTGATTTGTTGTTGTTTTTGTTGTTGTTGTTCGAGAACTACCTCTTACATGTCCCATATTGTATGTCCAGGGCAGTTGAAATAGTCTGCAACCAGTTTTCAGGTACAGGTCATCCCCTGTATCCATGGGGTGCAGTTCTCAGACTTACCATGGATACCAGAAATCACAAATAATAGTGAACCCTATTAAAATAAAGGACTTCTGGTGCAAACATACCTTAGAGTTGTGTTGGAAGACCTAGCAATTGCTAGAGAGGACACCTCTCTAAGCATTTTCCAGTGTGACTATGGTATGTGTCCCTATTTTTTTAGCCATGGATAACTGAAATCATGGATATAGGTTCCACAAATATTGTGGGGAGGGAGGAGGGAGGGCTGTATTGCCATTTCTAATTACAGATTTGTACCCATTTATTCTCTTGTATAGCAATTTACTGAAATCATAGTGATCAACACACACACACACACACACACACACACACACTATTCATGCCTTTGTATGTATGTTAATCAGTACTTGTTTCAATATTTTGTGACACACCTTGAACTCCAGCACTGGGGAAAAGGTGGAATAATTAATAATAATAACATTTGGGCTGGTGGTAGGGGCCCTGGGGACTACATGCAGCTTGTGTGTGAGCCACCTCTGCCCTAGGAGATGTTCAGATGCCTCTTTCAGCCTCTTGCCACGCAAGCAGCCTCCAGTGCAGTAACGAGGCTGCCGCGCAGCAAGGGGGTCCATTTCGGACGATGCCGTTTCTCTCTCGGCATCATCCGTGACTGTTGTGGCTAGCATTGGAGGTGGTTGCACTGTTTCTTACTCACGGACAACTTCCGTGAGTGAAAAACAGTGCGGCCGCCTCCAATGCTAGCCACAACAGTCACGGACGATGCCGAGAGAGAAACGGTGTCATCCGAAATGGACCCCCTTGCCGCACGGCAGCCTCGTTACTGCACCAGAGCCTGCTTGCGCGGCAAGAGGCTGAAAGAGGCACTAGAGCAAGGTCCCCAATTAGCTTTAATTCATGTTTCCAAGATGAGACCAGGGAGAATACTATGACTCTCAATGAATCTATTTTCTCTACAAACATAAAAAAGTTTATACCAACTACACTGTCCTAATTTCTCCTCAGAAAGTATAGTTTGATAAGAATGTACAATATTCTCTGTTTTAGATATGATTTCTCTTTCCCCCTCCAGCTTTAATTCCCTAGATTCCTGCAGAGAGGGAATTACAATTAAGTCAATTTAAGGCTGTAGCTTAGATATACCCTTGGTCAACAAGTGCACAAAAGGAAGGATGAGGTCCAACCCTCTTACTCCTGCAAGGCACCCTCAGGTTTTCTAGCCTCTTTGACCTGGGGAAACTTTCTTGCAAAGCCAAGATATTGTCATGAGTTAGAGACTAAGTGTACACAAAAGTTATCCTTGAGAAAATGTTTTGACCACAATTCTACGCTTCTCGACATCCTGTCTCTAGTTGATGCCTCAGAGGAAGAAGGAACTAAACCCCATCCTAAACCACTAAGCCACAACTAGGGCACCAGAATATAAATCACAGGATATGCATTAAAAATTTGTCCAACTCTGCCTTGCAGCTAATGAGGCTCTTTGTTCTGACAAAATATCATTGGCATCAATTGAAAAGTGTACTCCTCATCTCAAGTTTGTGGCAACCTAAGACAAAGCTTTAACATCAATGGATGTTCCAAAGGATGGAATCCTGTTATTACACAGAAAGTGTTTATTGGGTGCTTTAGCTAAGATGACATATTTGAATTCATTTATGGGGCATCTTATTAAAGAAAAATGCATTGTTACCGTATTCAACCCTCGTTTTCTGAATCTGTCTATTGATCTAGTTTTAGGTTTGTATTTTTCATAATTTCTCTTCCTAAGTGTTACTTAATTAAGAGAACATAATGTGGTTACAAATAATGAAATCTTGGATGAAGAACAGTTGCTCCAAACTAAAATATGTACACATTTTGGAACTGAAAGTAACAACAATAACAACATTTGAAAGTAATACATGAAGGCTGTGGTCCAAAGTACACAGGAACTCAATGGAATTTATCTGACAGTATATATATATATATATATATATATATATATATGTGGAATTGCAGTAGCAGCTTCCCAGCAGTTTGTGAACTCTTGTCTGTAGGAGGACTGAACTGTATTTGGAGGTATGGTAAAAAAAAATTCAAGTATTAATCCTGTCAACTTCCACACATGAACTAGGAATGGGTGCTGTTTTATCTTTTGCTTTAGGCTGCAAATGATCTTAGGCCAGCCTTTGCCAATCCAGAGCTAAGGATGGGCAACAATTGGATGGTCCTGTGTATATATTTCTTTGCCTAACTATGGAACATCTGGCTGATGGTATCAATTTTAAAATACCGTCTGTCTGGAAGACATGTGAAAACTGAATCCAGGCAACTTCTTCCCCTGCTTTATCCAGGGAATGGAGCCGGGCTTCCTTCCTACAGAATCAAATAAGAGAGCATCAATCATCTGTATATAATTGGGTGTGTAGATTAGATCTTCAGTCACTAGCATATGTTATCATTCTACCCAATTATAGCACTATGGACTTTAGCAGACGTGGGAAAATGCGGCAAAAAACATATCCAAAATCACATCGTAAGGATGGGTAATGCCTAAAGGGCAAAATTATCAGATGCCTGTGTCCTCACCCATTCCTGCTGCATGGCATAGGCATGAATAAGGTGTCATGAATAAGGGAAGCCATCAATAAAAAGTGACACCTTATTCACACCTGCGCTATGCCCCTGGAATGGCTGAACAATGACATCGTCTGATAATTTTGCCCTTTTGTGTTATCATTGTGTCCTTCTAACACATTTTTGACACGTCTGATAAAGTCTCATGATTCTACTTTCACTGTCATGGCAAATACCTATGGCATCCTGGGATCTGCAGCTTAGGGAGGGGTGTTTAGAATTATTAGCCAGAGAGCTCTAGTGCCTCTGACCATACAACAAACCCCAGGATACCATAGGATATAGTCATGGCAGTTAAAGTAGAATCATAGTGTTATAATTGCATAATATGTAGGGCCCCTGTAGCCACAGCCCTGAGGGCAAGAGAGAGCCAGAGTTGGGCATAAAGAGTCTGCTTCTGTTTTGTGTGGATTGTTCCCAATTCAACAGAAAAAGGTATACTGTAATGTTTTCTCCCCAAACATACATTGCCTTCAATAGACCAGGACGAATGTTTAGTAAACCCAGAGTGAGTGGCATGAAGGATAGGCATTCTTGGATACTTGCTTAAGCCCACACTCTGCAGGTGCCCTACTGTTAGGGACAGGTGAATGTTTATTTGCTTGATAAGAACTTTCCAAAATCCTCATATTTCTTCAAAAATTCAGGGAATTGGAAGCTTTTTTTTAAAAAAAACCTTTTTCAAAACTCCAAATATGAGGAACAGTGAAACTGAGAGATCCATCCCATCTAAGCAAAAAGTTTGTATTTCTTAGCTCCGAAGTGTTTTGGTTTGGGAATACCTGTGTATGCCACAGTGTAAATCACATTTGTGTCTGCTGCCTCATCTCTAATGTTTACACAGGCACATAATTACAACATGATCCTCTCCAGACTGGGATTAGCTATATACATCCAATTTAGCTGACAGAGGCAGGTGAGAATTCCATTCACTTGCTTTTTGAGAAGAATCATAGAATCATAGAATCATAGAATTGCAGAGTTGGAAGAGACCACGAGGGCCATCCAGTCCAACCCCCCTGCCACGCAGGAAAGAACTTCCCCAAATCTTCAGCATGTCAGTGGGAAGAACCTGAGATCTAAAATGCTTGAATGCGAGAGAAATGACAGATCCCTCTGTCCCACTACCAGCACCCACAGCCTCCGGATACTAGTGCTTTGTGTATCTTTACTAACTTTGGGGATCTTTTCACCTATGTATACCAGTACTAACTGTAGAGGGCACTCCAATTAAAGTGAAATAAAATATTTTATTGGAATAACACAAATGTGAACTAGCATACACAACACATGTGCTTAAGAACCATGAAAGGCTATAGCAGAGTAAGACAGAAAGATTAGATAAAGGGAGAGAGATCTGAGAATATAGGGTGACAGATACCAGTCATGGAGAGTTCTGTGCAGCGAGGATACTCAGACAGGCATCTGAAGGTGGCACAGGAGGTTCTGATCTAGGGGGCACACCAAGAAAGAGAGTGGCCGGGTCCGTCCACTGTGGCACATTTTTACTATTGTTAGGGATCTGATATTTACCCTGTTCCATGCCTTGGAGAGGCAGGGGCAAATTTGGTAATAGCAAAGCTTGGATGACTCTTCCACAGAATAGACAAAGGAAACAGAAACTCAACTGATTGTTATAACTGTGAAGAGACAGAACATTGATGGTTTTGTGACAACCTCATAAGTTTGGACAGGAGTGGGTATGAGGAGAGATTTCTGTAGGCTATAGGTTATGGAATGCTCACTTAATTGCTTGATTGAATTATTTCTGGGAATGCCCAAGGCTGGAAGAAAGGATTAGCACATAACCCTCTAATATCTGGGTTGTTAGCTTAAACCCATTATGGTGTCAGGACAGTTGCAATATATATACAAATATTTACAACTGAAGGAGAAACTGCTTCATCAGGCATCAGCATTCACAAGAAGAGAGTGAGCTTTGGACGAGCTCATATATATATATATATATATATATATATATATGACATTGCCCTCTAGTGGCCTGACTAGGCATGACTTGGTAGTTCATGAAGTCAGCCATTATGACTCAGCATGATTCTGCAGTTGTTTGGCCATTTTATAATGGCGTTCAGTCTCTAACTCCTGACATACGGGGGCTTCCTGCTTAATCCTAATATGGGCTTTCTTACCATTATTGCTCTAGACATATCTCTGGTCATTGTGACTCCAGCTGACCTCTGATCTGCCTACACCAACCTAACCCCCCAAAGTGTCCAATATTTCCAGTTATGAGATACCGTGGGGAGGGGATAGTAGGGCATGCTAACAGCTTAGTTGCCTGCAATTGTGTAATCACCAGTGATAGGTTTCTTTTAATGTAGTGTACACTGCCTGCTTAATGGCCCAGACTGTTCAAAAGCTGAACAATGCGTAATTTTGGCATGGGCCTAAAAATGACTATACCACTACAGTCATTTTGTCTGGGGTGTAAACAGAATCAGCCTCAGAACTGGTAGGATTGATCAATAGGGACACAAGAAAAGGAAGATTTTTCTCTCCTGTGGTAGAAACAGAGAGAGATAATGGCAACAACAATATGCTTCATATAGCTGTTTTGTCATTCCTGCTCAGGCAGTAGTGAACTGTGATTGTAAAAAGGCTGCTCATGCAGAACGTATTGTGGCTGCACAATCTGTTATTGCTTGTAGTAATTCATGACTTATAATCGGGGTTTAGCTATGGGGGAGGGAGAAATGAGGTCATGAAATTTTACCCAATTTTATCTCCAATCAAATTTTCATTCAGTCTCCTAATTTCTAGCATTGCAGTAATGTCTGGGTGGCCCTTGAGGTCTCTTCCAACTCTATGATTCTATGATTCTAAACTTCAGTTGGACATTTAGAACTACCGTTTAGGTAGGCAAAGAAAAGGGTGTCATAAGCAGTCTTCTTTAAACATCAGTAAACAGTAGCCTCAGATTTAAAACAGTAAGCTTTATTACTAAACGAGATTTCTAAAGAGTTACTAGCTCTACACTGTTGCTTAGAATGAAAAAAAAACAGATTATTATTTTTTTTGCAACAACCCTAATTCCAATGTCTAAATTTTATCTTTTCTGAAATAAATCTAACACCACTCAGGCAAATCTATTCATTGCATGCATTTGGTTTTTGTCTAACCCTTTGCAGTTTGTTTTCATTCTATCAGTGTCTATCTCAGTGTCTACCAAGTGTTTATTTCTTTATCCTGCAAATGATATTGGTTGTTTAGGGAAACACGAACAAGAGCTAAAGTGGCTAAATATTTCCAGACTTTGTAGCATAAACAATCCTCTTTAAGATGATACACTTCATTTTACAAGCCCTGAGTAGCAAATAAATTGAGACTACTGTCTTTTAATATTAGGAATATAACTTGATGAATTATAGAATTTACATATAATCTTCTGATATGTATGCCTAAATGAGTTAACCTTCTCTTAGCATAAAAAACAAACTACATTCAGTTCAAAGGAGACCTATTTATTTCTGAAAGTTACTGATCTTTGCTGAAGCCAGACACCAAATATGCATTGGCTTGGACAAGCTCAGACTTGCCCTGACAAATTCAGACCTGCTTTTCCATGTGACCTACACCAGGGAGCCATTCATAAATCAGTTTATACTTTTGTATTAATTTCACTGACAAATTTCTAATGAACACACAGGATTTTGCTGGGGTTTCCATTTGATGCTTTCTGTCTGTCTGGATCTCATGCTGCATCTTCCTCCCTGTTCCATATAATTGCTATTCACTACAGTTTCTCTTAGTGGTTCAGGGCTCTCTCCAGCATGGCCCACCCATAAGGAGCTTTGAGAAGCCTGCTGTGACTAGTTCTTCAGTGAATGATTCAAGGACAAATTGTGACAATCCTGCATGCATCTAGAGCAGAGATCTAAATTTTAATTCTCCATTCCTGCACACAAGAGGAAAAAGTTTCCAAACTGTCCCCTCCTCTTGGAAAGATTAGAAGAATTCATGTGCATTTTTCTTTTCTTTTTATAGTTCCAACTATACACCCACACCCACCCACCCACCCACACCCACCCACACACCCACACTACTGAACACAAATCAAAATAAATCCACCAAATAACAAATACAATACAATAACAAATAGAAATAACACAGTAATATCTTACTATGAAAAAAACCCAAATGATTCTTCAAATTATAAATATAAAAACATCAAAAACACTTCAATGACAGAAAAAAACAAACATAAAACAACACACACATTATTCTGACTTCCTGGACTCCTCTTTTTCTCTGTTTAAGCTATGAAAATCATCCTTCTTCTTCATCATTATATTCTCATAAATTTATATACCAACTCTATCTGTTGACTATATTTCTCTATACAATAAACTCCTTGAGAATATTTACATCATCCAATCAAGCCAATTATAGCTTTATCTCCCCATTCCTTCTGTAAATAATTTAATAATGGACCCCATTCTGGGTTAAATTTTTGACCAGATTTTCCTTTTAACTTATATGTCAGTTTATCTACTTCCATAAAATCGTGAAGTTTCAACAACCACTCCTTTGCACTTGGACATTCTTCCTCTTCCTATTTGTATGCATATAACACTCAAGTAACTGTAGTCATGTAAGAAAATCAATTTGCCATATTTCTTCTCTGTCTCTTCATCCATAACTATCCCTAAGAGGTACATTTTGGGATCAAGATTTTGTTTGATATTAATTATTGCAACTACTTACTCATGAATTTGCTTCCAATATTTTTTGGCCCATTTACTATGGGAGCACTAAGGGTGTACTTACCTTTTCATACATGGCTTCTCCATTTTGGCTTTGTTTTTCTTGAATAAATCATGACACGGTGCAATATGTCATGTGTTGTTGTTCAGCTAAGGTTGTACTATCTACCTAATTTTAAGACCTGCTAAGGAACAGATGATCGTTATTATGTCCTGATATGTAAAACTACAGAATTCAAAGAGGGTTTACTTTCATTTTCACATGACTGTATATCTTCCAGTTGCTTAATGAACTATGTGTATACAGTATAGGTCCCATATAAACAATCTGTTATAATAAAAGTATAGATGGATCAGGGAGTGAGAGATAAATGCTACTGAACACATATGGTCTGTTGATCCCACACTGTGTTCAAATTCTCTTTTGTATGTAACATTCATGAATTTAGTTAACTTATTCAAAAGCTGAGCAAATGGTTGGCAGGTTTATTCATGATTTATTCAACAAAAATAAAGCCAAAATGGAGAAGCCACATGGGAAAAAGTAAGTACACCCTTACTGCTTCCATAGGAATTAAGATGCTAAGTAGCAGACAGGTGCTGCTAATCAAATGCCCTTTATTAAATTGATCAACAGCAAGCATTTTTTTCATGGAATTGCCAGCATCTGAAACCATGCACCAACCTGCTCTTGTGAATACAGCATCAATGAGTGGTCCCTGCCAGAACACTTCTGGGTGAAAACGTGAAAAACAGTCACAGGATGATCTTTTTATGAACCTCCCCATGTTGCTTGTCAATTTTCAAGTGTGTTTCAGTGGTTGTATGCTCATTTTGTTTTTTATTTAGCTGGTTTTAGACTTTTAACCATGTTTGCATCTACTTGCAAGAACTGCTGAGATCACACGTTCAGGGGAATGCAGAAGTAAACAGCGCTAGTGTTCTTGCCCCAATAATGCTGGGGCTGCTCTTTCTCATTATTACAGCGATATGTGATAAAAAAGGGTTATTGTGCTGGGACACTTATGCTTTAAAATATAGTGGGACAGGAACATTTTTAGAGGCTCGTCTGATAATCTCCCTAGTCTGATATACTAAAGACATAAAGCAAAGTTATATAGCCACGAGAGTTGGACACATTGTTCCCCTCTCATCTGAGTGAAGTTGGGTGTGTTGAAACTCCTAGTCATGCCTCCTGAAGTAATACATGTATACATACATATTTTAGTTGATTTTTTTATACTCCTGTAACTTGTGGATCAACCAAATCTTCACAAAGATGTTTCCTAGGTTGAAATTTGATGGAACTTTAAATATCATGAACATATTATTTTTTAAAAAAGGCATTTCAAAAGACTTCTGCCTCAAACGGCAAAGGAAAAGAAAATCTTGAAGATCCAAAGCCAAATTCTACTGTCAATTGAATCATTTCTAATTACTTGGAAGAATCTTCAGTCTATCTGGGAAACTTATCTAAGAAGAATTCTACAATTGCTTCAACATGTGTTGATTAAGACTCCAGGACACTGTGAACTTAGAAAGCTTTTCCTCCTCTTAGTACTAAACATTGTCTTATATTCTTACCTTCCATTTTGCTTTTCTAAAGATGACATGCTATAAGCTGTAGCTGAAAAGTGAGGAAACACATACTTTTATTTCTGTAACTCTAAAATATGTGGCTAATTATGTTGGCAGAGTCCTTTAAAACTTAAGTGATTGTATCAGATTATTCCACCGTGGTCCATAAGTTAAGTGATTGTTTCAGATTTCATTCATCCTTTAAAATACTCTTGGTGCAGCAGATCAGTTTAAAAAACAACAACCACACATTTAAACTGCTGCCTGCCTTAGATTATTATTTTTTTTGGGGGGGGGGCTGCCTGCCACTAAGAGCCAATATTGCTGTGTTTTTGTTTTTTTTTTTTTAAGAAAAAGAAGGGGGGGGAAAGAACAATTGCTTCAGAAATTACTTAGAAAAATCCACCTACACTTGAAGGAAATTACTTCAAATTTAAGCAGCAATCATTTGTTTGTACATCAAAAACCTATGGGGGTTGTACATTAAAACCTATGTGGGGGGGGGAAGATAAATTATACCCAGTGGTTAATTATGAGCCATATGTCAGTCTAAACATAGTGGAATGCAGGACCTTTTTGTGATGTTCAATTTGATCCCTGATGTTACCTAAGAAATTATTAACACTTACTGTATCTAGAAATATTAATTTAAGTGGGATGGCAAGAACAGGATGCAGTCGTTGTTCTCTTATATTAGATATCAACTTGACTTCCAAGAACCAACAAGTGTTTTGCTTTTTACATTTATGAATAATGTCAGCAGTCAGCTCTGACTGCTTGGTATCTTACACCGGAGATTTTCAGACAGCGTTTCAGAGAGCCTAAAGAGATGTCTTCCGTGCTTAAAATATGGCGCGGCTGCTTCCAAAGCTTCACGGAAGTGACACTGATGATTTTGGGAGAGGGACGGTGGCATCCAAAAACGACCCCCTGCCACGCAAGACCGCCGTTCCTCTCCTGGGACCTCATCCCGTGGTAGGCTCTCTAAAACGCTGTCTGAAAATCTCAACCATGTTGAAATATGAAGCACCTACATATCTGCAACAGCAGGAGAAAAGGCAACCGTCTTAGACCAAATCAGGCCATTGGTCTATTTTGAGACCAGTATTGTTGACACTGCTACACAGTGACTTTCTAGAATTTCTGGGAGAAGTTTCTCCTGTTCTACTTGAAGCTGGACTTGGAGCTTTCTGCTTGTGCTCTGTTCCTGAGATACAACTTGCCACATACTTTAAAAACTCAGGGGATAACAAATTTATAGTAAGAATCCAAAGGAGAAACAAGGAAGAGAAAGAAATTTATTTTATCATTTATGTCAGAAGTGGCTAATAGAGATTCTTTAAATGTATTTGGACTGCAACTCCCATCATCCCTTATAATTAGCTATCATGTCTATGATAGATGGTAGTTGCATTCCAAGAACTTTAGGGTCGGCACAAATGGTCCAGTCATGGTTTATACCCCAAAACATAATTGATCACAAAGCCTTGTCAAGCTTAATTGTTCTTATGTACCTTCAATCTGTTTCCAACTTATGATGACCCTAAGGTGACCCTATCATACAGTTTTCTTGACAAGATTTGTTCAGAGGGGGTTTGCCTTTATCTCCCTCTAAGGCTGAAAGTGTTTGACTTGTCCAAGGTCACCCAATGGATTTCCATGGCTGAGCTGGGATTCAAACCCTGGTCTCCAGAGTCATAAGCATCAGCATTCAAACCGCTACACCATGCTGGCTCTAATATAGGAGCCGTCTACACGGTTAAAAAAAGTATGTACAGTGTTTGGAAGATCGATCATATGTACACACAGCAGTTCGGATGCATACATGTCTTTTGGAAGGGGGGCTAGTGAATCCCATGTAAACTACGTGGATTCGGTGTTCGGGGAGATTAGCGAATCTCGAGCAAAAATCCATACAGCCGTTCATATTGTCGACAGTCTGTACACCCCATTCGCACACATACAAAAAGGCTTTGTAATCTGTTTGTCTGGCTGAGCACAGGGGGCTGGGCTAGCAAAGAGGGGAATTGGGAGCGGCCGTCATGTTGGATTCCTAGCTAAGCGAGCATCTGGTAAGTCCATGAAATGGAGATTTTTACATATATTTATTTTTATTTTACATTGTAAATAGGGAAACCCGACTGTCCACAAAAGAGGCACCTTTTAAAATAATTTAAAAAAACGCGGTGGGAGATTTAAAACCGGCGCTTGGATCACTGGCTCTAGCCAGCTGGGCAAGGGGGGGTCATATGGAGTTTAGGGGGGTAAAAAATCATGTAGGCAGATCGTACGCATATGAACGGCTGCCTTTTCAGATTTTTTATCCCCCAAACACATTTTTTTCCATCGTGTAGACGGGGCCATAATCACCCTGATCTATTTAGGGAGCAGGCAAAACAATATGTCCGCACCTCATCATTCTCATTCTGCCTATCATTGAAGCATATTGCAATAGAGAAATGAACTTTATGGATATGTGATGTAAATAGTTATATACATCCCCATTGTGAATTACTAACTAAATGTAAAATATGGAACCAGTACTGGTTTGTGCCCCATTGATAATCCAGATACAAAATTACCTAACCCAGGAAGGCAGGACTGGCTAAACAATGCTTGTGCCTTGATAGATTTAATGCATATCAAAGACATGGTGTTTGATGAAGATAGCTTGACAGAAATGGGGTGTCATTCTAAAAATTTGACAGCCAAAGTGCACCTTCACAGTGTTGTGTATGTTGTGTTCATCAGATGATAACAATGCCAATTAAATCCATTTCAGTTCAAGACTGTAACACAACAAAATGTGGAAAAGTCTAAGGGAGTGTGAATAATTCTGTAACCAGTGGAGTACTCATAGCAAGATGCTGACTTGCATTATCTTGTTTAACTGAAAATTGTATTAGAGTTTGACATCATTACGGAGTTGTTTAGCCAGGTTTTTCCAGTGTACCAGGGGGGGGAAATCCTTGAGTCCTACTGGGTATAATATGATGTGGTAGGTCTGACTATTCTTTCCCATGAAATTTCAGGTTTTACCTCCTTCACACACAGTGAACATACATACACACTTAGGGGTTGGCTAAACAGCAAAAATATTCCTCATGGAATACAATGAGAAGCCTACCTGTCTTAATGGCATTCTGCAGCATTTCACCATATTGGGAAGGAGGGCCCCCCCAAACATTAAAAAAAAAAAAAACTCTGCAGGAAGAGCCTTCATGGCTTTCCCCAGAGTTTTTTAAAAACAGGAAGGGGAATGCACATTCCTGCTCATTTTTGACAAGGGATTTGATATGAATCGTTTTCCCATGGGAGAGGAAGCACAAAGCTGATTGGCCGGGTAGCGTGGGGGGCACGGCCTGCTAACAGTTTTGGATTTTCACCTTAGTGAGCAAGCATTAAAGTGAGAATATAGGGTGGGGGACTCTTTTTTTTTTTTTTTTTGGCTTTTCTGTTAAAACAAAAAATCACTCTATCACACGTTGGACATCAGGTTTTGTTTTTTTTTAAAGCAGTTTGCTGGTGGCAAACTGAGGTAAGTACAAATGCGAGTGAACCAATCGTGGCCACCATCTTGCATGCAAAGCTTATGGGGGCAAAACCACCATTAAGACAAGTTGCTGCTGCTGCAAAATGCCAGTACTGCAAAACACTCCTTTTTTCCCCTTGTATAGACAAACCCATAGTAAGCTAGAAGAAATTGCATTGTTCATTTTGCATGGCCTTAAGAAGATCTTGACATATGAAATTAGGAACTTCAATTTGAGGTTCACAGGTGACCAATATAAAAGGTCTCTGAATATCAAAGATGTTACATATTACTTCTTTAGTGAATATCCTGTGTCAGTTTTATGTGTTTTTTTGTGTGATGGTCAAAATGATGAGTGACTAAAACTCATCTAAATGATTAGTGACTAAAACTTGTTCTTTGAAAGAGGTTTTCCTGAGCCTAGATGTATGTATTTACAGATTCAGATTTCTTAGGTCCATTGCAATAGTGACGTGTATGTAGATGAAAGGATACATACAGTACATACCAGCTCTCCATTCAAGTGACTCCAGATTTCCATTTTCACAAGAAACCTCTGTGTGCTTCTGTGCACATAGATAGACCTCTTGTCATGATGACATGGAGATTCTGTCTCTCACACATTTTTTTTCATAGTTGTGTGCATGAAAGAATTTGAAAGTATTATTCACTTTTACCTTGGTTTTTCTAAACATACTTGGTTTTAAATCATGAAATTAGCATGATTTTACGATGCTGATTTAGCATGAAATTTAAAAAAATGGTTTCATTTGTGTTGCAGGGGTAGAATCATAGAATCATAGTGTTGGAAGAGACCACAAGGGCCATCCAGTCCAACCCCCTGCCATGCAGGAATCAAATCCTTCCCGACAGATGGCTACCCAGCCTCTGTTTAAAAACCTCCAAAAAAGGAGACTCCACCACACTATGAGGCAGTGCATTCCACTTCTGAACAGCTCTTACTGTCAGCAAGTTCTTCCTAATATTTATGTGAAATCACTTTTCCTGAGGTTTGAACCCATGCTCGGGTTGGCCTTTTTAGTCATCAGCACGCTTGCAGAAAGCGTGGGATGAGTCCTCCTGAATCTTCGTTTGCGAAGAAAAGCCAGAGGAGAGAGGAGAGGATGTCCTTGTATCTGGAGCAGCAGAAAACAAGCTTGCTCCATCCTCAGTATGACATCCCTTCAAATATTTAAACATGCCTATCATGTCACCTCTTAATCTTATCTTCTCTAGACGAAACATGCCCAGCTCCCTAAGCCGCTCCTCATAGGTACAGTAGAAGCTCTCTGCATCAGTCATTGCTGTTTTTGATTATTTGTGTTGGTTATTCTCCTAAATCACCATTCTATTGTTTTCATTTCATTGTAGACAGCAATGTGTGCCCAGGGACAGAGAGATTATTCAAATTTTTTAGAAATAAATAGCATTTATGAATCCTAGTCCTAATTATGCAAATTGACACATTTTCACATAGCCACAGCTTGTGATGATGGTAGTTTGTTGGTTAAGGCCTTGTCTGCATGGGCCAAACCCACCATACTCACCCCAAATCCAGCACTGGCAGTCCAGACAATGTATGGATTCTTCCAGGGGAGGGTCTGCACTTTCTGTCCCTTAACCTGACTCTGTCCCACTCTGTGTGAAGTTGGGGAAAAGTCCAGTGTTTGCCAGAAACTCCAGAGTGGAGTGGCACTGAGGGCAACAGGTCAGCAGTCCGGGTTAAGTAGCCTGTGCAGATTTCAAGGCACCACTAGCTTTTCTCATTTGGTTTGTTTCACTCACAATCCTTTGTCACCTCACACGGATGTGAAGGTGGGGAAACAAACTAGAGAAAAGCCAACTGTTCTAGAGTCACTATGAAGTATAGGTTTTTATAAGTTGGAGCTCACAAGCTAATAACAAAGCTTAGTTTTAAACAGAGGTTTGTGGCTGCTTAACAAATTATGGCTTGTTAGTATAGGCAAGTTCACACACCACAACAAATTAGATTTCAACAAACCATGCAGTTGCTTGTCATGATATGTAAACACAGCTATATCACATGATCTCAAGTTTCTAGTACTGAGAACTATCATTTATTGACTTATTTCTATGAATTCAGAGTTGAAGATGATGTACATCTATAAAATCTATCCTGACTTCTTAAATATGGAATCCATAGGATGTTGCATAGACCCATGGAAATCAACAAAACAGGGCAAAACATAGTTGGAAACTACAGGATTGTCACTCATTTATGGTATTTGAAGCTTTTATTTTTTTAAGGAAACAATTCTGTTTTAGGTAGGCTGTACTATTGCACAATTTCATAGGAGTAACTTTAACCAGAAGCAACAGGCATATTTCTGAAAAAGAAGTCATTAATGTCTTTTTCAAGGCAAGAGAAAGTGAAGTTCTGGAGAAAGTATGTGAGCTGATACATTTTCATTTTCCCTTACTTTCCATTATTTTGCCACTAATACAAGGACTAAAAATGTGCTATTTGTTATTGGCAAGAACCATAGGAATTATTCATACAACCATTTTAAATAAGTATGTCTGGGGTTTTTCTCTGCCTCTGGCAGGCATGTAGTAACATAGTTAAGTGATTTGGAAACTACTTTCTAAAGCTTTGTGAAAGTGGTGATAGTTTTCTATAATCAGATATATGGTGGAGTAATCACACCCACAAATATGGCCTCCCAGAACTTCAGTCTGAAGCTTAAATGTCTCAGGTGACACTCACTGTAGGCATTTGCAGGTTATGTAGCTCAGTCTTCAGACTTTTCCTTTCGTGAAGAAAACACTGAAAAGCAAAGGTACTATATGCTACCCCATGACACCATAAAAAATGGGGATTTATGTATAGCACAACGTTTTGCATAGTATAAATCCCTTATAATAACCTATATTTGGTCTGAATAAAACATGCTAACTCTTGTTGAAGAATGTCATTTTAAAGTAATTACCTGCTTAAAATAGACATACCTTTGCTCACAATATGTGTTTCTTTTACAGAAATTGTTAAATTTCCACTGAGACAAAACATGCAATTAATTTCCCTTCGAAAAAAAGTAGAATGATGGGTTCTCCCCCTCTTTTCATCTGCCCCATTAAGGTGATTAAAATCATTTTCATGTACTGCCAGCTGAAGGATCTTTTTTTCTGAAAGAACTATTGTAAACGCTTAATCTTCTTTGTTTATATTATTTCACTGCATAAGCCCCCCTTTTGCTATCTCTAGGACTGCATTGTTTGCTCCAACCTTTACAGATACATCAGTTCTTTCATCTCTTTCCAACATTTCCTTTAGAAAGGATTAGAATAATTATTTCAGGAATATTTCACTCTCCACTAAAGTAATGTGGTTATCAACACCACAACCCTTTTCTACTTCACTTCGTTTGCATCCTTCAGTTTATTGCTGAGGTGTTTTCTGTCTTTCCCATGAAATTCTGTCAAAACTACAAAACCTTCTACTAAATATTTTCTTTAGTTAACACATTTGTGGCATATATTGGTGAGCAGATCATTTTGCTTCAGCCATTCTTTTCTGTTCTTGGTTTAAATCCAATTATTGAATTGGATTTCCAACTCCAACTAGAATAGACCCATTCAGCCAGTGGAACTTATAAAAATACAGTGGCCCTCAGTATCTGCTGGGGTTTGGTTCTAGGATGCCCTGTGGAAACCAAAATCTGACATAGTAAAATGGTGCCCCTTATAAAATGGCGAACAGCACGTTTTGTTTTTGGAAACCCATATTTTCAAGCCATGCTTGGTTGAATCTGTGTATGCAAAACCCATGGACATGGAGGGCCAACTGTATTAATCAAGTTGCCATTGATTCAATAATTGGGACTAACAACTGGATTTAAGGCCTTTTGGTATACATTGAATAATATAATACTGAATAACATCACTATTACACCTACTCTGTGGGTAATTTTTTATTTCTTTATTGAAATATGATTATCTTCTGTGGGAGGAATGAGTCTCTAAATAAAAATTGTATTAAACATTCCAGGATCTAGTCCTTTTAAAAACAATCAAAAATATCTTCTTTAAAAGGAGTTTAAAATCATTTACTTTCAAAGTGATACAGAGTGCTACTTAGGAATGCAGACAAGCTCAATTAACATTTAAAAGTGTATTCAGAGGTCACCCAGTTAAATTAGACTCATTACAAAAACAAAGGAGTCAGTTTAAAATGCATATCAAAAGTTTACTGAAGGTATATCAATCTCAATCTACATACTAAAACAAACTTTAAAAAGGGTTCCTAACTAACTAGGAGGATTTAGGGTAGGAAGACTTACCCAGCCTTTAGTGGTAGAAGGCTACATGGTGAATATCATGGCATAGCATCATAGCAGCAGCATGGCTAGGACATCATGGCAAGGACAAAGATGAAGATGGCAAAGCTAAGATGGCTACAGCCGCATGGAGACTCTAACTTAAAGGAGTTTCCCAAAGAGCAATAAAATTTAAATTAGGTCATGTGTGGAATGACCCAACACTCCAGTTGGCTGGAAGTGCCCAGTGAAATAAGAGAAATGGAGTCTGGGAGAACAGAAGCATGCAGGGAAAAATCCTAGACTTATCTTAGGATGTGAATGGAGTACACAAGATTGCTTTTACATTACAATAATTATTTCCCCACATACTACATTCCCCTTCTCAATCATACGGTACTCCATGAACAATCTTCACCTTCCCCATCCCATGAAATGATCTTGGCCCAGTATACAATAAAATCAATTTAAACAGGGCCTTGACTCACTTAAAGTCTTTCACCAACATTGCTCTAGTCTCAGTCTCATTCGCTTCATCCCTGGAGAACCAGGGGGTTGGTTTGGCTCCACTTTGTAAGAGGGGATGCTCAGAAGTGATTGTGCCCATGGTCCTGGTCATTTCCTTATTCCAGAGGTCAGCCAGAGCTTCAATAGAATCGTCTGCTGAGGTGACAGGAAAATCTCTAAAGCTGTCAGGAATCCATCTGGATCTGTAAGCCTCCTGGGGTGGACCATCTTAATGGGTCCCCCACCTGCAGAGGTTCTGATTCCCAGTGAGTCTAAACCTGACCAGGTAATGATCTGTTCATGACAACAGAACTGCAGAGAGTTTCTCCACACCAAGATCACCATCATCCCATCCAGCACAGAACACAAGGTCCAGAGTGTGTCTGCGGCATGAGCAGGACCAGATACCATTTGGGACAGATCCATGGTTATCATGGAGGTTATGAAATCCTGAGCCACTCCCAGCAGGCGTAGCTCTACTATCTGTGGGGACTCCAACATCAACCCTGAGACCACCCCAGCTAGCTCAAGACCAGACTGTTGAGCAGCAGGGTGGGTGGTACACCAACAGAATCCCTATTCTCTCCCAGCTACCCACCTTTAGGTATACACACTCAAACCTGAAGACTATGAGAAAGGGCACCTGGTCAGGGAGATAATATCATGATAGATCACTGCAACTCCACCTCCCCACCCTTCTTGTCTTGGTTCCTGCTGCACAGAAAAATCTGGTGGACAGAGCTGAGAGAGCTTAACCTACCACCCAGTGTCATCCAGCCACGTTTCTGTAATACAGGCCATGTCGGCATGCTCCTCCAGGATTAAATCCTGGATAGCACTTGTTTTTCCATTCACCAAACCAGCATTCAACAGCAGCATTTTCATCCAAGGGAAATTGTCACCAAGGCTATCCACGTTATTTGACCTGGGAGACCGTTTGGGGGCAATGAGCACCCTGCTACTCTCCCCTCTGCCATGTACTGCACCTGTCTCTCCCGCCATATATCCTTCTACCCTGTATGATTCCAATGGCTACTCCCTAAGATTGTGCACCCCCTCCCACCTCTGGAAAACTCATCTTTCTTGTGTTAGGCAGACAGAGCAATGTCTCCTAGAATAATTACAGGCAGGCAGATGTTAAAAGTGGGTAACAAAACCTTGACCCTGTTAGGCAGAACACCCTTGTTTACCCCTGAAGTGACTCCCCCAAAGGGGCAACCCCTCTTTGGTGATTCCCCCTTCAGCAGCAACCCTGCCAGCAGCAGTCTCACCCCCTCAAGAGTCCTGCTTTTAATATCCCAGCTAAGCAAGGCAGCTGGGCTGGATGTTGCTGAGTACCTGCTGGGTCAGGGCTTCACTTCTGCAGAAAGCAGAGTCCCACTTAGGGAAGCAGAGGTCCAAGGCAGCAGTTCAAACAGCAGCCTCTTCCTTTCTACAGCCTCCTGCTGGTCTTTGTGGTGGTCCTCTCTTTCTCTCTGCTCTGGTGCTATGGAAAGAGAGAGGTACTGTCCTAAAAAAAAAATCTGCATTATAATGAAGAACATTGTGGAAAAGTACACATGTTTGTCTTTGTTAGTTGGTTCTCCTTTTAAGCCTCCGGTTATCTGGTTTTAAGGGATATTTGATAAAGCCATTCGGTCTTGGGTGAAATTCCTCTCCATTGGCTATGGTGGCTACTGCTGCTGGAAGCTGCAATTCATCAGCATCTGAAGGGCTGCACAATTCCCACCTCTGCATAAAAGGCCATAAAGCATATTGGATTTATGTTATATTTTTGAAGTCAGCCTACTGAAACCTTAGCATCTGTTGGGATTCTGTTCAGGGGCTGCTATATGATCTGACCAAGGGAAAAATTGGTTGTGTCAAAATTGTTTTCACTGGCATTTCTCATGGCTGCCCCCATTTGATGGCTTTTCTTTCTTTCTCTGATCAGTAGCAGATGAGAAGCCTTTGCCCAGAAGACAGAGCAGAAACCAGAAGGTCACAGATGCTCAGAGGCTACAATTCTTGTACAATCCCATGGGAGAGTTAACATGCTGGACTTACCTGACCTGTCACTGGTGATGTGCAAAAAAGCCTATTGCAGCTTTGTTGGGTAAATCCCCAGTCACTCTCTCAACTTAATTACATGCTTGGAATCAAAGGCATAAGAATGACTGTGAAATCTATAAACTCCACTGTAGTCCTTCCAAGTTCTGATGAGGCAAATGGGCGATTCTGTTACGCTATGAAATATTTGGAACATAGAAGATGTGCATGTTTCCTCAATATCTTCTTTCACTATTGGTTTTGAAATTGCATCACCTTCTGTCCAAATTTTCTATGTGAACTTGTCCTGAAAGCATTTTTTATTTGGGAGGGAAATTGAGGTGAAGATGATTGATCGATCGATTCATAGATAGATAGATGATAGACAGACTATGACCTTAAGTTTTTGATTTGTGAAAGCATTTTAAAAAAATTTAATTGCTAAGTAATGGATTCGATCATTCATCTTGGCACTGAGACCTTGGATCCACAGCCTGCTGATCAAGGGCTAGGATACATGTCCTCCATGCCCATACTTCTTAGCAGTCTGGCTCATGAGTTGAGGCAGTCTATCAAGTACCTTCTTGCTGTCATTTACAAATGAGACATTGAGCCACAATGAGATTTCCTGAGAAAGATATGCCTCAGGGCTGCAAAATTAAGGCTGTCTTTATCTTCTAATGACCAGTCAGAAAACAAAGCATTCTAACGCAAGGTAGATAAATGATAAAAGTTATCTATGAAATAAATCTTTCACCATTCAAAAGAAGACATCTTTTAAAAATGTGCAAAACATATTCTCTAGTTTTATGCTAAGTCAGAGATGGCATGTTTTGTCAGTTTTGCTTTCTTCTGCAAATCTCAAGTTCTCTCATTCCTGAATATGGACAAACTAAAACAAAATTCTTCTCCATTTGCACTAGCAAAATTCAACAGGTAGAGCTGTTCTGTGCAAGATGAGAACTATACTGAACTATCATGAGAAGGCTCTCAGAAAAAAAGGAAAAAAAGAATTGGCTCACTACATACAGCACTAACTTGGTTGAATCACAGGGATTCACACTTAGGGCCAGTCTACACTGGAGATTGAAATCTGATTGAAATTCATACTGCTTTGGCCTGGAGCTGTGCCACATGAAATTAGGACTACTCTGGCGGGATTTAAGCACTACACCTTGCTTGGCCAAAGTCTGAATCTGCACTATTCATTGCTGGTCTTGTCTACACAATGAATCATCTGGATTTTTACCATCAGACACCACTGGGGTGCCATTTTCCCCCCTTCTCAGTGTGCAGTTGCTCACTCTGGGGTCACACTTTGACCTCAGAGTGGGTGATTGCACACCAAGGCTCTGCCTTTCCAGCCAATATTGGAATGCAGAAGTAGTGCCGAGGGGGGGATGCTGGCACCAGTCAGGCAACACTTGTCCTGCCTCCCCACCCCATGAATCCAGGGCAAATGCATTGTTCATGATACAGTTTTTTTTCCAGAGTTTCAAGTAAACTCTGGAGAAAACTGCAAGTTTTTAAAACCCAGATTAAGGTAGTATACCCCAAGTTTGGTGCAAATAGGTCTGTATGTCATATAACCATATCACACCAGATTTGGGGATAAGACCACACATAGTGTCACCTTATCAGGACAGATTCATGGGGGGGGCAGGTTTGGTTTTTTCCCCTAGAGTAGACAGGGCCTGTATTTTGATATCTAAATCCTCAAAGCCCTAATCCTGTATGGACTCAGTTTCAGTTTTGATTTTTTAAAGAATCAAATTCTTCCCATTCTGAATTGTGCAACATAGGTAGTTCCCTGTCCTGTTTTGTTTTTTTCTAATGTGGATTTCATTTCACTTATTTATTTCTAAATTTCATGTGGAGTGCTTTGTATGTGAGTATGCTACAGCTTTCATATTCTTCCATTCATTCCTCCTGGTGTAGCTGAAGGAAGACTTGGTGTGTATGTGTGTGTGTTTGGGGAGCGGGAAGTGTATTTTTGTGATTTTGTTTTTCAGAACAGGAGCATTGACATTATCTGTCAGAGCACCAGGGTAACTGATGGATTCTCTTTCCTCTGGCAAGTGAATGGGATGGTAATGAGTGTTTAAAGTTTTACTACTGTGAATGACAAAGCAGCCCAGAGCAGAGGTGAGAATCATGCAGTCCTGTGTGCCTGAATAGGCTGCATGCACTCTCCATCACCACAAAAGGCTATTTTGTGGTCTCCGTCTCTGGGACTTTCCTGGAAACCCACTGCTGTATTGTTTGTGGTGGCAAAAAAAGCAGGAGCGACATCCATGACCATAGGTTTTTCTGACGTGGCCTTCAGTGAGCTTTAGAAATAAAAGAAATGAAATAAAATAATATATTTTTTGTTAAAAAAAAGTTTTCAGAAAACTGAGATTTCTGACAACCTCTGGCTTTGATTTTGCTATTTGAGGGAGTGAAGTTGGCCAGTGCAGCCCTCAGATGGTCCTAAGGGTGAGAAACTAGCTCCCAGAACCCTGGAGCTTTCCAACCCCAAAAGAAGCATGAAAAAGGGAACAATGTACAGAGGGTGAAAACGTCTTTCTCTTTCTGTGATAGCATCCCTTCTTTCTGTTGGCTAAAGTTCAATGTGTTTTACAATTTCATCTTGTGCAGTTGGACTTAAGCATCACTGAGTTCAATGGAGCTTTCTTTCAGGTAACAATGGCTAAGACTGCAGTTTGGCTAGCCAGGATAAATGCTTCTGCTCTGTGGGATATGTATGTGTGTGTCAAGGTGATGGGATATACAATCACTGGAAATTTATATTCTAAAGAGCTGGAGTGGTATGATGTGCTACAGCCTGCAGGGGCCAGCAGTGAGCAGGTGAAATGCAGCTGGTGAGCATTATCTAGATTATGTCTGAAAGACAGCCATGGGAAGGAAATGTGAACTTTTATCTGTATGGGAAAATGTGTGTGAGAACCACTAACTATATAACCCATGACTGTACTGTATCTGTACTGTACAACTAGATCACCCCATTCACTGTCTCTTCACTTGTCTTAGCTTTACTTGGAGTTAGCTTTTAGACTGTGTGCATTCAGTCTGGACTGTACAGTGTCTGTGTCTGTGTCCTTATTTTTTCGCCTGATGACTGCAACTCTGCTACAACAACTTTTGCTGCCCAGTCCTCTTGATCTGCTCAGAGGTACCAGTGCACTACCATGACAGTGTGTGTACAGTGTCATGATCCATAGGGATAGGTGGGTAAGAAATAAATATGATGATGTTGATGAGCTCCTGCTCTTCATTTCCCCGCCCCCCCCCAAAAAAACAAAAACAAACTGAATACACTATATGCTCCCTATCTTTCCTCTGCATTACTGATGTCCATATGTCTACTGATAAAGCACTGGAAAGAAACTGGGACTTTTTCAAATGCGGGAAAAAAAACCCAAGGAGGTTGGGAGAAGAACAGAGCTGTTGTGCTTACAATGCCCCATTTCAGACACCGCCATCCTCCTCCCGACCTTCCCCTGTGCTTCCGCCGTGCTGCAGGTCCAAGAAATGCACTGGCTTTATTGATGGAAAACCCCCATCACTAAAAAGCAGCACCTGCAGCACAGAGGAAGCATGGGGGAAGGTCGGGAGGAGGATGACGCTGTCTGAAATGGGGCGCTGTAACCACGAGAGCCCGGTTTTTCTCCTGACCTCCTCAGGTTCTCCCCCCCCATTTGAAAATGTCCTGGGTGCAGTTGTATGAATGGATGCACAAAAAATCTCCTTATATTTTGTTTTTCCAAGTAGAGGTATCCTCTCTGGGCATTTTCTAGGTCCAACAGAACTCTATGGTATGTTTTTACCAGAAGTCCTCTATTTTAATAGGGTTCATTATTATCTGTGGTTTTTGGTATCCTGGGTGAGTCCGGGAACTGAACCACCATAGATATGAGGGCCTGACTGTATATTTTTTTTAAAAAAACACACATTTTCTACTGACCTAAAATTTTAAAAAGTGTTTAGCTTCTGTTCTCTTAATGAGTTCATGTGGGCTAAACAATTAATGTGAATAAGGGCCCTTTACAATATGTATTTATAGCACTTTCATACAATTTTAACTCCCATGGCTTCATCCTATGGAATCTTGATCAATCAATCAATCAATCAATCAATCACTTTACTTTTCCCAAGAGTGAGTCTTAAGGTGGCTTACAGTCTAAAAAGAGATACAACTGAAACCACATATTGCCAAAAACCATATAAAAGGTTAAGATTAAAATGACATTAAACTGCCTATCTAATTAAAAACAACAACAACAACAACAAAAGAACTTAAAGGCAGAAGTAAAAACAATGCAGCACTGCAAGAAAAAACTCATTATATAAAACAATATATTCCAAAAATCCTGCTGGAATAGAAAAGTCTGTACTTGAAAGGAAAAGCAAAGCAAAGATTCAGGGTTTATCTACAAGGGCCAGAATACACTGGCTCCCCACTGTGTATTTTGCCCACAGATCTGGCTTGTTGCTCCCCCCATACCTTCACGGAACAGGATGGAGTCCAGACTCCCATGCTGGCCAGTCTCTTCAGCTGCTACCCATGTCCATCTCTCTGGAGCCAGGAAGCTGGCCAGCAGCACATGAGCAAGACCCCCTGCATGTGACCAGCCTTGGGCACATGCTGCAAGACTCCTTCCTGGCTATGGAAGAGCAAGGCAGATGGCAGTTGCAGTGATGAGCCAGCATTCTGGAATGGGCTCCTCTGAAATAATGCAGGGCCCAATCCATGTTTTGCCAGCTGATGCTTATTTTATCCGGCATTTTTTTTTTGAATGGTGTAAAGGGCTTTATCCTGTCTTCCCCCCATCTTGTCCCCGTCTTTCCCCAGTGGTCATGAGGACTGCCCAGGGCAAAAGGAGCAAAATGCTCTGTGTTGTCTGGGCTTCAGGGCTTCAAGGTGGGAGCAAGATTGAGTATACAGTCCATCCAGACAAGTCCTATGTTAGCCTACCTTCCCTAGGAAGGGAGTTCCACAATGTAGGAGCAACCACTGAGAAGGCCCTCACCTTCATTCCCACAAAATGTGCCCATGAAGGTGGCAGAATATCTCAAAGTTCAGACAGAGTCATATGGGAAGATACAGCATCTCAGTCATATAGGGCTTTCTAGGTCATAACCAGCACTTTGAATTATGCCCAGAAATGGACTGGCAGGTAATGGAGCTGTTGAAAAAAGGATGCTCCATTTTGTTGATGTTAAAAAAAAAACAGAGGTAAACAGTTCTGGTTTTGAAAAGTCCCAACTCCTGCCCTATTTTCAGTAGGGATGTGACTCACAGCAGATCCTCTGTGTGTCAACGAGAGAAATTAATTCCTGGTTTGCAAACATTGCTTACTCTTGATGTAAACAATTATGTTTATCTTTCAATGTGTAAAATGAGCTCTTACATATTAAATCTTGCCACTGCACTTTTGAGTTCTTAATTGATAATGAAACAAAGAACTCATTGTGATTCATTCATAGTCCAGAGTAGGGTGCTGGTATAAAATAGGCAATTTGCAGCAGAAGCTGTGACAAAACACACAACCAGATTTCCAGTACTTGCAAATCTTGAGAGGCTGTTTAGGAAGAGACATTGCTCTTGTTTCTTAGCTTATAAGACAGTAGAAGGGGGAAATTCTGAAATTTGAGCTCCCACAAAGAATGGTGTCTTACTGAACTCTACCAGTGAGACTGAAGAATGCTGCTCTTTGACTACTCCACAGTAAAAGTAGAAAAATAGGAAATCTAGCAGTGATGTCATCAAATTATTTGACAGTCAGACTGTAGAAATCACTGGGATAATAGCAGACCATATGAGTGGATTCTTAAAGGACAACATAAGCTGATTGTAGTAACATCCCTTAAATTATCACATTTTAAGCAATCCTGAAATGGTGAGAGGAAATGTATGTCAGTTGTAGTTTAGAAGAATCACCCTCCCCCCCCCCATGCACACATACCCAGTACATATATTGCAGTAACCTCTGGAGCTATTGTTCATTAGGAAAAAGAAATAGATATAAATAATGAAGGTGAAATAGATGTGAAATTTCCATTATAACAGAGTGGGTAACTGGTGGGTGCCGGAACCAATTTACATGCCTGCAGCAGGCCACACTGCCCTAGTTTTGGCCCTCAATTGGCCAAATATAGAAACAAAAGTCTCTTCCAATATTGACTTCCAGGTTTTTTTGTTTGTTTTGGTGGGGAATGTGTGGCCTATTTTAAGGCAAACCACCACTCCTAGAAGGTTCCAAGACCGAAGATTTACCACTTTGGGGCATTTTTTTTTCATTTCAGTTTCTGAGAGGAGATTTTGAGGAGACCAGACAAGCCTCAGGTCATGAGAAGCTCCTATGAGCTGCAAAAAGGTGCAAGGGATCCACTTGTCACCCATAGGGCACCCAACTTCCAACCCTACCCTAGACCGATACATGTGGCTAACAGTATTTCCTCCAAACTCTTTAAGGATTTTCCAAATTTCCTTCTAATCTAACTTCAAACAAAGCTCACTACATTAGCAGGCTTATCAACTGTCCCATCTACAGACATTTATATGTTGAAGTATCTAACATTATAGTCCTATCCATTGAAGATTAAAGGTCCCTTATGTTCAAGGGGACTTCCAGGTACCTACCTGCATATAGTAGTTCAGATTTAGCATCTACTTTTGAACTGTGACCTGGCATCTCCCCATCTTACATAACACACAAATCCATATAAAATCAAATCCTCAAAACCATAAGAACCCTAGCAGTTGTGCACAGCTAGGCTCATTGTTTCTGGAGATTAAGTGGATTCTCTGGACTGTGCTACTGTTTTAATCACTTCTTTACCCCTTGCCTGCTCAATATTTGGGACCTAGTTTCTTTTTATATGTGTTCTATAAATAGATTGAGTAATTCTAAAATCTTACTATGATTCTTGCATAACTGATCCTCTTTTAATTATATGGCAAGCACTTCTAGCACCAAATTCTGTAAATCCCAAGCAATGAATTAGCCTTTCTAAATTAGGCAGCTTTTTTTTTTTTTAAGTAATGCCCTAGGAAAATATTTGGTCTTTTCCTTGAGTTATTCCAAAGCTCAAAGGTAACAAACAAAAATGTTTAGGCCTACTATAGTTCTGGTAAGTTTTGCCAACAAGCAAAAGTCTACATAATTAAAAACAATAATGTTAGATTTTGTGTGCATACTAAGCTGCCAACAGAAAATCTTTAAAAGACTAATAACCATAAACATGTTAATAGGGATGGACACAACTATTGGATTCTGCTGCCAAGTTTGGCAGAGTGAGGAATAATTTTATATTAAGATGTGCTAAAAATCAAATCTTCATACGGAAGAAAAATATATAGCCAGCAATAATGCCCATACTGAATAAATGGATCTGTTATCATTTCAGAAAGTTAACAGAATAAACTTGGTGAAAGAAAGAAACATATTAAAACATTTAAGGGTATCCACATTACACCAACCCTCCTTTTCAAAATATGGAAACATGCAAAGCAAAAACTTCTAAGAACAACAGCTAGATGGTCCATGCAATAAT
Source organism: Gambelia wislizenii (assembly GCA_030847615.1). Lineage (NCBI taxonomy): Eukaryota > Metazoa > Chordata > Lepidosauria > Squamata > Crotaphytidae > Gambelia > Gambelia wislizenii. The sequence goes on from JAUMIR010000003.1 coordinate 287,023,100, forward strand.
AAAAAGCCCCAAACTGACTGATATAAAATTGCAGCTGGAAAAAAGAAACTGGTAGGGGGGAAATCAATGTTTTCAGAATATAACTTTAAAGTGTCTGGTGTAGGTGGCTCATGCCTTCCACACAGGGAATCAGAAAAAAAGCATTGTGAAAATAAAATGTAATACTTTTTAAAAGGAAAAAAAAGCTTCACAGGCAGTAGGCAAAGAGGCTCTGCTGACACCCGCTTTTGACTACCGTAAATGTGCCAAACAACTACTGGGCAGCAGCAGTAGAAGAAAGTGACACTGGCAGAGGATCTCTCGGAAGAGATTATTAGATGTGGCAAAAACCATGTCAGAAGATCATGAGAAAACAGGAACGGGGGATATTATCAAACGATGTTGTCCTTCAGTGTCCCGGGGACATAGCACAGTCATGAGTAAGGCATTCCTTTTTCTTGGTGACTTGTTCCTGTCAATAAAAAAGGGATGCCTCATCAACAGCAGCACTATGCCCTGGGAACGGCTCAGGATGTGAGTGTCTGATAATGTCACCCTTCCTGTTCTCCTCCTGTTCTTTTGATATGGTTTGGAATGTGGTTTTTTACTGTGTTCCACCACATCTGGTAATATCCAGAGACAATAGCAATGGCACCATAGCTAATGCTTGTTAATATGGCACAAAAGGAGGCATAGTAAACCTCCTTTTGATTTTTTTTTACCATGAAAACCCCATGATGAGATCATCCAAAATGAAACAAGAGATAGTGCCAAAAGATGAAACTCCAAGGTTGGATGGCACTCAACTAACTACTGGGGTACAGCAGAGGACAACTACGAGTAGCACTGTGGCTAATGATGCACCTGGACTCAAGCTGAAAGGACATTCAGCTGTTGACATGCTCAGAGGTGAAAGGAAAGTCCAAAGCTGTACAACACCTATTATAGGGACATGGAATGTGGGAAGCATGAATCGGGGAAGCTAGACACAGTAAAACAAGTAACAGAACATATTTACATTACAAAACTTGGGATGAATGAGCTAAAGTGGACAGAAATGAGACATGTTGAGTGTTTTACTCAGATAATTACATAGTGTTTTACACAGGAAATAAAAATCTAAGAAAAAATGGGGTGGTGTTAATAGTGAGGAGAGTAGCAAAAGCAGTCAAAGGATATAATGCAAACTCTGACCTAATCTTATCAATAAGACTTCATGGAAAACTCACCAATATAACCATAATCCAAATAAACATTCCAACTACAGAGGTTGAAGAAGAAGAAATTGAAAGATTTTATGCTGGAGTCCAGGAGGAAATTGATCACACACCAAAACAGGACTTCTTGTTAATCATAGGTGATTGGAATGCTAAAGTCGGAAACAGAGCAGAATCAAAGATTGTAGGAAAATTTGACCTACAATTAAGAAATGAAGCAGGAGAGTGACTGACTGAATTTTGCAAGGCTAACAGTTTCTTCATCGCAAACACATTCGTTAAGCAACCAAAGAGGCAACTGTATACATGGAGATCACCTGATGGCCAACATGGAAATCAAATACACTACATAATTGCAAACAGAAGATGGAGAAACTCCATTCTCTGCAAAAAACTAGATGAGGAGCAGATTGTGGCACAGACCATGAATTACTAATATAAAAAAGAGTAAAGATAAAAAAAAAAGAACACTAAACCAACCATCCTGCCTAAACACAACTTGAGGAACATCCCCATTTTTTTTTTGTATTTAAAGATAATGTAAAAAAATTAATGTATTTATTTTTTTGTATTTTTTTTGTATTTTTTGTATTTTTTTGTATTTTTTTGTATTTAAAGATAATGCAAAGAATAAATTTGCACTATTAAGCTTAATTGACTGGAAACCAGAAGAATTCTAGATTGAAGCCAAGGACAATGTCAGAAAAGCAAAAAGATACAATCTACAGCCAAAAAGAAAGAGAAACCTCAATGGATGACAGATGAATCTCTTCAAGCAGGACAGATGAGAAGCAAAAGTAAAAGGTGATGGAAATAGAGTCAGAACCCTGAATGCGAATGTTCAGGATCCAAGAAATCAAAGATTTCAAGATCCGAGATCCACAAGTTCTGAGAAATCAAAGGGAAATTTAAACCAAGAGTGGGAATGCTTTATGACCAGCAGGGAAACACATTATATGACCAAGTAGAAATAAAAAGATGATGTAAACAATACATGAAAAACTTTATAAAAGAGATGAAAGGATGGCATATTCATTGAAGGAAGAACCATTAGAAGAAGATCCTATAATTTTAGAATGTGAATTGGAAGCTGCGCTCAGAGCACCTGGGAGAAATAAATCACCATGAATAGATGGCTTACAAATAGAGCTGCTCCAAGCCACAGAGACAGAATCTACTCTAGTTCTAACTAAAATCTGTCAACAAATATTGAAAACAAAACAAAGGCCCACAGATTTATTAATGCTCAACCCCATTCCCCAAGAAAGGGGCCACCAGGGATTGCAGTAACGACAGGACCATTGCATTAATTTCTCATTAATTTCTCGGAGCGTGGTGGGGTCTCCTTCCTTGGAGGTCTTTAAACAGAGGCTGGATGGCCATCTGTCGGGGATGCTTTGATTGTGATTTCCTGCGTGGCAGGGGGTTGGACTGGATGGCCCTCGTGGTCTCTTCCAACTCTGCAATTCTATGATTCTATGATTCTATGATTCATTTAAGCAAAGGGATGCTAAAAATTCCAGAACAAAGACTTTTATCATACATGGAGCAAAACATGCCAGATGTCCAAGCTCGGTTCAGGAAAGGAAGAGGTACCAGGCATTATATTGAAAACATACATTGGATAATGGTGCACACCAAAGAATTTCAGAAGAAAATAAGCCTGTGCATTATAGATTATAGAAAAGCCTTTGATTGTGTAGATCATGAAAAAATATGGATTGAGTCTTAAAGAAATGGGTAACATTTGTTTGTCCTGATGCATAACCTGTACTCAGGACAAGAGGCTACTCTTAGAACAGAATACGGAGAAACAGAATGGTTCCCAGTTGCCAGGGCGGGGGACCAGGTCAGGCAAGGCTGCATTATAGCACCCTATTTGTTTAACTGGGATGCAGAGCATATCATATGTAAAGCAGGATTAGACTCAGAAGAAAGAGACATTAAACTGGAGGAAGGAACATCAACAATTTAAGATATGCATATGATACCATACTATTGGCAAAAAATAGCAAAGACTTGGAACAATTACTGAAGAAAGTCAAGGAAGAAAGCGCAAAAGCAGATTTACAGTTGAATATTAGGGAAAAAAATAATGATCACAGATGATATCTATAACTTTAAAGTAGATGATGAAGACCTTGAAATAATCAAGAAATCAGAAGACTAGGGGCTTTTCTACACTGGCCAGAATACCCAGCCTTCCAGCTGAAGTATTCTTGGCCCGGAGCTCATCTGTTACCGTGATGAAATGGGAAGAAGTCTGCATGCACATGCCAGCTTTTATCAGTGGGTGCCTCTGATGCTGTCACGGATCACCCTCTCTGAAGCTGGGAAGCATCAGCATGTGATCAAGGCCAGTCACATGCAGGGGCCTTGATCACATGCTGGGGGCCTCCTTCTGGGCTTCAGAGTGACACCATTCCCATGTTGGACCCATTCAGGTTTTCCCGCATGACATGCGTTTTCCTAGGTATTTTTTTTTTGGGGGGGGAAACATTTTTAAAGGGTTTACCCTGGCTTTGCTTCAGATGTTGACAGGACTGCTGTAAGGCAAATTGGGGCAAGAGCCCTGTTTCATTTGGATTGCAGAACTCTGACACGAGGGGAAGCTGGGGTAACTTTCCAATCTAGACAAGACTTGGAAGGACAGCTATGAGGGAACTAGACAAGATCCTGAAGTGTCAAGATATATTGTTAAATACTAAAGTTAGGATTCTCCATGCCATCTTATTTCCCATTTCTATGTATGGTGTGAAAGCTGGACAGTGAAGAAAGCTGATAGGAAAAAAAATCAACTCATTTGAAATGTGGTGCTGGAGAAGAGTTCTATGGATACTGTGGATTGGTAAAAAGATCAATAAATGGGTCCTAGAGGATGTCAAGCCTGTACTCTCCCTAGAAGCCAAGATGACTAAACTGAGACTATTGTATTTTGGACACATCATTAGAAGACATGGCTCACTATGACTAGAAAAGACAATAATGCTTGGTAAAGTAGAAGGCAGTAGGAAAAGATTGCATTCCACATGAACAGACTCAACCAAAGAAGCTATGGTCCTGAGTTTGCAAGACTTGAGCAGGGCTGTGGATGATAGGGAGGCTTGGAGGTCTCTCATTCATTGGGTTGTCATAAGACAAAGCCAACTTGACAGCAGTTAACAACAAGACGAACACAGGCAAATTGTCACCCCAATGGTAAAAACACAGAACTAAAGCAATGGGAGGGGAGGGCTGTGTCAAATTCAGTTCAACAGCACTATTCTGTACATATTGAATTCAATAGGATTTACTCATAAGCTGTTTTCAGGAGTTCTTCTGAATACAAATAGGGAATGAGGACTTTAGGATCTACATAAACTCTTCCCACAATGTCCACAAGCAGCCAGATGTTGGTTTGCTGAACTTGGTTTGCTAAACTTAAGTTATGAAGTGTTTGTGAATGGGAATCATGATAAAGTTGGGTTCCCACTCCTGAGAGCTCTGTAACCATAGGCTTCTCTTGTTACAGACACTCATACTCTGAAGGCAACAAACTGCAAGTATTGAGTAGGAATTAGGGCCCGTTTAGTTGTGTTAGGGAATTCTTTTTAATTTCTTTACTTTGGTTGGATGTAGTTAAATTAGTAACTGAATGTAACTTGAGTAATTGAATGCTTTGATTTTAATACTCAGTGATTGCTATAACTTTAAGCCTGCCTCAGGTATGGGAGAATCCTGCCTCATGTGAGATGCATGACTGATTTCACTTGAATAAAGTAAACTTATTAATCTTCCTATAACTGATTCTTACCATGTACATATATCCCTTGACCATGCTACTTTGAGTCCTCTCTGGGGTGAAGAGGAGGAAGTTAGTTGATTCTATAGTGGCAAGGAGTGCCACTGGTTATCAGAGTCTATGTACAATTTCCCACTGCATTGTGTGTGGAAAAGGGGGGTCCCAAGGGGAAGGACCCCCCAGTTTAAATCAGTGGGTGGTGGCAGCTTGATTGTTTGGTTCTTTTGGGGGCTACTGGGTGGGGAGCATGGCTTATGCACTACTCATTCCTCTGTCCCCAGTTCTAACCTGATATATAGGTTCAGTTGAATATCTCAACAGGACTCTAGATAAATGGACAAATTCACCCATTTATTACAATACAAAACAGAGTGACTTAAATGTGTGGAGGGAAAAGAAATCTGTAGGACAGGGGAAAGAATGGTTCTAAATTCAAAACAGAAAACTGTATGAAACTATGTTGCACTTGACGAAAAGAATGTAAAGACAGGTACTACACAGAAAATGTTAGGCTCAGGAACAGATGCAATCAAGTAATGATATAATGGGCCAGAGTGTATATGTGTTTCTTCTTCTTAGAATGAATACACAACAGGAAAAGTCAACACCATTTTACATTCCACATGAGGCTAAAAATCTGCCAGTTTGTACTTCCCACAATTCATAATGATGCATTTTTTCATGAATCCCTTTATGTGAGAGTGAGGCAAGAAGCAGGGCAGCCATGGGTCTTACTTTACAGTGAACAGAAGAAGATATAAAGGAATCCTGTAGCACTTTTGATACTAACTGGGGGTAAAAAAAATGTACCATAAGTTTTCCTGGACTCTGCTTTGTCAGATGCATGGGATGAAGCTTCTGTGGACAGACATATATACCAATTGTAGGGGAGAGGAGTATGAATTGCAATAGTATGGTGATGGGGTGACAAGTTCAGTATCAATGATGGTCATCAAGAGTAGTTAAAGGGAGAAAGGTGAGAAAGTACCCCATGATATTCTTGCAAAAAGTTAGTAACATGCATGCTAGACAATGCAACCGTTAGGTGGATTTGTAATTGGTTGATGTGCCTAATCCAAAGGGTAGTCACCAATGGCTTCTCTTCATCCTGGAGAGAAGTGACCTGCAGAGTGCCACAGGGTTCTGTCCTGGGCTCAGTGCTAATCAACATCTTTATCAATGATTTGGATGAGGGAATAGAGGGTATGCTTATGAAGTTTGCTGATGACACCAAATTAGAAGGGTTGGCCCCAGAGGATAGGATCAGAATCCAAAATGACCTTAACAGATTAGAAAGCTGAGCCAAAACTGACAAAATGAATTTCAACAGGAAGAAATATAAGATACTACATTTGGGCAGTAAAAATGAAAAGCACAGATATGTAGTAGTGGACCACAAACTGAACATGAGTCAGCAGTGTGTTGTGGCAGCTAAAAAAGCCAATGCAACTCTAGGCTGCATTAATAAGAGTATAGTGTCTAGATCAAGGGAAGTAATAATGCCACTCTGTTCTGCTTTAGTCAGACCTCACCTGGATTACTGTGTCCAGTTCTGTGCACAATTTAAGAAGGACAAGCTGGAATGTGTCTGGAGGAGGGCGACCAAAATGGTAGGAGATCTGGAAGCCATGCCCTATGAGGAGCAGCTTAGGGAGCCTGGGGAAGAGAAGGTTAAGAGGGGACATGATACCATGTTTAAATATTTGAAGGGATGTCATACTGATGATGGAGAAAGCTTGTTTTCTGTGGCTCAAGAGACTAGGACATGGAGCAATGGACTCAAACTACGGGAAAAGAGATTCCATCTAAACATTAGGAAGAACATTAAACAGAGAGTCTGTGAACATTTAGAAGGCAATGCCATAATCACAAAAAGTCAGCATGGGTTTCAGAGAAACAAGTCATGCCAGACTAATCTGATCTCTTTTTTTGATAAAGTTACCAGCTTGGTAGATGAAGGGAACACTGTGGATGTCGCATACCTTGATTTCTGTAAGGCCTTTGACAAGGTTCCTCATGACATTCTTGCAAACAAGCTTGTAAAATGTAGACTAGACAAGTTAACTGTTAAATGGATTTGTAATTGGTTGACTGGCTGAACCCAAAGGGTGCTCAGCAGTGGCTTCTCTTCATCTTGGAAAGATGTGACCAGTGCAGTGCCACAGGGTTCTCTCTTGGGCCCAGTGCTAGTCAACATCTTTATCAATGACTTGGATGAGGGAATAGAGGGCAAACTTATCAAATTTGCAGATGACACCAAATTGGGAGGAGTAGCTAATACCCTAGAGGACAGGATCAAAATTCAGAATGACCTGGATAGACTGGAGAGCTGGGCCAAAGCTAACAAAATGAAATTCAATACGGAGAAATGTAAAGTACTGCATTTAGGGCGGAAAAATGAAATGCATAAATATAGGATGGGAGAGACCTGGCTGAATGAGACTACGTGCGAAAGGGATCTAGGAGTCCTAGTAGACCACAAGTTGAACATGAGCCAACAGTGTGATGCGGCAGCTAAAAAGGCCAATGCAATTTTGGGTTGTATCAATAGAAGTATAGTGTCTAGATCAAGGGAAGTAATAGTGCCACTCTATTCTGCCTTGGTCAGACCTCACTTAGAATACTGTGTCCAGTTCTGGGCACCACAATTCAGAAAGGATATTGACAAATTGGAGCGTGTCCAGAGAAGGGCAACTAAAATGGTGAAAGGTCTGGAAACAATGCCTTATGAGGAGAGACTTAGGGAGCTGGGTATGTTTAGCCTGGAAAAAAGACGGTTTAGAGGCGATATGATAGCCCTGTTTAAGTATTTGAAGGGATGTCACGCTGAGGATGGAGCAGGCTTGTTTTCTGCTGCTCCAGAGACTGGAACACGGAGCGATGGGTGCAAGCTCCAGGAACAGAGATTCCACCTCAACATTAGGAGGAACTTTTTGACAGTAAGAGCTGTTCGGCAGTGGAACACACTCCCTCGGAGCGTGGTGGGGTCTCCTTCCTTGGAGGTCTTTAAACAGAGGCTGGATGGCCATCTGTCGGGGATGCTTTGATTGTGATTTCCTGCGTGGCAGGGGGGTTGGACTGGATGGCCCTCGTGGTCTCTTCCAACTCTGCAATTCTATGATTCTATGATTCTATGATTCTAACTTCCTCACAGTAAGAGCTGTTCAACAGCGGAATACACTGCCTCGGAGTGTGGTGGAACCTCCTTCTTTGGAGGTTTTTAAGAAGAGGCTGGATGGCCATCTGTTGGGAATGCTTTGGTTGTTTATTCCTGCATGGCAGGGGGTTGGACCAGATGGCCCTTGTGGTCTCTTTCAATTCTATGATTCTTTGATTCTATGAAAGAGGATCTACATACAATCTGAGATAAGCAGGTGAACGCATGAATAATGGAAGAACTCCTTGCTATAGTGCACTGATATAGGTACAGGACCAGTAAAATGTTGCAATAAAGCAGGCAAGAGACTCCTACTTAGTAGCTAGGGTGTCTGCTAGTATTTTAATATGTGTGGTTTGCCAAGAAACCTTTGTCTCTCTTTAAACTACTGCCAATGAGTTGGAGCTTATGGATACATATGTCCTAATTCAGCTCTTTCCAACTGATTTTTGGTGTTGTTGCTGATCATGACTGCTGGCTGGATACCCAAGATAGTCTGTCTGAATGAATGAAGTGTTCTACAACTGGGTTTTGGGTATTCTCATTTCTAATGTCCAATTGAGGTCTATTTGTCCTCTGGCTGAAGCAGAATAACATAGCTATGGTTTTGAATAATTTACAGTTGACAGTCCTTTATTTGAAGGTGTCCTTTCTTTGGAAGTGTACCCAGTCTGTGTCCTTGAAAGATATTGAACCCTAAGAAGGGAGAACTGAGGTCTTAAACTTGCATCAGCATATGGGCAGCAGGTTGAGCAACAGGCACACAGGTCATCTGTTCACATCTTATCCAATATGATAAGATGTAGTTATGTCTATTCAAATTATAGCAATTATTTACAAAATTTCATATAAATCAGCACATGCTAATTTAATGTAAATCTTTGTCAACCTCCTTTGTAATGCTGTAAAAATTGCCAGTGGAATAGAGAGAGCTGGGGTTGCTTTTCCCACTTGGTATGGTTGAATGATTTTTTAAAGGAAAAATAATAATATCGGTGGTACATCATCAGCTCACTATATCTGATTTTTCAATGCTAGCCATTATAAAGCTCTTTCTAGCATTCTCTCTGGGTCTGGAGTTGGATGTTAGAGGCAAGGAAAGTGGAGGGCTTTTAGCAGTATTGTTTACTCAAGCCTAGCAGAGGAGAGTGCTTAGTTTTAGATTTAATGAGTTTCATTCTGTTCAGCTCTGTTAAATATCAAAGGTAGAGCTTCAGTGGCAGAACTAAAATGGGTAAGCTATCTTACGTTATCATGCAGTTGAGGGTCAGCCTGAGTTCAGCTGTAACATGGTTAAAAATGTGTAAACAAAAGTTATCGAGAGGCCACAAGTAATAAGCACATCACAAATGGTTCCTTTGTGGTGGGTTTTTTAAAAGTCAATCTTTGATGTTGGAAGCCAAGGAATATATATATAAAAAGCAATATTAAGAAAGCGACTTCCCATTTTAGGATATTTTTCCCCTCCCAGCTTTCACATGTACAGTAAACATTTAATTTTGCAAAAACCTTGGAACTATTAGTTTTTGGACTACACTTTTTCATAGCCCCAGCCAGTAGGATCATGAACTTGCTGGCTGCAGGATATTGGGAACTAAAATTCAAAATGTAGCTCTCTGTGTAGATAGATAGGATTCAGTTAAACATTATATGTTGCCAGCAAGATTCTTCTTCTATTGTACTTCTTTGTTTCTAGTAACATTTCCCTACTTCAGTCTATTGTTTGTCCTAATGATAGTATGAGGCAACAAGATTGATTAGTAAAGACAATAATACTCAGTAAATTTGAAAAGGATAGGAAAGGACGAATACCCCAACGCAGGCGGATTGTCTCAATCAGGGAAGCCACAGCCCTGAGTTTGCAAGAACTGAGCAGTGCTATTAATAATTGAGACTTTAGGACTATAAGAAAAGTTGCTAATAACATGGTGTCATGGTCTTATTCAGAGGATTGCCATAAGTCAAAGATGAATTGACAGCATGTAACAATACCAAAAGATACCATACCACCATTGCCTTGTTGCAACTTTCAACTGAAAATCTTGCTCTGACCACAAGATGTCACTGATAGACTGTGTAGAATATAGCAGTTTTAGACTGAAGGGTATTTCCTAAGCTTCCCCCCGCCCCCTAAAATTTAAGGAAGACTAGAAAAGTTTTACTCAAGGTATGGATGTAGTGCTGCTCATCAAAAATAAATAGTAGTAGCTATTCACAAGGAAGAGTTTTAGACTGTTCATATTTATGGAATGGTATTGAAAGAGACCAAGAGACATGGAAACGGAAACAATATAAATCTAGATGTATTGGTTTTAGATCCAAATCTTAACAGTAGTTAACCATTAAAAGGTTATAATTTTGTGGTAAAACAGCCTTCTCCCCCTCCAAATTATTTTGATTTCAGAATTTCAAAACACTCTTTTTCTTCCAACACAGATTTTAAACCCTTTCTTTCCTACCCCACTACTTTCCCCATCCCACTGAATTTTACTAATTGATGTGTAGTAGTGGGGGGGGGGGGAAATAAAAGTATCCTGACCAAATGCAGAGTTCTGAAAAGTACAATTGGTATAAGACACCTTAAACTACTGAAATATGCAATAAAACAATATTAAATGTTAAAATGTGGGGCTTTGTCTCATTTTTTGTCAATAATCTGCCCAATCCAGTCCCATATACTTTTGTTCTGCTTTTGTGGCTGAGACTTATGGCAACCCTAGTTTCTGGGCACAATTCAGAGTGCTGATTATCACCTATAAAGCCCTATATGGCTCGGATCCAGGTTATTTAAAAGATATATTCTTGCTTATGATCCTGCCCATGCTTTGAGACCTTCTGGGAAAGCCCTTCTTTCAGTCCCACCATCATCACAGGCGTGCCTTGTGGGAACATTGGAGAGGACCTTCTCAGTGGCTGCTCTAGTGCTCTGAGATTCTGTTCCCAGGGAAACTAGACTGGCTCCCTCCTAAATGTGCTTTTGGAGCAGGCGAAACCTCCTTTATTCTGGCAGACCTTTGGTGAATAATCTGAGCCTGTATCTAAGTTTTTAAGGGCTTGTAAAATTGTAATTTATTTTAAATGTTTAATGTTTTAATATTGTATTATATTTATTTTATAGTCTTGAAGAGAAACGACAATGCAGAAAGAATCACAACCCAGAAACATCACCCAAGGAGACATTCTGCTGTGCTTTCTGCAGCCAGGCTTGTTTATCTTGGATTGGCCTTTTTAGTAATCAGTGAGCTTGCAGAAAGCACGGGATGAGTCCTTCCTGAATCTTCGTTTGAAAAAAAAAGCCAGAGAGAGAGAGAGAGAGAGAGAGAGAGAGCGAGAGAGAGGGATTTATTTTATTATATTTTTGTATATCTCTTTTCTTTTCCTAGGTTTTAAAATGTATATGTTTTCAATTTTGTAAGGCTGCCTTGGTGCTAGTATTGGGCAAAAGGCAGGATACAAATAAATATATGATGATGACATTCATTCAGAATGAATGAATATATAAATATTACTTTTGTGTATGAAAACCTACTTCTCCCCCCCACACACTCAAATGAGTAGTTAAATACACACAGAGAGAGAGAGAGAAAGAGAGAGAGAGAGAGAGAGAGACCTCCCACGTGGCTAAATATAAAATGGAGATGGGATGGAAATGTTTGTTTCCTTAAAACAGAGCCCAGGGGAGTCGAATTCCCCCCATTTTTGCAAGAATATTAGAATTGCTACCACTCCAGCTGCCCAGGCAAACCAGGATTCACTCTCCCATTTCTTTCCTTACTCAGAGCAATGGTGTTTCAGGGGTACCAGAAAAGGAATGCTTCTCTCCAATTTTTCTGCTGCACTAGAACTGCTGCTTCCGCAACAGGGGAGGTCTTCTGGAGCCCAGGCCTCAGTGGTGGGTGGAGTTCAACAACAACTCTGTTTTCCCACCCTCCAGGCAATTCTCTCCCTCTTCATATAGAGGGTTTTCTTCATGAAGGTTTTCTTCATAAAGATTTTCCCCAGAATGTCTTTGGCTCCTCCCCATCTTATCTATGCATAAACAAGCAAACAAACTGTTCCTATTCAGTTGACCAGCAGATCTCTTTTTACAAGACAAAAGCCACTCTCTCCTTTTGTGTCAGGTTCAGCCTTCCCCAGATTCATTCCCTTCTACCCCCTCAGGCCTTGTAGTACAAAAGGTTGCCCATTTAGGAATGACAGTGCGGTGAGGGATATCCTTAATCTCTTTTACTCAGAGACACTTGGGTCTTGTCTATACGAGGGGAGGGATACAAACACGTCTGAAAAAGCTGGCTTTTGCAATGATGCAATGTGTCTTCATGGTCAAAAGAGGCCCCCTAAACTCTGCATGGCCCCTAGCCAAGATGGTGGCTGTGAGTGATTTACTCATGATTTTAAATCTGCTGCCACTGATTATTTTTTAAAAAATATTCCCATGGTGCACACAAGCAATCGTTTGTATTTACAAAGAAAGAAAAAAAGAAAAACAGCATAAGATCACCATTTGATCACCTTACCAGGCCCTCATTTAGGAGATTATCAGACGGCCTAAAAAATCTAGGACAGGGACAACAGGAGATCTCCAAAGAGCTCACTTATCAGTTGCCGACGTCCCTGACTTGTCCTGCTCCCATGCCCCCTCCGTTCCATCTGCGTTCCTTTTTATTTGGCTTAAGCCATCAATAGATCAGCCATTCCATTTCTGTTACGGAACCATGGGTGTCTAAGCCTGTGCCCTATTATGCTGGCGCGATGCCAGCTGCAGTGGGAGGTCCCTACTGAACAATTCCGGTCGAGATCGGGACATCAAGGTAAGAGTCACACTCCCCCCCCCTGGTTACTTGGTGTGTGTGTGTTTTTTTTAATGTGTTTAGCTGCTTTGTTTTACTTTTGTGTGTTTATTCTTGCTTTTAACTTTGGAATTTCCTGCACAATCGTTCTCTTGCAAGAACGGCTGGGATTTGCTTTCCAGGAAGTGAATGGGGCTCGGTGAGAGCTCCATTCACTTCCTGGACAGCCAGAGAGGAGGGGTGCAGTTTCTGTTGCTCTAGAAAGGTAGGTCTGAAAAAAAATTTTTGGAGTGCAACAGGGGTGGGAGTGAGGCAGGAAACAGCTGGTGAGATGGGGATGCTATATTTGGTTCCTGTCTGATAATCTCCTTAGCTGAAAATTCAACATGGCAGCCGCAGGTGCTTTCCCTGTTTGCCAGCCCCACACCCATGTTCATCAAGTCAATCAGATTACACTGCCAGTTTGTATTTGTGCAAATCTGAGTGTTCAAGCAATCACACGTTCACTTGTTGTACAGAGCTTTTTTTAAAAAATCTGTACAAAACCTTGGACACAATGTACACAGACGTTGCAGTGAATTTGGATGCCCCCTTTCCAAGTGACATGTATTTATGTATATATCCATATGAAGGAATTCCTGTATGTTTGCATCCGATTTGTATCATTTTGACTGTATAGACAAGCCCTGAGTTATAAGTGATCCTGGGAGGAAATTTAGATCACACACACACACACACGACAACAGTCTTCATTCTGCAGAGAAGTGACTAGTGGGGTGCCACGGGGTCTGTCCTGGGCCCAGTGCTATTAACATCTTTATCAATGACTTGGATGAGGGAATAGAGGGCATGCTTATCAAATTTGCAGATTACACCAAATTAGGAGAGGTATCTAATACCTCAGAGGACAGGATCAGAATTCAGATTGACTTTAACAGATTAGAAAGCTGCGACAAAACTAACAAAATTAATTTCAACAGGGAGAAATATAAGATACTGCACTTGGGCAGTAACAATGAAATACACAGATGTAGGATGGGTGTAGGGTGACACAGATGTAGGGTGACCCCTGGCTTGATGACAGTACATGCAAAAGGGATCTAGGAGTCTTCATGGACCACAAGCTGAACATGAATCAGCAGCGTGGTGCAGCAGCTAAAAAACCCAATACGATTCTAGACTGCATCAATAGGAGTATAGTAGTGCTAGTCTATTCTGCTTTGGTCAGACCTCACCTGAAATACTGTGTCCTGTTCTGGGCACCACAATTCAAGAAGGATATTGACAAACTACAACATGTCCAGAGGAGGGTGATCAAAATGGTAAATGTTCTGGAAGCTATGCCCTATGAGGAGTGGCTTAGGGAGCTGGGTATGTTTAGCCTGGGGAAGAGAAGGTTAAGAAGGGACATGATAGCCATATTTAAATATTTGAAGGGATGTCATATTGAGGACGGAGCAGGCTGGTTTTCTGCTGCTCCAGAGACTAGGACACATAGCAATGGACTCAAACTACGGGAAAAGAGATCCTACCTAAACATTAGGAAGAATTTCCTGACAGTAAGAGCTGTTCGATAGTGGAATATGCTACTGCTTCAGAGTGTGGTGGAGCCTCCTTCTTTGGAGGTTTTAAAACAGAGGCTGGATGGCCATATGTTGGGAATGCTTTGATTGGGTATTCCTGCAGGGAAGGGGATTGGATTAGATGGCCCTTGTGGTCTTTTCCAACTCTATGATTCTAGCATATAACAGCTGGCTGCCTTAAGGGGGCTTTGCCAATTCTGGGAAATCCCAGCGGGGGCTTGCGCCCTGCCACCCTCTCATAGTTTATGCCCCTACCCACTGACCTTTGCAGACCATACTTCCTGATTGCAAGTGGAGAGGTAGAAAGGATGCAGTGATTCTGTTGGGCACAGAGGCTCTCATACTATGTCTGATTAAGAATTTTTCACCTTTGAATCACTGACAGAATTTTGTAGCTGTCCACTCATTGCTGTAATTGCAAAGGATCAGTGCGTTCTAACTGAAATGAACGAATCTTTAACAAACAAGGGATTTGAAGACTGATTTGAAGTGTAGATATTGGTGAGGGTGGAGACAAAAGAATGTGCAACAAATTGAATTGGTTGTCCTAACGCGCTCTTAATGCACATTTCCCCACAATATTTTTAAAAATTTGGGAAAAGCCTTCCCATGCAGTAGATGGAGTTCCTCCCCCTGCCCATCTGAATAAGGTGAATCACTGCTGGATCCCATTAGGTCAAAAGATATTCTCCTTGAATTCTATGAGGAGTATTTTCATTGTCTAGACAAGCCCTGTGTTACTGTTGATGAATACACTTTTAAAGTCAATCCTCCTAACAGCAATTTAAGGGCTTATAGCACAGTAAGAATTGAACATGTACACAGAATAACTAAGAATATTCTTACAAAACACATAGTCACAGACTAAATGCAATCTAATCCCAACTAGAGTAGATAGATCAACTGAATCAAAGGGAACTTGGTAACTGAGCACTTATGTACATTTCATTGATTCAATGGGTCTTAGTAATTTCCTGCCTAACATACAGTATACGAGCATAAATCCATTGTTAATCCCTGACTAGAGTAAGGACTTTTTCAAACAGGGTAAAAAAAAACCCAAAGAGGTTGGGAGAAGAACGGGGCTGTTGCACTCACAGAGCCCATTTAAGACAGCCCCGTCCTCCTCCTGTCTTCTTCCCAACCTTTCCTCATGCTACAGGCACTGCTTTTTATTGACAGGGGGAAGGTCGGAAAGAGGATGGGAGGAGACGGAGGAGGACAGGACTGTCTGAAATAGGGATTGTGCTCTGATCTTAAGCTACAAATGGTCATCAGAATTGGTGGACAAGACAACAGAATTCATTTCAAAAAGGTGTTGTCAACCATTCCTAACACTATCCATGTGCCCTACATATGCATAGCCTATTTATTTCTATTCACGACAGTATATTTTCTGGCTATGTAAATATTCTGTAAATCTATGCAATTGCATCTATATAACATCTTATTTTTTCCATGGGCCAGTCCAATATAGTTCTCTGAAACACATAGCCGAACCAATATTTATGGTTGTATCATTCTTAAAGTCAAACCACTTGTCATGACAGATCAGTCACTTTGTCAGTCAATCTGGCTTAAAACAAAGTATGGATCCAGCCCCAGAAGTTGAAATTATTTGAATTTACTCTAGTTTTATTAGGAAATTACCTAAAAATCACACTATAGGAGAAAGACATCCTATAAATGTGATGAACAAGCCAAACAATTCTTGCAGGAAAACTTTTTTCAAGAATGTATTGTTCCAGGGGGAAGAAACCTAATTAATTTAGAAAGCTATTTAAAAGAATAGTTAGGGCATTTACATATGCAGCCTTAGGGGAATGCTACTTCTTCAGGAACATACCTGAGGATAGTAATACATTTAGGTAGTTTTAGACTTTTGACTGAATGGTCCTACAGAGGGGCTTTTCAATTCCCATGTAAAGGGACCTGTAAAGCACCTGTAAAGAACACTGCTGTTATTTCTCTTCCTACCCCTTCTACTGTTATTCTATACTTTATGACTAGTCCTACATTTGTGATATGTCTGAGCAAAATTAAATGAACAAACCAAGTTGCCAAATCAATTTTTTTTAGAAAGGAGCATATGTAGTTTTGCATTTTAAGCTCATTGACTAGAGGAATAGAATGGTTTGCTTCTGCCGTCCTGATGCTAAACAGTAAGCATGTTTCCTCAGAATGAACAAATGTGATGGTTCTTGCTTGGTTTGGAAAGAACTCTCTTTTTGTGTGTGAGGGAGGGAGTTGATCAAGGAATCACATTACCTTACTCTTTGTAGATTGACCCAGAAACTGTACAGAAACTTCTCATAGGTTTGTCTGCTTAGGATGGGGCCTTGTCAGGTCCACTTTAGATATAGGTTATTCTGCCTTTGGACAGACATTTGAAAGAGGTGATCCATCAGCTTCTTTCCAGCCTTTTATTATATGAACCTTTCAATATGTACAAAAATGAAAAGATGTGACAAAAAAAAAAAGAACTTGAAAGAAAAAAGTTGAAAAAAGAAAGTTGATCGTGAGTAAAAATCAACGAAATATGACGCTCAAATCTCCCCGCGGTAACGCAACAGTACCAGCAGGGGCGAGCGTCATACGAAACTGACGCTTTGCAGTGCAGCAGCCTCGCAAGCTGACGAGGCTGCTTGTGTTACTTTCTTCGTGTCCAAAAAAGTCCTAAATGTAATTTGAGCACTGCCGTATTTCTGGAAGGAACTGAAGGATATCAAAAGCATGCAGAACTTGCAAAAATTATTAAATTTGCAAGAAATTGGTCCATAGCATATGAAACAACTGATCTGCCGGCATGATCACTAGTGCCTTTGCCTATAACCATTCCAAACCAAAAGAAGATTTATAGTGTGGTTTCGGTTTTCAGTTGTAACATGAAATATGCCAGAAATTATAGCATGAAACAGCGTATGGGAAATAGAATGCCATTTATACCACAGCAGGCCTTTCACCTTATGAAAACAGATGTGAACATTTCATTCCTTTTTATTTGTTAAGTTACATTGGAGGGGACACAACAGATGATTTTATTTCTACCATATTGAACTTGTCTACAGCCAGTGTTTAATGTGCATGTTGAATGTTTATTCATATCAATTTATCCTCTGTTAGTGTCATAGCAATAATATGTTTTTAATCATATTATTTTCCTTTAGACTGGAGTTAATTCATTTTAATAGAAATGATTTAACATTTGTAAGGAAGCAATGGATTTAATAAATATATTTGCACTCTCGCTGGCTCACTCTGTTTAACAAGAGTTTTTCAGCAGTCTGTTTATCTGAGGGCCAAATATTAGATAAAAATCACATAATGAGACAAATTTTCACCATATCATGTGCTTGGGACTTCATGAGGACAGAAGGCTGATGGAGTATTCTCAATTGCTAGACAAAATCATCTATTTCTGGGAAGTGGAGCAAGCCTTTATTGTTGGCACTGGAGTATCTGTTTCTGTGTATGTCAGTGTCTGCTTGTATGCATTCAGGCATGTAGAATCTTCCCACTTTTATCAGAAGTGGTTAGTGGAGAGGCTGTTTAGCAATAAAAGATCTAGTGAAATAGCCCATTAAAAAAACAAAAAACATTCCAAATATAATAAAGTCATGATTTCACATTTAGTCTTTGTCAGTTCCTTACTGAATCATCCTGTGAGTTTCTGGCTTCCAATGAATAAGACCATAATCTTCCACCTCTGGGTTACCAGCATCCCAGTAAACAATGAGTCCTAATGGCAATGAAATGCAAATGGTACATTTTCCATAAACATCCAATTGAAATGTAAATGTATACAAAATAATCAGTGAACAGTCACAGCACAGTGCAGATAGCATTGCTTAATCAGTTATCACATATAGAGACACAGGAAAATGATCCTACAATAAATTAACTGAAGGTTGTTCATGAAATTACCCATCTCCATTATTGCCTTATAGCTACCTATGTGATCTTAAGCCCCTCTCTGTTGTGGGCTTCTTTTGAACAATGGGGGATAGGACATAGGGTGCTTCTTGGGAGAAAAAGGGACAGGAATCCTGTGGGAAACTTCAGGTTCACTTATTTAGAATCCAAATCTAGTTTTTGGCTTTTCCTTCCATCCCTAAAACCTCCCCCACCACCACCATTAAACATCCCATGTGGTCCAGGATATTGCCACTGATGACTCTGATGACTGGGTGGACAATGGATGAGTGGAATAAGAGGTGATGAGAAGCATTCCTTCCATGCATGTCATTAAGTTAACTTATATAGGTTGAGTATCCCTTATTTAGAATTCTGAAATCCAAAATATTCCAAAATTGTCCACATGGGTGGCTGAGATAGTGACACTCTTGTTTTCTGATGGTTCGATGTACACAAACTTTGTTCCATGTACAAACGTATTTAAAATATTCTGTGTTAAATTACCTTCAGGCTATGTGTATAAGATATATCTGACACATAATGAATTTCATGTTTAGATTTGGGTCCCATATCCAGGGCATCTCACTGTGTATATGTAAGAATTCCAAAATCTGAAAAAAAATCTAAAATATGGAATATGTCTGGTCCCAAGTATTTCAGATAAGAGATACTCAGTTTGTAGTAGGATCCATGCCATTGCCTTTTTTCATACCCAAAGGAATCTTACATTCTATATCAAAAAATAAAACATGCCAGACTGTACCTGCCATTCTGTAGCTTCTCCTTCAAGAGGAAAATAATGGTAAGGGGCAAGCCATTCTCCCAAGATGTTTGCTTGCTATTATGATTCAATACATTGATGGAAAAAGAGATCCCCAAAGGAGAACATCTCTGAGTTGGGGAGATTTTGAAAGTTATAAGATTTATGGACTTATTTCTAAGCTTATGAAGACTGTTAAAATGTTTTTACTTTTTAAATATACAAAAATATGCAAATTATTATAGCACTTGAATTATATTTTCAGGAGCAGACTGTGAACCATTATTTTTCAAATAGTCCTGGGGAAATCCATAAAACTGATTAGCTGTTCTTGGTGGGAGGAGCATCATTTTGATATATTCTTCTAAAGCAACAGTATCTATTAAGTATTATTGTTTCTGTCTGTTTGAATGCAAAATATTGTAACACACAGTCTTCAGAATTATGGGAACAAACTGAAATATGCAGTGGCTGAAAGGAAGATACAAAGGCTTCAATTAATGATGTCCTGTTGAAAGGGGCCTCGTCTTGTGGAACAAGTCATCAAGCTGGAACACCATGAAACAAGAACATGAGATCAATGCCAAGAATATCCTTCTTGGGGACAGCTCTCAGGACCCATTTGAGATGTACATTTTTAATACTTCTCTTCACAGAGCAACCTTTCCTGGAACACACACATGCTGGGAAAATGAGAAAATGAACTGAAATATGGTGATTTCATTTGTATTTATTTGTAACCTGCTATGTCACTGTCTAAACAGCTACCGTTTTTAATAAGGAATTAACATTATTCAACCTTTATGAAAACCAACAACATTGTATGCTTTATGAAAACCAACAACATTGTACTTTTACCCCTAGGATGTGCATGCACAGCATGAATTTCTGGAAGGGAGATTCCTATCACATATAACTGCATGCACATGGGCCTTCATGGAAGCTATTACAGTTCTGTCTTGTAGAGAGGCCCCAAAGTGTACAGGTGTATGCATATAAGCATCGTTCCCTCAAATGTTTTTGGTCTACTTGCAAATGTCTTGGACACCAGCATACTGTGTGTAACACTGGGGGTGGGTGGATAGGACTACTTATCAGGGCCACAATCCTTCCTCACATGTGATGGTAGTGAGTGTAAAAATGCTCAGATAGGACTAGTCCAGACAAGGCTAGTGTTGGGTTAATGTGGACATTCTTTGTTATACAACAGCCACAGCCTAAAGCTGAATGTTCATCCATTCCAAAATAACAATGTTCATATTCTCTGTCATGCCTGATAGACACACTACCCGCTTGTTTAATTACCTCCAATGGTAGAATCACAGTAGAATTCCCTAATCGCCACTGGGCTTGCTTTGTGTTATGATTTTATTCATTGGCAAATCCATCACTGAAGCAAATAGTCATTCCATTTTGAC
The DNA here is from genome assembly GCA_030847615.1 of Gambelia wislizenii. Taxonomy (NCBI): domain Eukaryota; kingdom Metazoa; phylum Chordata; class Lepidosauria; order Squamata; family Crotaphytidae; genus Gambelia; species Gambelia wislizenii. The sequence goes on from JAUMIR010000003.1 coordinate 287,043,700, forward strand.
CACTATCTAAAACTAAGTTGCTGATAGATCTCATTTATTGACTGTACTTCTGGTTCTTCTGTGCAGTTATTGAGTTGTTCTCAGTTCCCATTATTCCCAGCTAGCATGACCAGTGAGGTTTGATGTTGAAGGCCTTCAAGTCACTTCTCATGAGCCTAAGGTGAACCTATCATGCTGTTTTCTTGGCAAGATTTGTTCAGAGGGTGAGACTGGTTTACTAATGCTTCTACATCATCCGTCCCTTCAAAGAAAATCTTGCAGACCAAAAATTCAACACAATACAACAAACCTGAAATTCAATACAACAAACCGTACTTCATCCAAAGTAAGGATGATCCGCTACCTAAAACTTCTGAAATGTTAAGGGATGAGAGTTGCAGAAATTCAGGACAAAACCTGAAATTAGCACAAAATTTCATCAAGTCTTGATGAGTTTCACTTTATGGAATACTTCTAAGTAAGGAAACAGACAGGAGAGGGGTTAATGGACCTCCAAATGAACTGGCCTTCACTCAAAGAATTCCCATTGCCACCATTTAAGCTCTACTTTCCTCTCGTGGACATAGGGGCAGGGGCAAGTGATGGTTTCCATGTTAAGTGGCAGTGGTTAATCCACTTTGTGTTTCAGTCCTAACTCCAAAGGAGTTGTCCAAGGTGCTGAATACTATCTTAATAGCTCAAAGGTGATTAATCCTACTTCTGAAAAAACACCAGCTGCCATCCTAGAATGTGCAAGAATGACTCATTTCAGACTTCAATTATAATAATGAAAAACAGAGATGGAAACTATATCAAATTGTGTGTGGGATTTTTCCTAATCAGCCTCTCAGCTTGGCTTAGTTTGGGCTGAGATGGTAAGCCTGTGTCAAGCCTGTACAACTTCAGTCTGCAAGTGTGTGTGTGTGTGTGTGTGTGTGTGTGATTTATTTATTTATTTATTGGATTTGTATCTCACCTTTCTCCCAAAATGGATTCATGATGGTATGCTTGTCTATTAGGGCTGATAAAAAGCATCTCTCCCACTTTCTCATGGTCTTCATTTCATGCAAAGATGGGACATTTTCAGATGCCCCTTACCGCGCAAGCAGCCTCCGGAGCAGTAACAAGACTGCTGCGTGGCAAGGGGTTGATTTCAGACGACGACGCCCCTTCTGTCGGCATCGTCCGTGACTGTTCTGGATAGCATTGAAGGCGGCCGTGTTCCATGAGTGAAAAATAGCATGGCCGCCTTCAATGCTAGCCAGAACAGTCACAGACGACACCGAGAGAGGGACGTCGTCATCCAAAATCGGCCCCCTGCCATGCAGCAGCCTCGTTACTGCTCCGGAGGCAGCTTGCACGGTAAGGGGCGTCTGAAAATGTCCATGGACTACAGAAAATTTCTGCAACTCTCAGCTCTCCTCCTCCATGAACATTTCAAAAGTTTTAGGTGAAGGGTCGTCCTTACTTTGGATGAGGTGGCTGGTAGGTCTTATATGCTTTGTGTGCATCTCAGTTAATTTGTAATGTAAGATTTCAGTTGGACAACCTGAATGAGGAGCTTCAAATGCCACTGGAAATAACATTACATGATGATATAGCATTGTACCCAGGGAAATTTGAGCCTTAACTAGTAATGCATATAGCTACATAGTTGCAAATCTGCAGCTTGCTTTTGTGAGAGATGACTTAACCTTCTCAAAATGTATGCCCTTCCTTTATCTTCTGAAGCCAAAAGCATTCTGCTGTGTCAATCATGGAGCCCAACCCACTCCACCATACAAAAACATTTCCTTCATTCAATAGAAGAAGGTCTCTGGCCATTTCAGTTGGTCCAAAAATGTGGCAGCAAGGTTACTAGTGAGAGCTCACTCATGGGAACATATTATATTCATCTGATAATTTCCCTATTTACCATTTTGTTTCCAGGCACAATTTGAAATGTTATTGTTATCTTTAAAATTCAAAATGCCTTGAGCCCAGGATGGTCTTTTCCTAGCTTATTTGTTAGCATGCCCTACTATCCCTCCCTATACTATCTCATAATTGGAAATATTGGACACTTCAAAGGGGACAAGTTGACCAGGGTGATCCAAGAAGAGACCAGGTGGAGGTCACAAGGACCTGGGAAAGTGTCTTAGAAATATTTTACTCACAACAGCACAGGGAGGTCTCTTACCTAAGGAAATGTTTAGAAAGTGACAATTTCCTCACTTTCTAAACAGTTAGAAATATTTTAGCAAACGAGCCCAAACTAAGATTATGTGTAATTCCCTGGTAAACAAAGCCATTAAAGAGGTATGTGCTAATTCCTTCTCCGACACTTCAGCAATGAGTCATCCAACCTAAACAATCATGACCTTTCCAACCCTAATCCCAAGGAAATCTCACTTCAAAACCCCTTCCTCTCCTGTTTTGCAAGGTTGTCATAAACCCATCAATTTCTCTCTCCTGGCTGTTAACAGAAATTAGTTAATTTCGGTTTCCTTTGTTTACTCAGTGTGAAACCTACCTAGGTTTTGTCCTCGTCAAAACACCCATTCAGGATATTAAGCAGGGTATACATGTTAGTCCCCCAACAATAGAACAGTGTGCCACTCTGTATGAGCCCGGGCCCTCTCTTTCTCAGCACACCCCTGGATCAGAACTTCCAGTGCCACCATTAGACTTCTGTCTGTGTACTTCAAAACCCTGCTCTTCAAAACTGGTAATTATTGCCCTATTTTCCCTGAATCTCTCCCTCTATCCAACCTTTCTTCCTTACTCCTCAATAGCCTTGTGTGTGAATGCAATCTGTGTTATTTCCAACAAAAAATACTTTATTTCACATTAACCTGATGTTCTCTGCCATTAGTACTGATACGCGTAGGTGAAAAGCTCCACTCAGTTACCCTCCTCTCTCAGGCATACTGCCTGAGCAAATAAATCTCCCATCTAGACTTTGATATCACAGGTGGGTCTCAAAACACCCCCGACCTCTTAGGGTAATGTACTTATTCCTCATGTTTTTCTGGGAAGAATCATAGAATCATAGAATTGCAGAGTTGGAAGAGACCACGAGGGCCATCCAGTCCAACCCCCTGCCACGCAGGAAATCACAATCAAAGCATCCCCGACAGATGGCCATCCAGCCTCTGTTTAAAGACCTCCAAGGAAGGAGACCCCACCACGCTCCGAGGGAGTGTGTTCCACTGCCGAACAGCTCTGACTGTCAAAAAGTTCCTCCTCATGTTGAGGTGGAATCTCTGTTCCTGGAGCTTGCACCCATTGCTCCGTGTTCCAGTCTCTGGAGCAGCAGAAAACAAGCCTGCTCCATCCTCAGCGTGACATCCCTTCAAATACTTAAACAGGGCTATCATATCGCCTCTAAACCGTCTTTTTTCCAGGCTAAACATACCCAGCTCCCTAAGTCTCTCCTCATAAGGCATTGTTTCCAGACCTTTCACCATTTTAGTTGCCCTTCTCTGGACACGCTCCAATTTGTCAATATCCTTTCTGAATTGTGGTGCCCAGAACTGGACACAGTATTCTAAGTGAGGTCTGACCAAGGCAGAATAGAGTGGCACTATTACTTCCCTTGATCTAGACACTATACTTCTATTGATACAGCCCAAAATTGCATTGGCCTTTTTAGCTGCCGCATCACACTGTTGGCTCATGTTCAACTTATGGTCTACTAGGACTCCTAGATCCCTTTCGCACATAGTCTCATTCAGCCAGGTCTCTCCCATCCTATATTTATGCATTTCATTTTTCCGCCCTAAATGCAGTACTTTACATTTCTCCGTATTGAATTTCATTTTGTTAGCTTTGGCCCAGCTCTCCAGTCTATCCAGGTCATTCTGAATTTTGATCCTGTCCTCTAGGGTATTAGCTACTCCTCCCAATTTGGTGTCATCTGCAAATTTGATAAGTATGCCCCTAATTCCCTCATCTAAGTCATTGATAAAGATGTTGAATAGCACTGGGCCCAGGACAGAACCCTGTGGCACCCCACTGGTCACATCTTTCCAAGACGAAGAGGAGCCACTGCTGAGCACCCTTTGGTCTTCTTTATACCTTGAATGAAGGCAATGAATCACAATACTATAATTGTGTAGTTGGAAAAGGCCTCACCTTGCATGCTGCAAATGCTGAGAAATAGGGGAACAGATATATTGCAGTGCTAAATAGAAATACTAGATAAGTTAATAATCATGCCTATAATTCATATAAAGCTAAACCTTGACCCACAACACCTTAGTTTCTATACCCTTATTCACTGGTTCCCCCTCACATGACTAACAATCACATGATGGGGACAGCAGGTTCACACACCTACTACCCTATACCTACCATCTCATCTCCCATCAGCCTACCCCTGTTCCATCAGAGGTGGAAATTTCTGGAAAGGGAAGACTAACTTATGCATGTGGACTCTCACTGTGAATTAGGACTTAGCAAGATCAGAGCTCTTAAGCATGGGTCTATGTGTGGGGAAATAATATGTGTGGAGTAAGTCCCCATCTTCAGGCATACCTCAGCACATGGACAGTGAGGAGATGGGGCCATCAGAAGACATGGCAGTAACATTGGGGACTGCAGATGCACTCCTGCTCTTGTTCCTTATTTAATGTACAGTGGGACTTCAGTATCCACTGGATTTGGACTCCAGGACCCCCTGTGGATACCAAAATCCATGGATCTCCATTGTAGACAATGGCATAGTAAAATGGTGAACAGCAAGGTTTGCTTTTTGGATTTTTCTCCCCTATTATTTTCAAGCTGTGGTTGGCTGAATCTTTGGATACAGAACCTGTGGCTATGGAAGGCCAACCGTAATTATTATTTGCATGTGGTAGAGACAAGTGAAAGAGGGCTTAATTGGTCATCTAATGTTGCTTTCTGAGTTGAAATCCCTTCATAACTCCACATTCTGAGTCTGAATTGCAATTTTGATATGATTGGTTAATCACTGATCATTATAATTGGAGTCTGTTATTTGTTGAAATGTTTCTTTCATATGTTAATTTGGTATTTATGGACATAAGTGTTCGGAGATCACTCCACATGCAGGCAGATATTTGAAAGTCCAAACCTCTTACGAAAATGGAATAGAAAACTTTGAACAAACACCATGTTTTTTTACTCAGATGGGTCTCCCCATGAATGTTATGGTAACTGAGACTTAAAATTGTTCCACTACTGGCGGTAGCCTTTCAACCTTCATATGGAGTCTTAAATGGTTTGTGTGCTCTGAACCACAATCTCTGTGCAAGGATTACTGAGATATGAACTTGGATTAATACATTTCCAGCTCACATGACAAAAGCATTATTTCAAAATACTAATGGTATTGCTAATTTTAGAAAGATCTAAAATATACACTCTGGCTCTGTTCTTAAATCTGGCAAGGGAATTGAGATTAGTAAAAAGAAATTACTACAAATCCATGCAGTTCTTTCTGTAAATATGAAAGACACCAAAGCAGGCATTGGAAGGTAACCATATTTGGTTTTGTAACAGATTTATACAGGGTTGTTTTTGAAATGAATTGCAATGATTACTGACACAATCAGGTTATGTTGTTAAAATTACTCTTAATTAACTTTCACTGGAGGAAAGGGATTTTATCATCCTTGATTTCAGAAGATCAGGGTTAATAATACTATGGTAATCAAAATTCTTGCCACTGAGTAGATTACTATATGAAGGGGGCTTAGGTTGTTCTCCAAAAAGATGTTACTGAAAGTCTTTGTCCAGTGGCAGCTGGTGGCTTCCATATCCACTGAATCCATTCTGAGTTATATTATGATTTTTAAAGGAGCTATCAAAGGTGCTGAACCTATTTTGGGGACAGGACTTTGAATAGCTCCTTTAAAATTTGGACTAAAACCCAGAAAGTTGTTAGCATGCCCTACTAACCCCTCCCTATGATATCTCATAATTGGAAATATTGGAAACTTTTTGAGGTCAGGTTGGTCAGGGTGAACCAAAAAGAGGTCAGGTGGAGGTCACAATGACCTGGGATGTGTCTTAGGACTTTATCAGATGCATCAAATACGGCATCATAATGACACCACATAACAGTTAAAGGGCACGCATATCAGGCGACGTCACCCTTTCATGGTTATGTCCCCTTAAAATTCTGTACTTTTTTATTGACAGCTTAAGCCATCAATTGATCCCCCCTGCTGCCCCCCCAGCATAGCCGTGCAATGAAGTCTCACAATATTTCATGGGATTTCAAAGGAGGAAGTGAACGGAGCTCTGTTCACTTCCTCTTTCATTGCCGGAGCTGCCTTTGCTGGGATTAGAGGTAAATCCGGGAGAGAACATTCTTTTTTTGGCATAAAAATGGTTTTTTTTAATGCCAGCAAAATAATGCTTTAAAGGGAATGTCTGATAAGGCCTTAGAAATATTTTGGTGAACAAGCCCATATTAGGATTGTGTGGAAACGCCTTAGTAAACATAGGCATTAAGGAGATCTGTGCTAATCCTTTCTTGGACACCTCAGCAATGAGTCATTCAATCAAACAATTAAGTGACCATTCTCAAATCTATTCCTACAGAAATTTCTCCTATACCCCATACCTGACCAACCATTAAGAAGCTGCTGCAGAACTATCAATGTTTTGCCTTGGTGGAACCAAAGCAATCAGTTGAGTTTTGATGCCTTTGTCTATCCCTTGGGAAAGCCACTCAGGCTTTGTCATAATCAGAGTACCCCTTCAGGATATGCAATAGGGTATAACTATCCCAGCCCAGACCTCAGCTAAGTGTGCCACAGACAGACACAGACACTCTGCCGGATTCTCTGTGCCACCCTCAAACACCAGTCTTAGCCTCTTTGCTGCATGGAGCTCTTCTCTTCAGGATTTGTACTATAACCCTATCTTCTCTGACTTCTCTGTATTCTTCAGTCTCCCCATTTTTCTTTCTAATAGCTTTGCATGGTTCTTAAGAGTGTATGTTTTGTATGCTAGCATATCTCATGTGTTATTTCCAATAAAAATACTTTGTTTTACTTTAACTGAAGTGCTCTCTACAGTTAGTACTGGTATACATAGGTGAAAAGAACCCCGAAGTTACCCACCTCTTGCAGGCTCCTGTTTGAGCTAATAATTTCCCCCAAATAATAACAGAGATTTTGGCTAGACTAAATAGACTAAAGAATGCCCCCCCCACACACACTCTTATGGTAGCAAAAGCTTCATTACTCCATTGATATGGAACCCATCGCCACCTTGGTCTGAAATAGTGGGTGTCTGAAAATTTCAGTTGTACATAGAATTGAAACTGTAAAGATAAATTTTGGATGCCCTGTATGTTACTCCACAACCTGGGGTGGCACCAATGAATGATATTCCTGAAAATACTTCACACATGATCTAGAATGCAAATTTAGTCTTTATTTTAATTATTTATATCCTACCTACTTATTGTAAATGCTCAAGATAGTTTACATAGCATTTAAAATGTAACAAAATAGTCAACTGTTGTTAGACAAGCTTTGCACTACAGGTCGACCCCCATAACCACGCTGGATACATTCTGAGACCCCCTGTGGATACCTGAAACCATGGCTAATAGGGAATCCTATTATTTTCAATGACTCAAGTGCTGAAAGTTGACCATAGAATCGCATTGGAGGACCTAGAAATGCCTAGGGAGAGCATATTTTTTCAGACATGAATAAGTAAAATCATGAATACTGACTCCGTGGATATAGGGGTCAACCTGTATAACTTCCACAGTTCCCCCAGCCAGCATGTAATTTCCCCACCCTGAGTAATTAAAGTATTACTTGAGTAACAAAAACAACTTTAGACTTGGGTTCATTTTAACTTCACTCCTTTGTTCTCACTTGAGTACATAATGGAAATATCCAAACTGGCCACAGTAGTACATTTGTTGATTACATTTCATTTGGATTAATATAATATTAAAATATTATATATTTTAATATTATATTAATATATAATATTAATATAATATATATATTATATAGGGCTGCCTTTGAAAATTGCTCAGAAACTTCAGTTAGCCCAACATGCTCCAGTCAGATTGTTAACTGGGGCTGGTTACAGAAAGAACACAACTCCTTTGTTGCAACAGCTCCACTGGTTGCTGGTATGTTTCTGGACACAATTAAAATGGCTGGTTTGGGCCAATAAAGCCTTATATGGCTTGGGTCCAGATTATTTGAAGGACCGCTTCTCTCTTTACAAGCTTATTAGAGCTCTAAGATCATTTGGAGAGACCATTCTCTCTGTCTCACCACCTTCTCAGGCTCATTTGGTAGGAATAATGGAGAGAGTCTCTCCATGGCTGCTCCCAGACTTTGGAACTCCCTTCCTAGAGAGGCCCTGTCCTTGATCTTCCATCAGCAAGTTAAAAAGTTTTTATTCCATCAGGCTTTCAAAAACTTAATGGAGTGGGGTTTTAATGCCATGTGGTGCTGTTTTTAATGTTAGTATATAGTCTTTTAATGAATGTTTATGTTTTTAATATTTAATCTTTTAACTTTATAAATTGTTTAAAGAATTTTAAAATAACTCTTATATTCATACTTTTATTAATGACTTTGCATAGTTTTTAATTTGTATTGTTTTTAAATATTTTTTTAGTTACCTTGAGTCCCATTATTGGGAGAAAGGTGGGATATAAATGATGATGATGATGATGATACATAATAGTAATACACATCCATCCTCCTTTAAAATATGTCTGAGTAGAGGCTCCTCCTGTATGTAGGTGGTATGCAATGTGGCAAGCAGTATGGGCATGAGTATTATAAACTTGGATGTACCTACTGAAGGACAAAAATTGTAATAAGATCACTCGCCAATGATACTATAATCTTTCCCCCTTTTCTATAAGCAGGGCCATTCCAAGATGTTTTGCTGCCTGAGACAATAGACAAGATGGCATCTCACTCTGTTCTGTGTACCAAAACTGTCTGGATTGGCAGCCAAACTTTACTGCAACTCTGGCAAGGGAAGAGGATCCTACACTACAGGCAAAATGGCTTAGAGGATGCAGTGTCCTCTAAGCAAGAGAAGGAGAGCTGGAAGGTGGCCACTGCTTTCCCCAGTAGCTACTGACATCTGCCCAATGTTAGGATCAGTGTTTGTTGTTTTGTTTAAAATCTTTATGAATGGTCTTTTGGAGTAAGCACTTCCAAGGTGATGAACAACAATGCATATGCTGGTTGTAAAAGAATGAATGGATTCACTTCAGCTTTTCCATTTGGAATGGGGATCACAGAATCACAGAATCACAGAATTGTACAGTTGGAAGAGACCACGAGGGCCATCCAGTCCAAACCCCTGCCATGCAGGAAATCACAATCAAAGCATCCCTGACAGATGGCCATCCAGCCTCTGTTTAAAGACCTCCAAGGAAGGAGACCCTACCACACTGCGAGGGAGTGTGTTCCACTACCGAACAGCTCTTACTGTCAGAAAGTTCCTCCTAATGTTGAAGTGGAATCTCTGTTCCTGGAGCTTGCATCCACTGCTCTGTGTTCTAGTCTCTGGAGCATCAGAAAACAAGCTTGCTTCGTCCTCAATGTGACAACTCTTCAAATACTTAAACAGGGCTATCATATCACCCCTTAACCATTTTTTTTCCAGGCTAAACATACCCAGCTCCCTAAGTCTTTCCTCATAAGACATGGTTTCCAGACCTTTCACCATTTTAGTCGCCCTCCTCTGAACACGCTCCAATTAGTCAATATCCTTTTTGAATTATGGTGCCCAGAACTTGACACAGTATTCTAGGTGAGGCCTGACCAAGACAGAATAGAGTGGCACTATTACTTCCCTTGATCTAGACACTATAGTTCTATTGATGCAACCGAAAATCACATTGGCCTTTTTAGCTGCCGCATCACCCTGTTGACTCATGTTCAACTTGTGGTCGACTAGGACTCCAAGATCTCTTTCGCACGTAGTCTCGTTCAGCCAGGTCTCCTCCATCCTGTATCTATGCATTTCATTTTTCCACCCTATGTGCAGTAACTTACATTTCTCCATATTGAATTTCATTTTGTTAGCTTTGGCCTAGCTTTCTAATCTATTCAGGTCATTTTGAATTTTGATCCTGTCCTCTAGGATATTAGCTACTCCTCCTAATTTGGTGTCATCTGCAAATTTGATAAGTATGCCCTCTATTCCCTCATCCAAGTCATTGATAAAGATGTTGACTAGCACTGGGCCCAAGAGAGAACCCTGTGGCACTGCACTGGTCACATCTTTCCAAGATGAAGAGGAGCCACTGCTGAGCACCCTTTGGGTTCAGCCAGTCAACCAATTACAAATCCATTTAACAGTTAACTTGTCTAGCCTACATTTTACAAGCTTGTTTGCAAGAATGTCATGAGGAACCTTGTCAAAGGCCTTACAGAAATCAAGGTATGCGATATCCACAGTGTTCCCTTCATCTACCAAGCTGGTAATTTTATCAACAAAAGAGATCAGATTAGTCTGGTATGACTTGTTTCTCTGAAACCCATGTTGATTTTTTGTGATTATGGAATTGCCTTCTAAATGTTCACAGATTTTCTGTTTAATCGTCTGCTCCAGAATCTTCCCTGGTATTGATGTCAGACTAACTGGACGATAATTGTTGGGATCCTCTTTTTTTCCCTTTTTGAAAATGGCAACAACGTTTGCCCTCCTCCAGTCTGCTGGGCATTCTCTTGTTCTCCATGAATTCTCAAAGATTATTGCCAATGGCTCTGAGATTACATTTGCCAGCTCTTTTAATACCCTTGGATGTAGTTCATCCGGTACTGGAGATTTAAATTTATTTAGATTAAGAAGGTATTCCTGTACTACATCTTTACCTATTCTTTGATGGATTTTCCCTACTGTGTCCTCTGTTCCATTATCCTCAGGTTGATCACCCTTTTCCATTTCTGAAAACACTGAGGCAAAGAAGGTGTTGAGTAATTCTGCCTTTTCTCTGTCCTATGAATCTGGATAACCATCCTGAGAATGGTTTTCTGAGGAACAATACCCTTGAAAAGTGCAGAAAAAGGCAGGAAATATACAATACTCATCATAAAGAGTCAAATCTGTATCAGGGCATAGCACAGTGAAACCTAACTATTTTCTAACATCCATTTATCTGTCTATTCATGCATCCACCAATGCATCCACTTTTAGTATGTTTTTTCTACAGCTCACTCAGTCCACAAATCAACAGTGAAGTTAACGTTGTCTCAATGATCTCATTATTTGATGAGCTACTCAAAATGTAATCTTTCATATTTTAAAATAATTCACTCTGTTCCATGTTCACTTGTCTCCTCCACTGCATGCTATTCCCGGTCAGATCTTCCCAAAAATAAAGGAGCTGAAATTCTGTTGAACAAGTGGCCTTTTCTACAGAGGATAAAATTATAGGATGATAAATGAACTGCTATAAAATTACTAAGAATGGTACAAAATTAAAGGAAACTCCACAATATTTTCCCCTTCCTGCCCCTTTGTCTTACTGCAAGGAAAAGAACATCTTACTTTCAACCATTATATCCATTTTTCCAATTATGTTGAGCACTCATCATTTTAAAAAATGGATCATTTCCCAACAAAACTGAAGTGAGAAGCACACAAAAACTATTCAGTGTTAAGTTTTAATAATGGTTGTTTTACACTTTCATACTCATCTGTGTATCTCTGGCATTAAGGGACTAAGATGGAAGGGTCATTGGAACTATACAGCTCAGAAAGAAATGAAGGGCCAAAATACATAATGGATGATTTTGGATAGATTGGTTATGTTTTTCAATGGGCATCCTCCAGGCTATGTGTTCTGAGATTTTTCCTCTTGGCTTTGGAGGGTTTATTTTTTTTTAACTGCCAATGTGTTTTATTGGTGTTTCCAGTCCCTCTTCACATTCCTTAGCCAATCTTCTTTCTCTTTATTTCCTGTTAACTCATAAATGTTGTAGATCTTTCTAACCCAAAACTGAAGATAAATATTTGAATAAATATGATAATAAAATTAAATTAACCACAATTCCAGAAATCTATTTTCATTTTTAAAGCTCTAGTTTACTTTCAGTTGGATCTGTCACATATCACTGTCTATTAATCTACACCCCAGACCCTATATTATTCCTAAAGCCCATCTTTCTCCCCATTTCAACTCCCTAGAAGTCCACCCTGGCACTGCGTCAGGTTTTAGAATTGTTGGTGAAAATCTCAGGGTCTACTCAGATTTTTGGCTTCTACTCTTGGCTTTAAAAAAAGAGAGTAAGAGAGACAAAGAGAGAGAAATCTCACCTCTGATTCCCTAACCATAAAATAAAACAAAACAAAAGCATAGAAGAATGGGATATTTCAAACTGCAGTTATTTATTTTTTTAAAAAAACACACAATTATTTCTTTGGATATTTTGCAGGGATTTATTTACTGTTGGGGACTCAATAAAGTAATCACTGTGCCACCAGAAAACTGGCACATGACTGTTGGCATTGGACTGGTGCTTGTGTTTCTGCTTTGTATGTATTACAGTTTCAACAACATATCTTTTTCTAGCAATTTCATTTCATGAAATCATGGTTTTGGCCTTATGCAACCTAAGAACGTTCCAACTTGCATGGATTGACTAGTGCATTACATACCATTTTCCATTCCTCTGGCAGTTACTTTATTAATTTGCCTTTCCAACTTACCATTCTACATTGTGCAGAAGTGCCACTTATTTTCCTTCCAGATGGGAACAAACAGCACAAAATGGCTATATTCTTTCTTAAACTTTGGCCAAGAATGTTCCTTCTGGGCTTTCCCAGTGTGCCTTGTATAGATATACTCCAAAGTGTACATAATCTCTCATTGGCTCTCTACCACTAAATACTTATCTGCAGCAAATATACCCAGCTGCTTACTGCTCATTCTTCTAGGCCTCACTGTTTTGGACCAGTAGCAAATCCAAGCTTTATGTTACCAACTGCCAATTTACTGTAAACGCCCTTGGCAGAAACATGCATGTTTCCCATTAAGAGTGACATCAGTTCTCACATTATATTTTGGTCTATGACCGTAAATAAAATGATGATGAAGATGATGATATTTTCACATTGTTTAAAAACTGATCACTTTTGAGTAAGCTTAATCTTAGCTTTCAGTGTAATTTTATTGAATTTTAAGGCTTCATAGCATCTGAAGACTGTGACTGGAGTATAGCTTTTGAAGAACTGATTTGAACTTGGTTTGTAACTCTTCAAAAATATGTTTCATTTGTGTTCAGTTCCAGACATTTCCTCTAAGAGATGAGAGAAAATAACAGGGTGAGCTGCTTGGCCTAGACCTGCCCTGAGAAGACCACTACTTCATGTATATATTATTTTTAAATGATTTTACATTGCTTAGATCCCATATCCACTTACATAAGGTCTGTTAATTCAGAATGTCTACTGAATCACTTTTTATTGATAGGAATAGGTGAGGGACAATATCGTCTAATAATTTCAGCCATTCTGTCTACTATAGTTGGTACCAACAATTATCTTTAGCCTTATAACACAGGATCCTGGACTGAAGTGAATGTGAGTACAAAACCATTTCAGACTATCTGACTTTGTGTGTGAGTGTGTGTCTCTTCATCAATCTACCTATAAGTAGTGCCTCTCCATACATATGCCTCCCTGAGATTTGAGGTCTGCTGGAGGGGTCCTACTCCGTATTGCATCTGTATCCCCCTGGCATCCCAACAGGTTCCAAGAATGCTATCACTCTGGCACAAAGTGAAAATTTGGTTGTTCACTAAAGCTTTTGGGTTCCTCCATTAGTTTTATACAAATCCTCACAAGTACATGATTTGAATGGGTTCAAACGATTTTAACTGGATAAAACCTGCCTTTAAAAATTATTAAATTGTTTATTATGTTTTTAGCTATTTAAATGCATTTTTATTCTTATATATTGTAATTATTAACACTGTTTTAAATTTGTCAGTTTAATATATTCACCTATTTACCTAAATTGATATATGGAATTATTGTAGTAAGAAAGAAAGAACATAATGTATATGTATAAAAAGGAAGAAGGAAGGGAAAGGGAGAAAAAGAAAAAGAAATGTAACAACACCTTTAATGAGTTTATCAGACATGGGAAAAACTGCAGCATTAGGACGCAATGATAGCAGAAATGGATGAAATTATTAGATGATGGTGTCTCTCACCCGTTCCCACTGCATCACATTATTGTGAATGAGGTGTCAATTTTTATTGATTGCTTAACCCGTCAATAAAAAGTGACACCTCCTTTGCGCCAGCGCAACGCAATGGGAATGAGTAAGCAACAAGGATGTCTGATAATTTTGCCTTTAGTGCTATCATTATGTCCTAAATGATGCAATTTTTTGCTGCTATTTGCCTGGTCTGATAAAGTCCTAAGATTAACTGGTTGTTATTTTCAGATGCGCATTTGTGGGTGTAAACTCACTTCTTCAGATGCAGTACAGACTGACAATACATGCTCAGGTATAAAGCATATTTACACAATTGTAGGAGTGGAATGGAGGTTATAGGATTCAGAAATCATGACCCTTATCCTAAATTTTCAATGCATAAGTTGATACAGGTCTTTCAGATCTTTACAGTGGTCAGTTAGTATTGCTGTGTGAAAGCAATAAATCTGCTCAACAAAAGTCAGTTTTCCAGGGTTCAAAACTCTCTCTGAGAAGATACCTCTTGTTACATGTGTCAGGAAATGACATGGATGTGACCACAAGATGGAGCTGTAAGCTTAGCAATGAAAGTAGTTAAGCTCCAGTGGCAGGTGTGTGTGTGAGTTAGCACTTGAGAGTATGCACATCTGAGATGCCTGATGTAGCAGGCATTGTTTAACTGCCTATAAAAAGGAGATGGAAATTGTCTCCAGTGTGGGTTTGTTGTGGATGGTGGTTGGTGAAGCAGTTTGTTGGTTTGAGAGAGATTTATGAGTATTAGAGAAGGCTGTCCTATACTTTGTATATATATTGTAAATATACTGCAAACAAAGATTAAAGCCCTCAAGTTTTGTGAAGGCTGGCCTTGTTGCTGTCTTTATTTGGCAAGCCAGAGCTCAAGGCAGTGTGCTGGGGTGAAGGAACTTTTCCTTCTCAGCCTGAAGTCTTTTGCAGAAGTCTCTCCAGAAACCTTCTCCTTGGCGTCCTGTTGATGTGGAAGAACTCTGCAGGTGGTTGTGGTGGACACAGCGTGTCTTTCTACACCCCAACAACATGAGCAGTTGCAAAGACTCTTGTTTTAATATAGGTAGTGTACTACAACTGCTAAAAATGAAGTTTCATATTTCCTCAAAGATTTCATTAAGTATGGATGTTTGAGGCATTTTTTAAAAAGAGGAATGCTGATCCCAATAAACCCAAATTGAGTGTTATGTTACATCACATAAAAGAATAGAGAAGTTTAGATGCATCCCATGTCAAGGTTAAGTAGATGTATCAAGTTTTTTCAGCAATGAAGGGGCTACATACTAAGAAGTTCTATTCTCCCTCCTTGTTATTCTACTATTGGCATGCTGTCATAATGAGCTCTCCCATTATCTGGGCAGCACAGCCAACCAGATAAACAAAGGGTTAAGGATGTATTAGGTTAAGTTACAGTTTATGGAGGTCAGTGTCAGGAGATAGCTGACCAATGAGGTGACCACCTGGAGGGAGCTTCTAGATGCTTCTGTGAAAAGGTGAGAAATACTGCCTGGAACCACTAGGCAGGGAGATGAACAAAGGAGAAGAACAAAGAGAGACCTGAGTCAGGGGGACTCTTGCCCCAAGTTGCCAGGGGGGTGCACTTAGTAGATGCTGAAATGAAAGGCCTGGACTCTAAGCCCCCATAAACATCTAGCACATCTGGACTGCACCCTTGTTAGTAGACTAGGGAACTGTCTAGTCACATTAGGGCTTATGTTTATTTTATAAACTTGACTAGGCTATCTGTAGCTGGTAACTCGTAAATATTCCTGGAAGGAAGGAGCCTTCTATGGAAGAGTATCTCTATATGTTCTGTAATGTTCTTAGAATAAACTTCTTTTAAAGCTCCCCTTAGCTACACTCTACCTACACATGCATCACTCAGCTCTCCTTCCGCAGGGCTGGTGGAGGTGAAGCTCTGCAGAATCAGAGTGAAAAGTACAAGCTGAACCCTGTAACTTCCAGCATGTAAAGCTCTGAAGGTCTCCTATGCACAGGCACCCCGAGAACGCTGGAGTTAATCTAAAAATCCACCACCAACAACCGTTGACTCCAATTTCCCATTTCAGTATAACCCAAAGGGAAGTAATAGCAATAGCAATACCAATGATAGTAATAACAATAGCTATAGGAGGAGGAGGAGGAAGAGGAAGAGGAGGGCAATCTATATCCCTGAAGGTGAATGTGGGATTTATGTTTACTTATTTCTGTAGGGTAATCCCCCCCCCATTTTTTTTTTTATCAGTGGGGATCTAGTCAGTGGAGAAAAAAATAGAAAAGGTTCCCCATCATGCTTTATTTGAAAGAAACTTTGAGAAATACTGGCTGACACCACACTGGTGGGATCTATGTCTACATATAGGAACCAGTGGAGGCTGCTCCCTCTGCTCAACTGCTTCCAATGATGCACAGCAACAATTGGGAGGCAGGCACAGCTCTGTCTCCCCAGCCACTGATTGGCTTCAGGGGTGTACATGGGCTTATTCTGGCTCCTCTAGTGCATGAAGAAAAGAAAGAGCATTCTCTGTCCCTGGCATGAGGCTGCTCCACCCTCCCTCAGTTTGCAAGAGTTTCTGGAACATGCCTTGGTACACCCCCAATCAAATCAGTGCCCAGGGAAACAGAACCATGCTGGTTTTACTACTATGCCCTGGGGTCCTTGTCTCGTATTCTGTAGACCTACTTTCGCAAGAACAAAAAATGTACATAGCCAGGCATAATTCCTATTTACACCTGTGTACCTCACCAAAAAGATGCCAGACACAGTATGGCTAAAACTCTGCATCCTCCCTTTTTTTTAAAGATTTAGTCATAAAGCACAGAGCTTGGAAAGGTTACCAGAACTCCCAGCATTAGCCACCCAGCATGGTCACTAGGACTCTGGGCACCATAATCCAACCAATAATTATCCCAAGGGCAGTATTCCCTCTCCTTTTTTTAAGACTGCACAGGATTGCTCTGTATACCTCTTATGGTTTTGAGATATATAACACAATCACAAGTGCTCTTGAAATTCAATTTTTGTACTGTAATCTGGAATATATCAAAGCAGAGGCCTTTCAGCTTTCTAGTGGATCACCTTTCACACTGAAATCTCACCCGCTTAGCTGCTGAAACCTGAAATGGCATTAATGGGGAGAAAAACTTACTGGCATGTTAGTATTGTATGATGTTGTAATATTTTCTGGAAAGAAGTAGTATTATGTGTACTTAATAGATGAATACAGATTGATTTTAAAATAAGCAAAATTAATCAGATTGGTAGTTATATTTTATTCTACTTTACATTTTCCTGTGTGGCAAATATTCAAAGCATACTGGCAATCCATATATTTTTGCACTCAAAATACAAAGGATTCATTTACATGTTCTCTTACCTTGAGATTTAAAGTGGAGGGTTTTTGTATGATTTGTTGATATGAGTGTTGCATCTGGCTTCAAGCATGGCAAGCTTTCTGTGCACAAATTCTAAAGGCATCACGGATCATTCACTCCCTCCTTTTTTATGCTCTTAAATCTAAATCAAAATATTTACCTAAATTTGTTCCCTCACTTCAGAAGGCCAAAAAGGAAGCACAACCAAGCACAAGATCTTCTCCCCCTACAATCAAGGTCAAGCCAGGAACTTTTTGCAACAACACCATTGCAAGGAAACCAGAATTTCTGATTTATCATTTTACAGTTATACAACATCCCCGATCCCAACTATGTGTGTCTGTATTCATCACAGTTTTGTTTATTGTATACCTATATCTGCACCTGAAATATAGCCAGGGGAGAAAATTGAAATGGAATACCAACCCCCAAAGAAGCCTAAATGAATGCATAGACTGCCATTTGGAACTCATTCTTACTGCATTTATTCTGTGCTCCCATTCATGCTAAATTTAAGGGAATAATATGACTAAAGACTATATACTGCCAGAATCAATCTGTGGAAATGTGGCAAGTTCTCAAACTCTGGTTGCCTATGCAGATTCAAGTCACTGAGGGCAGTGTCAGAAAGTGATCCAATAGGTGAAGGTTGTACCCCAGGCTTCAGAAGGAAATGGGGCCTCTATGGAGAAAGGATGAAAAGACAGGATAAAAAGAATGGGCCTTTTTGGTAGATTGATGCAGAAGCTCAGGAACAGTCCTAAATGTTCGTCACATCATGGATATTGGGATGAGATGGCCAGAGGCCTTAAGAACCTTGGCAAAGTTGATGAGTATATACTTTGCACGGGAAATTACAGATAAACAACTCACAATATCTAAGGACTTTATCAGACCACCCTCCAGAAACGTTCTTTTGCTGGCATATTTTGAAATGTTTTTATGTGGGAAAAGAACCTCCTTTACCAGACCTACCTCCAGCAGAGTCAGAAAGGCAACCCCAGCATTAACAGAGCACGAACAGAGCTCTGTCTTCTTCCTGGTTTGAGATCTCGCGGATTCTCACAAGAAGACATGAGCATGGCAAATTCAAAAATTAAAGCAAAATCAAGACATAAAACGTACATACAAGCACAGAAGCACAGTTTAAAAGTTCAAAGTACACCAGGGAGGTTCATAAAAAGAGCATCCCCTACCTGGCTGTTGTGATCTCACCTGGATGTGTTCTGTCATTGACACTGTATTCACGTGAACACAATGGCGCGAAGTTTCAAACTGTCATTGACAGAGGTTGTCTGTGAATAAAATCTTGCCGAATATAGTGCGGCAGGCTCCAAGCCTTAGCACGAGAGTGACTGACGATCTTGCAGCAGCGACGTCGTCATCTGAAATCGACCCCCTGCCGCGCTGCTGCGACGAAACTGTCCTGGGCGGTCCTTGCATGGCAAGGATCATCTGAAAATCTCCTAAGTCTATTTTTATCTTCCAATGATCAATTTATTTATTCATCAATTTATTCAAATATTTATATCCTGCTGTTTACCCAATGATCTTAGGGCATACAATAAAATCAATTTAAAACAATTACAATAAAATTAATTTAAAATAATAAATAATAACAATAATTTAAATCAAATCATTTATCTGTTAAAAAAGAGACAATTTAAAACTGGCTAAAACAATTTAAAATAGTGCAACCATAGTATATGCATAACCTGCAGAGAAGATGTTTCAAGTTGTTACATACCCTGATAGCCCACATCTTGGAATAGCAAATAATTGGCTGTACAGTTGTCCCTTCATATTTGCTGGGGTTTGGTTCTAGGACCCCACCATGGATACCAAAATCTGTGAATACTCAAGTCCCATTATATACAATGGCATAGGAAAATGGTGTCCCTTATATAAGATGGCAAAATAAAGGTTTGCTTTTTGGATTATTATTTTTAAAAGAATATTTTCAAGCTTAAATCCTTAGATCCGTGGATACAAATTTGTGGATAAGGAGGGACAACTGTATTTAATAATTTGGCTAAGGCAGCCATCCCTGTGGTTGAAGGTAGACTAAGGACCCCCAAACACTAATGTGGGATTCATGCAAGTCCAAAGGAAGAGCCTGTGGAAATTCCCCAAAACAAATACTCAAGAAAGAAACTCAACATCTGGAGGTGAGTCCATCACTAATCCACTCAGTGATAACAAGAGGACTTATTGCTTGTGAAACAGGACTTTCTTCTCCTGCTCCCCTCCAACAAAAGACCCTACCTGTTTCCTATTCAATTTCAAAAGTATTGATCATTAACGACCGTTAACTGTTCTGGAGCACCCATTGTTTTTGCCTGGGAACTTCCAAGAACCACTGTATTTCACTCAAAACTCCTACCCCTGTAGGGGAATGATTTCATATCAATATCACCCTGAAACACCTCCAAATTGTGCAGAGTTCCACTTCCTTCAACTCCATGTCACACTTTGTAGCCAGGCCGTTGTTTGGATCCCCTCACTGTTGATTTTACTTCATGATCTCTGCTCTACAGGATCAGTAAGGTATAACCCTCGCAACTCCCTTACTCTATTTGTCTATCCAAATACTTCCAACTATTTTTGATAGCCTCGTGTGAGTGTCTGAAGCCTGAGTGTTTGAGTGAAGGCTGTTGATATTAATTTCCAATAAAGACAACTTAATTGTAATATTTAGCTTGAAGTCTCCTCCTTAGTACCAGTATACATAAGTCTACAAGATTCTACTAGTTACCCGCTTCTCACATTGCCAAGCCAAGTACATTAATTCCCCATATTAATATTAGCATATTAGAGGGTCCTTCTGGACCACCAGCATTTTGGGTAACACCATGTCCCCCCCCCACATGTATTTACCTTATGGGTGGGGCACAGCTTAGGGGCTCTCCAATAGACCTCAATTCACTGGTAGGCACAAATATATAAGAGAAGCACTCCCTCAAGAGGTCTCAAGCTGTTTAGAGCTTTAAATGTTATCACCAGCACATTGAATTGAGATTGGAAGTGTATTGGCAGCAATCACAAAACAGACCAATTCCAAAATAAAGCATGCTAAATGCAAGCTACAGAGACACAGAAAATAACATACTCCAATCAAAATTGCTAATTTACCATGGGAAGAAAATAATCATTTGTTCATTACAAGTCTTTCTTTTCTTTCCGTGCACAGGTTTATAAACTGGGCATGCATTAGCTATACTCTACTGGAAATTTCTAAAAGTTGTAGCCTCCATTTCCAAGTTTCATCATTATAGATGTATGAATATTTCATCCTGCATAATGTTATGTTATAATGCTATTTATAGATCTTTTACATTCTTTAAAGGTGAATATATAGCTACTGAAAAAGCAAACAGACTTGGTGCAAGTATGTAATTTATGGCAATTTTAAAGTGAGAAGGAAAAACGTGATCTCATAATACAGCCTGGAAATCTTTGCATGCATTACTACACTCTTAAGGAATTTAGTTGAGAAGTTGAGTTAATCCTGTTATAAAGCTCTTTGATTCCCTGCATTCAAGTAGAAGTGAAAGGGTCAGTTATGCATCTGAAGAATTACATCACTCTCCATGTCATGGTTCTTGTTGGTTAGCTTGCTGGGTTTTTTGAGGGGTTGGAAATATGAATATTAAGAGCAGGGTGAGTGTGGGGAGAGCCTATATTTCTTTATAGTATGCACGATGGATTTATAGTATCCTCTATGAATTTTCTCACCACTGAAGATTTTATTAAATGGCTAGGAAAGCACCGGAAATGTAATGGGTAATAAAACCTCAATTTTTCTGAAATATGTGGCCAGTATTACATTATAACACTTTTTCCCTGCTTAATTTCTACTTTGGTTCGTACATGCAAGATTTATTTTATTTACTGTATGTAATATCCTGTGCTTTTGGCCTTTGTACCAGAGGGAGTTCAAAGAACTTTATAAAGTGTTTTGAAAAAACAAATCTTAAACAATTAAGTAGGTAATATAAAATAAAGCCCATGGGAGGCTATTTTATAACTGTGTAGTCACAACTGATAAAAACCCTGTCAGCTTGTGAATGCACATTTCACTTCAGAACAACCTTGGAAAAAATTATGGATGAATGTTATGAATGCATAACCTGGAGTTATGTATTCATAACTATGGTATTCATAATCCCTATGTAGCCCTTAATTTAGGGGACATGTAGGGACCATGAATGTCCCCCCCCCAATCTTCACTTGCCAGGAAGCAGCCACTGTGAGTGATGGGGGTCCATTCCCTTGTCACTCAGGAAGCAGCTGGCTGATGTTCCCACCCACCCCTCATGTCAGTGATATCTGAAGCAACAGGGACCCAGCTTCTGCCTTTCACATCAGAGGTAACTCACGGGAGGGGTGGGAATATCAGTTAACTTCCTGGTAAGCAGAGATTGGCTGGATTCACTGCACAACTCCATAACGATGGTAGTTGCACATATGTAACTGCCCAATAGGATTCCAGATGACATTTTTTTAAATACAACTCCCAGAATCTTGTATAGCCAGTGACCCTGGTGCCTAAGGTTCTTTGGGAAATGGTGTTAAAAAAAAACCTAAGGACTGGTCTGTATGAAGAAATAAAGTGAGGATTGGTGCACAGTAATGCCAATTCGCAGTAGCTTTCATTTGCCTCAATGTTTTTTTTTGGCA
Source organism: Gambelia wislizenii (assembly GCA_030847615.1). Taxonomy (NCBI): domain Eukaryota; kingdom Metazoa; phylum Chordata; class Lepidosauria; order Squamata; family Crotaphytidae; genus Gambelia; species Gambelia wislizenii. The sequence continues at coordinate 287,065,923 of JAUMIR010000003.1, forward strand.
GTATCATTGGTGTGCAAAGCTATCTGTGTTTTCTGTTCACATGGACGCATGTCAGCAAATCAAGATGGTGGGTGTATGTGAATTACTCAAGTTTTTATTCTCCCCAACTTGCCCCTGCCAAACAGTACATAAAAAAAAAAAAACTAATCCAAGGTGCGGAAGAGCAATCTTCCGCTTAAATTTAAGGAAGAAAGAAAAAAAGAAAGGCTGTTTCATTGTTTCAGTGCATGATCACTAGTGTGAAAATCTAACATGGCGGTTATGGGTACTGCCTTGTTAGCAAGCTTTGCCCCCCCATGCATGTCCAACCAATCAGCTATCTGCATCAGGAATGTACTATGATGCAATCAGGTTGTCCTAATAAGCAGGAGTGCACATTTCCCCTGCAGTTAAAAAAAAAAAAAAACTCAGGAAAAGCCACAAAGTCTTTTCCCATGTAGTTCTCCTGAAGTTTGCTCTCGCTTGCTCCAAAAATGACAGAATCCTGCAGGATCCCATTTGGACACATGAGATTCTCTCTGAATTTTGAGAGGATTTATTTATTTTACCATCTGGACCAGCCCTAACTTTCCAAGTTCTATATCCATAACTAGAGGAATACAGAGCAGGCACTTTGATATTGACTAGTTTAGGGACACAAATCTTTACCTCTCAAAACGTCCTGTGCAAAAAGCATGGTATTTTCTGCTGCTTTCAATTAGAATTTCTACATTTATGTGAATTTTTGTGTTAATGGTGACAGCTTATTTTGTACAAAGTAAAACACCTGCTGCCTTGTGGCAAGCTCTTTTAAACATCTGAAACCCTGGGTGAGCTGTTTGCATCTTTTTTGTCAGTATGCTAGGCTTTTTTTCTGCACAAATTACAGGAACTGGATAGAAAAAAAAAACCTCTTTCTTCTAGTGTGTTGGAGGTAAGAATTCTGGCAAGACTAACAATTGATTGGCAGATCATGTGAATGTGAGAAATTGTCCCAGTGTGGCTGTCAAGAAATTGCCAGCCTCATGAGAAAATATTCATGAAAAAAGTTCTTCAGTAGGCAGAATGACTACTAGTATTTTGCTTTTCGTATGATTTTCAAGTTCCAAAGGTTGATGTGAAAACAATATCATATAGTTCTATTACATTTGCATGGTCTAGTACAAATGAAAGACACACTCAGAACAGGTGAGGTCCCAGCAGACTGGAAGAGAGAAAATGTTGTCCCCATCTTTAAAAAGGGGAAAAAAGAAAACCCAAATAATGACCACCCAGTCAGCCTGATATCAATACTAGGAAAGATTCTAGAGCAGATCATTAAACAGACGGTCTGTAAGCACTTAGAAAGGAATGCCGTGATCACAAAAAGTCAACATGGATTTCTCAAAAACAAGTCGTGCCAGACTAATTTCATCTCTTTTTTTGATTGAGTTACAAACCTGATAGATGAAGGGAATGCTGTGGATGTAGTGTATCTTGATTTCTGTAAGGCTTTTGACAAAGTCCCCCATGATATTCTTGCAAAAACGTTAGTAACCTATGGGCTATACAATGCAACATGGTGGATTTGTAATTGGTTGACTGACTGAACCCAAAGGGTAGTCACCAATGGCTCCTCTTCATCCTGGAGAGAAGTGACCAGTGGGGTGCCACAGGGTTCTGTCCTGGGTCCAGTGGTATTCAGCATCTTCATCAATGACTTGGATGAGAGAATAGAGTATATGCTTATCAAGTTTGCAGATGACACCAAATTAGGAGGGGTAGCTAATATCCCAGAGGACAGGATCAGAATCCCAAATGACCTGAACAGATTAGAAAGCAGGGCCAAAACTAACATGATGAATTACAACAGAGAGAAGTGTAGGATAGTACACTTGGGCAGTAAAAATGAAATGCACAGATATAGGATGGGTGACACATGGCTTGATGGCATTACCTGCAAAAGGGGATCTAGCAGTCTTAGTGCACCATAAGCTGTACCTGAGTTTGCAGTGTGATGCAGCAGCTAAAAAAGATAATACGATTCTAGGCTGCATTAATAGGAGTATAATGTCTAGCTCAAGGGAAGAAATAGTGCCACACTATTCTCCTTTGGTCAGATCTCACCTGGAATACAGTGTCCAGTTCTGGGCACCTTAATTCAGGAAGGATATTGAGAAGCTGGAAAGTGTCCAGAGGAGGGTGACCAAACTGGTTAAAGGTCTGGAAGCCATGTCCTCTGAAGAGCGGCTTAGGGAGCTGGGCGTGTTTAATAATAATAATAATAATAATAAAAAATGTATTTATATACCGCCCTTTGGTAACCCAATCAGGGCGGTTCACAACATTAAAAAACCATACAAAGTAAAACAATTTACTTCCCCCCCCCAAAAAAATTATTAAATCAATTTACAAATTAAGACAACAATTACAACATTTGATAAAATCACATACCTACATTTGGCAATAACAGTAGGTCCCCAGCAATATTCAGTTCTGTTAACAAAGGAGGCTGTGGGGACTCTCCTGCAGGAGCGGGGCGGTTTCCCGAGGCCAGGATAATCTATTCTGGAAAGGCCTGCCGGAAGAGATCCATCTTGACAGCCTTTTTGAAGCTGTCCAAAGATGTCAATTGTTGGATCTCATCCAGCAGGCCGTTCCATAGTCTGGGAACGACAATAGAAAAAGCCCTCTGGGAGGTAGCTGAAAGCCTCAACTTTTAAGGCTGCAGCAAATTCCTCCCAGAGGACCGGAGTGCGCGGGGTGGATTATAAGGGATGAGACGGTCCCTGAGATAGCTTGGACCCAAGACATTTAGGGCTTTAAAGGTGATAACCAACACCTTGTACTGGGCCCGGAAACCAATAGGCAGCCAGTGGAGGGACCTCAAAACCGGAGTGATGTGGTCCCTCCTAGATGTTCCTGAAACAAGCCTGGCTGCTATATTTTGTACTAACTGTAGTTTCTGAACCAAGCGCAACGGTAGCCCCATGTAAAGCCCATTACAGAAGTCTAGGCGCGAGGTTACCAGCACATGAACGGCGGTCTTGAGTTCCTTTGCTTCCAGAAAAGGGTGCAGCTGGCGTATCAGCTGAAGCTGATAACAGGCGCTCCTGACTGTCGCATTTACCTGATTTACTATCAGGAGCGACGAGTCAAGGAGCACCCCCAGACTGTGAGCACAGTCACTGGAGGAGAGTGTGACCCCATCCAGGACTGGAGGTTGCAACCCAATTCTTCGTTTTGGGGGCGCTACCGTGAGCACCTCTGTCTTGTCCGGATTCAGTTTCAATCTGTTTTTCCTCATCCAGCCCATTACCGCCAGACATTCATTTAGAGAAGAGATGTAATTGGAATTTGAGGCTGACAAACGAGATACGGAGAAATAGATCTGAGTGCCATCAGCATACTGATAACACCCAGCTCCATAACTCTGAATAATCTCACCCAGCGGCTTCATATAGATGTTAAATAACATCAGGGACAGGATAGCTCCCTGTGGAACTCCCCAGGTGAGCTCTCTTTTGCTCGAACAACTGTCCCCGAGCAGCACTCTCTGGGATCTGCCCAAGAGGTAGGACCAGAACCACTGCAATACAGTGCCCCCGATACCCAACCCCTTCAGGCGGTCCAAGAGGATGCCATGATCTATCGTATCAAAAGCCGCTGAGAGGTCTAAGAGCACCAACAGGACCACACTACCCCTGTCGATGTTCAGACACAGATTGTCAGTCAAGGCAACCATGGCAGTCTCAACCCCAAAGCCTGTCCTGAAGCCGGTTTGAAATGGATCTAGATAATCGGTTTCATCCAAGACAGCTTGGAGTTGAAGAGCAACCGCCCTCTCAATCACCTTGCTCAGAAATGGCAATAAACAAACAGGTCTGTAGTTACTTGTAACCAGGGGGTCCAGGGAACGTTTTTTCAGAAGCGGCCTAACAGCCGCTTCCTTCAGACAAGATGGAACATATACTTATGTGAAGGAAGCATTGATGATATCCATAAGGAATCTCCTCAGTGCTCCCCCCCCCCGGATGGCCAGCCATGATGGGCAAGGATCGAGAGGGAAAGTGGTTTTCCTCACCCTACCAAGCAGCTTGTCCACGTCCTCGGTACTCACAGTTTGGAGCTGATCCAGAATAACTTCATCGACAGAGTCGCTGGACATCTCTCCTATGGTTTCTGTTAAAACATTGACATCTAAGTCGGCTCTTATCTGAGAGATTTTATTTGTCAAAAAGTTGTTAAACGCATCACAGCAGGCCATGGTCGGGTTAAGTAATGGATTCGGCACAGGGGGTACCTGTGTTAGCTCCCTCACCACCCTAAACAGCTCTGCTGAATGGGACTCTGCAGATGCAATATGTGCAGAGGAGAAAGATCTCTGCGCTGTACGTATTGCCTCCCGATAGGACCAAAGAAAGTTCCTATGGCGAGTTCTGTCAGATAAGAGTCGAGTTTTCCGCCACATGCGCTCTAGTCGTTGTCCAAACCGCTTCATTCTCCTAAGCTCTGGTGTGCACAATGGCTTACGGTGGATTGGCAAGGATGCTTGGGAGCAATCATGTCAATAGCCCTGGCAAGATCAGTGTTCCAAATATTGACCAGATTATCAACAGGGTCACCGGCATTCCCAAACATTAAACCCTCTAAGGCTCTCTGGAATTCATTTAGCTCCATTAACCTTCGAGGGTGTTTAGTCTGGAGAAGAGAAGGTTAAGAGGTGACATGATAGCCATGTTTACATATCTGAGGGGATGTCATACTGAGAAGGAGGAAAGCTTGTTTTCTGCTGCTCCAGAGACTAGGACATGGAACAATGGATTCAAACTACAGGAAAAGAGATTCCACCTAAACACTAGGAAGAATGTCCTGACAGTAAGATCTGTTCGGAAGTGGGATGCACTGCCTCCAAGTGTGGTGGAGTCTCCTTCTTTGGAGGTTTTTAAACAGGCTGGATGGCCATCTGTCGGGAATGATTTGAATGTGTATTCTTGCATGGCAGGGGGTTGGACTAGATGGCCCTTGTGGTCTCTTCCAACTCTATGATTCAGTGATTCATCATCAAACACAATGGTTTGAAACCCTTTCAATGTTCTTACTATTGGTGAAGCCCCAGATTTCTGCACCAAAGATTAATACTGACAACATTTTTGCCTTATAAACATGCAAGGCCGGGTGTAATGAACCTGGGTAAGTATAGTTCAGGAGCCTATTCAAAGTCTGGACACAGGCAATTGCTTTTAAGTTGTTTCTCTTTATCTCTTCTATAAGGATTTTATCAGTCCCCCCCAATCTTATTTTACCAGCATAAATTGTGTAATTTTTATGCCAGCAGAAGAACACCCCCCGCCCCCGCCCAGACCTACCTTTTCCAGCATCAGTAAAGCTTCTTCAGCAGTAACGGAGCACAAACAGAGCTCCGTTTACCTCTGGGGTTGAAATCTCACTGATTCTCATGAGAAAATGCTAGCATGAGAAATTAAAAAATAAAAACGTACAACATACAGAAAAGCATAGAAACACACTTTAAAAGTCCCAAGTTCATGGAGGAGTGGTCAGAAAAAGAGTGTCCCCTACCTGACTGTTGTGATCTTACCTGGAAGTGTTGCCCATTCATGCTGCATTCACGTAAGCACAATGGAGCGAGGATTCAAATGCTGGCAATGCCAGCAGAAAAGCGGAACAGGAGATCTATTGACAGCTTGACCCATCAATAAAAAAGTATGCCTCATTTATAGCACATGATTGTGAAAGGACGACATTGTCTGGTAAATGCACACCCTTTAGCAATCATTTGCCATCCTTATGACGCTATATTTGCCTGGTCTGATAAAGTCCTAAGAGAACTCAGTTAATTAACATTAGATCTCAGAGGACAAATTATATCTGTCTGAGGACATACTGGGTTGATAGATATTTTGTTATTTCTCAGTTTCTCCTCATCCAGATATCTCATTAAAAGACAAATTGTGCCACCTCCTGTTGCTTGCTTGACTGATGTAATATAACTTCCCTCAACTTGATTCAATCTATCAGCAGTTGCCAAAGGATTTGAAGACCTGACCATACAACCCCTCTGCCCTCCTAAAAAACACCCACACACTATGGCTTTTGTAATAATTGTATTGATTACATATTTCAGAAAACATGGTTAAATACAGGTTAGTAAAGACATTGTTGGCAATAAATGGCCACACTTTGCAAATTAAATGGTTGGCAATAATGCCATGGGTTGTGGTCTCTCATTGGCTCCACCAATGTGGGTCAATGGCTATCTGTCAGTCAATCCCAACTCACCTGGAGGAGAGAGATAATGGTGAGCTGACCCGCCTGACTCTCTCTCCTCCCCTGAAAACAAGGAAGTGTTAGCAACTAGAGGTGGGTTCTCTCTTGAACTTGAACTTGATTTTGTGCCACAACTTGAACTTGATGGAGACCCCATACTCCTCACTCCATTACCATGACCCATGACATCCGCCCCATAAAATGCGACATGGATAATTCTAACAAGCGAAGGGAGGGTGGGCAGGTCTTCGGCTCTTTGGAGCCAGAATGCTTGGCAGCTGCGACGAAACTGCCTTTTATCAGCTCCGTCGCAGCCTTACCCGTGTCATCCGGTTGCACCACCGCCCAGGTGGATGACCCTCCCCTTGGTAGTTGGCTAGCCAATTGGGGCCAGGAAGCCCTGCCCCGATTGGCCAGTGCTTTCCCGCCTCTCCCAGCAGAGGGGAGTGCTGGGAAAGAGACGGGGCAGACATGGTGGCTGGGAGAGCTCCTGTTGGGGGTGTGCCGGTTGGGCTGCAAAATGGCCCGCCAGCGAGCGGTGAGCCCCCTTGTGTCTGCAAGAACTTCTGCTTTCCCTATGTTCTCATTACTAGTAGACATTCCACTCATAGGCCTCACACTTTAAATTTATTTCATCCTTCAACTTCTGGATCATCTAAGCTCAATAGAGAGAGACCCTCCATTCTTACATTTAAATCTACGATTTCATTAACAACGTATTGTTTTTGTTTTTGCATTAAGTGATTTCTCAAAGAATCTATTTTTTTCCAGAATCTTCACCTGTATAGTACATGGACATGACCAAAAAAAAGTTCATTAAAGTTTCCTCTTCCAGTCTGGGAGACCGTGCTGACTCTGTGACAAATTATTGCAACTCATGGATAGAATCTGAGTTTTTCATGTTTGACTTTTCAGATTCTGTCTGAATATAAAGAACAGAATCTTGTGTTTTGTTTAGATTGGGAGAATTGCCAGTGCTGTTCACATGCAAGTACTCATTACCTTCAGACCCAGCAAACAATGCAGCATATAAGGAAGCTGGTGGGGCCTGATTTTCAAAAAAACCTTGTAATAACCATTCAATATGGGATATAAATATTTTACTAAGTAAACAAAAAATAATAATATACTCTTGTTGGCTTTTCAACAAAAATGTAGCACAACAAAAATTTTGTGCAGAAATCAGAACACTCTTGCACAATAAAACCAAGTGACTATTTTTGCACAAGACTGTTGCTTTTTTGCATACGATTTTGTGTGTGTCAGATTTTTGTTGGGCATGAATGCTGGTTTTGGCATAGAAAACAGCCCCCCCCCAAATTAAACACGTCTGTCTAGAAAAATGCATTTTTGCACAAAGCATGATTTTGCATGATTCCGATGCAAAAAAATTAGTAATCCATATGTATTTCTGTGCAGAGTAATTTTCTGATACACTTTTGGGACCAGCAAATGTTGAACAAAAGCTGTGCAAAATTGTTTCCACTGTATTCTAACCAGGTTTCCCTAGTGGTGGTAAACATACTTTTCAGCCAGGAAATGAATAATAGTGAATCTTCTTTGCTGCCCTAGGGAACAGGCAGTCTTTCAGATATCCTGGAGCTCAACAGAGACTGAGAGCCACAGTTTGAGAACCTCTGCCTTAATCTATCTATTTTGTGTCTTCCTTAGGATTATTGTTTATTTTCAGAGCATCTTCAGTAGCTAGGTGGGGTATGAAAAATCGAATCAAGAGATAAGCCTTTCCCTCAGGGATTCATCTAAGAGATTAGATTCACAAGAGACAAAGAGTAGAGGAAAATAACAGAGGTGGGAAAGAGGCCTGGGGAAGCCAGAGTGATGATTCAGGAATTTAAACACACTTGCAGAATATGGCACACAGATGCCAGAAGATAAACAAATTCAGTGGACTGGAGAAATGATGGTGTTGGGGATGGAGGATATAGTTTGTGGTTTGCAAATGATAAAGGAAGCAGATGAGTGAAGAGAGTGAGAAGAATATATATACAAAAAGAAAGAAAGAGATTTGTTGTTGTTTGCCCATAGTCTCTCTCAATAAAATCTCCTTTGAAATTGTAGTTTTAATTTTCACCTTTTAGCACTTCAGTAATGGAAGCCAAGAGGTGTGCAAATTCCCTTGGTTTATATAACATCTACAGTTTCAGTTTCCAAGGATACTGTCATAAACATCACAGTTTGGTTCACTCTAAAGTTTGACCTTTTCATGACAGTTCTGACTTTTCTGCCAAGTCAGAATACTCCTCATCAGACTTGTCCTGATATGCCATCCAGTGACTGGGGCACAATTGCAACCTCAATGAGATCACCTGGGAAAGAGTTGCCAAAAAGTATATATCAACAGAGAATTTATTGTACTGTTATTTCATTTATAATTCTTCCAGAAACATAAAAAAATACTGCCTAATTTTATTTTATTTTTTGGAAGAAAGCAACACCAGTCTATTTCCTCCATTCATCACCAAAGGAATCTGCCCCTTCTATTTCTTCCATTAATAACACTATTCAAAGTAAAGCAGTGGGGGGAGAAAAGAAAGGTAAAGCAACTGAGTTGTGTTTTTGTTTCTGCTGGTGGTGGCATTATTTGACTTTAAAATGAAATGTGCATGTTTTCTACATGCTGGAACTGAACATGCTTATATTTGATCCTAAATATGCTTGTGGGTATGATTGTCATTGCCAGCTCTTGACATGGGGCTTGTATACACTGGCATGAATAATCCATGTTTTGGTTGGAATATTTTAGCCCTGGCCCACAGCATCCGTTCCCCCACCCACATTACCTTCCTTTCTGTTGCAGCAACGCTGGGATGTCCTCATGCCTGCAGCCTACATGTGAACCAGTACTTCGCTTCCCTGCACTGGTTGCAGGAATGAGGCACTCAGCCAGGATCACATGGCTGGGTGCCTCACTATGACCTCAGCAGGCGTGCAAGACCTGGCTGGGAAAAGGCGGTGCTAGGCACTGTGTGGGCTGCACATGCAGACACCCCGCCCCAGTTGAAGTTACGGAACTCACCATTTTCTCCAGTGGTACCGGAGCACTTCCATGCTTTACCATGCTTCCAGACAATTTGATGGGGCATTTGGCCTGGATTCTCATTGGAACTGCCTGGACATCATTTGGGCAGTTCAGACTAAGGACTTTATCAGTCAAGCCTCTAAAATTGTTCTTTTGCTGGCATATTTTGTGCTATTTTTATGCTGGCAAAAGAATCCCCCTGCCAGACCAGACCACCTCTGTTTGAGAATTGTGTATTTACTATAGAGATAGGGTTTAATTAACAGTGTATACATTTTTCATACACTTACCTGATTCTCCCCTTCTCAACTGGCTACATTTCAAATGCCGGCAATGCCAGCAACAAAGTGCCAGGGGAGTTTAGGGGAGATGGCTTGTCCATCAATAAAATAGGACAGCTATTTTTGACAAGATATGATTGTGCAAGGATGACGTCATCTGGTATGAGCACCGTTTCAAGATCATTAGGCATCCTTATGACACTATATTTGCCGCATCTGATAAAGTCCTAAGATTGGGGCAAAACCCCTTCATTGTGTGGACTGCTGGGTGAGGAAACAGGGGGACGCTGTTTCATTTGGACCTTCTAGACAAGCTGATGGATCTTATTCTATTGGCTCCAGGTCAGAGAAAAATCATATATGAATGGCATCTTTCACCCCAGTGAGATAATAGTCCATGTACAGGCTGTTCTCAAGTGCTACTTTTCTGACTTGGAGTTGATACAATAACAATTGTAGTTCTCCAGGTCAGGAGATGACAACCTATGTTTAATTAGCAGGGCCTCCTCAGATCTTAGATTTCAAAGAGGCTCAGAAATGAGAGGTTCCTACTCAGTGTCCTGACCCTTTAAAGCTTTATAGTTCAATGTCCTGAACTGAATCGCAAAGCAAACCTGTATCTCTTGAACTGTTATTTCAAAGCAAAGTGGTTACCAATACTGCTGCTCAACACAAGTATGACTACAGCTTATAATATATAAATGGAATGAGCTACATTTACACTCAGAAACACAATCACATAGCCAACATAAGAGAAGTTTCCACTAATGAAAAGTGGTGCCTGTTTTGTTGCTTCTACACAGAGGGAGAACAGAGCAAGCACACCTGGAGAACAATGTCATGTGATATTGGGACCTTTTGGGGATACAGTGACATCATTCTCACAAACTCCTTGGTATCTGATAATCTCTCCATAGCATTGATTTCTAATATATTGTAGTGATGTCATCTTATTTATTACAAGATTCCTGGTTGGCTAGGATCATCTGTGTGTCTTAGCCAAGAAATGTTGTCATTAATCCAGTGAATCCCAGTTTCTTGACTGGCAAATTATAACTTCTCTTGTTGTGGCAGTACTTGGATTGCCAAGGAGACCAACTACAGGTCACCCTCTGTATCCACAGGGCATATATTCCCAGACTTACCATTTATAAATGAAACTGCAGATAATAGTGAACCTTATTAAAATAAAGGACTTCCGGTACAAACATGCCATAGAGTTGCATTGCAGGATTTAGTGATTCCTAGAGTGGACATCTCTCTAGGCATTTCTCAGTACACCTCTATGGCATGTGTCTCTGATTTTTCAGGCATAGATAACTAAAACTGATATTGGTTCCATGGATATGGGGAGGGGGCACCTGTATACTACACTAAAATTGTGTCTTCTCTATGACTGGAAGAAATGGGTCATACTGATTAAAACAACACTACTGTTCTTTCAGTTCTGCTGTTATCAGAGGAACAATAATACACTGTGATAAATTGTAATGGAAAAGATAGTTAAAGAATTAGAAGGACCATACACTTGTTTAAAATACAGCTGACACCACAACTTCAGGAGAGTTTCACCACAGCTGTCCCAGCTACAGTGCAACTTGAGACAGGCAGCTAGAAAGACCCCTCAGGGTCCTACTGCAACTGATTCTCTCAAGGCATCCCATGACTGGGAGTGCATTGCTGTCATCATTCCCCAGTGCCCCAGTTGGCAACACCTCAGAAACCCTTCAGTCGGGACAGTGCCTTGTTTATGAAGTAAGCTTTTGGGATCACATTTGGTCATTAACAACCATAAATGTGAATCCCCAAAGTTACAAGACCATAGACCTGGCTTTCAGTCTCATAAATAGGATGCCAGACGATCATCTGTTTCATTAGCTGGATTGGGATCTTTTGGATGGATGGATGGATAGACAGACAAATGCTCAGACATAATGTACATTATGTAAAGGGTCCTTAAATAGTGTTGGTAAAAGCCAGCTGTGTTAGCAAGTCTGATAGTCCTGCCTCCAGAGACCCCAATAACTGGCATATAATAAATTGGCATATCAATAATTAGGTGTGTTAATGTGGTCTTCTAAGGGGGAAGGCAGGTTGGTTTCAGGGGAAAAAAAGCTGAAAGCCATGCTTCTCCCAAAAGAAGAGCTGAGCTGTAAGGGAAACTTTCAAAAGGATGCAGTCTACTGTAAGTACAGTTGTCCCTCCATATCCACTGATTTGGTATCCACGGATTTAAGCATTCATGGCTTGAAAATATTCTTAAAAAATAATAATCCAAAAAGCAAACCTTGATTTTGCCATCTTATATAAGGGACACCATTTTGCTATGCCATTGCATATAATGGGAATTGAGTATTCATGGATTTTGGTATCCACAGGGGGTCCTGGAACCAAACCCCAGTGAATATGAAGAGACAACTTAGGTGATAGCTGGATGGAGCAATCCTTTGTATGCCGGTTTCAAAATTTCCTCTCCTTAAGAAACGGGCATCTCAAGCTTTTAAATCCAATCATCTGGACATTAAGGACAGTTTGCAACACATTATCATCTCCGGACACCTATTGTCAAGACCAGGAGTCTTCCTGAAACTCATTGTGCAGTCCTTGAAAGTCCCTGGAATCTATTATTTCAGACCAGGAGACTTACTCTCCTTAGAATAAATTTGGGGGTATAAATATGACCTTCAAAATCTCTCTCAGGGCACACAGACCCATTTTCAGGTGAAACTCTGTCACTCTGTGTTAGCCACTAGCAGATTCATCCATCCACTCTGCTAGATTGTTCAATGAACTTCGGACTACAAGACAGGTCATATAACCACAGCAAACCCTCTTGCTAATCACCTATCCAAGTCTTTCCTACTGCCTTTCTATAACATTGTATGAATGCTTCTTGTGTAGTTGTGTGTGTGTGTGGTGTTAATTTTTGAACTGTTTATAAAAACCATAATTAATTTCACATGTGTGTGTATTCCATGGAGGCTAGTGCTGGTATACATAGGTTCAAGATCCCCTTGTTGCTCCCTATCATATTGCTAAAGTTGAGTTGCTGCTAATTTCCCCAACATACTAGAAGCTAAATATTTTCTTGGAATTTCCAGGAGCATTTTGGGTAACAACTGGTCAGCATTATTATCCATAAATACGGGACTTAATATGGATAAATCACACTTTGAAATCAATGTATCAATGACCCATTGACTTCAATGGGGTCAAGGTACAACTAACTTCGTCAGGATCTAACGCTTATCACCTAGTAGGATTTATATAGAGGATTATAACTTTATTATAATTACATGGGTTTTCCAAAAGCAAAAACAAAAAACAGATACCATTCTTAATTCTTTGAGGATAATATCTGCATCAGTACCGTTTTGCTTTTTGTCAGCAGAATTCCCCCTATTCATTAGATTTTTAGAAGAACATATTTAAACATCATCATTTCTGGTGAATTTCCATTTTCTTCGGCACAAACCTGCCAATTCTCTTTCAATTACAACTGTGTCTTGGCATTGTTAAATGTGAGCTGGTGAACTGTTTTTGATGCCTGATTTGAACAGCTGTTCCTTATTATGAGGGGTGAGACACAAAGAGAACTTTTTTTAAAAAAAGAAGCTCTCAAATAATTTATCTTCAGTTTTTTTAAGCTTATTCCTTACATTGTTTTACAACAAACACTAACAATGCAAACTCAAAGGTTTCTTTATAATTTTATCTAATCCCCCCTTTCATTCTAATTGGTAAATCAAATTGATTTATGAAGGCTAATGAAGGACATTCAGGCAGGACTATGATGAATTATTACCTGAGTGGCTTTTATAAATCAGTTACCCAGATTACAGCCCTACATTGAAATGAATTGCCATCTTATTCATGACATCTGTGTAAACAGCCACTTTTGCTAATGTTCACAGGGAAGTGGCAGAATGCAGCAATGGAGGGGTGACCCCCAACCTATCTTCTTTTGTGTTCTATACTTCTAGTGCTCATTCACACTGCACATTCATGGCACTATGATTCCATTTAAACTGACATGGCCTCATCCTATGGAATCCTGGGTTTAAAGTGTGTACTTTGTAATTAAAATTTGTAGTTTAGGGAGAGACATTTGGAATTCTCAGATTTTGAGTGCTTCAGCAAATTACAAGCCCCAGGATTCCATAGGATGTTGTCATGGCAGTAAAGTGGTATATAGTGCTAGTAATGTGAATGGACCTTAGTCTATTTTGATTCAGTTAAGTGGACAAGTTGCAGTTAATCAAAATCTTAGAAACAAGAGCTTGTTTTAATCAAGTACACTGCATATTGTAAAATGAATAGGAAAATGTATTTTGCAACCATGACTTTGTCTTATACATGCTGCATGACTGTATTTCATGTCTTTATGTGCATAAACACACAAACACAAACACACACACATATAATATGAGAGAGAGAGATTATACAACTATTTCACCAGAGCATACAAATGATCACATGCAAACTTTTAAAGTGGAAATTCTCAAACTCAGTCCAAGAGCTCAAAAATATTATTATGATTATTATTATGTTGTTGTTAACTGCTGTCAAGTCATCTCCAACTTATGGTGACCCTATCAATAAGAGATCTCCAAGTCACTGTATCATTAACAGCCCTGCTCAGATCTTGCAGACTCAGGGCTGTGGCTTCCTTGGTTGAGTCCATCCATCTGGAATGCAGTCTTCCTCTTTTCCTACTGCCTGCCTTCTACCTTACCAAGCATTATTGTCTTTTCTAGTGAGGCATGTCTTCTCATGATATGGCCAAAGTACAACAGTCTCAGTTTAGCTATCTTGGCTTCTAGGGAGAGTTCAGGGTTGATTTGCTCTATTACCCATTTATTTATCGTTTTAGCAGTCCGCAGTACCTGTAGAACTCTGTTCCAGCACCTTATTTCAAATGAGTTAATTGTCTTCCTGACAGCTTTCTTTGCTGTTCAGGTTACACAACCATACATAGAAATGGGAAATATGATGCCAAGGATGGTCCTAACTTTAGTATTCAATTTTGTATTCAAGTATATACTTTAGTATCTTGTCTCATTCCCTCATGGCTCTCCATCCAAATCCTAGGAGATTATCAGACAGAAATGCATAAAGCGTTCCTCTCCCACAATCTCCAACCCTGCCTCTGTCCTAGCACAATAACCCTCCCCACCAACTTACCTCTTCTCCCATCAACAGGCAGCCCAGGAATCGAATGGAGCTCCATTCACTTCCTGGACTGAAATTCCACCTGTTCTTGTGAGAAGATGCGACCATGGGAAATTCAAAAATAAAAGCTAAACTACACCAAAAAAAATTACAAAAAGCCCATACACACACTTTAAAACTTCCAGGTAAACCAGGGAAGTTTTTAAAAAAGTGTGTCACTTACCTGGATGTCCTGATCTCACCCGAAAGTGTTCTGGCAGGACCACCCACTGATGTGCATTCACAAGAGTTAAATGGCGTGAGGTTTCACACGCTGGCAATGCCAGCACCAAGTTGCAACGGGCAATCTATTGACAGTTTGGCCCATCAATAAAAAGAAACACCATAATTATGCCAGAAGAATTCAAAAGGACATTGTCTGATATTGGCAACCTTTTGCGTTCCTCTGGCGTCCTTATGGTGCCACATTAGCTGCATCTGATAATCTCCCTATTTTTCTTGATTGTAGTGTCCAATCTGATTAATGACTGAGCCAAGGTATGGAAAATCTTGGACTATTTCAAGGTCTTCATCATCTGTTTTAAAGTTATGTAACTCATCTGTGGTTATTATTTTTGTTTTGTTAATGTTCAATTGTAAATCTGCCTTTGCATTTTCTGCCTTGACTTTCTTCAGTAATCGTTCCAAGTCTTTGCTATTTGCTTTTAGTAGTATAGTGTTTTCTGCACATATTAAATTGTTAATGTTCCTTCCTCCAATTTTCATACCTCCTTCCTCCAAGTCTAATCCTGCCTTACATATGATATTTTTGGCATACAAGTTGAACAGATAGAATGATAAAATGTAGCCTTGCCTGACCCCCCTTGCCAAGTGGAAACCATTCTGTTTGTCCGTATTGTGCCATAACAGTAGCCTCTTGTCCTGAGTACGGATTACGCATGAAGACAATCAGATGTTGTGGTACACCCATTTCTATAAGACTGATCCATAGTTTTTCATGATCTATACAATCAAAGGCTTTGCTATAATCTATAAAGCCCAGGGTGATTTTTTAAAAAAATTCTTTGGTGCATTCCATTATCTAACGTATGTTCCCAGAATCCTCAAGTTGGTTGGGGGAATTTTTGGACTTGTAGCCAAAAAAGGAAAACCTTTTATGAGCTGTGATTAGGTCCAGCTCATGATCTACTTCAGCTCTAATGGTGCAACTTTGGTAGTTTCAAGGATGGTGAAATGAAACATTTAGAACTGTATCAGACCTCTCCTAGGATGTATCCTACACATATAAATGGTGTGCATATAAGATGGTTATGTGCATTACATTGTGTGGTTTTTAATTTTATATCCAGAGTGAGGAGGAAATTTCAGTTGTTAAGTCCCTTAAGAAATGGAAATCTGACCTGCATTGAAGCCTTTAAGAAATGCACTGACAATTAGAAAACTGTAACTTGGGTAGGAAAACAAAGAATTATCATGCACTCAGTAGCAATGTGAGTGGATGCTTCCATTACTAATATCCTGTCCACAGGTGGAATTTTCCTTTGCCACATTCTTTCCTTGGTAATCTGAATGCTACAGGTTTTTCTTTCAAGCACAAGTTATATGTTTGGGAAACTATATATGATTACTTGAAACCTATTTTCTGCAATCTGATTGGATTGGTTCAAGTTCAATGCATTGTTGTGCTTTTCCCCCTGGAGATATAGCTTAATTTCTTAATATTTACTGCTGCATGATGTGATGTTGACCAGCTGCCCAGAAAAAATTCTGAAGACAAAGGATAGTTTGGACTATCATGAAGTTCACAAAACCATACAGACTTTTCAGGTCATGGAAGTGGAAAACTCAGCACACAGTCTGTGTGGGCCATGAAAAAGTGAGTGTACATGGAAAGAGGCAGGCTTACTGGACAAGGAGAGCAGAAATCTTGGAGAACTGTGGCTTTATTTATGTGCAGAAGCCTCTCATTATAAAACTCGGTGGCGATAAACACACTTCTAAATCTGAACAGAACTGCAGTTGAACTAGAATTACTTTTGAGCTTTATGCTTGCCCTTACAGCTTCAAGTTTTCTGATCTGGCTTTAATTAACAGCATTAATAATGGTCAGAAAGGTAATATCTCTGCAGCAGTCTGTGAAAGAGATAACAAATGAAATGTTCTGGAACCATTATAAGGAATGTAAAATAGCTCTAAACAGCTGCTGGATTCTATGGGGCTTGTAGCTTTTGTCAGTAAAATATCTCACTATTCTTCAGAGGTTTTGTTTGTTTTAGCAATAAAGTTAGTATTTACAGCCTCTAAGAGCAATAATCTGCACCAAACATGAGAGGGTCTTGCTAATGTACAGTGGTGTTGTCAGCTATAACACTAAAATTTGGTTTCCCACTGTAAGAAAGAATCATAGTGGTTCCCCCCCCCCCCACATGTGCTCCCCGCTCCTATGGTATGGTTTATGAGGAGGAGATTGGAAGCTCGTTTCTATTTTAGTTTTTAACTCTAGCTTGCTCTGAAGTCAAAACCCTGACAGAACTCTGGTTAATTTTAAGCAGTAGATGCTGGTGGCTTCTGTTTCAATGGGCTGGTGAATCTGTACTGTAGCTAAGTCTTAACTTTGAAGTTCAGACTAAAACCCAGAGTAGATTGCCCTGGTGACACGGAAGCCGCTAATTGCCATTGACTTAAAGTATGTCTTGTTGAATCAAGCCAATTTGCAAAAATAGCTGGGTTGTTTGAACAGACTGTAGTTAAGCTTGTTCCACAATGCAAACCTTTTGGATTTGTTCAGTGGGGTTGAATCCCAGTTAGTACACATTGGATTCTATCCTAATATTCATCTTTTAAAATGACATTTTTGATTTCGTCTTAAGAAATAAAAAGGTACATGAATGGACATCTGAAAATACTTATCAGCCCATTCAGCTTATGCATCCAGTCTTATGCACCCAGAAGTAAGTTTTCTAGAGTTCAAAGGGACTTATTCCCATGTAAGTAAACAATTCAATGAAAACAGGATCATAAAGCTAAAAACAAGAAGAATTATGCAAAATGACCAAATGTAGGTAGTTTGGTTGTTTGAAGTTCAATAACTAATCAATGTTTAACCTATCACATGGTAACATTATTGACAAGGGAACCTGAAACATCTAACCAAAAAAATCAATGTTTTTGAAGAAAGCAACATAAAAATTTGCATAATAAAGAGAAGTTTGTTGACATTGTGTGCCTTCCAGACATTTCTGACTTTTGGCAACTCTAAGGAGAACCTATCATGGGGTTTTCTGAGGCTGAGAGTGTGTGACTTGCCCAACGTCACCCAGTGGGTTTTCACGGTCGAGTGGGCATTTTAACCCTGGTCACAGGGTTGTACTCAACAGCTTACACTAAATGTACATAATGTATCCTGATGAGGGCACATAGTCCTTTATTTTCCCTAATTGGTACTTTAAACTTAAAGAAAATTAATGGTTATCCCAATCCCCCCCATTAGCGTAGCCATGGGGCGGGGATTGGTCTTTGCCATGAGGGAAGGGCAGAGACCAAAGCAGGGACATCGGGCAGACGTCCCGACGTCAGGAGACGGGTGGGGCTGAGCAGGAGGCCTATTTAAGGCTGCTCCGCCCTGCCCTACTCTCTCTTCGTTAACCATTGTTTATGCCATATAGTTGGTTCTGTTAACATAAACCTATTCAAAGCAATAACCATTTTTTAAAACATGCACACATACACAAAACCCATTCTAAGTAGCAGACTGATTGATTTTATTCTATTACTATCCCACAGTTCCTAAGAAACCATGGGATGACAACCTCAGTGTTAAAACAATCCTGAAACATATATAATAGATGCATTATATTTGTTTATATCTCCCCAAAATGCAAAAACATTGTACATGTTGATGTATTCATCACATTTACAGTTACAG
Source organism: Gambelia wislizenii (assembly GCA_030847615.1). Classification (NCBI taxonomy): domain Eukaryota; kingdom Metazoa; phylum Chordata; class Lepidosauria; order Squamata; family Crotaphytidae; genus Gambelia; species Gambelia wislizenii. The sequence goes on from JAUMIR010000003.1 coordinate 287,084,587, forward strand.
AAACACAATCAACTTTCTGCTTGGCTACTAGGAACAATCCAATAAAGTGCTCAGTCTTCCATAAGGAAGAACTTATTTGAAAGACTAGAGCCCGGAGACAACATTCTGCACTGAGCTAAAATAGGCCTACTTGTAAATATACTTTTTTTTAGTATACCATAGAGTCTTCCTAGAAAATGTGTCCTCTCTAGCCATCTTCTAGGTCTCCAAGGCAATTCTATGGTATTTTAAACTGGAAGTCCCATTATTTTCAAAGGCGTTTGCTATTATCCATGGTTTTTTGTATTCACTCCCCGCCCCCAGAATCAATCTCCTGCGGATACAGGGGTCCTACTGTAGATCTCCCAGTTCCGTTTTGGTTTCAGAACTGCTGGCATGCGAAACCTTGGGCTATTTAAATCCCATCACTGCAGTAAGAATGACCGGTCTGGCACAAACACTTCTGGGTGAGATTGGGACATTCAGGTAAGTTTCACTCTTTTTATGACCCTCCCCAGTTACTTGGGACTTTTTAAGTGTGTCTAGGTGCTCGGTGTCACTCTTTAGGCTTAATTTTTGTTTTTTGTTTTTTTAATTTCCCACATGATGAAGTCTCATGGGATTTTGAACATGAGATTATTGCCAGAGTTGCCTTTGCTGGGAAAAGGAAGGTAAGTGCAGTGGGGAACATTCTTTTGCTGGCATGAAAATGTGTTTTTTTTTTTTTTTAATGCCAGAAAAATAACTTTTTAAAGGGATCATCTGATAATCTCCATGGGTTCAGTACTGGGACAGGTTCCTTGGAATCAGATGGGAAGGAGAGATAGAGTTGAGTGTCATTGGCATACTGGTGACACTGAATCCCCAAACTCTGGATGACCTCTCCCAGTGGTTTCATATAGGTGTTCAATAGCATGAGACACAATACAGAACCCTGAGGGACCCCACATGCCAACGGCCAGGGCATAAAACAGGAGTCCCCCAGCACCACTTTCTGAGTTCTGTAAGAGCTGTTCAAAAGTGGAATGGACTCCCTTAGAGGGGGATGAACTCTTCATTTTGGGGTGTGTTTGTCTGTAAACAGGGTTTGGATGGGCATCTTTCAGGAGTGTGTTACTTGTATATTCTCGCAGGGCAGTAGGTTGGACTAAAAGGCTAAATGATTAAATGATTCTGTGACTCTGTGATCAAAATTATTCATTAATTTCCAGATCTGGTTGTTGGCTTTAGGAACCAATACACTTTCCAACTTCTGCAGCAGCTATGCTTTTTTACATACCTATTATGCAAGCTGTGAGAATGGAATGGAACTATAACATGCCAGTTTTCAAGATGCAGTTTCTTTTAAGACATGACAACCAGAATCCTGTTAGTTAGTCCCAACTATAGCAGTTTGATTGAATCAGTTATTAAATGGGGAGTCAACATGTAGTTAAATCCAATTGATTCTATGGGTCTAGTTAGGGACAACAATAGGATTTAGGCTTTAATGTTGTTTTGTTATGGTTTGGTTTGGTTAAAGAAATGTTCTTTAATTTAACAATGTTCAGTGTTTAATTTAACAATGTTCAGTGTTAAATTAAGAACAGTTCAGTGTAAAATTAATGGTAACGAAAGGTATATGGGCTTCCTAATTTACCTGATTTTCTTTCTGTTTTTGAATTACCTAGCAATCAACAGTTCTTAGAATCAACACTTTACACTAGAATCTTATAATCAATAATTTGTATATATATTTTACATACAACAAATACAGCTACATAAAAGAACCCCTAAGGGCTTAACACCAAAAATGTTGATTCTAAAGAGATTATCAGATGCTCTAAATACGGCATGATAACAACGGTAGGAGATGGCTAAAGGGCTTGCATTTCAGATTACGTAATTCCCATGTCGTCATGTTCCCGTTCAACTGTCATTATGCCAGTGCTTCTTTTTATTGATGGGCTAAGCCATCAATGAATCCCCCATCCCATATCTGTAATGGAATGTCCTGCAACTGAAATGGTGACCTGTTATGCTGGTGCAATGCCAGCATCAATGGGAGGTCCATGCCAGAACACTTCCAGGTGAGATTGGGACATCGAGGAAAATGACACAGTTTTTTGTACCTTCCCCGGTTACTTGTAGTGATTTAAGTGTGTTTTTGTGCTTGGTGTTACTTTTACTGTTTTTTTTTTTAATTATTATTTTTGAATTTCCTGTGCTCTCTTCTTCTCGCAAGAGCAGCCGTGATTTCAATCCAGGAAGTGAAAGGAGCTCCATTCAAACTCCATTCACTCCTCGGCTGCTCTGCCGAGGGAATGACATGCAATTAAGGTAGGTCTGAAAACTTTTGTTGTTCTTGTTGTTGTTACAGGGACGGGATGGGAGAGGAGATTGCGAGATGGGAACACTTTTTTCTTTGTTTCTGACTGAAAATCTCCCAACACTCATTGGTGAACATGTACAGACTATTTAAAATATGTACAAAGTTGTTCTTTTTTTATTATCACCCTAAAGCATTGACAGGATAACCTAGTAGGCATTATTTTGCTTGACTTTCAAAATCCTTTCCAAGAGCTAGGGCTTGTCTAAATGAGAATATATAATGCAGATTTGTGCACATGGCTGCAAATTCACAGCAGAGCTCATTTGTCTCCACAGTCTTTTGGTAAAATCGATTGTATGCAAAGCTATCTGCATTTAAAGTGCACATGCAGCCATGCCTGCAAATCAAGATGGTGACTGAGTACAGCGTGTTATTATTTTGTAAATAAAAAAATCACATGTTTAAATCAAATGTGTGCAAATTCAATATTCTTCTTATAAAAAGCTCATTGGTTGCCTCAATGCAGCAAAGAAACACACACTCAATAACACAAAACTTGAAAATGGCACTTCTGGCCACTTCCTTGATGGCAAGTCCACCCACTGCCCGCACGGCTGACCAATCCATTCTCTACTTCCACCCTTGCTGAGAATTTGCTGTGTCCCTATTTGGATGTGCAGATGTGCAATAATCTACAAGCCCGCACATTATTCAAAAAACCTTGGGGAAATCCACGAAGGCTTCCCCCCCCCATAGTAAATGGAGGCCCCCCTCCTTCTGAATACAGCGAATCTCATTCGTGGTGTGTTGGGTCGAAAGGTATTCTGGGGCCAAGAAAATATTATGAGGAATATTTTCATTTTCTAGACAACACCCTAGTTTTCTTATCTAGCTTGCCTTATTTTTAGAAGCTGTAAGCAGCGGCTTCCGGTCAGCGGCGAGGTTGCGAACGGATGCAGGCAGCTCAGTGGGAGCAGTTTTGCGTTCGCTGGTTAGAAGGAGTCCTGATAAGTATTATTTCAATATCAGGAGATTTTCCCCCCGGTGATAGGAGAAACAGAGTGGGCATATAAAAGCTCATTCCAGCACCAGGTGTCCCCCCCTTCCTTGCCTGATGATGAGAGGGAGCACACAAGGGCTCTGACGGAGCTTCTGATCCGGCAACAATTCTAACCAGTATCCCTTCTTGGGAAAGGGACAAGCAACCTCACCAACTTTTTAAGAGCGAAGAAAACAAAGGGACTTACAATTCAAGCAAAGCACTGTGAGTCTGAATTTCAACAACTCTTTCATGGTGGAGTTATATGTACTTAAGATGCGGAAGAAGTGTGACGGAGAGCATCAGGTGAGGGAGAAGAGGGAGAGGAGGCGTCGTGGAGGTACTCAGCAGAAAAACAGAGATGGAGACTGGAGACTGGAGACTGGAGTGCAAAGGAAAGATGGAGCGAATGTATGAGCGAAGAAGAAAAGTGGTGAGAGAAAGGAGCTGGAACAGATAAGTAGAGAAAGGAGAAGGGAAGATAGGAAAATAACAACGGTTTAAGAGAGAAAGGGAACAGAGAAAAATTTTTTTGAGAACAAGGATAGCAGTTCGAGGAGAAAGGAGAGAAAGTTAAAAGTGGTCAGAGAGAAGGTGAAGGTGTGGAGTGGAACGGTGAGGTGTGGAATGGAGTAGAGAGGAGAGGATTGAAACAGCTCACCTTGGGAACCTTGAAGGGGTTGGAGGAACACGAGAAGTGGAGGAAGGTAATAGGGAAGAAATAGACAGTTGGGGATTCCTCTGTGAACAAGTTTTGGGGTAGTCAAAAGGAAGGAAAAGAGGATAATGAGAGAAGAGAAAGAAAGAGAAAGAAAGAGACTGAGTAAACAGTGAAAGAGAAAGGGAGGCAGAGAGGAAAAGTGGTGTAGAGAAGGTTTGGAGAAAGCGCAACAGGCGGAGTTTTTTTCTTAGAGGTGGGTTGGTGGGGCCAGAAATGGGTGCTTCAACCTACGATTGTTAAGTGACTTGCAATTCGGATATTTCATTATCTTTATTGATTGGGACATAAATCTTTCATGGACTGATTGGAGACAGAAAGAAAGAGGAAAGACGAGTGAGAAGGTTTAATAGATCATTGAGATTTTGAACCTGGTGGAAACTGAAGAACAACAGAACTGTAAAGAACAGGAAGTAGAGAAGAAATTTGGAATAGGAATTACAACTGGGGAAAAGGAAGGAGAGGGCTTAAAGTGTAATTGGAGCTGGGTCTTGATTAATAATTAAGACTTATTTTTCTTTGCTTTTCATGAGTAAATAAGAATTTATAATTGTATGAGAAACTTTTGAAATTGATAACATTAGAAATTATAAACAAAATTGAAACAATTGAAAATATTGAGAATAATGTTAGTTGTTGGTATACAATTTGATTAGAGCAAAATTTGTTTGGGAAATGTACTGAGTTAATATAAGAGATAATTTGATTATTGAGAATAAGTAAGTAAGCAACTATACAACACCTCGGTAGTGTTATATGTAATACAATATATATATATATATATATATATATACACACACAATATATATTAGGTAAGGTTTATCAATTATAGTAGAATACATCAATAATATATATCTGTTGTATACATTATATACAATTGTAAATCCTACAGAATATATATACAATATTATTTTTCAGATAATTAAGTATAGAAATATTATCCATATTGGACAATCTATACTGGAATATCTATATATAATATATTGGATTATCTATATTGGAAGACAATATGCCCGTTAAAAACATACACAACCACAAATTCATACCTTAATGACGAGACGTCAATCAGGAGAAATGCCTGAGATTCAGCAAACATTGATACAGGAATTTAAGAAACTTAGACAAGAAATCATAATAGAGATGAAAGAGATGAGGAAAGATGTTAAAAAGGAATTAGATGAATTTGGAAAGAAACTAAATAAGATAACGACTGATGTAGAGAAATTAAATGAAAAGGTAGAGGAACTTCAAATAAAGTAAAAAAAACTAGAAAAAACAATGGAAGAAATAAATGCAGAGCAGGTGCTAGTCCAGGAAAAGAATTTAGAAATACAATTGAAATTAAAAGAGAAATGCTTGAAATTAAGAGGATTGGTGGAGATGGAAAATGAAGACCTCTATGAAAGGATTTTACTGAGTTTAGCAGAATACATCAAACTCCCTCTGGAAAGGATGGATTTTGAGGTGGATAGAATCTTTAGAATTAACTCAAAGATTGCTAGGCAAAGGATGCTTCCTCGAGATATTGTTATATATTTCACTAGAGGGAAGATTAGAAATCAAATTCTGCAAGAAAATTTTGAATCCAAGTTAGTGATAGAGGATTGTGAAATTGAGATATATAAAGATATCCCCCCACAAATACTAAAGAAGAGAAAGGATTATCAATGTATTATTTCTAAGCTTCGGAGAAAAGGCATTCAGTATAGGTGGGGAAAAATAGAAGGTATAACAGTCACCTATAATCAGAGAAAATATAGACTAAACACGGTAAAGAAAGCAAAGGACTTTATAGTAAAATTTAAGAAAGACTTTGGAGATAGAGAGAAATCTACAAAAGATGATAGTAGAGGTTTAAAATCTCCAAAAGAAGGGTCAGAGGAATGAAGAGAAAAACAAATCGAAGAGATTGAGAAAATGAGAGGAGGTAAAGAGGGTAGTGAAAGACAGTTAGAGGGAAAAGAGGATAGTGAAGAAGAGGAATTGGTGGTAGAGGAGAATGAAGAGGAAGAAGAGGAAGAAGAAGCAGGAGATATAGAAAGTGATGATGGATTACTGGAAGAGGTTGAAAATGAAGGAAGCCAGGAGGAAGAAGCGGATAATAGTTAAAGAGACGTGTTATTAGATATAACAAATAAGTATACAAACAAAACATTAAAAATGAAAATAAAAATTGTATCTTGGAATGTCAAAGGGATGAATTCCCCACATAAAAGAAACCAAATATTTTATAGATTGGAGAAGATGAAAGCAGATATTATATGTATTCAGGAAACCCATATGAAGGACAAAGATCAGAGACTATTGAGGAATAGGAGGATGGGCCAAGAATTTATAAATTCAGGACAAGAAAAGAAAAAAGGTATAGCATTATATATAAATAGGAAATGGCCAACGAAAGAGGTATTAAAAGACCCGGATGGGAGATACTTAGGTGCGGAAACGAATTTCTTGGGGGGAAAAAAACCTTGATTATAGGAGTATATGCACCATCTGAAAATAAAGATAGGTTTTATAGAAATTTGATGAAGATACTCCTAGATATGGAACATGAAAGCTTAATACTCCTAGGAGATTGGAATGGAGTTTTGGATCCGGTAAAAGATAGAACAATTAGAAATTGTTAAAAAAAAAAAAGGAAAGACAAGGGAAATTGCTGAAATCATTTGTGAAATTTATGGAAAGCTTGTCGCTTACTGAGGTATGGCGGCATTAATATGGAGAAAGGAAAGAATATACTTATTACTCAGAATGTCATAAATCTTTCTCACAGATAGATATGTTTCTTGTCTCCAAAAATATTACAATGAACATGGAAAGGATGGAAATATTGCCGAAGGTGTTATCAGACCACAACTTAATATTATTGATGATTAAAGATATCAAGAGAGAATATAATTGGAGACTTAATGAAACTTTATTGCAAGATGAGAAGGTACAAGAAAAAATAAGACAAGCATTGAAAAATTATTTTGAAGAAAATAGAGAAGGAGAGACATTGATTCAAAATGTATGGGATGCAAGTAAAGTGGTCCTGAGAGAGATTCTTATGCAAGCAAACTGGGAAAGATATAAAAGGAAAAAAGAGAAAATTCAAATGTTGCAAGAGGCTTTACTAAAGAAAGAGAAAGAACATGAAAAAGACCCACTAAATGAGGCAGTAAAAAATGAATTAAAGATGATACAAAATCAAATGAAGACGGAATATATGGAAGAGATAGAAAAAAAGATGAGGCTTGTAAAACAAAGATTTTACGAGGGAGGAAACAAAATTGGAAAATGGCTAGCATATAAATTGAGAACAGAACAAGAGAAGAAACAGATTTTGAGAATTAAGGAAAATGGAAATATAATAACAAATCCTGATAAAATTAGAAACTGTTTCCATAAATATTACACAAATCTGTTTAAGGAGCATAAAATGAAGGAAGAAAAGGAAGCTAAAATTAAGGAATATTTGATATCACAAAAATTACAGAAAATAAGAGATATGGACAGAGAAGAATTAGATAAACAAATAACGATAGGAGAAATCGAGCAAGCAGTGAAAAAACTAAAAAATGGGAAAACTCTGGGTCCTGATGGATTCCCAGCAATATATTATAAGACATTTGAAGGAGAATTGAAGAAACCCCTATTAAGGACATTTAACACAATATTAAGAGAAGGGAGAATGCCAACCTCCTGGGAAAATGCAAATATTTCATTAATACCAAAAGAAAATAGAAACCCAGAAGAATTAGGCAACTACAGACCCATTGCGCTTTTAAATACAGATTATAAAATCTTTACGATAATCATGGCGGAACGCTTGAAGAAAATACTAAATGAATGGATTGGAAAAGACCAAACTGGTTTTCTACCAAATAGACATATGAGATACAATATAAGAAAGATAGTAAACTTGATAGAATACTTTGAGAAACATCCGGGAAAGAAATTTGCGCTAGTATGTCTAGACGCAGAGAAAGCTTTCGACAGTGTAAACTGGGTCTGTATGATAGAAACTTTGTGTGAACTGGGTATAGGACAAAACTTTTTGAATGGAATTAAAGCGATATATAATAAACAGACTGCTCAAATTATAATAAATGGTCAATGTACAGATAAAATAAAAATAGAGAAAGGGGTGCGTCAAGGATGCCCCCTTTCCCCATTGATATTTATCACAGTTCTAGAAGTATTATGTAGGGAAATAAGACAAAAGGATGATATACAGGGAGTCAGAATAAAGAAACATATATTTAAAATGTCAGTTTTTGCCAATGACCTGGCTATAACATTAGAAGATCCATTACAATCGATACAAAATTTACAGAAACTACTAGAAAGATTTGGCGAGATCTCTGGAATAAGGATAAATAGAGAAAAGACTGTAATGTTGACCAAAAATATAGGGAAGAAAGAGGAAGAAAAATTAAAAGATATATCAGGCTTTCAAATAGAAAGGAAAATCAAATATTTGGGTATAGTAATTACAAAAAATAACATGGACTTGGTTGAAAATAATTATAAGACAAAATGGAAAGATATTAGGAAGGATTTGGAAAACTGGAAACAGTTGAATTTATCATTAATGGGCAGAGTGGCTGCAGTTAAAATGACGATACTACCGAAAATGCTATATATCTTCCAAAATTTACCAGTATTAAATAATGATAAGTTATTTAAATAATGGGATAAAGATCTATCTAGGTTCATATGGAACAATAAGAAACCGAGAATAAAATGGAAATTACTGCAAGAGGAAAAGGTTAAAGGTGGCCTAAACCTTCCAAATTTAAAATTATATCATCAATCTTGTGCATGGTTAAATGAATGGTTCCTATTAAAAGATGACATGATCATAACCTTAGAGGGAAATGATCTAAGATATGGCTGCATGCCTATTTATGGTATCAAAAAGAGATTATAGATAAAAACTTCAATAATCATATTGTGAGAAAATCTTTGTTGAAAGCATGGAAGGAAATGAAGAACAAGATGTATACAAAGATACCTTTATGGGTTTCTCCTCAAGAAGCCTTTAGAAGAACTGAGATGCCACACCTAGAAACATGGTGGACGTATGGAGATTTATTATATGTTCAGAAAGGAAGTATTAGACTGAAAACAAGAGAGGAATTAGAACAGGAACTAATAAAGTGCAATTGTTTTCAATATAGGCAGATCATGGAGAGATTTACTATGGACAAAAAGTTGATAGGAATTGAGGAGTTAAAAACGGAATTTGATGAGTTAATTACAGAGGAGAAACCCTTCAAGGTATCAGGAGTATACAAATGGTTCTTAAAGCTAGATTTGGAGTCTGAAGTAGTAAAAGAATTTATGATCAGATGGTCACAGGATGTTAGAGACAATATCCCAATAGAGAGCTGGGAAGTTCTATGGAGGAAAATTTGAAATTATTGATAAACAGTGAACTGAAGAACTGCTATAAAATGCAATATCGTTGGTACATGACCCCCTCAAGGCTATCAAAAATGTATAGGATGAAAATAAGTAAATGTTGGAAATGTGAAGCGACTGAAGGCACTTTTTTTCATATGTGGTGGTCATGCAAAATTGTGAAAAAATTCTGGATAAATATTCATAACTTGATAAGAAGGATAATTAAAATGGACTTCAGATTAAAACCAGAACTATATCTATTAAATATGTTTGATAGGGACTTCCCGAAGGAATATAAAAGTATGATGCTTTGCATGACTACCACAGCACGTATTGTCCTTGTGAGAAATTAGAAATCAAAAGCAATTCCGAATAGTGAGGATTGGATGAGGAAATTATCAGAAGTAGCTCAAATGGAACAGCTCACTTATTGGATAAAACACCAGTCGAAAAATGAATTCAGAAAAGAATGGAGTAGCCTAATTGAATATTTGAAAGCTGAAGGGAATAGTATAAGAGCAACTTGGTTTATTGATTAAGGAAACTTGTTAAATATGTAAATAAAGGGATAAATATGTAAATAAAGGGATAAATATGTATCTCTCTGTCGGGGAAATACAGGGAAAATCCTGTATTTAGAAATTAATGGTATAATACAGTTAAATGTAATAAAGATAGAAAGCCAATGTTAGAAACAAATTCAAAATCCAGACAACAGTGTAAAGGAAGTAATGGATTTTTATTGTTGTGAAATACGTTTAAAATAGAATAATAATAAAAAAGAAGCTGTAAGCAGCATGGTGTAACATATACTCACCCCTCCATATCCACAAATTCTATATCTATGATTACACATTTTTTTAAAAGGGTCCACTGTACAAAAACTTATAATAAAACCATACAGTACATGCTACTTACCCATAAACAGGTTTCTCTTCAATTTTACCTGCTGACTAAAATGTCTTTGTCCGTACAAGACCAGTTTAAGGGATTTTCTCGCCCCCTGCAATGCTTTATTTTGGGGGCCCCATATGTTTATCTCAGGTCAGCGTAACCTAACTCAACCTAAGCTATTCACAGTACAGGATATTCAGATTATTACTAATAATGTTTTTGCAGGAAGAGGGTTACTATGGGGGCCACCACAATGATAGGGCCCCCCGCGGATGCTGACACCACTGGTGCCTTAAACTGGCCCTGTGTCCATAATTTTACTGTAATCTAAAATTTAAGTACTCCTATGTTTCAGTTACATAAAAACATAATGCAAAAATTTACAAGAATGTATGTATACTATTATTGCTGTTTGATAGTAATTTAACTGTCATAGTCCTATCCTACAGAATCCTGGGATTCATAGTTCAGTAAAATACTTAGTTTGGTAAGATACTTAGAATTCCCTGCAATGATAGCATTACAGTTTTTCATACATTTGGATCCTCATTGTTGGGAATGGACACTATTGATAAATCATTTTTAAAAGCCCTTTGAAACACTTTCCATGGTCATTCCTTGTCCTGTTTTTTCCAATGTTTAATCCTTTCTACTTTATGACTCTGTTCCACCTGCTTTCTCTTAGAGCAATTTCAGACAAAACCTTTATCATGCCTTCACCATGGCTTATTCACTGTTTTTAATAAGGCTTCACATTAGTGTATCCACACTATAATTATAGTACAATTATAGTACTTTGATCAATGTTAACTGTTATGGCTCTATTTATATGGAATCCTTGGATTTGTAGTTTCACGGGGTATTTAGAATAATCTGCCAGAGAGACCTAGTGCCTCACCAAATTGAAAATCCAAGGAATCTGTAGGGCCGAGTCATGGTAGTTAAAGTGGTATTAAAATGCTATAATTGTGTGGAGTGGAGACACCCTAGGTCATCATTCTCCATCTATAATCCTTCCTTATTCTTCTGCTGCTGCTTTCATATTTTCCCTTCTCAAAGAAAATATCTTAATAGCTAAATAGTACTTTCTGTTTCCTAGTGAAAGGAAATGCCCTGCTGCTGCTGCTGATAATGATGATGATGTATGGACGTCCATGGCCTATGCAGGTTTGAGAGCATATACGTTTCTTTTCATCCTAATAGTTTGCATGCATAGACATCACTGAAGGCCTTACTAAATTGTAGAATGAGGGTGTTTGTAATATGAAATGAAGGCTCTTTTGTCTTTCCCACAAACAAGAATATTTTTACTTTTAGGTCGTCAGCACACTGACCTGTCCACTCTAACCAATCTTGTTGTTGTTTGTTGTTGTTGTTGTTGTTGTTGTTGTTAAAAAAGAACACCTCATGCATTCTCTTGTTCTTCCTCTGTGATCCTTCCCTCTGTTCTCTATCAACAAGCAGAGTCTTAGGATCCTGGAAGTGTTTCTAAACTTTTTAGTACTTGGAAATATATGCTCTAAAAGGTGTTGGCTGAACATTGAGTTCTGCACCCTTGATTACAAGGGACAATATTTTTTCATAAGAGTCTCCCCCCAGCACACACACACACACTTGTGCTACATTATCCAATTGTGCTGCAATATTATTGCAATATCACTAGGTTCATATGATCTTAACATTTGGAGATAAGGAATTAAAACCAATACAAAGCTCTTTCCCCCTCACAATACAGCTTTACAGTAAAATGAATAAACACTTACACGTCATCATCATTTTATACAAATGAATATTTTGTTTAGCAAAATTGGGAGAACACAGAACTGTTTGGGACATAAACTGTACAAATCATGCTGGGATTAAAATGACAAGAAAGGGTTGCTTTGCTAGCGTGGATTCTGTGTGTAACAATAAATAGTGTCAGTTTTCAGGCATTTGACCATTGCAACAGCTTTTTCAGTATTTCATTTGAGTACTTTAAACAATAATATTATTGGCAGCAATTTAGGAGATATCAGACTGGAACAAATAAAAGCCTTTCTGTCCTGCAATCTCCTCTCCTGCCCCTGTCCCGTCCTTGTCACAGAATGGTTACCAAACTTTTCAGACCTACCTTATTGTCTAATCTCTTCTCCTGCCCCTCTCCCATTCCTGTCCCAGAACAGTTACCAAACTTTTCATACCTACCTTATTGCCATCTTTATGGCTGCCCAGGAGTGAAAGGAGCTCTAACAGAGCTCCTTTCACATCCTGGATTGAAATCCCAGCTGTGCTCATGAGAAAATGAGAGCATGGGAAATTCAAAAAGAAAAAGAAACCCCAAAGAGTAACACCAAGCACAAAAACACACTTAAAACTTTACAAGTAACGCAGGGAGGGTACAAAAAAGTGTGTAACTTACCTGGATGTCCCGATCTCACTGGGAAGTGTTCTGGCGTGGACCTCCCATTGACGATGGGAACACTACAGCAAAATGGGCCCCTTTTCACTCACTGTCAATTCCATGACAGAAAAGGAACAGGGGATACATTGATAACTTAGCCCATCAATAAAAAGCAGCACTGGTGTAACAACAGCTTAACGGGAGCATTACAAGAGGGGAACAATGTCATCTGAAAGGGAAGCCCTTCAGCAATCTCCTGGCATCGTGATAATGCCATATTTAGAGTGTATGATAATCTCCCTAGTCTGCAAGAAAATGAAACCATAAAAAAAATGGATTTAATGTGAAGCAATCCACTGATCCTTGGTGGCAATATTCTGCTTCTCTAAATGGAACAGTTCACTAAAGCATTATGATAGGCAGACAGATAGTTGTAAGGATAAATAGCATACAGGCCATAGAGTGTGAGAGCCCTATGGGGTAACCTGTGATCATCATCATCATCATCATCTGTTGGCTCTTCTTGGAACACTGAGAACCTCCACTTTCATTTACACTTGACATAGATCTCTGCTCTTCTATATTGTATAAATCTATTTCAAACTTGTTTAAGGATGAGAAATGAAAATTATTCTTTTCTGATGTCATATGTATAAACTTACATAATATCTCATGCATATAGCCTTTTTTATGGCCCCAAGAGTAGTTTCTACAGTTAGAAAATATGCAAATTCAAAATGAAGAGTTACACTGGCTGGAATTCTCTAAGCCAGTTACAAATATGTAAGATAAAGTTATGGATTTATGAAAATCACTAGTGAAAATCACCAAAATCATTCACTAGTTTAAGGAATATGTAGGGACTATGAATATTCCCCCAATCCCCCTTTATCAGGCAGAGCCACTGCAAACAATGGGGATTTGTTAATCAGTGGCTGCTGCCTGGTAAAGGGGGATTGTGTGAATATTCATAGTCCTTACATGTTCTTTAAACAGCTAACAGACATTCCTACCCCACCCCATGAGTGATCTCTGTTGTGAGGGGGGATTGCAAAGAGATCCTGCATCAGACTGTCACACTGGACATCACTCATGGGAGGGAGTGGGAACATCCATCAGCTGCTTCCTGATTGACCGGGAACAGACCCGTCACTGACAGTGGCTGCTGCCCAGTGAATGAGGCTCGGGGGAGGGATGGGCTAGGAGACACTACTTACCTACATAACCAAGGTTGTTACATAGCTAAGTAGGTGAAACAGAGTCACAGCATACAAGTCCAGGAAAATTCAAATGAATCTGAATATAATGGAAATTTGTTAAACATATAATGTGCATGGTTAACATGCAAAATAATGATAAAGCTGTTTCCATTTGCTACTGCAGATGACGACAACATGGCTTTTAATTCCTCAGATTAAAAGAAAGTCAGAAAGGTGAGTTCAATGTTGCATAATTTGTAGGTGACTTTAACACTTATGTCAGTGCAACAAAGTATTGAAATCACAAATAAATATCTAATGCATTGTTACACACTGACTGCATAATTTTCTGCTTTCATTTGGATTAAATAATTTTACATGTTAGCCAAATGTAATATAACAATGCACATCTGTAATATAGTACAAACATAAAAATCAAAATAAATGAAGAGAAATACTACTTGAAAGTTTTTGGTTGTGGTAATGACCAGACTACAAAATAGAAACCTTAAATTCTCTTCTCACACTCCTGCATTATATGCCAAATGTTGCTATTTTTAGATCTAACCTATTCACAATCAAGATTAGCACGGTATACCCACTGAATCTAAGTATCATTGATTCTCTTTCAAGACATTATTAATCATAGATCAAAATTACTGATAAGGCTAACCAAGGGTCTGCAAAGTGTTTTGACTACAGCTATGGGTAACTTAGAGAGCCAGCATGGTGCTGTCAGGACCAGTTTAAGGAATTTTGCCCCCCCCCTGCAAGGCTTTATTTTGGGGGGGCATATGTTTATCTCAGGTCAATCTAACCTAACTCAACCTAAGCAATTCAGAGTACAGGATATTCAGATTATTACTAATAATGTTTTTGCAGAAGGAGGGTTACTATGCCCCCACAATGATGGACCCCCCTGCGGATGCTGACGCCACTGGTTCCTTAAACCGGCCCTGGGTGCAGTGGTTTGAGTGTTGAACTAGGACACTGGGAGACCAGGGCTTGAATCCCCACTTGGCCATGAAAACCCACTGGGTGACGAAGGCTTTCACTGCCAGCATCCATAGATGTCCTTGGTTTTTTTCCAGGCTGTGAGGCCATGTTCTGGAAGAGTTTGCTTATGATGTTTCACCTGCATCTGTGGCTGGCATCTTAAGAGAATGGATGGGTAGGAGTGTGTGTGGTATATATATATATATATATATATATAGGAAAACCACTAGGTGACCTTGGGGAAGTCACATTCTCTCAGCCCAGAGGAAGGCAAGGGCAAACACCGCTGAACAAATTCTGACAAAGAAACCCTATGACAGGTTCACTCTAGGGTCACTGTAAATCAGAAATGATTTGAAGGCAAACAACAACAACAACAACAACAATGATGTATGACTCCTAATAACAAAGTGCCATTTATGAAGGTTGCCTTTTAAGAGTTATAGCATGGCAATAAAACATGTGTAATAGTAGGCTCTGGTCAATTTCAATTGCTCAATGAGATTATATGGAACCTTGAATAGTGACCTTTTCAGTTAAGGAACATTGTTGAGTAAGGTTGGAAAGCCATCATCAATGAGTGACACCCTTAAAGCAGTTTTCCTGAAAACTGGCTGCAAAGCGTAAATTTCCATGTCTCTGTTTTCATAGTTCTGTTAATTCTTATGCCAAAAATGCTTTTATTATTTTTTACACCAAATATATGCTGATGGTGTTGGCGAATCCAACTGAATAGTACTCCAGCTGTGAGAATGAGATTACTGCAGTCAGAGGGTATGGAGAAATTCTGAACCCTCCTTGGAGATGATTACTTAATTGGAAGAAGATTTGGCAAATGGTTACAGAGGAGTCAAGTCAAAAACCCAGGACCGAAGACATTATATTGAGAAATGAATCCAGATTATCTATGTCTACCATCATTAAGAATACAGAAATTAGGGCTGTAGGTATAGTATTAAAAACCAAGCATTATGATTATTCAAAAAGATCCATACAAGTTAAAGAAATGCATTAACAGGGCTACAACTACTATTTGGCATAGTGTGGTTGCTTCTTCAGGCAACAAGTTTTAGGAATCATGTAAGAGTGCAAATTGTTAGCTCATCACAGTAGGACCCCCACATCCATGGGGGATTGATTCTGGGCCCCACTGCGGATGGTGAAATCCACAGATATTAGTGAACACCCCCCATTGCCAATGCGACTGGGGTATTAACTGCCAATTGTCGCCATTGCCACCATGGTAGCCATGCCAGGGAGGAAGGGAGAAGGGAGGTAAAACCTCCCCTCCCCTCCCATCATCCTCCCATCACCATTGGAGCCACTGGAGCTCTGGTGCTACCGGAATTTCACCCCCTCCCTTCGCCCTCCCTGGAGCATTGCCTCCCTTCACCCTCACTGGAGCCACTGGAGCCATGGGGGTGAAGGGAGAAGGGAGGTGAGACATTCCCTCTCTTCCCTTCACCCTCTCATCATTGTCCCATCACCACTGGAGCTTTGTGCCATCCCTTCACACTTCTGGAGCTTTATCCTCCCTTTGTACTCACCTGAGTCACTGGGCCCATGGGGGGGCAATGGGAGAAGGGAGGTGAGACTTCTCCTCCTCTCCCTTCACTCTTCCATCACCACTGGAGCTTCACTCCCTCCCTTCGCCTTCCCGTCACCACCAGAGCTTTGCCCCTCCTTTCACCCTCCCGGAGCTTCGCACTCACCAGAGCCACCGGAGCCATGGGGGAGGGGGGCGAAAGGAGAAGGGAGGTGAGAGCTCCCCTCCTCTCCCCTCCTCTCCCCTCCCTTCACCTTTCCATCATCGTTTCCACCATGGAAGCTACCTGGAGGCCTCCTCCCCTTCCTCCCCTGTCCACCCCCCTGCTGTCACCAACCACAGATAATTGAAGCAGCAATTGGTGAATCAGCAGATGCGGGGGTGCTACTGTACTTTGTTATTATTGTATTTTTAGTGATAGAGAGCTCTGGTGCTACCAGAGAGAGGTTTGTGGGATTTGCTTCCTCATCTGCCAAAATGACATAGCTCACTTTGGGTAGTATATGCACCAAGGAAGGGGCACACCATTGGCTGCACTCCCTGGACATGTGCACACCTATGTTTAGAGTCTTTCATAGTCTTACATAGTCATTAAGATCTATATCTATAGTTTTATCTATATCCATATAGAACAAATAAACAACACTTCTAACAAGTTTGTTCTGGATCTCAGAAGGATACAGTTAATCACTAATAATGCATATATCTTAGAGTGATAAACAAAGAACTTCATGAATGAATTAATGAAATGTTTTGACTTCTGTCTTCGTCACTTGTTAAGCATAACATAAAAATGAAAGTGAACTATCTGTATGCATGTGTATATATCAAGGCATATCATATCATACATTTTATATCCTATATTATGAAAATATATCTTTATAATTTGGACTCACAGAGAGGAGTCACTCAAGACATTTCACCAGAATTTCACCAGCTTCCACGCCTCCATCAATCTCAGCCTGGAACTATCAACAGAACAAGTCCACTTTCTGGACACTACTGTACAGCTACACAACAGATATCTGAGCACCACACTATATCACAAACCTACTGACTGCTACACATATTACATGCCTCTAGTTTTCACCCAAACACAATACCAAATCCACAGTTTACATAGCTTACAAATCCATAGTTTAATCCCTCCAATACAATAACATCAGCTCAGAGCCACAAGACAGAGACTCCAAACTCATGGAATTACAACAAATATTACTGTATCCATTATATAGAGTAACAAAACAAAACAAAACAAAACAAAAACCCAGCAAGGCAAGACTTGTACCCAGGATTAATCTATTACAGAAAAGAATGAAGACAGGAAATGACAGAACCCCACTAGTGGTCACATGCAGTTCTCAATTGAGACCACTCAGACTTATCATCACTGAACTATAACCTATTTTGAACTGCCCTCTCAAAGCCTCTTGGTGGCAGTCCTTTACTTGCCTGCAGACAGCCTCCCACTATCAAACAGTTACTTACTTAAGGAGGATGCACAACACAGATGGGGAGACAGGTATAAGACCTTTTCACAAACCCAGACGCCAACTCTGCCCACTCATCTACTTAGGAAATGTCATCACAGGACTTAATCATGTCACCACAATATTAGAGGTGCTTTCATTTGTTCATCTGCTAATGTGGTATATGCCATCCATTGCCCACAATACCTTTTAGCACTCTACATTGGGCAAACAGGACAGTCTCTGCACCAGATGGTGATGGACATAAATCAGATATAAGAAATGGGAATACTCAAAAAACAGTTGTAGAACACTCCAGCCTTCCTGGGCATTAGGATAATTCTTCTTGAACAAAAAATCTACAGTGGGCCCTTGGTATCTGCTACGGTTTGGTTCCAGGACCACCTCTGAATACCAAAATCTCTGGATGCTCAAGTCTCATTATATACATCTCATCTAGCTTTTCTTCGCAAACGAAGATTCAGGAAGGACTCATCCTGTGTTTTCTGCAAGCGCGCTGATGACTAAAAAGGCCAATCTGAGATAAATCAGTCTAGTTGCAGAAAGCACAGCAGAATACAATGGCATAGTAAAATGGTGTCCTTTCTATAAAATGGCAAAATGAAGGTTTGCTTTTTTTTTCTTTTTTTTTTTTGCAGGGGGATTTTCTATGGATTTTCAGGCTTTAGATGGTGGAATCCATGGATACAGAGGGCTGACTGTTCAAAGGAAGTCTGGAAAGAGAAACAGCTGAATTGGAATCTATTCACAAATTCCAGTCCATCAACATTGGGATGAACAGAGACAATGGTTTCCTGGCACACTACGCATATTAGTGAGTGTGCTCTTGGCCAGTTTATCACATATCCTTTCTGGTTCCCAGCCAGCATCACACTATATTCCATAACTCCCTTCACCATTCATATGGTCATTGACCCACCCTAGACTTAGGTAACATCTTTCCTCCTCCCTCTGTACCTCAATAGTCATTGTTAAAATTGAACTTGTCACCTCATCACCATACCTAGAAGTTTTGCATTTCTGTGGCTATTCATACACCCTGCTTATAAGGTCTGCTCCTAGGCACTAGTTCACTCCATACATATGAGGAAGTAGAGTAAAGCTGCTGCCACTCTGCAGAAATAATGCAATTTGATATCACTTTAGAATAGAATAGAATAGAATCTTTATTACGGTCATAGACCAGCACTTTGATATCACTTTAACTGCCATGGCTCAATTCTATGAAATCCTGGGATTTGTAGTTTGTTATGGCACCAGAGCTCTATAACAGAGAAGCCTAAATATCTCACAAAACTTCTTTCTCTCTGTTACTCTCAGATGTGCTACAAGATTCCTTTGCATACTGGTAATCCAGAAAAGACAGAGGTGTTCCTGGTCAGTTGAAAGTCAGGTCAGGGAAGGGGACTTCCGGTGGAGAGGCGACTGAGGAGGAGGGGTAACGCGGAGCTCGCATACCCCTCCGCTCCGTTTGTGGGATAAACCCCTAATAACACAATATCACAGAGGGGTGCAAATCACCTGAGGTAAAGGTGATTCAAGAGGGCTAACCCCAAGTTTCCAGCCCCAGCGGGGACGGCGAAAGCGGAGGAAACCTTGACTGCGAACGGGCTGAGGAAGGTGGAAGCCGCTCCCACAAACGAAAGAGTAGCTGTTAAACAGCAACGCTGTCGCCACCATTTCTAAAGGAAACGCATCGTGGAGGACTAAAGTAAGAGATTTCTTTGCATTC